>CM040747.1:10870687-12273187 GCA_022829145.1 Albula goreensis | reverse complement strand
AATCTGTACAAGTTAAGACCATGTCCTACTGTCTTCGCATTTGAAAATAAACATTGTCCTGTTTAAAATGACGTATCTTCATGATTTTTAAACGAACACATCTAGCTTTACCATCCATGTGGAGATGAAATGCCTGCTTTGGAATCAAATGTCATATTTATAAATTTACTGGACATTTAGCAGGTTCCCAATGAATACTTAATAAGAAAGGGCATTATTGTCATTGTCATGATAATTGGTTGTGTCCTATGGTCTTGACTCCCTTCCTCTTCACCCTCTACACTGCAGACTTCATGCACAACTCAGCCAACTGCCACCTGCAAAAGTTCTCTGACAACTCCACAATCATTGGCCTCATCACAGATGGGGATTGCAGAGAGAACAGAGAACTGACCCAGGGCTTTGTGGACTGGTGCCAGCGGAACCGCCTCCAGATCAATGCAGGGCAAACCAAAGAGCTGGCAGTGGATTTCCGCAGGCGCAAACACTCTCCTCCTAAACCAGTGAACATCCAGGGAATGGACATTGAGATGGTAAAATCTTACAAGTACCTGGATGTTCACTTGAATAATAAAGTGGACTGGACCGGCAAGACAAATGCACTATATAAGAAAGGCCAGAGCAGACTCTATCAGCTGAGGAGACTCAGGTCTTTTGAAGTGCAGGGGGCACTCCTGAAGACCTTTCTTGACTCTGTGGTGGCGTTAGCCATCTTCTATGGAGTGGTCTGCTGGGGCAGCGGCATCTCGACTGGTGACAGGAGGAGACTTAACAAACTGGTTAAGCAGGCCAGCTCTGTCTTGGGATGCCCCCTTGACTCAGTGGAGGTGGTGGGATGATGGCTAAGCGTATCTTATCTTATCTTATAACCAAAATACTAAAAGCTATTCAAGCTAGCCAGCAAGCATTTATTAGAAACAAGGTAGCTAACTCTATGATGTCATCATAGTTACTGATTTGGTATAATGATTTAAAAAAGAAAACTTTGAAGGAGCAAAGTGATGTAGAGCATCTATGATGCTAACTAAATTCTCTCAAATTTTCTACTGCTGCTGCTGGAGTGCCTGTATTTCTTTAATTGTTGTAATTTCAGACACTACTTAATACAAGTGGAACAATTGTGCTGAGTTATAACCATTTGAATGAGGTATAAATCAGATACATTCTTTTGAGACTGAGATTTACTTCAACACTGTTCTTACAGTAGAGAAAGGGAGTAAATTAATTGCCTGTAGTGTAATGAGCAATGAAAAGGGTTTCAGGTTGGTATCTATTAAATTAATTGTATACTACACATTGCTTGGACTACAGATGACCTCAGTTAATCTTCATTGCACCTAATTATTTATTCATCTTCCTGAGTGCTCTTCAAACATTGTTTGATTTTCACTCTTTTTATGTTATGTATATTTTCAAGATAGATAATCTTTTTCCATACATTGATTAAAATAAACCTGGCACACCTTTTGGTGTCAGAACCTCAGAACAGCTAAACCAGCCACTTGTTGTGAGGAAAGTGCATGTGGAGAGTTTTCAAACACGATGCTGTTAACCTAGCTAGGTCTCTTCATCTGAATGACACTTTGGACTCCTCACTGACATTTTGAAAGAGTTTAAACTTCATCTTTAAAGACATTTGTTTGCAGCACCCTTGAATATCATACACTCAAAATTCTGTAGGCATTTCAAAATATTTTGCATTCATAATTTAACACTAAATGGAATGAGTCAACTCCTATAAAATTACTTTGTACAATAAGTATTCATCCTGGCAATAATACACCTTTGAACTCAGTTTGTCTTGTTTTTTTTTACTGAGCATAATGTGTTTGCAGTGTCAGTGAGCAGAAAACCAGGACTTATTGGTTTTCATTATTTAAATGCTTTTACAATGAAGTAAATTTTATAAACTCTTGCTACTATACAAGAACATAATATGTAAGTATAATTAGACATAGCTGGTGATATCATGTGCTCAGGCTTGCATTGGTCCTGAAAAAATTACCAGCTATGAAACTAAAAATACAAATTTCAAATATGTACAAATTACAGTATCAATGATACTAAACTATTATTGACATAAATCTCAATGTAATGTGTTATATGTCTGAGATGTATGGTTACATTATATTGAATGAATTGACAAGTCATTCACAAATATATGGGATATATCACTAGTATATTATATATATATATATATATATATATATCAAACATATATAATATGGGAGAGTATGTTAAATTAAAAACTGTTATGCACTTTTTATGTGGTTCTTAATCCACTGCTTAGTACTTTCTTATGTAAAAACTGATATTATTCATTAAAAAAACATAATACATGAATGAAGGAATCCAGACATGTACAACCAGCCATCTGTACTAGACACAAGAAAGGTAATACTGTCCCAACCACACATCCTCCATATCCTTATTTTTTCTGTCTGCTAAATGAAATGGCTGTTTAACAAATAGGCAGTTTGACTGGAAACAGTTTAACCATGTAAGAATGATCATAACTGAAAATTTCAATTCAAAACATTAATTTTAGCTTAAATACACAAATATGAACAACATCATATATAGTTCAAAATACGCAGTGCTAGCCTGCTGGGGTTTCTTCTCCTTATTGCACATGGGCACCTCTTTCACCCCCTCTTCTTTCCTGCTTCTCTGATTTTTATTCCTACAAACTTCAAATTCCAATACTCAGTGCTTTGTTTTGTTTTCGTCTCCCTGCTCCAGGCTCCTGCTCAAGGTTTCCCCCTGGTTGACAGGAAGTTTTTCCTTGCCACTGTTGCATTGGCTTGCTCTGAGGGGTTTCAGACCTGGAATTGTAAAGCTGCTTTGCGGCAACTTGTTGTAAAACGCGCTATACAAACAAAAGTGAATTGAATAAAATTAAATGTAACAGCAAACCCTTACAAAACCTGTTCATACTGTCATCATTTCTATCATTTTTTGTCGTCATATTATATAAGTGAGTTGAATCAGCTTCTATTATATATAATGCAATCAGCACTGTTTGGTAAGAGTGCAGGGCGAGCGAGTCTCCTTACCCATAATGCCTTGCATTAAGGTCATTAACTCACCCGGAGGTGAATCATGCTTCCTATAAGCAGCGCCGCATAGCGAAACCGTACCGTGCGACGTTTGTTTGGTTTTTTATCCGAGCACATTTTAAAAGTCTGTTTCGTTAACTGTCGTGTTGTTTTGTTTTTACGGGAGATGGGAGTCCCCGCATTTTTTCGTTGGCTGAGTCGAAAGTATTCTTCTATTATTGTTCATTGTGTGGAGGAGAGGGTAAGCTCTCGCTGATGGTTGTAAACAATTCGGAGTAGGTGTAAGGCCTCAATCGGAGATAATAACAGCGTCAGGAAAATTGTAGCAATACCGTGTGGTATTAGCTTTGCACTTGAAACGTATTTTATTGTCTGAAACGGTAGTGTGATTTAGTGTCTGGAGTTTCTCGACCGAAACTTGCTTTTGAGACGGTAAAACAGGACAGGAGGTTAAAGTCAATGTGTGCGAATAGAATAGCTTCTAGCCAATGCTAGCTACAGATGTCTTAACGTTACACAGTTATATCAGCTGAGAGACGAATGGAGTTTCAGATTTGATTTCGTTTGCATTTTCGTGTCAAATATAATTGCGTTTCAACAAATTCCATGTCACACGTGTGCTAGCTTGTTTAATGTTAGACTGGTGTAGCTGATTACCTTGCTATTTCACACTAATGGGAAAGCATGTACGTAGTCCGTTTCTCTGAGAGCTTTCGTATTTAACGTTAGCTAGGCTGTTGTCACTAAAAGTGTACCGAGATAGTTTGATGTGTCGTTTTTTCCAGCCTAAGGAATGCAATGGAGTTCGAATACCGATTGACACCAGCAAACCAAATCCTAATGAGGTTGAGTTTGACAACTTGTACTTGGACATGAATGGAATTATTCACCCCTGTACGCATCCTGAGGACAAGTGAGTAACTATTTAGGATACGTAGTCTTTGTTTGTTGGCAAGGATATTAGCTACACTCAATGATATAACTTTAATTTGTATTTTCAGGCCTGCCCCAAAAAACGAGGATGAAATGATGGTCGCTATTTTTGAATATATTGATCGCCTGTTCAATATTGTTCGCCCAAGGAGAGTTTTGTATATGGCCATAGATGGAGTTGTAAGTATGATTCTTCTCATGATTTCATTTTAACACATGAATAGACATTGACGGGGCCACATGGTGGGGTTTGAAAAACTGATGTTGGTAACAATATGTGGAGAGAAAACTTTACTGTTCCCTCTCCATTCCTTCCACAGGCATTCATTCTTGAAACCAAACACAGCACTAGCTTGTGTATATGCAGTTAATCTGACTTCTGTTTTTTGTTTTTCTTCATAAGACTAAAGTTAATTGTTGGGTACATGCACTAAGAAATTTCGTTGGATCCATGGCTTTGAAAGCTGAGGAATCCATTAAAACAAATCTGTTGCAGCAAGCAGGTACAGGTTCTTACATACAACCAGTGTGTGACTGACCACAGCATTGCAGTCTGTTCTACTGCACATTAAATACTTAAAAGCAGTAGCCGTTTTCTGCCTCATACACTTTATGTGTACAGTACCAGAAAATAAATGAACTGAAGTCCCTACTTCCACATAGTGTTGGAGATCAAGTATACACAAGCACACTAGTACATTTCATTCTCTGTATCAGGTTTTCTTTTAACCAACCAAGGGTTGGTATATACTCAAAATGGCCTGTTATGTGTGCATGTGACAGTCCTATCATAATTAAAATTATGAACAGAAACAGTGTGACACTAATCAAATAATGGTCATATAGTTAACAAATTTTATTCATCAGTGTTTTGTAGCAGTCTGACTGGTTTGGCCTGTGTTTTATATAATTTGCCTAACTGTGTTTCTGCCACCTGCACTTGTACACACACCTCTTACTCTGAACTATAGCAAACACCTACTCAAGTGCATAGGTTACTTCTTGGGGATGCATAAGATGGATTACATTCTAATGTTATTGTCTTGGTTTTGTGTTTTATTCTTAACTTTTGTTTCCAGCAAACAATTAGCCTTGGCCCTGAAGAATGAGCTGGTCCATAACACCTCACTGGTGATCTAGATGAATAAGAGGAGGGCAGCTCCCTCTTTGTAATATTGGTTTGTGACACAATTTTTTATTTTTTTTATTTTTTTCCCTCCAGGCCCCTCGTGCCAAAATGAACCAGCAGCGGTCCAGGCGATTCCGTGCCTCTAAAGAGGGGGTGGAGCTTTCTGAGGAGAAGCAGCGAATGAGAGAGGAAGTCATCCAGAGAGGTGGGTGTTTTGTCCACTACCCTTGGCAATTCTGAGAAATCAAAGTCCTCTCATCCTCAAAAGATTTTAATTAAAGCAACATTCACAACCGTCATCAGAAGAGCGTTGTGGACGTTGCAGGTCAGAGCTTGCACTATGTTAATACAGGCTGAGTATCCCTTATCCAAAATGTCTGGGACCAGAAGTTTTTCAGATTTTGGATTTTTTCAGATTTTGGAATATATGCATATGCAGCCATTCCCTGCCATACGTCCAAGTTCCCTTCTGACAGACCAGTTGTATCTCGAAATGGATGGAAGTCAGACATATGTTAGCATGGCATGTAGAAGATTTACACAATGCTAGGATATCTTCTGATGGTCATTGTACCCACACAGCCGTTAGCACTGGCGAACATATAACCCAGTGTAATTTTTATGTTTACGTATATGTTTTCTTAATTTTAAAGATTTATGCAGGTATGTCGCTTAACATCCACGATACGTTCTTTGAAATAGGAAGTAATGTGATTTGGACGTTGCGCGAGCACCATTTTATATGCCTAATTAGCAAAACACAGGTGAAACAATAAGCCCAACAAATTGTGTCTGATCCTGTTCATCCTCTTTTAAAGAATTAATAAACCTCTTTCTTTAAAATAAGTCTTTCATACCAAATTCAATAACTTTGTTAAATTTGTGAACACCATTTATACTGGAATCACGTCCATTATTGTTGTCTGTACTGTTCATGTTGTTATGTATTATTGTATTTATTGTGATTTACTGTGATGTGTTTAACCAACCTGTGAAGCTGAAGGCTTTCGTGTGGACAATAATAATAATTATTTGGACAACAGACGTATATGCAGTTGGACGATGCCCGAACGGACATTATGCAGCACATACCTGTACAGTATTTTTTCGGTCGTATGTACGGATGGTTGTAAGTTGCATAGGTCAGGAATTTTCCACTTGTGGCGTCATGTTAGCTCTGAAACTGTTTTGGATTTTGGAGCATTTCTGATTTTCAGATTAGGGATGCTCAACACGTATCCCACTACATATTTCCGGAATCCCATCAGGGGAAGGGTTAGTCCAGGATTGCTAGGGCTCCTCAGGTTACACCAGTAGTACTGGTTTGGTGGTATATGCCCAAAGCACACCTTTTCATTGAACTAGTCCTTGTGCTGTGGTGCAGGGTATACGAGTGACAATTAAGAGAACTAGAGAACTAGCTGTGAGTGGGGGGGGTTTATATACTAATTGGTCATTGAAATTGGGTTGGAATTGTAATTGTGCAAATGGATAACATAAGTTTATTTTTTTATTTTTTCCCCATCAGTTCAATGCTGGTCCATTGTTATTGCATCTTTGCAAGCATGATGTTTTACATTTTATTTTTTTTTCCCAGGAGGATATCTGCCACCTGAGGAGATTAAAGAGAGGTTTGACAGCAATTGTATCACACCAGTAAGTGGAAAAACAGTAATGTTGTCTTCCTTTTAGGGACATAATAGGCCTTTTTATACATTTCTGGTTTTGGGTTTAGCCGACTTTTGTAAAATGCTTTTGTCTTTTTAATGCTAGAGAATCAGAACCTATACTCTTTTGAGTGATACCAAAAACCCAAATCAAAACAGTTTCATTGTGAATAATTCCTTGTGTTGAATTCCAGGGCACAGAGTTTATGGACAACCTGGCAAAGTGCCTGAGGTACTACGTTGCTGACAGGCTCAGCAATGACCCAGGATGGCGTAACATCACGGTATGTACAGCAATATTTTCATGAACTAGACTTCTTTGACCCCTGGTCCTTTTTGTGCCTCAGTTTTCTTGTTCAGTGAAGGGTTTTAGACCGCTGGAAATTATTCCATTCATGTGATCCAGTAAATGTTTAGCAAATATGTATATTATTTTAAGACGAAGTGTGCTGATTTCTCTAGGTCATCTTGTCAGATGCTAGTGTCCCCGGGGAGGGTGAACATAAAATCATGGACTACATCAGGAGACAGCGAGGTATATTGCGTTAATTTAATTATCAGTATTTACCTGATATTTATTCAGAACCCACACAAATCATACTGACTGTGACTACAGCTTACACGACGCGTGGGAATTTCAAATGTTCTTTTTACAGAATGTTCTGGATTTTTAAAAAATATTTTCGAACTACGGTTGGTCTAAAACAACGGTTGCCAAACCAGATAAGGCAGCCCGACTGTACCGTTGTGTGTTCATTGATTGTGTCTATGACTAGCAGTCAGAGCAGTGGCTAACTATCAGAGGTCTTTTTAAACTTCGTTTTAACATAAATGGGGCCTTTGCTAACTGTAACATCACTCCTCCCTCAGCTCAACCCAACCATGATCCCAACACGCACCACTGCCTTTGTGGAGCTGACGGTGAGTTCTGACCCGGTTCCCAATTCAAGATTTCTCCTCAGGGAGCTTAGTCTGATGCCACAGCTAGTTCCAGGTTTTTAAATTGATGTCTCTTTTTGTAAACTTGTGTGTATGAAACTCATGCTCGCAAGGCTGTACACATTATATTCCCTGTTAAATGTTTCTCCACACTCACAAATGTACATTTGCAAATATCAGTTGTGAATAGTTTATCAAATATACTGCTGTGAAGTGGAGGTTGTTACAAATTGATCTGTCACAGCCTAGCAGAGTAAGCATAACTTACATGGTATTGTAATAATGTGTAACAAAAGTCGTTCAGATATTTGATCTGTGACCCTTCTTTTTTTCTGTAAAATAATCTTTAGAATATATTTAAATAACATCTATATTTTTAAATACAGTTTAATTGTTGATGCGTTTTTCCGTGACAAAAAAAACTTTTTCATTTGTCATCATTGCCATATTTTTCAGGTCTAACATTTAACCCTTGACTCTCATGGTTTTTTTTTTTTTTTTTTTTTTGCCTTTGCTGCTGTCTCACGATCGTGAAATTGAACTTTCATGGGTTTGACAACATACAGATAGAGCCTAAAGGAAATTCTGTATTTCATTAATACAGAGACCCCAATTATCTCTTAATTCTGATCAATATAATGAATAAACATGTGACATGTATGTTTTACATATTTTATTGTACACAGCAGTGATTCTTTTATTATGTCATCTTTTTTTATTAATGTTTGTACACACCCATGTATGTAAAGAGGGGTGTATGGGTCATGTACCTGCCTATAGGTGCACATTACTGTCTTTTAAACATTGACCCTGAAGATGCCGATAACAACTATGAAAAGTCGTGAGACTTTTCACAGTTAAACACAATTTATAACTATTCTCCCTCCAAAATATACTGAATGAGAGAACCTAATTGAATGTATAATATTAATATTTATATTTAATTTGTTTTTTCCCTGAAATATTTATCATAACATTATATTTACCAAAAATTAGTATTATTCATAATCAATGTTGCAGTTTTTGAAAATAGCATTTGACTTGCACAGTAATAGTGGTATTTTTATTGAATCATCTAAGAATTTTTTTGAGCTTTTCAGGCTGAACTGAGACAGAGCCAGTGTGACTGGAAGCTGCCTTTTGTGTATTTGAAATGTTTTTGCACAATATAAAAAGTAGTGCCTGTTTCCTGAAAGGAATTTTAACCATTTAAAAAAAAAATAATAATTCGGCCAGAGTGCTCAGCAGTGAATATACAACACAAGGCTGACAGGGAAAATGTGTTCAAATACTTTATGTATACATTTGTTATACTCATTTGTAGTACTCATTTGTCATCTCATGGTTTCTTTCGATTTGTGTTTCCCCAATTCCTTCAGCTGATCTTATTATGTTGGGGCTGGCCACGCATGAGCCCAATTTCACCATCATAAGGGAGGAGTTCAAGCCTAACAAGCCCAGGCCCTGCTCATTGTGTGGGCAAGTAGGCCACGAGATCAAAGAATGCCAGGGTGTGGCGAGGGAAAAGCAGGGCGAGGTACGTTTCCCTTCTCTGTAACTACAACACATAAACTCCATGCATATCTGTTGAGGGCATGTTTCTAATCAAGACTTGGTTTCTCTCGTTTTCACAGCACGATCAATTTGCAGATTCCCTCCCTGCTTCAGAACAGGAGTTCATATTCATTCGTTTGTCTGTTTTGCGGGAGGTATGTGCTCTTTTTTTTTTTTTTTTTTTTTCCTTTTCCCCCCCCATCACAATGTTCATGTTTGCATTCAGGCACACTGCATTAACTATAGAGGTGAAGTGTTCTGTCCATGGATGTTGACAACTTGAAAATATTACTGGAATTAAATCAAAATGGGATTACAGCAATTCACTTGCTACATTTACAGCAATAAATGTACTCTTATTATTCTTATAAATGTCTCATTTTGAAAAACCTTCACACTCATCCTGTAGTATTTTCTTAGACGTGTGAAGATTCTTCTCTTTATACTGCTTGAATGTGTAAGGTTTCCTCTTCCTTCAACTGTGTTTCTTATTGACCTCAGTCTTCTGCCCATCTCTTAACACAGTACCTGGAGAGGGAGTTGACAATGGCCAGCTTGCCTTTCCCCTTTGACTTTGAAAGGAGTGTTGATGACTGGGTCTTCATGTGCTTCTTTGTTGGAAATGACTTCTTGCCGCATTTACCATCTTTGGAGATCAGGTGGGCTGAGTTGAGGCTTCAAAAAGATTTTCCTCTGTCACATTTTCTGCAGTGAATGTTGTTTCAAGTTACATTATGTTTGAGTGCTGGTCTCATTGTTTTCAGTGCTTTGACATTTTACTGGTAGTCAAATTTCCTAGATTTGAGATTTCCACAGATTCCTGCCTGTTGAGTTCCATCAGACAATGTGATGTGATGAAATTCTTGAATGTTTTCTGTAGAGAGGGTGCCATCGATCGACTGGTCAATATCTATAAAGACGTCGTACACAAGACTGGGGTAGGTGTTTGCCGTTTGAAGCTGGGGACCACTTTGGGGACCTTACAAACCAACCATGTATTCCACTTGCAAATGCTTGTATCTCTGTAGGGATACCTCACAGAGAGCGGATTCGTCAATTTGGAGCGTGTTGAGCTGATCATGCAGGCTGTCGGGGTGGCAGAAGACAACATCTTTAAGAAGCGCAAAGATGATGAGGCAAGAATTTTCAAGCTTGTTGCTGCAAACACAGATTTGCATAACAGAAATAATAAATCTTAATCCTTATCTATAGTTTCTGTTAAACATTTAAGATATAGCACTTGTTCTGTGATATTTTTTATTTTTAATAGCAATCCTCATTTCTTATGCAGCATTTTTAGAGCAGAAATCGGTTATGAATTTTACATGAGTAGAATATGAACTTTAACTGTAAACCTAAAATAGATCTAATTTGGGTAATTACATCATAGAGCATGATTCTATTTTATTTTCACAATTCTTCCTGTCAGTGCATTTCTCAGGCTGTTAATGACAAGTGCAGAGTCATTCTCTAATTTTCCCTCAGAAATCTCCACACTCCTCTGTGTTTTGCAGTCTTAAAACAGGCATTTTGTTCCCTGGCTGTAGGAGAGTTTCAAACGGAGAATGAAAGAGAAGAAGAAGAGGATGAAAGTAAGTAGCGTTTATCACACAGCACAGTGACAATATAGCTACTTCACTGATAGCTCTTTTTTGTGTATGGTGGAGATAAATGTGCTAAGCTACATTTTTAAATCCTTTAACTACTAATTTAGTCTTGGAACACAACTTATCCAGCGATGAGATATTGAAGTTATCAGGTAAAGTAAAGATAAATAGGATAAAATCTTAAGTATGATTGATGTCAGTAAATGTAAGAAACAATTCTATTTTAATTTTGCCTCCCTGAAAATCCCCACTCCCAAACAACCGATTATAACTAAAAATCTTTTCAAAAGAGAGAAATGATAAAGGATAAATTGTGGTAGTTTCTCCACTCATTCAGTTTTGACTCAGAGTTTTGTGTAGAGTAGATTCCCTTATTGTCATTACACAGAGTACAATGAAATTAAGTAGCAATCCTGATGGTGCATTCATACACAACAATAATTACAAATAGAAAAGAGTTTACACTAAACTAATTTAAAAGAAGCTAGACATGAATTATAAAATGTATGTAAATATATTTTTTATAAAATGTATATATGTGTTAGTAATAGTTAAGTAATACTGTTTATTCCTAATGTGGAGTTGGAGGATTTGTATTTCCCTCTTATATAACAATAATTTCAAAGAATATAATAAAAAGTAGCTGTAGTCATCAAGGGTAATTAAAAGTAGATTGTTGTCAGGGCATTTAACATTTTTATATAATTCACTGCAACATTCACATTTGTTCATGATAGTTTATCATAGGAATTACTGTCGTACCGATTGTAATGTATATGGTCTGCTCCATGCTGTCCAAACCAAATACAATATATTAATAAATCAAAGTAAAAAAATTCAGATGTTTGATTAAATAAGTATTCAACACCTAAATGAATTCTGTCAAATATTAATCACACAATGTATTAATAAAATGTGTTTGTAGGGCATGCTGTGCTGGCTGAACAGAGATTTCAGTGAGGATGGGTTTAATGCTGGTTTATTTAAATAAGTCTCATATATTTTAACATTAACTGTCATGTGCTTGAAGTAGAATATCCCTATCAAAAGCCAATTTAAAATGTGTTCATTATTTTTCCACTATCACTTAAAGCATAATGGACAGTTTATTTGTATGTACCTCTGGGGTTCATCTGTTTTTGTCTTTTGTCTAAATTTTAAATTTAACACCAGTGAGAAAATGAAATATGTTTTTGCTATTTTTCCAAGAATTCAAGTGACAAATGTTGTGTTGTCCCCACAAGGCAGAGCAGCGACCCTCATTCTTGCCGTCTGGGCAGTTTGCTCCCCATGCTCTTGGTGGAAGAGACAGACCTCAGGCCATTCAAAACGCACGCCATGCTGCTTATGACATGAGGATGCAGGGCAGAGACCAACGAAACATGGTGAGATCACTCACGCCCCAGGCTTAAGAATCACTAAAATGTTAGTGGGGCAGAGTTACTGGGGAAGTGTGACTCCACCGCTGTAAATATCTCCGTGGTTTCATGCATGGTCATATCAAAAATAAGTGGGGGACTTCATTGTGTATAGGGAATCCTGTTGCTTGCCTGGACTCTGAAAAAAACAGATGTAGGTTAAAAATACTGTTAACTTTTCAGCAGGTGAGACGACCTTACCCATTATCCTCTAGAAATAAAACTATATAATCCACATTTAAAACTTAAGCAAATAAAAAGCATAATATTTTGTGGTGAGCTCAGCCAAAGACAAGCTTGGCCCGCCAGTCGGATTTGACAGTCGATGGCGAACTTTGTCTTGCACGGCTCCCGTTACAGCATCAGTGGTGAACTTATGCTTGTGTTGTGTTGTCACAGTGAGAATCACACAGAGAATCTCCCATATTTGGTCTGGTCTTTCTTTAGCAGTGTTACATTTGTGGATTTCTAACTTCTAGCTCCACAGTGTCAGGGGTTCAGGTATCAAATCTCACAGCCAGCAATGCCTCAGGCTTACCCCGTGGTCTGTGAAAATCCATATTACAGCATGTTTGCTCTAAACTGTATTTGCTCAATTTGACAGTGGGAGTAAGTAAGTGGTGGTAATTATGCTGGATTGAATTGCTCTCTTATTTGACCATGCGCTCCTCTGGATTGTTTTCAGGATGCCGCTCAGTCTTTGAAAGCTATGATGAGGAATGGCAATGGCAACCAGGCATGTAATTTCATATTGTTAAACTGTTTATGTCACAGGTAATGTTTTAAAACAAAATATTTTTGTTCAATCACTGAAGGCTGTGAAACTCAGCAGTTGTTTTGACTAAATCTTATGTAATCACATTTTGTAATGCACAGTTACATTTTTACATTATAAATGTATCCTGCTGTACACTCTTCCTGTTCCTTTAAGTGGCTTGCTCTCAGTTAAAAATCTCCAATTCTTATCCCGCTGCATGTAGTTTTCACCTGTCCTTGAAATATGTTATAGCAATGAGAATTCACTGAGCTTCTCGGGAATAATTGTATGTATATGTGTATTCACAGTGCCAGCCCGCTTTTTTGCATTGACGCACGACACAGCGCATCGTCTTGGTCGTTAGAAAAGGATATTAATTCCATCCCATCAACCTGAGCTCTGCCCTTTTAATTATTGCTCAATTCAGCAAGTATTTCAAAACGTATGAGAACAATAGCTGGAGGCCTCATTTGCACATGAATGTAGTCTCAACTGAGAGCGTGCTGGCGTAGAGGAAAGGCCTTTGTACTATATACACTGCCCGAGGTCAGGATCTTTATTTTACTACCCAGGTGAAATACTCATTCAAACAGGACTAAATAAAACATGAACAAAATGGATGCGCAAACCATGATGATAAAAATACTTTCATGATAAAAATTCTTTTATATCAGTGCTCAGTTAAGCAAGGTCCATGCTCTTTACAAATATATTGGTGAAAGCCCAAAAAGTGTGCGGATTTAAAACCTTGCTCGTTTACATGTATGAAATCCAGTCCATTTATTGTATACAGAACACAATCGTGTAGTTTTATAAACCTCGTCCATTTGGATGTACAAACCACATCGATGTTGGTATAAGCAATCAAACATAACTGCAACATCAGGTATGTCAGCTCCTGCACCACTGCTTTAAACCACCTTGTTCATGGAGAAGATCATTTGGCTTGTCACTGAATACGAAGTAATGAGTGAATTTTGACACTGAATTTTGGCACAGGGCTCCACCATGGGCCTTGTTGGCTCGTCCCTCTGACTCATGCCCTCTATTTCTTCAGTCTCCCGCCGGACCCAGCAATGCCCTGGACAGCAGAGGCGTGAAGAGAAAGGCAGATGACAGTGACAGTGAGCCCGAACCCGAAGATAACGTCAGGTAAAAGCTGTCGCACCTCAGGAATTCCCTCTAATGAGCAGGATGTTATGGTACACCATATCCCCTTCCAAGGCTTTTCCTTTGATTCACTCCATCTGTCTTAACCCACCCCTCCCTCCACCTGCCTCCAAATGATGAATATGGAAACACAGAATATCCTACAAATTCCTGTGAGATGTGCTAGGCAAAGCTGTTAAACCCAAGTAGGCAAGTTAGTATTCATGAACGCTTTCCTACCAAAAGCGGTTTCCCTGCTGGACCTTGTCGTGGATTTGGTTGGATGGATCCTGCTTATTCTTGATTATGAAGGTAGAATGGTTTTATGTTGTTGGAGTGTAGCAAAAACATTCATCAAGCTCCACATCAGTGGTAAATTGGAATTGCCTAATAGCTATAATTATTTTGGAGTATACGGAGAGAAGTCAGAATAATTTGATTCTTCTGTTTCCTCTATCATTTTTCCTTATCAGGCTAAATCATCTATAGTAAGATGTGTGTCTTGGCAAATGTTAAGTTACTTCAACTTTCACTTTACCGAATAGTAAATGTATCTAGTAAACCTAGCTTTGAGCTCATTTTGTAGTGTGCAAGTCATACTTGCAGTTTACAATTGTCTATAACCAGTCTTTAATTACTGTTTTTCATTTAAGCCTCTAGATTAGTCTCTCTATACAGCCAAAACATAGTAAAACTCATTCCGTTCTTTGCTGCAGCAATTAAAAGGTGTATGAGCAGTTGGAACCATTATCATAACGGTATACCCTTTTCATTTATTTGATTTCCATTGCAAGTTGGCTAAAAAGATACCATTAGATGCTTAAGGGAAAAAAAGAGAAATTGAACAAAAAAAACAAGAGTAGGCAAAATGACTAATAGGAATGCTTGTCAATTATATTTGACTGCAATAAAGTGTGAAAGCTACCTCATGGTAAATACCTGATGCATTTACATTTTGGATAAGATTTGTTTTATGTAGCCATAGAACATAGATACGTAGTGTAATTTTCAGAGTAGCAGTGCTAAATGTTATGGGCGCTACATTGTGCTCCCTGTACCACTATAATATAACTGCATATGGTTATTAGCCTTGACCATTATAACCGTTCAGTTTTTCGTTTTTGTGACTGCAATGAATGTCTTCACACAGGTTACTATTAGTGTTCCTCTAAAACCCTTCTTCCGCAGTAGACATGGTTGTTTTACCCATTATTCTTGTGGTATGTGAAATATAAAGACACAGGCCCCAAAGCAGGAGCTTAATGTTCAAAATGTATTTATGGAATTGAGAATGCAGTGAATGTCATCATCATGTCCTTTCAATTTATTTTCACTGAAGGAAATGAGTTTTTGTTGAATTGGATTGCCTAAAGAATACTTGATAATTGTGTTAAAGTGTTTTAATCTTTCTTTCAAGGTTATGGGAAGAGGGCTGGAAGCAGCGCTACTATAAAACCAAGTTTGATGTAGATGTGACCGATGATGCTTTTCGGCGTAAAGTGGTCAAGTCTTATGTGGAGGGCCTGTGTTGGGTCTTGAGGTACTACTACCAGGTATGATATCTAACCCAACTTCATCTCAAGAGGATCCAATCATGCCATCTTTTGTAGGAATCTAGTGGGTGAACAAAGTCATTTAATGTGGCTCTTAATGGATATTATTTTGAAAATCCTGTCCTCTGAGTATGTGTCATTCAGAAGTCTTATTTAGAATTCTGGGAAATGTGGAACTGTCTGCCAGGCAGTCATAGCAGCAAATTTACTTTAGAATTGTAGTCATTTCAATTTAAAAAATTGATTTTCAAGCAAAACCATGTGACTGGAGTTAGTATTTTTAAAAGCATTTTGACAGCTGTAGCTGACCAGTATAGACATTTGACATGTGTTTTGAGCCTTAAGTCTCGGCCCATGATCACTTGGGTCACTGTAGTGTTGTCCAGTATGACAACATTGGAAAAATGTATAATGACATCCTTCTCAATGCTGGTTTGATTGGATTGCTGGCTAATTTAAAGTAAGAATTATAACTGTAAAATGCAAGCATGCTTATGCAAATACAAATTACGATCAAAGAGTTTAAATTAAGGTGTGTATATATATTCAACTCTCTATCTCCAATGCATTTATTCCTTGGCAGCTCTACTGTAGTCTTTATTTATGGAGATATGTTTTGATATGTTATAACCAAAATTAGATTGTGTAGCAAACTAACTAACGAAACTTAATTGAGCATCTTTGTATCTGTGCCATGGCCAGGCAGTAGTATGAACAGTAGAAGTCAGAAAATTGTAGTTGTTTAGGTGGAACCAGTCTGAAGTGTGGAAGGATTTGGCAGATCATCAGCTTCAAAAAGTAGCAGGTGAAGGGAAATTTAACACTTCATCTGGTTGTCACAGTTTGTATTTTTCTGAATGCATGCACAAGATTTGAGATTAATTGTTTGTTTAAAAAGATTTTTGTGTGTATGTACATCACTTTTGTAAATGAAAACCAAGGAATTAATGTTCAAAAGCCAGTACATTAGTTGCAGTACTAATTACTGCTGTGTATGTGATTCTTCTCCCCAGGATAAAATAATGCATGTTGTCTTGTGCATAGGGAATATGAATTTTTAATGCACCATACTTTGTGTAGTCCATTTCCAAAAGGCCATATTGCACCATAATCTCTCTGAATGAGGTCCGTTGGTAACAGAGATGTTAACGTCTAGACTAATTGCCAAGGCATGGTGTGGGGATTTTGGAACTTGATGGATATTAGAAAGCTTCGTGCTCTGAGAGCAAAGCATGCAGAAATCTCCCTGCCTGTGGAGTTAAGTTTATCTCTCTTCATGACTGGGAAGACTCCGCTCTGTCCTTAAGGGGCATTGCTGGTCATGGATATTCACAAGCCTTGGTAATTTTTCTATTTATCTTAACCATTTCAGCAGGGATAATATTCCTCGTGGAAGAAATGTGCTCAGTTTACTTGCAGGCATCCCTGCCCTCTAGCATGTCAGTGTCAAAGCCATATTTTCATTGTTTCAGCACAAGGTGACTTGCAATAATATACATGTGTGAGGGGGCATTAACATCTTCCTTCATGTTGTATTTTACACTTGGAACTGATGTGAATTTAGGCAGTCTGGAATAATAAGCTCACATAAAAATGCAGTCACCAGTATCAAGGTGGGTTTTTTTTGAGTGTCACCAAATGAAAAACATGAAGCATCATTTAGGTCTCCAACTGTCATTTAGGCAGTGTAAGAGGCCATATTTTTACAAACCCCCTTTCGAACAGACCTTTAGCTGCCCAATTACATTTTTGTGGCATATTATGAAATGTTTTTGTTTTTAAATAATGGTGTGATTTAGTATCTGACAGCTATATTTATTTCTTAAAGACAAGTCTAATATTACCTCCTGTATGTATTCTCCTAGCATGGCACCAGTTCCCAACAGTAAATTGAAATTTTGCATTTGATTTGTATGTAACATTCTGTTGTCCATGAACTTCTGGGTTGACTGGCAAGTTGGATTTTAAAAATTTTAAATGAATAGTTTAAAATTGAAAAATTTTGCTCTGCACCTTGGGTGATTGTCTCCCTAATACTGGAGAACATTTAAAGTTTTTGTAAAGTGTCAAAGCACCCTTGGTAACTTTTCTGAATACTGTTATATAAACAGTATTTTGTGGTTTACGTGCAATTTTTTTCCCCTCCTCACTTTCCTTAGATCTTAAATCTTTTGTGGATATAGGTCTTTTGCCCAACTCCAATACTATTCAGGAAAGTACCCAAGGGTACTTAAAACATCTTACAAAACTAAGAGACATTGAAAACACTATTTTGTTTTTAACCTCTAGGTTTTAACCTCTATTATTTCAATATGAATTTGATTCAACTTCTTTGGAAGAGATTTGGCTTTGTTAGTTATGGCACACTGTAATGTGATTTATCTTCCAATTCAGGTGGATACTGCAAAAAATGAATCTGTTCAGATTTTAAAGGGAAAGTGAGTTGGTCATATTTTGAGAAATGTCAGCTCTGTTGGTTGGTCCATAAAAATTTCCTCACCCTTTGAAAGCCACAGCTTTTGCCTTAGGAGGCTGAAATTTGGCATGGAGGTCAAGTGTGTCTGTGTGTGAAGGTGTGAGTTTCTGTTCATGCCAGTTGGATAAAATGGGGTGTGTCAGTGAGAGTGGCCTGGTCGCAGCTATTGCAAATTCACTTTTTTTTTTTTTTGGATCTGTTGTCCCCCAGGAATGGGAGTTCAGAGTACTCCATATATCCAAACTGTCATTTTAGTGGTGATTCAATTGTATTTATTGAATATAGTTGTGAAGAAATGTCCTCATAATCAGTCCCATTGCTGCCCATCTTCTCACCCCCAGGGATGTGCATCCTGGAAGTGGTACTTTCCTTTCCATTATGCACCTTTCGCCTCAGACTTCAAAGACATCAAGGACATGTTTACAGAGTTTGAAGTGGGCACCAAGCCAGTAAGTTCGGCAAGAGATTAAATTTTTTCAAACTTGATTCCATCCAGTTGTTTATACCTGAATGGACAGGATTGCTTATATATGGATTTTTCCTGCAGTTCAAGCCCCTGGAACAGCTGATGGGTGTATTTCCTGCTGCCAGTGGGAACTTTCTTCCTGAATCATGGAGGGCACTAATGACCGATCCGGTATACATTTGTCATATTTAGATTGCAAAACTTGCTTTTCTTGTTCATTTTTTAGGATTTTGTGTACATCAGCCTTTTGCTATTGTTTGCAGTTTTGTAACTTCAGTGGAAGACATTATGTCTCCTATATGAGTAGTGGAGTCAACTTGGTCTTCTGTATCCTCATCAGGACTCCTCCATCATTGATTTCTACCCTGACGACTTTGCCATTGATCTAAATGGGAAGAAGTATGCTTGGCAAGGCAAGTGAAGCACAGTTTTTATTTTTTTTATGTTATTTATTTTTATAGCTATTGCAAGAATGTGTTTTGCCCTTTTTGATTTGTAAAAGCTTTTTCATTCTTTCAATTTTAAGGAGTCCCCTTCTCTTTACAAAGAATGATGTGATTTCAAATGAAAGCATGGTAGTAAAACAGTGTGGAACACATTGCTTTCCCTGTGCAGCTGGGAAAAGTGCCACACTAAACTGCACCTGTGGCTGTAAAGTGTTTTACTTGACTGTGTTTGTGAAGGTGTCGCCCTTCTGCCATTTGTGGATGAGCGCAGACTGAGGGCTGCTCTGGAAGGGGTCTACCCAGACCTCTCTCCTGAAGAAAGTGAGTATACTGCGGCACTCCATGGCTCATATTGTGTACTAAAAACTGTGGGGATTTATTCACTTGCTAACATATGACATTGGTGGGACAGGGCTACTATTGATTCATAGAAAACAAACTGGATAACCAAGCTCCACAACAAAGCTGAAATGATATTTAATGGGTATTTTATGCAGTTTTTCTCCTGCAGCCACGAAACTTTAAAATCCAGCAGCAGGTAGTGCAGAATATTTTATCAAAGCCTTGCCTTTATACAAACTCTTATTTTCTTTATGTATACTGTGTACAGAATTATTATGCAAGTCCATTTGCAAGTTGTAATGAAATAGCATCTCCAAGAGCATTTTTTTCCAATGAAAACCATACTAACCTCATTATTCAATCAATGTCAACATTTCCAGGTAATGTAATTACCTTATTTAAAGGGGCTGAAAGTGACGAATGCCTTAAATTCAAGTGTGCATAGTTTTTAGGCAGCTTTTTCCTGCTGGGAAAATGGGGTGGAAAAAGACAACCTAACAGATGATGAAAAGGGATATAAAACAATTGAAATAGCAAAGATGTTGAGTCATGAGTGTGAGTCTACAGGGATACCAAAAATGCGTTGAAGAAAATAGGAAGTATCCAGGAACCCTTTGGCCTCAAGTGCCGTCATTTTCCTGCAAACTGCAAACTTCCTGGACTCTGCATAAGCACAAGGTGCAAAGTGCTTTGCATGATTGGCAAGGTCAGAAGGCAGAAAACCAGCCTCCCTTAAATAAGAAACACAAGCAAAAGCATCTAGCATAGGCAAAACAATAAATGAAGACAGAATTTTCAAAGGTTTTGTGGACGGATGAGATGAGTGGCACTGGATGGACCTGATGGGTGGGCCCGTGGCTGGATTGTTGACCAAAATCGCACACCACTTTGCCTGAAGCGCCAGCAACATGAGGGAGGGATGCTGATATGGCTCGCTGTTATTGACAGTGAACTGGTTGGGCCATTTCGAGTGGAAGATGGATTGGAAATGAACTGCAAATACTACTGCCTGTTTCTGGAGGCCACCCTGCTCAAGCAGTGGTACCAGAAGAAGCCAGCATCATTCAAAAGGTCCGTGATACTGATGCAAGACAGTGCTCCATCCCATGCATTCAAGTACACCTGAGATTGGCTAGCCAACCGATGGTTCAAAGATGGTAAAATAATGACTTGGCCCCCTTCCTCACCTTATTTGACCCAATTGGAAACCTGTGGGCCATCCTAAAGAGCCAAGCAAGGAACAGAAACAGCAAAGGAAAGCAGTACACATCTCTGAACAGCATGTGGGCATCTCTCTTGGCTGCTTCAGCTAAAATCGGGTGCGATCACAATAAAAAAAACAGACATAATCCGTGGATATGAGACTAATGCAAGTGTTAGAAAAGAAAAGTGGCTATATTGGTAAATAAACATATTTCCAAGAGTGGAAATGTTTTTGTTAGCTGTTAAACTACTGAATTTGTTGCTTTATTTCATAATTATTTATAATCATGTGAAATATGAAATAAATTTTAAAAAAACTATTTCACAGTTGCATGATAATTGTGCACATGCACTTTTTGGAAAATCATTGTTTTCTCCTTGTAACATAAAAATCTAAGTTTTTCTTTATATAGCATTTACTTTTCCTGCAAGGAATGAATTGGGATCACTTATGTCGTGTCCATTGAAATAAATCCACCAAAAACACATTTGCGTAATAATTATGTACACAGTGTATGGAAATGGGGTCCAAGCAATAGCAGCTGCACTTTAGTACAGAAGTGTGCTGGCTTAATAGAGAAAGGCGTTTGTATGAAGGCCAAAAGCTTTTTAGCTGATATTGAATATGAGCTCATGAAACCCCTTGACAACATTTTGTGGTTACCGCAACTGTCATGCCTAGTCGACATTTTTTGATAAGTTTCATGATTCGAAATCATTTCTTGCAGACAGAATGATTGCCTTGGTCAACAACCTTTGTCATGATTGGATTATGAGTGGAAATTTTGATGTTGTCAGACTTCTCCAACTGTGTACAAGACCGAGTGAAATAACTGATATTTCTTCCCCTGATCGGCTACATACCATCTCCACACTCCAATTGTTGAAACAGCAATTCAGCCACTGTTTCGCAAACAAAATTAATCTAAATTTATTATGTTGAATAGTGGCTGAATCTTATTTTGAACCTTGTATTGTGGTTCAGATTGAATATTGGTGTTAATGTATTGTCACATTCCTAGTAAGATAATGTATAGTAACAATTCTGAAAGAAAAGACTGACTAGAAAATCAGTGATAATGCACAGAACTTGTCAGGTCTGAGAAGCAGCTAAATTAAAATTATTTAATGTTGAGAATTTGTATGTACAGTAATTACATGTCAAAGATAGCACTCCAGATATTATACCACCAGTGCAGTGCAAGTGAATGCTTAGAGAAATGTTATTTAAGTTTTTGTGGCAACCAGTGCAAGAAAATAGTCCTGTATAACTTTATTTATAACTTGCCTGTTTTGCTGAGGCTCTTGCTTTTTAACTTGTCTTTGCAGCCAAACGAAACAGCCTTGGCAGTGACGTGCTGTTTGTTGGGAAGTCCCATCCTCTCTGTGACTTCATACAGGAGCTGTACACGACAGGCTCAAGTGAGGTGAGGCTAGCTGCACCCTCCCGGAGCACATTCTTAACTTGCTTTTTGCCTTTGAAAGAATCAGTAAGATGCTGTCTTTTTTTACTCTTCAGGGCACTGAGATGCCTCCTGAACTGTGTCATGGAATCCAAGGTACATTAAATCTTGATGAAGACCCTATTCTACCAGATAAGTAAGGAACATCCATTTATTTTATTCTTCCCAATCCATTTTTGAAAAATACCATTTTTCAGTCTGTCATGTTCAAGGTGCTGTTTTTGAGTTTGAAACTGTGAAATGCTTTGCTTTCAGGCCTGTTGAATCCCCTGTTCCACTGTTGCGGGACCTCACTCAGAATCAGGCCATCGGGTGAGGATAATATCGTTTTTATTTTAACTGTTTTTTTGACGTCTTTTTATTGAATTTTTATTTTTTTTTTTTTTTTTTTTTTTGTTTTAATTGAAGACGAGAACATTTGGTATCAAAATAAAGGAATCCCTACTTTAATATTATATATTTGTGTAACTGTGCTCAAACATTCAGACTGAAATTTAAGTTAAAGTGGTAATTTGACTGGGTAATCGGAGTCTAATCCCCATGATGAAGATTTGCGTATGCTGCAACTTGTAATTTACTTTGTCTCGACAGAATACAATTCAAGGATCCACAGTATGAAGAGGGCTTTGTGTTCAAGGCTGTGATTCTGCCAGAGGCCAAGTAATTGAATATTGTTTTATGTTTGAAGTAATGTTCTTATTTATCACTATTCTGTTCTAGAATTATTCTGTCTCTGTTGCAGTCACCATACTGCAGCTATATAATACTTAATGATGTTGGGCTAACCTTACACCAGTTAATGCACTATTCTTTTTTAAGCATCATGAAAAGTTACATTGAGCACCCCCCCAAAAAAAAAAAAGAAACTTGTACAGTATGCTGTGTAGGTCTGTTTCAATGTAATCTGTTAACCATAATATAAATGTAGAATGTAGATGGTGGCTACTCATGCATTTCTTTTAATACACCACCAATCATTTCAGAATACCTGCAAAGGTTCTCAAGCCAGGAGACTGGGAGAAGTCCAGTAATGGACCTTGGAGACCTCAGCTGGGTTTCAATCCAAACAGACAGCAAGCCCACCTGGATCAGTCGGCCTTCCGCACTCTTGGGTACTTGTATCAGATTATCAAATCGCTTTACTGCTTCAGCCTCTCTTTTTCTCAATTTATTTGGAAAGTATGCCGTCTGTGGCAGTTAACTTTTCCTTTGGTGAAATAACTGCAGCTCAGTTGGTTTGCAGTATGGAAAAATGGTACTGATTGAGTACTTAAGTTTCAGCACATACTTATACTCTCCTAAATTGACAGGATTTTACAGTCATGATATTGTTGTTTTCTTCCTTGGTTTCAAAACCCAGCCATAAATGTAAGATAAGAATATGGTTCAACAGTCCAAGGGTACTCTAATAACCCATCTGTCGCTAGTGTTAATTGGATATCCTGTGTTCAGTAACAAGAGTCAGGAGGAAAGTTGAGACCCAGGTCCAACACAGCTCTGCTTTAGTGTAAAACAGGTTATTATGTTAGGTATGTGACTAGGTAATTATCTAAGGTATGAAAGGAATTTTATTTATTAATGTTATTGTTATTTATTATTATTATTTTCTACTACTGAATTATAAGTATTCATATATGTAAGAAAATCAATGACTTGTCATGGAACTGTGCATATTTGATATTCTGTTGGTGCATTAAATGTGATATTTTTAATGTAAATGCAGTTTTATACCTAACTAGCACATTTTGTTCATTTAAGGAAAGCAAGGTGCCAGACAAATTGTGTTTGACTTTCTGGAAAACATTTTGCGTTTCATAAACTAAATTATGACGTCGTACCTCTTTTTTTTTTTTTTTTTTTTTTTTTTTTTTTTTCATATAGGTTTCATAGAAACCAGTGTTGTTATTCTTGTTTGAACTTTTTCAAGAGCATTTTGAAAACATAGCAAAATGTCAACAAAAAAAAAAAGTAATTTCTTTTCTCAGTAATTGTTATAGCCCTGACTCGTAGTGGCTGCTTTTGCCCTCTTGTTATGATCTTGATTGTTTTCTTTCAGCCATGCCATGAACAGGGACAGGGATCGACAGAGGGGAGGAGGACAATACAGCAACACCCCACCTCCCGGCAACTACCACCAGGGCAACTACCGTCCACCACATGGCGGCCATGCACAGATGTACCCTTGTGAGTAAGAGCATATTTCCCAAATAGGACATTTTAATTTCAGTGTTTTAATCATGCATGGTGTGCTGTGAGGTTTTATTTTTAGGTTGATGTTACTGTACATCTTGTTTGAAATGTAAATAGAAGCTCACTGTCCATCATAACATTATGCCAGCAGCATTTAGCTGTAAAACATGAATGCTAACAATAGTAAATTCCATTGTCTGTCCACATATATCTATTAATTTAGCTTATTTAGTTTCACCATATATGTCAGTAATATTTAGTTAGCCAATGGTTTGTAGTTACCAAAAAATTTCGCTTCTAAATTTGGGGAAACGGTGATAATGTTAAAACAATACAGATTTTGTCCTTTAGCGTAACAATATTGTGAGACACTCCATTTAACATGTGACTTTTTAAAACATAATGAGAGGCATCATTGATTTAAAAACCACAAAACTGAAGTTCTCTTATAAATGGATTTTATGCAATTTCTGTACCTTAATATGTGTTAGCAAAGGGAATTTTCTAATAGTCATTTTTTATATTTTGACTTACAAAACATTTTTTATTTTATGTTATTTTATATTTTTATACTTGGATACAGACATTTATATTTAAAATTGATAATTGTTTTGATACATTTTTTCTCAAAAAGAATCAGCTGCCACATGTATCAATGCGTCCTTTACATCAATTTCACAGATTTTGTGTCTGGAGTGAAATGTTATGTTTGGTAATACAGGCTCACGTACTAGAGGGAAAGAGAGGTCAGAGTGGTGGATAAAAACTACTTTTTCCCTCTTTCCTTTTCTGTCACTCCAGTTCCAGCTCTCTGTCTTCCCTCCCCCTCTCATTCATTTCCGGCTTATACTTTTCAACAGCGATTCTCTGATTTGACTTTGATGCGCCCAATTTCAGTTGATGAATAATCTCATCTGGATTGCTGATAACTTGTGGGAGTCAAGTGGGTTCTGGTGCCACTCGATGCAAATGGGGGATATTTGGTCTCTGCAAATGGCAGACAGGCCTCCGTTTCACTCAGTGTTCTGTTCTGTGGATAAACTGGCTAATTAGTTACATTTTTCGAGAAAGCGGGTTTTGATTAGTGCAATCAGTAAACACCCAAGCCCCTTGGTGATTGGGCTCCTGGTATAGATGAGGCATCACTTGAGAAGTTGTTGGAGAGTTTAATTTATGGCCATGTAGTCCTGAAAAGTACAGTAATTACCTTATTCGTTTTCCACAGTTCAGTGCTGAGATTAAAATTTTGTTGGCATTGCAAATTCTGATGACCTAATTTTCCCTGATAAAGGGCCTCAGCATTGTCTTTCCTTCATACAAATATAAGACACTACTGGATAAAATTCCATAAACATATTTATGGTCATGTATGAGAGACAACCTTTCCCAAAATACCAAATCACAGCCTTAAAAGTCTGTCTTTCCCAAGCCTTGAAAAACAGGTTTTTGTTATAGTTTTTGAGAAGGATTATCATCTTTTGCCATTCTGACAGCTTTTTGTCTCTGCAAAAGATGTAATGCATTTTGTTTGACATCTCAATACGTAATTTAGATCTAAACAAGGAAGGAGATATGGGACATAAATCCCACCTTTTATTCGTGACCAGTTGTCATTAGTGTATAGATGGGGCTGTTTTGGAGTACTGTATCTTGTCTGTGTACACTGTAAAGCTCCTGTATTCCCATATTTTGTGAAATTCACTGAATTGACATTAGAATTCTGTTCTTATCCATGGGTATCTGTAAACCTGAACAGTTGTACCTCTGTCAGTCACCAGCAAAATTTGAAGTAAATGCATGTATCTACAAATACTGTGTGCGCGCGTGCGTTCATACCTACCTATAATTTTTATACCCTTGAGCTTAGTTTGATTAATGAACACTACTACAGTAAAAAGTCTGTACATTGCAAGGCTCTGATTAAAAAAAAAAAAAAAAAAAACAAGCTTTTGTTTTAATGTGTAAAACTGTAGCTTGATTTTTAAAATGAAAAGGTGACCAGGCTGTCTGCCTGTCTTTTTGCCCCATGTGTTGTGCATGGTAACTGCACTGTGGTCGCTCGGCAAAGAGATTTCTGCCACTGCCAAACACGTAATTGGTCTGGACTTTATCAGTACCAGGGAGAGGTAGAAAAGTTGTCAGTGCAGAGAATTGAAAGTTTATTAAAAATTGAGCCAGACCTTCAGATCTGATTAATACAAAAGCTTCCCTTCGTTCCTGCAGATTGTAGTTTGTAAGCCTAAATCCCGAGTTTCTTTGGAAGCATGCTCTGAAAATGTGCATGTGTGTAAGCCCGCCTTTTATTTCCTCACAATGACCCCCTTCTTAAATACAGGGTCCAGCGGTGACCCTTCCTGGCTCTAATCAGTGCAGGCGGAGAAAGCGAAGGTCTTTGTTTGCGGGGGGAGGTAGTATCCCACCCCCATGCGTTGATTAGTGCAGGTGGTTTTGAGGGCGCATTCTGAGGCGGTAATGAGCCCTGTGGAGTGCAGCTACACCCGGTGACAGGGCACCCGGCCATCGTCTGCCCCCCCAAAAAGCCTCCAGGAGGACTCCATTTGATTGGACATGCAGCACTGGAGAGGGAGGTGAAACCAAGTTAACTTCCCCTTTCACCGCATCTCTACCCCCCACTGGGACAGCTCCATGCACTGCCTCCAAAACAAGATGGGGTGTTTTGTTCACCCTAATTAAAACAGCTGGTGGTAAAGGACCAACTGTCTGCCATAGCTGAAATGTGCTGCTTTTCCCCTTGTGGTTGTTCATGTAATTGAATAAGTGGCACACCGGTACTTTGTTTATTTCAAAAATTTTTATATGTAACTTTGTGTTTGAAGTAATTTGTTTGCTCTTTGCTCTTTTTTAAAAAGAATCTCTTGGACCTTGGTCATTGTTTTTTAAAACAGAGTTTTAAAGATGTTTGTTTAAAGCTGCCACCTCTTGAGTGACTTTACTGTTTTTTTGTTTTTTTGTTTTTTTTTTTTAATTATCAGTTTTAGCTGTGGCACCCACGTATGAAGTCCGATTTAGTATGTGATACTTAAAAGGTTGTGTTTTTTCCTCCTAACTAACGTATATGTTTCGGTCATGTCACAGGGGAGCGATGCTTGTGGACAGAACTGTACGGACCCTGATTTCGATTTGTTTGTAATCCTGTTTGTTCTGCTGTGTCACATGGGGCCAGGGCCCTATTGATTTTTAGATCATTAACCAGTGTCCACAGGTTTATTAAGGAGAATAGCAGGCATCTAATTGTAATTCACTCTTCAGTTTGATGGGTGGTGCTGGGTGCTGGAGAGGAGAGACAAGCTGCTCCAGGATGATAATTGAGCAGAAAGTGGGTGGTCCTCCCTGCCGTTTAGCCCTCTTTCCTGTGGGCTTTGTCATCTTGCTACTGGGGCTGTGTAATGAAGAGATTATTACATGTACCTAAGCCTTTTTACAAATGTGCAACTGTTAAACTAAATTGGCCCGATCAGTCAGTATTCTTTTTGCTTTGTTGCCATGTTCATATCAAGTTAATCTTCTTCTGAGAATGTTTTGTTGTGTACCACAAGGGAGGGAATGTAAGCTTGTCTGATTTCTGTGTGGTGGGTGTCTCTGTGGTTTCATTGTATCATGTAATCTGCATCTACAAATGGTTTGCATCTTTTTATCTTATTTTGGTTGGCATTTGCCCTATAATATTCAACTCAGGACTGAGCAGAAATTTGGCTGTCAGGATCATTGAAGGGAGGCCACTTTGCTGTGAACTCATAATTTAGTAAAAATTTAATTTAACCAAGTATAAACTACATGTTGTAATAGAGCAACTGGAGCATAGGCAGCATTCATTGTAGAAACTGTGCACTGTAATCCCTGTAGATATATGGTAGACATTTATAAAATAAATTGAGCAGTAAACTTGCATAATTATACATGGAATAGTTCCCCCCCCTCCATTTCAATTCTGGTTTAGAAATGAATGCAGCTTTCCCCTGTGAATTTCTGTTCACCACTTTAAATCAACCCCCTCCTTAATGCCCCTCCCCAAGATCCTGTGCTCCACATTTTAAAGCACTCACAAGATCCTCCTTTGTAAACAAACAGGTCCAAGATTTGCTGACAGCCATCACCCAGGCAACCAGTGATCGGAAAGGGAGTTCTGCTACCTTTTTGTTTTCTTTTAAAAAGGTGCAGACTCGTGAGGAAGAGAATAGGGAATACTCTAGCCACCCATAACGGTGCCAGGTTGAGTTATCTAATTAAAGTAAATTTACTTTGCTGAAAAGCAGGCACTGAACACTGTTTATTTTAATCAGAAGCTTTGGATGTAACTGGTCCTCTCAAATCTATCTCCATTAATGTAAAACTGCCTTAATGTGTAATATTATAAGGCCTGAGTTTGATCTTACCTGAGTTTTTAAGCACTGTCAGTGTGGTTGAATAAAAATGCTACAAAAAAACTACAATTTCTTCTGTGAGATTAACAGTTCAGAGGTTCAGGTTCTGTTAATAACGGAGTTTGTAACCAAATGTCTTGTTCACTCTGCTAAATAAAAAATATAAATTTTTACTCTTTAATCCAGGAGAATATAATATTAGTTTATACGCTTGTTGTTTGGTTTTAATTTACATGAGGGCTTTGGTGTTAATGGGGGCATGTTTCACAACAGTGCTTTATTCCAATAGTTTTTCCTCATGCTCAGGTGATTGTATGTGTTCATATTAAAGCAAACTGATTTGTGCTATAGCATGTGAATTGGCTACTTGCACCTGGAGACTGGAAATTGTCAGATTGGTGAGACATGGTTGTGTTATGAGTGGGTTTTTGCCTCAGCCATGACCATTGTTTCTTCATGTTAGTTGACTTGAGTTTTGTTTAATCTCGTTTGCTTATGAATACAAATCATATTTTGTAGCAGTTGTGTAGTTAAATTGATTCCATTGTGCAATATGGTATGAATACGGTCATATAATTAAATTGTTTAATTATATACTAAGGGAATTACTACAGTTTAAGACACCTGATAGGTTTTGATGTAAGGGTATAGAAGTCCAGGCAGTAGATTCAACAATACATTAGTCCAGTTCATAGTGCTGCTTATTACAACTAATGTTGGGTAGCTATGTAATCTAACTAAAGTAGCTGGGTATAACCACAACAAGCAATGCTACTGTGTTAAGTTAGAAAATATTGGTCAACACAAATATTAAATTACGAAGTTTGTTTGAAAGCAAGTAGCCTTCAAAACGAAAGTTTGTATAATGGCTGTAATTTGCCAGAAACTGAGTAGCCACATCAAGTGAAATTCAGACTGTTTTGCAAGGGAGTAGTCTGCCCTCTCATTGTTTGGAGGGCAAGGGGGACAGGCTAAAAGTACCGAAAGAAAAAGTGGGGCAATACCAATGGCCCATTGAGTATGCTGCAAGTATATGCATTTGGCAGCACTAAGATTATCTGTTTGCTTAAATACTCTGTTTTAAAGATGTTAAGTAGGATGGGTCATCACTGCCTGAATGGGAAACACTTGTTTTCAGATGGTCTCAACATAAATTTTTGGTTTGAGTCTGTGTCTGCTGCAAAGAAAGTATCCATGTCATTTTCAGTTACACAAGCGTTACCACTGTCATTTCATACAAGCCCCCACATAAAGATTGTATACCAATTGCAAAGGGCTGTTTGTGAAAATACATTTACCCTAGAGTGCATCCTTTTATGTGCTTCCATTCCTTCCCAGACAGCACCAATGTGATGTTTACTTTTAGCTTTTGCATCTTGATTGCTCATCATAAATGATGTATGATTGATATTACAGCGTTTTTTCTTTCTCTTGCTTCCCATTCCCCAACAGATCCCAGGCAGCAGGGACCTCTTCGGGGTGCCCCACCCGCATTCCATCCACAGCAATATCCAAGGTAAGGTGGCTACTTACTCTGCTCTAGTATATAAGCTGCCCTAGGGATTTATTATTCATATATTTTCTTATTGTGGTTGATTTACAAGAGGTCGGTGAATACAACCAGCTGGCAATGTTGTGGTTTTGTAGAAGCTCTGTAACCTCTTCCTTTTAATTTTGTGATGGTGAAAGTTATGGAAGAACCTGCCATTGGCTGCTTTTTATGACAGATGAAAGCTTGTGTTGGAGGCCTGTTCATGTGAATACTGAACATATGTGTATGGAGGTTTTTTTTTTTTTTTTTTTTTTGCTCTTGCATCTACATTATTGAACCACCATGAAGTTCCACCCCAGGGGGGCTTAAATCTGTATTAGATTTTGGGCAAGCTAAACAAATTTCTCTTTAGGAGGTTCGCAGAACTTAATGAGGCATAGCTAATGGTGTTCCACCATTATCGTTTTCATGCTGCCACCACAGCATCAACACAGACCAGCCATTGATTCTTGCTTCAGACCTCTTGAAGTACTAATCAGCTTCTTTGGTTCCACTTTTCAGGCCTGACAGGGCCATTGTAGGCCTGTGTCACCTGAGGTCAGTAGTTATTAGTGGTGACTGAAAACAGTTTCTTTAACTACTTATGACTGAACTGAATTGAAAGCATCAGGAACCTGGAGGGGGGATTACAGGATCCCCAGCCCTGCGCCGGCAGGCAGTGGGAAGATTGTGACATGGTTTCATAATTAGGGATGGGAGCACTCCCCCCCCCCCCCAACACCCAGCCATCTTTTTCCTCTGTAGAGGAGGCACAGAATGCCCTGGGTGTGTGTTTATTTATTTTTTTGGGTGGGGGGGGGCTGAAATCGACCCAAGCATGCTGCAGATCTATGGTTATCCAGAGAGTGGAATATTTCTTTTGTGTCATATACCATAGGAAAAAAGACCATGGTAGATTTCAGCTTTATTCACATAATCTCATTAATGCTTTTTAAAGTAAGAGTTACTTTTTTGGAGCCAGAATTACTTGAATCCTATAACTGGTCCCTAAAGATGTAATATTCATTCAGAGAAATAATATGCAAGCCCAGGTTTTTGTGTTTGAAATTCCTCCATTCCTGTTTCTTAGATTTGATTCTTGCAGGGCTATTCCATTTTAATCCTCTTGGCAGGTCATTTCCGTGGATTGTATCAGTGTAGTTCTGACTGAAGATTTGAAAATTGAAATTGTGGGGGGGGTGGCTGGGTTCGGATTGTTGTCGAAGCCATAGTGACGGACGATAGGGAATTATACTAATTAAAATCTTTTACAGCACTTGTCAATCCAAAGCATCCCTTTTTCTACTGCACTGAAAGGCACTGCTCGTCTTTTAATCAGCAGGATTAGGGAGGACCTTGGCTAGAACTTGCCAGGAAGGGAGAATAAGGGGGCAGGGCTGGGTCTGGCTGGGAAAGAGAGGAGCCTTTTCTTCTGCAGTATTAGAGATGGAGAAGGATATGTTTGATGGTTATATGTTTAAAAGTTACAACTTTTTTTTTTTTTTTTTTTTTAAACACTGTCTACCTGCAGTTCACTCGAAACCAATGCGTAAATCAAGTGCTGTGAAGTTAAAAATACATAATTTCCTGAAATTGCTCTAATAAATTGACGACCCAGTGATGATACTTATTTGTTTTGCTGTACTGTGTTCTGTGATGCACTACTTTTTAATTGCTAAATAAAAGCTGTATATAGGCCTGTCTTCCAAAAAGGTTGGGTTTTTTTTCCCTCACCTGCTGCTCTATTTGGTGGCATTAAGGAGGCTTTGTGTATGTAAATAGTTTGATACCACTCATACTTTGACAGGTGCATGTTTACATTCACTTGCCATCGGTTGCTCTCTCTAATTTTGGCAGATGAAGAAAGTTTGTGTCAATTAACATGAATTTTTGTGATCAATCATGTGTGTAAGTGGTGAATAGCATATACTAAATGCATTCCTTTCATGTTTCCTTTCATAATCTAGTTAATGATTATGTTTGTGTTCCCCCATAAACTTGTATTCCTAATGTCTATACCAATTAGTGCTTATGTTGCTAGGTCACCATGGTCAATTGAAAACCACATCAATAGAGCTAATAAAGGTTTCCCTGATCAGACCCTCCAACATATTAAGCAGGATAATGGATGGGAAAACAGGGAGAGAAGGCCCCTAGCCCTAGATTCTAAATGATCAGTGCAACAAATTCATTTGTGACCTGCAGTTGACTGGTAAGAATAGACTCAAAAAATTCTCTTGTTGAATAAAGTACCTTCAGTCCAAAGCATTCACGCATTTGGAATGTGTTCCTGGCAGAAAGCCTTCAGAATTTATTTAAAGAGCGTCGCATTTTGCTTGGACTTAATGTTGAGAATAGGCCAGGGAATGGCCTAGCTAGCTTGGACCGTTAAGCCACTCATTGCATCTCTGCCCTGTGTTGTAATTGTCTTGTACCCACGCAGGCAACAGTATGGGCACCAAGGCTGGAACCGGGCAATGCAGTCACAAGCAGGTGCTTACCAGCATAACCAGCAGCGCGGGCATGGAGGCCCGGGCAACTACCAGCAGCGCCACAGCAGGCAAGAGGACCACCGTGGGCCACAGGTAAGGATGCCTGCCACGGATATGACATCATGCTGCACAACACACTGCACAGAAAAGCTTGACTTGACAGAACTGTTATGAAAATGTACTCTCATATGTTGGTTTAAACCGTAAACTTTTGATTTGTTTGTGTGCCAAATCACATTTCTTTTTAAGCAAATCACACAACATTCAAAGTAATTTTGAGAATTCATGATAAAATACTTACCTACTTACTGAAAAGTATTAAACTCTTTTAAAAAAAAAAAAAAAAAAAAAAAAAAAAAATCTAGTTAAACATCTTCAAGGCATAAATGTACCACCTTGTATGTTGTTTTATATTCCCGTGTGAAGTTTAAGCCCACGTTTCAGATGTCAGGCTATATGTAAACAGTAGGTTTATGGATGAAAATTACATTATGCTCATTTTGGATTTGCTTGTTTAAATTTTGCAAACCAACAATTTGAGCTAAGTTTAGCTTAGCTTGTAAATGTTGGTCACTTGCTGTAATTATAATTTCAAATGTATGAGTAACATGAAAGGTATCGTCAATATGCCTTAGGCTGGTAGCTAGCTACAGACAATTGGCAGGCTGCAGCAGCTGTACCATGTTTAATTGAATTATATTTGATATCAACTAACAAGCTTCACAGCAAAGTTGTTTATTTAGGTAAATATATATTACTAGATACATTTTTTTTTGCTCGTTACAATTCACCTTAAAGACGTTTGTGTGGCTACTAATTTGCTATACAAATGTGTTTTAATTGACTCATTTTGTAATTTATTTGCCAAAGTTGATTTAGGAGATACTTTAATTCATGGGGGGGACAGCTTGTGTCACATAAGCATGCTGATGCAACTTCAGTGCCTTGTAGGGTACAGTAATGTCCCCTCCAAGGTTTCATTCCTGAAGCTGTACTGACAACAAGCCCAAGCCCAAATCCCCAATTACTCTGCTGCTCTGAAAACACATAGCACTGCAGTATTGTGTTCAAGGTAAAAAAAATAGAAATAAAAATAGTCTGAATTGAAGATGAAAAACCCACACTTGTCTATATTACTGTAATGTGCACATGTTTTTGGTTTAGGTATTTTATTGCTAGTAAGTGTCAAACAAATCTATGGTAAAAATGTCCCTGGAGAAAAGCTTATTCACATTACTTACTCTCTTCTGTTTTGCCTGGAATAGGGACAAGTCTTAAGATGAGTCTTAAAAGAATAATTTCAAGATAAATTTCTCTGACTCTTAGCTTGCTTTAACAGCAGGAGAACTGACCACAAACAGTAAAACAACTTGAACTAAACAACATAGCAAATTAATTTGGCCCTGCCTCTCTAAGAGTTACTATGTCCCTAGATGCCATGTATTTGGTGTGATTGTCTTGGCACTGGAATTTCATGGTTTTTTTTTTTTTTTTTTTTTTTTTTTATTATTATTTTTGTATTTTAGGGATACAACTCTGGAAGAAGTTATCCTTTGCCACCTCCGGCAAGAAGATACAATTGGAATTAGTCTTTGAACTGGCCGAAAGTCGGATGAGGGAGATTCTGGATTTTTTATTTCCTTTTTTGTACGGTTCACTTGTGTATTTTCCTCTAATTTTACCAATGTCTGTTCTTATGATCTGATTTTTAAGACGTATGTGTAAAGAACCTGTCAAATACACGGGACTCCTGATACAATTGGTTTTGTTTTTGTGTTTGGTTTCCCTTTAATGTTGGTTTAAGACTTCTGTTTCTGTCCACCTGGAATCTCAGCAATAAGTCACCCCCCCCCCCAAAACAAAAAGGAATCCATGCGGATCCACCCGTGATTCTTGCTGCTTACATTACGACCACCTGAATTATTTTTGTCATAAATAATCCCATGGCCTTCGATTTTTCACTTTATACTCAGTTTAGTGCCATATCGCAACTTTTATCACTGCGGTCAGTTGTTTCATCAATTGGAAAAAATGAGCAATGGTGGGGAAAAAACTTAAAATTAGCGGAAATTCATTTTATATTTAGAAGAGAACACGAATTCAGTTGATCCCTCCCTATCATATTCTATGTATTTTCTTCTAAGCCTTGTTTTTCCAAGCATTTGCTCTGTGAAGGTCCATTTCTTTAGTTTTAGTTGCCATACTATTTAGATGACTCTGAACGAGCATCTTGACGTAGATGTTAAAACAACCTTTTGCGGTCCTGTCTGAGGCCAGCAAAAATGAAATGATATGTACAATAATACACATTTCCGATTGGCTTTAATTTAATTACCTTTTAGTCGAGTCGCATGTTTCATTTTCGATCGACCTGTGCATATATTTAAACCCCAGACAACAAAATATCCGCCTCCGCGGCACTGAGTGGTTGTTACTGCATAGTCCGTTCCTTGGTCTGTATGTAAACATCGTTTTATTTCAATGCTGAAAAAAGGAAATAAACTCAGTGTATGTTTGTTTCCAAATACTGCACACCAATGGGCAACTCGACTTTTTAGTCAATAGAAACGTGTTGGTTCCGACACATCTCACTTGATAAATGCATGCACATTCCTTAATTTTTGCGGCGTGTTTGTTTGTATTGTTTTTGGCAGTGTTTTATGGAGAATGTGGCCCTTCTGAAACTACTGTTCATGACTCTATTCATCAGTGACATTATTTAAAGTATATTAAATTATAGTTCGAGATCTCTCTGTGCTGGACAGTGTAATTAGGCCTACGGTATCATGTCCCTTTCGGTAATGGATGCAGAAATAAATGTAGTGATATTGCAATTATGAAGACATCCGAAAGCCACATGTCCAACGAACCGTTTCTGAAGCGTTTAATTTCAAAACTGGCTCCGGAATGACCTGATATAATTTATTACATTTGATTATGCGGTTGCAATTAAGGTAAGAGGTGTGTATCCGTGTTGAAATTGGGAATATTTTATGCACATGAACTAAACGAAGACCGTTATAGAGATAAGCATTTTCCTGATACTATAATCAGATATCAGTATATGCCGTCGTTTTACAAGTCTAAGAGCTTTTACTAGTTTTAGCAAAGATGGTTATTCGCTATTACGCAAGTAGAATTAATAGTTTTTATGTAAGCCTGTTTTAAAGTGTCGTCTTCTAACGAAAATTTGTTTTAATATCAAACGTTATTTTTCCTAATAATCATTTACTAATAATTTCATTCGGTTTTGATGCCAAGGCGCATCTCTGTAATTAATTTGCTCAGATGAGGACTCTGTCTGATTTATAGAGCCCCGTCGTGGAGGACATATGCAATTGATGTGAATTCATTGATTTGACTGTAAATTTGGTAAAATAAAATTTGTTCCGACTGACAGGAATAAAAATATCTTAAGTATCCATTTAATTTAACAACTTTGAACATCTTTGTATTTTGGTACTCCCTGGTGGATATTGTAGAATGTGCCCCGAATGTCACCAGTTCAGGAATTTCAGCCATCAAACGCAAATTGAATCCAACTAAATACTAAAACATACAATTGCTCAGAAAGAACTTGCACTTCAACTGATTTATTAACGATAAATTGGCTTGATATGTATGTGGTTTATATATATAAGCAACCATCACGTGCCCCTTACAAAAGAAATATTTCTTCAATGTATAACAAGTCATATAATACAGGTAAATTCGGTCTCGTGTTAGCCAGATATAATTTCGTCTTGCATTTATCTAAATGTTTGCTTAATTAAACAATAAAAAAAAATCAGGTAGAATATTGTGATCGTGGTAATTCAGTCGGGTATTACTATGATACCTGACCCGCCACTGCCAGAATTCCCACGAAATGTGGAGCAGCATTCACTTCCTTCTTGAAAAATTATAAACACAGAATAAATTTAAAAATTAAACACACATGCTGGGTAACCACTTATTTTGTTAAAAATGATTACCCTCTCAAGTGTCAAATGAATATCAGCAGTCCTGATGTGCCATGGATAGTCTTCAGTGATGCTTGGCGCGCTCTTTGCCTCTCTGTATCTCCAAAGTAAAAACGAAAATAATAATCCGTCCTACCAAGCTCTGCTATAAAGCAGGTTTGCATTGACCATATTACCAGTATAATCTATGATAGATGTGTCTATCTGAGCCAAGCCGCTCATCTGGCTGTGTAAGGAAGGGGGACTAGGAGACATTTCTTCTTGGTCTTGGGCCTGGGTTAAAGTATTCACTTGCTGGTTCTGATGTTGGTTGATCGTGTTGCTGGAAGCCGGGATCACTCCCCCAGACCCGTTTTGCTGCTGCTGCTGATGGTGAGCATGCTGTTGTGTTGGTGTGCTGGAGCCGTTCTGACATGGTTTACCGTCCTTAACCAGAACGGGAACGGCTACGCGCCTCGGCGACTGTTGCTGCTGGCACAAGTTTCCGTTATCCTGCTGTAGCTGCTGGGTAGCTTTGTCCTTGGCCTGTCTCTTCATCTTGTACCTGTGATTCTGGAACCAGATCTTAACTTGAGTAGGAGTTAGATGAATCATGCTCGCGAGGTGCTCCCTCTCAGGAGCTGAGAGATATTTCTGTTGTTTAAATCTCCTCTCGAGCTCGTAAACCTGGGCCTGTGAGAACAAAACTCTCCGTTTTCTCCTTGGTGCCGCATGCAGAGTTACCATGGACTTGGTGGCTTCCATTCCTGTCAGGGTTCCCATTCCTGTCATGTCCATTCCTGTGGAAGGTCCCATGAATCTAGAAACTTAAATCATAGCAAATGTGTGCAATTAATCAACAATTATGTAATACAATGTATACTTACGGACATTTTTGTTCTCCGACATTAATAATTTTTCTACGACCAAACACGTTTATTGGAATAAATAGGCAAAGTCTTGTATAGACAATCTAAACATCCAACAAATACGTAGGTTATTATAATACACAAGGCAGCAAAAGCTATCCCACCATAACAACAAACCATATGTCAAACAAGATGCACTCTTTATGAATAGTTGACGTGTGGGTGGGTGTGTGTCTGTGTGTGTGTGTAGATATATATATATATATCTACACACACACACACACATATATATATATATATATAACATGTCGTTTCACATTGAATGAAATCACAATTTTAACTTACTTGTTGAATATCTGGGGTCAGGATTCGTCCCATACCAGCCAGTGGCTGCTGCGCTGTTTCTCATGGTCTCCTGGTACGACGGGAGGTCAGTCATGTTGCCAATGCTCCCATTGCAATATCCCCCCATGGCATTGTGCGAGAACTGGGAAACGCTGTGTGGCATGTGGTAGGTGGTCGCCACCGCGGCGTTGTGGCCCACGGAGTGCTGTTGCATTCCAGGCTGAGAAATCTGTGGTTGCCGGTAAGTTCCTAGTGGAGAGGTGAGGCTACCTGTGTTGTCCATGCCACCGAATTTCTTGTAAGTCTCCTCAATTGGGCTCAAAATATCGGTCACTGAGAAAGGCGTTGTGTGCTTCGGGCTCAAGGACATTGTTCAGCCCGCAGGTAAGTTTTGTGGAGCGCGGCGCAGCCTGTGTAGCCTCTCCCGATGGATTTCTATATAAGCGAGCGCTCTTGGTCGAGTTCGGATTGATCGCCTTGTTAAAGTAGGCGAGCCCTGGACGCTCTTATCTCTGGTTTATTGTAGCCAGACGCCAGGTTTACGACAAAACACGGGGGGGCGGAGCAACATCCCAAACGAGCAAACAATAGCCATTGACATTTTACCAGGATAATTGAGGAAAGTGTTTTTACTTACATATTAAGATAAGCAATGATGCCAACAAAAATGTTTGATTAACCGAATTTACCCCTTTGTACTTCTTTCTAGTCTTAATTCAACTACAATTAAGCTGTAAGAAATCTTAGTTTTTATATTCAGATCTTACTTCTCATACATCATTGCATTCGCTGTAACGTGTTACTGAGGACTATTTTAAATATTTTTTTCACTTCTAATTGAGGAATGTTATACAAAAATAAAGTCACAGCAGTCTGATTCAAGGTGCACATAATCATCCTCGTTGTTTAACCAAGCATTGTACTTCTTAACCATGCATTTTTTCAAGCAATACTTCATAATAAGATCACTATTAAAGTCTCATAAAAAATAAAGGGATTTAATGAAAATTGTAAACATATCTATATATAAAATGTGTAATTAGTTTGTATTCAACCCATGTTATCCCAATCTCATAGTCACTTATGTCAGTTCATATTTTGTGACTTATCATATCCAACGTGTTCTCTCTTTACTTTTTTACACGTCCAGTCCTGTACTGTCTATTCGATTGAACCTACAAGGCGTAAGTCATTCGTGTGAACAGGGTTAAATTTTCTAAAGATATGTTAATATGAGAAACCTTTAGAAGTGTCGAACATGCAAGTTCGTTAAAAAAATGTGTGCGCGCTTAAGTGCCTGCCGTGCGTGTGCGCGTCTCGCCTTTTAGTATGTATTTCCATTTGAATTAAAAAAAAAATCGACTAACTGGTCCAAGAGATTTATCGATAATTAAAAATAATTCATGTGAGCATTTGACTACCAAGCATCCATGTGTGGAGTATTCAACACAATTCGTATCTTTAAAGCGATATGTTCCTTATTACTTAAATGGTAGTGGATTAATGTTTTCTGTTTCCGAGAAGTGTAATTTCTGATAGCAATGATTTGGATGCTAAAACTTTTGCAAGTTTTCAGTTAATTTTCTTTGTGTAAACTTTTTTTTTTTATCAATAAATGTTATCGTGCCATCGCTATTGTCTTCGTTAAATCTACGTTTTTAAATGCGATTATTATTTCACTTCTTGCTATCAGATTATAAATTATTGTAGATTAAATGTTAGTCAACATAGAGTTTAATTGCAACATAGTTTTTTTTTTTTGTGTTTTAATGTAAAACTGGGCCTACCTCAGTTTTACATTAAATATTAAGTTGATGCTGGCAGAGTTGCATTATCGTAAAATCAGAAGGTATTGGTTTTATTGTTTATAAAAGTTTTGCTCATGTATTTTTTTGCACTATATATGTACAAATATTGTAATCATGGGGCAGAAGGATCTGCCCTGACTTTGTAAACAATGTAGCCTTCGGTAGCATTGGGTATTGGTGTAACTGAAACGTGGTTAGTTTTGTTCGCCTATTACAAAAATAATGTATTTTACAGAATCGCACTTCGGCTGAAACGGCTGAGGAAGGATCAGTTGCAATAATTTAACAAAAAAGAACATTTATAGGGTCACACAGTCGCGTACATAAAGCCCTGAGTTTACCTGATAGACAAGTGTTTAACCTTGGTATGGTAGACCAGCGTGTAGGCCACAGTAGAAAAAATCACCACGACGTGAAAAAAATATACAATTATTTGGGTACCACCAAAGAAGCATCTACATTTTTGCCTCTGTCCTGTAACTTGGACCCAACTCGTTTTTGCTCATGTACTGGAGCAACGCTGCTGTGTTTTGTTGCGAGATCAGTTTAAATATATAAATTGTTAATTGAAGTTTGTACCCGGCCGTTTGGTTTCTTTCTCTCATTTTCCCTAATGGCAAAGGCACGTGTTCGTCACATTCTGGCAGCCAGCTCTGTCTTGATGGCGAAACTCAGTATTTTCACACCCACATGTCTCCAGAACAACATAGTCTCAGACTTTAGCAGATTAACCAAAGGAAGATGTGAGCCAGCTTGCTCGTTCTTTCTTGATTTGAATTATTCTGTTTGAGTTCTAATGCAGGTATAACATCCACGAGTGACCTTCAATATCTGTCCATCGACCGTTACAGTTGGCTCAATAGATTAAAAGAAGTAGGCCGCAACCACTGCACTGGTTGCACCGTGAAATTTGTTTCTGTATGCAAATGTGTTAAACCTCTCAACCCAGTAGGTTATTAAGTCAGAGCTCGCGGCCAAGGGCCACAGAGGACGCAGATAGAGAACAAACCACCAATGTAATCTCAAATCGGCTGCGACATAACAATGCTGCTTATTTGGTTATAAAACTACTAATACTTCCTTTTTCACTTAGATTTAACACATACGAATAGAGAGTGTATGGTGTCAATCAAGAGTCATTTCTGCAGACAATACATTGGGATCTGGTTTACGATTTCAGTTGAAGGTCAGTCGCTTTGCTGTTTTCATGCAATTGTATTTATTTTTAAACCTTTTTCATGATACTTAGGCCTACTTTTAAAACGTGATGACGAACATGGCAAAGCAAAACAGTGATGTGTATTGTCAATCTGAACTATCAATGTTTTGATTTTGTTGTTCGTCCAACTGCATAGGGTTACAATTAAAAACAAGGGGTACCTAATTAAATGAACTGCATTCAATTACAGACAACCATAAATATAACCATTATACAAAGCTAGAAAGACATTCACTTATTTCAAAATTAATTAGTTTAAATCAGACGTACTTTTGTAATCTGTGTAGAGGGCTATTAATTTTTTGTTTTGATTTTGTATATCCGATTCCATGACAAATATGGCATCCAGTTTAACCAAAGTAGAAATTAAGGCAATTTAGATATTTTGAAACTTACTCATTGTAAAAATTTAGAAAACCTTAAATGAAGTGAATGCAGTGAAAATCCATATGACCTGATACTTGACCCTTGACCTTCATGAAAGTTAATTTACATTACAATGGCATTGAACTGACAGTTAATTCAACACTAAAGTGTTAAATTTGTTGTGAAACTTTTTGGGTTTGTCTATTCCTGTAACTTCATGTAAACTTTCATGTAATTCTTCCTTATGTTACGAATTCAACACAATACATTTTGTGGGATTGGTTGGACTATGTTGGGTTGTGGAGGTACTAATCAATCAACAAAACTATTCGCGGTCAGTACGTATTTACATCACTGTGGTAATCTTATTCGAGAATAGAATAGTTACAACCTATGAGTAATTTAAAATTCCAAGTGTTAGGACTGAAGCTGGATGAAAAGCTTGTTGCTCGATTATATATATATAGTTTTTGTTTGTTTGGTTTTGTTTTTTTTAACCATGGACTGGAATCATTTGCAATGAAAATTTAAACTTGACAAGTGATTTTCTCTATTGCCACATTTCAGTCTAGTCCATAAAACACTCAGTTCAATGATGTATAAGTTCTGAGGTTCTGTTTACAGCCTACGTTCGCTTTATGTAACATGCCCTCCTTTTGTGTGTTTTTATATCACTGTCGTATTTGTTTTTATTATCTAGCATTTCTGCCTCCACAATTTTATGTTGATTGTTTAGTTTTTAGCTAGGTCTCACTTGCAAAGAGGGTTTTACATCGCAGTATTACATCCTCGTAATGTTCATTCTTTTCATGTTATTTTTTTATTTCTCCTACATACTAAATATCAGTTGCCAAGCTTTGCATCTTTTTAACTGAACACTTATTGAATAATTACATAAACTCATTTTTTTATCTCCAAAAGTATTACCTTGTAACATACCCAGACCAATGCGATATGAGATCATACATGTCTTTAATACTACATGATTTCGTGTGATTTGTTTTATTTCAAACCAAAATTAGAGTGCTCTGCCAAAAACAGTTAGGTTCTTACTGGTTAAGTAGCTACCTTAAATGCTACTCGCATAGTCCCTGAAATTAACAACCTAAAATAAATCCTCCCTTAATCATAAACTCTTATGACAACGATAATTCTGGTTATATGGCTACCCGTAATTCCTAAATTCTATTCGTCATTGAAATCTGAGCCAAAGTCGTTTGAGGTTTAGACTGAATAGACGCCGAATTGGACGAACAAATCTGCGGTCAATGGAGTACTTGATGCACCCCGGCATTGCTGGTTCAATAACAGGAGAGAGATTTGGAGAGGTCAGTGGAGGGCCAGCGCGCTGGGAGTAAGAGCTGGGGTGCTGAACCTGCACCTCACTCATACACCACAGATGTAAGTGAAACAAATGAGGTCGTTTGTGGGCTGTGAGGTAGTACTTGTACACTTAAATGATCCAAATGATTCATTTTAGCATCCCACGGCATCTTGGGGAAGAAACTTGCATACCAACAGAGATAAGGTAAATGTGTTGGGAGACGAGTTGTACAGCACGGTTTTTACAGTGTGATAATTTTGGTAGCATGTGGCGTTTGATGCAATTGGGCGGACGCATAGCAAAAACGAAATGATTCCTTTCGACAAACCCGATTTAAAACTTAAATTCTGAGGCAGACAGGGCACTTACCTAAGATTCTAAGGTGTGACCCCAAACAACGCTGTAAAAGGAAAACACTCAGATACTTAATACTTACAGGTTTGGACAACCCCAGTGATCGGTTCTGTTACTCAGATTGCTTGTAATTACACATATAATGCGAGTAGCATTTATTATAATGCAAAAATACGGCAGATTCCTTGAGTCCTGGTAAAACTGAGGTATTTCCTAGCACAATAATGAGACGTTTACCACAAGAAAGTATTTTTGCAAAGATTTCAGTGTTCAGTTTCAGAACAGTAAAAACACCGCTTACTTGCATTTAGTGAATTTAACTTTGTTTTTGGCTATTTAAATTGGATAAAACTGTGTGAAACTGGTTTCGGCTGAAGCTTTCGATTTTCTTCAGTCATAGTTCCATGACACATGCACACAGCTTTATATTAGCCACGACTGGGCTGTACTGATGCAGTAATAGTTGAATTTGTGTCATTAATTAAACTTCAACCTTCCATATTTTATTCCACGTTCAACCAAAGGTCACTTCTGAAACAAAATCTAGAACGGCATTTACTTTTTCCGCCTCTGCAATTAGCTGCTGTCATTTTTAACGGGAATGTAGGATGTTTTCCTTTTAAATGGAATTGCCTGTCACGCATAATTGTTTAAATTATCATTTTACTCGTATATTTCAAACATCATCATAGCTTTCAAGAAGAGAGGGTAGAGTCGTTCGTGTCCATATTCGCCAATTTCCCTAAACCTCTTAAGATTAAACTGTAAACTTCATTATAAAAATCTTTTAGTAAGGACACTTTTAAATGTGCTTATAGCACTGTTTCCTCAATCCAAATTGGTTAAGTAATCTGTTATTAACCAAACCGCAGCAGGGAGCTGCGCTCCACCTGGACAAAGGGCGGTATTCCAATTGCGACCCCATTTTTTATTTGCCGAGAATAGCTTTTTCGATTGTAGTATGCCATTACTGCAATGCACTTTGAATTTCAAACTTTTCCATGCATTAACTATAGGTAAACTGGGCGAATCTTCAGTTCGAAAAGAAAAAACGTACATTTTAGCCTGAGGCGTATATAAGAGAAATAATGAATTAATGACGAATTTGCTTTACTTTTTTTTTTTTTTTAAACTTCGAGCTGGGCCAATGTTGAACTTATTTTGATAAACGTGATATATTGCTTGCTTATTTTAGTTATGTAAAATGACATCGCTGTATTTGTGGGAACGTAATGAGCCATACAGGATTCCGAGCACCAACACTAGTTATTCATACATAAATATGGTGCAGAGACCTGGAAAACGGAGTAAGATGCGTGTTATGATGATGATGATGATGATGATGATGGTTATTGTTGTTGTTATTGTCCTTATTGTTATTATTATTATTATTATTATGCATATTCTCAGAAAAAGTATACACATACTCATGAAAGCCTCATGAAAAGTGAAATTTGTGTAGTTTTTTTGCTGGAAAGCTACATTTTCTTACTTATCTTTAGGGTTGTAATTTCTTCAATTCCGGTACAGGCCTTTATTAAATAAAGAGTAAATATAATTGTTCAACTGACATCGTCTGTGCTGTACTGAGCTAAAGATGTTCTCTCTTTTTGTTTTGTAAACTATGTTCAATATAAAACGGCCCAGGTGCAGCCGTGTTTTTGCGCTACTTGAAACCGAACGTACCTTCCACGAAGGAGGTGAGAGGTCAATCCGAAAGCACCGAGTATGTGATCAGGCACTCTAAGGCCCTTTTCATCTACAAAAGTTTTCATTCATCCGCAATTAATGTTACTTAATGGACGAAATGATGCTAATAGGTTACAAAAAACCTGGGAGATTCTGCAGGAGAGGTAGGCAAGTAGACCAATTGAGACATTGGAGGTATACCAGATAGAGGGAAATATGGACATCTCTTCTTCCGACATTTGTCTGTTTTTTACAAATTTAATGCGTGTAAAAGTTATCCTTCCCACATAAATGTTAATGCTGACTGCATGGGTGATATACGGGTTGTAAACAGTTTTCAGGTAAGTTGGAAATCACCGAAATTCTATTTACGTATATTCAGTATTTTTTTCACGTGGGGTATGTGGACTTTTGGAACATATGGATTAAAAATGGCCAAAATGGCTGTATTTTTTCAATAACTTGTAAGAATTTTGAAAATCTGAAATAAGTGAATTAAATAAGTAGGTTAATTCGTGAAAGGTTGGAGATAATTTTGATATATTAATCTTAATTCTGAAGTATGAAGTTGGAAAAAAACTAGAACGAGTTTACACAGCATATTTTATTTTAAAGGCTAATAAACTGAAACAGATTATTTGGTGAACTACAAGTACTATAGTAATAATAATAATAATAATAATAATAACAATAACAATACTATGCATTAAAGTGCATTAACTAATTTTGTATTTTAGATAGACCTATAGGATGTAGCAGAGAATTGAAATAAACGTGGTCACACCTCAAAAATTTCTTGTTAAAGGACTTTTTCTTTAAGCTTTCATTTAAAATTCTACTTAAACCTATTTATTTTCACTTACATAATATAAATTATGTACACCCATGGCTTTCTTTTGTTGATAATTTGACACCCACTGATACAGTAATTATATATTTTGTTTACTATCCTGGGGAATGTCACAAATACAAACCACTGTGATGGTGCTGTTGCTAGGTAATCTGTTTTAATAGTCAGTTAAATGGAATTGAAAATGTGTGTAAAATTTTTGAAAGTGTATTTTCGAAGGAGACATCGGAGAATAACAGTTACGAGTTGTAGTCTCTGTCTTATTTTAATGTTACATCGTTATATACTATGCCATATACATTTTATATTGAATCTTACAGCTGAAAATGCATTTGCCATACTAGCAGTTGAGGAAAAAAGGCTTTTTAAAAAAAAGAATTAGATTCAAGTTATTTCTGACAAAAAAAATGAGAATATATTTCCGCATATATTGCCACTCATTGTTTGTTTTTCTCAATTTCTCAATTTAACAAGTGGGCGAAACATCAAAAACGAAAGCTGTAAATACAAAAAAAGCTACCTCAAAAGAATTGTGAAAAATATATTGGTTCATAACCTAACCTTTTATCATTTAAAATGTATAGCATAAGCATTTTTTTATGAATATACAAATGTATCAGTACATCGTAATTCCACTTTCATGCATAATGAAAAATAAATCATATAATATATAAAGTGTATTGAAATGACATACTGAAACATAATTTAAACGTAATCAAATTCGTAATTCATATTTCAAAATGTGCCATTAAGATTTCATTGGAAAGTGATAATATAAACGTTCTTGAATGTAATCCACAAATAAGGTTATTTAATTATTTATTAGGCTATTTATAAGTATATTTTCCTTTTTTTTTTTTTTTTTTTTTTATGTCAGGGTTTTAAAGAGATCTTTCTCCCAATGTCCTGGCAGATGTAAGGGATTTTCAGGGATTAGGTGGAGGATATGGCCGCCATATTCATCAAGGTGGTTCCAGGAAAAAAAAAAAAAAAAGCATATCCATTGTACAATATTCAGTCCAATTTCCTGCATATTCCAACAATACATAATCATGCCACTAATTTTGAAACAGTAAAGGCGACCACAATAAAACAAGTATCAAAACTGACCAGTGAAATAAAAAAATAGCAGTTCATAACATGTGACTGCAGTTACAAGCCCTATGTCACTTCAGGGACTTGTTGCCTACAGATTGGTGTAATTTGAAATGCTAAGAATCAACAGGAAACCACATGCCTTGGGAGTATCTAGGATCATATTCAATCATTTCATAAGTTATGTAAACTGTAGATGCATTTACAAATGTACAGTTTGAAACATTATGACACAAATTTAAGCACAACATAACTTATCTACAGCATGGGTTAAAAACAATTACCCTGCAGTCAGCTTCAAAGCTCAACCTACTGTAACTTTTTATCAAAATTAGCCACTTGCAGGATGACATAAGGAGAATTTAGTGAAAGGAATTCAATTTGCCCCTTCTCTTCAAGATCAAAGAGGCACGGAAAACATCATATGAATGCATCATTAGCTAAACTGAAAATCTGAATACGATTTTTTAGGGATGCTTGTATTCTTTTGTTAGTGATCATTCCATTTTGCTGCAAAGGAATTCGTAGCACTGCAGAAGAACAATCTGTACTCTTATTCAATTAGTTTTTCCATATCATTGAAAAGTCTGAGCACATTTTATAATGTGCAAGTCAGTGTTTGAGAACAGCAATTCTAATAGAGCTATTTTTATTTTCATCTCCCAAATGGTTCAATGTAAAATCTTAACAAAACATTTCAGTTCAAATAAATAAAGACAAACAAATTTAGCAGTTTATCTCCACAGGCAGTGATAAGTATAACAGTCATGCAAAAATGTTAGTGCAGTCTAATTATCTTAATATGCTTGTAGTGCTGCCCTGGATGGTGAAGGTTCGGGTAACAAAATGTCTAAATAGCCACAGGGGTTATTTATAAACATGGAGTGATTTAGAAAGTAGAACATGCTTGTGGTTCATGAAGCTTATTTTTATTTATTTATTTATTTATTTATTTATTTATTTGTTTGGGTGATGGTGGGGTGGAGTGGGTGTTTGGTTTCAGGAAGCATGAGTGTGCATGTGACACTTGTGAAATTGCCTCCCTCGGTTGGTCACATGTTAATGGAGAATGCTCATGCTCAAAACAACATGGCTGACAGACCAGCGGGCCTTCTGGTGTTGCCTGTTTAATTCAATGACAGGTTTTCTGATTGATGCAAAACTGCCACAAGTCCACAGCACTCTCAGTTTACAGGGATGAAGACAGCCTGTCCTTAAATTGTCGTGCAGAATTTCAGTGAGGTGTGTATGTGCTAGTTTCAGAATCTATGAAACTATCTGTGTACCATGGCAAAAATTGATTTAGTGCTATGACCTCTTTTAAAATTGATATAGACATACTCAGTGAATGTTTATTCCATATACGGTTTAATATGTTTAAGATGTTAAAGACTTATTTTTGTTGTCATTGGTTGACAATGCTTTATTGCTTTATTGTCTCTTCTGAAAGAATTAAGTTCACTGCTTGGTTTCTTTGCTTGATTGTGCCGGTATGCATTTATTTTAACAGAACTCCACCAATCATGGAGTATCTTGGCAAAACCCAACAGAATAAAGTCACTGGAAATTCATGGATTTCTTTCTGACTATGGAAGCAAGAGAATTGTAAAAGATAAGAGTGTCTGCCTTAATAATCTGTTATTCTGTTCCCAACTTTGCAATTCCCACAGTTTTAATCTGTTACTAGCATTTATGATAATGGGTCCGTTTCCTAGAGGTGGTTAAATGTAGTCCTACATGGAAAACTTGTGTCAATGGAGATTTTCATTGAAGTTTTCTTTTAGTCTAGGGCTAGATTTAATCAGCATCCAAGAAACTGGCTCCATGAGCTTTCATCAAGCCTGTAATTCATGAGCTACAATCAGCTGTCAGTCATTGGCATGTTTGAGCAATCAAAATATTTCATTTCAAAACATTATTATTCATGCTATTTCAATCTATGAATCACTGAAAGCACACCATAGCCAGACCCATTTTTCTGGTGCACAAAGTACAGAAAACAAGCATTTAACAATGGACGTCTACTCTTCGTGGTGTTCAGTATTTCATATTTTGGATGCATAACAATGCTCATGTAGCCAAATGGATGAATTGGAAAGCAACATCTCTTGCAATATCAAATTGTAGTTGACAATAAAAGTAAATCAAATGGTAATTTAAAAAGATTTTACTATTAAAATGTTTATATGTGATAGCATTCCAGATTTCCCATTATACTTCACTGTAGTCATAACAGTATTTCACAACGCTATTATACTAGAATATTTCAAGAAATACAATTTTTGTTGCCAAATTATTGACAATATTCAAATAATTCTATAGCAAGAAAAAAGAAGCACACAGATTAATCTAAATAATTTTTTCCTCATTTAATCCCGTGCAACTATAGTTAGTATCTTTGCATGTAATACATTTTACCCATGATTCCTTTGCCCCATTGTGAATAGCGATGCTGTGCATTCACTGGGAGAGAAAACCTTGATCTGATCTCAGGTGATCTGAGATTCTCCTGTTACTGTGGAAAAATTGTAACTAAACATTTATCAGAGATTACGCTAGATGAAATCAAACAAATGCAGAGGGAATGTGCAATTAAATGAAAACAGACTTCAGATTTTTATGAGGATATTATTTCATAATGAGCAGACATTCCTAATTGAATGTGATATGTTCATTTTATAATTTTCCTTTATAGAGACATCAGATTTTTTTAAGGTCCACTCCACAAAGTAGCTTTGTTTTTTGATCACATTCCATCAAACTCTAACTCAAAAAAGGGTCACATCCATTAGGATCCAATACTCAGAGCCAAACCCTCAGTGACAAATCTGCAGCATTGCTAGTTTCTAGTCTGTCACAAAGAAGACAATTCATTTTTTTTGTGATTCAGTGCTGGGATAATCTCGGAGGAAATGTGTTGTTTGATTGAATTGCGCTGTTAAAATGACAATGACGGAATCTAGTCGAAACACAGCTGAAACTGAACATGCTTGGTGCAGTTCATGGCACCTTTGCTGGTGTGTCATGTAAAACAAAAAATGATTATGGCAGGAAGGCAAATGGAGTTACGGAGAACTGGAATGTCTCATTCAAAGCAATGAAGTCATGGTGAGCAGAGAACATAGGCAATATGTTTGATTAAAAGATGTAAGTAAAATGACAAAAAACGTCTGCACTGATATGCAGAACATGCACCAAAATAAGTTTATATCTTCAATTGTCCATTTGAACACATTATGGATTTTCAGTGGGTGTCATTCAACATTGATGATTGCATATGAATAATAATACAGTCAGTCTATGCATTATATTGTGTTTGTATTATATTACGTAATGTTTATTTCCTATTACTATGTGTGTGCATATGCTTGAGAGGTGAACATTCCATTTTATAAATGCCGCCAATGGAAAAAATGGGCTCTTCTGATTGGAACACCTCAGGTACGGCTCAATTAACCACAACAGTCACAGAAATATTTGCATGGTCAATGATGTACCATCATTTGTATTCATTATTACAAATACGAAAAAAAGAGACTGGCAAAGAAAGTGAGGGATCAGATGCTAATTGAGTAACCTTATTATATTCAGAGAGCCAGCGCTCACGCCCTGAGAAATTACATACCCTGAGGACATGTACATGAGTGCATATTGCATGAAGAGGGCTGATATTTTCAGCCCTTTGCCTGTTGGTGCTAGCAGAGTCTCTACCAAAAACAAAATAAATATAAAGATATGTATATGTATATGTATGTGTTGTTGTTGTTGTTTTATCATTCTGATTATTAAGCATTCATTCTCCTAACATTCAGTCTAATGCTGCCATTTAGTTTAGTAAAAACAGATCACTGAGTAGAGAAAATGACCGTTTTTTTATTGAAAAGCAAATGAGCTACTGTTACTGCTGAATTTCCTCAAAGCATTTCAGTCGGAATTATGATGCATACCTAAGGCCAAGTAGCATTTGACAACATTGGAAATCTCAATCAAACTGATTTCTCAAACTCACCTTTTGAAGTGTATGCGACAATTCATTTGGTCAACCACATAAACACTTATACTCTTTGAGCATGATGGATTCCCCATCTTAACAGTCGATCATTCTGTGAGAAAATTCTTGAGAAAATTGCCTTCATCATGACAGACAACTTGAGCCAGGCAAAAAATACTGCAAAAGAAAAGAAATAAATAGATGCAGGCTCCCTGATAACTAGTGTAATGGTTTTCTAAACTCAAGGTTTGGTGTGTATACTTGCTTATATCCAAATGCTAATAGACTAGTCTTACATGTAGGTAATTATACCCTTTCTTGTCCAGTTAAACAAAGTAAGAGTTTCTTACTGGTACAATTACCTCTGCAGTATTTAGCAATCTCCAGAACTAATGCTATTTGCAATATCAGAAAGACCAAAAGTCTAAAGAAACAGGTATGTAGCTCCTCTTAAGAGTGTGGGAAATGTTGTCAATGGATGACGTCAGAGGATGATCATATAGGTAATCACATAAGTCATAAAGGCATATATGCGGTTTGTGCTTGTTCATCCATAAGCATCTGATCAACCAGAAGTGGTCACAAGAGAATGATGAGACCAATGGCGTTTAACCTGCTTAACCCCCATTTTCCCCAGCAAGAAAGAGCCAGTTGTTGCTACACCAAAGTGGACCTCTGGCCATAGCAGTGATGGACCGGCACAAATCCTACATGAACATCTTACTGTGTGGGCCAAACAAGGCCCCTTAATGTAGGCTTTGGAACACCGATACAATGCATCTCAGGAGAGGTGATCGTACATTGGCCTAGCCTATGTTTCTGTATTTCTTGTGTTAAGAATTTCACCAGAAGAGGGCACTATTTACCAAAGTGTAATAGCAATCTAACAAGTGTCAACCATTTTGAAGCCAAACTCTGGGACTTCAGCAGTAGAGAAGGGTTGCAGTCATTTTACTGTCAAATTTGTCGCTCCTCTCCATCATTTTCCGAGTGAAAGGGTAGACCTGGGCTTGCTCAGGCCTGTGCAGGCAGGGGAGAGCTCTGTCCTGTGTCGATGCTATTGATTGTATTACTTCATCATCACTGACTAATTCCAACCTTATGTACTGTATTCATTACAGTAACAACAATTTATTTCTTTAGTGGCTTGATAGGCCTGGGAAACTTGCAAGCATAACAATGAAGTAGCCATCGAACTGTTTTCAGAAAGTGAATGCCTCACTTAATAATCTCAGAGGAAGCGGCTGAAGTGGCTACCAGATAGCACCCGAATCAGTCCCCTCGGTGGCAGCATCACTTCTCAGTGGGGGTAGTACGCTGCCTGGAGGAGGATGCCACTGTTGGTGGAACAGATGATTTTTTTGACAGTGAAATAGGCTTTGCTGCAATTCTACTGCCTTAAATTGACCCTGTGAATCACCATGTGTTAAAATCAGACATCAAATACTGAGAAAAACAATTGGCTTGAAGTGACTAGTTTACACATTTATTCTGTATTGATTGATTTTTGTATACACCATGAAAACCAAAAGTTATAACCAAAATGTTTGATGCATTTAGGTTCCCATCCAGTCAAGACTCAGTTGGTACTTAAGAATCTGAATTTCAGTACACAGCCCTGATTTTGGTTACCACCACAACGGTACCCTCCATTTCCTTCTTTCCAAGCTTCACTTTTGTAAAGGTGTTGTTTTAGTCTCCATGTATGAGCAGCAGCAGGATAAACAGCGGTGGTCCCAGAGCACTTGGAGCCAGAGACGGATGAGTGAGCTCAGAGAGGCCTGGCAGTCCGGCTCCACAGCAGACATCTGAGCCATTGGAGTATTTGCCGAAAGGGCCCACTGGGCGCCTCCAGCCCTAAAGCAGCTAGACTGGGTCCACTGCACCCCACCTCTGACCTGTGACGTCCATCCACATCGTCCACTGGGATTGTTTTTCTTATCTCTGAGAACACACCAATGTTCACTTCACTCGATCGGTGGTCATGACTCACAAGCTAGTAGACTTTAACCACCAAAAAAAACAAGGTACTGTTGTAACTAAACAGAAATTTTAGTGTTCACACTAATTACATTAATCAGTGATGTTGACCTTTGAAATTGTGATTATACTTTAGGCATTTCTGTGCGCAAATAAAAGCAAGACTCCTTCAGAAACCCAGTGCTTTCATCAATGCCAATAAAGCAAAGAGAATTGTTTTATATACAATGTACAATACAGTGCTGTATCTGCAAACAGGCTTACAATGGCTTTTCAAAACCAATTTTACTTCAGTGACACAATTCATTGCTGCCAAAAGGACTGTTTAGCGACACTGTGGAACACAAGGTACTACAGTAAGACACACAGAAAGCCACAGAGATAAAAGTGATGTGATGATAAGAGTGTGATGATACCTATGACTGATTAATTCAGTCATATATTACTCTTTTTCCTGTCTCTAGTATACTGTATGTGATTGCCAACTTCAGAGAAAATACTCAGAAGTAAGGATGGGTTTTAAAAGAAAGATAGTGAATCGTACTATTCATCCAGCAACATAAACTGCATCAGGTAATGTGAGCTGTGGCATTGGTGTCCTGGAACATAAGAACTGGCATACATAATTCTGATATAGATATATGTTTTTATTTGCTTTACCTACATTTGCATCTGGTACTAAACGAGTTATACCTCACACTCTCTCATAACCTGAAGTTTCCCACCTGGGATTTTAACCCACATATACAAATGTTTAATAGATACTGCCCCTAAATTAAATAATACACTTACATTAAAATAAACATAAAAAGCATACATCCATTCTGAATAGAAAAGACATGCTGATGTGGGTGTTTAAGGAAGCACTCAGCCAAGCCTCCACTGAATGCAGTGCAGGCTGTGTGGTTGATCCGGCATAGGAGGGCATCCTGAAGCGCATGTGGCAGACCGGTCTCAGATCAGCAGCTCTGCAGGAAGCACTCCCATAAAGGGCTGTAGCAGACTGACCTCAGATCAGCAGCTCTGCAAGAAGCACCCCAGTTCAGGACTGTGGCACACTGCAGCTCTAATGGTAGCGTCAACACTGAACTGCTGAATCAGAATGCTGTGACAGTGAGCACCTACTGCTAACTGTGATGGGACATTCTCAACCTGCATTATTTATGTTTTTTTTTTCCTTTTCCATTTTAAGCACACAATCACAGACTTTACAGGGGCATGTGCTTGGCAAGCAGCTGCTTGTTTTTGCTTGGCAAAAGTTATTGCATCCCCAGTGCAGCCCCAATCATTTTGATGGTTCTAAATCTCTACATAAGATACTTTTTTCTGATAACTTCTTCAAATAACCTTTTTCTCTTGGAAATGTATTATTGGTCTCACACAAACAATCACATTGTCCAATTTTGACCCATCACGTTTGACAGCTACCAAGACAGTGAGGTATCTTCTCAACCATTTACAAACTGAAAACATGGACAGCCTCGCAGGCAGACTCAATGATTCAAACAAACGTGTCATAACTGATGTTGTACATTCTGTAATGACTGTGACTGTGTGTCATAAAAATCACTATAGTAAGGGGAAATAATTTAAATGGACTACATTATTTATTGATTGCTGTAATAAAAATATGAACCTGGGACTCTATTTACAAGAGTGTGTAAATGTAGCTTCAGTATTTTTCTTTAGTTCCCAATCATTAATACATTATTTGTTTTACTGTTTATAGGCTAAACTATGTGCATTTTAATGGAGAACATAAATTGTAATAGCTAAGTAGCCTACTAGACCTGAATACATACTTATAATTGTTCACCTGTTCTTCAGGTACACTTAGGCAGTACCTCCCTGACACTGAACTGCTCAGACTATAGTCAAGGTATGGCAGGCATTGTGGGATTGTACGGTAGAGCACTATAGCCTCCCAGAGATTACCCTTTCTCTTCAGAGAAGCAACTTGAATCTGCACTGCTCAAGGACTCATTAGTTTATTGTAGCTGCCAAAAAGCCACACCACGGCATACCATCCGCGGGAATATAGTGTGTTTACAAGACTAAACCAAATGCTTTCAAACCTCTTAGGCTACTGGACCATTAGGAGCACAGGGAAACGGCTCTACTGGAGCGTACATTTGACTTTAAGACAAGCTATTAGCTAGTGGTTTCAAAAAAGCAAGGGAGGAGGTACCTTGGACTGCAGCGGCCCAGCCGGGTCAGGGGTCAAATTGATCCAATCAGATGAGGAGAATGGGGTGAACAGCCTCACTGAACTGCCCAGTTTCTGCACTCTGCTACCACCACAGTTGTCAGTAACTACCTCTAAATACTCACAATCAACTGACAATCATCAAACACTTCTTAGATGGTACCTCTGTAAATAATATATACTTTGGGCACACCTTTCTGGCTCATAACCATCTAGCTGCCATAACATTTTTCCATACAAAAACCAGTAGGATTACCTAGTTAGCCTTACTTTAAATAGTTGTTACTTTAAAACAAATTTGCCTTTCCACTGAAACACTGTGATAATGATTCACTGCCATGCCAACCAATACCAGAGCCAGCACCTTCACTATTCAATAACAAAATTTCCATTGGCAACCTCTTCATTTTATGTCTCTTTTGACTCACATATACAGCCGACAATGCTTCGCCTTCAAACATTTCACTTGCTCCTCCACAATACAAAAAAGGGCATATTACTCCTGCAATGGTGATCTCTGCCATTTAAGCAGGAAATTACAAGCAACTAACTGGAGATCATGAAGACCAGGGTTAAAGGATCCAGCTTTTCTAATGTGCCACTGTCAAGCAGGCAAACATTTAACCAGCACATTTTCAGACAAAGGTGGTGCAGTGGCTTGAAATTAGATATACAAAGACCATTGCTACCTTGTACAACAGAAGCAAGTTTCTTTAGCAGAATGCAGCACTGCTAAGAAATGCAAGCTATGTACTCACTCCTCCTGTCTCCTTCCTTATTTAATTTACCTGCTCATGGAGACAAAGATTTTAAACAAAGATTTCATTTTTTTTATTCTAATGATTAAAGCTGTGACATTTCAGCCTCCCACCTCCTCTTACTCCATTAGCAAGACTGTGATAAGCCCTCACTTCACCTTTGATAGTTATTGAAGGTTCTTTTATCAAATTATCTATGGTATGGTTCTGCATCTATCTCCAGCATTGCAGTAAAAATGTGCCCTTTGCTGGGGAACTTTTCCCTTTGCTTTGTCTTTGGATTTTAATGTAAGCATGTATGGGCAGTCTGTGAAGTGAGGTGCACCCCCCACCCCCACACTGGAACTCTGCTGTGACTTGAGCCAGTTGTGTGATGTGGAAGGACATTTCTTTACAGCCCTTTGACATGGTTTAGCATGGTTAATAATAATGGATACAGCCTCTTTCCAAACATACATTAACGTCTGTACCTTCACTCCTTACATAAGCACAAGATTTTTATATGTTATGGCCACACCATAAAGTCCCAAAGTTATTTTTTTCTTTCTGTTTACACTTATTGTTCATCACCATATCATCATATTCAGCTTCCTTGTATTGCTAATTGTCCTGCGCAATTTTACGAAATTAACTTTTCATTGCCAGTAACCTCATTAGAAAAGCAACCCCCACCTGAATTCCTTCACCCCAAGCAAACGGACAGTGATACACTCATTGTTTGAAATGGTAAGTAGTAAGCAAGTCTTTAAAATTGCCTTCAGTTGTTAAGACTTCAGTACCATTCTTTAAGGAAAAGAGCCATACATCAAGCTGAGACCACATGCAATAGAGTCTGTGAAACTCCCACAGGATGAAAATCGATCCACCTGCTGAAACCCTTGGGTCAAACCAGGCATAGAAATATATTAAAATGTCATCTTACTGCCATGCTTCTTTTAATGTGGCCGAAACCCCACCCTGGAAGCCTTACCCACCCCCACTCTCCGCCATGACCTGCGGTGCATCACATCAGACCCATTCAGATCCATCAGTACCCATTCATCAAATAAATATTTTGCAATTTTCATGTAATGAAAGTGTCCTTTTTTTAGAAGTCGGTGAGCTTCAACTAGTGACCACTGCTCCTCACTGTCGATGCAGGGTGTTTGTGTTTGGTGTATGTTACCATGAGGTCCCACACAGTTTCATCTGCCACATTAAATCATTTTATAGCCTTTGGGACCAATGCACCATCAGTGCCTGCACTGAATCATTAGGCCTGTTTGGAACTCTGTTAGCTATGTAACCTCATAAGTGCTGATAGCCAAACCTATTTTATAGCTTACAGTCCCTGCTAATTGGCATTTGATTAAATACGAATCACGGCTGTGCAGCTGCATGTGTACTTGTGATTTCATTACTTAAAAGTTAAAGTCATTTTTTTACTGTATTTTGTTTATCCCTTCGTATGTTTATTGAGCAACTTGAATACTGCCAGGTTCAGTTTTTGTCAAGGGCTGCTTCTCCAGAAAAGCAGGAGTTAATAGAAAGTGGTAGGAACAATTGTTCTGAAATGCTCTGAAAATTCCCGTGATCAAAAATGACTTGTTGATTGAAGCCTAAGCAATACACTCACAGGCTATGATCTACTGCAGAGAAATGTGAACATGTCACACACATGTGTTCTGTAAATGTGTGACATTTGTCTTCTATTACATTCTCCATACACACAGATACCAATGTTGCGCATTCACTGATTATGATCACCACTCACTTTCGAACATGGTCACCTCACTCACAGAGGAACGTCTGTAAGGTACTAACATCAGGGTCTGAATGTTATGGGACCGCATCATGTAAGACACAGTGGCGGGGAGCGTACTGCAGGTGTGGGATGTGTGTAGTCATGTGTGGAATAATCAATACTTGTTTGCTGGTGGACAGATCATCATGTGCAGTACAGTGTGTATGTACAATGAAATGATGCAGAAAGAAACTATGTATGTAAATCTTCCAGATTTCCAAACTAGTTATAATCTGGGTGTAACTCTGGAGACTCTGAAAAAATATTCCAGAACCATTTCTGCAACGTTGTCGCCATCTCCTGGCTCCTTCTGGAATCGTGTGGATCTTTTGTTCATGACCACACCATCAAATAGACAGTCGGTTTATAAACAACTAATAGTTTTACATGCCAGTCTAGCGACAGATTTTTTTAATAGTTTTTTTTAACATTCAAGTTGAGAATTTTAGATTATACAGATGTTCATACCGTGGGAAAACTTTAAACCAAGTCCGTTGCGTTATTCGTATGGTTCACGTTTTTATGCTGCTCATAATCACTCCTGTGTCTTTTTCTCTCCGTCAAGTGTATAATGATGCGCAACGACAAAATTTTGCCACGCTACATCTGTTCAATTTAATTCACGATTTTTGACAAATAAATCGAATAGAATGACCGCTTTTATCATATGTATCTATCCGAACATTTTTTTGAGATCTCGTAAAAATAATTATTGATATACTGGCAATACTTTTATTGGATAATTTGTACAGTCAAATACTTTTCCTATTTAAAAACTGTGCTATCATTTGCTACCATGTTTAAATTCAGGCTCCCCATGAAATGGCTTAGATATATTTATTCTACCCAAAATCAAAAAGGTACTATACTTTCAAATTTGCAACTGATACAATATTTTATACAGAAACTGAAGAAAAGGTGAATCTCTTTAGAAGACCTCTGCTGCCATCTTGTGGCTAACAGATGGGCTGGCTATCGTATTATAAACCAGCATACCACCCCGCTTACTTCAACCATTGGAGCGGCACCACCATTGACAAAAAGGGAAATACCAAACACAGTTTATTACAGGACAGAGATAGAAGTTTATTTTCAAGATACAGCAGTAATGACGGAAAACGTTCTGCTAGTCATTACTCTCACTTAGGAATATTATTCATTCGTTTTTAGAAATGCAATTTATCTTGACGCTCGTCCAGAAATTTTGAGCAGTTATTTTCTGCTCTGCAACAGAAAATATTTCACCAATGAATGAATGAAATTGGAATGCTTTGCTTGAAAAACGTTATTTAGAATACTACAATTATACAGTTTGCAGGGAATATACATTACTGAATCATATGACCGCCTTGTAACAAAGCAGGGGATAATAAACACAATTGAATCATATTTAAGTTTCTTGTGGGTTTTATTTGATTGTTCAAAATTAATTTGCATCATCACTACAATGGTCTATTTTTGACGCAGTTCTGACGCGTACTCTGGCCTAAATGCCCCACGGAAATTAGGCCTATATTTTCTCATTAAATTGCATATGCAAGTATCCACAGTCTACACTGTGTGTGGCTAGTCTGTATTGTAAAATGTATTGATATAAATATATCAATTATATTTCAAACTCCATGGAGGATCACATTTACGAAAAATGTATTCGTACTTTATTCAATACCATGCTCTCAGTGTGTCATACTGTAAGTGCTACAGTGTAACGGTGTACAGTAATTACGACCTAAAGTCAAAATAAAACACTTTGAACACTGACCATATCTATGCTTCCGATTCTATTTATGAAATAAATCGTGATATCAAACACATATGTATTTTAATGTAGGCTATTTACAGCTGACTACCAGTTCGTTTTTCCACAGAAACGCTTACGTGAAATATGCCACCCGTCTCATGCTGAAAAACGCAAACAGGATATAGGACAGCATGAATGGTTCTAAAATTGTGTGTGTAACAATTGATACGGATTGTTGTGAACAGACAATAATCATTCTCTTTCAGCAGGGAGCGCATGAGGGGAGACAGCGAGAGAGAGTAAGAGAAATGACAGAACTGTTGTTAGCATAGCTATATCAAGGAAGAAGGACTCCCTGTTATCAGTGAATGGGCGCTCTTTCTCCAGAATAGATATAGCACGAATTTGTAATTCGTTTTTCTTTGAGAGACAACAATGGCGCATTTGAAAGCAGAGCACAATTTGGGTCTTGTGAGAAATCCTTTTCTCCTTCCCCGGGACCAGCTGGCCATATGGAATACAGCGTGTGCAACAAGGACCACAATGGCACCAACTGACGAGGGAGACAAAACCCAAGGATACCTCTTCTCTCTGAATCCTGGACGTATTGGACAATATAAAGGAAATGAATAGTACTATGAAACTGACAGTCTCTCTCTCTCTCTCTCTCTCTCTCTCTCTCTCTCTCTCTCTCTCTCTCTCTCTCGACTGCCAGTTCACTCAGCTCACTCACATTGCCACTTAATATGTACGCCTCCAACATCCATAACTACAAAGCCTCTTGCCATTGTATGTTTTGTTGTATACTGTATAACGTGTGTAGACAGACTACGCAAAACTGTCATTTTGCAGTGGGAAATGTAAGGTCAGCATGCCCGATCATTTACTGGCATGAGTGGAATATAAACCGCGTCTCTGAGGTACATGAATACATGACGTCGAGTGAAGGCAAAGCACAAAGGCCCACATCCAATACCAGTGGTTGTCCTTAAATCTACAAACATTTACTCAGTGTATTGGACTGCATCGTCACTATGTTGCGCTGTTAACTCCAAAAAGGTAAAATTTTTGGAGTAAAACAATCGACTTTGGCAGTTGTAAATGAATATGAATGAATCCCGTTGTCTGACGCTCCGTGAACTCTCATACAATTATAATGACTGCGAAAATATCTTATTTTAATTTCTGTTACTTTTAGTCTTTTGCTCTGAATTCCACCGATTGCGGTTAAGGTCATATAGGCCCATCCCAGATAAATATTGAGCGATGCATGTAAAACAGTGCACTACACTTGTCTTTTCCTCAATGTCTTTGGTACATTTATATAGTCCCGTCCGATTTCGGTTTGGCAAATATTCAGCTGCGTTTATATTGCATTATTTGATTAATTATAACAATCTTTGTCAAATGTTTTGCTGAGTGATAGCTAGGCAATTAGCCGTTTCAAGGATTCAGCAATACTTGGTTGATATTGTATATCTGATAGACATAATCAGCTGATGTTTGCTTTAAATCCACAAGGGGCCTGTTTACTTTTGCCTGGTGTTACAGCTTTCCTGTTTTCCATGGTCGTTTTATGTAAATGAACATTAAAATAGTTTAAATTATTCAAATCACTGAATGCTAAAGAAAGGATATTTATAATTGTGGAAGTAAATTTTTATTTTCTTTGGAATGTAGGCTGCATCACATAGAAGGCGGTAAAAATTAAAGAGAAGACCATATTTTACAAGAGATTACATACTGTAGGCCTGCCTGATCTACACCCATTCCTCGCGTTCATTGCTTAAAAAACATGCGGCAATTTACAAAAGAAAACAAAATCAATTCACATTATTGATCAAGAAAAACATTTTAAATGGATCAGCACTACATATAATCTTTGCTAAACACCCCAAATCTATAACCTTCGACATAAAAGCGACATAGCTATAGAATTCCTTTTTCACCAAGTGAAACGTTTTTCCGTCTATTACAGTTACTTTTCCTGATTATGTAGGAAATAACCAAGTACATACCTACAAAAAATGAAATGATCCAAACTGCATGCATCATGTCTGTTTAAATTTACGCAGTTCACCGTAAACAAAGTTGAATTAAGTTTAGGGGTACACTAGCTTACTGTGGAAAAAAAGAAACTTGACTGTGTAGCCTTTGTTTTACTTCTCCCTATTTTCTTCAACTTAAATCCCATTTATACACCCAACCGAAGAGACATTTCAGAGAAATATATTCTGTCCTTATCAAAATTGTAAGTTAAAATGTGAAGAGATATTAAGTCTGTGTGCCTTAAATTTCATATCAGACTTTTCTATATTTACAAAAATGTGCATGTCTTTTTTTTCTTCAGGAGAATGTTATTGGTATCCAAATTAACTCCACGGCCCTCCGAGCCAAAATTATCACAATATATTTACAAAAAAGAGACAACATAATAGAACAAATTAAAACTTGCCAGGGTTTTATTCGTGGCCATAAATAATTAGGTTGAATATAAAAGAAAGATAGCTGTCAATTTAAAGTGTTGCGCGTGCGTGATACACGAGTGACAAAAATGTACTTATAATACATTAGCATAATTTACAAAAAAAAAAATCACATGAGTATTCGACATTCTTAGAGATAGGCTGGACCCGGTTTTCACCACGAAACGCATGTAAACATTGCGCAAATATCAGCTCCTAAACAAAAATGGGAGGTTTTTTCAAAATTCAAAATGCAAAGACTTCATTCTTCCTTCACATAATTTTCTTGCAACGTCAACTCCCTGCGGTCTCAATAATTTACCAAGTCCACTGTTGCACCAAGTGATGCGCCGTGGGAAAATGTGACATTGTTGCTGAGCTGTAATGTGCATTGTATTGCATATGATGAAGGGAATGTGTACTGTATGCCGAGAGCGGGATTCCAGTCTGAAGGGTGGCTGCCAGGTCCTGAGTTTTATGAGAGTGGCAAGGCTTGCCGTCCCTGACTAAGACAGGTACAGCAACCCGCCTTGGAGAAGGAAGGTGGACCATCTCCATCCCTTTCTCCGCCCGAGCTCTCTTCATTTTATACCTATGATTCTGAAACCAGATTTTCACCTGAGTCGGTGTAAGACGGATCAAGTTAGCAAGGTGTTCTCTCTCGGGCGCCGAAAGATATCTCTGTTGCCTGAATCGTCGCTCAAGTTCGTACGTTTGAGCCTTGGAGAACAAAACCCTCCTTTTTCTCTTCTTGCAGGAGTCACTGGCGTTGCTAGAAGTTTCTTTGTCATTGTCTTGCAATTCGTCGGCGGAAGGTTCGGGTGATTTGGCAGACAAGTCCTGGCGAGAATTAGCTGACAGACCATGGACTGCACGAGATGCAAAAAAGCAAATACATAAATGGATAAATCACCCAGAACAGGAGAAACAGTTGATTTCCAGCAAAGAAAATTACAAGCAATATGTACATCTCCACTGAATAATTTCATTTAATACAGTGATTTAGAAGCTTTAGAATGTAAAAACGGTGAGCATGATAGTTTGTCTGAATAATTGCAACACCAAGAATTATTATTATTTGTAATTCTTAAGCACAATACTGACGAGAGGGCGTTAGGCTTACTTTAACGGCAGTTCATCTTTACTTGAATAAGCACATTTTCAGATAGGGGTAATAACCAATATAGCATATTATCTTTCTTCATTTCCCTTTTCAATAAACACTGTGATCTGTATATAATGTGTCAGAATTCTGCTGAGATGATTAATCATTGTGGCACGCAAAGCAGACAGGCCTTTGTATAAACACATTACACGATATAATTAGGGTAATGCTTGCAAACACATAAACAATTTGACAAGGATTTATCCTTTCAATTCACCCGATTACCCGACCTTTAAATGAACAATAAAACATCATTTCAAATCGTTAAATTGTGTTTGTGTGGAAAACCCACACATTCAAATATTAAAAAATTGCTTATAAGGATACGGTTTAGCTCTGAACAAATAACAATAAATGTAACTGAGATTCTTAAGATTCTTTAAAGACACTTACATGAATATTGAATGCTTTCCGTTGTTGCAAGCCATCTTGTGTAGGGATTATCGCGCACATCATAAAATGGACTCTTTAAAGATAGGTTTTTAGCGTTTTCTACAAGACTTTGCCCTAACGCCTCAGTCGTTTTCGTTGTTTCGGATCCTTCTGTATCCTCCTCTGTGTCTTCTGTTATAGATCCTTCTTCATCATTCGTATCAGGGAGGTCCAGAATGTCCTTCACAGAAAATCCCGTTTTCGTGTTGGTCAACGACATATTCTGTGGGAATTTACGCAGGAAAGTTGCTGCACCAGTTTGACACTCCGCTGATTCAAAACACAAAAAACGGAGCCAAGGCTGAGGATAAACAGAACGACCAACAGCGTATGATATTGAATAGTTGCAGAAAACCGTAGAACGCAAATGCTAACCATTGGCTAGTAAAGTAGTTGGGGATTCAGTTCTGTAAATCCAGGATGCCCGTCCAAGTCGCTGCAGAGCGTGGCTACTGTGTTAAGTGCTGAGTAGCAGGGGAAACAATCACTTATCGGAGTGATCAGTCCATATAAGGTTGGTCTTACCACATGAACCTGCAGCAAAAAAAGCGTCCGAAACGTAAAAGGTTGGCCACACGTGGGCGGGTCCAGGGAGTCAAGTGGATGAAGACTGTGTTTGCAGATGTGAAATTGTGGGTTTTGGGAATCCGAGCCTCTGTCATTGGCGCTTCTGAATATGATAAGTGGTATAACGTGTCACTTCATTATAAAAAGGGGAGAGTCAGTGTCCTACCCTATTTGCATAGACTACTGTAACTCTGAACTGCGATTGAAAGCATGTTTGAACATCTTGGACACACAGGGCTTTTGTGGTCTTAATCAATAATTATTTTACAGTTTTCATATGTAATACTATTGTAAGAAACTGTAATAATTATTCATGGGTCACAGGAGCTTAGCTGTGGTCTTAACAAAAGACAAGTACCTTCATGCCAAAAGACCGAGCTAAGTAAACGTTTTGGGTCAATATTTTAGCTCAGGCTTAAGAACAAGGGGTGGAAAGGATCTATTAAGACATCACTTTCAATTTCAAAAGACAATGTTCTTTTATCAAACAACGTGCTATCTTGTATTACGGTTGGACGATATCGTAAATAAAGCAGTTTTACACCCTCTCAATGTGAGTCAAAACATGGAATGCCAGTAAGCGAAGTTATTGTCTTCAAGGACTTATGCAATTCAATCAAAACATACCTTATTCTTTTTAAGGATATATGGTAGTCAAAGGGCACGCGCGCGCGCACACACACACACACACACACACACACACACACACACGGTAGTTTTAATTGAATTAAATATTCCCTTGAAGCCATTAAGTGTGTTTGACTGAGACCAAAATAAACGAAAACTGGCCAAAAACATATATATAAGATGATTTTAACAGAATAAATATTTTTGATAATAATTATTGCACTAGTTGTCTAATGATGGTGGTGATAATGATGATGATGACGATGGTGGCTTTTGTTAATGGTAATGCAAAAACATTAATTTATACCAAATAAAGGGCTTTCAGAATGTGTGAATAGTATATATATGAATGGTTAAAACACGAAAACCTGCAAATTTTTATTCCCAACCTTTTCCATTTCCTAGAGGTACTGAGTGGAATATATGCATATAACAGTAATAGAATGCATTTGGAGTTTATGTAAAACAAATATGTTAAGTAGCCTATTTATCCGTTTTAAAAGCTGCCTTTGCTGATTCCTGTCTATCATGCAAAACTTCGATAGAACGAAAGTATTACTGCGTATTTGAAACATATCCTATTGAGTAGGATTGATTCATTTTTGTGCTTTTCACTTGTTGGCGGGGAAGTAAGGTCTCAAGGCTTATGCAAGATTTCTTGTTCTCGAATAGACTGTTTTCCACACATTGCGTTTAATAAACTCTCCCTAATGCATAAGGCGTAACTATCTATTTTGATAATTAACCCCATATTCGGTTAAACGAGAAAACGGGTCATTATTGTTGATCAGTTTATTTCCATGTTTCCCTTGCCTGCCATGCAGCAGGCTATGTGATGTGGGTGACAATGTTTCACGTTTTTAACAAGTCCTCTGGGCATCCTGGGTGGTCGAAGCAGGGCAAACACAAATACAAACCGATTGCTAAGCTGCGGACAATGGGGGAAATGTAGACAAATGTCCGGCTCCTGTTGGAAGCTTTTGTGCAAGCTCAGTTTTTGCATTTATTTCAGGGCCGAAAGAATAGATGATTGACGCCCCTGTACAATGTGTTCTAACTGTTTGGAATAAATCTGAGGTTGTTCGTAGTTGTCATGGCATTCAGCTGCTTTCAATGGACTATCTCTTCATTGATCTCTGAATCCTGCCACAACATTAAGGAGACTCCTTCATCTTCGCCCTCTCCCGTCCCCCCCTCTCATTCTTCCCCAAAAGATCACAATTGTGCCCAAACTTCTCATCCTTAAGCTAAACATAGAAATCTCTAGTCTAAAATAAACAAACTCAGTCTTATAAAGAATGTGTTCTTACAATTTCACTTTGAATCGCAATAGCTTAACTAATAATTATATTTATGAGACTTCATTTTATGCTTTCTAAATCATAATCATAAAAAGCGTTTGCCAAAACACAACTGCATGATGATGATACTAATATTAATAATAATAACCATAATAAGAATGACCGTTAAGCATCTTTTTAGTCACGCATCTTATTATCTTTCTTCTTCATGTTCTTGTAAAAAATAATTACAATTAATATTTAGAAGGGCTATTACTGTTACTACCACTATTTTGAATTGCATAAACGGTACTATTAAGTAAAACCTTAGAATAACTAATTTGCACGCATCATGTTATACTGTTAGCGCAAGTCTACATGAGGCCAACAAGGCCTCCAAGCAATTACGGGTATTGGTCGTTTCCCCATTACTGAACAACTTTCTCCTACGGACAGAAAGCACCTAATAGGTAAATATTTTCCCTGTCTAGGCCGAGTTTTGCAGTACGATTAATCATGCGGCGGTCTAAGCTCTCACCCATGCTACCGATGACAATGGCTCTATTGAAGTGAACTGGAGATAGACATTGTCCGATTGTGCCAGAGGTTTCGCAAGGTTACAGCCTGACCTTCGCTTCCAAGCAATTTTTCTCAACACAGATCTTCAACTTAGCCTAGATCACTAAAGGGTGCAAGTTGAATGACATGTATATGCAGGGAGATCAGAGCAAGTGCAGATTATTATACATCGAATACCCCTCCTGAAAATATTGAAAACAAAGATAAAAAATACAATCATAATAATTAGAAGAGCAGCAGAACTATGTTTCGGATTATGCACTGAAACCCAATTTCCCGTCTCCCAGTAACGGCTAAGGCAGTCTGAAGAGAGGATGGGTTCGGGACAGTTGCTGATGTGTTGTGATTCCTGACTGTATTTGAACAGTCACGGGATCACTGCGTAAAAAAGGGGTACATGGGCTTGGTCTAAGAGGTTGTACTTCATTTCAAGAGCCCTCAGTGGTGTTTACCTTTGTACCTGCACAGGTAGATCAAGCACGCCTCCCACACGTTTCCTACATACTTGTACAGAAGTATGTTTAAACTATAATATAAATCAAAGAAAAACAATTCCCGAAAGAATCCATACGTAGTGTTCAAGTAGCCTACCCGACACCGATTAGCTATTTTATTTTGAAGGGGCGATTCTTTTTTTTTCTTCTTTTTTTTTTTTTAATAATGTTGCTATTATGGAATAATTGTTTTGTTACCATTAAATATATTGTTATCGGTGACCGAACTAATGTGAACAATTATTTTTTATTATTTTGAGTAAGCTCAAATGTGAAAAAACATGATATAAAAAGAGATTTAGCAATAAGGAGTAATTTCCGAAAAAAAAACTGTAATCTTTTATCGTGAATAAATTTAATTTACTTAAATATGGAATCCCTGAGGCCGATTTAAAGCTAATTTTATCACGCTTAAACCGGTAGGCTATATAATTTCAGAACATCCTAATGCCCGCAGTTTTGACAGAAGTAAATTAGTTTTCCTTGGGGGTGCTGACAAGGAATCTTTACATTTTTTTCCAGGATTTCCTTATGACACTATGAATGATATTCTTGTACAATTGTGTTGCTTGGTTTTTTTTAAGGCAGTGGCTTTTGCCTGGGGTAGTCCCCTTGAGACAAAAATTATTTCGTGCAGTTTGGTCTGATATCTAAGCCCCTTTCGCTTATGATTACGATGTGCAGTTCACCCGTTTTATATCCTTTAATGATTAAACATGACGGAATGGGATTATCGCTGCTGCTCTGCCTTGAGGAGATAGTCCTCTTATTTAAACACACTACCAGTTCATTTGGAACGGTGAATTTCATGCAAGCAATGCGTTCAGTTTTATCAGCTTGTCTGTAACAAATCTCTGAATGGCTCATTATTCTTAATCACTACCAAAGAAATATTTTTTTTTCAGAGCCGAAACCTCTGTTTTAACCTTTGTTGTGACCTGCTTGAACCAAATTGGAAAATAGCCTTCAATAAAACGCTGCATAATTCCTACACATGCCACAGTGAGGGCATTGAACAAGGTATTTCAATAAAACAACAGAATATTGGATATAAACCAACTGGATATTAAAGACAAAAGCAGTTCTCACGCAGAAGTGTGCACTGTAGTGACACAGCTGTACCATCAGGACATGCGCGGTGCTCTAGTGACATCTACTGATAGCAGTGAGCTGTCGCGAGGAATTGCATGTGCATAATGGCGTCTTTGTTGAAGTCCCATTACACATAATTCACACTACAAAAAGAGGCCTCATTCTGCTGAAGTGAACATGTAGCACTGTGAACTTTTTGAGAAACTGCTCATTCATAATTACACTAACACCACAGAGAAGAGACATAACCTACCAAAATGTAATGTGCTATTTAAATCAAATTATGTGCAGATAAATGTAAAATAATAATAATAATAATAATAATAATAATACATTAAAATATATATATATATATTGTATTTTAAAACAAAATCAAGTGTCAATGGTTACATTTTATTGTTCACTAAATTATTCTTCAGCATAAGGACATGTGGTAACTCAGTAAAATAGTTGTTGTAAATGAGCAATACGCAATTGGTTGGATAAGGCATTTAATGTATGCAATCACTAAAAATAGATAGTAACATGGTATTACACATTATATAATAATGTATATAATGTATGTTTTCAATGTGTCCATACATCTTAAGTGCATTCCCAGCTAATAGGACGTTTTCAATGACATGGTGTACATTAAGATTATATCCTAATTTGTTTGAGATGCAGCATCATGTCGTCTTTCAAATTATGTACTGTTAGAAAGTTTAACGTAGCCTCCTATTAATTTTAGTTTAAATTACATTTAGTTCCAGGTCGCAACACAGGTTACCAGTTGTTCTTCTTGGTTCTGAGGATCCATTACTTTGGTGGAGACTATAAAAGTCAAAAGTTATGTCAAGGTTACAGAAAAGTGGAAAACATCTGGCATATGTTGGTACATTTTCTGGATAGTTCAAGGTTTCTTTGGCATAGACTGCCAGCCATCTGATTATTCTCGGACGACTGTCATTTCGCGCACCCATCCGACCCCCGAATGTTCTTTCTGTATTCTCTTTAGGTAGAAATAGCATCGTTAAATTATAAAAACTGACATTTATTTTGGGAGATGTATATGTACTATTCGAATATAATACTGTGTATGTGCACAATGTTCATTAAATTGTCACTACATCCAGGCTACTGTGACGCTTTAGTTTGCGGGACAACTTCTTAAGTAAAAGTATACACGTTATTGTCGTAGAATTATCCACAGGGATGGCCAAAACCTGCTGATACATATGTGCTCTGTGTTTTTTATTTTTATTATTATTATGAATACGTGAAAGTTCAAAAGGAAATTGTTAATCAACTGTATGCTACATTCTGGTCAAAACACAGACATGCACAGGCCAAGATAAAGACATTCTAGATTGATTCTCTCCTCGGGTAACCTAGTTCTACTATCCATGCTAATTCACTTGGCAGATGGCTAGGTGGCCTAACACTCGGTTTATATCTTAAGTGTGAATTCTGTTTGTCTTCACCTGTTATTAGTGCCATAAAATTAATAAACTCAATATGTAAACATAAGTCACCTGGAGGGTACATTCACTCAACGCGCTTCCACGCAACTGGCTTGCCCCTGTTCTTAGATCAATTCTTTTTCTGTTTGTGTCTGTTTCACATCGTCTCAAAACGTTATCTATCTGTGCTGTAGTTTCAAATGTGACGACAGTAAACTGAATCGCAGCCGCTTTTAGATAAAAAAATATATATATCCTTACATTGTATCTATCACAGCTCTATCTATCGCTCAAGGCTCACCAGAGAGAAAGATAAATCACTTGGTAACTAGGAGAAGAGACCATGAGGTAGAGAGGCCAGGTGCAGCACGCTGAGAGCCCCACTAAACAGAAACGGTACTGGCCTATCAGCTGATTCAGCAGTTCAGATTAGAGAGACTGCCGATTCAACGATTCCTGTTTTTGCTGCCTTTACCAAACAATAGAAGAAGCACAACACAAGTAGTAGTCAGTGGTGTAGTACTCAAATGACAACCCGCCCCCTTATAATAATGCTGCCTTGTATCAATGGGCCCAAGGGCATGGCAGACGTTTAGCCTGTAGTCAATATATCTTAAAGGTAGAATTGAGACTTTTAAATAAGGAGCTCCTAAACATGTGAAAATGTTACCATGCCCTAGTCAGTGCAGCTCTCCAATAGTGTACATGTCTGTAAAAGTGGTTATGATGCATTGTATCTGTCTATCTGACGTATTTCCACATGTTGATGCACTTTAACCCAATGTTCAAAGGACATAAGTATGTACTTGTACATTCTGTATAAACCGGGCAACGTTTGGTAACAGTTAGCATTCTTCTCTCAAATGGTAATTTATTTATGTATTTATTTATAATCGAACGGGTAGTTAAAACGCAGACATCTCATGTTATTTATTTATTTACTTATTACTCCATACACAGAGAGCAATTGGGTTACGAGAATCAGCAGGAAATAAACGGGCTGGGTCAGGAAATCAGTCAGTTCTGTACTTCCTTGTTTAGATTGAAATTTACAGGTGTCAAACAAACACATGTTAATGAGAAACCGATTAATCCAACCTAGTTAACCTTGCGGGCCCTCCGAACTGGGTTTGTTGAACTCTTCAGAAATACATACTAAAGCTTTAACAGATTAACATGTAACCTGTTTCTTGGCGGATGTAAAATGAGTCACTTCGTGCACGTTGTACACCAACTACTACTAAAGTACACATTTTTGTGGTAGTATAAAGGTTGATTTACCGCTGGAAATACCAACTGAACAACTGCAAAATAAAACGTAGCCACAACATTGAATGGCCACTTCTTCAGGGACTGTTTTATAGACAATGAGATGAGTAGGATCGAGGGGAAAAGAGTATTCAGAGTGCAAGATCTTCAAAATGTGTACAACAGATCTGAGAATTGTAATGAATCTCAACGCCCCTGAAATCTATGAGTAGATAACAATTCATATTCTGGTTTAGACCATAATGGAATATTCCTATTTATATGGCCCATACATTCATCTCCACTAATGCTAATTAGCGTATTCAAAAATGGCTTGAGGTATGGCAGATTTCCCCTGCACTTTTTGTGCTTTTTTGACCTGTACTCGTGGATTTCCAGTATGTTGTCCACTTTCACAAAGTCTTAATTCCATAATTCCAAACGCTCCTTCCCATTAATATATCAGGTATCCAGATCACTTTTTTTTGTCAATTTAAAGAAGTTCCCAAATTCTCATATTAAGATGATGGGGCCTACAGTGCTACAGCAGAATAATGTATTTGCCAGTCAATGTATGTCTTGTGGTTGGAATTTTAAATTCCTACCTTCAGAACTTTTCATAATGCTATCCCAGTTTCCAATAAGATAAACAAATAATACATCAATACATATGTGTCTCTCAATATATCCTTTAATCTGAAGAAAAAAACATAATGTTTTCATGTGATAAAGTCTCGAAATGATATGATACTTATGGGGTTAAAGTGTTGAGTGTCCCCCTTTGGAGAATTGTGGTGTAGGTCAAGGCTAACTGTATAGGGGTTGCTTTGTTGCGATACATCCATTTTGCCAAAGCTGTGCCCTTGTAGTTGCTAGGTTACAAATGAATAGAACATTATGGAGCTTGCACCTGGACATCAGAGGTAAGATGTTGACTTTGCTGTGAGTGGCTCTCCAAATGAGACTGCTTCATCACATCACATTCAAAGCAACATTTCTGGAGGTTAACTGTAATAGCCCTACTGGAAAATCTGTGTTTTGAGACTCCACAAATCCAAAAATTTGCATACCGGTTAGTGTGAGTGAGGAGCCATTTATTATTATTCTTTTAATTGACCAGCACTACAGGGTTGATGTTATTCATAGTGCTTTGTGTGTAAATGTTTCTGGAGGGCTTGGATGTCCCCTTATTAAACTAACAAAAAGATAATAATATGCTATCCTATCTAAACATGGCCATTAGGCCACTCAGAGATCATAACTGAATGGGCAATGGAGAGAGGAGGCTCTTGAGAAACCATACCCTCGATTCTACAGCACACATTTAAATGTTTATAGCGAGTAAATTCATTCTCCTTACTGTTTGAAGTCAAAAGTCATGAAAACTGTTTTGACTACACCAGCACCAATCACCCCAATGCTAAACAGCCAGCTTTGCAGAGATGTCTGTCATTACACCAGCTACTGCTAAAGTGTTAGCCAGCCACAGCTTAAATCCCTGTATGTAATTTACTAATAGGATCAAAGTATGTGCTTTCTCAAAGCTGTAGTATTGAGAAAGAGATACTGTAAATCTAACACATATTATGTACTTTGATATTTCATATTTTTGATATACCTTTGGCCATATCAATCCAACCTGGGCAGAAGATTACATTACATTACATTACATTACATTATGGGCATTTGTTAGACGCTCTTATCCAGAGCAACTTACAAGGAAAAGTGCATAAGAACAGTGCAAAAAGTGCGAAGATAAACCTAGAGTGGGGTAAAGTCCCAAGTGCCAAGGTGATTGAATAGATCAGGACACCCCTACAGACTTGCGACACAGCCTAGTTTAAAAAAAAAAAAAAGATGATATGTTGTTGCTCATGAAGTTGGGTGTAGTTGTGTGCATACATATGTGTATGTGTGTGTGTGTGTGTGTGTGTGTGTGTGTGTGTGTGTGTGTGTGTGTGTGTGTGTGTGTGTGTGTGTGTGTGTGTGTGTGTGTGTGTGTGTGTGTGGAGCTGCACTTCTGTGGTTGGACATTTAGGCATGAGGAGACCCTGAGGTCAGCGGAAAAAGGGAACATTGACCATTGTGTCAAAGCTCTTTCATTTCAGGTGGAGACAAGGATGCTCTTACAAGTAATGAGGAAAGCACATTTTGGAAAAGACACATAATAGATGTTTGTCAGTGCTCAGACAGTTAACAGAGGGTGTTTCCAGTTAAAAAGATGTGACCCCCACAAATTCTGGGATTACCACTGAGAGGCCACTGGAGCTCACTGATTAACATTCAGAGCTCAAGGATTTGTCCGACTTCTGTTTCATTACTTTCTATACTGCTCTTGCTCACACCACTGTTTCATTAGTTGTGTTTATTTTCTTTAAATCTGCAGCAAATGTAAATTGGAGTAATACTTGCAGTCAACTCAAAAATAAATAAATACATAATAAAGATATAATTTTTTAAAAAAGTTTTAATGTCAGGGACCACTCAATTAAATATCTGCAACAAGAGAATGGTTAGGATTTTTTTACATTTCAATATTTAAATATAAATGTTCAAACCTAATTTTAGCACTTTTCCCAAATCCTCAACTTAGTATGAAAAACATCACCATTTTAGTAAGTGGATCACCTCTTATTTTCAAGGGCATACTGCTTATTTCTATTTAGAAAACCATCACACTCTGGTAATCAAACAATCAGCATTGCTTTGCATGTAATCATTGTAGATGGAAGTGTTGTGAGTGGCACTGCAGTGGTAACATTGTCACCTCAGTGCAGCCTTCAATCTGACAGCTATAATTAGCATTCCGGAATCCAACAGGGTTCTAAAAGAAATATTTTTTTTCCAGATACAACAAAACAAAGGAGACTGGTGGAATTTGTGTGTTAAGCATTTTTAAGAGACCTCAGACTGCCATCTCATTAAAGATCCAGTATGTTCAGCATCCTTTAATTGTCATCTATCCTGGCAAATAGAGGAGAATGAAGGAGATGCAGTTTCATCTGGTGATTGAAGATGTCACATCATGTTTTTATCAGTTCATAGAGCAAGTAGCACTGGTTAAAAGGAACATTTTGCTCAGAACTCTTAACCATAACCCCCAGCCCTTGTGCTGAACACTATTCTGTCCTCTCTGGGGGGTCAGGTGCTACCGTGGGGCAGCCCATTTCATTTAGATGATCTTGCTGATATACCTATGGGGACCTTTCCTTCAGAATCCTTTAAATTCATTCCCACTGACTTGTGATATGCAGTTTCCATGGCTCCACCCTGTCAACAGTGCCGCTCTTGTTGAACAACTATAAGGTATATGCTTCCCCCTGCTGGTGAAGCATGTAACATTTTTACATTGACTTCATTTGTATAAGACCCCAAGATTACACAAATTCTCTTCTTGGGTGAGAGAACAACCGGAAAATTAGCAGTGTTTCAACTTTATTGTGCAACGTAGCTTTCACAAAAAGACACACCCCAGCTTTAAGTCCTGTTAAACTCTTGCAGTTTCTGAATGCTAGTGCTCAAATAAGGGGCACTGGCCAAAGGGGATGGTCACTATGGGCTCAAGCACTATGGGTTGAAAGTGGCACCTGAGAAACTAATGCAAACCCTGACCAACAAACATGTTCCATGAATGACCTGTCTCCCAAACAGATGATGATAATAACATTGCACCTTATCCTCATAGCAACGACAACACCGACACAGGGGAAGGAGACCCCCCCCCCCCCCCCACACACAGGGTTACATGGTTTCAAATAACAAGATATCAAGATTCGCAACTCAAAAATGTTGTTACAGATGCAGATTGTTCCGGTTTAGTGTGCTAGATGCCATTACATAAAATAACACAAAGACAACAAGAATGCAGTAAGCCCTGCTAATGTCTGTGTAATTTCTGCATGTACACTTAGTTCTACTGTACCATATATTCCCTGATGACGAGGAAGTACAACCAACATAAACAGATCACTGAAAAGCCTATTTAAACAGGGCTAAGACCAAGAAGTCTTCCTTGCAAATATTTGAATAGTATTTCACCCATATCATTGAGCTTAATTCCTGGAAGAAGAATTACAGTGAATATTTGTTTAGTTATATCAACTCTTAAGTTAATTAAATTAAATTCATCTGCCCACCTATGCACGTTTATATTTACTCTGCAATAATATAATGGAAAGTTTATCACGAGGTTAAACATTCTCCACTTTGGCAAATAGTGTAAGTCTTTATGTTTCAAGGAAAACACAATTACATAATTGGTACGGTATGCTTTTATGTAGTTAATTGGGATACAATTAAACAATACCGCAGTACTTGGAAATTGTAGTCTTAATGCCATTTGTCAGGTGCTTGGCAAACACGAGGCAAAAACAGAGAAAAGTTGACTATACAAACAGAAATGAAATATTAAAAGAGACAGGATTCCTTTTCTGCCTTTAAGAGTAAGCGTACAGAACACCATTTGATTTCTAAGAGCTGAGCTGAAAAAGGCTAGATGTGTCAGAGCCGACATCCATGCTTCTTTGCAATTTCAACCTGAACACCATTGGCATTAAACTGGGAAATTACAGTGTTTTAACGTTACAATTCACCAACACATTAACCACTGGGACAGTGACGTGTGTTAATGGGCTACACCATGCCCTACAACACTGACGACCACGGGGAATGTCACCGTTTCTTAGGGTGTATTATGATAAATTGTGACATGTTTTGACATGGAATATCATTCTTCAGGCAAGCACTGTCTCTGCTTGATGATGATTTATTAATGGCAATGCTGAGATCACCAACAAGTGAAACAGGCATGTTTTTCCCACTCACCTTGCTTTCTGATGCTGGTCCTGAGCAAGCATGCTGGGCTTGAGTCTCACTAAACTCACCAATTTACATTCAATTGAGAAAAACTGTCGAAATAGAAAAATCTAGGAGATTAAATGTATTTCAGTTATGCATATATATGTATTCATGCAACCACTTTAATTGATCAAAATTAATTTATCAAAAGAATGAAATCATTACAAACAGTGGATCAAAGGTGGAATCTTGAGTGTGAACACCTCTGCACAGACTGGACACAAGCTGCAATTTAATGGGCTTTCCAGAAGGGGGTGTGCTTGGGTTGCTAGTAGAAAGACATAGTTGGCTGAACTGCACATGGAAGGTGAGTCCTCTTTATACTTGCATAAACGCTGTAGTTTATTTTGCACGTGATAAATTCATTTCTCGCAGGAATGCGATAGAAGTGGTATGACCACAAGACATCACGCCTGGACCCAATAGGTTCATACTTGATCTGAACCACCTCTGCCTGTAGTCAGGAGAGAATTCTAATATCGCTTTGCATTTTTACCTGATGCCAACATTCAGCTGTGAAGTGGCATTCCATAATAAACATTGCATGATAGGTACAGCAGTTCTGCAGCAAGCTGGGGTAAAGAGATGATTGGACGGAACATGAGGTTATGCACATGGCGGCTAGGGGACATACAAAATGAAATAGAAAAGCATGTTACAAAGTATATAAAATGAACATATATGTAGAATTAAAAAGAAATTCAATTTACCAGCTATTCAGCTTATTTGACTGTAAACAAGGCTGCTGTTACCTGATGTACTGAGTCAAATCCTCACTGAATACCTTATTTCTGGCCTACTAAACAAAGATCATGATCTATATCTGGCTGTGTGGATTGTTGAACAGGTATGTCATAATTTAAGGATTTATGGAGACAGAATGTCAGTTTTCGGAAAGGCCACATCTCAAAACCACTATTGTGACAGCAGGTACTATATAAGATCAGGTTTTTACTTTTCTTGTTATCGAAGCCACAGCATTCTATTGTCAGGGGTATGAATGCTAAAAATATAAATTGAAGGGACTTTGGTTCATTAATATTGCATTAAACAATCAGTCTTGTTCCTTGTTTCCACCAGCAGGTTTTGTGTGTTTAAGAATAAACAGGAGCCCACAGAAACAGCCTCATATGCAAATTCTGTCCATCAGAGATCATATCATCAGCATTCACTCTCACTGCATTTGTCTGCTGAGAAGAAACACTCATGATCTGGAATGTTCCGACAAAGGAAAACACCCACACACATATACACCCACAGCATCTGATGACAAGGTATTCAAGAGCAATAACGAACACTTCCGATTTTTTAATATAATATTCTCTTTGATATTTATTCAGTTTGTAAATGTATTTTATCTGGACTTCTTTCATTGTTAGTTGTGGAGAATACACAGCAAAGATTGCAACTAATAGAGGAATGACCCAGCTGACCTTTCTCACTGACACTTTCTCACTAACCCCCATCCCAGACCTACTTACAGGTCGATTCGCCAATCTTGTCACCGCTTCACACCACCTTAACAACACGATCTCAGCCATCTCCATTCCGCTCAAGAATCTGATCCATCTCCCGGCTCATTGAAGGGGAAAAAAACGTAACAACTGCCAGAGAGACACAGAGACCCAGGTGAAAGACCCAGGCCTCACTCAGCCAGTCTCATCTTAGCTGTGGACAACCTTGAGGAGATCCAAAACCTCTAGAGCATCACCTTCATGTTCAAATAATTTATCTATGTGGTGAAATTCTACAGTCTACTGGCCAATGTGGCTTCTCTTTCCTATACACACACACACACACACACACACAAACAAACACACACATATGCATAGATGAATACATGCTCATACTTGCACACAAATACACAAAACATTTTTTCTTTGCCGCATCTTCACAAAGTGCCAGGTCACGGAAATAAAATACTTTCCAGAAAGCCTGCTTGTGCTTGCTTTGGTTCCACTTGAGAAAGAATGGAAAATAGTAAAGGAGGAATGTTTGTGAGATAGGGAGATCATGCAAATACAAAATTAGTTTTATCTCAAACATTTCAAACCTGGAGGTGTAATAAGATCACCTTTATATTTCAGAGTCTTTAAATCTCTACAAGCATTTTTTACTCACAGCTACACTCAGCTAACAAAAAGCATGGACACTGATCATTCAAGGTGATTCACTCACACAGCTGGTCTGTCAGGGTAACATACCTTTCTTTCAAACCAAATTACTGCAGTTAAAATAAGGGAGAACCATAATGAAGTACTTGTCCAATTTGGTGGTGCATTGTTGTATTGACAATGTATAGCAGTGATTTAGAGCTGCATGTGTATTCTGTTAGTTTGGCGTGTGGAGCATTGGACCCGTGGGAAAAACCCATGTTTCTGTACTCACACTATGTCCCCAAAATCATCAATTAAAGGTCCTTAATGACACAAATAAATGTAAGCAAATGATTTACTAAAAATTTAACCAAAAGATTTATTGAGTAAGTCCTGCTCCCTCTACTGTACTATGTTTTTATCAGTGAAACACTTCTGGGTTCTAATCAGATTTTTAATGCATTGTGTATTTTTAAATGCTGCAAGCATTTTTATGTTTATTATAAAAGCCCTGCAGCCTAGAAAAGTGTTGTACAAATAACGTTTATTGATTATATTTGATAATCAAATAATACGTGAGGAATTGTTCATTTTAGTTTTATACTGTGTAATGTTAAAAAAATCACACTGTCAAATATGTAAGTATATGTAACGTGTAAACAGGCACACCTGAATGCCATGGTCTGCATCCACTACATCCATTGAGAAAGTCTCTCAGCAAAGCCCTGAGTTCTTTTGTGAACAGGTCTATTCAAAACATTGTAATACACTACTTTTTGGGAGATAAAATTGCCATTTTAGATTGAAAGATTCAGCAAGAGAATGGGACTGTAATACCCATACTCTTGAGGGGAACAAAAGACTGACAAAAGAAGACATCTTGGAATATCTGAAAAATACATGCTTAAGTAATAAACATTGTTGCTCAACATTATAAGAAAAACAAAGGTTTGGAACCTGTCAATAAATGTTGTGTCAAATGGGAGAAAACCTGACAAATACATGAAATGGCGTACGCATTCCTCCTCTGTCTCTCCTGCTATAAACCTTGTAAATCTTCAGTTTAATCACTATCCAAATGAGCAGCATCACACCCTTTCCTGTTAAGTCTTCCCTGTCCTGTGTGTTAGGTTTCAGCACTGGGGTGAAGGCGAGGCAACTGCAAAAAGGGGAGGGATAAAGTGCAGCAGAGACCACACCCCTAAGGGTGCAACACCAATATGGTGCAACTCCTGGGATAAACAACCAACTCACACTGCGTTACCATGTCTGTATGTCTTTCTCATTTCATTCCTTAGAATATCAGCCCAGGCCAAAGGTTAATCTAATACAAACATAATAAAATAAAAAATTAGATGATGGTGATGACATGAGTTTCATAATCATTTAGAAAAACACCTTAGCTTCAGAAAAAGTATTGGTGAATTTAAGATGATCAACATGTTGTAGATAAGAAAAATGCAAATAAATAAATAAATACAATTACACGGTAAAAAAATCTAGTTGTTCTGAGAACATAAAATATTAAGTCATGTTAATATTAATTTGAATATAATAGATGATATGCTATTATACAACACAACACACTGTAAGACCTCTCAGGACTGAGGGTATAAACAGTCTTAACTTGATTATTAACAAACAAATAAGCAAATGTTACCACATACTTAACTCAACCAAATGGCCCAAGGCCATTCTGTCACGCTGGGAACCAACTCCAGCATTCACTCAGCCTGGCACATTCTTTTAAATGAGTATGAACGATAATCACAATGACAACCAACACAGTGACGAATGACAAGATTCCTGAGCATAAATTACTCTCTTTTATTAACAGTGAACATAAACAAGCATAACAACTGAATGTGAAAAACACGATACAGCATGTTCTTGTGTACACACCAGTGTAGTGCAAATGCTCAGTAATTTGTTAGTCAGCTTCTAAATGTTATATTGACAAGATCATGAGTTGATGAGATGATGACATAACTTTTCCAAACGTTGATCTGAAAGACATAAATATGTTGATTCACCAAAAAGACATTTCCATTTTTTTTTTTTCAAGTGAGACAGAAAGACTTATTGAGAGGAACAGAATTAGAGTGTAGCAGCAGTACAGTGTTGGGGTAAGTATAGAATATAAATCATTGATGTTACCAATTCCTTTTTCAGATCTCATTTAAGGCATGACATCTTACTGATTATCTCACACTCATATCCCACATTTGATATGATAAAGCCCACATGCTACACATTTGTGCAACAATGGTCATTTTCTGAAAATTTTCATCTCTACATTATCCATCCAGAATGCTAAATGGGAACACCAATCTGACCTGATGCTTTGAGGGTTTGCATTTTGGTGCATACATAAGGAAGCTACTGCCATGTTCCTTTACCTTGCTCTGATTCACTGCAAAGCATGGATTCCTGCTAAGGAGGGTGTTTTATCAAACTGTACATGTTCCTTCTCTTGTTCTCGAAAACTGTATCAATTATAGAGACCTTGTTCTCTCAGTGTAGGTGTTTTTCTGCCAGTGGTAAAACATTGACACTGACACCATACAGGGATATGTACCTCACTCAATCACCCAGTTAGTGAGTAAATAAAGGATACTACCATTTCTAAAGCTGCTGAATCAAAGCCAGAATTTGACAAGTTAAAAAGAAGTTTATGAATTGATCCATAGGCGAAACATAAAGGGGCCTATACTACTACAGGCCCTGAGAAACAACAGATCAACATTAAGATATTATACAAGGAAACTGGTGGCCAATGTATATGGAGATGGTAATTTAGATGTTATTCCACAGGTACCCATATTTCCATCACATTTTGGTGTTATCCTTCTCACTGTTTCTATGAAACTATTTACTCATCAACATTCAAATCATATTATTTACAGAAGGCTGAGCATACTGTCAATTTTCAAACCTGCATGAAAAAGCCACAAACACCCACTATCACGGGATGGTGTTTGTTAACTAAAACATAAAACAAAACAACTGCCTCTCCTGCTTCTCTTCAAACAGAAGGGAACAAAGTTTGTACGGGTCACAAAAAACCCTATCAGATTTCTAAAGAATGCTTTGTGGAAAACCACATGCTTTGCTTTTCCAGAGGAGGGGTGGGGGGGGCTGCTTGGAACAATGTGAGCTCACTGAACAGTTGCTGTACAAATTCAAGGACAGTGTGATTCTTCTAAGACCATGTGTGTACTCACTACATAAAAACTAATATTCACATACTGCCTGTCCCTAGATTTTAAATGAGGAATTCCTTAAATGCATTCTTGGACTCTTTTAGCGAGTAAAGAAAATGGTTCTACAGAACTTTGCATATGTACGATTACATTTTGACGAAAAACGGAAAGCTTTGTGGAATGGGCTCCTTGCATTTATAAATATTTATTTGTTCCACACTGATTCAATGAAGCCATGGTTTGTGTGCAAACTGCCAACATCTCAGGGTGAAGTGGGTTAATAAAATGCACACGCACATGTATGATATTTTCCACAGACAACACCATACAATTTCAAGTTGTTTCAGATGGTCAGTTTATGGAAAAAACATTGTGAGCATTTTAGCCTTTTCAAACTTTTCAATAAGTAATCCAAGATGGCTACCAAACATCAAACCCACAGAGATGACTGGAAAGACCATGGCAAAGATGTGACATTGATGCTGTCTTTCAGATTCCAGCTCCAAGATTGCACTATTATACGGGTAATGCGGACAAATATCAAGTCTGGCTTTTGGAGGAAGACACAAGGTTTCCATAAGCGTATTAGTCTTAAAAGGAGCAACTGTCACAAACCATACAGCTCTCTTAAGTCTGACATAAAGAAGGCCTCTCTGAGTCCTTGGGTTTTTTGGTTTAGTGGCAAACGATATCACACTGCCTATGATAGCACCCTTTAAATGACTCTGTTCAAGGTAATTCCCCATTGGCTCAGCCACTGAGCACACACAATGAGGAAAATGCATACCACTGTCAGCATGTGCTTGCACTGCACTACTTACGTGAGATTGCATTACTTCTCTTCCACTGAAAGATGCCACAAATTCAAGTGTGCCCCCTCATTAGGGCACTTTATATTCTGAACCATACATTCCAGCAAGGGCTTTCTACTGATCTCTCATTGGTTCCATGTTTTTGGCTCCAGTTTAAAATGGTCCACAACACAGAGGGAGCTAGTTCTAATAGGAAATACAAATGCTATGCCCCTTTCTCTCTTTAAGGAGCATCATTAACCATGCCATTTCTCCATATTTACAGAAACATCCTTAGGGATTAGGTATAGTTATATGGACTATAAAAGTGTAGTTACAATGTAATTACACAAGATTTGACAACTGTGAGGTGGATCCCAAGGTTATCTGAACTTGTTTTCAAGTCACCTGCCCAGCAGTATTGCAGCTCTTTGATAACAGAAAAGTTTGTACCACAGTCATTGTGATAGCCTTTTTTGATTAAGTCTTTCTCTTTCAAACATTTATACTTTTCTTCAAAGAATCCAGAATTATAGCTATACACTCCAGGATAAAATGTAATAAGGTGGTTAACATGCTATATGATTGCAATGCCAGGTAGCAATTATGTGCACTTGCTCACAGTGCATGGACTATTACACAGAATTAAAGACCAAAGTGATGATTTCACTAAATGTGGTGTTAGAGCTATGAAACATGCATACTAGAGGTGCTTAAAGGAAAACATCAGACAGCTGGAGCTAAACTAATGTAACCTAACCTACTGTACGTAACTGTTTACCCATGTTGAACATTTAAAAACTGTTCAGGTAGATTTAAGTGTCATTATTTTTAATCCATAAATGTAGATAGAGTGAATCGTGGGTTTGTCTTAATAACATATGTAATCAGTTCAGTAGTTTTAACTTTTCAGCTTTAATTTGTTTTCTTAGCACAGCGCCAGAAACAGCCAGACTGAACTTGTACTGATTTGGTGCTGTTAAAATTTAAAAGCAACTTTCCTGCAACACACTCTGTTTAGGCACATATGTTTTAACCATTTCCTGGTATGTAAGATTTAAACTGGAATCTAATTGAGCTCCACTCAAAACAACTCAACAATCAAGATGTCAAACATCCTCTTTTGCATCTCATAATAAGAATTATATATTTCCCTCACAAGTGTACTTACAAAGTACATCAGATATCATCAACTTTATCAGATATCACAAGCTATTCCAAATGTTACATTTAGTTTAGCTTTAATGGAAGCATTCATGTGCACTGTAGCAGGCATCATAAACAAATTCACAAAGGAAATAAGACATAATAAAAGCTTTGACAGGATTACTGATCCTGTGCAACACAAACCTCCACCTACATTTACACCACCTTTATGTGTTTGAGATGACCGTTGATTTGGCACTTGTATGCTTTTACAGTAAGGTCAATCTTATCTAATATTCAAGGGTTAAAATTTATGCTGGAAATAGTGCAATTTTCATAGCACCTTATTGTAAAAGTATCAGTTTCAGATGAGTGACATTTCTTAAATGATGTTCCAAAGCCCCTGATGAAGTTACTGCTTGCCATCTTGAGCCTGGTGTATTGTGAGCATGGGTAGCTCTGTAGACAGACAATTGCACGCATGGCATGTCTTCTAATCACTCAGTGCCGGGCTGCTACCAGCCAGTATTAAAATCATCAAAACCAGAATGGCAGCTAAGCCCTGAAATGTGTACCATGCTCACTGAAGCTGTACATGGAGAGATTACTGAAATATCACATGATCTGATGTACAGTCGGCCTTGGTAAATAAAGACATTTATCAGGACATGGTTGTCCTTTTTATTAGAATTCCTCTGGTTAAAGAAAATACTTCAGTGTGACTGTTTCAAGTAAACCCCTTCTAAACCTGAAAGCTGTTTGCTATAAACTGGGATTCTTGCTGCATTCTGAAGTTACTGGGGTCCATGACTTTTATTTGCTTTTTAAGTATTCAACCTCTTTACTGTATCTATATACTTTATATACTTAGACATTTTGGGCATGAGCACAACTGTTATTTACAGAGAAGTGGAAAATTAACATACAATACACAATGGAATCCATCAGACACGCACAGCCATTTTAAAGGAATATGCAATTCAAACAAAAGAACTTGAGCATCTTTAGGGGTACATGCTGTTAATTCCTATTCTATCCCTATGGTCTTAATTTTCTATTTTGCACTCCAAAAATCTCAAAATTGGAAGAAACTGGAAAATCATGGCCTTAAGCTATGACATGTCTTTTCATTTCAGCGCCACAGTGTCCCATCATGTTTTGTATAATGTCTATGCTACATTTTCTGATTAATATTTTAATGTTAGTGATGTGTTATTTTCAAACTGTTCATATTTTTCAGTGTGCTTTTGGTAGTGTGTAGAGTATGTGTCAACTCACATGGATGGATGACCAGATGACTTGGCTACAAACATTTATTTAATTTATAACAGGATTTTCTCAAGCCCAAAACACCACAAATCATAAATTGCAAGACTGACAGATAGCATACTGGTAAGCCTTATGATTATAAGAGTTAACAGGCTAGTAGTTATCCACATGGTCTGCAGCCTGAAGAGGAGGATCCAAATGTAGCCTAACAAATGTGTAGCATACATAAAAAAGCTTACAGAATTTTTGTAGCTAGGTACCTGTGAATGTAAACAGGTTATCAACTCAACATTTTGAGTCTTCAGGTTACCTGTTAAACCTATATAGCTGCAACCTTTGCGTTCATCAGGAGAAAAAACCTCCACACCATAATGAATGGGAGTTTCAGTTTAACACTCAGCTGCAACAATGTCCACAAGAAGTGCCATCACCAGTTAGGTGAAAGGCTGTAATAATTAAAAGCGGAATAGAGGTGCAGAATTCCTACCTATACCCCTGTCCACAGGTGTTGTATATTGTACATTACATTACATTATGGGCATTTGTTAGACGCTCTTATCCAGAGCGACTTACAAGGCAAAGTGCATAAGAAAGGGTAGGTTTAAGGATGCACCAATTTATCCAGGTATAATTTAGCCTTGGCCAGGCATTGTATTTTATTGTACACGTTGATGAAGTTGTTCAGATCAAAAGGTTAGCAATAGTCCAGATGCTTGCATGAATTCTAGGGGTGTGAAAGTATCTCTCATTTATGGTCCAACAGCAGTTGAAGTGGTGGATCTCTTTCTGCAGGTCTGTCATTATCATTCTCACAGCATAAAGACATTCGAGTAGTCTACATAATAAAGTCATTCCTTTAATTTGGTAGTATAAAAGGTTTTAATAAATGCATGGTCGGGTGTGTTCTGAAGATTGGCAACAGAAAATGATATGTCTGTTGGTTTTGCAAGACTTGAATGACAATTATGCCGGCATTTAAAAAAATAGACTACATGCAAAATCATCATATTGTGTTGATTCAATTTGGATACTAAAGTTTGTTTTGTTTGAATTGCATTTTATTGAATCCAGGCTTAAGTGTGTTTGAAAGAATCTGGCACTATGATCGGCTGGTACAGAAATGCAAGTATCGTTAGTGCCATGATATTCAATGTACATATGTTTCATTTTCTTTGCTTGATGCATGTCACATGCATGCCACAAACAGTATGTGTTCAGATAAAGAACCTTAAATCAGTTGAAAATCTAAATCCATCGCCCAGCAACATATAATTTCCTTTCCATACATTTTTTTTCAGAAGGGCAGAATAGGATTTTAATCTGGCATTTATCAGAAATTACTGAAATGGAAAATGAGAAGTGAGTTTTACAGAAGGAAATGATTGTGAGATAATTTGCCTGAGGCTGTGTCCACAAGCTTGCTGGCTGTGTATGTGTATATTACACAAAGGGTCTGGCAATTACCAGTGCATGAACAAACCTGTATGAAGTTGCATTAAAAGATTCACTTGCTGAAACTGCACCGCATTCATGTAACCAGCATAAGTCAGATGGAATGGCTTCACTCAGAGCAGTCCCACTCGTGACATCCACTATGAGTTTGAGAGAAAACTCAGTCAAATGAGCGCATGCTCAATTATACATTTTCTCATTGTCATTAGCAGATGCAGCTCACATTTGACATACTATCCATTTATGTAGCTGGATGATTTTACTAAAGCTATTCAATCTATGTGCCTTTATGCATGGTTAGAACATTAGCACCACACATTGGAATAAACCCTGCAACCCCTGTATTAAAAGTCCAAGTCCCTAATCATGTGATATTGCATTGATCATTCACTGCATGTCAGCATGATCCTGGAGCCTTTGCATTAAAGTACCTTAAGAGGACTATGGTAGGGGAGCAATATTTTCCTGTTCGCTGGCTCTATTCATTGGCCAATTGCAGCCACTATATTTAGGCCTCACCTGTATATAGTGGTACTGGTGAACACTGTTCATTCTCTCGTAAAAAGATTAGATGTAGTTTATAGTGAGGGACATGCTCATAAGTAGAGTTAGACTCCAGCTTGAAGCTGTGGTTTCATTTCTGTTTCACTTATCTTTTGTGTTCTCATCACCACCATCTCTCTCTTTCTCTCCCCCCCCCACTCATCTCTTTCATGAATACAAAACATTTTAAACTCTGAGTAAATTGTGCGCTGAACAGAAGAAAGAAAAACACTGGCAAGGATTCAGTCAACATTTGTCATTAACTTTGGCTCACAATTAAATGCCATAATTCATTTTCATCTTCTCCCACACAGCTTGGCAAGGTCAGCAATCACGAAAATAAACTCACCATAGTGTTCTTGTACAGAAAACGCTTAACACTCCTATTCAGTAGGGACAAACATTGATTGAATACCTGCCACTGGCCAGGACCCAATCAGATGAATTTAGTCTCTTCAAGGGCATGTGCAATTCAGACAAAATTGGCATGTTTTTTCAATCTTGAATGAAAAGACCACATTCCAAAACACGTGTTTGCTTGTCTCCAATTAAACAGATAGTACTCAGATAAATTTATGTTAATGTGTGCTGTCAATTGGTCATTCAATATGCATCTTCATTGGCTGTAATTTCTTATTTCCACTACACTATGGATTCAGGTATATGGATTCATCCTGAACCAGATCAATTTGGATGCTCAAGGCTATTTTGATTGAATTGTATATGTCCTTAAAGATACTAAGTGTGTTTGAATGGATCCCATACATTTTATCTGCCATACTGCATATTGTTGTGTAAAAGCTTATATATGGTTATTAATACTGCTGCATACTTGGAGTTGATAGCCAGGCTAGGCTGTCACTTCAGTTAATAATTGAACTGAGCCTCTTCACACATAGTACACATTTTGTAAAGGTCACAAAGCATTAGTTGGGCCGGTAATAATCTGGCACTGCAAACTCATTAAGCTTGTACTACAACCAAGCGTCAGTAGAGGGGACGATAAAACCTCTGAGGTCCCGTATAACAGGTCTGCACAAATGTTAACAGGAGGAAAACCCAGCATCATCTCTGGATCCGTCAGTCAATACAAGATCATTACAACAGTGCAACTAAAAACGACCTCTTAAATTTACTCATTAATATAATTTACGTGTAAAAACAGTGTCTGTGTCAACCACAAAATGGCAAATGATTTGTTAAATCCAGTTTTCCTGACTTACATTTTTTATTTGACCACCGGCCCTCCGTGTATAACTAGCAAAGGGAAAATATAAACAAATACTTTTAACGAACAAATATTTGTTGCATATAAACGTAGATGCGTTGCACTTTGTCAAAGCTTACTTTGTTGAGATTCAGGGCACCGGTGGAGACGTGATCAAAGGGATGACATTTAAGCTATATCTTCATGTTCATTTCGTTTTATATTCCTTACCCCATGTGAATGCAGCCTGCTGAATACACGCAGAGCTGGTCATACCTAATATTTTCCATACTGGGAAATGAGATCACTAAACTCACAAACACTAAATCAAAAACGGAGGCACAACAGGTCTTCAGTAGAACAGGAGAGGAAAACTGAAACCGCACTCGATAGAAAAGAATTATAGGCGTCTGCTATTAAGTATTCCAAAAGATTAAAAGTAAAACAGAAATGCATCCTAATGCAGGTTTCAAAAAGCCAAGTGATTTATACAGTATAATAGTGCAAGGCGTTTATTTCAAGATTTCAGACGGACGGAAATCTGATTTCACAAAAAGACAAAAAATGTTTAACAAAAAAAAAAACAGTGTAGTCTACAGTTTACCAATTTCAGTGTTTCATTCATAGTTACAAATTTACATTAATTATTTCATGCAAATTAGTTTTAAAAAATGTATATACGTATTGCATCTCATATAAAAACATACTATGTATTTATCCTAATGACTGAAAAATCTCAATCTAAGTTATACCTATAAGTAACACTAATAATAATAATAATAATAATAATAATTAGTTGTTACTATTCACCAAGCACGTCAGAATACGACTTAAAACCTTGGAAGGGACCGTGTAACCTTATATGTTTTAGACGTGTCGCGGAGAAATGGAGAGATATCTCCAGCACTTAAGAGGACAGGGACATATGTCCACATTTGTTTTGAATCCCTCGCGACTAATTATTTATCAGTCAATATCAGACAAAACAAAAGAACAATTAAATTATCTTCGACGTGTCTACATAACAAAATGGCTAATAACATGACCAAAGACGCGTCTACATTGTTTTCTGTTTCAGTTATGGTGAAACGCATAAGATTCCATTATGATAAACCCATAAATGTAAAATATAGACATAAAATAATATAAGCATAAAACGTACAATAAAACAGGTATAAAATGAAATACACTACACCTAAGTACCTAAATAGTTGTGCTTTGTATTATGATTATTATAATTAACTTATACAGATAGCGCTTGAAAATGACAAAGATACATTAAAATTACTTTTTTAACTGTTAAAGCACAATGAAATCAGTCACCCAAACGGTGTATTTCATGCACTACTTATTTGCAGTTGTTGAGGGATTGTGAAGGAGTCTAACTTCACGAGCTGTAAAAACATAACATATGTACCCTTCAAAATCATTTTTTATTTGTTCCATATTTATGCGCCATCACAATCATTATAGTAATCCGGTCAGGCCCAAAACTATTTTGTGTATTCAGATGCTAAAAGTGCTAGCGTCAAAATGCAAATGGTCTGGGTTTGACTAAAATCATTATTCGTGTTCATAAGGAAGTACAAATCAGGAGCCTAGTCACACTCCTTTCCCTACCATAAGGTATATGTGTCTGTCTTTTGCGGTTTAAATGTGGAGTCATTCAGCGTGCACAATGCGCAGATCATATGCTCCAGGCATAGTAAGGTAGCACTCCTCAGGACTCACCGTCTCATCTGTGTTAGTTAGCTACATCTTGTTTAACATAGGAATTCTATTACACCTTGCCATTGTTTTTAGTAATAAAAATAGCTTTGATGTCACCACCAAACATCTGACACGTTATTTGTGCATCATTCTGTAAATTACTCCAAGCAACCAAGCAAAGGCTCACATATCCATTAACAACGGGAATTTGTGTTAAGAACAGTAACTATGGCAACCCATGTCACACTCTCAGTCCTACCTAACACACGTGCATACAGATGACATGTTCAGACCTTAATGGTCCCAGTGCCACACAGAAAGGGGCTGAAAGGTGGTCCTTAACATGCCATTAACACACAGGATTCATATTACATCTAAGAGCTGCTCTGTAAGTGACACATCCAGGCCGAGAGGTATTGCTTATAGGTCTTAGCCAAGCTGAAGTTTCACTGCCCGGTCGGCCCACAGAGAGGGTCTTTCCAAAGGCAGAAATCACCTCACACTGAAGAACTAACATTTATACACAACTTCCAACAGTTAGATTCTTTTCTATTACCACAGCCTCGCTCTTTGCATTTCAAATCGATACACAAGAATGTTTCAAAGGGAGTATGAGAACTCAGGCGTGGTGACAACATCTTTGGCTTTCATGCTGCAGAGAACGGGTCTCATTCGGTACCTCTGAAAAGCAGCTACACATTCACAGTAAAAATACTTATTTTCCTTTCTGTTAGCTGTTAGACATGTGCTTAGTTAAAGCCAAGCAGCTCTGCTACATAATTCATTGGATTAAAAATACACCTACGAGTTTTTGCCTGGCATCAAATAGTTTGCACTCTAAGAACAAAAAGATCATACAGTCAGTCTTATGAAAACTGCGTGTTATCATAAAAGAACCTTAATTTGGAATTGCATACAACCAAATGGTTCGGTAATTGTTCTATGTAGTACAAAAAAAATCACCTGTAGTTGCTAGTGCTTTTGCGAGAGTTGTATACATTAAAATGGTCAAAACGGTAGAACACACAAATCAGAAGACATATTGTTGCATAGCAGTTTTCGTAAATGTTCATGCAAATTCAACTTAAAGATTCACAAACATAAACTGCAGAAAAAATGTGATTTTCCGTTATTTATTCTGCTATGTGTGCAAACAAATATTAGACCACAGCTGTTATTATAAACGGCTGATAGTCTTATAGATTAGGTATTATTTTAGAGGTGTTTTTGTTACAGCTGCAAATATTTTCTTTTTTTTCATGTCATTTAGAAGATCCCATAAATTCTTTGCTTATGTCCCTTTGGTGTATCCCACATGTCGCAAAATCCCATTTGTGTATTTTATTGAAATTATGAATGCATACAAATGGGTAAATTTAATAAACATTGTATTCTATATTAATCAAAGCAACAAAATACATGGCTCTTAGTCTTAATCTTGGTAATACAGGGACTCTTGATGAACAATGCCCTACTAACCCCTTTAAGGATGGAGTGTTAATATCAGGAACGTTACCTTCGCAGATATCAGAACATTTGCTCCAATGTTACAGTATTATTCGACGATGTATATTTGGTCAACTTGTTCAGCAAGCTTAGGCCCATCCGTACTGTTACAGTCTTACAGAATTACAGTATGACAGTAAAATATTACAGAATAACTCAATGTCAATGAAATGATGCAACGGTAGTAGTTTGTAAGAATCAGATCAATGTAAACAAATTAGTTTATACGTATATGCAAAAATAAACCGCAAAGCTGCACATATGAGGAGTTCAACGCTTTATATCTTCTATAGCTGCGATATTTATTAATCTATTTTCTTGGAGGAATAGTTATTTTTCGCACTATATTAGTACATGACATTAAATATCATTACATATCGTTACAAATACAAACGCGAATTGGGCCGTTATTTTAACTAATTTAATTATTAGTAATTATTTTATTATAAAACACAAGGTATTCTGTTCATTTACCATTTGCATTTCAGTCTGTTGTGTTTCAAAAATTGAGGTAGCTTTTTAAAAGGAGAGCACACCAGAAATGAAGTGGATATAAAACAATGTAAGTTCATGATAAAATTTCGACGTTGAGTTCAGCTACCCTTTACTTTTTCGTACCACTGAAAATAAAGAGTCAGTGATACACTTGTTGTAGTTAACAGCCTTCCATGTAAAATATGGCAAACCAGTCTCACAGCAGCGTGAAAAGAGTACAGGCCTAAAAAGCACCTGGTTGTCGTTGGGTTGTAGAATTTTGAATCTATTCAAATAAGAGGCGTGATTTACATAAATGCAAAATGGATTAGTACTCCATCTTTACAGTTATGCCGTCAGATGCTCTCTGAAAAAAGTCGACAAGTACTCCATAATTCTCTTTGAAAAATGAAACATGCATGTTACTTACGCAACTCTTCTTCATGTAGCGCCATCCTTATTTCTTAAAAACAAAACTTCAACACTTCAGTCGTAAGTTAATTTTCTCAGCCCCGACATGTTGCGAGTTCCCGGTTTTGCAGGATGTAACAAAGCATTGCAACGTCAAAATAATCCAGATGGGGGCGACTTCGCTTTTGGTCGTGTGAGGGATGTGACGGATACATTTCAGGTTCTCAGTCTTTCGTACGAGCTGGATAGGGTTTTCATTTAATTCCTCTTTAAGTTTCAGGCTGATGCCAGTTCTCATGACGAAGGCTTCAAAATGACTGAGCCATACGTGACATTATACTGATTTGTGTTATTTTGCTTTTTACTCATTTAATCAAAACGGAACTCAATAGTTTCATATTTTAACTCGTCTATAAATTCAAGACGAGCAAGAGGATAACTGCAATAACATGGTAATTGATTCCATTGAGTATGTCTTAATTTTCTAGCTAATGCGGTCAACCGCTGCACGTATGCACATCCTCTTAATTTAAATGTTTCTGTTTTGACCCGTGGTGATGTTTTCCATATGTCTCCTTGCATGAAATATTGTGCGCAAGCTACAGCAGAACGAATCGTGACACAGCACCTTGTTACCGTTCTATCTACAAATAAAGTTTTACAAGTGACATTTTGTGAGCATATAAATGATGCCTTCTTCACTTACACAGGAAACGCCGATTACATGCTGAGATGTTGCTCTCCTTTGGAATGTTGTCAATATATTGTGTTTGTCTATTAAAGTTAATAAGACTATCAATTAACAAATGGGGTAGAGTATTCTGAAGCCGTAAAAAATCTCCTAAATACCGATGGTAACTCGTTGATCTGCATTAAGTGAGTTGTTTGAAGTTAATTCTCTGCTCGCACAAGTTAAAATTTGGAATACCTTATACCTGCAATTTAAGTGCCTATGACAAAACTCACATGTCTCATTCTGTCAGGCAATCTGTGCTGTGGAGTAATGGTCCTGAACCAGACAGATTACAATTACAAAAATGTCATGGATGTTATACAGTCATATTCCAAATATTGTCAAGCTGGAAAAATCGTGACTGATTTGAATCAAATTCACTGGAACTATTTTTAAATCCCAATAAGTTCTAAATATTTCCCTCTACCATTTACAATAGCACAAACAGTTGCGTGGCAACATGTTTTCTTATCATAGCTGAAATGTATATATATATATGATTCTAAAGACAGTCCTTCTATAATCTTAACATTTGTGCTGTCATTGTTTAAATAATTTCAGATAGGCTAGAGATTTATTTCATTTTCAATTTGTTGAACAATCCCTTTAACGGTGGGGGGGGCGGCAAACAAACACATAAATCAAAAAAGCCTCATCTTTCCCTGGAACCCCTTGTTAAATTAGTGTGCTTTTTTCATGTTCACTAAGCTGAGCCTACCTCAAATGTTTTTCTAGTTTTCTCCATGTGAAAAAGGCCTACTAACAGAGGTTGCGCTGCACATTCCAGAATCGACTGCGCTTGTGCGAAGCAGCCTTTCCAAGTTTAGAGGGACCAATGAAATCAAACCAGAACTCCCAGCGTAGCCAGTTGGATTGACGTGGAGGACGCGTCAAATTAATCCAAGCAGACTTCAGCCTCCGGGACAGGCGAATTTGTCATTATCGGCTAAAGAGCATAGTGGTCCTATTTGCCTAAAACTCGTCCTTTACAAATCACGCCAGCATAAGTGGGGGCGAGGCACAGAACGTGAATTCATCTGCAAGACATTCAACAGATTTCGTTTTTCCATTCTCCCGTGCAGACGCGACACCCCGCTCTTTTCAGCCATTGAAGGGCAACTATTTGAAAGACGGCATCTCAAACCAGAGGGAAATGGGTATGTATTCGCTCTTCTGAGGTTAAGTGGCAAAGGGATGGTTTGCTGCGAACGTCTTTTTGTGCACATATGTTAATGGTTAAGGGATAACGCTTCAATTTTATCAACAGAATGTTCTGTACTAATGTATAATCTTTTACAAAACCCATTGACTTTGTGTTTTATGCACGTGTACACACGGTTGAAATGATCTTATAGTTTAGAATCAGGTATCAGATTTGCTGTTTAAAAACGTTTTTAAATAGCCTATATAAATGCGCATATGAGTATGCTAAATTATATTGTCACCTCTCTAGTAAAGAACATCTCAATAAAATTGGGAACAGCCGTAGACGTTCTGTAGAAGTACTGAGAATAGACCAGTATTGTTAATCTACTGTAAACATATAGCAATGAATCAGAATTTCTCTGAAGAGGCAAAATATCTTTTATGTTTACGCTAAACATATGGAGTGCTAATTTGGCCTTCCGTTGTAAAGCAGCAACAGTTTTAGACATCTGGCCGAAAAAATATATCTTTTCATCTGTTTTTTACAGAGCAAACATATGGAGAAGTTAATCAGCTGGGCGGTGTATTTGTTAATGGACGACCCCTGCCAAACGCCATACGTATCAGAATCGTGGAACTGGCCCAGCTTGGAATCAGACCCTGTGACATCAGCAGACAACTCCGCGTCTCGCATGGATGCGTGAGCAAGATTCTGGCTCGTTACAATGAAACTGGGTCCATATTACCTGGGGCCATCGGAGGAAGCAAGCCCCGAGTCACAACACCCAATGTGGTCAAAAATATAAGGGATTACAAACAAGGTGACCCAGGAATATTCGCCTGGGAAATCCGGGACAGACTTCTTGCTGATGGAGTTTGCGACAAATACAATGTTCCATCAGTTAGCTCAATTAGCCGCATTCTAAGGAACAAGATTGGAAATCTCTCCCAGCCAAATCAGTACGAGAGCAGCAAGCAACCCCCGCCGCAGCATGCGCTTTCTTATAATCACATGTACCCTTATTCATACCCCAACACAATGTCACCGAGTGGGACCAAAATGGGCAACCCCCCTGGAGTACCTGTCACAGCGGGCCATGTCAGCATCTCAAGGGCCTGGCCTTCAGTGCACACTGTCAGTAACATTTTAGGCATCAGAGCCTTCATGGATCCTACAGGTTTGTTTTGTCTTTTACATTGCGATTACTTGTTTACGTCAAAATTCGTGTGCACAGCTGCCTCCTCAACACATACGTTTTCAGTCATTATTACGTCCATGTTGACGTGGATTATACATTTCAGGTAACTTCTTTTATCTTTCTTTCACGTTCGTATCGCAACTCATTAACTCTGTATTTGCACAAAGCAAAGACATAATGATCTTGCCAATACAATTTTATAGGTTACAGAAGCTATAAATACATGTAAATTATACACAGTGAAGTGCAATGGCATCACAATGCCTGTGCAGCAGCTATGTGGGCCACACAATTAAAAACAGCACATGCCAGGCTGAGAGAAAGAACTGTGCCTCAGTATTTAAGTATATTTTTCCTAACTCATTTTAAATTAATTTTAAACATAAGATTTGATGGTCTAAATCATTTAATGTTTTATACGCTGTTTTCAATCTTATATAATGTCCTGATTACTTCCTCCTGTCTTCAAAGTACTATTGCGCCATCCGTTTTTAAAACGTAGGTTTGCTATGCCATTTAAAACTGAAAATTCATCCTGAAGTTTTTGACAGGTCTGAAAGTCCAATCGAAGAACGTGCTGTTAGTCTATCAAATCGATTACTAAGAGTTGTATTTTGGTGGCGTAAAAAAAAAAATAATAATTATCATAACTTGGCCAGATAAAAGCCTATTTCAACACCGAGGTGACAAACCATACTTTTCTCATTTGTTGTCTCTGATTTAGTGAAAAATAATACAACAAATCGAAGATAACATTCGGAACACGTACATATAAAATTTAAGCTAGAATGCATTTGTGCAATACTCTATTCGGTATAGGCCTCAGTGACATTACTGTGGTTCCCTCCTAGCACCCCACAGGTTTTGTTGGAAAAGATAATGTGTAACAGAATTTCAAAAGTGTATTGTGTAAAATCGGGCTTTTTTGGTCTTGTTTCGTTGAAGTGAGCGTTTAACGCTTTTTAACAGCAATTGCCGGAGCTGAAGGATACCCACCAAAAATGGAGGACTGGGCTAGTGTTAACCGTACAACGTTTCCCTCAGCTCACAGTGTCAACGGAATTGACAAATCAGCTATTGAGACGGACATTAAATACCCGCAGGTAAGGACGCTGAAATAATATTTACAGCTCATCAAACCGCAAATAAAACATAGTAACTGAAAATATGAACAGATCTCAAATTGTAGGATATAGGCTACTTTCAATTCACCTTCTAGTTCTGGCTAGGAATCAAGACGAAACGATTTCCTTTCATTATTTTCTTGGGAAAACGACTGTATTATACTAGCATGCACGATGACAGTTATGTTTGTCTTGATTTTAGTTAATGATTAGAAAGACTCTTAGCAGTGCAGGTTATGTTTGAGCTATAGTGATTTCTCGGTTTTAAATAGGACATTTTCATATTTTTGTTTCTTTGCTTCTAGCCCTCCTCAAATCTATCCAGTTATGTTCCGGCCTGTGCATATTCTGCCTCCAACCAATATGGAGTTTATGGTGGGCCAGCAGGTAGCTACGTTACCCCAGGGCACCATTGGCAGTCTCAGACCACGAGCCTGTCCCACCCAAGTAGTGGAGTGACTATGCATGGGGGAGACATCCACTCTGCAATGGCCTTCAAACATCCATCACGAGACGGTAGGTTATATTCTGTTTGATAGAGGTGTAACACTTTACTGAGCGCGAGGTCCATTAATTGCAAATATATAGTGATATATAAGCCAGAAATCCGTCTGACAACTCATGCAAACATTTTCAGTGTCCTTCTACTGTCCGACATGTACAGCAAAAATCCCCTTATATAATTAGGTTGCTATTACAATTGGGGTTTGTTCGTTGAAAAATGCAGTATAGATGACTACATTTCAAAGATATCGTAATCAAAATTGTTTGGCATTATAATAAAATAATTACATATATTTAAAATCACATAAGTGTAGTATTGTTGTATTTAATTCAGTTACTATAGACAACTTTTAACGTGATAGGGGCAGATACTAGCAGCCCCAATGTAATTAAATTTTCCATCATATTTAATAAATCCTCTTTTGCTTTTTCATAATTTCAATTTATTTTTAAAAAACATAATTGCTTTAACTTTGAAAAAGTTTGGTTAGTAGAATAACACAACGTTTTCCCCACTTTCGCCCTACCACTTTATCCACGGATTACACTGAATATTTTAAGTGTTACATATATTCTTAAAATCCAGCAACAGTGAAATTGCATCTTTGCTTTACAGACTACATATCTACACTGTATTTCCCTTGATAATAGCAATTTTGTTTGCCTTACACATTAACTTGCCGACGTAAAATTAAGCTCTTCAAAAATGCAACTACTGTAGCCTGATTTAACTTCGTACTCTTGTTTTGTGGTAATTTAGTCCTAAATTGAAAATTAGTAGTTTAACTGCTACGCTTATTAACATTTCATATAGCCTAGAATAAACGTTAATTACCGAAATGTTTTATTGTATCCATTCCTCACTAAGATAAATACAACCTAATACAATATTATTTGGTTCCCTTCGTTTTATTGTTTTGAAAAGAAACGTTTATATGTTCTAACAATACTGATGGTTGAATATTGTAATAATTTCAATTTTTATTTAAGAGTACCCTCACAATCAAAAAATTGCTCCTAATTGTTGTAATTTGATTGAACGGTTTCATTGATTTATTTCAGTGGATGAACTGTCATGGAATGTATTCTCCTGCAAAGCTTCAAAAGAACGCTTCAAAACTTAGCTACACTTTGAAGAGTACAACGTTTTCAATGCACGGAGATTGAATAATTGAAAGGCTACATAGGCTGCTGACAACTTGATAAAAAACGAACAAAACAGTCCTGGTCAAAAATGAACAAGAACAGTCCAATGACATTGATTGTCCCCTTACAACAGTATGATTTCGATTATTGGGCAAATTACAATAGGTTCCTATCACGAACAGCACATTACAGGATCGGATGATACTTTCCGACCATCAAACGTCTTTTTCTTCTTCATATTATTATTATTATCATTGTTATTATTCTTATTGTTATGATTAGTGGTAGATGTAGAAGTGGCATTGTTGTTGTTGTTGTCGTTGTTGTTCATGATGCAGGCCTCTTGCAGCACGTGTCGAAATGCAGGTCTACTGCTCTTTTCACTGGCTTTCAAATGGGGGACATGGTTAAGGGAGCGCAATGTTCAGTTGACCGAGAGAATTACGACTTATTTGCTATATAAACAGGCTTCTTGTTTGTGTTCTGCAGGAGACAGAAAACCCCCTAGCCCCTTAAGCAAGCAGCAGCACGAGGCATTGAGCAGCGTTCACGGACTCACTCTTCCTACCTCAGCGTCATAACGCCAGGAGTGGACGCACTTCAGCACAAGAGGAATTCAAATATGCCATGTAGCCTACAACAGAACCCTAATTTAGTTGATCGCATTTCAAGAATTCAAAGAGTAAGTGAAAGCACTATATTTATAAATTACCAGTCAAAGTGTTAACTACATTGGGGTCCTAGTACTGTCCTAACGTATGCGCATTTAAAGTAGACTTCAGAGGAAGAAAATTTTAAATAAATGCATGTTTTCTGCGTTCAGCGATGCCGGTTGCTGAAAGTTTTCTCATCTCATTTTTGAACAATGTACTTTAAATTCTGTACAAACCCAACCCACCAAGACGGAAAAGCAAAAATACTATATCCAGAACATTATGTCAAAATCATTACCAATAATAATGTACATACAGTCATGTCTACCCCAAATATAATCAGATTCTCAAACCTGTCACCATTAATTTTTTGACTAGTGCAAATCCAAAATGATAAAAAAGTATGTGGAAAAAAGGCCTTTATTGTATTGTATTTCTGATTGTAAATGTAAACTATTTGCAAAAGCTTTGATTATAGCTTTAATTATATATTTTTATAGATCATTTTGTAAATATGCTGAATAAAGGCATTACAAAACCAAACGAAATATTCCATTCAATAACGTTGCAATTGTTTTCAAAAACCTTTTCACCCACTATGTTCAGTCATGAAAACCGGGTGTAAAAACAAGTTTAATACCTAGGCCTATTTTGGTGTTTGTCCTGGGCATTCGTTTTTACAGCTAGTCGCGACTGGATGCGGGAGTGATTTTATATTTGTGGAAAAATTGCTCGATATGCGAAACATAAAGAAGAACACTCTCAAATAGTTTACTTAAACATGAAACACACACGTGTGCGTATCAGACTTTTTCCTGTAGGCAGTGGGTAGCTACCATTAAGTCGTAATGAATGTTAACCAAGCTTCTCTGGGCTTGATGGTGCTTTGCCATTTTCGGCGCCTCTGCTGATGGTATCTGTACATATTACTGGACGTAAGCCACAGGCCTGGAAATCTTTGGTCTTGCTTTGGTGTGGATGTTGGAACTTCGAACAGAGGCAAAGGAAAAAACACATACCAGCATGTATTACTATTATTATTATTATTATTATTATTATTATTATTATTATTATTATTATTTACAACTACCTGGGCAACTCGTCAGCTCATGATAAATGGAATTCAGACAGGTGCACGACTATGTGTCATGCCTATGTTTACATTAAAATTATTGCACGCTCCCATCTGATGAATAAAGCAATTATAAAGTTGTGGCAACAGGCAAACCGTGAAGATATATGGGAATATACACTGCTATGTGAAAACCTAGAGCAAAAATGTAAAAATGTCCAGTAGCAGCTAAACATTATTTTGATATATCGAGAAGAACGCATAACGCATGTTAGGTACAGAATAGTTCACCAAAGTCATTGGAGACGTTTTTAGTCAAATGAGATAACATTAAATATTTAAACATTACAATACATACCTAAGCACAATGATTGACTTTACATCTGTATGAAACCAATGCTTGCTATGGATTTTAATAATGTTATATAGCCTTACTGAATTGCATGTCTCAAGGACGTCTGAATGCACTTTACAGGAAAGCGGTATTGAGAATTTCCCTTTCTGAAGGTTTTACACATGCATGCTAGTGTATGTATATGTTTAGGTAAGATAATGATGTAAGATTATATGATAAGCTATGTCTATTATAATTAAACTAAGACAAATTACCCACACAATTATGCATGTTCATAACATGCAATATTAAAACAGCAGGAAGACATGAAAAAGACAAAAACAGCGACAAATAGCCTTCTCTTTTTCAAGGCTGATATATGGTAATAACCTATACATTGAGGGTATATTATTGCAGTTGTGTACGTGATGGAGAAATTCACTTGTCAAAAGTGTAGGACCTATAAACAAAAGTGTGTACGGATAAGCCACAGCCTGTGGTAATTTTTGATCATTACTTTATAATTTTTTTTTTCAAATACAATGCAGCTGGAGCATTGGGAACAGACTTGCATAGCTTTTGGTTTGCGCATGGAATTTTGGAACCCTAAGCGTTTTAGTCCACTTTTAATGATCCACACACGCAATATTGGAGAAGGGGGTATGCGGAGCTGGCACTTACTGGGAGCTGGATGCTTGCCAGTTGAGCAAGTTTGATGTAAGCCTGGAACAACAAGGAAGCTATTGGGTTTAACAGATTCTTTTAAAAAACATCCATGTCAGCTGAGTGCATTCAATATGGAACGCATTGTTTTCATTACAAATAAACACCACAGAATTAAGTAAAAGAGTCTTACACAACAAACTTCACAGGTTAATTAAAAAAAAACCGAACACAATTGTTATTTTGTTTCCCTTTTTTTTTTTTTTGGGGTCAACTGCGCTAAAGGTATGCTCTTGTGACGCTTTCCATTCGATTTACGCTAATTGTTCGCTGCAATGACACATAGCACTCAAGACTGGAAAATAAAACTTCAATACCCATGTTGAATGTTCTCTGCGTAATTTATATAGCTATAAAAAGTACAGGTTCATACAAACAATGGACGTTTTTATTGGTTTGTATTCTACACTCTTTGAAGAAAACGTTCTTTCTAGCTCATTTCAAGGTTCTTCATTTGCCCTGGCTGGGGAACGCTTGACGGTTCTTCATAAGTTCTTTATATAACAATCTGAATTAGGTTGGACAGAGAGCAATATCCATACGAGAGAAGAACCTTAAGGAGCCCCCCAGCCGCACAAATAAAGAACCCTTGAGGAACTTTTTTTCTTCTAAGAGTGTACTTTGACACACTTTGATAAATGGATAATTTGGATAAAATTTCCAACAAAATTACTGAATCCAGTAAATGTAATATCCTATTATTTAATGTTTAATTACTTATGTTTAATTGCAATACTGATATGTTTAAATCATTGTTATCATTACATGTTGTTGCATTTGAATTCTCCTACTATTAACAAGTTATAATATGTTGCAGTTGAGAACACGTCTTCCTTCTAATTCCCTCAATATAGGCTATTTTTAAGATGTACAAAATTATGCAGGCTGATACAACCCATGTGATAGGAAGAGAATTGGCTGTAAGATGACGCGGTTCATAGAAAATAGGACATGGATCCACACAGGGTGGTATAAGAGGGTGAAGGTACATTGTATAGCCAACATGGTGACTGAGGTTTCACCTTTAATTAACTATACGGTTATCGACCAAACATAAACAAATACGTTAATCGGAAGCACAATGTGCCATGATCACTGTAAAACTGTTACAACCACGGTTTGAAACATACATCCTAAAGCATGTCTAAGTAGGCTACTCAATACGTCCCCACAATGTAACACTATTGTTTAAATACAGAAAACCATAAGTTGTGCTTTACAACAGCTATTTGTATTTTTTTTTACTATATATGTTTTACATGTTTCAAATTATGCAGTGATCAGCAATACTCAGACTCACTTTAGCCATAATGTGCGCATTGAAATCAATAAATGGTACTGATCAGTTGGTTTACAATTTAATTTTAGGGACATGTGCAAGTGGTTGACACAAACAAACATGAACACCTGAAATAAACAGTAACGACCTTGATTACTGGTGAAGAGGGAAACATCTAGAAGCCAGGACAACAATAGTAGGGCTGGAGGACACGAAATTAACACATTTGCTTGACATTCGTACAGCACACATTGCAATGAAGTGTTCTTACATTTTCCGTGGCACTTTGAACACGCTTTTTTCGATTGGGTAACCGTAAACAACATTACAAAAATATCTGACAATATACTAGGAATGCCGTATATATACACACAAAACGTTTTCCTGCAAAACAGTCATTAACGCACATTTTAAACAGTTTGCAATTATTTATCATTTGATCAGAACCCTCAATTGCCATATACGACTTGTGTATTTACTGTTGTGTACCTATGATAATTGGTTGTTTACATCTTAGTTTGAGCGGGGTGCATGTTCAAAATAAGTCGTACGTTGTTGGAATTGAATTTTAATTAAATAATGTCAACGAACTTTCTGAAAAATGTGTAACAATTTATGATAGAAGCAATTGCATTAAAATCGTTCGGTAAAAGTTTAATTTAATAAATGAAACAATTAATTTAGACGTTTAGCTAATGTGGTACAAAATATTAATATTTATGGTTGCAAACATTTGCGAACAATGTTGCTTAAAAAGTGAAAACAAAAATAAAATAAAAGGTAGACTATTTTCTCCCAGCGAAAGATTAGATAATACTTACAGTGGGTCCCTTCAATGTAATTTGGAAATGAATCCGTTTATGCATGAAGCATCACAAAACACAAAATAAAAATATACATTTCATGTTTTGTTTTCATTTACCAGACCTAAATCTGGTCTGGTAAATGATATACATAAAAATATCATTAAATATAAAATATATACACATTTTAACAGATTTTACAAGTTCTATTTGCCACTGTTGAAAAAATGCAAACATGCTTGCGCTTATAGACAGCTACAGTCCGCATCTTATTACCAATAAGGCCAGTTACAGCTTCCTATGTATTCCTGCAAAAAGATGCCTCTAGTCCACCACTGTGCTCATCATCATTGCCAGAAATAATGGTTGGGAGGATCAAATCTTTTCTGTGATTTCACTCAATATTGTGACCAGTGCTGTGTAATATTTTTTCAGGGAAAATGTCTAGTGACAGGGATACAGTGCAAACACTGCTATTATTGGGAGACTGTTGTGTGTGTGTGTGTGTGTGTGTGTGTGTGTGTGTGTGTGTGTGTGTGTGTGTGTGTGTGTGTGTGTGTGTGTGTGTGTGTGTGTGTGTGTGTGTGTGTGTGTGTGTTTTAAAAGGAGCATTGATTTCAATGGCTCACTCATGCTGTTTCACCTTTGGCCAATAAACAGCAAAATCAAGTGACACATACTAATCATAGGTGAAAAATTCAGTCCTTGGTCAATGCTTTAGAAACATTTTGGTGTAGATTATTTTGAAAGATTTGTGGCCATTAAGGAAAATAATTAAACCAACTGGATCAAGAATTCAGGGGAATTGTTGAATTTGCCACGTCTTGTTTTGTTAGACTTGAAGATGCTTGAAAACAATGGCCCCATCTTGGGACCTCACCATTATCCAGGTTTAGACCATTGATTGCCAGTACATGGGTTTTACTGAGCTGTGCATGGGATGTGCACAACATCCTGAGCATGGAGTTTCAGCTCGAACCCAAAGACACCCTGACACAGGGAGTCTAACATAGTGATGGTTAATGATGGTTAACGCGACAGCAAAAATGAGTGGGAATACAGTTACTGATATGTTTCAGGCAATCAAATGTTTCACTTTTCATATTGAAACAAAAGGATTGGTTTAAGTCATTGAGTTACAGGTAATTCTACCAATGGTGGTATCAGGATAGCTCATTATTTCACCAGTAGTCTCAGACATGCTAGTATGAATGAGAACACGTATGTGTCCAGAGAGCTTTCACACGTAGATGCATTGTTTGCTTACTGTAGCTTGGTGTTTGACCGTGACAAGTGCTCCATGCTTATCCTTGGGTTTGACCACAGCCCATCAAATGCTTTTCATCACGCTGACTGTCAGGGGCTTTAAATTATTTCAAAAAGTGAAAAAGGTATTTCATCTGCAATGGAAACTAAGATCAAAAACTACAGGAGAGCTGTAACCCAGACTTTATTTTGAGGGCACTATCAAAGGAGGTCAGTTGCTTGTCTCCAGCTGAACATAATTTACTAAATAAATTATGTAATGCAATGCCTGTTTTGATTTAACTGTACATGCTCATAGAGAGACAATGGTTGGGGTTTAATGAACATTTGTCCTTAACTTTTACCTATAGCTGAATGAGAGTGTTATGCTTTTTCTCTCCAAGAACAGATTGTGAATCAAATTTTCATGACTGCTGGACTTGCCAAACTGCATAAAAAATGAGCATTTGCATTTTATTGTGTGTCAAAGTTAAGGACAATTGTTGACTGAATCCCAGTCAAATGCACTTTGTCCATTTCAGGGCACATGATATACAATGAAGACAGAGTTGACGTTACAGTACATGTTTCTCTTTTATTAGAGACAAGCATACCTGTCTTTGTAGCGTGTTCTTTTCCTTTTACAACAGAATATCATAATTCCTTAAAAAGTCTACAGTCCGTTTTGACTGCAAATGCCTTTACAAAGATGATGTTGGGTAGATAGGGTGCGAGCTCAAGTGTGTTTGCCTGAATCTATCCTATTGTGTTAAAAAAGGTAAAGGACTTCCTTAGGATCTGCACAGATGCTCAATTACAAAGATGAAATGTAACATTTGTGATTGTACCATACAACTAGATTTGAATAAAATAGGAAAGGTATATAGCACCTCATTGCCTTCCCAATAATTGCAAGACATTGTTGGTTTGCAGAATTTAAAGTACAGTATGGACAAAGTTTGATATACTTTTATTTCATTTCTTTAATGTATTGTTTTATTCTTAGCTTGGGATGGTGAGAGCATTTAAACCTGCTTCACTGCCTTCAGGAGTGTTCATGTGGGTCTGTATAGAGCAAGGGATGTCATCTTACATTATGTCTTCTACACAGCATTCTGCTGTTAAACTAGGTGGCTCTTTTTTTCTGTCTCTGATGTGTGATGGTGTATTCATGCTGATAACTGTGTGCTTGAGTCCACATGGTTGCTGACTTTTACTGCAGAGTTAGTGACCTTGTTCTTCATTCTTTAGTGGTGATATTCCTCATACATGTTGTTTGGTGAGATGTGCATTCATACCAAGCATTCATTTCATCTGGCCAACGCCAACCTGTTTGTAAGGAGAAAAACTAAAATCTGCATTCTTAAATTAGTCAAGGCCAACTGTTGATTGCATCAAGATCCTTACTTCCTTTACATTTCAAAAGTGTGAGAATATGATGGATTTTTCTGATTCTAAGTACAAGATACTTAACTGAACAGACAGATTGCTGATCAGATAGGCATTACTAATGCCTCACTAAAGCACGTTTAATGTACACAAAAGATGTCTGCACTTATTTCTTATTAAACTACGGAAGAAAGTCGTTCTCCAAGCACTCATCCTATTTAAACATAAAAGGACACACTCAGGAGCTACAGATGTTAACCAATGCTAATGTTAGGAAATTAGGCACCTTTGGAAGACTGAACAGGAAAGAGGAATTTTTCCTCAGATAATTAGAACAGATTCTACATACCCATTCATTTCTAACATAAACAATTTATCGTTGTCTGAAGTGTACATAGAGATGTGTGCACTTTTGCACACATAAGAAGAATCCAATTCATGCTTTGACATTTACCTGGATGATATTCCTGAACACAACATATCAAACATATTGTTAGAGTGATGGAAACTGTCTTTGGCTTGGTGAGGGAAATCACCTGTCGATTAGTAGATTGACTCAGATCTGCTCTCAGGACAGACTCAACAAAAACCAGACAACTTCGAGTAAAACAAAAAGATGATATCTAAGAAAGTTTTTGAGTGCAACTGAGAGCAAATTTGGCATGAAAAGACCATTGCTGAAAACTCTGAGGGTCAACTTCTGGGTTTTCCTTGTCTACTGCCTTGTGTCTGGGTTATAGATATGCTCATAGAATCAAACACGCAACAAACATTGCTTTTAATAACAATGGAACCTGTAAACAATAAAAAAGCAAGCCAACCAGAGTATATCGTCCAAGAAACAGCGGTGCCTTATAAAGCATTATTTCAGTGGTAGATCTCTGCAGGGATATGTATCACATATATCTGTGAAAGGCCCCTGGGTGCTGGGCTGCAGTAACTCTGTAGTACCCACAGTATGGTACCCATAGTAAAACCTCCATATTTCATCCTATTATTCATATTTTATTCCACAGGAGCTTCTATAGATGAGCACGTCACTGAGTGAAAACTAACTGCAGCATCCGTCGCTGCTCCATACCCTTATAAATCACCTCTATCACTGTGGATCTGACTGATGTTTGAACTTGAAGTATGTCTGCAGGCCCCTTTCCTTACGTGACCTGAAATGGCTTCAGTTTCATATATTCTTTTACTATACTGCATGTATTTCAGTGTCTATGTGTTGAACAGCAATTTCAGAAGTACTTAGCATTCATTTGTCAACACTAACACACCAAAAATGTTTTTGTGTCAGAATAACTTCTACAGATACTTAATTTTTTGTGCCTGGTAGATCTCATCTGAATCAGTAAAGAATATCATACTGTAAGTGATTTTTGGAGGTCCTCCAAGATCTCTCACAATTTATTTGAGCCTAAATGTGGGTGAAAATAAAAATAAATAAAAACTCATTAGAAGGGGTTAAATGTCTGTAGTGAGGAATGAAACCAAAAGTATTTGGGAATATGGCGTTTGGGGAAATCTGTACCAACTTGATGGGGCTGAATTGCAAAGGAAAATTCCATGTCACCCTTTTCTGGAAACTGGACATCACTCTCTAATCTGATTGGTATTTGCCTAGTCTCAGGTCAAAGGGAAAATGTAAGTGGTTTTGAACACCTAATAAACTGAGAGTAATTCTAGCGGTATCTGAGATGGTTGGGTAGCAGCTCTGGTTTAGCTGACATGACCCTTTGTGGATATAACTAGCAATCGCATGGAGGTTTACTTCAGAGCACAGTGTGGTTATAAATTACTGTACACTGGTGCTTAATCCAGGATGTAATGAAGTGGAGTTTGCTAAAACAAATTTCGGGAGAGGTAATCTTCAGACAACCCTTCACTCAAATACCACCATCCATCCAATCTGGTTGTCTACGCAGGTATTAATTCGCAACGTACCTTCTCTCCCATCCCACTCTCTGCTTCTGGCATCCCTCCCCCTCCCAATCTCCACCTTTGTGACTACTTCCCTTTCTTCTGTATTTCACCTTCTCTTCTAACAGTCAAGTGGGGGGATCACCTCACCCAAAAAATAGTGAGGCATGATGCTGCCCCCATGGACTCCAAGCCCAAGATCAAATGTCTATACCGATATACAACTTGCTACATCATAATAAACTCCTTCCAAACACATTCACGTTGTCTGAAGGTTCATTCTCCTGAAATAAGGTTTTTAGGCTCTATGGTAACCTGCCCTGTCAGCAGCTGTTTGATAACCTTTCAAAGCTTATTATTAAATAGCAACTAATTGTGTTGTTTTATGTAGTTGAAAAAGACAGCGTATTAGTTATTGTCAAAACACTGTTTTAATTAAGTTTCTGTTTGGTTTCACTCTTAGCTGAAGAATTGGGGAGGCAGGAATGACATAATCACAATGATCAAACCCTACATTTACTCATTGTGTAACAGAAACATGTAATGGAAAAGTTAATGCCTTCAATGCTACCACAAACTTGCTGAACATTTATAGCTATATTTGCGGCATTGATTATATCAGTTGCCAGTTTTTTCATTACATGAATCAGTTGCCAGTTTTTTCACATAAGATCATGAATTCAGGTGCTGTCCAGTAGCCAGCTTACCTCCTTTCTCTTTGCAACAATACAACCCAGGGTCCAGAATAAAATCCTCATCCATGGTCCAGAATCACAGTGCCAATGCTGACAGGAGCTGGTAGCCCTTAACCAGGCCCGCAGAGCAACACGTAACTGGCAACTGCATCACTCAGCATGGGAAGGTTTCATTCGGCAGTATGCTCACTGTGCAAGTGTGACTCCTTCGGTCTGTAGGACACCCGCGGTCTCCACACAGCAGCTGCATGAGCGCAGTCATTCAGTGGGACATGCAGAGCCAAAAGAGTCACCAGCTGGCTGCATGCACTTCACAGACTGAGCTTGCTAGTGTTCACTCTATCAGATAACTGCAACCTCACTCTATCAACTAAATGCAATTGAGAATTTTAAAATGGAGGAAACACAACGCAGGGCAAAATTTTAACAATGTAAATGAGCCATAAGCATGATGAGTCGAGCCAGAATCGCTTGTGAGAAGAGCTTTACTGAGAAAGACGACCTCTAAGGACAGGGAAAGGGATGATAAGGTACATTAAATATTTAGTGATTTGACAGATTGAAACCTAAGTACCAATATTCACTCCCATTTAGTATTTATAGGAATGCATACAGAATAAATCAGCCAAATGGTGTCTGAACAACTCATTTTTAGTACAAGGGCTGGGTTTTTATCTTTGTCAACTGATTATACTATACATGACCAGTGGTTGAATTGACATACTGTATTAGATTGGTCAAATGCTTTGTGCCAAATAAGACACCTGTGAATGTGCCTGCCCAAGATACATTTGTGGAATTTTGCATAACAATGAAAGATGATGATTTGATCAACAACATTATTTATATTGCCCTTTGGCAATAAAACAGATTGAATCTAAAACAGATTGGATGAATATCTCCTGAATACATTCTACCTTAGAATCATTCATCTGATTTAACCAACTTTACTTTTTCAAAACACACTAAATGAACTTTAACTTGCCTGACTTTACATTGGGCTCAGCAGCCATTTTGGATTGATGTGAAAACATTACAATTACATAAGACCAAAGCCAACTGGCAGAACTTCTCCAAAAGCACTTTGGAGATGACCCTTATGGAACTTAGACTGATGTAATTGGCCATATGGCTTGGATTTCCAAAGGGATTTTTACATTACATCAATTGTATGAGTTGCTAAGGAGATAGCTCTAAACGCAGTTTTTCCAAACGTATCTGATGAAATTAGACAGCTTATGACCAATGTTGCACATTTCCACTGCATTAGATCTGCTTGAGCATGTCTGAGCAACTGCCTGAATGATCATGCACAGTGTCTGTGACACAGAGCACCACATCCCCTCATCCACTAAGGCAGGGGCAGGTATCCTGCTTCGGGAGTGCCTTACATGTGTCGGGTTTTTCAGTTCAATCAGAGACTGAGGGGTTAAACACATTTTAGAAATTGTAAATAATAATTGTGATGAATTTTAAGGAATTATAAATAATAATTGGGTCATAAATAAATATTGACCAGATTCAGAAAGCAGTCATTGAAATTTTTTAAAAAATGATGAAAAAGTGAAAAAAGCTGTCATTAGCATAAAACCCATAACCCTTAACTCTGTTTGTAAAATATATTTTGACATTTTGCAAAACTTAAACTTATGTTCCATTTTGTTGAAACATCTGTCAAAAACATACAACATCCAACTTGACTCAAATGAAAAACATTTCATGAGATTCATTCAGAAATAGAGGAAAATATCATAATAAAATCACATCAACAACATCAAACAATACATGATTCACAGTAAAAACTACAATTATAAAGTGTAACAATAAATTATATTTTCAGTGTCATACATTGGAATTTATATCTAAATTACAACAAATGTAAGCTGCTCCTGTGTGCCTTGGAAAAAACAATTGTGTGGCAAGTTCATGTTTGACACAACTATGACATCACAGTTCTGTGTGTCACTGCACATCTCAAGTATTCTGGTTTTCTAACCATCCCGCAGGTCATTCACTTACCATCACAAAGCAGAGATAAACCTGTTTACAGGACAAGGGACAATTGGTAAAGAACCCGGTTATATAGAGGATATTGGAACAGCTAAATCAGTATTGTTTGCATGAACCTCCCGTCATCCTTGCCTTGGGATTTTCCTGCAAATTGTTGTGAGTTCACCAACCTTACCCAATCCAATCCTTACAGGTTCACTCTCCTAACCCTCACCACGACACAGTAACAGCCCTGCTCCACTGACTGCTCTCAGATTTTCATACAACCCAGCTGTTTCTGATTTCACATACAGCCTGGCCGAACAATGGAAAATGGGTGATTCTAAAATGAATAAGAATTACAGCTCTGTTTTGTGAGAACTGTAGTTCAAATGCACCAGCACAGTACTGGAATTGCAAATTCAGTCCAATCCAAATACAAATTTTTCACCTTTCCAAAATGTGGTAGTTTTGTGGTCTGCAATAAACAACCTGAGATTATTACATTAACAGCGACCTTAAAATAGAATTTTGGTAAATCACCAAAAAGGAGGAAAATCATGGAAATGGAAGAAAAAGGAAAAGGTCACAGTATCCATGACAACTGTGAGTTGTGTTTGAAAAAGCATACCCTTAATACTAAAACATCATGATACAACAAAGCTGTCTTTTTACATTCAAATTTACATATGCAGATAATCCATCCTTGTTCATGTTTTGTTTATAATGAGTCAAACAGGCCAAGAGCAAAGTATGCCAAAAGTATTTTTATTAGAGTGATTAAATTAATTAGAGAAGAATTCTGTTTCCAGTAAGATATTGAAAACTGTGACACAGTTAGTTGATGTTTTGGAGAATTAAGTCCAGGCCATGACATGGCATAAACGTGCCTTGATATAACACAGCCTAATTTGTTGCCATTAGTAGTGTTTAGTCACAGAGGTGGGGACATTTCTGTCCTTCAGAGAGCAAATTTGCTTTTGTTCCTATAGAGGTACAGCATTGATTCCTTATGGTACTGTGATCAAAGGTACCTTGAATGTACCTTGCATGGTTCCAGCCATGAAAGACAAGCTTTCCTACCCACATATGGTACAATTTAACAGTGTATTATATATTTACAGTTACAACTCAGCAGGTATTACAATACAAAATGAATGGTCTTTTGCCTCTCAGAAATGTGACAAAAACACACTTAAACATTTGATATAAAAATTAGACAAGACGGTTTTTCAATTTGAAATGATTGCAGTAGTATTATTGTAGTATTGTAATAGCCATTTCAGCATTTCCTTTCATGTCAAACAGGATTAACTGCGTACAGTATAAAACAGTCTTGACTGTATGTATATTAAGAGCCATTTGACATGCAATCTATACATAAAATACAGACTGACAGAACTACAGTCGCTATATAGAAAATTAATCTCAAATAATTATGCCAGGCAAAATGTCCTTTTTGACACGCTGCCCTTGTTGTATACAGTAATATAGAGGGACCTGGCACATTCTATGAGCAAATAGAAGCTCCAGTGAGGTATAATCACAAAATATATTACAGAATACTAGTAGAATAGTGCTGTTAAGAAAGGAGATAATGTATATTGGCAGTGCGGTGGTCTGTGTAACAACTGGTCTAATAGCAGTGTCCACTGTACTTAGCATTAAGTGTCTGTGGGTGACTGTCTATGTGTGTGGCTGCATTTGCATTATTTGGTGCAATGGGAAATACAGCAAACTGTGTCCTGGGACAGTGACATGCCAGGGAGTATGCAGAAATGTTCCACATGTATCCGACTTACTGACATTTAAAAAATAGATGTCAGCAGAGCCAGGAATGAATACTGGCAGTATGGAGTCATTCTGAGTGACAGAGTAACAAAAGCCCAAAGATCAACAGAATCTCGGCTTCATCAATCACACAGTGGCATGGAGACAGGTGTGGACACACCTACGGTATAAGGAATGCAATGACTTTGTTTCTGTCAGTGTCTTTCTCCAAGTCTGCTAGATATTTCTTTCACCTTAGTGAGGCTTCCAAAATTTCACAAGCATCTGGCCTGCAAAACTTTCTCATTGGATGGACTGGATAGTTAGAGGGCTGTATAGGTTTTTTTTGTTCAAATAATATAGTACATTACCCAGTCCCATCAGATCATTTTTGTAATTGTTTTAAAACAATACTGGTTTGTATTCAGTCAGTGTTGTTAGCAAATACTATATCAGTTGGTATTTTTTCTTTGCATTCTAACAAGTAATCACCTACAATTTCTGGAAAAGTATGTTCTTCTGACACAGTACAGTTTGTCTATGTAGTGAGAATGCAGATACATGTCTTATAAAGTTATTGTGTAATACGATCTATTACTCAATGAATCAGTGCATAAATTATAACAAGTTAAGGAGAAAACTGATCCCCAGTGAAAAATGTAAAATTCAGTTGAAGTGATAAATGATTCCCCCTAATCTCCACTCTCACAAAGTGAAGAGGTAGCAAGTCCAGGGTATACTCACATCTAATAAGAAACTGATGAGCAGATGTGATAAGGTATTCAAAGGGAAAAGGGGAAAATTAATGTTATTTTAAAATTCCATACCATCTTTGTTTTTGCATAAAGATGGCCCCCATCTTCTTATAGTTTTGACATGTTGGATCAGCACGATAGGGACAATGAACTGTGACACAGATGACATCATGCTGTCGTCACATGAGGAATGTGCTGCTGGGAGATTTCAAAGATAAGTTCTCAGTCTGTTCATGTGGCTGTTTTAAGTATGTGGTATGTTAAAACATGCTGGGTAGAATTCATATGTCGTGAAGCAAGAATGAAAAATATAATAGGGCTGTCAGGTTTAGGTTCGAAATTCAAAAACTGATTTCTCACCATTTGAAATGATAAACAAAAATACCACTCAAAGAATGTTGTCACCAAAACATTTTCTCTGCAACTGCTGAGCTTCAGCATAGTTCCATGGACAGAACTTGAATGCAACTCAAAATGTCGGTACGAGCCAGTACTCTCTGTGGTACTGATATGCACAAAACAAGCACCAGTTTGTAATTACCACATTAACAAAACTCTTTTTCATGAATAATTGACATCCTCTCTGATGAAATCAGGTGCCATGTAGAAATCCTTTGACATTAAATTAAAATTGAAAATGAATTAAAAATGAAATATCATGCATATCCATGGCCACAAACATGCCTGTTACTACTGCAATCCCTTTGTCGCTCATTGCATATAGGCCTCACAACAGGCCCTCACTGGGCCAAACACAATACAGTAGCCATAGGTATATTTATAGCCACTGATATCAACCCATACACAATAGTTTAGAGGCAGGGATTCCAGTGTTGCATTAAGTATTTTGTTCAGCTATGTCTAATGGTCTGTTAGGTTGATATTGTTATTTTTCACTTAATAAACACTTGTTTAAAATACATTTAAATGAATATTTATTTTTAAAAATGGGAGTTTTATTTTAAGATATTTTACAGTTTCAATGTGATGTTCTGAAGCTCTACCACTGTATTCACTGATGGTTTCTTAATAGAAACTAAGACTTATTTACATCTCCAAATTTTTAGCTGTCATTATTGCCTGAGATATGCTTTCTCACAGTCTTCGACTGAAGCAAACCTTGCTCCAGGTAATGAGAAATGTAATTTGATCCATCAGTAAACAGCTCCATCTCAATGGAGGCTCGTCATTTACCCGGGCAAGTCCCAGCTTCACTGGAAAAAAAACTGGCTGACAAGGCAAACAGCGCCCACTGAAAACAATCTCCTCTTAAGTGTTTTCAAAGTCATCCTCAGCTTTATCTTTGAAGAAGCTCTGCAGTTTGACTAGCCATGGAAGAACTGAGAACATCAAACCTGACTTCTTTCCTTCACCTTTGTCTATGTCATATTCTCCAATCGCAACAAGCTCAACCTCCTTCCGCCCCAGGTAAAGGCTCAGTTGGGGAAATGGCTAATTTACACTAAACTGTCTGATCAGCCCTTGTTCTTTCAGGTGCAGCCCAGTGCCCTCCTTTTATTAACAGCTAACAAGGCAAACAGTGTGAATGCATGCATGCAAAAAGGATTTTTATACACCTCCAGAGCCAACAGAGGAAACGCCTATTTGTTTGGGAATTAAAGACGTACACATGAAAAGGCTACTGAATATATATATCAAAACTCAAAAATAAAAATATCAAGCATGCAGTTTCTCATAATATGCCTATATATGCGCATCTACTTGGTATATCTGAGTGACATTAATAGCTTAAGGAGATTACTGGCTGGCAAGGCGTAATCATTCAGTTGCATACAATGACAGATTGCAGTTTGTGACACAATGTTCTTGCAAAAACATATCAAGTTTGGTACAAGTAGCAAGTCATCTCCTATCTGTCAACACTTTTGTGTCGTTGTTTTCATTTATTTATATATTGCGGTGAGGAACTTGTTTAACCTCATTGTCCATGATTAATTGCACCTCAGCTATGTCAGACGTCAAACAAACGTACATCTCAGAGGAACGGGATGAATGTTTTAGTCTTAAACAAGCACAGACTGTAGGCGCCGTGAGAGAGACTGCGGGAGAGGCAAGAAACCACACGCTGGCACCCTCCACTCTTCCCTCCCTCCCAGGCCCACTGCACACCTCTCCTTTTCACTCCCCTGTTCATCTGGAGCATGACCAACATACATTGTCCATTTTTAAACAAAATAGACATTAAAGCTTTTGAAGTTATTTTGCACTCGGTCTCCTTCACCATTTCATCCACTGCAGGACTAGAACAGACAACCTACTGTGGTGGCAGCAATGGTAGCTCAGTGAAACTGTTCCCGTTCTCTTCTCCTGCATTCATATCACATGCCCTGCTATACACATTCACCATGCCTGAGAAGAGGCACATGTTACCCTGCAGCACACACTGCTGATGGTCGTTAAGGTATGCCTTTTAATAGTATTCACGTTCTCAATAACTCACAGTGCTGATCTCGCATCAAGGGAACTGTTTGTCCGTCAGATACTTTTATGCCTATTACTAGAGTCAAAGCATTATTCCCAAACAGAGTAAGACCAATGAAAAAGACAATGTGCCATGGCACATTTTTTATGAATGAGTTCACAGAATACAGAGGATGAATGCAGTCATGAATGTATAAGATTTGCTATATTTCAATTATCTGATCACAGCTATTGTAAATGTCGAATGCTGTGCTTCAGTATCGAGGGGTATAAATGAGTTACACTGTGAGGGTGGATGATTCTGGCAGACCTGCCGCCCACAGCCAGGAACTGAGGCACTTCATGGGAACGGAGAGCTGCTCCCTGTCAGCCTCCATCTCCCCCTACGCAGCCGTTATCTCCACCAGGCTCAGGTTACCTCATTCATTCTCTGCCTGGACAAAAGGTGTTCGTGTCAGTAGGGCTGAGGAAGTGTTTCCTTTGCCTCATCCTGCTTCCCCTGACACGGCTATGAAAAAGATCTATTGATTTCCTTCCACAGGTAAGCCTGATCCTCAAAGTCAACTCTAAGGCTGTCTCCCTTCTCTCCTCCCCGGTACCAAAGAATATAAAACAAGCACAGGTCAGGTCAGCCAAGGTCCCTGTTTGTGAATGGTAGTTAGCATTCCACTGGTTTGACTCTGCACACAGTTCTTCCACCGTAACACTGCTCCAGACATTTACAAAATATACAGTTCTGTTCCTGCTGACAAAGAAGGCAATATTTCTCATTGGGTGGCTGTATTTCCATGGAGACAGTCTGTATGAATCACAATTAGCATTTACAGGTTCATTTCACTAAAGTACTACAGAATAATAATGTTGTCAGTTTCACTACCCAGTTTGCTTTTCAGGGAATGCTGTTTTAAAAGTAAATATATTTAGCAATCTCATTCATGATATAATTATAAAAACAACACCACAGGATTCAATAACCCAGAGATATTCATGAACACATGAAATGGAGCACAGAGCTTGCTAATCACTGAGAACAGTTTAGAACCTTCTAAATGAACATCTAATTGAGGTTTTTTGTTTTTATTGTCAGACTGTTGATACTGAATAAACATGAGTGGAATTTTATGCAAAGAACCTGATGGATATGCTGTTTAAAAGTTTTTTTTTCCAAAGACACAAAGAGAAATCAAAATGTCAGGGATATTCCTGATTTGCATTGAGAATAAGTCATCAAAGCCACTGCCATGCATTGTCATTATAATGGCTGGTTGAGCCTGAACAACGTGTAGACTGAATTAAAATGTATTATCTTGTGCATATAAGAATGACTTGTGTGCTGTTAATTGTATATTTAATATAATTGGACATATTCAATAAAATTACATGAAAATGACAGTGAGTAAGAAAGCAGCAATTTAGAGATATTTCATCTAACTTTGGTTTTGCTGTGGCTTTATGTGGCAGATCCACACATCAAAAAGAAAATTGCCCCCACGTGTTTGGGGGGTAAGTTAGGCAGTGGTTTTTTGAAGATTTAGGGGATATTCGAGGTGGTTTCTGGGATGCCATTTTGGTGCTTCTCCTCAGAATGATCATGGGTTTTTCTTCAATCTAGGGTTTATATAAGGACTGATTGGAGAAACCCCACCTTCATAACTATGGTTTGGAACAGTCCTTAAAGCAGAGGTCATGGCTGTTTGGAAACTTTCAACGCCCAAAATAAGGGATTCAAGGCTCAAGTGAGAACTTTAAAACAAAGTCGTATTTAATTAATGGTTTACCAGGATAAGCACCGCTCCTGTCATGTGAATCTTGTTTCAACACTGAGACAAGACACACTTGTAGAGTGCTAACTTTTGCACACAATAATGTCAGCGACTTCACTTGTTTACATACTTCACATAATAATTTCTGGTTCCCAGAGCAGTTTGGTAATATTCCAAACATACACATTTTTCATGTTCCAGGGTTACCACTGAATTAGATTTTTAAGACAAAATGACTATTGGACTAATAGTTTTCTAACATTACTTAGTGTTGTTGTTGCATTTACTTTGGGAACGTAATTAAAATTCTACTGATGTTTAGCTCAGTCTTGTCCTCTCCCATTATCTTTTTTCTATACACCAATAGCACAACCCAGGACTTCCCATATATGCCCAACAATATTTTGAGACAAGTTAGAGCAGACAAAGAATTGAGATACTGTACTATTCGATGGAGAATACAAAGCATATCACCCTTGCTCTCTGTGTCTCTGACAGAACCATCATGTTCTTTCTTTCTGTCGCACAGAGACAATAACAAGAAAGGTCAAGTGAATACTCCATCTCCCTGCACGGTGCTGACGGGAGCCATGAAAAGAAGATTAATGGTGCAAGTGTCATCATCGCAGATGTTTGCCTGTATGTCGGAGTGATTCTGAGATCAGGTTCACATTACGAAAGAGAGAATAACGAAGCCCTCATGTCCCCCGAGTTCACACAAAGCTTCTCAGAGTACACCATCAAGCATTCTAAATTTAGAAGCGCCAATCAGTTTTTATTCAGAGTGGAGTTGACTCAAATGGACATTCACCACAATGTGGCCGGATTTTCAACCAGTTCTGTTTCTTTCCTTTCTGAATTCTCCTTTTAAAGTTAACTGCCCCAAAAAAATGCAACTTTATGTTTATTTTTAATTGTATGCCTGTTATATTTTGAAATGGGCCTCAGTGCTGTACCCTTTGAGGATTAGGCTCAGCAGCAACCAAAGTACTGTGAATACAACAGGAGAAGAAGTCAATTTAACCTGACAGAGTTTTTGATTATTTTGTGATTCAAATATTTCAGTTTAAATAAGGAGCACACTTGTTTTTAATAAGCATATGTATTTAATATTGTCAATTTTAAATGAAAGAAAAAAGAAAAAATGATTACCTCTTTTTCTTACAAGAACCTGTCAAATCAATATGTTATTATGAACATTATTCAGCACAGCCTGATCTTCGTTACATTTTAAGTTTCTGGTAAATCTATAAAAGTTAAATATCCTTACAACAAAACTGAAACCCTGGAAGCTCTTCACTATATTTTTGAGTCGTCCTGTAAATTATGCATCAAAAAGAAAATGTTCCCTGAATTAAAATTTCCCCGAAAACTGCTCTGTGTGCAAATTATGGTTTGTTGAAGTTTAAATAAAGTTTTTTATTTGCAGAAATGAGCTTTTGTTCTGTGTTTGTAACATTTATAAAAACTTAGGAATGTAATAACATTTGGCATAAATTCTATTTGTTTTAACCAAAACAAACTGATTTGTAGAGTAAGACAGTAATGGGTAGCGTCATGAATGTATGTAGATAGTGAAAATAGGATGATTTATTGTTGAAAATATATTAAAAAATAAATCCATAGAATGGCAGCACTAAATTGTGCACCATATTAACCAATAACACACCAGGGTTGTGATCAAAATTCAGTAAATGCCAAGACAGAACAGACTCAGCCACACGCAATGTGTACACATGAACTCCAAAAGGCTGTGAACTTTTTGTGGATGGAGCAAGTGGAAGTTGCTGCCTTTTTCCTTATTGTGTGGTACATTTCTGCGGTGCACCTGACACCATCTAGGATGTGACTGTGTACCTGCCTTTGTTCCAAATGCAGAAGCCCATAATTACAAGGGAGGCGTTGAACACGATGGAGGGAAGGGCATGAGGAAGAAATGCCTGACTGTATTTGGCTGGGAAGCGCCCTGCTGTTTGCTCTGTGATCAGAGCTCTGAGGCCTTCCACACTCTGCATGAGGGATGACTGCATTTGAAGGCTTCTCAAGTGTCTGTATCATTGCACCCATCAGCACGGGTAGAATAAGGACAAAGGGAAGGAAAATCTGGCTAATCCGTTAACCTCCACTGGTAAATATTGGTTTGTGCCGATTAAACGTTTGGCCGTATCAGGTTTAGCACACCGCTAGAGGAACTCTGAAGGCCCAGCTCTCCTCACTGAGGCATTGATAGAGGCAAACTTGTGTGTGTGTGTGTGTGTGTGTGTGGGGGGGGGGGTGGGGGTTGTGGTAATATAATCTGGGCCTTGTTTGCAGCGGGTGAAGAATGTGTCTCCTGACTGCTTAACAGTGCTCAAAGCATCCTAGGTTTTATATTCTGCCGATCAGGTGTCCTTACATCAAAAATGACCACCAAACTCATCATTATATCCTAATGATTATATCCTATCATTAAATCATAATGACCACATCCATCACCATCTACAACACAATCACACATATGAACAAGACAGGTCCCTGATATACTGGAAAGGAAAGTAGAGAATGATCATTCCAGCAAAATGCATGCCTTCCCTGTGTGTCAGAGCTGTTGCAAAGGTCTGTGTATGAAGCTTCATAACCCAAAACTACTGCAGCTTCCGTCTCTATATCACACTCAGCTGTTGTGTATTCACCTTGAACCTGCCTCAGTCACTGCTGCAGTTCCTCCACAACTGACTTCCAACAACATCAAGCAATTATTGTGACAACTCAAAAACCACTGGTTTTATGGCTTCAAAAACATCTCGGTAGTTTACAGCAAATCATAAAAGCACTATCTTTTAAACAGAGAATTGTATTTTCTTTTTACAAGGGACTGCACTTGAAGAAACCATAAAAATAAATTATATTTTCTTCAAATTTGTGAAACTGATGAAACATTTATGGGCCAGTTTTTGGCTGAATTGTTTGCAGTGTCTTGTGCTCTTGCACACAGTATATACTGCATCAAGAGCCATGTAATTATCCATTCTCCACTTCATTACACATTTTTACTTTCATGTATGACTCCACCAAATGAGTCTGAACACAGCACCAAACAACTGTAAATAAAACCCAGGTAGGAAAAAAAGACCAAGTACTGCAGTCTCACAGATAGTGATGCATTATGATAGAATAAGTTTAAATTTCACATAAAAAGAAAATAAAAGAATCAATGAGCCTGAACAGGTTTAACCACCAGCCAGTCCAACAACAAATCCTTTGTTTCAGGCAAAAAAGGATTGTTTGTGATTCTTTTTCAGTACACATCTGTTCACAATGAAGCAATTTCTGAGTCTCAAATAAAACTGCCTGCTGCAATCAAAGGAGCACCCTGTCTGATGAGCAGCAGTAGCTCTGTGCGGGACTCTGCCAGCTGCACACTCTTGAGGTGGCTGTTTCCTGTTTGGGACTGAGCACGCTCAGTGGCAGGCCTGAGCCCCCATGTGGCTGTCAGGGAGAGAGCTCCTCTCCCCTGAGCTCAGTCACTAGAGCTGTGTGCTCCAACAAACCCACACAATGCACACCCCTCAACATGTATTTCATTTGGGTGATGTCACTTCCTCCTCCAAACTAGCCCCAGTACTGGTTTCCGTTTTCCGACACTACAGCTTATTTTGTGGCAGTAAAAGATGTGCCCAAGCTTGGCATCACTTTGCACGACCTTAATTATTTTTTCATTCAGCAATAAAAAGAAAAAGGAAAAGCCCAGCAAAATGTTTAATCACCAGTTAAAGTGAGGCAGTATAGCTAGAAATGAATGCAGTCTTTCTCACGTAAGTGGCATAATAAGAGCAATATGGTATTCCAAGGACTACTACTACCTGTATTTTTTTATCTTTTATCCACCTCCATTTCAACAGCCAGAAACAATTCCCAAAATGAATAAAACAAGTTCTTTGATATCTCCAAATGAGATGCATCTCTTTCTTTGGAAAGCATAGCACCTTTTAACTAGCTGCAACATTGTAATTTAGCTGAGAATCGTAATTAACTGAGATCTATGCTTATGAATCTAAATCATAGAAAGGTAAATAACCAAGAGTTAACTATATAACCAAGAACTATATAAACTATATAAATAACTCATAACCAAGAGTATCCTAAAGTTCAAAACCCCTTTCACCCTCCACACTGTCACTGTGGTTTTTGGGGGATATCGCAATGTCATCAGAGGTAACATTTAACCAGTGATATTCAGCATTCCCCAAGCCTTTTCAATAGGGTAAATATTGATGTATCTACGCCATATTGTAAAGGTGGTGTGATTGTAATAAAAAGATTATCCCAGGGGTTTAGACCCGGAGGGCACAGTGTTTGCGGTTTTTTGTGTGATTCAGCTGTGATTGGGTAAAAGTCCACACATCTGTTTCCAAGGTCTAAAATGGCTACTAACAAAAAAATAAAAAAGACCACAAAAAAACCTGCAGACATTGTGGCCCTCCTGGGCTGGAGTTGTACAGCACTGGATTAGTCCACTGTGTTTGCTGTGGGAGCAAGTCAGGGATATAATGTCAGGGCAACAAAAGCACTTGTGATTTCTTATCCTACTTCAAATTTACTTTAGGATCTTTCAGTTTTTCTTTCAGGAATGTAGCACTGTGTTTCTTTTAGAACTGCGGTAGTACATAACAACAATCGCACAAAGCCACAGGAGATAATGAGGAACAACAACCCAAAAGCTTCACACAGATCACTCAGATACCTGTGCATGAAGCATCTTATCCCTTTTTAGTTGACTGCTTTGGCATAGTGACCCTGGAGACGACTTAGTCTGAGCGTGACACACAATCAGAAACCGTACGTAGTGATTAGCTTGTGAAGCTCTTTGAATGGGTAGCTGTGATCCGAGCAATAGATTCCAGATAGGGCGTATGTTGAATGATGGGGCAATGCCTGATGGCGTTGGCAGATTTGAGTATGCGATGGAAGCGTTCAGGCTGATGGAGCCCAAAGTATAGTTTGTAGGCTTGGCTCTTTTTTTTTTTTTTTTTTGATCTTTTTTTTCCTGATGGGTGGCGTGTTTCATTTTGAGGGAGGATGTTGTGTGAGCAAGTTTGTGTTCCATGTCTGTACTCCGTGGCTGCCATGCAAGTCCAGCTTGTTTCTCCACTCCACTGGCGTCAGGTAAATTCACATCGAGACTCTCCACGTCAGGAGCTTCTGCAGAGTTACATCAGTGCTGCATGTACAACACAGGGTCATGGCAAACAGAAAAAGCACAACAAACATAATGTCCATTGATCTTTCTGTGCTTTAGCTTTTCAGAACTCTAGGAATATAGGAATACCTCTACCTACTGCCCATTGATATCATCTCTAATGAATAGCTGCATGCCACAAGAGCAAGCAGTGATCGTTATCTCGTCAAAGGAGTGGGGGGGGCAGGGTAGGGTTCGGGGTCTTAAACATTATCACAGATTCCATCTTATCAATCTGGAAATCTTCCACAATGCCACACACTCTGCAGTGGTTCCCCTAATAGGCCTTCACCAGAAACAAAACCTGGGCACCACCCAGCGTTCTCTAACCTCCCCGATGTGTGAACCTTCTCCCCTGCCCGTGCTGTTCAGGGCCGCTTTGTGGCCACGTCTGCGATGGCGGGCTGAGATAAGGGCCAATGAGTGGCCCACCTTGGGGAGCTCCAGCAGTCTGCCCCAGGGCCGGTCCTGGCACAAGCAGGGCTGCAGAGTGCTGAGCAGGCATGGCACACATCAGGCCACCCTGTGCTCCTCACTCCCTGGAGTATTCTATCACTACCATCAGGGCCAGAGAATGGGCGCAATTTAGCAAAATGCTACACCGATACTGTAAATTGGTTTAATAGCTATTTTAAACCCTTAGGCATTAGGCATGTTTTACATTCAGAGTATTTCTGTGGGTGTAAAAATGTCATGTTTGAGAAGGATCTCCAGCACAATCAATCAGACAATGTCTTCATCTTCTGTTCTGTTGATCTGAGTACAGCTGCAAATTATATCCTGTCAAGATGTTGTATATCATGCTAAACAAACTTTTTTTTCCTTTTTTCTAACCCTGCAGGCAGATGACAGGCATAATTGTCCAATTACTGTAATGTTTTTTTCTGTCATGTCCTGTATTTAACATCACTCAAGGTTCACTGAGGTTTTTTGTCACAGTTTATTATATTTATTAGTACACCCAATGCTACAGGGAATCTATGTTGCACACATACATTACTACAGTATTACTTTAATCTTGATTATTGCTATTTTAGTACCAAGGTATAATTTCAGAGGGGGTACAATTAAACCTCTGACACCTCTATGACAGGCACACAAAGCACAATAATTCAACTTAGAAAACGTTATGCTTATATAACAATTACAACATGTAACGTTCATTTAATGTGTAACTATCACGGTATATTGTCAATATGTATTGGGGTACAGACGGAACCAAACAGATATATAAATAATGTTCTATACAGAAATGTGCACCAAGTTTGGCGATGGGTTTTCATTATTGAACAAAAAATTGTCCCCCAATGGCATGCACACAGTATCAGCAGGAAATCCCCCGCAGAGAGGAGATCTGTGTTAAATGAGCTAGGGAACGTTTAGTCAGCCCTAGAGTCAATTAGCAAAAACATAAAACAATATTTATGAGCAGTAAATGGTGATTTTTGCCCTGTGGCCACTATATAGTCTGACACCACCTCCATGTGTACTTAATACTTACATCAGGAAGACAATTACACTGAAAAACAGAAACTAAGCTATGAATAAGAACATAGTATCTGCTATTATACAATAGTAGTAAAAACAGTATAAAATATTAAATGTCATCCATGCTGGATATATTTGTAGCCTATTTAATGTTTTTCTCACCGGTTGAGCAAGAATTAGTCCAGAACAGTAGGAACAGGAAATGAGAATTATAGACTCCAGCCAAAGAGTAAAGGGTTTTTTTATGCAACTACGTAACAACTATGTTTAGCATTTTCTATATTCCACACTCAGAGTCCCAGGGTGGGTGGCTGGGTGACTAGAGGACATGTGAGGAAAAGAAAAGACTTACTTTCCACATGTCGGCCTGACCAGAGCTGGCAGCCGTGTGAGGCTAAGCACTTATTCACAGTAGCTATGCTTCACTGGGCCTGTATGGAGGGCATTGCAGGTGGGAGAGGCCTTATCTGACTGAGGGCTGATTTAATCACTATAGCTATTCTGATGGCCTCTTTTGCAGAGAGATATGCACCTTGAGAAGATCAGGCAGTTCCATTGCACCCCCAGAGACTCTCACTGAGCTGATGCACAGTCAGAGTTATTCATCCACGATTTACAGTATGTTGGAGGAAGAAAGTAGAAAAATTTTACCTTTTCATTTATTTATTCTTTTTTTTAACCCCCAGTAATAATTATGGAGTAATGGTTAACAGTGTATAAGCAGCGTGTGCATTGATCTCGGGGGAAAGGATTTTTGGTTCTCATTAACCTTGCCTTGGCCATGAAATTTGATATGTTGACCCGAGTGGTGGAACTAAAAGCCCCCAACCCTCATCCTCAGGAGACACATTTTAAAGGCTTTCCGTCCTAAATCCCTAAACTAAACATTTTGAGAGCTCCTCTTGATGCAGCAAAGCCCAGCTTTGCTAGTGGATCCAGGGGATTAAAAGATTCACAACCTTGCATGAAGATCAGGTGGCTGCATTGAGCTGAGGCTGCAGAGGTTGATATTAAATAAGCCCAGCCATTGTATGGGTGTACAATATATTAAACACAATTAATTCCTAAAAACAATTTTTAGTATTTCACAATTTGCCCCACCATGCCTTGTCACTGTGGCTAGCAGTAGACATTTTCAGATAAATAAACCACCTGCCGAGACTAGAAGGACAGTGTAATGCTATGAAAGCTAAAAAAAAAACCAGATAAATAGCTAGACATGTTGGAATAATACAACAAAAATATCAGGAAAAATGATAGTTATTAAGTTGCAATATTACTGAAACTGCCAAACATTTTTCAATGTTTGAAACATTTGAATCATTTTAGCTGGCAGGAAATCTTTAGCCCATGGATATGGCCCAGAGAAGCTAATTTTAGCATGTGGCTATTGGCACAAAGCCAAAAACAAGCTCAAGAATGGTCATGTTACTGCTGTCCAGTTCGATAGTCTAGGAGCAAATGACACAATAGATAAAAATTGGGTGAAATGTACCTGAGGAATTGAAAAAATAAATTAAAAGACAAATAGGAAGAAAAATAGAAAAAAATAATACACCAAATTCAAAATTAAAAAATGAATCGTATTCTGTTCTGAATTCACTTAAAGATTTTACTTCATAACTCTCAGCAGGTGATTAAAATAACTAAATTTTCTTTCAGGACTATGCAAATAGAAGTTTTTTTAAGAGGCTTTAAATTACTATTACAAACAATTTTTGACTCAAGGAATTCACTCTGCTGTTATGGCTAGACACACATTCTTTTAATCATATTCATGGAAATAAGGATTTTTTTACTAATATGAAGGTCATGCTCAGCCTAAGCTTGGCCAAACTGAATGGGATTTGTTTGCAGACTGATAAACAGCAAGGTTTATCAAAGTGAGGGCACATTGAAGATGTGCAGTGAGATACAATGTTTTCATCTACCAGAAATCTACTTGGGTGGTAAAGTGGAATAATCCCTTCAACACAGCTGACAAGAGCCAGTTTCTTTCCTTAAAATTTTCTATCACTTCTGGTTGCAAATTTCTACCTGGAAGTCCTTTCACCTACAGTTGAGGATGGGGGTGAAGTATTCCACCTGGCTGAAGATAAATTATTCCACCTTACAGAATCCTTACACAGCTCCGCATTCTTCTGCCTTGTGAAACACCTGCATTTTCTACATAGTCAAAAATTCAGAAAAAAGTGTCCCTGATTTTCCCATACTCGCAATTTTCCATACACATCTTTTTTCTCCTAAAAATTCTCTGTTTCATGAGAGACCTCTCTGTCATAACTCTAGTTCATCCTGTTGCAGTGCTCTCAGAGCAATCAGCCACAAAGGCAACTTTAGTAACTGATGGGCCAGGACTGCCATTGCTATTTACTGTTGCATGTTCCTCCAGCAAGACTTTATCATCTTTATCAAATAAAAAGTTCCTGTCTTTTATTCAACCATCAATTGTCTTACATGTTTTTCAGTAAAGCTGACTAGAGCAGAGGGTGAGATTGCTCTTATCCAACGTGCCACTGATTCCCTGCAGTACAAGAGTCTGCCACAATACCGCGGCCCCGTGCCCTAAAGGATCTCCCCAGACATCTCGAGGTGCTAAACTAAGCTGATGCAAATGTGCAGAAAGCAAAACACTGCCTACCACGAGGCTGACTATCGAGGAAGAAGTTTTTCAGGCCTCTGAAAAAAAACACAAATCCAGCAAAGCTCCCTGTTCTTATAGAAGCACTGCACTCCTCAGACCAGGCAGTGGGCTGAGGTTGGGGAGGCAGGGGTTAGCAGGAGACACAAGAGCCAATACGTTCCTGTGAATCCACAGCTGCGGTGGAAGGCCCAACACGCTGGGAAAAGAGACTTAGATTTGTACTCATGCTTACGGTAGCCCTCTAACCCAGAGCAGATGTCCACAATAAACACAACTGACCCATGGAGGCTTCTGCAGCACTCGTTTTTCCTCCTGTGCAGAACTTGCATGAGAGGAAACCTGCCTGGTCAACACCTGACCAAACTGCAAGGTTTACAATAAAGACATTTAAAGCACCTCTTTTTTTATATAACCATAGGGTTACATGCCAGTAGGAGCCATTGATATGCAAAAGTGATATGCTAACTGGGTAAAGTAACAGCTCATGTACACAGCCAGATCTCATAAGTGTCATTGGAGTTCTTAGACTCTATCCACTCTATGACCTTTGACTGCTAATAGCATTTTCCTAGTCAGTCTCTGGGATTTGAATTAAATCTAAAATCTCTGCATAAGGTTGTCTTGCACCTTGGTTTGTGTGTCCTTTGATGACATGCCATCTACTGGTCTTGGCTTCACGACAGAAGTGTCAGTAAGTTATATTTCGGAGCAAAGCTTCTTGTTGAAATAAGATGTGGTTCACAAAGTCTGCAGACTTTGCACAAAGAATGATCCAGCTAAAGACAAATACACAAATACAGAGCATATGGGGTTCATTTTAGTGCCCTTTCTGAAGGTGAACATGGTATGGACCATTAACCAGGTTTATAGAACTGCTAGGCTATGAGCAAGTGCAAAATACCCCTGAAACAAACAAACAAGCAAACAAACATTACCTTTGGAGATATGGCTTTCTCCTCATCACTAAGGGTGGTCCCCTTTCAACTGCCACGCAAGAAGGAAAAGTACCTCTTTGCATGCTATCAAACAATCTTAGGGTCCGATAAGAATCCTGATCCCAATATACTACATTTTTCTCTATGAGCGATGTTGAAACAGCTCAAACTAATATTTACCATGTAGCTTTAGTCGATTGCCAGAATAGACCTTCAAACAGGCCTTAATATTGATATGAGCTTACATTTCAGTGAAAGCTTGACTTTAACTTTTATGACCAAAAAAAATTAGCAGTAATTTTACATAATTTTTACATAATTGTTAATTGTTTGGATTTTTTGGAGCTGGTGTTTTTTGGAGATCACAAAATACTTGGCAGAATGTTTGCAATAAAATGCAAATCAATGAATAAATGTGACTCTCAAGGCTGACCAGTTATGTTTAACATAATGGCATATGTCCTCTAACATACGGGGTAGGCCAGTATCTGTTCGGATGAAGGTTTCATCCAGCTGCCTGAACAAACCCTTATCAAAATATACTGGCTTCCACATCACACAATACAAGAGAAATGTATGAGACAAAAGAAGAGATGACAAGGGACCAAACACACACTGGTCATTCCTACGTTACAGATGGAGCATGCTTTACCTTCACTGTTTCACTGCATTGTTAAAAACCAATGTGCAGCTGGTTAAACTGGTACTCCCAGGTCACATTTCCCTGCGCTCTGCCTCTCGTTATGCCTCTTATGTTAGCTCATATTGTCACCCCACTTTAAAATGAGCTACATAAAAATAATTGGTAATTGCTCTTAGTAAATACTCCACTAAATCAATAACATTCATCTAGATGTATGTAGATGAACAACTTTTTTATCACCTGTGGTCACCTTAGTATATTCTACCAAATATTATTCAGTTTTTACGAGGGCAGATTATGTTTTACATTTTCAAAATGCCTCATTAATTACGCACTTGGGAACTTTTTTTTCTAAATATCATTTTTTTCACCTGAGCAAAAAGGTTTTAAACAAGACTACCCTGCATTTAAACATATAGTCCTTAGTTAAGTACCTAGCCTTAGGAAAATGTCTAATCTTTACTTTTTATTTTATTTACTCTGACATTCTAATAAAAGGTTATGCATCATCAGAACATTTCAAATGAAAACAAATGTCTTTTGTTGGGGGACTGAACAGGGCCATGAGCATACCTTACCCTTAGTCATCCCAGCATCTTCATCTTCCTCATTGTCATCGTCACTGTCGACCTCCTGCTTGCCCACTATGTGAATATAGTGCACTCCTGGGCTGCAACTGCCTGTTAAGTACCACAATCAACACAAACATGCATGACTCTCAGAAATCAATCAACATTTCCAATGCCCTCCATGTGGACATGTTTATTTACATTGTCATAAATCTTCAGCAAAAGACCCTAAGAGCATTCTATGCCTAAAAAAGGACCTTTGGTGGTCCACCGCGGTTAATTGTTAAAAAGGGCATTGTTTTTCTTTGCCCATGACCCATGGAAATATCTACAGAACATAGATGTCCTCACCTCACCTACCAGATGTGCATAGCTACAAGACAGGAAACAGCTGTCAGTAGTCACCTTTATTAGTCACTTTACAAAGCTGTTACCCAGAAACTTCTAAACAGGTCCCATTGTTTGTTTTCAGATCTACAACATGCAAGATGAAATGATCAGGTATTTTAATGTCAGTGCAGAGGATTAATTAAAAATAAAGTGCTAATCAGAGTACAACCACTGTCCTGAAATTATTCTTTTTGACTTCAGCAGGAGACCACAATCCTGATGGAAACAGGTTCTTGTCTCTTAAATTACTGACTGATAAACGGGACTGGCTTTTGAAGCCTTTGTTGCTGTGAGAATGTCCCTGATTTAACGTTTACACTATTAAATGCAACAATAAAGCAGCTGCATTTCCAGTTACCTGCACGGCAGAGGTCCTAATGAGGAAGAAAACCAAACACTGTAGATTTGTAATCGACACTTTGCAGTACACAGTAAATACTCTCCACCTTTCCCAACTCCATTAACAACTTCTTTATCCGATCAAACGATTGAGAGAGGTAGTAAAAATTCTTCACCTACTGTAAAATGTACAGTGGCACTCATTAGGTGAAATGAAACAGATTCACATCAGTGCAATTAAATCTGACCTATAGCTTTATTCATCAGGTAGATCTTACTTCAAGATGTCCTTTTGGTACGCAGTCCTGGTTTCCAAATTGAAGAGAAGAGAAGGGTCTGGAACTTAGATGTTGTGTGGAGACACTTCACATTAAATTCTCAGAATCTTATGACACAACCTCCTCTTGAAGATTTCTGAAATAAAAAGTAATCTTTAGTGATATTACTGCAATCCAACATATCTGATACTTGGTCAAATGACAAACGTTTCTTTACTAATGCACAACAATCATTATTATACATGAGTAAACTGAATTACCTCATAATGACACTTTAAATGCTTTGAAGATTGAGTGTCTTTCCTCAGCATCACAGTCATTCAGCAATAGCTGGAACAGTGATGTGAGTTAGACTGACATATTATAAGGATTCCACAACTATATTATAGAGTTCCCTAACAGACATTTGCAAACATGGGGATTATGCAGAAAAAGAATGCATTGAGCTGTTGTATTAAATATGGCCTCCTCCTTTACCTTCTTATTAAAATGAAGTCATTAACTCATTTAATGCACCATGGTGTGGTATGGTTTTCAGCATTTCTCCATAGGGACAGAGTAACTGCTTAGCGTAAAGAAAACCATAGTCTTGTTATGTTGTTAATTATGGGCCCATGGAAACATGGCTGCAGAGGACGCAAACACTAGGAGCAAGTTCTTAATTCCCAGTTGTAAAAAAGGTCATTTCTGTTTTATTTAAAATGTACACTATTTCAAAAGAGGCTTATCACTTCAGGCATCATGCACACATAGACGAACATAAAATGACAACTAATTGCTCACTGTAGTTAAATATATTGTGTGTCTGAACATTGTAGAAAATGTATTTGTCTGACCGTGACCAGACCAGAAGCTGTAAATATGAACTGCAGGAATAATGTAGCAGAAGCATGACTTTCTCTCATTTATAAAAACAAAGTCTTTCTCTTACAGAGCTCAGACATTATTTGGCAATGGGGTCTGCCACCTCTTCCATAAAAACACAAATTAAAACTAGTTCTATCATTCAGTTTATGTAATGAAAAAGTATATCAAATAAATATTTGAAGAGTTAATAAGTAAAACAATGTATTTATCATATACTACCACATAAGGATAGGCATCCTTAAATTTTCCATTTTATCAACATATTCTTTTGTAATATGATGGATAGCCTGCAATAATGATACAGCATTAAGATAAATTCTGTCTTCTATTAAAACCACTTATTTCAAAGGCTTTTGAGAAAACAAAAAAAATGTTACAATGAATTTTTTGCCTTTTTTCTCTGAGAGAAGTGTAAGAAATCTCAAAGCCAAACTTCCCATCAGTTTTATGGTCAGCACACTCCTCAACATAAATCTAACAGGAACAGTAGGAGGGAGCAGCAATAAACCTGACGGTTATACATTAAAGGTGACGACTGATTAATTACAGATGAATCAAATGAAAAGGACACTTAGACACGACACACAGTGCAAGTAACTGATATTAAATAGGCAGGTTAACCAGAGAGATATGGCGCCGTGGACCACATAAAACAGCAGGAAACTGATTAAGCACGAGACGTGAAAACATATCATTGCATCTTCCAAGGACATTACACACATTAGAGAAAAATCCACATAAGTTGAACCACATTGACATGCATATAAATATTTGAAAAACAGCCTTATTTTGCCTTGTGGAATTAAATAAAAGTTCAAAGGAATCCTGTTCAACTATAAAGGAAGCACGAATGATTTTACTTCCACAATGTTCCTTGAGAACAATATTTCTTCATCTACACCATTTTCCAAAAACCTGCTGGGTATCACTTATATACTTCATCACAAATGTTCTTGATTGAACTTTAACTGCAATCTATGTATGTCTACATAATCATATATATTAAATCAATGAATAACAACTAGAAATTTTTAAAATGACAGTTATCATTTAGTAAAAACAACAGCAATTACATGGTATTTTCAAGACGGTACTGTTAAAGACGTTTACTTTGTTAAACGTCAGACTGTAACTATTGCTTAAACCTATGTTAAAAAGAGATACCACAATAAATAATATATGCAATAATATTTAGTGATCTATAAAGCTAAATACCCTCATAACAACAGCAGCAAAACTCTTTTCAAACTCTACATTATAAATGAATAAGAACACGTATGGATCAGTTCAGCTGAGAGTATACAATGTGTGAGTGTGATAGTTGACTGCTGTAAAATCAGTTTATGATACACGCTCCTTATTGCCTTATCATCTCTGCCTGTGTAACAGGGACAGACCACCCACTCCTGGAGTGGTGAAGCATAGTCCGGAGAGGGCAATTAAACCGCTTCCTTAGGTCACACAAATCCCACTTGTTAAAGCTGTAAACTTGGGAGGGGGGGGGGGGCGGGTCATCCAGCTGGCTGGGGCCCAAAAACATCAGGCCAATACTGAGAAACATGGATTGATAGTACTGCTGCTTGGCCACAAGGCAGCAAAGGGCACCAAAGGGGGTTATCCAGTTACGAAACATTCTTTCATCTGCCTGTTATTTGTGCGTGTGTGTGTGTGTGTGTGTGAAAGATCAGCAAAATGTGGGATTGGGTGATGTGAGAGTGTGTGTTTGTTTGTGAAAGGAGTAGGGCAGGTAAGGGGGCATTTTTACATAACAGCAGACATTTTAATATTCTTGGGCTTAGAATGGCTGGTTTCATTCCTGTGCACATAAAATTGTGTTATTAATGATTACATATTTTACATTCATCATAAATGTAAATATAACTTAACATTTCCAAAGGTTTTCAAGCCATTTCAAATGTACCTTTTGGGATTCTGTTTGCAATCAAGCCTCGAGGCTATGCCTGTTCTGCAAGGGACTGTGAGAGTAGTCAGCAACAGCACACATAAATCTTGACTGGACATAGTGCTGCAGTGACTTATAGTAGCTCAGGGAAAAGCCATCATTGGAAGGAAGTTTTGTGTAAAAATAGTCATATCATTTTTCCCCATCTTTTATGAAAAGCTTAGTTTCCAAGAAAACAGAAAAGAGGTCCCTTCGAATATTTTCTGTGCTCCGCTCTCCCTGACCCACTCTGAGTGAGAGAATAATGCATTTTCATGCTACCCACCCGCACAAAGCAAATCTATCCAACCCACCAAGCTTAACCCCAGTAGTGTTGCAATACAGGAACACATATGGATTAAGACCTATCATAACAACATGGCTGCCAAATTCACACGTAGTTATTCACACCGGCAACAATGGCCTGTGTGAACTTAAGATTGAGTCATACATCAGGAGATGGAAGCAGGATAATGACAGATCTTAAGCATCGCCTTGAACTGAGGTGATTTTCCTGCTTTTGTTTTGGCTGTGAACCTCAGAAAAGAAATCATTTGGACTATTTGCTTGATTGTTGACACCGATAAAGCTCAAATGTTTACATACCATTCAGGACACTCCACAATTCTTTAATTGTGATCAAAGATGCTGCGGCAGGCTGTCCCTCCTCACACTCACTCACAGCCAGCAGGCCACTCAAAGGTGAAACACAGTTCCTTACCAGTGAAGTTCATGATGAATTGTCATGTCATGCTCTGACCATTTCCAGCTATCTTTTTTTCCATCTGAAATTCTGCCCCTCCCTTTCCAAGAACTACCACTTGCTGTTGAAATGCATATCGGCCCCAGAAACTGAGCATGCCCAGGCCTATAACTCTTATAACTTATAACAGACAACGTATTATTGCAGTTACCTGTACAAAACAGATGTCTGAAACTCAGAGCTACGGAGGACCATGGATATGCTAGTTTCAATTCCAACCAAGTACTGCTGCCTTAATTGTTTAAATTACTCACTAAGCCATGTACATGTACCTCTGAATGTTCAAAGATGAAGCAAAGAATACGGGTAACTTGTTATTTAGAGAGAAAACATAACTCATTTCAGAATAAGAAATTTCAGAGGCTTATGGAGTATGGAGTAGAGTATGCATATTGTTGAAAATAGGGTGGTTTAGGACCACCCATACACCACAATATGAGGCCATATCCATTATAGTTTTGCTATGTTTTACTGTATTTTCAAAATATGTTAATTATTCTAACAATTAATACTGTGGAATGATTTTGTATTTAATTATTTCTTTCACTGCCCATCAAAAGGCCAGTGGGGTATGGAGCAAGACTTTTGTGTGGTAGTAAAACCACAGACTGACTTAACTCCAAAGTGCTGTCAGCTGATGGTTACTAGTTGTTGGTAACACTAGTTGCATATTTGTTAACAGCTTAAACAGCAACCATTTAAACGAATTCCAGAACAGTAAAATAAGCAATGTCACGTTTGACAAACGTGGGTGAGTTTAAAACTATAGAGAGAACAGGGACTCACATTTTTCATGTTTTCTATGTCCTCATATCATGATTCAGCGTTATGTTTTCTAAACCATGTTGACGACAGTACACGGCATCTGTTTTCTAAACGACTGTGGCTCAATAGTCCGATTTTTTTACTGAAAGTTTAAGCAATTCAGGTCGGAATATGACATTTTTGTTATTCGAATCTGTTTACAACTAAAACAATCACCATTTACATGTGTAGAATTTTAGGCCTATTACAATATTAGTCATGCACCAAAACATTTATTTCTGCAGTGCGGTGGATTCATATTTACAACACAAAAGTCTTATTAAACACGAAAAAATATACCTTAGATGTCTGTTTTGTTAAATGTATATATTTAAACATGAGATGAAAGCAAAAGTTCACGTATCATCTCACCAGAATATATGCAATATATGGGCCTGCTTCTTGGAGCAGAACTGAATCCAAGGAATACAGGTAACAAGTTTAGCAGTAGATCTGGCAGCTTCGTTCTTTCCTTTACGACAATTTGAGGAAAACCAGCTAGCACAACTAATACGGAAAACTTACGCCATATGGTATCATGCCCTGTAATTTCACCATGGAAATCCTAATGAATATGTCTGCGGCACATGCTAGCAGCAGTTCCGTTGTTACTTCCGTTGCAACGCAAAGAGAAGATGTTGCTTGTTTTGCAGTGTATTTCCTACTTAGTCAACGAAAACAGAAAGCACACTAAATCACATTTTCATGAAAAACTCAGCTACCATTCCTGGCTTCGTGTATGGAAACAAATTTTGACCAAAAAAAAAAATGCTACACCTGTAATTACATTGCGCTAGTTTATCTTATCCAGCTGAATTCTAAATGAATTATCAAAAAGAACGTATGAGGGGAAAAGGCAACTTATGTCTGTGGTTGTGCCTTTTTAATATTTAATGTAGTTTTTAAACGTGTGTGCTCCATTGTGTATGTTTCAGAGCAAGTTATGACTGTAATTACTTCATGATCATCCAGTGCCACTTGCCACGATCATTGATTCATGATTATGATGTGAGTTTATTATGTGTTATTATGATTGTCAAAATGTTAGTTACTGTTTAATTGATAAGTGTTTTGGAAATAATAATTTGTGCCATGGATATTCATCAAACAAGATAACATTCTTAAGACTACACCCTGAGTTAAAAGGTAAATTTGACAGCACAGCAACCCTTTATCTCACAATATATACACACACACACAATTTCATTATTTGGTAAATCATTATTTTCTGTATAATACTTTGATTAAATTGATGCTTTTTTTCAGAGGGTTGTACTTCTCCCTAGAGTGTTATTCTCCAAAATTAAATGAGATCATTTTTTATGAATTAAGCACTTTTATTTTGTTCGTGTTGAACCAGTCATCCATGTTATTACTTGCTGATTGCCTTGCCAAATTAAAGAAAAAATAATATTACATGATGCAAGTAATCACTCAAACAGTGTTCATTGATACAGTTCTGGGAGCCATACATTCAGAGCACAATGACTCATCAACATTCATAAAATGATGATAGACAGGTAGTTAAACCCATGACATGCTATAAGGTATGCTATAACTATTCGCTTATACCCTGCTTGTAATCATTTCATAGCAAATTAATATTATGAATTATTTTCCTTTTCCAAATACTTTATTTTCATCTGGCAATGGCTTAATCCCCAAATAGGCACTGGCTGCAGTTCAGTTATGCAGAACTGGAGAATGTGTGGGTGGTTTCTGGAAACTACTTTTCATATTAAGCGCAGAAAAAAGGACTGAGTAAAACCTCATGTGGCAATACTTTGTTTTTTCCTTTCAGTTTCACAGAGCCACTTTGCATTTTGCTGAACATACATGGGTTTTGACAGGTCTCTTTATGCTTCAGTAATGCACATGGCTGCAGAATGTGGTAACCAAAACAAAGCAGGTCAGCTAACATAAACATAAACAACATAAACAGAATGTTGTTAGGATCATATCCTTCTCAGTTGTTTTAAATATTTAAAAGTATAATACCAGACCAGTATGAATTGCATCTTGTCCTTCTGTGGGAATTAAGCTGCTCAACAGAAAATTCAAATGTTGCCATTTTACATTTTTCATGGCCATACATAGTGCCTTATAAGACAAATGTTTATTTGAATTCCTGTTGCTGGTCGTGGTGCATTATAGTTATCATGGCCTATCGTTGTTCCCTCTATGAACTCTATATTGTGGTGGCACTGGGATAAAGGTTTCCCGTCCTCCACGTTACAGGTAAGCTAGATATACACCATACCTATACAGTACAAGGTTTCCCCAAAGAAATAACAGCAATCACCAACACCTCACAAACATTACCCATCACAGAAACTTCTGCCACTTCCCAAAGTTCTCAGTAAATGCCATACTGCCCATTTCTGAAGTACACTCAGCAAATTTTCCTTGATTTAGTTATTTAGTGTGATGCCCTTGAATAGTTACAGAATTAATCATGTAAATTCATTAAATTCTTACTCATAAAAATATCACCAACTTGCTATCATTTTGATTTTTAAATCAATAGGTTTGTTCCCAAACATATAGTGGGATTAAAGAAAAAACAAATACAGAGAGAGGGTATATGTTTTGCATGTGAACTTTGCTTCACTGAAAACATTTTTACTAAAATGTCCCAAACACTTATACTCCCCTCTAGGTTTTTATTGTTTTATTATTATTATTATTATTATTATTATTATTATTATCAGATGCCACCGTTGATAAGACACCAGCAGCAGAGGGAAGGGCCATGTTACTGTTTGCTATTGTTTCATTAATAGAGTCCGTTTTTAAAATCAAACATCAAATGGCATTGGCAAAAGGAGGCCTACGCATGATTACTGTTGTTGCTGGATAGCTAAGTCTCTGTTATACCTGTCAGAAAAGATCAGATGGAGTTATTAAAATGTATACTTTTAAGAAATGGCAAGCACGCTAACAGTAGCTTGTCTTTTGGAACATATTTAGGTCTGTCATATTATCACATCTCCCATTTATGGAAGATATAAGTTTCAGATTTGTAAAAATCGGCAATATGTTCACTTGAAAAGTTCAAGTTAATTTGAGCTGTTCGCCGTGTTCACTCCTCCTCCCACAGCCCTCACCCATTCCCACGGCTTCCTATCACAGCCTTATCAACTCATCGTGTGACGGCAGGGTCTTTGAGCCATCTGATACACAGCTTGTGTAAGATCACTGTTCAACGACACTTGCTTGTGCCTAAATACTGTCACACCCGTTTGCATCCTTAATCTCTGTCCCTTTCACATTTAAATCCTGTATTGGCAGGTAGGGCCTCTATTCTCTCTACTCTGCTGCTATTCTGTGAAATAAACTTTCTACGAGCCTAAAAGAAATTAATGTTTTAAGCAGGTTCAAGTCATTACAGAGGTGTGATTCAGTGAATGAAATTTTTGATGTTTATATTATGCTATTGCTAAACTCTGAATAATGGTTTGTATCATTGTATTGTGTGGTTCCATTATATTATGAAGACAGATTGTAATGACAGTTGGGTATAACGTTGCCCGTTGTCCTGTGGTCGAATGCCTAATTGACATGTGATATTCCACTTTTTTAATCCCCTTCCCCACATGCTTGATAGTTTCTTAGATCTGCACTGGATGATTTTCCTGCTTGAACCTGCTCTTGTACTTAATGATAATTCTCAGATAAATTAAATTCAAGTCAATTCAACTCAATTCATTTCAATTCAGTCACACAAGGCCTTCAATTACCAAGCTGAGGCTAGGCTGGTACCATGTAGTAAGTGCTTGTAGTTTGTTCTGTGGATGTAGGGTCCCAAGTCTCACATGGAGATTATTCAAAGTGATCTTAGCTGTCAGGCCTATTTCAACATGAAACTACCAAGGTGGAATGCGTTAAATACCCTGCCAAAGTATTTAGTGGCATCTTTAGATTCAGCCCGCAATGAGGGGCAATGATGGACATCAGGGGAGGAGGTGAGAGGACGTGCTACCAGCATCTCCTTCCTGTTTGTAAGCAAAGCACAGAAGACAGATGAGCTGGCACGGCGGGGCTACGGGCTGTTATAAATTACTGGCTGATGGGCACGATAAAACTTGTCAAAACAGTCCCGCCCCCTGCAAAACTCACACCACTGTTCATCAAGCAAGAACAACTTGCTTGACTTCAGCACTTGATTCATTCACTTTTATGTAATTAAAAACATGTACATAGACATAGGGTGTTGACACTGTATAGCTTTTCAATACAAGACTTTGAATACAGATGGAAATTTTTTTTTTTTCATTTTTGAACAGATCCCTTCACTTTCACACAGAGATCATTCATACATACATAGATGCATACATACATCTGGACAGCAACAGCACCAGCCGTTATAATGTTTCAGAGAACTGGGCATGCTTTTCTGTACTCTCTCAATTCCAAACTGGGAGAAAAAGGAAAAATAAATATGCAGAAAAAGCAAACACATACACAAACAAATAAGTGATGTGCTGATAATAGGAACAACAACAATAATAAAAACAAAAAACAAAATATTGAAGAAGACAAATGCAGCAATGATAATAACATTTTTATCCTGCCTATTCATAATTAAATTCATAGTTAATAATCAGAAATATTGTAAAAAGCTTCCTTGAAAGTTTAGACTTAGCCTTAACCTAAAGTTAATAAACTCTGTATTTTTTGAAAAGACTTAAAAAGGGTTACTAAAACATCATACCATATGTGAATTTAAACAAATTATTATCAAAATCACACGTAAAGTAATTTTTAAACAAATACCTGTGCATATGTAGTTAGGACTCCCAACAGAATACAATGTTGATCATAACATTATTATATAATTGCTATTATTACATTCATAGAAATAACTTTAATACTAATGAAATATGTTTATTATATTCCTTGATGAAAAGCCATCATAATCAACTTCTTGAATCATAAACTACACAAAGCTCAATAGTTATTTCTAACAGAAAAGATTCAGAAGATTGCATTGTTGCCGGTGAATTTTGAAACAACCACAACACTTAATGAAACAGCCCTATAAGACGTGCACTTCAATACAGTGAGCAAAAAGCAAGCCAAACTGGCAGTGGGAGTTCTGAAGGGTTCTGCCCTCCCAATCGTCAGACTTCATTTTTTAAACAAGCTCTATCGCATAATCATCATCACCATTACAGATGAAAGCAAATGGCTGATTCAAATTTGTTCCAATTGCAGCAATTAAATAAGTGTGGTTTTGAGATGGTATCTGCTTTTTTTCCCCAAAAATAAAAGAGAGAGAGACTCAAGCATTAAACAATCACACCATCAGAAATAATTAGAGTCTAACTTTGATGTTGTTTAGGAAATCTCACGAATACATCAGTGGCAGGAATGATGCTGGGGCTGACTCGGCAGGCGCCTGGCATCCGTGACATGGAACAGGAGAGCTAAGCCCAGACACGGCCTGGACCACCTGCCTCACAAACCCATGGCTATCTCAAACCTTTCTGCGGATTCAAGCAGCAGCACAGTTGTTGCATAATCATGAGTGATAGACATATTACTCAAGGGCTGAACATCTGTACAAATTAAGTGTGCATGGAGCAGGACTGAACAGGACACCAGTGCACAACCGCAGACTGACACAGAGATAAGTAACCATATAAAGTATATGTATTAAGCCAAGATTTGGAAGCTACAGTAAAACACAAAAGGGACTGTGAAAAGATGACAGAGAAAAAAATCACTCTTATTATGTGAGACAGAGAAATTGGCTATGTGTTTTTGGTAGTGCAGTGCACACAGTAATTGTACTACTTTCTCCCAGTACTCTACAAATTTAAAAATCACATTGATGTACACTCATGTTTAACAGAGCTGGCAAATAAAAAAAATGTCATGCAGTTGTGTTATACATCCATTTGACTACAATATATACATGTATATGTATATATCATATTTAAATTACTGAGATGTATGTTTAGAACTGTATGGTGAGATTATTTGAGGAAAGTGCTGCTTACACTGTGCTGCCACAAAATATAACTTCCTAAAATATATGTATAATACTAATATGTTTGCTTTTGAGTTTTTTACTTGATTTTTATAGGGCAGTAGAGAACTGAAAAATCTTAGGAAAGCTTCCATCGTTCTTGTCATGTCAAATTTGGGTTTAATTAAATAAAAAGGCAAATGAGAAGGAAAATGTGAGTTATCAAGTTTTTCTGTCCATGACGCCCATCATTTCACAGCTGAGGAGCATCTCCGAGGATAGTTTTCAAGCTTGGCAGACTCGCTGCTAACATCCCACTGGTTTACAGACTGCTGCGATCGCACTCACGCATACCAAACAGAATACACCCAGATTGTCCTGGGCAGGCTCTGCAGCTGTTTCTTCAGTTGGTGGAAATTACAGGAGGCAAATAAACAAGGCAATCATTTTTTCCCATCTTGAGTCAACAATGCATGGAGGTCAGCATATCTGGACGTCTCTCCCAACCTCTTTATCCCTGGAGCCATGGCCAGTCTCAGGAAATGACACAGCAGAAATATCTGAGATGGACTGATGTGGATATTCCAAGTGTTTCATCTTGAAACAGGAAGTTAGTGGTAGTCCCACTTTGAAAAAATTATCTTTGTCTTTAATGTTACAATTAAGAGTTCCCTGAGGTTGCAAGCAATTCGTACATTTTAAACTATTTATGGCTTTGACAAAACCAAAGCCAATATAGATACCAGTGCAAAAGCAGGTCAGTGCTGACTTACAATTAATGTGACTGGCTCATGCAACATTGTAAAATCCTGAGGCTTCCTATCCCAGAATACAAGAAATTCATTCAAAGGAAATTTATTTATTTCAGGACAAATCAGCGAGCACAAAAGTACCCTAAAATCTTAAAAGTAGCTTTTTATCCTTGATGGAGGAGCAGTGGCATATGAGGACTTGGAGTAGGTAATATGAATAGTTACAGCCCCATGGTTGCTCAGTCAGAGATTTTTAGCAAATGAGCCATATTCCATTGAGTAAACACTGGCCTGGAGGAGAAGGGTGCTGCCATAGGTGATGTGGCAGGTCCAATCGAACACACCCGCAATGTTTCTGAATGGTGGATAGCTAGTCTGATCTAGCTTGCTACTTCAGCACTACGGCCCCTGCCTCTATAGACAGCTCTATGGCCCCTGCCTCTATAGACAGCTCTATGGCCCCTGCCTCTATAAACAGCACTACGGCCCCTGCCTCTATAGACAGCACTACGGCCCCTGCCTCTATAGACAGCTCTATGGCCCCTGCCTCTATAGACAGCTCTATGGCCCCTGCCTCTATAAACAGCACTATGGCCCCTGCCTCTATAAACAGCTCTATGGCCCCTGCCTCTATAGACAGCTCTATGGCCCCTGCCTCTATAGACAGCTCTATGGCCCCTGCCTCTATAGACAGCTCTATGGCCCCTGCCTCTATAGACAGCTCTATGGCCCCTGCCTCTATAGACAGCTCTATGGCCCCTGCCTCTATAGACAGCTCCTGGCCCCTGCCTCTATAGACAGCTCTATGGCCCCTGCCTCTATAGACAGCTCTATGGCCCCTGTCTCTATAGACAGCTCTATGGCCCCTGTCTCTATAGACAGCTCTATGGCCCCTGCCTCTATAGACAGCTCTATGGCCCCTGCCTCTATAGACAGCTCTATGGCCCCTGCCTCTATAAACAGCTCTATGGCCCCTTCTTCAGCTCTTCAATGAGTACATCCAGAATGGTCTTGTAGATGTTCTCACCCATGCTTATTTCCTTTGCATGACCAGGACCCAAGTGACCCTTGTCCTTGATATTTTAAGTACCAACAAATATAGGTGTGACTTTTTAAAACTGTGAAGACAATTCATTTTTCATGAATGCAGACCCCATCAAACTGTGTTTGAGGGGAAACAATAATGCTAACTTAAACTGGTGTTTAATTGTGAGTAAAATTTAAGGACATGATTCAATCCAGACCTCTGTCTTTGTGTTTTCAGTTTCAAGTCACTGAGTTGAACATAGGCAGGGCAGGTCTTGGGGGGGTTTGGCACATGGAACAAAGAAAGAAATGCCTGGCTGGCTTTAAAGCTGCAGTCCAGAGCATTTGGAACTTGCTATAGCTGCTATTTTAAACCTTACAAATACAGTATGATCATAGAATATATGGGTTATACATGTACAATTCGTTAATGTTACTCTTGTTGTATCAAACCTAGAAACTCATGTCCAAAGTTTGATCCACTGTGTACTTGGTATGATGTGCTGTGTACTCAGGTTCAGATGATGATGATGCTGGGCTCACGGTGACTGGTCGCGCTTGTGGGCAGGTTGTCCATGTGCCTACACAAGCATTCACATTTCTACTCTCCAGGTTGTCAAATGAAAACCCTAGAATAGTTTCCTGGCGACTTCTACACAATTACATTGTTAATATTACTGGTCCTACATCAGTGGCTCTTGTCTCCGTTTTTTTTTTTTTTTTTTTTTTTTTCAGATGACATGATACAGAATTTTTGGAGACCCACCCCTTTAAATTATTAATCTCTGGTTTGATAGATGTGCTATTGAATATGCCTTTTCCCAAATCTATCTTCAGCAAAAAAAAAAAAAAAAGATTGTGAAGCTACTTTTGTCTTTATACTAATACCAGTTTCAGCAGTGAGACATTTCCGGTGACACCATGTTCCACAGGACTTCAGCTACACATGCTCACATGCATTGAGGGCCTGAAGTTATAAAGTGCCATGTAACAGTTCATTTCTAGCAATAACAGTACAACAGTGTGAGGAGTTAGCGATGTGGCAGATCTGTCACAGCTTGTCTTTGGTCTGACTATGCTAACAGAAATTCATAAGCATGAACTGTTGGACACAGAAGTTGTCCATTTAAATTTATCATTGGTGTCAACTTGTGTTCATTTATTTGCTTTAATAATTATCGTCAACCATCTAATCATCAATTGTCAACTAATCTCATTGCTCTTGTTTGTTAAATGGGGTAGTTTTTGCATTCCTCTTTGAATTCTAAATAAAGCAGAGTCTTATATTTCAAAGACTAGATTATACTTGAAAAGGTAAATCCCTCCATTAACTGTATAATGCATTTTATTCAACACCATCGCTTCCTGATGATAAGAAAATAATTTTAATGTGTCTTTGCGTCATCAGTATCTCTTCAGTTTAAACATACAGAATCATGAGATGTCTACACAGAGGTGAATACTACGGAATCTTGCGCTGCATTTTCAGTCTCCAAAATCACTTTGTCCCTGTATCCATATCTGCTGTATGTACAAGGTCTAGCTAAACTATCTATCTTATAATTGCTAATCTCTTATTAGCATTAATTGCTTTTAATTATCTATATGTATTTTGATGTATTACTGCAATCATTATAATTATTTCTCATTAAATTTGTTTCCCAATTTCATCATCAATATACTTAGTTTATTGAATTACCCAAAATGCAGAAAATTCTTACGCCATCAAAAAGGCCAGATCACCAGCTTCAGTGAACCAATATGTGCCATGTTCCAGCAGAATGTGATTTAAGGTCAGATTAGACAGAGCCAGTAGTTCAAGTTTATTATTCTAAAGGTTGAGTGGCTGTAATCACAGGCTCCAGCTCTTTCAGTCCTGCTGCAGCTACTGCAGAATGGGAGACTTTCAGAGCCATTTTCCCAGTGTTTACACAAACTAGCCAGTTACGTGCATAGTTTCCTTTAGCACCAACCATGTGGGTCACAGTGGTTTATTAATGTAGTCCACGTAATTGCGTAATTGAGTTATTCAAAAGCCCTGTTTATTTTTACTGAGGCCATATCAAAAGCTTTAAAATGGCCCTGGATAAATTTTAAGAAAATTTTGTTCTAAAGGTCACATTTAGTTGTAAAAAAAGAAGGAAATGGAAGTTTGCATACAGAATATCTTGATCTCACAATATCAACTCAGACACTGGGGTAATTACTGATAAGTTTCCCAATGTACTGCTATTTTGTTAATTACTAATGAGTCACTACTTAAAGCTTTATAAACAGCATACTCATTTGAATGATAGCTGTTTTTATACATTTTGGAAGTCCGGCAAAAAATGTGCAAGGGTTTACGGGAACAAAAAAGGAAAAATCCCAGCCCTGGAGTATGGTCCTGGAGTTTAGTGTATTCTTCATTATTCTTAAAAGTAGGACACTGGTGTAATTATAGTTTCTATGTTTCTATAAAATACTTGTCACAAATATATGTTTTATAAAATATAAAATATCTTTGTATATATATATATATATGTGAAACATGGATAACAATCACTGGTACTGGCGCTTGCAGCTGATCCTCATTATCTTGTGTGAATCCAACTGGAATTCTGTCACATTCCCATATTAGCCTTAATCGAAGACAATCATCTGGCCAGTGAGAGACAACAATCTGCTATCATTTAAGTAAAGGAAAAAGTATTGAAGGATGTAACACCCATTTGCAATACGTTTTTTTCTGTCTTCAGGGTAATTAGGATCATAATAACTTTAATGTGACATTTGAATGTATAATGGTTCTTTCAGGGTATCTGGGCCTCATATGAGCTCATGTTTGTATCTTAGCTACAGTATGAAATGTGATCCCAAAGGCATACCATTGTACAAAAGCCCTTTTGTAGCCAATATTATATTTTTACACAAATCTACCTCATCTGGCTGTCATCCAGAGGGATTCTTAATCTATTTCCTGTTATTTCTCTTCCATGCAAATAAGGTGCTGAGTTTCTGTAAATGTAAATGATTGTGCAGTGTTGCTTCTGCAGTCCACACTGCAAAGACTACAATGTTTCAGTCAAACATCTGATCTGGTCCCAATTTGACAATGTTGAACACGATACAGGACACCCACCTGGCTTTGATTGTTTCCCACTTTCAGGCTGGTTGAAGTTGGCTAGTTTTTATTGGAAATTATGTTTGCATGTTTCCCTTATCCTGCATACTGCATTCATATGGCTTGGCGTACATTCCCTTTCCCGCTCCACCATATGTCCGCTTTCCATGATGTCTGTCTTGGCCTGAAAACAAGAGGCCAGACAAGTGTGAACAAATGAACCTGAGCTAATCTCAAATTAAAACTTCACCTTAAAAGCACCTAAAATGTACTTCAATAAGAAAGTTAGATCCATAACCTGACACACTCAGATTTACTTAGACAAGAATTGGACATTCTACCATTGGTAAATAACAATACAATCTGAATTATAATTAAATTGTATTTTTTTACAAAAGAAACATTACCATACATGTGAGTGAAGTGTACATTTGAAAACCAAATGTGAAGTCTGCTGTATTCAAGGGAATTTCAGGAGTATTTACCTTCTGCACTTTTACTTAAGCATCATAGTGATTTCTTTCCATTTAGTGAATACTTTTTTGCAGGGTAACACTGTAGTAGAGTGTTAATTGGCTGTAGAGATCTGATCTTGCACATGTGTGGGGATGACGGCTGAGTTTAGTCATGGTCTGTGGCCTGTGTAGACAGGGCCGGGCAGCGTGGGGATCCAGGCCTTTGGTTTGGCTGCAGCACTGAGGTGAGTGAGTGCACACACCAGCACAGCACAAAGAAAAGACACCACAGTCTCCATAGCATAGCATAGCCTATCTCAGCCTTACAGCTATACAGTGTAAATAATCAGAAAGCTAATATTCACTCCAAACTTTCATCATAGTGTAGTGAACACTCTTTTTCTTGACAAAATGTATTTCAAAGCCAATAGAAGGTCTATCTCAGAGCTGCAAATGAAGATTTTGCCAAAAAAAGACAACTCCTTAAATAAAATGCAACAAAACCTCTATACACTGAAAGAACTGCACCTACATCAAATTTAAGATAAAGTCTGAAAAAGCTCCATAACTCAGATTTAAGATTAAATCTAAGTATTCACTGCAAGCATAGTTTTGGGGTTCATTTTGGTGGCAGATGAAACTCAAATTAAATATACAACAATTTGAATTTTAACTTGTATGATTTTAAGCAAAGGACAAATATTGATTGATTCCGAGAAACACTACTGAGATGTTAAAAAGATGTATTGCTTCAATAGCTCAGTTTTAACCCTCACTCTTTTATTTTATTTATTTATTTTTTTTTGTTGGTAGTGGAGTTTGTCGCCAGTAATAAAGTGAAGTTGTTGTCTCTCTCTACTCATTGGTTCATGCGCAGTAGGTGTGGACACACTACAGGTGCTCAGTTAAAATCAGAGTAGTTCCTCTGCAAAAATGCACCAGGAACAACCCTGCCTCCATCATCAACACTAGGGCTAATCCTGCAGTGTAGTGCAGGGCTGCCCGCCACAGTCAGCCTCCTTCATCAACACTGGGGCTAATCCTACAGTGTAGTGCAGGGCTGCCAGCCACAGTCAGCCACCTTCATCAACACTGGGGCTAATCCTACAGTGTAGTGCAGGGCTGCCAGCCACAGTCAGCCACCTTCATCAACACTGGGGCTAATCCTACGGTGTAGTGCAGGGCTGCCAGCCACAGTCAGCCATGGGAGGGTTAGGAATCCCCTCTGCACTTTTCTGGAGGACTCACTGCCACTCTAAAAGAAACACTTTGGGAAGAATCATCACTCAAACATATCCAAAAGATGGTGTCCTGTTTTGATTTACAATAATATTTTTTGGCATCTGGAATGAGGGTGAACAAAGGCACTGTATGAGTTTAAAAGAAAACTAATTTTGTTTCCATCCCTAATTTGTTTAAGATGAGGCCTTCATCAAAGTTAGATTTGCCAGATCCATCATAAAAGTGCAAATGTGACCAGTACATGGCCGACAGAGGATGAGTGACAATCTGCGATGCATGAAATAGCTGAGTTTCCAAGCATTCCTTCAGCTGTGTTTGCTACAACAGACATTTAATTTAATACAGGGGTTTAGACATGACTGACTTATGCTGTGTAGGCCTCAAAGTGCCAATGTAAACAGTGAGTACAGCACTGGTCTTGTAGAAATACCATCAAAACAGGAAACATTGTCCCCTATCACCAGTAGGTAGTTTGGTTCAAATGAAAGAGCTATTTATTCATATGCTCAACGTTTGTTTATTTCGTTTTATATTAGAAGAAAGTAGTCAGGCCTCAGTCGGTTTATTTTTCTTGGTGGTTCATGTTTTTGTAAGCGACTTTTATAGGATTCTGTAACCAAATGTAACCAATAGATAATAAAAATGTTCAAGAAAACCTTTGCACTGGTAATTCTTGCTGGATTTAAGTGTATCATAGTTTGGAGATTCAGTGATTTACGCCCTTTAGCCACCAGATAACATTGACAGGTATAAGGCATAGCAGACCATTAGATCGAACTGGATTCTGTTCTTCGAGAAAGCAAGTCTGGAAATGCCTTTAAATCAATGACCGAGATAGCTAACGCGGCTCATTTAATCGCATGACTGCCAGTGAATGGCCACATTTCCCCTTTGTTAAAAGAGACCCGTGGTGTGGAGCGCTGTCAGAGAAGGACCGCTCATCCTGGCGCCTGAAGTCTCCCGGTTACTCCCACGTCAATGTACAGTATGCCAACCAGTTTATAGTACTTACAAAAATCTAAGTCTTTGCTGCTAAAAGCGATGTGGATGTTTTTATATAAACCAATAATCACAATAATTCCATTATTTATGTTTACGTTATAATAAAAAGACAGACAATAACACCGGTCTCAAAATCAAATCAACTGCAACAAAAAAAAAAAAAAAAAAAAAAAAAAAGGATTTCAATGAAACGATACCTTTGGGCAGACAGAACACACTCATCATATAAAATACATCATATTCAATGCCAAAAGTGAGATAATTTCAATAAAGTAACACATACATTCATAACAAACACAGCGACTGACAAAAAGTTACAAAAATGTCCGCAATGATGTCTGAACTACTTTTTCACCCTGTGATTGCACTCATTACTCATTCAAATTATTAATGTAATTCACAGTATTACTGTAAATTGCAAACAGGTTAATTGTACATTTATTTTGTGCATGTTAAATGTTATCAAATTTATTGACTTTGGATATATTCCTCTCATTCCCTATAATAATAGTTTTCATTTGAAACTCACTGTAAAACATCCTGGTTTCCAAATTATGAAAATGGATATGCGGAAAACCAAATTTTACAAAGATTAATGCGATTCTTGTGCCTAGCATTTTATTAATTAGCCAATTTTATCCCCATCACTATAAAAAATTATTCACGACTGGAAAACTGTCCACCATTTTTTCAAGAATCATTTCTTGTTTATGGTTTAAATACAATTTATTTCAATTTTATTCACCATGGCAGTGTAACTGAGAACTAATTGAGATAATCATACACATGAAATCAAGCTTGAAAATGCATGATAAGGAGAGGGCTTTTTATCGTACCGTTTTTGTTCAGTCATACGGCCATGCCTTCTTCATTTTTCCATAATGAACTGACAGACACCTATGTATGCACTGTTTTATCGAATTCCATATCCCCAGCTTTAACTGAACCATACACAACCAAGAAAGCCTAAAATATGATTAATCTCGAATAGGTGAGAAGATGCGCACATACTAAGCATGTGCAGTTACCTGTCAATTTAACAGAATGCGGGGGTGGGGGGTTCTTGAACAGTGTGACAAAAAAGGCTATAATGTGAGAGGCCCTTAAGCCCTACTGCTTTGTCTTCTGTTCTTTCAGCAGGTGCAGAGTTAGAGCGAGCACGGCTTTGGTTGTCAAGCACACTGGACCACGAGGCGAGAACACAGCGGCAGGCGAGAGTCACAGAGCCTGAACTCTGTGACACGGACAGCCCGCGGGTGAGAATACAGTGTACTCTCTGCACAGGGAAAATATGGGAAATCTGGCAGCTAAATCTTTCAGCACCCAGGCCATAACAGGGCGAGCTCAGGACCCAATGCATAATTACTCCACTTTCAGTCTCAATTTTCATGTTGTGTCGTTACCATATATTTTTTTTTTTTTTTTCAAAAGTATGTCGCATTAGATTGTTAATGTGAGAAAAATGTTTTAAATATTGTACAATTCATATTGCACAGTTTACAAGTCACTATTAAGTGATTATAATAACATAGACTTACAGTAATATTTATTATTTTTATTGAAATACTGAAGCCTCATGCACATGATCTCATCCAGCTGCATAGCCAATACGTTTTGAAAAAAAATGATAGCTAAAATCAGTCACAATTAATCAAAAAGCAATTAATTTTATGCCAGAATAGTTTATTAGATATGTTGATAATTTTTCCAAGAGGAGAAATGTTAAGTTGTCTTCTTGTCACTGTTAATTAGAGAGCACTGAAGACAAGTGAATATTTTACTGAGTGATGGACATGGAAATATGTAGATTAAAGTTAACCAAAGTAATGTAAATGTAAATCCCTAAACAACACTCACAAAAATAAGCAATTATTTAAATATTTTTAGATTTTTAGACTAAAGTTAACCAATATTTTGGTTAACTTTAGTCTACATCTTTCCATGTCCATCACTCAGTAAAATATGCACTTGTCTTCAACTGCATTAATGTACATATACAATTAGTATTTATCAATTTATCTAAAAAACTATACAACTTAAGAAATGTAAAAATACATGGACATACATATAATTTAAAGCTATTTCATATACACATTATACGTAGGGCAAACCCTGCTATTGATTGTTCAAAAACACTGTTTTGTGATCCTTTTTTGTATAATACCAAACTATGAATGAAATTTCTGAATTATAAAAATGTGTATTTTTATGAATTCTCTACACTTGTGCGGTTAATATATAGTTTCTGTATTTTTATTTAAGGGTCCCCCATGACATAATTTGTAGGTCTTACTTTTACCATTGAATGCATCATTAAGTTATTTAACCACTCAGTCAATTCTTGTTATGTCCGAGGCCCATTTTTTATGTGAGCAATTATCTTTAAAACGTTGTGGTCACAAACATTTAATAAGTACACTTTTTTATCATAAATAATCGTATATAAACCTGAAAGGCTGTATGGAAGTGAAAGAAGTACCATTTTGGTTTGGTATTCTTTATGTATTTTTGCATGTGTATTTCAGATGTTTTCATATATTGTCCATAAATTCATGTGCTGAGAGTCCAGTCTAATGCCGTGCACTGTTCTCATGATTGTTACCTAAATCTCCCTGAAATTGTCGTTAATTTTCATGTCTCCTTTCACGCCAAACTGACATGCCCTATTCGCAGTCTTCAGTGTTAACATGTAATGTATCGCTTTCAAATTGGAAATGACAGATGTTGTTGCATAAGGTATTAATTTGCCTCATCCAACGCAACAAAAAAAAAGTGCAAGTGTGAACATCAGATACCTTTCAGAAGTGAGTAGATGGCTTTTCCCCATTACACACTACCTGTTCTTCGAATCGATCTACGATTATCTGGATTCATCTGGATTCGTGTTTGTGTTTACAAATTGCAATGGGCTCGCGCAAGCCTACGATTACACGTTGACAGTGAAGCAGGGATATCGGTGCACCATACTGTATAGCTGTTAATATTGTAATCTCTGAAATTATGTTTTCTATATAAACGTTGCATTCACGCTATTAACAGATAAAGATTATTGTGAACAAAGTATCTGTTTACTTGCATTGAATACACTGAAAAAGCCAATGCATAACTAGCTAGGCTACAGTTGTCGCTACTAACATGTAATGTTATGTAGTCGTTAGTCTATTGCATTTCCTAAACATCCATAGCCGAAAAACAGAGCCCATTACTTTGTGTAGATTTGATATGTAAAAATATGTTACTTGATATGTACTATACATCCTCGCTGGATGAACATTCTTTGCTCTGCGACACCATGTCATTTGCACAAAGATGGCGCGATGCAGGGGGGTCGGTAAAGAACTGTCACTGTCGGCAAACCAGGCGTGCGTTTACAAGTTACGCGCCCTCAACTCGAAAGATAATTTACTGTCGGCCATGGTTCAGAGCAGTAGTATCACAGCCATGGCAAGGCAAAGCCTGACATTATCCTCCTAACTACATTTTTACTATGAAACGGCCAATTCAACAGCAACACTGCCACCTGTTGACTGCATCATATATTCGGTCTCAACGTCGGTCTCCATATTTTTGTACCTCACCTTGTGAGAAATGGTGATCTTCCCCAAGTCTGTAAAGGAATTCTGTCTGTCAGCGACGATATTATCATGTCTTTAAAAACTTCTGACCACCAAGCACCGTCGATAAAAGATGGTGGCATGGCAAGAGAAAAGTAGGGTCCCTATTTAGGCTTTCGAATGTGTTCGACCGTTGGCCGAGAGAAAAAAAAGGAAAATCACCAGGACAACGGGACAACAAAATCTACGTTCAGTTACTTGTAGGTGGGATTTGCAGCTTAATATTGTCAGACAGCGTATTAGTGTAGAAATATATCTTGGTTTATCAAAAAACACATACATTTAAATAATAATAATCTCCTTTATTCTAATGCCATATTCTTTGGTAAACACTGTCTGAATAGCTGGGAGGTTTGTTTATATGAACATATTATGTTAGATAAGTTTTGTTAACAAGAAAGTAGGTGAGGTTAATGATATGGAAACAGCAAATCTCATTCTCACTTCCACAAACAGAACAATTACAACATGATGATGATAATATCATTGATGACCTGAACATCTGAGGTTATCTTTCTGCTGCTGGTAGATCCTACAAAACCAGCTGTTTTCCCAAGGCCAATCCCAATATGGATGTCTCAATCAGGCAAAGTGATATTCTTCCTTAACTGGTTGTTTAAATAGCGAGCATTCCATATCAGCTAAGGTGTGGAGAGTGTTCTATTGCAAACTGCCGCAGTGCATCAAGCAGGTGGGTGCTGTATATTGAAGTTAAGACAGATCTTTGAAAGGGATGAAAAGTACACAATAACTTTAAAGGTAATGTTAAACTGCTAGGAGGTGGCCATAAACTTCATCCACTAATTTCAGTTCAGAATATAACCTGATTTATAGGAATCCAGTCATGTAACCACTGTGTAAATACTTGATACCTGCAAGCTACATTCTTTTTACATGATCCCTTGGAAAATGTGTCTGTCACCACCTAGTTTGAAGGTGTTGGAGGAAGATTGGTAATAAACCTCATGGTGAACTGGCCCCTGAGTAAGGACACTGTATGAAATCTGTCAATCATGTGTGTGTGTGTGTGTGTGTGTGTGTGTGTGTGTGTGTGTGTGTGTGTGTGTGTGTGTGTGTGTGTGTGTGTGTGTGTGTGTGTGAGTGAGAGAGAGAGACAGAAAGAGAGAGCATAGTAACTTACAATAAAAGGCAAAAGTATTTTCTAAAACATGTAACATCCCTGTACATGATCACTTCCTCTTCTCTTCAAGGATTCACACTCACACACTTTCCAGCAGATGACTCAGCAATCAACTATCTGCTATGGAGGAATAAAGCAGCTAAATAAGAAAACTGTCAGCATGGGAAATGTCACCAGAAGGCAAAGCTACCTGCTGTTTAAACAAATAAGATTCCATATAACTGTCACCGTTCCAAAAAAGCCTGCCTGACTTAAGGAAGTTTGAGAGCTCTGGGGAGGACATTTTTGTCTTAGGGGATTCATAAGTAACTGCTTGTCCAGAACAGACGTTTGAATGTTGGAGCTGACCACCAGCAGCGATGCATAACAGTTTCTGATTGTGTGAAGAGCATGGCGGAACCCCCATGAGGAACCCTGATGCTTGGGTGGCTCAGAACACTGCAAGGCTGATGCAGAATCAGCTCGTATATAAGCTCCTGGAAAATCACTTAATGTTTGTTGGGTCTGGATGCAGTTCTCTATAGAAAAATATCGAAGCATATTAACAGGGAAATTCCCTCAATTTGGTAACACTAGTCTGAAAAGTTTTGATTTATTTATCATATGATTTTCAGAAGCACCAATGGGTGTTTTTATAATTTGCATGTGGAATTTATATATTGCAATGCTGTGCTGTCATTTTTAGTATGGTAATAATCTGGGTGGTATGTCATGTTTTGAAAGTAATGAGTTCTTGTGGCAGTTATAACAATGGATCAAAATCTAAACAGTCCTACAACAAAGCTAAACCAAACATTGGATCTTAGTATACATGACTCACATTCTAATTTTTATAACGTTCTGACGAAACTACTCATAAAATATGAGCATGAAAATATCCTTTTACTCAACATTAACTAATGAAATTATTTTTTTAAAAGAAAGGGGAACACAGTCATTCAATATCAATTCCAATACATCTTTCACAGAACCTCCTCGTAACATTCACAGAGGACATAAGCATTTATAAACACTGTAACAATCATTTATATTTCACACATTGTACAATGCAGCTGCAAGATCCCTTTCTTTTTAACCTCACTTTAGTTTTAGAGTTACTCCCTCACAAAGCACCTGCAGCCAAGGGAGAAAAACACTGAACGTCTTGTGAGGGCTGAGCGGTCTCTCTTCACATGCAGCCAAATGGCTGCTCAGGGAACTGAATGGAAGTTGTAAAAAAATAGATGAAAAATAAAACCCTGTTTGCCAGCAGTGGTGGCCTCCTCTTTCCCCAGGTGGACGGAATACAGCTGAAATCACTGGAGACGTTTATATTTTGCAAAGAGCTCTAAGATCATTCATCTGTTTGGGTTAAAAAGGCTGTTCCCCCCACATCTGAAATACTCTTCAGCAAAGCACATGCGAAACAAATTAAATCATTACTGTCATTATTGCAAGACTTACATTTAATGGTTTTGTTGAATTTTCTAATTCAAATAATTTTTCACAATAATAGATCTCATTTGCATTGAACTCCCTGATGGCTCACTGACGCCCTCTAGCCAAAGGTTTGAGAATGCAGTGCAACCCAAGATAGTCTGTGCCAAGAAAAGTTTAATGGAGTGTCATTTGCATTTCAAGAGGAATCTCAGAGGTGTAGAAAGAGGGTAAAACAATTACGACTAATTCCTTCTCTCCCAGTCAATATCATTGCCTTTTTTCTACACTACCTATGCTTGGGTTTCCTGTTTTTACTGGGGATGGAGCAAATCATAATATATACATCAAGTCTGAGGAAACTGACTTGCCCTCTCTATAGTACTACAGCTGCAACTGCTGCCCCAAGTGTGTCCATAAACACACTCCAATCCCCCAGGTGAAGCAGCAGTGTGGAGGAGAGTTTCCACAGATGGCAATAGTTTATTGACACCTGAGGCTGGTGAGGTAGAGTAGCATTTTATTTTGGTGCCCATTCAAAGACACATGCAGTATCACACAGCTCTCTGTTACATCATGTACACAAACATCTTGTTTAAAATCCAGGTGCCTCCCTTTGTATGTTTTATTTGGCCACAAAATGGCCTCGATGTCCAATACATCACACATCCTTTCCTGCAACTATTTAGGATAGGAACTCCAAAACTCACAAGTGCAGTGTGACCGAATGTTCCAAAGATGTACCCGTATACTAAACATGCAATATATCTCCTGCCTTTTCCAAACAGAAATAGATTTCGTTGGATTGCTGGATAAATCTGACCTCACATTTCCATTTGGAGAGGAGAGTGGAGCTCCTACTGTTTTTCTGTCTGTTGGTGGCCCAAGGCCTAATCACCCAAGTCTCCCAAGGAGGCCATAAATAACGCCGATGAGACGGATTCCTTGTGTTCCCAGTGACGGGTGTGCAGCGATTTTTGGTGCAGCGTGTTTTGACAGCCCTGACATTAAATCATGGTTTTATGACGGCTGGGAAAAGCAGTGCCTGCTCACAGTGCTGATTTACGTTCATTTGAGTCTGGAGGACACTATAATTTGTGAACCAACGTGAAAACAGATGGAAAGAGAGATACCAGAGGGCTGTCTGACCAATACATTCTCACCACTGCATACAAATGGTGTCCATATGTTGGAGAACCTGTTCCAGTTATATCTCTGTTAATATTGCATACGCCTATTTAAAAATGTCTCCATAAATTAATCTCATTTGAACAAAAAGCTGTATTTGAGAATGGTCAAAGTAAAGAATTAAATAAATATTTATACAATAAAAAAGAGAATTGAAGTTGATGAGAAATGTAATGAAGATCTCATTGTATATGGATAATATTATTCATCCTACCAGAATAAAATTCTGTGTGATAACATTTTGCTTCATACACTAACAAAGCTAAAAGTGTTAATGTATGAAAAGTGTTTCAAATGGGAAAAAAACTAAAAAGGATGCATCTACTAAAATAACCCAACTACTGGTTTGAAAACATTTAGTGAATGAAAAATACAATTTTAATTGAGTTATGCAGTTGTTAGCCTGATGTTCAGCAACAAAGCATGAGAACACTTCCAAGTGGATGATTTAAACAGCATGGTTCAGCAGTCTGGAGTAATTGGTGACTTCAGTGTGTTTAACCTTTGGCAGCTGAGTTGGATTAAGATTTACTTTGCCTAAGAGTTTCCACTGTTAAGGAGTTTATATGGAGTAGAATTTCTCTGCCAGGGCCTTGGGTAGAGGCCGACCTGATACATCCTCACGTATCCTTCATTAATCACCCAGTTACAGGCTTCATCAAAGGGGGCACAGCCACTCAAAATGAACCCACACTTCTGGAGCGGATTTCAGGGACTGGCTGCCGAGCTGAGGGGCTGGGTTCCGAGGCTGGAAGTGCACTGGAGGGCAGGAGGGACGCTCTGAAAAAGGTGGGAGGGATTGAGAGGCTCAGGTTAGATTTAAGCTGCATGTGGGTTGGCTGTGGTGAATCAGGGTTGCCTTCGCAAACAGAGGGAGAGATAAGAGAAACGCAGATGTCAGCCGCATTGGTGTGAAAAGAGCAGAGTTATCAGTGACAAGCAGAGAAGGAGGGGGCGGAGGGGTAGGAGGTGCAGGGCTTTTTTGTAAGGAGAGCAAATGCTTAGATAGAGCCTGTGAAACGAAAGTGAAGGATGACAGGGTCTGAGGTTGTGGAGGAAAGTGACAGCGAGCACAGTGGGTGGTTAGACAAAACAGAAGGGGAAGAGAGGAGATGATTCGATCAACATGTGTCCTTAACTCCAACACTGACAGTTAGAGACAAACTTTCAGTTTTGATCTCAACAAACATTTGAAAAATTGACACAGTCGAATTTGTTTATAAAGGAAAAAAATAATTCTGGCATTTGACTGTGAGTCAAAGTTAAGCGTACATTTGGTGGAATTCAGCCTCCAGTAGTGCTCACAGTGTGCAGAGTGTGGTGACAGACACACACAAAGCCTCATGTGAGCGCAGGGATAGTGGTCCCTCTGGCTGGAGTGAGGGGGTGGGCGCAGAGATGATGAGAGGACTGGGAGGACTGCAGCAATGTGAGTGAGGCTGTCCAAGCAGGGAGCTGAAGTCAATGAGCCAATCAGCAATGTTCTGTCCTCTGGGAGGAAAGAGGGGACTATGTAACAACTCAGCTAAAAATCTATTTAAAAACATATTCCAAGGGATTTACAATATATACACGCCATCTTATTAAAACCTTTATTATAATTCAGGGGACAAAGCTGAGGCTCTTTTGTAACTCACCAGCAAAATGGAAGTACTACAATGATATACTGTGATTCATGCATCACAGGTCTCTGGGAAGAAACTGCTTCTTCAAAGAGGAAAGGAACACTCAGACAAGTATTGCCTGTGGATTATATGTGTATGATTATATGTGTGGATTATATGTATGATTGGCTGTCTATTTTTCTTATTGTTCAATTCTTATTTATTCATTCTTATTTTTAATTCTTATTTCAATGTATACCTCTGTAAGTAATGTGATTGACTGTGTGTGTGCATATGTGTTAAAAAAGTATGCCTCATTATTTCATGTGCTTTGATGCTGCCTGAATTTGAAGATTGTATTTGAAGTAACAGTTTTCCACAATAACCTGATTAAAACAGTGCATTTTGAGGCACTGTGCAAAGACGAAGCTGATCCTGTAAATGTCAGTATGGTCTACTCAGCAATGGAGTGACTGATGAAGGTTTACTGACCTCTAGTGGCAATGTAATATGTAACATGCAGCACGACAAAAGGCAGGGAGGGTGTCTTTGGCTTTCTGTCTTTTAATTACAGAAACAGTTCTGTTTAACCCCAATGCTGAAAATCACAAAGGAACTGGATCGCTTGCAAAACATTTTCTCATCATGTTCAATGTTTCTTGTTTAATTTAGCCAAAGAAATTCCTGAGGATTTACCCAAAGTCTTCAACATCATTACTTTGCCAAAGAGCAAAGTTTGGAAAATATTTTGACTGGCAGCCTTTAAAAGTCGAAATATTACATCACCCATTCATTAATGTCACCCATGCTGTCCCAGTGAAGCTGACATAGATCTGATCGCATCACAGAGAAATGTTAAATGTTCATTTGTTGGACGACTGTTGGTGGCCTCTTTTTTAACTGGGCTTCTTGGCCCAGCTCCGGAGGGTGAGTTTTCCTCATCATCGTCTTGACAAGCAGAGTGGCGTAGCAAAGCTGAGCCAAGGCCCCGGGTCCCAGGGAAAAAATCACTCTTTCCACCCTGCCCCCAGCTGGCCTGTCTGCTCCTCCTCACCTTCATTCCTGGGAGAGTCAGAGTTCTAAAACGGCCGTCTGAAGCAGAGGAAATGGCCATCCCAGCTGAGCGCATGGATATAACCTATTAACATTCCAGGACATATGCTTTCGGCAGGGGGAAGAATGGAGCTCACTCATTCACAGTTTTTTAGTGGGACAGGGTTTTCCTCCTCCACGGCTTTGATGCTTCTCCAATACTGTGTGGTGGATGATGTGTGTGTGTGTGTGTGTGTGTGTGTGTGTGTGTGTGTGTGTGTGTGTGTGTGTGTGTGTGTGTGTGTGTGTGTGTGTTGTGTGTGTGTGTGCATCTTTGTGTGCCTGTGAATGAATGGTTAGAATAATAATGAGAAAATACTTAGAATAATAATGGTAGAATCACATTTCCTCATACTGTTTAATGAAAACTGACCCTGAGGCAAATTTAATAGACCAATTTCAGAGGAAATGGAAAATGCACAAAAAGAGTCAATACCATAAAAATGCAGAGAATGCACTCCAAAAAGTATTTGTGTAATATTAATTTAGCTCTGATTTTAATGCTGGATGTTTCTCAAAAAAAAAAAAAAAGACACAGACGTCTCTGTCCTGGACTGCTTGCACAATGAAGAAACCTAATTCCTTTATGGCAGTAATGAAACTGTTACCCTCAAGAGACATGCTGTCACTGAAATCACTTAGAAAGCCGCAATGTATAAAGCGCAGGTTTTCTTTGAGGGTGGAAAAACCATAATATTGTTTTTCTTTCTGTCAGAGCTCATCCTGTCATTCAAAGGCTCAGTATAATTGTCATTGGCGAGAGAACAGAGTGTGGTTGGTGGGGTGGTGAAACGTATGCGTAAGGAAAATAATTTCACACTACTGATAAACCTTTGAAAACAGTGGAAAAGAATTACGTCTTTCTTAACTAATTATTTGAACAGTGTGGCTTCTGTTCCAATAAAAAATGCCTTTATTTTCATTAAAAGCTATACTCTAAACTGTGATCAAACCTAGAATAAAACAAAAAACCCTTTTGAGAACAAATGTTTGTATGCCCTTTATGAAGTAGCAGGTGATAAATGATTTCTTGTTAAGATAAAACATTTTCATTATGTTATTATGCATTTGTTACTATCTGTAAGTAATAGCCTAATGATATGCTACTATCCTAGCCTATTGGACATTTGTTACTGTCTCATAAGTGGAAGCCGACTTATATGCAAACATGTGTTTTAATAACAGGTCGTGGGCTTTTGATTTATCATTTGGGTATTATTTATCAGTTTAGATCACACAAAGATCATATCCATGTACGTTTTCTTCTATTACTAAGTAATGGTGTGGTTGAATGGAGTCGGGATCTACAATAATATGTGTATGTAATTTAAAGTGCAAGGTTAGAAATCAATAGCTTATCACATTTAATTAATCAATAGATTAGACATTGCTTTGTGTCGTCCAGACAAACAAACTTTTTCTATTACAGTACTGTAATATTCCAGAAGAATATAAATGTATACATCTTTACATTCCAAATTACAATTCCCATATTACTTTACAATACAATCTTACACCATTTTCACTAATTCTTCCTTTTTTATTTACAGATGTGCAAAACACCTTGAGAGAAGAATTTACATCACTGTGCCCATTTACCTGTGTGGGCATCCAGTCTACAGCAACTGCTTTAAACTGTACTCTTACTGCACATCTGCTTCAGTGGATGCCTGCAGGATTTCATTGGCTCGTTTATCTATCAACTGCTCAGAATTACTGAGACTCTCCAAGATCAAACATTGTTTACCCTCAGTTCATTGGCTTTCTTTTCATGTGCAGGCCTTTTATGGTGTATGCTGTTCAGGTGAGTCACCCCAGAGGCTCCACCCCATTACAGCGGGTATGAGGGGGTGGTGCCACTTCTAATGAGTTCCACCGGCAGCACAGTTTGGCCCATACTCCCCATTTCAATGGATGTCAAGGCTCTGAATCATTGGTCATTTATATAGACCTTTTGAATTACTGTATGCATACCCTAGAAAACCTGTCTGTCCCATTGCAAAGGATTATGGGAAAACTTTTCAAATGAGAGGCTTTTCTTATTACATTAAATTATTATATCAAATTCAATCGCCCTCATAATTAAACAGTGTCTTAATATAAATCACTTACTCAACACAAAGTTGAGTGTCCTAGTAAGCATATTTTATTTTGTTTAAAATGTTTTTTTTTTCTTCTTTAAATTAAATGTAATATTAAATATATTACTGGCAGTACATCACAGACAGTATTACATAATGGCATCGGTTGCTTAAAACATCTCCTGTCTAGATATATTCCACTGGGTCTTGGCTCTACTCATCACTTCAGTACTTTCATCTCTCTTTTGTCAGAACTTCTGTGCTCATCCTCAATTGTATCCACAACTTTAAATACTTCACTGGTTTAATTAATTTATTCTGACCACAAGTTTGCATAACTAAGTCAGAATTTCAAATTAACTTCCCTTGCAATTGCTTTATTGACTTTTAAACAATGTTGAGTAGATCCCACCTAAGGGAGAAATCAAATGACAAATCAAATGGTTTTTTGTATACAATAGGTAGAAATAATAAAGTTAGATGAATAGTAGCTGAAATATGCTGTTGGTTTTCCCTGTCAACAGACAGCCCCCAAAAATAGCATAAACCTGTTTTACTGCTGTACAGACAAATATAATACACTAATAAGAAATTACACAGTGTATGTCCAGTGAAACTTATGATGAGGATGTGTGTTATGAAATTACCACTAGTGGGTGCTGTTAGCTTAAATTAACCAGTAGTGTTTCTGGTTGTGCTCATGTTCATCATATCATATACCTAATTTTGTAAAGATTTAAGAGAATACAATCATGTAAACTAACATCATCAATAATATATGGCTTGCATAGAAATACATGTTGAAAAAGACGTTTTGCCAAAAAAAACTATCATAAATTAAAGAATGTATGTTAAACCTGAATGTATGTTAAAGTTAATGTTAAACCTGAAAAAGGGCAGAGATTACCAAGAGTTCAGCCTTTATTATAACTATCAATTAACTAATGGTATGTCTGTCCTCATAGATAGCCCACAGTTTTCACATTTATTACCATGGCAATGCTTTTATTACTTATGGCTAGAAAAGGTGGCTTTTTGCCATCAAATATTCAACTTAATATTTTTTTTTTTGCTTCTATAGAACTTCTATAGAGTGTATAGAAGGTTCTAGAATGGAGATCGCTCATCTTATAAACACGTATGACTGGTAGACTGATAGGTAAGCTAATTCATGTCACGCATGCCTTATATGGTTCCAGTGGTTATTCAGCAAGTGTTTGCTTTGGATAAATGCTTTCCATGCCCCCAATCTGCACAGACACCTGCTACAGTGGAGGCCATTGAGGAAGTTTAATACCTAATAATATGATGATATAGAGAGACTTTACCTTCACTATTGTTTGAAAAAGAGCCCCTTATGACAGACTATGGAATTATTTGATCATTCATTTTTTATTGTGATAGTCTGTTTATGATCTTTAATATGTCAGTACTATTAAATGCATGCACTGTTCGATCCATGGCGGATTTATGTGCCTTTGTACATGACCAAAAACAAATAGAGAGGCTGATATTTTGGTGAACATGAGATAAATTCTCATTTTCGCCTTAATACTTAGGGAGATTTCAGAGACCTTCCTATCTGGCCTTGCACTCCTGTTGTGGAGAGTCTCAGGAACGTTGAAATATTAATAAGCAAATGGGCCAGTGCCTCATCTGCCATGCACAGCATCAAATAGCCTCTCTCAATAAGGGAGGGCCTGGTGTAGGAAGCACCTGCCATTTACCATTTCATTTTCTATCCCTTCTATTTACTCTGCTCTACATATTATTTTTATTCCCCATTGACAGGGGTAAATGAAGGGATTAATAGGCCTACATATTAGGAAAATCAACGAGTGCTCTGCCAGGGTGGGACAGGACAGACGGCGCTTCCCTCAGGTAAACGAATGCAGGCGGACTGGATTAAGTCTCATTTTCACTGGGGCTTAACGCAGATCAGAAGCCATTAGTGGGACATTGTGAGAGTAAAAATTAAAAAAGGAAATGAATGGGAACTTTAATTAGCTTTCGTTCCATTAAAATTCAATGGAGCTGATGCCGGACTAACTTGGCATTCACTGACTTGTATACGCACATACATTGCAGTTTGTTCCTGTGCTCTTTTATTTTAGCATCCATTTTATCTACAGCTATACCAATGTTATCTAGCTATTTATACCTTGTTTATAATGTAAGGTGGTGTTATCTTTTAGCTTATCATTGAAAATCTTTTAATTTTAGCAGTAGGCCCATTAATGAATGTGTACAACCATTAACATGTTGAGCAACAATTATGTAATATAAGAACTTGTTTATGCAGTACTTTGCAATTATTATGTAAACATTCTGAGGGGCACAATATAATTCACATGTCTTTGTGACAGATAGTTATGAATCATATGTGGTCCCTGTCAGGAGCAGTCTCTGCTGTTTGTGAATTGTCGCACTATACACTAAACACAAGATGGCACTGTTCAATCACTCACAGCTCTCCCAGACTTTACCATGGCTTGGTATTTGTCAAGTGTACAAATAGTGATTTTCACTCAGTCTACATGGATATCTGACTCACTGGAACCAGGCAGGCCTCTGGAAACCCTGAGGTCTCACGTTGTGAAATATCTGCAAGGCCATTACAAATTGTATTGTCCTGGTCAAGAACATTTCAGAGTGGGTAGTTCTCAGGTCATTTTCTCCAATTGGATGATGTGTGGAAAAGAGGTATGGCAAATTGTTGTAACCTTGTTTCAAATGTCCATGCCAAACTTCTCAGATGTATGGAGGAATATCCTTCTACACTGAGACTGAGATTGAGAGCTGCGGTGTGAATTAACATATATTAGTTCTCATCAATGTTATGGCAGTTAAGCATCTGTCATAATACAGTTTCATGTTTATTTGTGTGGTTGTTGGTGGGGGAAGACTGTACATAAAAGCTTTACAGAGAGAGTGCATTAGGATACATTTGAATGTCTTACAAAAATCATGCAGGTGTGATGGGTGTTATATATAATTATAGTTTAATAAATAAATAAATGGTTTAATAATAATAGTGCATAGCACATAGTGCTTGAATACCTGTTTTATAAGTTATAATAATTTAGTTGTTATTTGTGTTTGTGATCATACAAGGTTATAAGTTCAAAGACCCCAGGATATTTGTTGACGGTAGTTAAAGTTGCTGCCATAGGAACTATCTCTCAGATATTTTTTATATAGTTCTTTCTCGTTTTTCTTGACTTATCTTGAATTATTTCAGTTTCCTCATAAAAAATAATTGCAAAATATCTTGGATTTGTTAAAGGATTAAATATTAAAGCTGAGATTCCCTTGCTTTTAAGCATGCTGCCTAACGATCTGTTCCCACACAGTCTCTGGTTGTTTGCTCATCAGGGTGGAGTGGATGGTATTTTCTTGTAAAATGTTGGATAGCCCACTTTTAACTCCCCTCCTATCGGCTGAAAAAATGTGTGCTGTTCAGTTAGGTCTGGATCAGTTTAAAAATGATTTCTGCCCAAAATACAACTCCCGTTAGAGCAACACCAAATATGGCCATCGAATGGAGCATGTGTAAATACATATGTCCCATTTTTCCATTTTTATACTGCCAGCACAAACAGTTCTACTTCTAGAAATATCACCCCCAGAATTGTCCATTGTCTAAATTTAAATGAATGCCACACCCACATCAAATTGGCTCACAATTCTATCACAGAACATTGATTCGGGGGCAGGGGGTTGTGCTGTGATTTTGGTATTTGAGCTCAAACTAAAAGCTACCTCCTGGCATAGTGGGACCCTCCATTTATTGTGTGGCAGGAGAGGTGCAGAAGTAAGGCACTGGGAATGTTTACAGACAGGGTGGTGCTGGAGGATTAAGAGTGCGGCTTTAGGGCTTTTCAGCACCCGCGTCTGGGGCGATCTGAAGACATGTTCAATCAGTCAGGATCCAGCCCCTTCATGCTAAGTATTAAAGGGAACACTCCTCATTTTAGCAGGGAGTCTGTGTTGCAGTAAGAGCTTGTGTGTTGTTTTTTTTTTAACTTGCATAATTTTTCTCTTGAACATCCACTATTTAGTTGTTGAACCCGTAGAATATGTTATTAGCTGATTCGGTGAATCTAGTGCTCCATCCTGCTTACATGTGTGACCTTATAATGCACAGCATGGTGTTACTGACAGAAAGCGAAGTGCATTAATGTTCTTTAAGAGCTTTAAGTGTCAAGTCAGGCATTTTATTAATAAACAAATGCATAAATGTATGCCTCCTTACACACTGTGAAAAAGCACAGCACATTAATGTTCATGAAATGGCACAATTACAGGCCTATTTGACTTTCAGTGCAATGTTACAGTCTTTAATTTCTTGGTTACTGCAGAAAGTCACTGAGCTTTAAATTTGCGATGAGGCACTTGACTCATTTTCAGCAAGGGTGTTTTACATAAGTGTGCACTCACAGTGGGCACAATGAGAAACTACTGACGGATAGAGCCACCCCTCTGCCGAAAAGATACAGAACAAGGGTGTCTTGCTTCCGCAGACTCTTGGTCATAGTCAACTAATAATATAGCCAAGGCTAAAGCAGTGACAACAGGGCCTGACTGCAGTCATGACACGTACCTTCACCATCTGAAGTAATCAGGAGCACACACCATTTGCTTCACAGATCTCTTCATTGTCCGCAACTGAAACAAAAATAAAGCAGTCAGCCACAGTCATACATAAGGTTTATGTGAAAACCACACTCATTTTATCACCAGGGGGCACTAGAATCATTCAATGGTTCCGCATTCCTCACAAGAACAACAGCATTTGCCATAACTGTATATGTCAGTGTCTATGCTCATAGACATGATTCATGGCCTTTTAAATATTCGCTTGTTAGTGCTCTGGCACTCTGTATATATTTCAGCCGCTAAAATCCTCAGCAGGTACCCTAGTGCTGCTTTGTTTAGCGACCTTGTTGTTCATCTGCTTTCACACATTGCATGCAAACATTCTGGCCAGCTGTAAGACTTTCATTTGCTTGAGGTTACAGTGAATGGTAATTGTATCTTGTGCGGTGTGGTACTTTGTTTCCAGGCAAAAATGGGATGATTGTCAAGGACTCAATGGACGTTCAGACTGGTTTTATTCTTGTGGTATTGTCTGTACTAACATAGTCTTTTTGGGAAGAAAAAACTGTGGTTATAATGTACACCAATGTTACTGAGTTGTAAGTTCACACCCTTTTTTCAATGACAACATTCTTTCAGTGAAAAAAGAGAAGGACACTATATAATGCACAAGAACAGGAAATCTGTTTCAATATATTTTCATTAATTTTTCTGGGATCACAATAATGGCAATAGCTTGTTATCCTCAGAACTGTTGTGTGGTCTTTCGTTAGTGGTAAAAGGCAGCATGTTTCTTCTTTCTCACTTGCAAATTGGAGGCCACAGAGACATAGGTACAGGGGGTGTGAAACATGGTCATAAAGTCAGGCCTTTTGTTAATAAACAAATGGATAAATCTATGCCTCATTGCACACTACTTAGGCAAACAAGGATTCAAATGAGAAACAACTTTTGTGAAGGGCAATGCCCAGCAGTGCTGTGGCCTGATTTTCATAAAACAGGACAGGAGTCCAAGGTGTTGCAGTCTTGAATCCTAAATGCCATGATCCTGCTGTAACCAAAATCCTTTCCTGACCTGCAGTTGCTTCAGTGAATATCCCACAATTTTAAAGTGATATAATATAAACAATTAACTATGTGATACAACTTGGACCATTAGTGTGAGGTAACTGAATAAATATATGATTTTTTACATTATTTTTTTATGCATGTGCATAAATATGTATACATCACCCCAATATTTTCCTTTCAGAACATGGGAGCCAGATGGATAAAAATATGCATTCAGTTTAGTAAACTGTTGTGGATTATGTATGTTAAATCATTTCAAATGGGACAATTAAAATTAGTGTACAGAATCACGGTTCCCATTGCCAGTAATACATCTATTTGTAGGTAAGGTCTGGCCTGGGGGACATGGAAATCCAAAAAGACTATGCCCTGGATCAAATCAGCATTTAATATCATCATTTCTTTTCAAATCAAGTTAACTTTGTTAATTGATGAACATCAGAAAAAGTAGCAATTTCAAAGATTCTTCTGCGAAAGTTAAGAACGAATGTTAATTGAATTCAAGTTCACAATTAACATTTGTACATATAAAATATTCACTGTTGCACCATACACTCAAAATGGCATGTTATCATGACTGACCTGCAGTTTATGTCCATTGATTATGTTGTGTGGTATATATGGAGTTTATAAGCTGTATCTCAGTCCATACACATATTGTGTGGGTGTACAGAGCACAGAAAGGTTTTACGGGAAACGATCACGTCCATCTGGCAGACACTAAAAGTATAAAAATTGGTTCTGCTGTTTGGTTTGGGAAAAACTACTCTTGTATGAGTAAGAAGCTGTAACAGCGAAATGATCACAAAATAACTTATCTATGGGTAAACCACTTTTCTTCAGTACATGTAACTGATTTATACTGGTTTGCATTTATGTGTTTGATGTGTCGGCTAAAGTTTTTTTTTCAGTGTTTGCTGTGCACAGTATGTTATTTGTTTTACCTACTCCCTTGTAAATATCCTCTTTAAGACATAAATAAATAGATATTGTCACATTTCTACTGATACTCCCTGTTTAGACATTCCATTTTTAATTTTGTTTTTTCATCACATGGCATGCTTGACTTTTGGATAGGATGATAGCATTACAGGGGAAGACTGTAACTTTTTTTAAAAAACTTTATGATAGTTAAATTGGATGATTCATCTACTCTGCGGAACAAGTGAATGGAAGGGGCTGAAATAGGTGAGTTTTACATGGTCACACCTAATTTGTTTGTTAGTAAGCCTCTGTCGTGCTCAGATGCCTCACAGGGAATTTAGTCAAATGTAAAACCACTCGCTAATCCATGGTCAGGTCATGATGCTGGAGCAGAGAGCAAAGCCCGCATTCCTCATGTTTTATCCTGGTGTTTGTTGCTCCCAGTGTGAGCAGGAAATGCTGTCAGCCATGTCAGATGGCAGCACTTTCCAGCCCCACCTTAATGACTTTAATTAATGTAATTAGCTGCAAAGTATCTGTGGGGAATGGAATTCAGCTGTATGGAACCCTCAATTTCTCCATTGCCCTCAAATTCAGTCAACCACTTCTGTTGAATCCCATCACAACTAATATTTTGACTCCGCTACTATTGACAACCCTTGTTTCTCAACCATATTCTCGTCTTGTCCTTCATAGACTCATTCCTAATGTACCTGGAATGACTCACAGTTTTTATAATGTACATTATCTCCTCTGAACCTGGATGACTGGGTGGATGATGTTGGTAAGGAATGAACAATAAAACGAATCAGTCAGCTATTAAAAAAAATAAACATCAACTGTGAAATGAAGTTGAACAGCTAAAATATGATTAGCAGATAGCAGACTATGTTGGCCCTCCAGCAGGGTGTTAGAGTTACTGTATCTTGACATTTTTGGCTCATGGAGAGTTTGTGGGCCACTATGGCAAACCAGTTGTTCATCAGTTATCAGTAAAACAAAGATTATGAGGGCAAACTTACATACCAATGCTGAGCTTGGATTCTCACGTTTTTAGATTTTGACAGAAATGAACTTGAACTCCAGAAATGTGTAGGATCTCACAAAACCTAAAATACCACTTAATCTGGGTAGGTCTATAAATCCAGTGACTCATCCTTAATGCCTCAAATGACTAACCTTTTATTTCCACATTAAAGGCCTTCCATAATATTTATGTGATTACTTGTTTGAATTTTACTTTTTAAAAAATCTTAATTTTAAAAAATCATTTACACATTTGTCTTTCCAGCCATTTGTTAAGGTGCATTTTATCATAATTGCTGAAGTTCTACAAAACTGGCTGAAGAGAGGCTTATCCCAGCCTGGCATCAAATCTATAATACACAGCAGCACAGTCCACCACTCTTCATACAGTATGTGGTCCTATAGAATTCACATTTGATTTTACTTTTGAATGGAGCACTTTGAGTAGATTGTAGAAATGGGTTAGTGGAGTTTTTGAATGCTGCAGAATAATTCGGATGGGTGTCTGACAGGTGGTGAGAGAAGCTCCCTCAAACCCTAAATAATCACAGCAGAGTTTTCTTGCTTAACACGTAATGCCACCACATGTCCATTTGGAGTAAATCGAAAAACCACTTCCAATTTCCATGATATTTCAAGAAAATGCAGGAATCAGAAACTGATGGTGCTCTTACACAGGAAGAGGAGGACAAAAGTAGTGTATTTGTATTATGTTATAGTGTATTGTCAGTAGTATAGTCACTATGCATTTATTACTGATTTCATACCTGTACATTTCACTGGGTGAATTTAATAACATCATTAAATCAATTGAGTTAAATATTTTTACATGTATGTTTCACATTTAGTTACAGTCTAGTAAGTCATGCAGCAAAATGTCAGAGTGCCTTTAAAATGAATAGTACCATGAAAATACTGAAAAAGTACTATGAAAATCACTATTAAAGGAAAGGCAGAGCTCACACATCCATCCTGAGCAAGTCTCTACAATCACATATGTGGTATTTTTCTCTATCAAAGATATGTTTGATTTTACAATGCCATTAACTTTTAAAAACATTTTGACTCTAATATGTTTCTGTGTTTCATTGGCAGTACCACCAAAAGGAATTCATTTTTATTTATTTGCAGTGGGAACGGATCCTTCATTTTTGTCTTTTAAAGTTGAGTGGAGGTTATCAAAGATATTTAATCTATGGATGACAGAGAAAATCCCTGACAGATATTTCTATTTAGACTGGTGCAGGATGATCTTCTTTAAAGTGTCCTTCATTTTCAAACATGACATGAATTGTTGTAAGACATCAGCAGTGTGTGACCCTTTAGCACAGGTAGCCTTCAGCATCCCAGGAGGATCACAAATGCATTTTTATCTTTGGTTTTTATAACCCACACATGACACAGAGGAGTACACAAACAGAGTGAGTAAAGGTGTTGAGAGAGGGACGGAGGGCGAGACGGAGAGAGTTAAATGGAAATGATTGATGGTGCTTGCAGTGTGAAAACGGCTCCCTGGGGTGGTCCATACAGGAGTCTCATATGCCTCCATGCACCTTTTATATTCCTCCAACTAATGCAGCTGTAATGCAAATAAAAAAACAAGTTGAAGAGAATGAGTTATAATTCAGACGAAGGAAACTTCTTTCCCATTTGATATAAGAAGCAGTCTGATTGTAGAAAAATGACACATCTATTAAAATAACAGGGTAAACAGGACATGTGTTTTTTCTTAAAGTAAACTTATAAGTAAAGGTAGTAAAATGCAATCAGCACCACCTTCCAATAGATATCACTTGAACAATACATGGAATTTTTCAGTCACCAAAAGTAGGCTCACGGTAAATTCTTATAAAGACTACATATGTATTTTTTAAAACCACATGAATGGAGTTTGTAACATGCAAAAAAATATGTTACTCAAAATATAGTGCATAAAAGTATTCTTTCAACTATTTTGCCAAAGAAAAGTCTTGTAATAATGTCATCTGCAATTCCTTATTTCTTAAAATGTTCTTACATTGGAAAATGTGTGGAGACAGACAAACTGAAGAGCAAATAAGTACAACCTTGTTTAGTCAAATGTTTTTAACATACTTTGGGGTCACACCAGCAATGAAACTATCTCTCCAAATTACTGCATTGCTTTATGCGAGTCCATAGAGGGCAGCATTTTGCTGCATGTCCAGTTGTCTGCGACACCATAAATCCAGCTGATTTTGACCAATTCAGATCTCTCTGTGTTCATAGGCTTACATTCTGAGAGTCAAACTGCATATCGCTTCTTAGGGTCTTGTCTTTATTCATGGCCTCTGTAAATTCATTTCTTGCTTATGACAGCATCTGAGCGATTTTGAGTATTTCCATTCTCAACTTTTAATCAGAATTGATTGGTAATAAAGCATCTAAAAGATAATAATTAAGCAAAATGTGTGTCTGACCAATCTATTTGCCAGTAAACTTTGTGTTTCTTTTTAACACATGTGTATTTTAACAATGCTTCTCTATAGTACATTGTTCATTGGTTGAAAACGTAAAGAATGGAAGCTGAGACACTGAACGTGAAAATCAAAACAAATCACTAAATACACAACATAAATACGTGGATCATGATTATTTTATTGTAAATAAACATGGCTACTTTTTGATGTCGATGTCATATATCTGAAATGAAAGAAAATATTTCATACTTTTTCCCCGAGGACCAATGTCATAAATAAAACCGTTTAAGAGACTGTATGGTCATAAACCGCAACGTATCTTTGCCAAATCAATTCAATGACACCGATGACATTCAACAACTGTTATGTATTTCTGAATGAGGTACAGCTGTCATTATGAGCATTAATGCTACACGTACAAACACAATGTATTGCGGGATATACATGGGAGTAAAGTAAATCGTCAGGCTATGAGGAGGAAGGGAAGCCTCGCTTACAGACGGCTGAGACTGGGTGGATTTTACAAATCTTTTATAAGGACAGTGGGGTAAATCGCTCGCAGCTCTCGCACATGAGCAGAGACGACTGGAGCTTACGAGAACGGTAGACCATAGGCTGTTGTATTCAAACCAGGCCGATAATCGATAGTTCGATCTGGTGAGCGATCAACGTGGATTTATTTATTTATTTATTTATTAATTTAACCGAGCAGATTGTTAAACGCCAGAAAACGGCCGCGTTAAAATGCAAACTGCTACAGAAGCTGGGCAGTAGATGACCGAGATGAACCTGAGCTTTCATTTGGAATATAACTGGTGATACAACTAACATACTGTTGCACTTGGTTGTGGGATTAAATATTTAACAACACTGTCACTGTTTCCTATTTACAATATCCCTGAATTGCAGGAATATTGTACATTAAAATATTTGCAATTGACTAATTTATCATATTACACACACGCGCAGTTTTGAAATCAATGTTAAGTAATTATAAAATACCTTGTTCTTTTTGGAATCGTTTACTGAACTCTAAAATTGTTAAATGTTTAAATTATTTTGGCAGTTAAAATATTTTTACTCGCTTCCATTACAATAATAATACGTATTATTGTTGTTATTATTAGTAGTAGTAGTAGTGGTAGAATTATTTAAGCGTTAAACTATTATACAATTGCTCATTGAATGCATATGGTAAATCTCTTCCCTTCAGATATATCCGGGTGATTAATTAATTTTAAACAGACTGGTAAATACATGTGATTAGACATTTAGATAAAAAATGAGGTAAAATGTTTTAAAACATGCATTACTAAATCCAAGGCTTAAACCATTATTATTCAAGGGGTCGTTTCATGTTGGTGTTGCAGACTCGGAAATGGGGTCGTGCAAGAAAAAAACATTTTCAAAGGATAGGGTGAAATGTCGAGAAATAACATGCGAAATATCTAATCTGAGAAATCTAGTGCCAGATTTATTGTTGTACGGTGTCGCCCATTAACACCATTTAAGTGATACTTCAAGGGAATAAATACATTCATAATGCTAAAACTATGTCTGTCCATGCTGAATTTCGTTTTATTGGCGCAATTCCGCTCCAGCAATCCATGTATCTATTTGTCAAGTTGCAGAGGATTTATTGACAAGGTCTACTTGAGCAAATTCTGTTTAGACAACAGTATATTTCATTCAGGTCTTTTTCATCGAATTGGCGAAGGTTGGTTCTATATTCTACTGAAATCATGAAATGACACCCGAGATAAACAGAATGTTTACACTCTCCGCGTGAGCTGAAGCTGATATGTAAATTCACTCTTTTTCTTTCATGAAATTTGCATTTAACCTCTTAACCAAACACCACAGGGCTCCAAGTCAAACAACTTGATGGTCACCCCTTTATGACCGATTGCTGTATCGGGAAACGGGACAGACCAATTTAGATTGCGGTAAGAAGAGTTAAGCACGCCGGTTAACAATGATGAGATCAACTTTTCACTGAAATGGTTGTTTTGATGCTCCAATGCCTGACGAGCAATGGCGCGGCTTTCGCGTATTTATTATTTTATCTTCCGCCGCCAGGCCGGTCCTCATCTGCGGCTGCCGTTCCAGGCCCTGCTAATCAAACAACTTTAATATGACTAAACAGCATCTCGGCAGCTTCGGGAACAATCTCCGGCCCCCGCTGCAGAGCTGGGATTGCAGAGCTGAATGTCAATTCATTCGCTCCCAAGTTGGTGAGATGCGCAGTTTTGACAACCCATTACCTTGCCTGGCTCCTCTGACTTTGAAGGGGTCATGGACCTCACTAGTCTGTCACGGTAAAGTCATCTCCGTAATATAATTGGATCCCCATTATTTTTACTTCCAAGGAATGTCATGCACACAGAAGAACTATTTATAGCAGCCGATATATAGAATGCATGCTCGTCGTTGTAGTTGAACGTCTACTTTTGCCTAATGATATCCATCCACAGTGGAATTTAAATGTTAATAGTAGTTACAGAATATCAATACATTCTGCGTGTTTTTGCAAATTTACTACTATTTCCCGTATGTCCTTGCGTATATATTCACTACATTCGTTTTTCTTTTTCTTTTATAATACCAGCATTGTCATCTGTTCATATCAGAATAATTGTGAAATACATTGTTTTTGACTGTATAATTAATAGCTATCGAACAGGGTTTCGCCTACAGAAAATATATTTATTATGCTGATTCAACTTAATTAGACATAAAAAATATACGATATAGCCAGCCTTACTCTGGTTTAAAACGCAGTCGTTCACAAAAGCAGTCGTGTTTATTATGTCACGTGTAATGTATTAGTTTTCACTTATTTTGAGTCGCATTTGTTAAAAAAGGAACAACATCACCATCCACATATTCCATGAAGAAAATATTTTACAATATATTAAGAACAGTTCATTCTAAACGTCAAAACTGTAATTCTGTCTAAAATGTTTTTATTTTAGTCTATTGATCACTGACTTGTCAATGTCATATTTTCTGCATATACTTTTTTGAAAAAAATGTCCAGAAAATTCCTATTGTATTGTTATATGTCCTATTTCCTGAAATGACTAACCCATTGAAATGTTTCAAGTGGAATATTAAAAGTGTATCGCTGCCTCAGGGACATTACGCTGATGTTGGATATCTCTTACTCAATTTTAAAGACAGAGTGATGACCATATGAGAGCTCATCTACCTCTGAAAGATGAGGTCACATTCATGCTCTGTGAGTATAGACAGGTGTTGCCCTAGTGTTACAAGAACTGAATGTAGAACACACTGCATACAAGTAAACAGTGCTACACGCTCTCTTTTCAGATTTATTTACACAAGTGTTAAATGCATCACTTCTTACAAATGTTTATCACTTCTCAGTGCCAGATGGAGGTATGTGTAGTGGAAACAGTGGAGAAAAGGTCATAGCGCTGTTCATTATTATCAAATGAAAGATATTTCAGCACATCTCAGGGAATGTGTTAATGCGGTGTGGGAGTGGGAGTCACCAAAGCAGCGTTTGCTGTGGTACATTTGGTAATGCACTTCAGTAATGCTAGGACCTGGTGACATTGCGTTTTAAAATGGGGCCACCGTGTTGTCTAACAAAAGTATCATGTACTTCTCAGTCTTTACGTCTGCTAAATTAGACACATTATGGCTGGAAGGACATTGAGAACTAGATGTGGCCCCAAGGTCCACTATTAAGAAGTCAACAAGTTCCAGACAATACAAGTGACAACACACAACAATGGAGAGGGAGGGGAGAGGCCGGGAGGATCCCTTTTGTTTGAGCACAATTCTCTCCCTCCCCCAGCATTACATTCTTCAATACAAATATCAGCTCAGAAAACATACAATCAAGATCCCAAATCACCAATTAAATGCAAATAAAATAATTCATAAATTGTAAAAATTAAAAGTAAATGTAATTTAATATATACAGCAGTAATAGGGATTTAAACACACAGTATAACTGGCATAGTAACCAATAATAGGGTAGGAGGAAGGGAATGTGAATGTTAGCTTGTGGCTTCCAAACTTTCCTTAGTTTGGGGTTCAGTGCAACCAGCATCCTTCCGTAGTACTCTCTATGTGTTAGTTATGGGATTTGAGGAGGTTGTTAATTTTTTTTAAACCACCCATTTCACATTTTCCTTAGATGTCCTCACAAAAATGATCCATTTGAGTGTGTGTCTGTCAAATAGCTATCTCATGGCGGCAGGGAAGCAGCGAGAGTAAGTACGCTTTTCCCTCCAGCTTCCTGCCAGTGTTTCTGCCAGTCAGGAAGCAGAGGGATGCCACACACATTCTGTTTGTTCTGCATGAGCAAACAGATTGTAAACTGGCCGATAATTTTTGCACTGACAATGTCATTTACAGCTGTCAGCCTTTTGTCTGCCATTGTTTGCTTTATTCAAATATGAACCGAGCGGACCTCCCCTTCAACGGCTCCCGTCTGCATTAAAATCACATCAGTTCACTTCCATTCCTTCTTATCTGAAATTCATTGCAGGCAATCACTCGGCTGAATGCTTTGGAGTTGCCATGGAGGCAAAAGGTCTAGTGTAGACTTCAGAGGGATTAGGGAACTTGAGAGATTTAAGTCTTGAAGTATACACAGTTTCTTTATTGTGCCTTCGTTTGATCTTGATGGGGGGGCTTTACATTTTACTTTCATCAGGAAACATTTGTGCATGCATGATAGCTGTTTCAGGGCACTATGTATCATATATGCTTGGACAACAAGTGCAACTTGCTAGCAAAATGCCATAATCAATTTCATCTTATCAATACATATCCCATTATAAAACTTCTGTTTGCCATTTGTTATTCATGCATTTTTACTTTAGGAAAGCTTTAAAAATGCTTACAAATTATCACTGTTTATGTATTTGTACAGAAGTGTGGGTAATGGTACATAAGGAACTAGTCTAGTTAAATGGCTATTATTGGTTATGCATTTGCCATGAATGGTTAGTGCAGTGACCTGTATGTAAAACATTCATTTATACTGTTTTTTCTGTTCTTACATTCCATCTAATTGAAATAAACAAGGATGTAAATGGTATTCAGATTGTCTCAGTGTGTTCCAACGTAGGCAGTCTCTGTCTGAAAATATTTAATTTAAACACTTTTCAAATAGAATGAACAATGAATAAAATGGTCCTTGCATCTGAATCAGTTGATCAACATGTTTTTAACGTCATGGCTGGAAACATAGAGCATAAGGTGGCAGGTTATTTTGAATATGAGAGCAAATTCAAATATTTACTCATGATCCATGGTCCAACTGATGAGGCTGTCCATTTGAGGGAGGTTAGTTCATCTCTGATATGCAGCTGCAGTGTGGTGCGACATTACAGATGATCCAAAATGAGTCAGAAACTAATCAGCCTCATTCTCAGTGATATGACTGTGTTCTCACCCTGGGTCCCCTTCTCAGCTTTACATGCAGATGTGTGTTGAGAGTTTCATCGTCACACTTCTGTCCGTGGGGGAGTAAAAAGGAATTCACTTGCAGCGCTGCACACTGCCATTGACAAGGATATCCATATTTTTCACTGGACTAGACCTGCCCCATAACAGTTTCAGGCCAGTTTTCATGTTTCATTGCAGTAAGAAAATATTTAAGACATAAACACAAAATAGTGTATATTCAATAGGTGTATGAGCTGGCTAGTTAGTGAGTGAAACACAAATGTAAACTCAGGTACACGTGCACAATGGGTCAGACTAGTGGATTGCACAAACCGAGTAGAAAAAACAGAGGTAGACAGAAAGTTCAGAGCTGCACATGTTTGGCACAGTTTTAATTCTGGGAATTGCAGCTATTTGCTCTGCTGTCTGAATGTGGACTCTGGTAGAAAAGAAATTGGTGGTGTGTTTTTCTCTTATTTGCGTTGTATTCACTGGAAAATATCTGAAGACAAATAAAAATATGTGTGCATATTATTATTATTTTTTGTGGTGGACCAATCACCGTTGAAAACCAGCACCTGTACCTGGTGAAGAGTCCTGGGAGTGGGGGCCTAAACCCTCTAAACGTTCCTTCCAGCAGGTGATTTCCACTGATCCAGTCCCTAAATACATAAATGTGTTCAAGTATTGTATAAGAATAGATTCAACTCAACATGCTCTCATTCCTACACTCTTAATGTACAACCAGGTATTGAGCCTTGAACATCGGCCTGATAGCACATAGCATGCACTTTGGAAGAGCTGAACAGACTCCTGCCTTTGCCTGTTTGGGCAACGTTCTGCATATTGGAAGAGGATTATTTCGAAATGCCAGTCCTGTGTCTAACAAAAGAAATTAAACATTTTCTGAATTCTGACAAACCTGGTGGTCTTAAAGTGATTACTGTTTTATTTTGCATGTATTTTATATATCGTTTATGATAAACATTGATTTGCGTTATGAAATATTTACGTGACGAACAAAAATACCAATTTCTTCAGTCCAAGGCAGGTAGTGGTATTTCACTGCATAAGCAAATAAATACTATATGCACATTGAACTGTGTGAAGATATTTCCCAGTTTCAGACAAGAACTAATCAAAATTCTCAGGTTTATCATTCTCAATGCAGATCTAGCCTGCAAGTTTTTTTTAAATTGACTTCATATTCCAGAAATTAAATTATGTTGTGAGTGAGTTTGTTTAATCTAATTTATACATGGTGTATAAATTTCAGGTGATGTATTATCATTACATCACCTGTTCATGCTCCATGATTGAAAATTATAGCAAAAGCTCTAATTGTTAATTTAACCAGCCAGTAGTTAGAGACTGACATGGGCATGATTAAATTTTCATTTATAATCTGAGAACAGCTTTTATTTATTTATTACTGTCACCTCACATAATTTATATCTGTAATGCTGTCACTAGTTTATTGTCACAAAATCATGAAATTAGAAATTATTTTAGGGTTCCTTATGGTTTGAATATCAGTTCCTTAATTATTTCATATACAAAAATATGGCTGAACTTTAGAGATTGCTATAGTATGACCATAAAGATTTCAAAATTATACAAAGGGTAGGTAAAATTGATCAAATGGAAAAAGTGTGCACATGCATGATTATATGTACTATTCAATGTCATAAAAACATTTCATGCTGTCATTAATTATAAGATGCTATGTAAGTGCTAGGATTGGGAGTCTTTTACACAGTGCAGTCCAATGTCTCATCCTGTAATCCTGATTGGCAGCTCATCAGTCAGTGTCTAATGCATGTGAGGGTTAGCATTGCGCACAGCCGTTACTTTGATTCTGTGTAGTTGCCTCCGGGACAGCCACGTAGCAATTATTTTTATACATATTTATGTGAACCAAAGGAGGGTGAAGATGAGTTCATTTAGAGCACAGCTATACTCAGCCAAACCTACAATCCAAGTGCATGCATAAAAAATACATCTAAAACTCTGCAGCACGAACAGTGAATGTGTTTACCCATAAGCAATATGTTTATCCTGTTAACCGAGTGTACAACTGTAAATTGCATATCTCAAGGTTACCCATCCCTGCTCCATGCCTGAGAATATAATAACACTTGTTCAGAAGGTGTGCCTTTTGTTATTTATGCACCGCAACTCAGACGGCAATGAGAGGGAAGCAGTGTGAATTTTCTTCTCAAGAGCACTCAGAATGTTTGCAGATGTCTCAACAATCACAAAGCCTAGAGTGGCTTGCTAAAATAAATACACATGGAGCAGATGAATGAAAACCATCCACATGCTTGAATTCAGTCACTGAGTGTGTCTGATATGTGGCCATGTGACTGCAGTTTGCCATTTTAATGTTTAGAACTGAATAATTGAAAATGTGCTCTGTATTTTGGAGGCTCAGTCAACTAAGCACTTTGTTGTAAAGCAAGAGTCTCCTTTTTGTTTAATGGAATTAAAGCAATTTGTGTTGAAGAATGCTTGTCTTTTTAAAGTATTCATTCTATTTTATGTCATGATGAGAAGCTTGTTTCTATCTAAACAGGAAACAAAGTGATTTCAGTTTAATCTATTTTCCTTATTTTTATTTATTCCTGGACATGAAATGTGATTTCACCAAGTGATAGTCTTATTTTATCATTTGTGAAAAATTACACATGTGCTGGCAGTTGCAATTTCTTTTTATGCTGTAATCCACCATACAATGAATAATCTGTTCACTGTAGTTTAGTGGCTATATTGGTTGTTTTATGCTGATTGTCAGTGATCATCAGATATCAGTGTTTTTAGCTGATTAATAATAAATAATAAATAAATATGCTACTCAAAATGTGTGAGCTGATACAAAAAAAGAACAAATAGTTTTGTGAATTGTTAACTTTCTCAGTTCAGTACCCTGCTTCCTTCACAAAATGGCCATTTTGCTAAAGAAAAAAATAGAGATTAATGCTGGTGTAAAATTTTACCTGAGTACCAGGTAAAACTGCAAAAAGGATAACTACATGAACTGTGGAAATTAAAAAGAGTTTCCAATACTGAAGTTCCCAAAGAATATATATATATATAGTTTTCTTTTTGCATATTCAAATGCAGGAAATCTTACCCAGGCCCTGCCTTCCCTGAGTGGTACCATTGTCAAGAGTCTGCTTATAAAGTGTTATCTTTGAGCAAAGAAGTTCATTTGGATGAGATTAACTCTAGCGGGAAGCCTTGCTATAGCTGACTTAGTTTACAAAATACATTTTTATGGTGCAGTGAGAGGGTATGTGAGGTAGCTGTGGCCACCCAGGTTTCATGATGCGAGAAGATTGCAGGCATCTGCGCTGAGGATACATTCAAATGACACGTGCTTTCCATGGCTGCCTCGGGGCGGGAGGTGGTTACATATCTGCCAATCACAATATACTGCTCTCCTGGGTTACTTGCACTTATTAACATATAACTTGGCAATCAAGTGGTGTCTGCTTAAAACCTTTCCTGCTGAACACTACAAGGATAAATCATGTGGGGTATGATTAATGTTGCATGTGTTCTTGCCTGGTGTGGTTACTCTTCGGTTTATGCTCAGTGCAGTGGCGTTTGTTTTGGAGGGGTGCTGAGGAGGTCATATTTGTATGCAGACAAGGGCACCTTATCTCAAATGTCTATGCTGAGCAGCAGGGTCCAATCAGCATTCAGACTGCGTGGCCCATTCGCGTCTCCTCCAGCCTTTTTCTGTGTGTCAGTGGGTGCGAGTATACACACACTGAAGGATACTGTGTGTGTGTGTGTGTGTGTGTGTGTGTGTTTGTGTGTATGTGTGTGTGTGTGTGCATGCGCATATAAATGTGTTTGTATAGTATGCGCTGAGAGGGTGGAGGATATTGTGAGTGTGAGTGTGTGCACATGTTTGTGAATATGTGTTTGTGTAGTGTATAGAGTACACACACACACACACACACACACACAGCAGGAGGAGAATCCTCCATTCCCCAATCCATTCATTTCTCAAAGAACAATCACTAATTTCTGAATAAAAACGTGACCCTCTGACCGAGCCCAACTCAACTGTGGCATACTGCAGAGATGAGGGTCCATCAGCCCTGCATTTGGCCAAGCTGCTCTCTCTCATTCATCCAGCCGGAAAGGTTTTCTGCATCAGAAGAAGGAGAAAACAATAAACAACACTTTTAATTATGATTATACCAATAATTGATGGAAGAATTCTTCACTAAACCTGTTGAACAGCTGCTGGACTGATTTAAAGTTAGAGGAATCATCAGCAGTGCTTCTTATTCACATATAGGATCAGTGTAACATCCCTGCTCTGGTGCTTTATTTCACTGTTTTACAGATAGGTGATGAGTTTATGAAAGGGATTAGCGTCACAGAAATTACTAAAATGAGACAATCATAGTGCTTTCAAACACCATATTTTAAACTGGAGTATTGATATCAAATATATCCAATTTGGCATATATATTATTCCATAGCTTAGCTTTCATGAGGCCAAAATATCACCAAAATTTCAATGTGTTTTTTTATTCCATGGCTCAGGATTTTCTTGAAGTGTCCTTTGTAAAATAAAGGTGAGTGTAGAGGAAGGTTTTCAAGTCACCAAAGTTAAAATAACTTTTAACTTTTTTAATTGATAAAAACTGGTAAAACAGCCCACATTATAATACATCAGTGTGTTCAGAAATACAGAGCGCCATCCTTTGTGCCATTATTTGCTTCAGTGTTGTCTGGGTGAATTTTACATTTGAGCTTTTGAACCATGTGTCTCTTGCAGACACTTTACGATTCCTTCTGCACTTATAGAGCAGAAATTTGATTTATCCCCTATAGAAAGACCAGATGTTTGAATGAAGTCATGGAAAAAATCCAAACATTATTTTTTCAGCAGGATGCCCTCTTGCAGTTAAGTGCTGCTTGATACATGCCATGGATTATGTTATTCTTGGGGAAAGAAAAGAGTATTCATGAAAACAGAGTGGAAAAGAAATGGAAATAAAGCAGGTATATATGCAAATTCCTTTCCACTAAGCAACTATTATGAATGATGAACTCCCAGACATACTCAGGTGTAAGCTGTTTCTGACATTCTGCAATGGGCTGGCAACCCATTGGTAACCTTGACTTTAAGCACCCTCCAGGTAAAGTATAACTGCAAATGAATTTTAGGCAGACACAATCTGAGCTGTTTATAAAAGGGATTTTAGAAAATGCATCATGCCTATCATTTAAGTGGAGTGGTGGGAAAGTCCTCCCTCACAACAGCACCAAAAATCCGGTGTACTCTTTTCAGGAGACATTGTAAGCAACTGCTAGTCAGCTAACTGGAGTTGAGAAGTATAAATTGACATGTGAGTTAGCATTTAAGTCCTCCTTTAACATTTCAAACAGAGTTAATCATATCCTGCCTTAGTTATACTGGTTTTATTTTGGAAATCATAGAAAAATCATCAAGCTTGTATCTTACCATATCCTTATAATCAAATCCTATCCTGTTTGGACATACTGTATGTGAGGTAATTTTACCACAGAAATAATTACTCAGTGGTATTATTTAAGAGATCGGCTCATATTATTATTACTGAGCATATTGAGAGGTTGTTGCATGAATCCATATGCCATGGAGCTACAGTCAGCAATCAATCATTCATTTCTTCCAATCAAACAAAAAAAACATGTATTGATGCTAATTTCTTTCCAGTTGGCATATCTTAAATTTTCAAAGGTGAAATGAATCAATCAAATATTATAATTTTTAAATTAATTAAATTAATTATGTTTTGTATTATAGACAAAACATAATCAACAAACTGCAATTGCAATTTTTGTACAATAAATGTCTCAAGTATTACTTTTCATGAACATAAAAGTGTGACTCAAAAGAGGTGAAAGCTAGTTTGGCCAATTTACTTGAGGTTATAAAATATTCTCAACCATGTTTGCTTTAGTAAATAATTCCAGAGTATTTGGGATTCAAGGGAAGCTGCAAAAATGCCTGCCAAACGGGTAAAGCTAAATGTCATATGGTTTTCAATAACATTATGAGTTATACATTTTATGCCAGTCCAGTCCTCACAGGCAATTTTATACTTTGGACAGATATCAGTGTTTTATCAGTCCAAAAAATATTGCTGTCTGCAGTTTTGATTTGCAGACTTTTCAGCCTGCATCCCTCCTCTCCGCCTCTGATTTTGTCCTTTACTGTGTCCTCTCTCTCCATCAGTTTCCTCTCTCTCTCTTATTCTTCTCCCCTGTCTTCACCCTTCAGTTCTCTCCTCTCACATCAGCCTTTCTCCTCTGCTTCATCCATCTATCCCTCCTCCTTGGTTCCCCACATCCCCACTGTCTTTCTCCATCCCTTCCTGTCTGCCAGGCTCAGGCCGGCTCGGCCCTGCGCTCTCCAGTCCCTGGTCCATATGTACACTTAGCCGGACTGTGTAAACCTTGACAGGTGGATGTCGATCCCTCTCATATTTGCAGTGGGCTTTATCAGGCCCCTGATTAGTTTCCAGAGCAAACCTTAGGAAAAGAAAACATTACCAACAGTGTGTGAGCCAACAGACCCAGTTAGTTTTCGTCCGCTGTGTATTTACATGGACATGGGGCTGTTTTGCTAAGGCTCTCTTAAACTGACGAGTGTTAAACAGCGCCTGCAGAGGATGACTTGTGAAGGTTTTACAAACAGCTGGAGCAAGCCGCCTGACCGCCGTTGTGTTTGTCAGTCTTCCTGAGTGGCGCTCACTCATTACTAATACGTCATGATCAGACACCATCGACAGTACAACTTTACTGTTTGCAAAATCATTCTTTGATATCATCAGCAAGTTTACAGATGGTCCCTTCACCAAATATACAGAGGAAGAGAAGCTGTTGAAAGCCTATGCTTGTACAGCAACAAATAGGGAAATTAAACCAAACCTGAAGCAGTTTCATTTCCATTTGCTGTTTGAAGAAGGGCCTCAGACAAAAGCCAAGGAGCATGATCTAATAAACAGTGTTACTGTCACGGCGATGTGTATTTGTAGATGTCTGTCAATGACAGACCAGGGGACCTGCCATGTTTGCCTGAAACAAATGTTAAACCAAACATGTATTCAAACATTGGTAAATTTGATCATGGCGACCGGGGCTTTTGCTCACGTGTGCAAATGAAAAATTGAGCTGAAGAGCTTCTGTGTATGACCTATATATGACATAATATATGCCCTGCATTTATCCTTCATGAGTTTACATGTTAAAATGCTGAGTTGTTACTTTGACTAAGCATTTCCTATGAATTTTAACCCACTACAGATGATTATTTGTTACAAGCTTAAATTCACAGTAGTGGTGCTTTCAATTTGAACATTTCAGCAAAAATCTTTGATAATTTGATTGTATTATGCATTATCGTATCCTTCTCCATTGCTTGATGTCATGGAAACAGACACACAGTGGCAGTCCCGCTGTGTTAGATGCCTATGTTGACCGATGGTGACATTTAAAAAGGAATTTTGCCATTTCCCCAGATGTGAGGTTATCACTGACAGCACATAAAGTCAATACCAATAACCATGAACCTTCACACTTTGTACCCTGCATTTTCTTTTTACTTCTCTACGGCACTCCCCCAGGTAAATGAAGTAAACACATCTGAAGGCATCAGAGAACATCATTGCTACAATCACCACAATACAGGGTAAATAAGAAATGTGATGTCAAACTTCATCCATTCTTCAAACATTCTTCAAAAAAAAGCAAACATGTATGATGTAATTGGCATGCTGCTAGAGGTCTTTTCAAATGAATCTGGAATAAAGTTGTGATACAAACTGAAATCATACATAAATTCTGCCAAATGATTGTGCTTTGATTAACTTCTACAACATCACAGTTGCATCTGTCCTTATAAATGTACTTGCTTAAAGGGCTGCCTGTACTGTTTTTGACACGCTGATTTTCAAAGGACTTTTTGCTTCAAGTTGAACCTAAATGGTCAAACCCAAATAGCCAACCTAATTGTGGTTGTTTGAATCATAATGTCAACATCTACAGAGGACAAGAATGAATATTGTAAAAATATACAAACATCTTTCTAGCGAATTTTACACATAACATTTTAATAACAATACAGCTAGCAATGGCTACACGATAATGACTAACAGTATTTTATTCTCTCTCATAGTTTTGTTATGGATGTTATTAACACATCGATAATCATCAAGTATAATCATCCCAGTTATGGGGAAAATTTCATTTCTTGTTCTCACACAGTGCAACAAAAATACACTATGGAAAAACCTGAATAAAGGCATCTAGCAGGTGACTGAGCATCACTCTTCACAGTGCCCAAAGAATCAGATTGGCCGCCCAAAAGGTGCAGCTTGTAGTGTGGAGTGTAGTACTGATGTTAGGCCTTTGTGTAGGGATCACATAGCTGCTTCAGCCAGATATCCAACTGAAAAAATGTCTAAGTTCCCTATGGCAAAGGGCAGATGCTGTGAAAATTCAGGTTAATGTAAGGGTTGCAGTGCAGCAGCGGGAGAAAGAGCTAATAGAAAAGAAAGAGCTCTTGAGAATGATAGGCTCGCCCGCTGTGGTGCAGCCTGCTGAATGGGATTAGCAGGCTTACCTCAGATTTAGCTGCAGGGAATTTCAAAAACCAAAACTGCCTTTTTTCAGCGGTGACAAAACGCAAAACTGTATGTGCTTCACACGTTCTTATTTTGGGGTCCCCATCCTATGAGAAAAAAAAAATTATGCCTGCTAACCTGCAGCTCCATTGATGCCGAAAAAACATCCAGGAAGTGTGTGAGCGTGATGATGGGTGAGCAGTAGGGTGCGTTCTGAGTTCGTGCTGTCGTATGACCAGAGGGACTGAACATGTTCACTGGCTGCAACAGAAATTCACTGTCAAGGGACATTTTCACCAGAAGTTCAGTCTTTGATCGTGTGTATGGTAGCTTTGTTGCCATTACAAGTCTAGATTTCCAAATCTGCCAATCTGATTGATGGTTGCAAATGTATGAAAATGTATTTTGTTAGCCAATGAGATCAGAACATTGGTTTAATCACAGTCCACATGCCAAGGGATTGGCAAAGAGAAATTAGTGAGGTTCAGTTATATGAGTGATAAGTGAGACTGACACTTCTGAACAACAAAGGTGTTTATCTGTGCATCACAGGAAAGTCTTGCACCTGTGAATCAACAGGGAGGAGTGTGAAACAGAAGACTGACGGCCGGCACACAAGAGAGGAGGGAGATCAGTCATCTTTCCGCCATTCCCCAGTCCTCATTTTCACACACCTCACCACTCCCCTGCTTGGTGTGCTCACACACATACACACACACACACACACACACACACGCACACACACGCGTGCACATTCTACTGGGCTGGGTCACACACTGCTGCCTCTTCCAGACTGTCCTGCTCATGCACGCGTGCAGCCTGGCAACAGTGAAGGGCCACATCTGCCCTGTGATACTGATGGACAGACAAACACACCAGAGAGGCGCTGATGCGTGCTTCCCACACTGTTATTATAACACCACTGTACACGCACCCTGAGAGTGCACTGTGCCTGTATATGTGAGCTTGCATGCATCTGTGTGAGTGTGTGTGTGTGTGTGTGTGTGTGTGTGTGTGTGTGTGTGTGTGTGTGTACCAAAGTGAGAGAGAGATGTGAAAAGCATATAACAGCAGCATTCTCCTTTGCAGTGTTGACCTGTGGATTCAAAGTGGGCTTGGATTGCATTGTCAAACAGATACAGAGGATGATTGGGTGGTTAGATGTACAGAGGCAGCTGAGTGCCCCCTACTGCTCCACCAGCACCCCTTCCAAGAGAAATGTCATTTCCAATGAGGTCTCCCAACCAATGAGGTCAGTACCAACCAAGACCACACCTGCTTTTCTTCAATAGTTTGACTTGACAAGGATTTAGGGTTTAATGGTATAAAAAATGCTTAAAATGTTTATAGGACAATGATAGTTTTCATTAAACAAGGTATGAAATGATTCATGGCAAAAAAAACTCATCAAAAATCATGATCCCCAGATTAATTTCTGAGAAATTTTCATTTACAGTTCAATCAACATGGAAAGACTAGACAGTGTACATTTACAACAGAAACTAGTCCTAATTCGAGCACCGTATGACATGATAATGGCATGTAGCACAAAACAAAACATATGGGCGATCTTTGCCAATAACAAGGACGAAGATTGCACCCCTATGACCGTCGTCCCCTAAGCAGCTGCACTGTAGGTTATGCTTTCTTCTGAGAGGTGCATTAATTAATTAAAGATTCTTCATTTACATTTTCAGCTGGGGATCACAGATGCAACATTGTAATGAAAATTTGTATTTAAAGAGTGCATATGTTGCATGTTTTCTGTCGCATAATTTCAGCCTGTGTTCTGGTCTGGACAGTGGTAACCAGCATAGTGAAGGATAGTGCCACAGGAATGTGTGCCTAACAACAGGTATATAGGGATGCAGTACCGTAAGATGAGTGTTTGTTCCCTGTATTAGTTTAAAAGCTCCACAGAGGAGAAAACAGCCATCATCATTATGATGAGAGGCCGAGATGAGCTGGCTAAAGTGTGTGCCGAGTTACTCCATCTGTTTGTAAGATCCTCATTGTGAGAGTGTCTGATGTTGACTTCTTCAATCTAATGTTGTTTGAATTTTTCATTTAGCCTCCTGGCTCTGTCTCAGGAATTCATTTCAGTCTGTGTTTTCTTCCTTGTTTGTGTGTGTGTGTGTGTGCGCGCATATGTGTGAGTGTGTCACTTGACACCAGACCTTTCTTCCATTTGTTATTGTATTTGTAAGCATGTCTTTTGAAGTACATTAGATCATAATTTTGTCCTCTGACTTTGTAATAAACAAACCTGATATTTTTACACTTCAAAGATGAGTTGAGTTTGATGATTGCTGAAGTCACCAAAAGGGCACAGGTTGATTGAGTCCAGGCATCTGTCCCTCAGCCTGTATCTGTCAACCTGAAAACTGGGGGAACATGGGCCTGTCACTGGTGTAAACGGGTTAGCCTGTGCTCCACATCCCAGGCCCACTTCCCAAGTCTGGAGCTGGAATAATGCATTTAACACTCACCAATTTTGATAGAAGCTGCAGGCCTTTAAAATAATCTTTCATTTGGGGAGTAGCACACTTGCACCACCAGCTATGTTCAGTTAATGAGTAAAGTCTCCTTTGAACCTAAATAATTAAGCTACTAGTTATGTTGCTAATGACTAAAATAAGTTTGCACAATGTAAAAGTGCATGCCTAGTAATACATAGGGTTGCTACTAGAATTGTCACTTAGTTGCACAGGTTCTCTTTCTCTATTGGTTAGTGCAGATATCTTAACTTACTATAGCTAAAATGAGCTTGACAGTTGTTTTGTGAATGAACAGGATGCATTAAATTAGTTGTTGAAATAACTGATGATCTGATAACTGTGTAAATTGTTCTAAAAGTTTGTGCTGCTGATTGTGTGTTTAATAACTACCCAATTGGTTATAAATTAATCTGAGGTGATCTTATTATTATTACGATTAAATAGGCTGAGTCAATGACTTGTTCAAGAACTGTGCATGTTTGTTATTCTAACAGTAAATTTGTTGTTTGCAGGTAATACTGCAACATATTGAGACAAAGATAGATAGGCTACCTAATGAGTACATGCTTCATTAAACATATTTAAGGGGAATGGAAAATAAGGTGCAAGACAAATGCACCTTTAATTTTGTTATTTTCACCTCTAATATTAAAAAGTTTTGCTTTAGTGAAAAATGTGAAAAAAGGAAAAAAAAAATCATTTTAAATTGACTTACTAGAGGTACACTCACTTCATTGAAAGGGTCATAGACAACAGAAACAGGAGCAAGGCTGGTCGTGTGGATTGGCCTTACTCTGAACTCTGTAATAACATATTTGACAAAACCTCACAAGTAAAACCCCATTTTCTTTTTAACCTCAAGTGTAAACAAAGTCTACCTTTAATGATGTAAGACGTGACAAGCCTTCTTGGATGTGACATACACAGAATTAAACTTGCAAGCCCAGGTTCTGTGTAAACAGCGAAAGTATGGGAATTACCTGTGTCTGTGGTTTGGTATAACGAGGGTCAACACCAGTCCACACATATTCCATATCTAGGGATAGACCCAGGACTTTTGTGTGAAAGGGGTACACCTCCCCAGTCTGAACCAAGGACGCAAGCAGACGTCCTCACAGCCTACCTCGATGACACCCCTGTGTCAGAGGAGCCTGACGTGGCCCTGGGTGCAGGTCACCACAGGTTGCTGACACAGGCACTGAAAAGGAGGCTTTGTGTGCCTCTGAATGGCCCAGGCAGGCAGCTGGAAACAGCCCTCCTCCCGTCAAAGGGCAGCCATTAAAAACAGCTGGACCTGACAACTCCTGCCTTCTCCCAACTCCCGTCAAAGTTTATTCTGCCATTGTGCACCTGCCCCGCCCCCACCGGCCCCAGAGTAGGCTTTGTTCTCTGTCTGTTCTGAGCTGATGGCCTCAATGGTGAGGCTGCCATAAAAAGAGCCATTCTTTCAATACATTATGGTGCAATTAACTGAGACTGTCTCCCTTATCTTCTGTATTTATCTACCAGCACTTTTGTTTATTCATCTCTCCATCTCAGTTTGCAGTTCTCTCTATCCATTGACCCATCACGAGTGCACCAAGCAGAGGGTAATATGCAGTAAACACTGATTAATGACATTAGTGTTAAAACAATAACAGTGACAGCAATGGCAAGATTTAAAGGGTATCTAACAATTGCACTTTGTTCGACAAGACTTAGACACATGTAGGGTCATTAGGACTTTGTCCTAATGTGTTATACTTTGCATATCCGCGTATGCGAGGGTCTGCTAGGGTCATCAGAGGGTGTACACGAGGCTCTGTGTGGACGTCCACAAAAAGAGCCATCCAGCTCTTTTCCAGACCTTTGTTGGACTAACTACTTGTTTGGGTCACAGTTGCAAAGATTCACTCTGACATTTTCTTTTGGTTTAAATTTCAAATGCCAAAAACAGTAATAATGTAGAGCCATGTTTGGCCTCTAGTTTGTGGATGGATGGTTCATTAAAACACACCTAAGGCAGGAAAAAGTAAGGGGGTCTAAATCTAAAATGGTCAAATCCTTTTGCTCTTATTGTTACAGAAGTATTTTTCACCTTAAAATCAGCAGCTAGTTTAAATCCATGAAATCAGGTGAGATGAGATGACTGCATCATCTGGGAATTTGAGCAACTCTACTTGACAACAAACCCAGAAGATCTTGCATCTCTACTGGATGAGGGTTGGGGACCTCTGATGACTAGATGTTAAGTATTCCTTTCAGAGGAATATTCTAGTAAATTATTTCATATCCTTATATCACTTTCAGCCAGCTTTGCAGTTTCATGCTTGGATACTCCATGACCCTGAGAGATGTGTGTTTGTGGTGAAAGTGAGGCTTTTCAGAGGGAAAATGAAGGTGCACCTGTCTCTGAAAACATCACACAAACACATCAGAGACGGTCTTTCTGGCAGGGCTTAGATGGGCTGATCGCTCCTTTTGTTTGGCTTTGCTCCACGCCTTAGCCCCAGCCCCGGCCCCAGCCCCAGGCCCCCCAGCCCCAGCCCCAGCCCCAGCCCCAACCCCCAGCCCCAGCCCCGGCCCCTCCCAGCACCACAGCTGCTGATACGAGATGAGGAGACATGTTTACCTGGGTGACAGGTGAGCCAACCAGCTGCTGCTACCTGCACAGCCCCATTCCTAAAAACAGCTGTGTCACTCACCAGCAGTTTCCCCTTCACATCAAACAGACTTGACTTGGAAAACTGAAGAAAGACCACATGGTATTCTCATATACTATTAGTTTATCCATGTTAATTGTGATTAAAATGAATTTAATACTGCATGTTTTTTCTTGTTCAGTATGTATTTTCATTATCTCTAGTTAATATACACATAGTTGTTAAGATATATGGATATATATGGCCTAACTTCAGTCACTTAACACACAGATAAGATGACCAGCCTGTCTGACCGAGCATTCTTCAGGCATGATGTCATCATGGGCCATTTTGCTGCTCTCCACCCATCATTTGTAAAATATCATAGCATGAGAAACACATGTGTGGAGCTTACTCCCTCTCCCCTTCCCTTTTGTATTATCCCTCTGGCATTGCTCCAGAGCGGATCCATGCCAGCTCTATTGTGTGGCACAAGGCTAACAATGTGCCCCCCTCCCAACCCCACCCACCTGATGGTGGAAAAAGAATGCTCACTAATGGGGCCTGGGATCAGTCACTAGAAGCAGCTGTCTGCCAAAGAGACTGAGGAGTCATACACCTCCACACCTACCAGCACCTGCACCTGCTAGAACCAGGGAGATTCTGTAGTTATGTTTTTTAAGGACCTCATATGCCTACAACTTGTTTTCTTGTTACTATATTTCACTGAGCTAGCAAATTTGACTTTGACTTACACAATTCTATTTACACAAGTGCTCTGAGCACTGAGAAGGACTGTTGAAAATGAGTGATGGTCAGAATAGTAACACTACACTGTACAAGAAAAGCTAATAATTAATCCTGCAACCCTCTGTGAGTGGGGGGCTTAGGAGGGATTTTTAAAAATCAGATAATTATTTTGAAATATGCATAGGAGAGGAGTCTTTCACATACCAAACACAATAAACAAAAAAAAGGTCAGATCCAATGAGCCTCCCATTCCTGTTACTGCTTGACACTACAATCCAACCAAGATCCATAATCAAACACTTTACTATTTTATTACCATCCAACATCACTGTGTGCCATTCCCATTCCATTCTCCATCACTAACCCCCTCTTACAGCATTCCATTAAGCCCTATTCCCTCCCTCCTAAATGTGTTTAAAATATCTAACCCTGTATACGTGTCTCTAAATGTCATTTCAAACAGCCACAAAAGCAGTGGCTGTTTTTATCTCACATTTACATTGCCTTATTTTGCTACACAATTTGAACCCTGAATAGTTAATAACCCTGACGGGCTGACTAATTCCCACCATCGTAATGATCAACTCAAAAAGAGACTCACAGAGGAAAGACTCATTTTCAGATTGACCATCATGGCCCATCATCCATACAGTCTATAGAGTGACATAATTGTAGGTTTACATGTAACAAGCAGCCAAGCTTAGAGCAGAGCACTGCCACTAAGAGTGCACGTTGCTCTTTTCAGATTCGGTATCGTAATGCCACCACAACTTCAAACACCCTTTAGTAGTGTTACCGTTTTCAATGGGCTTTCATGCTCTTTTTACCTTATAACTGAAACCTTGCTTTGAAGGCTATGTTTCCCTGCACAATGGCACAGACGTCTTTTTGCGGTAGCACAATGAGCGAGCCACAATGCCATAGCCTCCAATCCCCCCACTGCGCCGTGATGGCTGGCCCCAGGCTTTATGGCACTAACGTCAATACAGTACAACATGGCCTGTGAAAACCAGGGATTTGGAGCTCTGACGTGACTGCTGAATGAGCTCTAGTCTCAGATAGGCTTTTAATGCTGGAGGTGAGCTCTCACAAGCCTTTAAGTATTTGTGCTACAATGGGTTCAGCTTCTTATCTTCATGGGAACATTGTTAAGGGTTAAAATCCAGCATTAAATAAGTGAAAATGGCTCTTTGAATACACTATTGTGTACTTTTATATTACAAATGGAGAGATAAACCTGTGCGCACAGATGCACTGTGGCAGCTTTTGATTCTAATGATACACTCCAGCACTTTAATGATTTTTACCATTTCATACACTGGCAATGAAGATTTCTAATTACCTATGGTGCACATATCTGAATGACGCAGATACATTTTATATATGTGGGTTTTTTTGACAAATTCAAAATATTTTGTCCACCTTCCAAGTCAGTTCATTGTGTACATAAACCCTTTGAAGGCTGCCAGACATTCACATGGCAATTGTAAAAACACACCTGGAGTCCGTGGTGCCATGGTCGGCCAGAAACATGACAGACAGGTTCTGAGGCAGTCTGCTCAGCTCAGCTCTGCCTGGCTCATGCCGTCTGTTTCCAGCCTCCATTAGACCAGGTGACCTCTGCAACCTACAGCATCACCTGGAATCGTCACATGCTAAAAAGACAGCATGTGTCTTTCAAAGAGAATCTATGTGGCTCGCTCGTGCTGCCAAAAGCATATCCTCTCCCACCTGTGATGCTGTTCCATTTCCTTTCCCTTTCAATTTTAGGTGTTTGCGTAGAACACCTTTATCATTCTTTTCACTGATAATCCTGCACTTTACTGCCACAAAATGATTGCTGTGGATTTGAACGTGAAGGGATGAAGTGCACATACACAAATATTTGAACAATAATAGGCGGACCTCCTGATTTGTGCTGTGCACAGAATTAGAAGAATGGTTTAATCACACTCGCAGGGGTGGGGGGAAGTGTTTCATTGTTTCCTTGTTTCCTTAAATTTTCTACTTAGCCATTATTTAAGACATACATGTATGCAGTGTATAGTCTGAGAATCAGCTGTCTTCCACTACTGCTTGTGTGTACTTTTTTGTTTATTTCAGTCCTTTGGTTGTTGTTTGAGTTACCCATCCTGTCCTTAGAATGTGTTCAGTAATGGCAGTACTTTTGTGCTGGTGACATTCTGACACGGGGAGAGGTTGTCGCAGAAATAGCCCCACTTGACAAAAATAAATTTGTTTTGTTTTCAAAAGTGAACATTCGAACGCCATTATTAAGTTTGCTCTGGCCCTGCATTAGGCAATCAAATGCCTCAGTTTCAAAAGGGCTTGCTAACTGCGCCTGCCTTCCACTGTGTTTTCCTCTTTTTTTTTGTTTCATTTTGTTTTGTGAATAGTTGTGAACAGGGGGCAAAAGCCAACCGGCCCCGAAATGTGGGATCTCCAGGAAGCAGGGGCAAACACAGCACCTCGTTCAAGCGTGCATTGCGCCTCGTGTTTGCGGTTGCCCCTGACAGCAGCACTGACTCTGCTGCACCTGTGTTTGCTCACCGGCTTTCCTCCCTCTGCTCGAAAACGGGCCGGCACGTCACACAGCAGCCAGATAGTGCAGGCACCAAGGGAATACAAAAGCCCAGGCTTTTAGTACAGTTAATGATTAATGGGCTTTTTCCCTTTTGCCTTTGTCCCAGTCAGTGCCGCTGACAAGAGATCCGATATTTCATATTCACGCTCAGGTTGAGCACTCTCATAACCAGGTAAAGTAAATTCAGACAGTACAGTGAACACTTCTGTATGTATGGAATTGGTATGTATTTGTATATATATATCTTTCTTAATAACAAAAACAACTTAAAACTTTCTGTTGTACATGCTGCTTGAAGTATAATCACAACATTTTGAGCTCTCTTCCCTCAAAGATGTTTATTGAAAGGACTGACTCATTAGTCCTTTCAATAAATAGGAATAGGATAGGGATAGGGAATAAAAATTTAGGAAAAAGAGGCTGAATCACAAATGTTGCTGTGACGCATCACTTGCGCAATTTGTTATCTCAATGGATGTGTGGTGCTGGATCTGTTCAATTCAATGAGATAAAAGATATTCAGCACTTGTCTAGGCTGGCACTCAGTTCTGTGGATGTGGAAAAATAGCTCAACAGATATGTCTCATTCATTGCACTCTGCTGTACTTAATTAAAAGGGGCCCCAAAGTGGTCTCCTGGTTCCTAGACTGAATGAGAACCCCTCTGCTTTCTGCATGGCTGTCAAGGCTTTCATAGAAAACTTGTTTATCTTGAAGGAAGTGCACAGCCATATAGAGTCCACACAGCCTCATTCGTATGTGAGTGTGTGTGTGTGTGTGTGTGTGCATGTGTGTGTGTGTGTGCGTGTGTGTGTGTGTGAGTGTAGGTCCAAATGCAATTCTAATGTCTCTTTGCCTGAACATGCCATTGCTTTTTCTAAAGAGGGCTTTGTCTATCCACTGAAGAGTGCGAGTAAACCTCAGGAGCCAATATCTCAAAATATGACGAAACTTTCCTGAACAAACAACATTTTAAAAACAGTGGAAGACAAAATTGGAGAGGAGAAGAGGGTCAATCATTTGTTTTCACGCATGCCCAGGCTTACGCCCAGATACTGGTGAGAAGTCAAACAAAAACACAGAGTCCATTAGACTAGGATATGCAGTAAGAAATAAAATGTGTGTTTATTTGTGGTTAGCATGTTTAATTTGATTGAGACATGGCATAATGGTGTGCTCTGCATGTTTTTCAAATGAAGCAGGAGATTGTTTTTCCCACTGCTTTGAATTCAAAGATGATTAACCCTGTGAACGATAGCATGAATAGCACAGCAAAGATGGGAAACAACATAGAATTAAATGTCATACAATTGTCATATAATTGTTCATAAATTCCATAAACTGGAAATGATTTATTTTCCATTTTACTGATTTAATTTTTCTTTACTTGTTAAAAGCCTTTGAAAATGTATAAAAACATTGTATTACCTATAGACTGCCCTGTGCTGATGCTCTGGTAATATATCTCATGCCATTTATGAGCACAGTGAACCTTTACACACACTAATTTCCAGTTAAGAAGAACTATATTTCAAATCCCTGAGTGACACAACCAATGACAATCAGAGTAAATCTATTTGAACAACAGAGCTGAAAAAAGATGCCAGAAATGAGCTTATGGTTCAGACAAAGTTCCTTGTTTTTAGAATAAGCAGGTGGAAGATGGATTGCTGGTTAAACATTACTGGCATACCTAGCTGATGCCAATGGGTGGTCACAGTCAGTGACTAATAACCATTCCTCAGTGTAGAACTGGAACCAGACCCACTGTAGCTAAGATCTGGTTCCAGGTGATTTTCCATGCTCTCTCTTTAACGAGAGCTCAACCACCTGTCTGCTGCAGGTAGGGTCATATACAGGTCAGTCCAGTGTCAGATATCTTGTCAATCGGTTTCAGAGATGTGAGTCAGTCTTTATCATCTCCTGACATCTGTGTCAGGAGACCCATTTATGGACAAGAAGCTCATTTGTAAACTGTGCTATATCTAAAAATTTATACTATAGGCTTTATTATTGTAGTGCCCTTCAAAAGTTCCCTTCATTTGTTTAGCAGAAAGACTGCTTGATGTGAAAAATATCATTAAATACTTGAGGCACTTCAGAGACACTTGAGGCGTTTTAGGTATGGCAAAGTCAACAAACGTTTAAAAAGCAGATAATTGATAAGTGAAGCATTTCCCAGGGCCAACATGAGTTTGATTTTGTGAGGCAAACACGAGAAGTAAAGAACAAGAGTTTTATTGCATGTAACAGTGATAGTAGTAGGGCTTTACTCCCTCAGCACAAAGAGAGACCGGTTCCATCAACATAATCATATTTACTCAACATGTATCCCATTTAATGAAAATCAGTTGTTTCAGATCATTTCTGAAAGATCTATTTTACTGGACTGGACAATGACCAGAGCAGCTACTCATCACCATACGTACCGTTTTTTCCATTTAAAAAGCCAGGTATTTGCAACATCATGAACTCCCAAACTGAGATGCCTGCATGTTGCCATTTCCAGATGAGTTCTGGTAGAAAAAGCACTCCAGATTGACTACATCAAAAGCCAACTCAAATCATGGCTTATTCATCTAACCATAATCACTGTGGCTGAGAATGTCGGCAAATCCAACAGAAACTTGCAAAATGAGCACAATGTTACTCAATGTTTTCAGTGACACACTCACCTTCATGGATCAGCCTGTTCTGCCAATGTAATAAAAGGAGAGCTTACCACAGACTTTTCCAGTGAGAGGTTTTGTGTTACAGGTGAACTGTTCCAGGAATGGGGATCTGATGGCACATGTTGCAAAACAGTCCAGTCTGAGAACATTATGTGGAAATTTAACTTAGGATGTTTTGATGGCTCCGGGATTGTGAACTTTTATAGAGATACAAAATGTACCCCAAAATGGCAGAAATTTAAAATATTTACAGTATTTGCATTTTAAATATGAATTTTCAATATAGTTTGCAACATAGATTCCATAAAACATATTTGCAAATGTATTTCCTATGGTCACACTTTCTATGGTAACTCCAAGTATTAATAGGACTCATTGGGTTTGGATCCATGAAATGGCATACTGAATGAACTGAGGATATGAATATACTGTCTGAAGTATGAGAATACTGAAACTCTGATGATTATATTTATTAATATAATAAGACTAATAGGTAGGTATACTGTGCATGCCCAGAAGTGCCTTCTGAATACCTTCACTTGCATATACCTTCAATTACAGCCCTGTGGCTGACTGTTCTCTTCTCACTGTCTGTGGCATGGTTTCCCAGGGAAAATAAGCACAGTTATAAATCTGCTCTCTCAAGTGCAAGCACTGTTTCCTCCCGATTTAGGAAATACTAAAATAAACCCCCTTATGTCGAGATTAGATGGCATAATGTCAAGAGATGGTGGAAAGTTACGTTATCGCTCATATTCATTATACTTGACTTTATTGTGCTGTCTTTTTTTTGAAGTTCCCCATCAGTCTAGATCAGGTAACTACAAAAGAACAAAAATTCCTGGGAATGAATCAAAGCTAGCTTGAAACAAATCAAATGTCATCCAGCACAATAGAGGCTTATCATTAATAATGAAAATGTATGTTAATAACTAATTGATAATTAATTAATAATCCTGTTTTGACAGGAACTTGAGAAATTGCAGGTAAAAAAGGCAGTTGACTGTTCCTGTCTTTTGTGCAAAAAGACTAGCTTTCAAAACCCTCAGCATAGTGCATACAAGAATATATGTGTGTATGTATGTATGTGTGTGTGTGCGTGCGTGCGTGTGTGTGAAATTAAGATAATAAAAATGTCAAAATCATTATATAAACATTTTTACAGGGCATACTGTAAAACAATTTCTGCATTTTATTCATTTTATGAGTAGGTTTGTTCAGTCAACTATTGGTCAACATTTTAGCAAAACATATATCATATTTCAACAAAATGGGGAAAGTTGTTTGAACTGTCACCACATGAGGCTGGGTAAAATTGAAGAAGTAAGTGTAAAGAACTTGGAAGAATTAGTCTTATCTATTTTAACTAGGTAGCTGTTTGTGTTGCGTGAGCAATTATTCCCACCATCAAAAGAAAAGCTTTGAACATCTGGCTTCCGAGTAGCTCACAGGATAAAACACTCACCTGGTAGTCCTACGGTTGGGTGTTCGTATTACTGGCAATAGCTGGAGGTCTGCATCAACAAGGCAACGATAGGCTCAGCCTTGGCAGGGATGATAGGGGTGTAGGCTGGGTAATTTTGTTAGTCTCAATCACTCTCTCATACTGTTTGGATGAGTGCCTGAAAGTGCACAAACTGAACATACACTGCCTGTGTAATGCTCTGACAGCAAAGCCGAGTGTGATTGGTGGTCTGTCTGCCGTGTGGGAAGAAACAAGGGCTGGTGATGTATTTTTCGCATTAACATTTCCTCTAATTGACCTGACTAATAGTTTAATAGTACTTCAAATCTTCTAGAGAAGTTTTTACAGCTCATATTCAGTTTAGTGATGGAAGTAATGACCTCAGCTTGTGAATGCGAGTGGCCATTCCTAATTTGGAAAAAAGGGGAAGAATTTAACTCAAACACAAAAACACATTACAAGGTTTCCACTTGGTTGGATAAATGTAATGAAAAATCACAGGCTTACCATGGTTGGTCATATTTTAGATTGGTGTTTCACACAGGAATCACTATCTTGCAAAGCTCATCATGCAGTTTAGCTTTAGCACATTTCTCAAAAGTGTGATAAGGGCATAATGGCTTATTCTTAGGCTCCATTAATCAGCCTGCTATTGTGTTTGAAGTAGCTCCTCAGCAGCCCCTCTTCCTGATTATATTTTGCTGCATGCTGGCTTGCTGGATCAGTCAGTGATGTCAGGGCCTTTGTGCTTGTGTGACAGAGGAGTTACTGCAGTTTACTGCTTAAAAAATGCACCACAACCATCACAGTGGTCCTCAACAAGGCCATCCTGTTGGATATGCACTTTAAGACCAGATTAATTATTCCTCTTCCTCTCAATCATTTGATGATGATTTAATGGAGGTAGTGCAAAATAGCAGCTGTGAATCAGCTTTAGATTGGCAGCCAATTGTCTTTCCTTAAGATGTGTGATTTCGGATGTTCATGGTAGCATGCTTTTAACCAAGTGAACCCATTTGTTTTGCCTTGCATCTTCCATTCTGTCCACCCAGGTTTTTTTTATGTGGATGGAGGGAGTGCCTATGTGTTGACATAGGGGTGACCATAGTCCATTTTGATAATCCATCTTAAAATAAAAAAGACACACACAAAACAAACAGAAAGCAAAATAATGCAAATCACTCTGGATATAGACATTGGTATTACTCAGTTGATCTATTTTTCTCTCTGTCATTCGCTCTCTTTTATCTCTACCATCTTACTCAACACCATAGCAAAATAAAAACAATTATCATCCATGCACTGTCACCTTTCATTTCAATAAAACACTTGATTGCAATTTTTCAATCTAGTTGGCCATAAGGGAAAAAAACTCAAATGCATAAATCACATGGAAATAGCGCTATATCTTTCCCTTTGCATTTTTGTGAGGATGATGTGGCTTCAAGTAGGAATCACTTTTGTGTTCCAGTCTTGACTTCTTAGGTCTGAAAGCATCTGAGGCCGGATGGCATGCCTCTGTCCCCAGCCACAGTCTCTCCTCATCTTAAATTCAGAACTTGCAAACCTGAGCACAGACTCACAACCACACCAAGTGGCTGTGCTGTCAAGGAGTTGAAAACAAGGATCAGATGATGACAGGGAGAGAGAGAGAGGGAGAGAGAGAGAGAGACAGACCCCCCACAACAAAGGAAGGCCTAAGACGCTCCGTCTGATGCATGGGAAAGTCATGGGCCCTCCATTGTGGCTCTCCTTCTGCTGTGCAAACAGGCCAAACTGCTGATTCCCTGTCTCCCATTCTCTCCCATTCTCTCCCTGGTACATTGTCTGTGTCCCTGCATTTCATTTTGTGAGGGAGATTGCTCTCAGGGCCAGTGAGCAAACAGTCCGGAAAAAGAGCCAGCTATCTCCCTCTGTTCCCAGGAGAACTGGCATTTCTGTTTCAGCTCCAAGCTGTCAGAGGACTGGAGAGTTTGTTTCAGGATGCCGAATTAATCTCTTTAATCCCAGTGGTAGTCCACCTTTATCACCAAATGTTCAGTAAAATGTTTCCTACCGATTAAAACAGCTCCCCTACCATGTAAACGTACACACACACACACACACACACACACACAACCTCTCTGTCATACGCTTTCCAGTTTAACAACCCGTTGTTATTGGAAAAATGCAGCATGATTTCCCCCATGGCAAGTTGTACATTGCATCACCAGAACAGCACTATGCCATGAATAATGATGCCAGCATGTATTGCCTCGATATTCCGTCATGTTTCCATCCATAGCCTGTAACCCCATGGAAAAACAGTCCATGAAGCTACCATTTAAAAAAGATGACACTCACTGGCATTCTCTGAATTTCATTACGTTATGTTTTATATAAATGGTGTCAATCATGGGCTAAAACCATGTTTTATAACCATCGTTAAACCCAGGAATTTATTGTAAAAGAGGTAATAACCTCTTCACTAAAGGATGGTATATTCAGCTCAGTGTTGTCAACAATTACATGTAGCATTTTTAAATCACTAACTGTCCATCATAGAACGAGGTGGCTGATGCTCTGTATTACCACAGATGATTATCTGTGGTCACCCATGTTGGTTCCAGACTAGCGTCTAGTTTGCATGCTGCTATAGAGAACTTGACCACTGATTTGCATTCATATATTTAAAAGGCAACTGTTTCAAAAATTCGGAAACTAAAAATAAACCCTGAGCTGGCTTTGTCCTGCCACTTAAACTGCAATGACACCAAATTAATCTTACAGATAAACGGATCAAATAAAAGTACATGTTAACATCCTTTGAAAAGGATGAAAGCACATTTTTGATGTTTACAGAATGACATAAACCTATGTTATGGACATTATTTTATATAGATTGAAAGGCTACTTTTCAGTGGTCTTTTCACAATATATGATATATGTCAAGCAATAAGAAATAAAGAAAGTTGAATGTAGTTACGTAAAAAATACATTTAGTGCATGTTGCATGTAGTGCACTTTAGGACGGAATTAGAGGACTGCCCTGTAATGGCTGACATGTCTGAGGTAAGGTGGATGTAATGTTGACGGGGAATGGAAGCTTCTCTACAATGGAAAGGCTATTATCTCCCTGACCGATCTGTTCTTTTGTCATTGGCTCAACATCTCCTCAGGGGGTCTTTCTTTTACTAATAGGAAAACAAGTAGATCCAATCAGCACAGATACATCAGCACTGACTGGGAGGGGGTATCATGGGGTCCCCTTCACAACCGCCCTGATCAGCCCTAATCTGACACAAAATTAGATTGTGCACAACGTTCACAACATGGTGAACTGCGCAGGGTTAAAAAAATTGTCAGTATCACAGAGGTAAGTCCGGGGGGGTGACAGCATTTACAGCGTTTAGACATAATCTATTCCACTGCGCTGAAAACCCCCACCAGGTTTACGAGCGCAGTTTGAATGATCATCAGTCTGTATTTGATAAATGCCACATCCATTTGTATGGGATTAAAGTGAGGATTCATTTTGTTCAAGGATAGCCTATCTGAATTAATGAAAGCCTTAATGGCAGCTCCATGCGTGGGGGGAATTTAATTTGATGTCTTTTCAGTGAAGGGGGTAGTGTAAGGAGGGGTGGAAGGTGTCGAGAGTTTTAATTACCCTCCTTCTCTTATTAACTGCTAATCAGCTGGTATTACACTCTGTGAAAATGCTGTTAAGTGAGGGCTACCCTGATTTGATCTAGGTATCCAACAAGGATTGCTTCTCTTGTCAGAGGGCACACATTTAAGCTGGCAATTGGTTGATTGATATGCCAATCAACGGGCCCCCAGTGTTGTCTCCTTCATTACTTATACCTGTAGAGGAGACAACACGCAGTACAATGTGTCATATCTTACAAATCACCAATAGTTTTTAAAAACTGACAACAAAACATTTATTTATACTGTATGCTGTAATGTAACTTACTATGCTGCTAAATATATAAGAAAATATACTGTTGCATTCATATATGATATGTGTATATATTGTGGACAATTTCTCTTTCTGTAAATATGCTCTTTCTGCAAATATTTGCTCAAACCCAAGTAGTTGTATTTATGTTTGCTGTATGAGTATGTTTTCACTATCAATTTAATTATATTAATCATATTTTTCATATTTATCAGATTTAATATTTTAGTACATACAATTTTATTTATTATTTGTTTTGCATTATCTTTTTTTTCTTAGTAGATGATGTTGAGTTTCATAGCTTGCATTTTATGTGCCATCTACTTATCAGGCTAAATGTGTCCTGAAGTATTGCTTCGCGTTGCGTAGTGTCTGCTGTTCTTGGTTCAAGTGTTTATAGACTGGACCCAGGAAGAGTGGGCATGCATGTCAGGGTTTGTGTGGAGAGAGGAGAGTGAGACAGAGCATTAAAGTTGTACCACAGTATTTGACCTTATACAGGTCACCCATCATGGTTTGCTGACAACAGCAGAGTAAGCGGATTGGTTGGATGTGTCACAGACTGCTGAATTCACCTGGCTCAGAGTATGGAGTCACTTGTTAATTGCAGCTTTGTAATAGTGACTGAAAAGCATATTCCATATAAAAAAGGCACTTTTTTGTCAAGTGACCAGCCCAGGATCCTGGTAAATACAACTTCTGCCACTGGCTTGAGAATTTACAGTTGGTTTTTCAGAGCCTTCCCCTGAAGCGTGAGAGCTGGAGGGGTCACAGCTGGGTAAGAATTCACTGTTGTGGAACTGACTGACACCGCAGTCCTGTGTGCACAATTTCATCTCAAACATGCATCAAATCAATTTCCACTCAGATAATGAGCTGGGAGTGTTCAGATAAAACTTCTTTCACACATCTTAAAATCACACCTCAACACACACTTACACACACACACACACACACACACACATGCATGTATAATTTTTCCATTTTAATTCCCAGAAATATATTGATCTATATTTTGATTTTTGCTATCTAGATTGTACCCAGCCTCCTGCTCCTTGGTTGAGTGCACACGTTATCTGGTGCTGTACCTCAGTCTCCGTGGGAGCCTTGTGTGACAATAATCTACCCTCCTGACTGTAGCTCAGAGTGTGCCTTATCCCAGAAGCACTCCACCGGAGACCAAAGCCATTTTCAATATCTACATTTCTCTGTTGTGAAATGTCCATGTTTCTTTTTTCTGTTAAATTATAACACTTCCATGATCACCTCTTCATTTGTTGTTGCTTTGTTCCTGATCTATAGTAAAACATTTTGCATTTTCCCTTTTGCAAAAGGTATTTTTCTTATTTACCTAATGTTCCCTAACCAAAGCCTTTACAGCAATTTTCTTTTATGTATTGTTTGTGCTCTGAATAATTATTTAGTATTGATTTTTGTACGTCAAAAACTATATTATTAAGTCAATCATTCAGTTTTTGAATAAAATGTAAATTCTTTATTGACCAGTTGGTCATTAAAATTATTGGAAAATTCTACTTAATGCATATTTACTCTGTTATGGAAATGTAATATGCTATTTTGCATATGATTGTACATATTTAAAATATATATTTAATATCCTGGTGAAAATTCTATTTCAATAAGGATTCTTCACATTAAACCAGTAAAATCTGTTATTCAATTTTGTTTTTATTTCAGGTTCAGTTTGTTGTATTAGCATGGCAAGCAAAAAATCTGTGCAGCCTAAATATATACCTATTAAACAGAAGGAACAATCAGAGCAGATTGGCACAAATACACGGTAACTTAACTGAAACATTTGCAATGATAACAAGTAATTAAATTAATTATGCTACATAATTCAATACAATAATACAGCAAAATATGTTATATGCATTATGAAAAGTTTTACATGAGGCTTGAAGCATGTAAAATACGAATGAGACTTGTGTGAATGTATGTGTGTGTGTGTGCGTGCGTGCGTGCGTGTGTGTGTGTATTTGCAAGCATGTATCTGTAGGCAGTGGAAGACTGTGATTTTGGTTTGTCCTTGTTTTAGACCTCTTATCCTCAATAGGGAGCATGAGAGATTTGTCTGTGTCATATAGGTAGGGAAAGTTGTGGATTGATGTTGTTTTTGGTGTGTAAGTGTCTCTTCCCACCACATGCTTCTCACATTGAGATGAAGAGCAGGACTGTTTCGTTCTCATCCTGCAGTATGTGTGCGTCCTCCCCACTCCGGGTGCTCTGAGCCCACCCTCAGACAAAACCTTCCTATGATTATATCTTTCACCAGCGGCAGGTCATCTCAATTAATTAGTGAAGTTCTTTGCCCATTTCTGAGTTGCATGCATTGTGTGGAAGTTCTCCTCTAGGTTTGTATATTTTTTTTGAGACTTCTGCCTGGAGGGTTTCCAATGGGTGTTTGATCGCTGTTAAAATGCAGCTTTCTGATATGCTGCACTGTGCACAGGGTGCTACACCCTCCACCTGTCAGTGGGTGAGAGGCAGGAATTTCACACCCATCTGCCAGAGAGACTTCAACTTCAGTCTCACACTTCATTCCTGCCCTTTTTACTTTTCTCCTCTCTCCATTCCATGCTCTTTTTTAGTCTTGTTAGAGAAAAATAACAACAGAAGGAGACCAAAATCATGTACAGAAGGAAGCAGTGAAGAGCATCTACAATGTTAGATAGCAATTAAAAACCACCTCCACAAAATTCAGGAAAGGGTAATAGCATACTGTAGGATAATACAGTACTTAAATAAAATCTGTAAATAACTGGAATAGTTATTAACTGATTATCTGTTATGTGATAATGTGCTGGATATGCCTGGTTTAAAAATGATATGAGGACAGCAGTGGATTAGTGGATTAGTGGTAAAAACTTAAAGACTGATGAAGGACAAACATGGGAATTGAAAGCACATATGAAAGCTACAGTATACAGTGTCAAAACGTCAAGTGTTCAAAAAATCCATAACAACATGTGTGTGTGTGTGTGTGTGTGTGTGTGTGTGTGTGTGTGTGTGTGTGTGTGTGTGTGTGTGTGTGTGTGTGTGTGTGTGTATACATATATATGTATACAATATCAGCTGTATTAATATTTTATTTGAAAATGAGAATGTATTATCCTGAACATGAAGGTGAGTAACGGTGATACACAGCTGCTGTACATTATTCCTATTCAAACTTTTTTGCCCATTTTGTTTTTACTACAACTTTGAAAGTTTGAAAAATCTCCAAACTTCCACTCAAGAGGCAACATGTCAGAGTATCAGAGTTTTTGGATGATCAAGATTCCCCACCGTGCTTAAAATAACTCCGCACTGACTGTCACTTTCCCGTCAGCCAGGCTCTCCGAAGCCGCGCCTGCCCTGTGTGTAAGAACCCTTACTTCAAGCAGGATCTTACATGTATGTGCAGAACCAAAAGCGCTCTTATCCCTCTGAAATACTCACAGGCCTCCTCTGTTTTCCTGAGAGTTTTGAGACAGTGAGGACGCTTTGGGGATCCTTTTTCATAGCTCAGGTCACTGCTCCCCCCACATGGAAACCCAACAGGTCAAACCATATAATCAAATTCAGTCTCACTGAAGTGCTCTGACCTTCAATCTGATTTTGTACAGTTATCCCTTTTGCAGTTCATTACATGACATGAGCTCAGCAGTCACTGGATTCAGCTAAACATGCATATGTATAGCCTAGTTCAAATGGAATTTTCAATACGTGATTCTAATTGTTCTGTTCTAAAGGCCTGTTTAACAGTATGGACAAGATTAAAGACGACAAATCTAACTTATACATTTTCAGGCATTTAGCAATCATTATTTCCCACCAAAGAATCCACTGTACAGCTGGATATTTACTGGCATGACTTGAAGTATGTTAACAAGGCTCCAATGGCGATGCCCCAGGCAGGACTTATAAGACCAGCTTCAAACCATCATACAACATTGCCACCCTGTATTCTCAAAAATATTTCTGTAACTTCTAAACCCATATGTTTAATAATGAAGTTTCTTTCAGCAATTACGGACTGAATTAAAATATTTCTGTTAATCCATTCGTGATTTTATTTTCAAAGCATCACACTACTTGGTTTGGTATAACTAAAGAAGACCTAATTGACAACAATTTTCACAGCTAACAGAGATGCTGTCTGTCATCTTGACCCATTAAATGTGAGAAACATTTATCACAGTATTGCATTTCATAGTGCACTGTCATCCTATGGGTATGGGCCACATATTAGCTGTGTTCTCCTCAGATGTCTGACCCACAAGATAAGACAATGCATAACATTCTTTAGGCAATGCAAATGATCAATGTGTAGAGGAAAAAGATACACAATACACCACATGGTGCCTCTAATCCCTGTGGCCCTTATCAACAGAGATGGGAACAGTTCTCATTAACCTGACCACTCTCCACAATCACACCCCAATCAGATTACATGACATTGACCGCCTCCTCTAATGGAACTGGAACTTTCACTGTAATCTAGAACTCTAATGTTCACATAGGCAGCTTGTCTGAAATGTCCTTGGATTCAAACTGGCATACACTTTATGTTTGCTTTAATTTGCCTTATATGGTCTTATATGGTGTGAGCTGATTGCAGCTGAGTAACATTTTAATACCTGATTTTCCGAAAAGATCTGGATTGACCTGATGACCTTTTAGGAACTCTTACGAGCCCAGAATCAAAACTCCCTCAAACACAATTAGACATGAAGGTTCTTCTTATTTTACTCACTCTTCATCAAAATTGTTAAGTTTTTCATCAAAGTACTGTGAGAGAGCTTTAGGTTAGCAATGGTAAAGACAAACTTTTCAATGCAAAACGTATGGATAGTGCAATTAAATTGGTTTGATACCACCATTGCCTGGAACTCTGAGGGGTCACACAGTTACCTGCAAGACCCTGAGGCACTTATTTATCAACCTGCATCTTCATTCCTCAACTTAAGGAACTGATGTAATAAAATATAGAAATGCACAAATTGTCATTCCTTTAGGAAATAGTTTCCCCAAGTATGAAAGGAATTTTATTTGTTTAATTGTTATTTTTGAAATGAAAGAATAGAAAAATTCTAGCACATTTTTAAGTCTCACAGTCTGATTTCAATTACAGTTTTAATTGAATACAAAATCTATAACATGAACTATATTCAGGTCTTCATCAGTGTTAGATTTCTGGAGATGATTAGGATCATTTTTATTATTGTTATTATCATAATGTTCAGGAATAATGTTAATATTACACATCTTTAAATGATGAAAATGAAGGACAATAAATGATGAAAATGAGGGACAAATGAGAAATTTGAAATGCAATGGTTGCCACAGTATCTGGAATATGTGCATTTTTCCTTACAACCACATTTTAGAGCTAAAGAGACAACGAGCTAAATCAATGTCAAAATTCATTTACAGATATTTTACTAAAAGTCCCAATAAAAAGTGTTAATGATATTTTTATTATTATTATTATAGTATTAGTAGAAGTATCTACTATTTTTGCCCAAGTATGCATATCGTTAAACATATATGTAAGAATTATGAACAGACATTTTAAATTAAACCACAAAACAGGAATTCGATTCTCACTATTCAAGTCAAGAATTCAATATTCTATTTAAGACGTGGATTTGTGGTATTATGATATTCTGTCAACCTGAAATAAAATCAATTTGACAAGTCAGACAAGATCAATTTATTTTTAACATTTATTTAACATGGTAGCGTTGTTCAAAATGATGTACATGTTGGTTATGGTGTAGGTTTCAACAGACAAAATCGATCATGTAAATTAATGTACGTATAACTATATGGTTATGCATAGTGTTTGGACAGACTAAATTCATTTGAGTTCTCGAGAATCGTAGTCCACTGCTGCGAGCTTTTTGACGGCTTTGAATTCTAACTTTCCCTGTTTTCCTTTAATATATTACGCATTTGCAGTTCACCCTGTTAAAATATAGGATTAGCAGCACGTTCACTGAAAAAGGGGTTAAATCGGGATTGTGTGGACCGTCACACCCTGGCTATAGGCTAACGCAGAATTACATCTTGTAAGATTGATCTCTAGGCGATCACCCCGGAGACGGTTCTACTTGGGTGTTCCAAACTCTTAAAGTTAAACTAGAAACGTGGATTACTGGGATTGAATCTGATATTAAGTATGCTAGTATTTGATTTTCATTTTGGCAAGGAATAAACGATATTTAAATGCTTTGGTATGCTTTAAAACGGTAAGATCAACGAAATGATTACAGCGTTGGAAACAGAAACCTGTTAACAGGCCTTTACAAAACTGCCTTTTCAAGACGAACCACATGCTAGGTTTAAAAAGGAACAAATCTGTGTCTGTTAATCGCCTGTCTTCATATTATTGTATTTAGGCTATCACCTCAGGCTGTTGGTGGCTGTTGACAAAATTACATATTTCGATTCACATGTATGTGACATCGCATCACAATTACATATGTCAATGCCAGCATATCAAGATAACAATTAAAATGGACGGCGTCCAGACGCAGAGTTTTACAGTTAATTTTGAGATGGCCTTTTAACTTGACCTAATCTACTAGCGTTATAAATAGGATAAAGTCTCAACGTCTCTGTGAAATTGAGCAATGTCTTTTCATATTATTATTTTGTGAAAGCCAGCCCTCATTTGTCGAAGAATATTCAAGTGATGTGGCTGGCAAGAAATGTAATTAAATGGTTTACTAAAGTAAACAGATCAACAAACTGCTTACAGACCGCCCCTGATCTTGTTGCTATAACAACAGTTTCCCACAGGCTGGCTGCGATATTAGGTTATGGGCTACTGCCCGAGTCTTTGCCAAAGGCCTCTGTTTATTGAGACATTTCACAATCTGCGAGTGTGAGTGACTGTGTGTGTTTGTACATTTGTTTGTGTGTGTTTTTCTCTGTCCTCCTGTGTGAAATGTGGCTTATTCTCATCTACCCAGAACATGCATTTAAAATTGGGCCTACAGCTAAATCCAGTTGAGTCAAGGCCATTCATTTCCAATTTCTCTTTCAACAACTTGAAATGATAGGGCAAATTATCCTGGAAAAGCTCATTACCTATCTGTCTTGGTAGAATAAAAAAGTTTTCATGAATGTGGAATAACTTTGAAGAGAGGAAATTTGGTATTAGTGGGCGGGTCATTTCTTTAACAGGGTCGGGTTTTTTTTTATTTATTGAAAACCTCTACGGAGCAAAATTAAGACTGAACGAGAAGACACCGCCGCCGAATAATAAATCATCTGTACATTCATCATTAACTGTTTCCTTGGCCCATTTCTGCTGGAATCAGTTCTTTATTATAGCAGTCCTATGAGGCGATTCCCATTTAATTCTGAAATGGAGTGGGTTTTTCTGGGGTTATCCCCATCAGGATATCTGGAATGAAGTACGTGGGTAGACACACATTTAATGACAAGTAATTGGCAAATCCGAGGACTTGCATTACCAATGAAATTGGAAGAGAATTAATTATTTAAAAACGACCATCCTCTCTGTATGTCCCTCGTGAATCTTATCATGCACTGGAAATATTTTTGGTAAGAGTATTATAGCCATAGTAGGATCGAGTGTTACATCTTAGCGCATACCTACAACACCACCAACAACAACAACAATAGTAATAATAATAAGTAGGCTACATGTATTTTATGATTATGTTAAATAAGGAGGACATGCCTGAAAGTAAGATACAAGAGTTTGTGTAAATTTTGTGGATTTACACAGGATTGCAAATAATCTTTGAAAAATGTCGATCTAAACCAGGGACAACAATCTATTTAGGGTAGGGAGAAATAAGCCGAATTACTTTGAAGAAAAAAATATATTTCCAATCAACAAATGACCATATAAATTATAGCGCTAATAAAAACAGGGTTATCATAACAAAATAATCTAGTGTGTATATATATATCTGCAAAGCGGGCCGGTTACAGTGTTTCTCATCAGGAATATTCTTAAAGAACGTACTTGATTTTTTGCAGCAGTGGGCCTGTACCTCATTCTCTTTAAAACAAAGACCTGAGTGCACTGTGTATGAGCGCGCTCTCTTGACGACATCAAAGCTATCAATCAGTTGGCATTGCTCACTGGCAACCTGTTTGGATAAGAATTATCCTTCTGTCATAGGGAAAACACAAACCCATTTCTTTTATTTACTTCAGGTTTTACAATAGTATAAAGACGTGTCACATTAAAATACAACTTCTAAAGGGTAATGCATTTATTGTCGATTTATGATGTAAATTACAATTAAATGAGGGAATAAAATAAACGTTCTTGGAATCTCCTACCTGGTGAAAATGCTGTATCCTTATACTGGAAATTGACGAGACCCCAATTGGACATTTCCCGGAGAGCTTCTGCGGACGGCTGGAATCATCACGGCATTTATTTGAGCTCAAACTACGACGTTGTTGACTTTAGCAGAGAACAAAGATTTCACGGAGGCGCTAGTTTCAAAATAATTATTCAACAAAGACATCGATCAGTTTGCTATAAAATGCGCTGCACAGCATCATGACGAATACGAACAGGACGAAGTAGGTTAATATCACATGTAATACTGGCGTGTTTTCTTTTAAGGTTGACAGTCCTGGAATGTGGATTCGCATAGACACATTCTAGTTATGGGTTAATGTATGTCCATGTGAAGCCACTTCCACTGTTTAGTAACTTTTTCACAGATTGTGGGTGTTCCTTTGATTTTTTTAAATTAAGGTAGGCCACAGTAGGCTGATAAATTCAATATGTCGGAAGTAGCCGGAGGTCAAATAAACACACGCCAGTACCAACACGGTTCGGATACTACAGGGTCAAAACGAATGTTTTTGCATGCGGTTGTTGTTGTAGGCTACTACACTGCTGTTTTGATCGATACTGAAAAACCCTGATACATCTTATCTGGCTGGATCAAAGGATGCTCATGGCCACTGACAACGGCCCCGTTCCACAAAACTCAAATGGTTAGTTCATCCACTTTAAGCTCTATATTGTTCCCATATGCTTTTCCAATTCGGACATAATGTTCTTCCTCATCAGGGTTTTTTTATGATTACGAAATAAAAGCGTGCCCAGATCACAACTTGTGCGTAGTCTTGCAGTAGAAGGTGTATGTGCAATTTTGAAACTGCGTTGAAATTTCAGTCAGAAATATGTATTAGATTTCAAAGGAAGCCCTTAATGTCCCAGTTTGGCCTAATATGTAATTTAACATTTGGCCTCGATTTTGTTCACCTTTTTTTTTTTTTTTTTTCAAAAGCTGAGTAGTAGTGGTGTTATTAATAATTTTGTTATAGTATGAGTAGTATTAAATAGCATACAGTCCTGTCATGAAGCGTCTAGACACTGTGAAGATATTTTCGACGAACAGTATGAAAAAATAGTTTCTGCCAAAGTTAAACACGTGCAAATAGTATATATGAAATTGCTATCTATCTTTTATAGGAAATAGTGTAACGATAATTATATTATATCCACTAAAAACGAGTAAGGTATATTTATTCCATCACATTTAATATATATATATATTGATTCCAGAAGTTAGGCTTAGGATGAACCTTCATTTTTAAGTTACGTTTGGGCAAAACATCTTCAGAAGTAAAATTTGAGGACGACATTTTTTGAGTATTTATTAAATTTACATAAAAATGCCTGGTTGGTTCTTTACATTGGTCTTGGTGGAACAATATTGTAGAATGTATGTATGTATGTATGTATCAATGTTGTTGTCATCATCACTATAATTTTCTTTACATGTTTTATATATTTATATATATTCTGTTTCCAGTGTTTAGAGAAGTGAACATTTTGGGATACGGTATGACCAAACATTTTGCCTATACTCACATGCCCAATGCCCTCGTCCTGTCAGGACTCTCACAATATTTTGAGAACTGCATGTACAATTTCCCAATGCAATAATAGGTGTTTGTCGAGGCAGGCGACCAACTTACATTTGTGTGAAAGAAGGACGACATATGCTTTCCAGTTTCAGTAATAGTAATTGTAAATCCGTGCTGTCATATAACACATTACAACTGTAAAACGTTGCGTAGTGCATTCCCAAATGACTAAGGATCTTATGAAATAATTGTGATCCAGTATCACACTGCATGCTACTGCTTCTGCTTCAAAAAAGGCAATAATAGTCAAAGCACCAGGATTGCAAGAAATATCTTTGCCAGTATTTAGAAAATATTCAAAATACACCAATACTACTACTAATAATAATACTAATAATAATAATGCCCACGGAATCAAAGCACGAGCAGTGTTTTGATGATGATGATGATGATAATAATAATAATAATAATAATAATAATAATAATAATGGAAGTGTCCAACAGATATTCTGATAATCGATCAAAACACAATGAAGAACTCAAGGTTTCTAACTAAATGTTTACTGGCGAAAATCGTGAGCCATACATTATAGTTCGTATGGGATGTTCTGTGTGTTGATGAAAAAAGTAAACCCAGACCGCTGTGTTCATAAACAATCCAAATAACACTTTAATATACAGCATGTTCTTGTCAGCTACAAGAATATCACAATTACAAGCCATAAATAAGGAATACACAAATGATAAGTTATTCGTTTGAAAAATTTCAGTTTCCCAAAATGCATCTTTTAATTTGATTTACCTCAATATCTTAATTGTTATTTTACAACACTAATCCATTTTGGTCCATATTAAAAATTCAGAATGAAAACGATAAACAGATATTATCATATTTTAACACCCCTTTACAAAAATGCTTAACAGCCTTGACAACTATATCAGATCAGTGGGGAACATCAAAAATACTTTGTAGTGCGCACAAATAGTTGATTTACAAATGTACAAATTCCTGGAGAAAGTCCAACTGGTGCAGAATATTCAAGAAGAATTCATTATCGGTCTGGAATACACACCTTGATAGTAAGACGTGTCACCGGCTATCGGTGAGGATTCTAAGCCTACTTTGCTTGCCATTGAGCCCATGGATAAAGCACCCGTCATGGGAGAGCCATACCCAGAGTAATGCATCACTTGCTCGTATGTTTTTAGGTCCATTTTGTGATGTTGTTGTTCCGAAGACATTAGATTGTTGATGGAGAAAGGGTGGTTGAAAGAAAAGTGGTGGTCTGGCTTCAGGTGAGCTTCGTGCACGAGGACAGAATGGTGTTGTGACATCAGATGGTGCGCCTGAGAGTTTGGTGAGGCCGAATGCTCGGGACTCAGATCCTGCCTGGACTTCACCTCTGACCCGGACCGTTTTGGGTCTTTTGTGGATGAATTAGAGTGCGGCGATTCGTTTCCGTTGCAGCTTTCAGAACTACTGTTAGATCCCCCCTCTGAAGCCTTCCTATTGGATTCTTTGCAGTGCTGTTTGTCACATTTGAACCGTTTTTGCCTTCTTAGATAGCAGCCGTTTTCAAACATGTTCCCCGAGTCCGGATGAAGAGTCCAAAATGAGCCTTTACCTGGTTTGTCTGGTGATCTTGGAACTTTAAGGAAACAGTCATTAAATGACAACGAGTGGCGGATAGAGTTCTGCCAGCGCTGCTGGTTCTGACGGTAAAATGGGAAAAGGTCCATGATCCACTGGTAGATCTCACTCAACGTAAGCATTTTGTTGGACGACTGTTGAATTGCCATGGTGATGAGAGAAATATAAGAATAAGGCGGTTTGGCGTGCGTGTAGCTTCTCCGATATGTTTTCGGGTCCCGCGATCTAATGCTCGATTGTCCATACATCGGGCTCATGGTGTTCATATTGGTATAGGAGCTCAGAGCATTCATAGACGGAGCTTGCGCCGTCATGGGGCTGAGAGTCGGGCTGAGCGCCGCGCTCATACTTGCCATCCCAGTGCCCATGCCATTCATGGACCCAGCTCCCGGAGACATTCCTGTCACTGACGGGCTCATTCCTGTGTTCACGTACGACATGTTCATTGAGCTGGCGGTCATATTGCCAGAACTCATTCCTGACATACTCATATAGTTGTTCATGGAGTTCATGCCCAGCCCCGCGTTCATATTTCCAACAGAGGTGTAACACTGAAAGGACAGAAAGTCAACGAGTTATTAACGTTTATCGCAAGTTTCAGCTATATATTATTCAATGAATTAGACTGTCTCACATACAAAGCATATGTCCTAAGTCTAAACATAAAAAATGTAATAATTCACCAAATAATTTCTAAGGAAACCGACAAACAAACATGCAATATATAGAAATATATCAATGATGTAGCCGCTGTGTCATTCTGTATAAAATGTCTGATCATTTAAAATTCACCATTCCCAAAAACGCAAATGCGCGCAAGTGAAATTCATACAACAGCAGTGAATTGCAACACTGAAAACATGAAAACAAAAATGCTCAGCGAATGAAAATAAATAAAACATGACTCAGGTGCCACTTAATTCAGAGAGCAATTAAGTGTCAAAACGAGTCGGAGCAGCACATTTGGGAATTAAATAATAAGTATACTGCATGAGGCAGTAACAGCTGAGGAAAAAAGTTTCCTCTAGCGTTCATGCCTACCCCAACTTTGTTAGGATAGTGCCGTAGAGATCGAGGAGGATTTGGAGGCGCCTCAAGTCAATATTTGATCACAAAGTTAATATTATCTCAGGGCTAATATTGAGCTGTATAGACGGGAAAATATATATATAAGCTTCACAAACCTCTGGCTCTGCGTAATAGGTGCTCCAGTCTGTATGTTCATGTCCCTCCATTTTAACTGCACCAAGCATCGTGGAAGACTGCAAAAAATCTCCCCAAAACTTCTCTACGGAAGGCTGACAAAAGATGAATTCCCTAAAAAGAGAGGGGGCACGCGATATCCAGGTCTTTGGTCTGCTTTCAAGTGAAGAATGGGATGTGTAGCATGTGTGTCTTTGAGCTTGATGTGCCCACAGACGCTATAAAGCCTCTGACGATGGCAGGAGTTGAAATGACGTTCGCTTCTGCCCGTTAATGCAGTGATATAGCTCTCTGCGCCAAGCGAGCCTCCAATCCCTACTGCTTCGATGCCCTATTTGAATAATCTGCTCACACCTAACTGCAAGCCTCTTCGGTTTGGCTTTCTGTTGTACACCTGCTGTATCCAAAAAGAACAAATCCATTTGAAAAGGTTAAGTTGCATCCCAGTTTAATTGTTTTGTCTCCGAAAAAGAAAAGAATGAATTCAAAACCGATGTTTCAGTGTATTTAAAGATCAGGTTGAGCTCATGTTTCTGCCTATGTTCGTCATCTTAAATTATTCTTTTTTACCCTTCAGAACACATTCTGTATCTAATGGTTAACATCAGTACTATAAATCACGACGAATGAAACTGTAGCTGGAAAACAATTAATCTATACATATCCATTGGTTTATATTTCTCGTAATGAAAAAAATCAATAGAAAGGCATCCCACCTTTTTATATTATTTTCTATTTTGCAATTTCATGCTCAACTAAACCTTAAAAAGCATATCTCTCCACCTCGTTCTTATGTTGTCTTTATGGCATACACAACGTGTGTAGTCTATTGTAAAAATAAGTTTTTAAATGTATATGGCATTGATCAACGTGTTTATCTACTGATTGTGCCCAACAGTGTACTGATTTCTTTCATTTTGACTTGACCCTTTGGTTCGTGAAGGTATAGTATTTTGATTTTACAGATCATATTATTGTAGACTGTAATGTCTGTAATGGACATGAGACGGTCAATACAGACAAAGCAAGCATAAAAAGGATCTTTATGGTGAAACGTAAAAAATTCTCCAAAATAAAAATTGACTACAATAGGTGCCAGTAGTTGTTTAAAAACATTGATGTGAAACTGGTATTCCCTCATTGACTGTCATTATTTTCCTCGTAAGGAAACAGCGCTATTATAAAGTGAATTCGCCCAACAATGAGCGCTTGGGTTTTCTGGCAACCATTTTATTTATTTTGAAGGCCCTCAGTTTGAAAAGCATGTATGATAATTCACTGGTTATTAGTGATTTAATCAGTCTCCTCAGCTTCAGAAAACGGAGGGCCAAAAAGACTAAAGTATTCTAAACCTCTGCTAATGTATTTGCCAATGGCACAGACACAGGCAAAACAGCATATCACTGTGCACAAGATGTCAGACAGAAGGCCGTGTGAAACTGATCAAAACCACAAAACCAATATTATGGTATCGTGTAGTAGCATATATTTATAAAAATCAGTGTGTACACCTAATTTTCCAAAAGGCAAAACACTGCTCATGCCTTGATTCCGTGGGCATTATTATTATTATTATTATTATTATTATTATTATTATTATTATTATTATTAATTTGTTGTAGGCTAGCTGTTGTTTTGACATTGCTGGACTAATGCTTGAGCGCGCCCTCTTTCGGTGGTAGCAAAAACGTCAATTCTGTCAGAAAAACGTCAGGTACTTTGTCTGTTTTGTCTCATACATACCTGTGCACATGCGAAGAAAAGTCCCGATTCGCTGTCTTGTGATCTACTGATTTGCATATACCAGTTAAAGCACACTAAAAAAATAAATGGAGATGAAGTACCGTTACTTGTATATCAGAACCTAATCATGGTGAAACCTACTAAGTATTACAGCAAAGCTTCCAAAATCATTGGTATAGACTGACAACCAGGCACAGTATTATAGCGATTTTGGGTGTCACCACATAGGCCAGGTGCTAATGTACAAAAGATTACAAATACCACAATATCATACTAGTTTGTTTTGTTTTGAAAATAAAAGTGAAGTTTTCCCTTACATGTAAAAGAACAGGGGAGGAGAGGGGAGAACCACCTGTATGTTTCAGAAACCAAAAAAAGATTCAGATAGATTCAGCCAGCAAAAAAAGAAAAAAATAGAGAAAGACAGATAATATGAAACGCATGTTTATAGCTCTTTGAATGCATACTGTAATGTAGTACGGACTCTGACCAAACTTATCAGAGGCAAATTTAGGACTTTCATGATAAGGGAAAAAAGATGATACATATCACACACAAGCAAGGCCTAATCAGCAACCTGTTCAAGAAAGCAGGTCAGACACAGAATTTTGCAGGCTCAGACTCAGGCTGTGGGCATGATACAGGGGCTCATGTGAGACCAGCCTGTTGAATTTGTTGTTGTGTTCACTGTATCTCTCCTATGCAATATTGATTTAAAGATTCTCAGGCCCCTCAGTGCAGCTTGTGTTCTGGACAGTTTGTCCTATCCATGGGCCCATCAAGGCTGAACTCAGGAGCATTGACCCCATCCCCATCTCCCAGCACCCCTTCAGCATTCAGAATCCAGCCTCCAGCTGTACCTGACGGGTGCTCGTAATATTCTGAGATAAAATGGATGTGGTGTCTCTCATGGAATTCAGCTGGTAATTTGATTTCATTTTTTGCTGCTGCTGTTATTTGTTACCAATGCTTTCCACATTAAATATACTGTAAAATTATACAATAAACTTGTTGAAAGTGAAATCCTAAACCACAAAAATTGTACAGAACAATTGTATATAATCAAATATGCATATCTTTGAGTGTCTATAGCTGAATTTACATTTTTAATGCAAGTGACATATTTTAAAGCAGTGTGATTTTTTTATTGTTTAAGCATTATCTGAAAAGTCAAAAATATTCTGAATTACTTTCCAAAACATTTATTGATGCATCTCAAACACTTAATTATTTACTTTAATTTTTAACATAGTATTAATGTTGTAATGGTGTGAAACCATTATCCTTTAAGTTGAATATGCCCAACATGGCTTTTAAATGATTGTTTTATGGCTGTAAATCTGGGGAAGGATGTTTAAGTAAAGATGTGTAGATACAGTATTCATATTTACGTATTACTATTCTACATGTGTGTGATGTTTTTATTATTTTATGCCTATGCCCTCTTAACCCAGTGAAAGCAGTGCAGCTGCTGTGTTTGCTGGCTTCCTATGCATGTACCTGTGGGACAGGAGCTGTTTCCCAAGCCACATGCCACACAGTACTACATGAGAGACAGCTCTAAACAAAGGAAAGATGCGTCACTTATGGATGAAAAGGAACAAATGCATCCTTCACTTCATGTGTGCAGGACAAGGTGTTCTGCTAGTGTTGACTGCTAGTGTGGTCACAGTTAGCAAATGACATAGCTGAGAGCTCAAGGTTGCATCAACAGCTTTTTGTTCAATCACTGTTAAAGTGTTTTACACTCCTCTCCAGAAGAAATATAAAGACAATGAAACCAGTGTGACAACAGCAACATGTCAGTGAAACAAAAAAAATAGTTAAACAAAAAAATCTTCAAAACATTAAAAGTTTTTAATAATCATTCCAATGTAATTCTTATAATATATACAAGGAGTTTGTTTTGTGTTCTACAGTATAGACATGCTGCATTGTATTGCATCAATTTTGTGATAACAATTTTCTCATATTCACAGTTTTTACGCAAAAACTTGTGTGGGCAGAGAAAGGGAAAGAGATGTGGTGGGACATTTATTCACCAAGTGCAAAAGGAGGCAGGATTTAACCTTCCTTCAAGAAACCCCATCATGTATTAGCAGAAGCTTGTCACTTTAAGCTTCACTTTCATTGCAGGATTTTTCAACAATGTCTAGAATAATTTACTAATTCACTCAAGTATGCAATCATTCTCGCCTTTCATCACTCAAAACAAAATCCGAGGGGCAATAGGTTAAGCGAGTAATTCATCAAAGTGAAATTAATAGTGAGAGGCTCCTTTCTCTAGGGAGCTATGGAATTATGTTTGCTGGAAAGTGCCTGTAGTGACAGTAAACACTGCTAAACATTCCAGAGCAGGGCTGGGGTTCGAGCTGGCCATTGTCTCCTGCAGCTGTGATAACTGCGCCGGGCTCCAGGTCTGTGGCCTGCCACAGTGTGTTTACCTGGAAATGAATCTGAAAGGGCGATGCGGCCGGGAACGCACACACCAAGGGGTGGGCTAAATGAAACGGAGGACCATGCACTGCAGAATGGAGGAGGAGCTCAGTTATTACTCTGAGGCTACTGTGTCTGGGTACAAACATTAGCAGTAAATGGGTTAAGGATTTCCACAAATATTCCCTACCTTTTGAAATGGACGGAATTTGCTATGGATGCAAATTATCTTTTTTTTCCAAACATTTTGCGTGCTCTGTTGTCAAGTTCTTGTGATTCCATGACATTACTCTTCCAATGCAAAACAACTGTACCCTACATAACAATAGATTTGAATAATCAAATAAGGCACAAAATTTGCCATGATGGACCACAAACGGAGCTGACTGGAGCTTTAAAAGGAAATGAGAAGCAAATTTACTCAGAAATTGAATAGAAATGTAATGAGAAGAATGTGAATCTGGCTCTTTGAACTGGTTGTGAGATAGGGCCTCTATGCCTCAGAAAAGTTTAATTAAACTTAAAAGAGCAATTGGGTTGCCATTAGGGGATTTCTGTTCCAAAAGCGGTGACCAAGAGGATTCAGGTTTATGCTGAGAGTCGATACACTATTCTCAACAACTTTATTACATTTGTTAAAATTTTACACAGAAATTCTATCAGTTCACAAAACAACGACTTCACAGTTTAATGACTCACATGGGTTATAAATTTAATACATTCATTAAAAGTAGTGATTTTAGTAATGTTACAGCAGAATACACAGATGAGTATATGTGATACCCTCTGATACCTGGCATATAAGACATGGACTTGACATTTACACATGTCTGCTCCATATAATAAAGATTTGCCCACAAAGTATTTACAAGAGACAAGATTGAATAAATCCATTGTTATTAAATCTTTGTAAATGATAAAAATTATATCAAGAGCACAAGTGGGAAGATCTTAAGGTTTATCCTTTGTGATTGCATGTCTTTTTGAGTGATCCATTATGACTCCATATCCAGATATACACTGTGTCAGTGCCATATGATGAATATTACACTCTTACATTTATTTCCACAGCCAATATCATTAATAATTAATCCAAAGTTAACCATAGCAGATATCAGGTAAAAGGTTCATATTTATATGAATCATATAGAATGCAGCCAGGTAGTAATATTCATTTTCTGTCAGACTGTAATGTTCTTTCTGAGTCTTGTTCACTCAGAATAGTTTCTCGCCACATCTGCATTTCCTGTTAAGAGCTAAAAAAAAGGGGAAAGAAAATGTAATGGAGGAAACCTTCATATATATTTGTTTGGCTGCCATTTCCTTCCTGGATCAGTTGAAGTCCATACATATGGTAAGTGAAAATTTGTAGTGTTTACTGAGAAACGGTGTGGGGTCCAGTGTAAAATCAGTGCACTCAACACAGGCTACAAGTTCCTCCAAGATTGGAGACAAAGCACCCTGCTGGCCCAAACAACATCGGTGTCCAATTTGAGAGGTCTCAGCACAGTCTCAAGGAGGAGTGAAACGAATGAGGCTTTTATAGGCCCTGACAGCTAACAGACTAATAGCAAATGATACTGATGGTGCAGCTACTCAACAGATTAGCACCTCATCAGCCTCCTGCAGCTTCACACAAACATGGCCTCCTCTCACATAAAACACAATGCCGCTGCTCTGTGATAAACAGCTGCTTGGCAGGCAGGGGGTGCTCCAGAACTTCCTGGCTTCCCCTTTTTTTTGCAGCTGTGCAGAGCTTCCTCAGGCCAGCCACTTCTCTGAGTGTGTGTTTCAGGTGAGCAAACATTGGCACTTGCATTAGAGTTCAATGGCCACTTCTTTTAAACATTGCCTTTTCCTCTAGTTTGCAAGCATGTGTGTGGCCTACACATTAAGCCTACTGGTTGATATGATTTCACAAAGCTCAAAAAAAAAATCAAAAACACCCATTTCCCTTTCATTTCATTCTTCAAAAGTGACTTCCTTTACACTGCATCAATCTCTCCAAAGAGAAATACCTGGTAGTTGTTGCAGACCAAGAAAACTGACTATAAAATATACGTATGTAGTAGAATGAAATTAGAATGAAATGAACAGAAATTTAATTTTCTCTACGTGGGGTCACTTCCTTCAATTAATATAACATTAATGATCAAACAACAAACAGGTTAGGAACTTGATCTTGATTGATCTTGTCAGCAACTTGTCTGGTATCCCAATACACACATGTTTTACTGGGAACTTTGTCCATAGTGTTAAGTTCACACCACAACATGAATGTGATGTAAACAAAGGGGCCAAAAATAAACCAAAAGTGCCATGTTTATGTGTTCTAGAATGGTGTTTGTTTCCACACTGCCTCACTACTGTGTCTCTTGCCAAGGGTCCATGAGGAAAAAAGGTTACTGTACTTACTTCTGTGCACACAAACATATAAAGTCAGAGTATAATTTTTTAAACATCCAATGGCTTAACTGTATTTATATTTATATTGGCTCATACATCAATTTAAAAAAAAAAGAAAGAAAGAACATGAGTTCATAGTAAACTGTAAAAAAATGGAATCTTCTGAGAAAAAAAGATGATGAATTTAAGTATGAAGGTATGGCCGTGAGCAACCTTGGGCTCAGCCTCATAAATGACAAATCTGGAGGAGTCTGCCTGGATAGTCCTGTGGGTGGTCTCACAACGTCATGTCAGGGAAATGGAGCTGGCCCGCAGTGCAAACAAGATCTCTCCCAATCAGTCCCCCAGTCCAGATGAATGTTGTTTGCCTCAGGCGTTTCTGGGATGGCTTGTTTGCTTGGTCTCATACCTGAGACATCCATGCATTGAGATGGAAAGGCAGCAATGGGATTAAAAAAACTGGCCATCCCTTGAGGTGACATAAGAATGGCTGGCTGCAAATACACTGGTTGAGCTATATACAAACACTGGCTGTCAAACCGAACTCTCACACAGATGTATCTCCACAGATTGTTATATGATTAAATAACAAATTATATCTTCTTTATGTATCCATATCAATTTAGAGGTGCTACAGACTGAGTTACAAATACTGTAACATGAAGTATTAACACAATATTTCATTCTTCACTCAACAAGGTATAACATTTAGACCTATTGATTGTGAAGTAAATTTTCACCTTTTTAAACAGTCTGACTTGGGAGATTTTATGTCCCTTGACTCCCATGTTGATACAATCTTTTATTGAAAGCCTTTGTGAAAATCATGGTAAATAGTTGTATTTATTCATAGTTGTACTGAGATTAATTGTTTCATTGATCGTTATTATATCTCCTAATTAACATTTGAATTGATTTGCGAAAAACTTCTGTGGGTAGAATTTTTGTCCATGTCTTACATAACGCGATCACTGTCATTTGCTCTGCTGTAATAAAGACAAGCGGTTGTCTGGTTTAGGGCGACATCTGCTGTTCAGTCGCCTCTTAAATGACTCATGTAGAATATATATCTATATAGAAACGTCACAGATATTGTATGCCATAATGGGAAATAACTAACACAAATGAAATAAATAATTTCTTTATTAGCTACATTAGAGGTTTTTCTTTTCTGTTCTATGCCCTTCATTTTTCATTTCATTGACGGTGCACAAACGCGTTTTGGAATAATTTAGAACCTCCGCTTTCCGTAGCTCGGAAGTAAACTACGACAAGGACTCCGAGAACGGTAGGACACGTTTGGCTGAAGATACTTTAAAAATGTTACATCTACATTATCGAAATAAAGCAACAGTTTGAGACTGCTGAAACATATAGCGCTTCACATGGATGTATATTGCATTTATCTACGATAACAGGTGGTATACTTGCTGGTTTGTAATACCATTACCAGTGTACCCCTAGATGTATGCTAGCATTCTGGGTAGTTATCTAACTAAAAGCGTTGGTCTAGTGTAGTCGTTTCTCTACTTCTATAAATCACAGTAACCACAGTATTTTTAAACCTCCTGTAGATACAATATTACACAATATTGATAGTCCGCTGTAATCAGAATTTGATATGTAAATAAACCTTCATGAACATCACTTTCTACTATCGAGTTGTGTTCATTCGTTAGCTTGCTAGGTGTATGGATTTTAAGATTGTACGTTTTGTATTTCCCCCTCAGATGGCTCCCAAGACCATGGAGCCGATGGCTCGCAAAATCTTCAAAGGCGTATTAGTTGTAGAGCTTGTTGGTTTACTTGGCGCTTATTGTCTTTTTGTCAAGATGGACACAAGCCGAGGTAGGCATTTCTGAATGTGAAGTATCCCCCCCTTTATTCCTCTGGGACCTATTTCAGTGATCATTGACTCACTTGGCATTTCTTTTTGCCCCTACAGATTTCAGAAATACCATGAATAGAACATTTCCATCTATTCTGGAAGGTAAGGATCAAAGGAAACACAAACCATTTTTGAAGCTATAAAGTGATGGGAGAATGACATGTAGCAAAAAAAAAAAAAAAAGTTGTCTAAACTTACAATTGTTTTAATGTGGTGAGTACCATGTTTAGCCCATTGTTGCTTCACCTACCATGTTGTTCTTGAAACTGCATTCTTCCATCACTTCAAGAGAACCATTTCATTTTCATGAGCTTTAAGGCCAAGGTAGAGAAAAACCTAGAAGCACTGGGTGCAAAGGACAATTGACCCCTAGACAAAAACATAACCGGCACTTCAACAGCTGCAACCCTAGCATACATGTGTGCGTAAATAAGGTTTGCACATGTCACTCTTTTTCCATTGTGCATACACGCTGACAGTCTAACTCAGCAGCTTAGTGAATAGGTGATTTGATGCAGTGGAGATCAAAGAAAAATGAAGGCACTCAAATCTTTAAGTGTTTTAATACACTATTAAATATAAAACAAGGTAACAACCGCAGGCACACAATCATTCCTTAAAGGTGACCCTTGCCATGACCACCAAATAAAAGCAGGGTTTTTACTGGGTCATGAACTTAATTTCAGTTACAAAATAATTGGTGAGTTTTTTTTTTCTTTTACAAATACAGCAGCACATTCAACCGAACTGCCACAGAACACGGACACAGACAGTCTCGGGTGAAGAAGAGTTGAATTTGTTCTGGGTTTCTTAAATCAGGAACAATTCCTGTGGGCTTCTTGTAAAGGAAATGTTTTTCATACGGTCCCAGTTTCTCTTCTTAAACGCTCCCTTCCCCCTCCTCTTTCAGTCTATTACAAGTCCAACGAGAGGGCGGGAGTTTATGGACTTCGGGAGACTGACCGGGAGGCATGGTCAGCCAAGGACTCCTAGAGGTGAGCTGGTGATGGGTAGGGAGTCAAAGAGCAACACCTGAGGACTTGAAGACCAGTCAGGTTCATTGTTGAAGTCCCTCTGTTGTAGGATGTATGAATGCTATTTCTTAGGTTTTCTTTTATTGCCCCAGACTTTGCCAAACTTGGACTGTTTGTTGAATATGGCCTTCCTCCTCCGCAGGGTCTTGACATCTCTTCCTTGGATCCAGTCAGCCCTCTGGGCCTCCCACTTAAGTTGTCTGATGGCTAAAGAGGAGAGCGAGAGAGAGCAGGAAGGAGAAGGTGTGAGCACAGACTATATGGAGTTACAAACATGACATGATAGACTGCTCCACTGTATGTTAACTTTGTTTTTGAAATTAATGTGAGTCTTCTTGTCAAAGTTCACCGAATGAAAAACGACGGCAGCTCATGGACTGACGCAGAAAAAGAAAATTTCTAGATTCGTCAGAAGATACAACTTTGGAGTTCATGTTTGAACATGCAAGCATCCTCGGCTGGAATTCCAAACTGACCTTTGTGGAATCAGTGTCTTGATTGAATCTAGACAGGATTAAAAAATCTAATTCTAGCTGCTATGTTCTGTATCAGTCTTTTTTGCTGTATTTGGTGAAACAAAAACACCATCTGCTTGTTAAAGTGTTTGTCATGACACACAGTGCACAAGTATACATCTAAATTGACAGACCAGAATTATAAGCTACTAGCATTTGCCTCCTCTATGTTGTGTCTTTGTAATACTTAGAGGCTACAACTACACCATGTTACTTTTTTGAACCTGCTGTTTTATTCCTCCCTTAAGTTTTTGCAATCAAGACTGTAGAAGCTTGATGCTCTACATAGATTTAGTGGTTCCATCCGCACACCCTACCAGGACTCACCTGCTTTGTCTTTGTTTGCCATGGCATTGATACCAACGTTGTCGAACTTGGACCCCGCATTTTCATCCAGCAGATATCCAAACTGCCAAAAAAGCATTATTTATCAGAAAGACTAGGTTTTGAGGAAGGTTTTGAGGTTTGCTTTGATGGATTCTGTAAGCATACAAAAGACCATCTATTTGCTTTCAGAAGGTGATTAGTGGGACAATGTGAAAGAAGTGAATCAGAGGCTTGAAGGCTCTAGCTCTCTCAAAAAGAGGTGGATTGCTAAGATTCCCAATTTCAAGGTTTTTCTGTCCTATCTCCTCAGGAATCATAAGAACTACATTTGTCTATTGCCAAACAATTGTAAGATTTTAGAGCAGATTGATTTTCCACCTTAAACAAGTTAATTGAACTTCTACATCATTAAGACAATGTAACATGTAATGTATTACCTCTTCAGCAGAAGCAAACATGGCACCATCTTTTTCTATTTTCTTCTTCTTCCGTCCTTGTTTTGACCCTACAGGTGCAGGATTGAATAATCTTAAATCCCCCACACTATATTTTTACGTACAGGAGGAACAACAGAACTGCTGTAAAGGAGCAATACATTCCACACCCAGTGAAATCCATAGCTTACCTATAGAGCCAGAAAAGTCCAGGTCCTTAGATTTCTTCCTCTTGCCCTTTTTGGAAACTACACTTGGCTCTGGGACTTCCTCCATCTCTGCTTCTGAATCTAGAAAGATACATGTTTTAATCATTGCACTGAGTCAGCCTTTTAAGTGAATTACATTGCTGTATTGCAGCAACCCATCAGAAAACCAACAACCCCATATGCCAATTCAATATTGTACAGCTACTTCCTCATTATAGCCATCAGGGTTTACTTCCTATTGTACGAATCAATAGTCTAAGAGACATCAGTAGTACCTGCTGCCTCTTCCTCTATCCCATCCTCCTCATTATCGTCATCTCCTCCAATGTCCATGAAGGCCCCACCCTCCTCCTCCAGCTCATCTCCAAAGTCCTCTTCATCCATACTCCCCAAAGACACCTCCTCATCATCCAGGTCATCATCGTCATCCAGATCAGAGTCAGAGTCCTCTTCGCTCTTCTTTCCCTTTTGGGATTTGCCCTTGACGTTGCTGAGGCACCACACATACATACAAACATCCACCATTAAATGTATTCCCAAGTGGACACTGTTTATTTTGTGGAAAGATTCAATGATAGGTGAACATGGCTTTATGGCTCCCATAATGAATTGAGCATTTCCTGTCAAGCACTAGCATACTGTACTGTGCTGTTATATGAAGACAGCAGAGCAGGGAGAATTAACTAATACGGTCTAACTAATCACAATCTCAGATGAAGGCAGGTTCTAAGAAGAAAATGGCAATCCCAGCAGATCATACTTCATTCAGCAGTATAAAATCTACCACATCCCAGGCATGGAGGCCCTTGCTGCAGTAAGTATCTTGTGATCTCTTAAGATCTATTACCATAGGGATTCTGAGACTAGTCAATCACTGACTCAGGAAACACTGTCCTTTGACCATTGCAAAACTAATTTTTTGGTGTTAAATCATTGCCAAAGAAATAAATATTACAGCTAGAAGTATTAATATGAGAGATTAAATGTGACTTCTTTAACAAGAAGATCTTACCCAGCAAAATCCAGACCGTCATCCTTGAGGTCCACAAAGTAGCTGTCCCCTTCAAATGAATCTGGATAATAAAAAAAATTGGATCAGCAAAACACAACACACACAGGTAATCATGACATCTTAAAAAAGCTTACACTCATTCCTAGTGGAGCTCCAACAGACCATTCAAGACAAACCTAAGATCTAAATGAATTGCTTACTGTGAGCTTAATAATAACTCAGACACCACTCTGGAACACTCTTTCCCTGTGCCAGTGTGCGAGATGGTCGCCATGCTCACCAAGTGCCTTCTCAAACTCGTCATCATCCACGTCCTCGACACTCTCGTCATCTCCACCTCTCCGCGGCTGTCTTAACTGTTTCTCCTGCTCCCGTTTCTTGAAAAACCTGTGACAATGAAGCACAGCAATGAGAAAGATATATGCCAACATTGTCACGTTTAACCACGGTTTCTCAAAATTTGGAATGTGAAAACTACTGGACTCACCGATGGAAGAACACCTCATCCACTGGAATCTGACTCTCCTCCTTAGCCAGGAACTCCACACAGTTCACTGCAGGAAAAGGTTAACAGGTCATTAGCTGCTCACTCTAGTACTAACCTCTCAAACCAATGGATCATCAGCAGAAAAGCAGAACTCACCAGGTAAAGCTCGGATGTTGTTCATAGACAGCTTAGCTTTGGGCTGCATCACAGTGCTGTCTGTATTTTCTGCACGACACGAAAAATACATGAGCAACCAATGCTGACACAGTGAAAAAATATGAGCTCATTAAAATAAATAGCTCATGTTCATGGACAATAGTTCTGTTCAAAAGTAGTCATCACCTCACAATGTATGTGCAAATATAATATGAGAAATTATTGGAAAACGTACATACAGGAATGACATTTCACGACACTCAAAAGTAGGTGGCTACAACATACAAGCAACTGATTTGAACCAATCATCCTGTTTCTCTGTAAAGAGAACTGAAGCAAGTAAGTCAGAATAATTGTACCGTAACCTGCTTTTGATGTCATGATACGTCCTTCACTCATCTTTAGCATAAGGTGGAGCACTTACCTCTGAATTTCTGTTGCTTGGGATTCCTGAAGACGAAGCGATCCAGGAATCTCATTAGGGTGAAGTCCTGAAGCGGGTCCCCTGTGTACTGGATGAACTCACCCTGAAGGGCAGGGCAAGCACAAAAAAATCATGAGCTAGGCAGAAACCAGATTAGTTCAAAACCGAAACTTTATTACCAAGCATAAAATGTGAAATATCTGTCCCACCAATGCACACCAGTGTTTAACCTAATCACCATCCGTCTATACAGTTCACATACAATACACACCACTGTGCAAAATAATTACCACAGCAATCTCTATATCCATATTACCATTTCATATTACAGTGTGAATTTTCATTATTAGCTGTGATAATTTTGATTTATTTAGTTGTACAATGTCCTCCTTAAAACATGTAAGTACTATGAAATAATGGAATGATGCACTAATCCATGTTTGTCCTGTTCCCTAATGTCTCTAATTGGGCCAATTTTCAGGTTTACAACAACATATGTAATGAAGAGGACCATTTACCTGCAAAATAGTCTTGGCAAACAGGGCGACAGAAGGATGGAAATGTGCAGAAAGCTGATTGGGGAAATACATGAAGAGGCAAGGATTACTACTTGCATACCACAACATTTTTCTACACCTCATCACTTCACTGAGGATCCATGCCCTTACCCTTTTCAGTTCCCACACAGTGGTGCGGTCTGCTCCACAGAACAAGGGGTTTCTATGCAAGGGGTCATAGGTCTCCATGTTCTTCCCACCTGACAGAGACAGAAACCATGTCAGGTGCTGTCAGTTAGAGCTTGGACAATCCAGATTGATATCTTATATCGCAGTGCCAAAAAATTTCAATCTGAACGGAAATATAACAAGGGCTGAAATGTGCGCTTTCGGATTTAGGAAAACAGAAACTAATCAAGCCTCACTGGTGGATTTTGAAGCAATGAGTGTTTTAACAATCACATGATGTTAAGACACAGTGCTTGATGTCTAAATAGTTACTGTCAATGAGTTTAAAAGACAGTTAATATTAAAACTGCCATTCTGTCAGTACAAACAAAACTTTGAATCACTTTAACACTATATTATGGCCACAGTATTGTGATATGGATTGCGCTGGGAGAAGATTACTCAGAAAGGAGGAAACTGCCTCACCCTCCAGATTTTCATGATGCACCCAGGACACAGGCTGACTAGGTGGCTGTGGCCTCTCCTGCCCTTCATCCACCTTGTCAGCATCCGTAAACCTCTCCTCTTCATCATCATCATCAAGATCTTGGAACTTCTCCTCCTCATTATCCTGCAGAAAAAAAGAATAGACAGGTGTTTTCAAATTCCACATACCTGAGCGAGCATGACATTAAAGAAAAATGTGATTTCATTTTGCTACTGTTTATTTATTCACTAATGAATCTTAATTACAAACATTCAAATTTGTAGGCCATTTTTTTGCTCCACCGTAATTTCAGTTAACTGTATGATAGCACATATTTCAATAATATTGCCTAATTGAAGACTTTGGCAAAAAGCATAGATTTCATTGAACAGACAGGAGTTTACCTATTTGGATTCAGAGCTCAAAGGTTATTAAATGCATCATGTCTTCCCAATAAAAAATACAGGACAGGCACTTGGGTAGTACATACCTCGTGACCCCCTCTGTTAAGCCCCAAAATGGCATCTTGCATCCTCATTTCATATGGAAACTTTTTTCTTAAAATGTATGTAAATCCATCATCAGAATAATCCATGCTGCTCAGTGACAGACACTCAGGGACACCCACATTACTAGAGATAGCAGTAAGCCTGTACTCACACAAAGTAGTAGAAACACTCACCTCATTATCCTGCAGCAGAAGCCTGAGGCCTGGTTTGGCCTTCATGACCTCTGACACCAGGAAGAGTGCCCCACAGGCAAATGTTGGGTTCTGTTCACAGCTGACCTGCAGTATCCTCTTCACAAATGCCTTGACACGGCGCAGGACGATGTCCACCTTCAGAGACTTATACAGCAGGTTCAGGAACATACTTTGCTTTGAGCAGAGTGAAAGCCCTGGGTCCAGCAGCTTCCTGTAGAATGGAATTCCAGAAACAAACTTCTGAGGAGCAACAAAAAGCAGCCAAAGATGTACTGACCTTTGAACAGCAGGTGACTTACTCTTAATAGATGTAACACAGGGAGACATTTTGAATGATTTAATAAAATTAAACACATCAAATTATGATAATCAATGTATGCTTAGACTGAACTGTGTACAATTAATGACAATTAAAAGTCTATACTTGTAACATAACACAATGCCGTCAGCACACTATATGGATTCTGAGGCAAGCAATCATTCACAAAAGTCACATAGAAGATTTGAGCCACTTACCTGTAGAGCGCAACATAGTAGCGGTCGGACACAGTCTGCTGAGAGTCCATGACTTGGAAGAGTAGCATGAGAGCTTGGACAGCAGTGTTAAATTTGACTATGTGCACCACTTTAAATAGTGTGTCCATTTGCTCCTTTATCTTGTCATCTCCCGTCCTGGCATATGGATAGGCCCTGTTCACACCTGACAGCAGCGCACTCAGCATCTTGGACTCCACATCCTTCTTCTTGACACAGGCACGAAAGAAGGAGAAGTAGATGGTGATGAGCTTGCTGGCCAGGTCGGCCTCCTCATGGCTTAGCAGGACCTGGTTGAGGAAGCAGACAGCGTAATACTGAGCCTTGGTGTGGACGTTGGGCCTGAACATGAGTCGCTCCACTTCACCACACACAACCGCCTTCATGTTGGGGTGTGAATGCAGCAGGGTCTCCAGCAGGTACGAGGCCTTGGTTGCCATTTTGTACTCAGGGTCACCCAGTTTGTTGACCACCTGGACAAGAAGCGCCCTCTCCTGCTCAGGGCGGCTGCACAGCAGCTCATGCGCAGTGGTCAGAGCCTTGGCTTTGGTGGCCGTCACGGTGTCGTGGGCCAGTGCATCTAGGGCCACCACAAATTCAGCCACCTGGAGCTTGAGAAGGTGCTCAAAGTACCAGAGGATGAGCCGGCGGTCGCGGGCATCCCGGTTGCCACTGGCCAGCTCCTCCAGCTTATCAAAAGGCCTCTGAGAGAAAGTTCTGAGCTTGCGGTTCTCTGGGAGCAGATCAGACAGCAGCAGCTCCCGCAAGGTGTCCAAAGCCATTAAGCTCTGCCGCCGGCTGCCCTTCTTCTTCACCATTGCAACTAGATTCTCCAAAAACTGCAGGCTGTGGATCGGTGCGTCCTGGATCAGCAGGGTCATGGCTGCCATTCTGTCTGCTAGCGTCCCTGTGGACACCACGGTTTTCATCCATCCCGAGTTGGCACCTTTCTGCATGCTCTTCTTGGTTCTGAAGAGCTCTGCCTCAGAATCAAGCAGCTTCTGGGCCAGCGCCCTGTACTTGGAGACCACAGCCTCGGCCTGCGGGGTGGATTCCCTCTCAGTGGTGTACTCCAGGTCAAACCATTTCCCACCCGGTTTGATCAGCAGCACATGCCTTTGGTGAAACTCAAACAGGTCAGCACTCTGTTTGCCCTTCTTCCCCTTCACAGCACTGACCTCCTCGTTGGATTTTTTTGCCTGCTTTTTGCCCTCGGTTCCTTGGGGCTCTGTGACTTTATGGGGCTCCTTTGCTTTTTCTGCAAGTAGTTTAACCCGTTTTTCATCATTTTTTTGCCCTTCTTTTTACTAGCATTTGGGTCCCCCTGCTCAGCGGGCTCATCCTCAATGATCTGGTGGCGTTCTGAGTGCGCACGGATACCGAGCTTGGTGATGAAGTCTTCCAGCTCCCCCTCTTTCAGATCGTCAATGATACCTTTCTTTCCGCCATCCACGAGTTCTTGGCTATCACTGATAGAGGCCAGCATGACATAGTCTGCCTATTTGAAGAAACAAAAACAAAAGCATGAGACGGTTCCGGCAGTAAGGCAAGAGTATGTGTTACAGCAAATCAGAATGGCTAATCTATACTTATTCATCCTTCCGTCAATTCAATTGACAGTTTGCACCCAAAATTGCATTTTAGTGTCATGCGATGGCAGCCATATAATTCGTAATGACTCCCTTATTTCCACTGACATCGAAGCGTACAATCTTGTTTTTTCCCTAATAAGAGTATTCATTTTTTGCAGTGATGGGAACTTGTGTTGTCTTACCAAGACAAAACCATTATCATCAAAAAAGCCATGCCATTTGATGGAAACCAATCAAATGTACGGTATTTGGTACTAGCTCATACTTGATTACCTTTGATAAAACTAATTAAATTCTGTTCCTTTTCTAAAAAAAAAAAAAAAAAGTTAGTAACCATTAGCTAGAAAGCAAATACCCCTTAGACACCTGAGCGAACACGTTATGTGATGAACCCACTCCAGATCTATGTAATGCCAGTTAAACAAATTTTTAAGTTAAACAATTTTACATTAAATAATTATGGAAATGTGGCGCTCAAAATAACACAAAAAGTCGTTTTCAACTTTCCCATCTTTACGTATCAAAAACACGTGCACACAACTCATAAGCAGTTGGCTAGCCAGCTAACGTTAGCACACACTTAGCCTTACTTTTGTGCCTCCGAGACGTAAAACCTCGTCCAGGCTAAATTCTTCATCTTTTCCGCCAGATCCTCCCTTCGATGTTGACTCCTCATCTTCTTCGTCATTTATATTTTCAAGTTCTTCTTCGTCGTTGTCATGATTCGGTTCCACTGCCATTTTTCCTTGCTTGCGTGAAGACGCCATGCTTGCTTAGAAACAGCTTGCAAAAGCTGGCTAAGGCCTTGGAAGGAAAGTATATGAAACAATGAAAGTATTTCAGTTGAAAGTGGCTGGGTTAAATGACAGAAAGGATAATATTATTTTCAGCCCTTTAAAATGTGTATGTGTACATTGTGATTTATTAGGCGTTATCAGTATATTTTAATTGTCTGTCTTCTCTTGGCAATTTTTTTTTTGTTTTTTGAGCTGATAGGACCAAGAGGCAGGATTTTACAGTCAAAGGTCAAGGTGGAAAGTTCACCATGTGATCGTAGTTTCACGTGTGTGGACAGTTGCGTTGATGATTGTACTGTACATTGTTTTATGTAGGCGTAATATTTGTACCACATAATTACGACGAAACAAGTTTACATGATAACAAAATACATACTCAGCCAGTTCGGTCAAATGTCATTTTGGTATATTTTACGGAAATGTTACACATGGATATCTGAGTATTACATTTTCACATTTTATAAAAAAATATGTAACTGTATGTATATGACACTATATTTGCATGAGTACAAATACAAGTGTGGTGACCATATTTTACGCGACTTAATACGCTTACAGATCAAAGTGACTAATTCCGTTTAAATCGACCCAAGTGTGAGAAATACGTTTTTTTGCGAGATGAACTGTTTTGCGGAGGCAAGAATATTAGAGTACAAATGATCTTATGAATTTATCCACTGACTAATGGGATAGCCTACCACTGTTCAGCTGTCAAATTAGCTACACTTTCACTGATGCAAGCGAAAAACAGTGGAATATGCATTACAGTATACCCTTTGTTATTCACTAAAGGGGCTGAAAGGGCTATCTGGTCGCCCTAATCGCTACTGTAGTGTGCACTGTTGGGGAGCTGTTTCGAAGAGAGTGTATTGTTAATTTTTGCACTATTACTGAGGTTCAACTCTTAGCCAGAGGAGGGGGCTGTTCACCTCTTTTTGTACTCCGAGGAGGAAAAATGCCTCTTCATGAACTCGGAACGCGCCCTCCCCTTTTGATTGCCTGAGTGACAAAAAATAAAGTATTTTGACCAACGTCTGTAGCATTAAAGATATCTATGCTTCCATTAAGACCTAAAAGACACACCTTTGTCATTTCTGATGGCTCAAATGCCCTGTCTGTAGTTAGCATAAAATACCTGTCCATACATTCTTTGAATCCCTACAAATCTATACCGATTCTTTGTTACAGAACTATATCAGTTGTGATAGTAAACTTACAAATTCATAAGAAATTTTTCCTGAATTATATATATGTTTATTGCCTGTCTGTAATCATGTTGATTTTTTAATCAGTTTGGATGTTTTATAAAATAACAGTGCTGGTGAGGGCAGTCGTTACACACCCTGCCTGGTGTGGTGAGCAAATTTAGATTGTAATTTGCCAGCTCAATAGTTCCCATGGTATTTATGCAGACCCAGGTGTATTATTGTCTTCATTCAGATGCTTTTCCTTGCCTTATTGTTGCAAATTTAGTTCAGTACTTTGCAACTTCTTCCTGAGGAGGAACAATAATCAATGAAAGTTCTTGCATTGACCTTAAAACAAAAGTCCTACATTTGCTTTTGAGGAATTACCAGCCTGTGTTTGGACCTTGTAAACAGCTGCTTGATAATTCAGCCTCAGCAGTGTGTTTTTTTCTGCAACTTCTGAATGTTTGAGCAGTACATCTGGTTTGAATCAAGCACACACACACACACACATATATATATATATATATATAAACAAATCTATTTGATCTGTGAGAGGCTTTGAAATTTTGACTGCACTGCCAAGCCTTACATCATGGGTGAAGTTAAAGGTAATGCCCCGTGGTAGGAATCCTGGCTGAAGGCCACAGCCCAAGCCGCTGTTTCTCAGGTTTCATGTGCTTTCTCTTTGACTGTAAGTTTCTCATTTAATTGTGGAATTTTACAATATCAGAAAGACTGATGCGATCAAAGCTGAAGCACTGCCAACTACGTCACCTAATAGCAGGGAATACATTAGAGGTTGATAGATACGCTAATACCAAAAAAAGTCTTTAAAGCATCTTGCATATGTGCATGGATTTCATTTAGGGAAAAATTGCACCCCCTCCCTTCCACTCCACCTTCATCCTGCTAAATTGCCTATGGTAGTGACACCAATTGGTTGTGAATTAATTTGTTGAATGGTGAGGGGTGAACAGCCTTCATATGTTTTTGTCTGTAAGTATTATGGAACCATGTTGTTTTTATACTAAGTTTGTCCACATGGGACATGCATTACTTCAGACTGTGAAGTATGGAGTTCTGTGTATCATTGGCGGCGCAAAGAAGGGCCCAGTCCATGTGATGTAAGTCCCTAATTGAGTGATGGGTTTGGACAGACATCACCAGTAGGACACATTGTAAAGCAGGGGGAACAACACAAGGAAACATTAATTAGAGGCTTGTTTGTTGATGTTGCCATGGGCAACTCAAATGAATATTAAGGTCAACTGCTTTCCAGCTGCCACTCCACCCCATAAGGAGCACTGGAATCTTCCTTTATCTGTAGGCATTCAACAGTCTGATAGAGGCAAGTGATCCTAAAGATAAAACACTTTACAGCTTAATCTAAGCAGAGGTAATGACCTCTCTGACATCACGTTAAGTTCTGGTTTTACAGGTCTGAGAGAGACCTGTTATTTTTGCTAAAACAACACAGCTCTTCTGTCTTTCCTTTCACTTCTTACTGTCTGTGATTCACTATGTTATCTTTATGTAACAGCTGAATACAATCCACCACTTATTCACTGATATTTCCAGTATTACATGATGCAGCATTCATTATTTTTCAGTCTTGAAAGTGACTGCAAAATAAAGCATAGATCGAGTTGTACTCATTAAAAAGGTTCTAACGCAGGTGTTGGATAGGAGTGAAGATGAAGAACAAAGAATTTAATGTCAATTCATTTCCACGATCAGATATTTTGCATTTCTTGTGTTTGTCTTGCTTCACAATACTTGTGTTTTTCTCTGTCATCCACACAGTTTCAAAGGTAAAATACATGATGAGGACCTGTTTAGTTGAAATGTTACATTTGCAATCAGCTTCTTTACTTTCATTTTCCTGAGAATGTCTGCCTCTTCAGTGAGCTGTGGGCAATGTGGACTTACAGACCACTGGACTGAAGGTGAGGTCATAGTGCCAAGACAGACCTTAACATGTAGAACACTTTCGTCTTGGCTCAAACCGAGAATTGCTGAGTGTGGTGCTGTGGTTGATGTGAGAGTCACTTGGTCAGAGTAGACTGTATGTTGAAACTAAGCAGGGTATCTGACCCCATATACTCCTGTTTAAAAAATCAGTTTGTATTCACAGTTAATAGAGTTTGAAAGACAAAAAATAAATAAATATGAGCCCTGCAATTCACACTGGTATCAACTAAGCAAGTAATGTCACATAATACCCTTCTCAGTATACCAGAGATACTAAGCTATCTCCTGCCAAAACACTATGTTAGATTATATGCTTTTATCAGCTAAACACTTCAGTTTGGATTTTTAGAAAGGAACACCACAGAAAATCACACATAGCTGTCACTAGTTGAATAAAGTGGTTTGCTGCTCTTTCTCCTTCTCCATTTTTCTCTCTCTCGGTTGGAAACGATTAATGTGCCACGTGGTGCTTATACATCTTGAAACCATTTTGGTGAAAGTGGAGAAGGAGACCACTCTCAGCAGGCCTTATGTTGTTCCTACAATGAAACGGAGGGGCCTCGCTCTTAACTGTTCCAGTGGCAATTAAAAGATAAAATTACAATGGGCTTGTCATGGCTGCCAAAATAACCTGGGATCTCACTGATGAGTGTGTTTGTGTGGCCTGCAGGAGGACAAGAAAGTACTGAAAAGAACAGCACTTTATTAAAGCATGTTATGAAAAGCACTTCATTAAAGCTTGTTATGTTAAATCATTTCCTGATAGTTGATCTGAAGCAGTTACTATCACTTTTCCATAGGCTTGTACTGTTTTCTGCTCTCCTATTGGTATCTATGAGAAAATCTCTCCCCTGGATGAAAATGTCTACCCCTTTTTAAATTTTGATTTTACTGCAGTGCAAAGGGAAATAGATTATTTATATGTGGATTTTACAATTGATATTTGAATCACTGATTACATTTGAAATTCCACAAAAATCCTTTGTGGAATTTTAATTTCCCTTTAATTTGAAATTCTTCCAAGGCAACAATTTGCTTTTTCCTCAATAAAATATTTAGTGGTGAAAGTATATGATATAGTTGTGGTGGTCTGGGCTTTGACACAAAGGGCCGATGTTATATAGTTAGCTATAGATAGCTGGTGAGTTTTCTTCCCTGTAAACACTTTTTGTTCATTTAACATAATGCAAAATTAGCCCTGACAGTCAGCACTGGCATTGAGCCAGATATAATCTAATGGCGTTTGTACCATACCACAGCTAAGACAACCATAGAATCAGTTATATTTTCCTTGATCCAGTCTCAATGGGCCATTCTCCATTTTCTAATGTCAAGATAAAGTTAACCGACAAGATTGTCATGTTAAGAGTGTGATGTGGACTGTTGACATGGATTATTTTTAATTTATATCTTCATGTTTTTATTACCTAACCTTAACCTTTACTATCCACCCCCAGTCAATGAGGACCATAGTGTTTAAAGCCATGTTACAGTTCAGAAGTATAATATATATAATAATAATATACAGACCTATGCAGAAGTATCCTATTTTTATGTTACAGTTTTTACTAGTTCTGCTGTGTTGTTTGGTTAAAATCTCATCTGAGGTTTGCTGAGTCTTGTGCATTAGTCATTTGGCCCAATACTTAAAAAGACAAGACACTGGCTAAGATTTGTTGGTTTTAAGGCCAAAACCCCCCAAAAGAAGATTTTTTTATCATTTCCCTTTCTTTGGTTTAGAGAAAAGACTTTAAAATTGCCTCACAACCTGGAAATGCACTCTTATTTCTTGGCTCAGAGGTTTGAAATCTCTCCTGCTGGATAAATAGTTAGACATCTCTGCTATTTGTGAGGCCAGTAAAAAGCTGAACAATGAAGTTTAATCTGTACAATTTAATGTCTAAAACTGTAATTGGCTCACATAAGAAAACATGTTGTCTCCAAGAAGATGATGAAAACAATGCATTGTGATACAAAGAATGTTCTTAAACATTTACAAGCACTACAATCCTGATCCTAATACTTTCCTCAAAGGGTCTGTAATGGAAAAGCAGTGTGTACCGGTGTGTTTGTGAGCTACGGAAGAGAGTCAGTTCAGTCAACACCTGCTCCTGACACTTTTGTTTAGACACCTGATTTTTTCAGGAGTATTTCAGTAATGCAGTTAGATCCAGCTCCATCAGAGAGAAAAGAATGAAGCTATGTTGATACTCGGGACATACTCACAGTGCTCAGAGAAATTGTGTCATACCTTGTACACAAGGAAATGGATATGAGGGTTGTGAACTTTGTTTCTTGATTCATCGCTTGGATGGAGGATCCATTATCTTGGATTCTCAGTTACTGGTTGTCAAAGATCAACCAGTGTGTCTACTCAGGGTCAATGGTAACTTCCCTTGACAGGTATGAAAGCAATGACACTCATTATGAAAGTCCTCTGAAAGTGTTAAGTTACATGCAGAAGAGTCACAGGTCATGTGCTCTCTGCTTTACCACTGAACGTAGTACAGAAGGTATGTATATTTTCAAGATACTCTATTAGGAAAGCTTTGCGAAAATGTGGTCGTATGTAGAATAAAAAATACAACTGACATACTGTTAAGATGCAGGTTTTTATTAAATCTGTACATACTAAAATATACAAAAACACTGACATCTGCCAATCCAGCGGCAACAGACATTAAAAGGATTCTCAGGATAAGGTCTTTTACCACCAATACAATTTTGTGCTTCACGAGGCATCAGTCACCGAGATGTACAGCTCAGTGTCTGAGACTGATTCTGCTGCACCTGCATGTCTCAAGCTAGAGAGCAGGCCGAACAGGGCTTCCACACACACTAGTTGGATTAACACCACGTGGAGAAGAAAAAAAAAACACTTGGGGCCATTCCTCTATAACAGTGCCGAGCTGTGCCACTCCTTTCAAATCACCACACAAAGCATTCATCTCCACTATGAAGATCTAGCAGTCATATTAAAGTAAAATAAACAGCGGTGTGACCTCTTTTTATTTGCTAATAATGTGACTGTGTCATTGTTGGTGATTCTACATTTTAAACTAAACTGAGCATATCAATGTTTTGGACTGAAAGGTACAAGTATTTGAAGATGGTAAAACTGCATGGCACTGCTATGAAAACATGATCCTTGAACTGAAATGTAGCGTGGGTAGAGGAAGGGGTTTTTTTTATCTCTCTCTCTGTCTCTCTCTCGCTCTCTCTCTCTCTCTCACACACACACACAAACAGCCTTGAAATTAAAAAGGTGAAATGTGATTCTCCCACAAACATGTTTTGTAATGAAGCATGCATTTGTGTTCTTTTACATCTCTGCCCAATGATAAGCCAAATTCAGTGAATCAGCCTTCATCTAACTGCACAGCAGTTTCAAAAGCACATCTGATTTCAATAAAGAAGAATGCAGATTTTCTGTCAGCTCCATTTCAGAAATTATACACTCCCAATCAACTATCTCTCACAACATTGTTACAGCACATTTTCTATCAAGAAAACCAGTATGCATATGCGAGCCTGTTCTTTGCATGTGTGTGTTTACATATATGTATGTATAAATAATACACACACAAACACATCAGCAGACACACATATGTACCGATTTTCTTGAATCAAAATTTGCTGTAAACTGCAACAGATGGGTGCCAGTCTCATTGTATCTTCAGGTATGATGTCATGCAAAACCCATCCAACTATGATGCACAGATGATAATACCATGCCTTTTCTACAGACATAAACTGTTATACAGTTCATTAATGAGGGTAAATGATACATTTTTCTATTGGATTTGTGGGCCACAAAAGACAACATTTCCTCCATTCCATCAACTGGCTGAGCAAGTAAGGCTAAATAAATCTCTGACGGTTTAGAACTCTGTAAGGAATTATTTGAAAGAAGAGAAAAACATAGCCTTCAAAACCATTTAGCCTTTTTTATAATTGCACTTTTCAAAGATGTAATAGAGTAGCTGGATGCCTGATTAAGCACACACACACACACGCACGCACACACAAATCCATGCACAAACACACCTGCACACACAAATCAGGCTGTGATTAAATGCATACAGATGCATCACACCCTGGATGATACACTCATGTACTTGTATGATAAGTAAAATACTGACACACCTTGGCCCAACAGAAAATAATACTAGCACACATGAAGAAAAATACAGTGACAGTATAATACAAAACAACAGATATTCTTCTATTAAGCATTTCATATTTGAACCAGAAAATTCATTACCTTGTTCTGGCCCCCAAGTCCGTTAGTAGGAATAATAACATGAAAATACAAAGCTTGAGTTTCATAAACTTGCATTTTCATGGCCTTTCCATTCTTCCTCAGTCGTAGGCAGAAGCACTTCAGTATTGTAAATGGAGAGAAGGCTGTCTTTATCCTCCTCAATCTCGTAGCCTTTTGGGCCGTGGCTGTACTCTGCTAGGGTGAATCCTCACAAAGGCTCGACCTTGTAGCTTACCTTAACTGCACAAATGAGATGGGTACTGTCCTTGTATCGATCCAGTCACTCTCACAAAACACCATGTCAGAGGTGCAAAAGATAAGACAGACTTCAACAATTAAGAAGGATCAAAAACATAAATGCATAAAATGGTCACATTTTTTACTGATTACGTATGTTAAAAGAGATTTGGTCCTCAACTATATCATGCTTAGTTATTTGTCATTACCTTAAAATGTATGACAAAATATACTTTTTCCTAGTAGTAGTTCCTAGTTCTCAAATCCAATTGTAAAATATGTTTCACAATCATAAATCCAACAAAAAGGCTAACTAGTCTTTCTCTACCAAGGACAATAGCTACTTGGTGACAACACACTCATCACAAGGATTAAGATTTCGGAATAAATAAAGCATGGTTTGAATTCTCAGATGTAAGCCACAACAAAGATCCCTTTTTTGGCTTTTATAATTTGATGGATAGGTTTTTTTTTCCAAAGAGAACCAGAACTACATGTAGCAGCTGTTGAATTCCAACTTTTCACCAAATTATGGGGTCAGTAATAGACAAGGGTAGCTGACCTACAGTGCAAAAACATTCTAACCCAAATTCAAAACAAAACTATAAACTTAATACATATTCAAGGCATTAGCATTATTGTCATATGTGTTCCAGTTTGTTGCCATACAACATAAAATAATCATATCTAAAAATATCACTCTCAGTATATGCTAAATGATTTCATATAATAAAATGTAAAAAAGAAAACACCTGTAACGATCATGTTTAGAAAAATATGCTATGGAAATTGAAATGACCTCTTGGATTTGGTCCCCGCTTTTAGCCCTCTTTGGGTTTGAAGGGCTGTGCATCACATTTAACATTAGAATTACTGAGCACTCCCAAATGCTCAGCGATGATCTCAAACAAGAAATTGTTGCACTGCATCTAATGGCAGGTAGCGAAGGCAGGTTTTGTTTTTTTGTTTTTTAAAGCTGAGAAAGAGCCTCTCAGAATCTCTGGAATGTTGAGTACAAGCAAAATAAAAAAATAACCTGAAACCTCAATGTCTCTTTCTCTGTTCTTCTAAAGCTCCTCCCAGTGACACCACCCTACTTGGGTGGCCGTAGAGCGCCTCCTTCCTGGTCCGCACAGCAGTGCACACTGAGGCCTTTGTGTGCACCGTAGGTCCAGGGTTTGGGCCATCTCCCAAGGTCTATATCAAGGCCCTGTTGGGCCCTGTGTGCCATCTCTTTTGACAAGCACCAGTCCACCCAAACACTAGGGATCCTCCTCCATGTCATCCAGGTTGGGCGACATGATGAAGTGTTTGGGGTACGCCAGGTTGTGCTCGTCAGCATACTCTTCCCAGCGAGCATCATCACTCTCGTGGGTAATGTAGCGCTCCCCTCTCCTTGTTTCGAACTCTCTGAGGTCCAGCCATGTCTGATAGTCCTGGAGGGAAAAAACAGGAAGTTGGCAAGGCGACCAATTATGCACTGCTTCAGGTCTGTGCTGTAAAATGAGTATTTCACAAACTCCATTAGTCTGAATTACCTGCAGCCATGGGTGACTGAGGGATTTATCCACACTGTAGCGTTTCCTCATCTTCACTTGAAGGAGGTTGTTTATTAAGTCCGTCGCTGTGGGAGGGAATGGACAGAACGGTTTCACTCACTCAGGAGATGCAGATATTCACACTCACCTGCCTGAGCCAAGCTAGAGCTCTGCCCCCAGTACAGAGGCTGACTAATTCTGCTTAACATGCAGTGAATGAATGTTTCTCAATATTATGTCACTGCTGGGACAGAGCAGGTAGCCTGAGTGCATTAGAAACACGTGGCAGGAGAAACAAAAAAAAAGGTGAGTGGAGATTTGCATTTGTAAAGTTAAAGGTTGAGAATAATTATAAAACATGTGGGGAAGTTTCAGTGTAAAGAGATGCAAAGGGACTGGCTGAAGGAGTGATTCACAGAAACCACTCGCTGAAGGTCAGGACCACCAATCTGAAACCACGGTGATCTCACCAAACAGACACGTAGGTGGTCCACCGCCTGGTCTGCTGCAAATCAAAGTCTCGTTTTGAGACGTACATTTAAGTTAACTCTGCTGCTGCCTCCCTGGTATTACTGAGGGTCACCTAAAATACATTCTTAAACACTCTCTAAAGCATGTCTTTACACAGTGATTTTCCCAAGTTGCCCCACAATCATAAAGTGTAATAAAACACAAATCATGCATAATGAGCCTGTTTGTCATTTACATTAAAAACTCACATATTTTACGACATGCCATAGAAACCTCTCACTGTACTATTTCAAAGTCTGACACAATTTAGTTCATTCTACCACATCTCTAAAGTATTAGGTGTTAGGAAGGAAAGCTTCTACAGTAATAATGGTCTGGAAGAACCCTAAGTGATTTATATTAAGGTGAGTCAGGATAAAATACGCAGCCTGTCCCTGTACACAGTAGTGTTTTAGTCTACCTGGACAAGAATTTCAGCCATCCCAAACATTTTTGTGAAAAGTGTCTTTCAGCTCAGAATGAAGAAAGAACATTGACATAGTTCTCTTTCTCAGAGATGACCTCACACTCTCACTCTCAATCTCTTTACTTCTCAATGGCACACACACACACACACACTCTCTCTATCTCTCCCTCTCTCTCTCTCTAGCTCTCTCTCTGTCAGCACAGCTACCTTCAGCTGAGATCTCTTTCCATGGAGTGGGTGGATACATGAAGGCGGCGTTCTGGATCTGGTCGTTGATGTCCTCATCCTCATTGAAGGGGAAAGTGCCGCTCAGGCTGACGTAGACGATCACTCCCACAGACCACATGTCCAGTGAGCGGTTGTACCCCTTGCTTCGCAGGACCTCGGGGGCCAGGTAGGCTGGGGTGCCCACCACCGAACGGCGGAATGATTTCTCCCCAATAATGCGGGCAAATCCAAAGTCACACAACTTCACCTACACATTCATTATCACATGTACACACACACACACACACACACACGCATACACACACAAAAGGGAATAAAAAAATACCAGTTACACAGGTATTTACACTCCACATAGTTTAAAAAAACCGGTCCATTAAACTCAATGAACTCATTAGTCCTTTGGAAAAGAGTGGCTGGCTCTCACAAAGTGACACATGATAAGATTTTGACATAAGATAAGGTCATTAACCTATGAAGAGAATGAAAACCAAGAGCAACAGAGACCTCTCAGGAAAGAGGTAGTGTGGCCTACCCTAGACCTGCACAATGACAGTGGGCAGAGTATGCTCCTCTGCTCTGATATTCACCTGAGGAAAGGGCTCAGCTGAAGCCAGCAGCACATTCTCAGGCTTCAGATCACAGTGAACAATGTTCTTAAAATGCAGGTGCCTCAAAGCCACCAGAATCTGTGGGAAACCAAAACACAGAACAAACAGTTAATTGTGCCTGACACCTGATAGAGCTTCAGTGTCAAAACATGAGTCAGAAATTTGAATACCAAATTAAAATATGTATTATTTAAATATTTTACAAAAAGAAACAGCATTCCAGAATACACAAATAAGATTCAATGTGATTCTATGCTGTTTCTATTTAGTCCATTCCCATTGACACATATTATTGTCTTTCTGGTATCGCACATGTAACACATACCTAATAATGGCAGGATTCAGTCAAGAACAGAAACTGAGCAAATGTTGGTGATTGATAACGTCACAAAACTGTTTATGACTTTAAAATTGCATGTTAGCTTTGGTCAGGGTTAAGGACAAGCGACAGCTGAATCCTGGTCTATGTTCTGTTGGCCATGAGCAGGGATAGCTTCTCCACACTCTTCTCATGATACTACAGGTGGTAGCTGCTTTTGTGCTGAAGTTCAGAAGGTCCACATCTTCCCACCCATTTCACATCAACAGTGGAATACATGTTAGCTCTGCTGCTAAGCCTTCTGTCAGTGAGATTTCCCTCAGGGAGCTGGGGAATTGTAGGATTTGAAGAGCTCAGCCTGTAAACCACATCAGGGCTGGGGCACAGGAGCAGCTAACCAGCAACCAAATCAGACCAAATGGATGTGCTTGTGTATTCCAATGAGGTTTCTTTCTATAAATTACCCTGCTACACCACCATGCCTTCAAACTCTGGGCTGTCAGTGCCAATGAGCGAGCAGGTCACATCTCTGATATGATCCAGCCCAAAGACCCATAAATATTCCTAAAACCATTAAAATAAATAGATATCCCTGGCAAATGTTAGTCATGTCCAATTCATCAACCTTGAATACAGTGAGACTCTATGCACTATGCACATTCACACGCACAAGAAGCCTCAGACACACATTTACACACACACACACACACACACACACACACCATACATGTGCATGCATGTACACACGTAAAATGAACATGCACTGACCTGTGTCACCAGGAATTTGGTGTCACGTTCTGGGAGCTTGCTTTTCTCGCTTGACAGAATCATCTCCAGCATGTCGCCGTGGAGCTTCTCCATGACTACAAAGACCCGCTCTGGTGTCTCAAACATGCACTCCAGGTTGACGATTCCAGGGTGGTGAAGGTTCTACTCAACAAAACCACAGAGCAAATGCTTATTGTTCTCGTATTCAGAAGCCTCTAAATACCTGACAAAACTAAAGCCTCTCCAGCTAGCATGCCGAACAATATAGCAAAATCAGTAATCTTTCAAAATATGAAAACTATGCAATCGTATCCAGAGATACTGCCAATGACAAATGATTTTCTCATATGCACAACATATTGGTTTATGAGTGTCTCATGGTGAGGTGTCTACGTCTGTGTCATGCTCTATACCTGGAGAATGGCCACCTCATTTCTCAGCTGGCTCTCCTGTTTGGTGGGGAATCGCATTTTGTCGATCACTTTAATGGCAACGTCTCTACCCGTTTTCCTGTGCTTCCCTTTAAAATGGAAAATGGAAAGAATAGTATGATACTGAAAACATTCAGTTGTACTTTCAGTGTATATTAAACAAGGATAATGTTAATAAAAGAAAAAGAACAGGCTGTCTAACAGTGTAACTTTTTATCCACATTTTTTCTTGCTTTCCTTCCTCAATTTTGAGTGCCCAAACGTGTTTGTAAACTATCCTGTCAAATCAGCCAACTCATCCTCTGATACTCAAGCAGTCCAAAACCACTTCTTTTAAACTTTGCAGTTTTCCAGGTGAGCTGTGCAGTCACTGGCACTGGAGGACTTTACAGCTGGAACAAGCACCAGGTTGACCAAAGGAGGTGCTACTGGAAGATGAAGTGCGGTGGCTGAAACCTTTCCTCTCCATTGATAAATGTATCGCTAATTATATGGTGAACCATGGTATCGCAGGTAACAGACAACACTGGGGTCTGAACCATGGAGCACATCACCATACACCAAACGTATACTACAGCCAGATATGTTATACAGGATCCCTTACACGAGGAACGTATGAGCAATACAACTATGGTGAAATGGTAGATATGCTTAAACCTACCTCCATACACAATGCCAAACTGCCCTGAACCAAGGACTTCATCAGCAAAGATCTGGTATACCGAGCTGATATCCTAAAATCAGGAAGGAAAATTTCATATTATGCAACTAAGCTACTAATATCAAAAAACTAAACATATAGACACTAATTGGTATCTACAATGAAAAGCAGTCTTCAGTGACAGGAAACTCTGTGTTTAAGGCAGGTGTAAATGCCACAACTGGACACATTTGCAATAGCCACTTAAGCCATATTCATGCATTTATATCACAAGTATAAACCATAACATTACAAATACAGTAAAACTGCCATTAAAATGTTCTTCAGTTTGTGCTGAAACAGCAAACATCTCCAGCAGTCACTGCAGAATATCTATCTGTGTGGCTCACAGAGGGTATTTGATTTCACAGTATGATAAACTGTGAGGAACACCCACAGTAACAGGGATATCCTATATGCATGGACACAAAGCTAGGAAATGTAGCCTGACAGCATGGGTTAAAGCGGCCTCACTCACCACATTCTCCTTCACCTGGGAGTTGGACACAGATATGCTGATGGACAATTCTTCTGTTGGAAAGAGTACAGAAAAACAAACACGGGCTCAGAGTTTATGTTGAGGATCACAAGTGTCAGATGCGGCTTAAATTACAGCAGACCATATATATATATCTTATATAGCTCAACTGAATTTTCCTTCCTGTAGACCTTAAAATGGAAATGTTCCTATCCACATACCAATGCGTGGCTGTGGGTTCAGTTCCTACAAAAATAAAAATATCAGACATACAAACTATGCATAATATCTCCACTGCTTTGAATGTCAACATAAAAGTATATGAATACCAATCATTGGCTAGTGTCTCTGTCACAACAGTAATGTTCCTGTAATGTCTCTATTGGAAAACCCATGCTCATTCTTTACTTATTTGAAACCAGAAGGGTAGAGAAGAATGGAGCTCAGCCACATTTGTGTTCTTTACATATGCTCTGTTTTCAGAGGAATAAGCAACAGTTTTAAGAAAAACCATAAGGAACTTTTCTGAGACAGCGTGACACCAGGATATCAGGGAACTGCTTGAATGTGTAAAAACAGCCATAAAATCCACTGACAGAGTGGGGAGAGTTCAAAGGCAGGCCTGGATGGTGAGAAGTTAAAATGAAAGCAAATACCAAAACTGAAAAATAACAGTCCAAATTATTGATGAATAATACACCAGCCACATTAATTTATTTCAAATCTCCTCCTGAGAAGACTCACACAGGAGTGCCATCTGCACTGGCTCAGATAGCCTTTCGAATGAAAACCCAAGGAAATTTAAAGATGATTTCGAATGAATGGGGCATAAACACAGAGCACTTAAATCTGACAGTCCCAAGAGGAAATTTCTTAAGAAGAGCAGGGGATTCAGAAACTCAATCCTCGAGAGCAGACATGACAAGAGGCGGGGTGAGGCATGCGACTGTTTCAAAGCATTTCCACACGCACAGAAGCCGAGCTCATCTGGTTCCTCTCACCGTGTGGAGGAGAGGAGAAGAGAGGAGAAGAGAGAGGAGGACAGGGAGGTAAATTGCATCCAGAAGGGCTGCAGCTGTGGGGCTTGCTCTGCTCTTCATTTTTCGGCACTCCCTCCTTTCCTTTTTTTATTTGGATTTATTTATACAAATTAAAACCTCAGTTTACAATGTGCACTGAACCATGAGCTTGTATTTATATTATCAGCAAGGACTTCTCAGATGGGAAAATGGCCTAAAAAATACAAAAAAAAACTTAATCCACCCGCTCCTTCTAACAATTTCCCTGATGTGCAGTTATCACATTAGAGGCGAGTGCGGATGAACAAAAACAGCAAAAAAAAATGGAGATAAATAAATCCCCTTGAATCTGCCCCAATTACATTTTCTAGGTATATGACTGTTGGGTCACTGACAGACATCACAGATATGGCATTAGTGCAGGCCTATGTACATATATACAGCTATTGCTTCTTCTTTACCTTCAACAGGATCACTTCCACTTATAGCCATTAATTCCTTCAAAAATTTCCCAGGTCCACCATTATTTATGGCCATTCTACAAAGCATATAAAATCTACAAATGTGCTGGTTAATCTACTGAAATACACTGACCATCAAAAGTTTGTGGACACTTAACTGTCTTTTAAATTTTCCAAGTAATGTCTAATTTCTCTTTTACTGTAAGAAAAGATGCCTTCAAATGTTTGTTAAAAGAAAATGGCTATTTACTAATACTTATGAAAATACTAGTATTTATCCAACACTCTTGTTCATTTAAGTGTCTTCCTTGGTATGAAGAGTAGATAATAAATAATAGTAAATAATAATTTAGGCAAAACATACTTTTTTCTTTTTCCAAACTATTGTTGAAAGCACAAATGGAAAATCTTTTTCCCCCATTGGTTTAAACACCTGAAAGTGAGCCACTGATGAGTCCTGGCTGCTGACCTCACAGCAATGGCATAAAATGAGTGGTTATACAATTTTTCCCAAGGTATTACTTTCATCAGTTACTCCTTTCATTCTTTCAGTTTTTGAAAAGAAGAATGGAAAACTCTAATAGCTTTCTACTAAATCACATCAAACATTTTGAAGAAATACATTTTTAAAGGTTAGGTGTCCCCACACATCTGAAGGGAAGGGTACCATAGTCTCATATTTTAAAAATCCTTCAAAAAACATCTGAAAAACACATATTGATGTCTCAGTCACAGCTGGAAGGCAAGACAGTTCCCCATTCCATGTTAAACTAAACTTTTCTTCCTCCCCTCTCTTACTCATTTATAATACAAAAAGAGAGGTACAGACTAAAAGACGCCTACAGCACACAAACATAAGCATATTCCATCTCCTTACACCATCTTCTCTTCATGTGCACCCTCAGAAAGGTCAGCTGTGAAATTGGGCGATGCAGGGGTACTCACTGTGGTCCCTGCCCTGTCCTGTGGCTGCGCACACACTGGGCTGGGGTGTGACAGGCATCAGAGCCTGGCGGATGGCCTTCTCCCAGCCCTGGGCCACCTCCACACCCACTCCCGAGGCGGCCAGCACGGGGTTGTACAGGTTTCCCCCGTTATTCTCTCCAACGTAGTAGACCATGGTGTCAGTGATGATCTCGAAACAGTGCGGGTTGCCGCCCTGGGCCAGGCTGGTGAAGTCCCGCGCAGAGTCCACCTGCAGGATCTCTGAGAGGGGAATCTCCTATGGAGAGGGGTCAGATACAGAGTCGCTTCATATACTCAGATGGAGAGTAAAGTCTGTCAGACAAAGAGGAGTTCCCCTTTCATGTTCTCTGAGCTGACCTCTATTCTCTCAGCTTCCAAGCCTCCCCCCAACAACTACTCTCTCTGTCCACCACAGCGACTCTGAGACTATCTGCCTCTCACTGCTCCCTCACAGAAAGGCCTTTGAGCAGAGAAGTGAAGTGTGGGGGCTTTTGAATTTGCCTTTAAGATTTTTGCCCTGCCTCCTGCCGCACAGTCAAACACACCCATCTAAAAAAAAAGTATAAAAAGGAAACAGCAGCCGCCTAACCAACAGGCGTTCAGTCAGTCAGTCAGCGCTGCTGCCGCCACCACCACCTCGGCAGTATCAGACGGACGGCTTGTGGTCGGCCCACTGGATCATGTGACCAAGAGCTCCGGCAACAAGCGCTTGGCCGATCAAAAGCCAGGCTGTGAAGCTCTGATCTGGGAACGAGCCGGGCCCAAGCCAGAGAGACAGAGAGAGAGAGAGAGAGAGAGAGAGAGAGACGGGGTCCCACAGGGCCTGATTGGCGTGTGCGAGGAGCCGCTGAGGAAAAGCCCCCGGCCCCCTGACACAGAGGCAGTGAAAACCACAAGTACAGGGATCTCTCAGCTTCAAAGCAGGCCTACAGACACTATATGGCTTCCAAATGTTCAGACAGCAGCCACCGAGCTTGTTGCAACACATGCAGCTACCGTATAAAGAGATGATGAAAGAAAGAGAAGAAAAGACAGCTTTGCAGTGGATGGGGGGTAGGGGAAAGGAAGACACCCCACACCCATCAACCCTAATTTACAAAGCCACTTCAGGATGGTTACTTATACAGGGCAGTCTATTTTTCAAACTCACCACAAGGCTCTGGACTGTCAGATGACATCATCTAGACACTTAATTGCAAGTTAGAGCCGGGTACAGAGGACACACATCCTCACTGAGGATTACGTTTTAAATCCTTCTGAGGAAAGACAGTAACTGATCATTTTTAAATCAGTCTCAGTTATAAGGGAATTATCCAAATCCAAATATGTGGAAAAAATTATCTGAAAACAAATAAATAGAGATATCTGTTCAACAAAAAACATCACCAGACTGAGAACTGAACAGTGGACCAACAGTCAATAAAATGTATATACAGCTAAGCTATAAAAAAAATCTAATAAAATTTCCCAAAAATGCACCTTGAAGTTTCGACTGTAACTGGGAAAATGCAAAGGAGTTTTCCCAGTCTGTGTCACTGAGAGGATGTCCCTGAGCTGGGCCCCACACTACGGACCCTCCCAGCTCTCATTTCCTCACTGTAATCAACTCCCATCAAGGCACACATTGGTCCTCTGCTGTTACAAAGGCCGCAAGCAGGGAACTGCATAGGATCGCCATAAGAGTAGCCAACATGGGGGAAACATTGTGGCAGACTTGTAAAACATTTATCTTTTGTAATACAAATACATATCATTTGCTATAATGTCAGACGTGTTATGAGGCAAAGACCTCATTGTAGTCAACACATTGTCCTACTACATGTAGTAACATACTAGTACATGTGAACAACCACACAATCCTACATGAACAAACACTGTTCTCTTCACAAACAAACACACAACCCTACATGAGCACACATAATTTCCTACATGAAGAAACACACTGGTATATGCAAACAAGCACACCACCCTAAATAAACAAACATGGGTTCCCACATGAATAAACATTTCATCCTAAATGAACAAACACACTGTCCTATATTAAAAAATACTGGCTAATATTAACATACACAGTGTTTCACATCAACACACTACTTGAAGGAGCACACTGAATTACATGAACACAAACCACTTTCAAATACCAGACACATGCTGCTGCATTAGAGTGAGGAACAAGTAGAGCAACAATGTCAAAGGCTGTTTAGCAGTTAAGGCATATTCAGAACTTTTCCATGAAATCAGCATAACATGAAAATAATTCATTAATAATAAAAGTAATTAACTAACTACAAAAACACTCATCCCAGCTCTGAATATGTTCTTTTTTGAAAATACTTGTTTTCAGCCTTTTCATCATTTTAAAGTTTTCAAAAAAAAAACATGTGATTTATCTCTGCCCACAGAGGTGTAAACCGCTGTGACACAAATATCCTTCACTGAGTTAGCTGTTACTCTCACAAACATTGTGGAGTTTCCTCTAACAAAACTGCCCATCAAAAAAAATCACACATTTTGTTTAAGTGACAAAAAGCCTTCTGCTGTACAGGCATACTTGTAATTCACAAAAATGAAACTGAGAGTCTTAGCCAATGGCATTTCAGGGGATTTTTTTACGTCTGGTATCACTGACCACACTGTAGTTGTCACACCCCCAAAGACTTTACAGTTGAAAAAGCCAAGCTCTCCTCTGGCTTCAGTCAGCTTGCTGCTGACACATCCAGTGGGCGCCCAATTAGAATGACCTTTTCAGCTATTCCACCGATTAAAAAAGAAAAATCACCCTCACAACCACAGCGACATCTGCTTAAATATGATCTTTAAAATTTTTCTGTTTACACAGAAGCACTACGGATAAGCATGCCACCTCACACGATTAAGGCAGAACCAGTCAACTGACAGCAGTTTTTGGAAATGTTTCTGGGCATAAATAAAGGTCCTGATAGAGCAGAGGCAGTATGGAGACCTACCTTGTAGTACTTGGCTCCCGTGTCATTCTGAAACAAGGTCAAACTCTTGCTGTCTAACCTCCAGTAATGCCTCTTCCTCTGAAAATGAGAGACACGTTCCCAGTCAGTCCACCAACTCACATCGCTGCATAACATGACTCAAACCCACCAGACAGAAAGCAGTAAGGCATAGGGATCTAAACTGATGTTTGTGAGGCTTGGCAACATGTACCCCTCCTGGGTACATAAAGCAATCGATCAAAAGAGCTTCTGCAGTCTTGCTTAACACAAAAAGCCAAATGCTTGTGGCCCCAGAGATACTAAGGGTCTGAAACTCTGTATTATCTGACTAATCAGGAAAAATAATTAGGGTTAAATAATCACTACAACATGTACCCCATAGGGTTTAAAGTGAGGCTGGCAGACTTTTGCCTGTTACCAGTGAGGGTTTCATATGTGGTTTGCAGGCCCTGGCACACGTATCCCATGGGGATTTAAACTGAGGCTATCGGGCTCTTACCAGGTTGTCTCTGCTGGTGTAGTGCACCATCCATCCCTCACGCACCATGGTGGAGCTCTTCCTCTTGGTGTGCTTTATGGACTGAACCACTCGCATCAGGGGGATGTTACTGCTGGTGGAAGGACTGGAGACAACACGGACATGCTAATCAGAAAAAGCCAAATAGAACATGTGTGTCACAACGTACGGGCTGTGAAGAGGTAAAGACAGTGAGGTCAGTAAACTGGCTGAACCTCTAAGATCAGAAGAGTAACTGTGAATAGAGAGTGAAAGCCCTGGGCCTGCTGCAAAAAGCATGGCCCCAGACTACCTGATGGTCTTGTTGGTCTCTTCATCTTTCTCTCCATCCAAGAACGAGGGGTCCATAAAGAAGACCTTGTCCTCTGGAGTGGACACCTCCTCAGAGTCCTCTAGACCACGGCTGCCATCGCTGTTCACATCACTGCTGTCCACCTCCATGGTCACGTCTGAGTCAGGGCCCGGGCTGGCTGGCTCTGTGGAAAGGGGGGAAGGAAAGAGGAGGCATGCAACGTCACTGCATCACTACTGTGCACTCCTGCGCACCAGAGTTAATGCAGGGCAGCACTGTGCATTGAAAAGCTGGGGATCTGCCCTAAGGACCAGAGTGCTGACAATCTGAAACACAGATAGGGCACTATAATTGACCCCTTGAGTGAAAAACCTCACCTGAACTGCTGCAGTTAATATCTGTTGTATAAAGGTATGCATGCAGAATATCATGGATTTTAAGCAGCCCTGTATATGGGCACGTATTCCGCAAATGAACAGTGAGTGTGACAGTGAATGTTAAGTCACAGCGTTATCCCTTAGTATTCAACACTGCACAATGTATGAATCTCTGAATGGCCACTTCAGGATTCTCAGCTCAGTTCTAATATATATATATTCTCTGTGGGATCTTGGATTAACGAGTACATTTTATAATGACATTTTGAGTGGGTCTTACCTCCATTGAAAACAACCTCACCAAGACATTCTCTTGGTACCTTCGATGCACATCGCTTGTGGCAGTTAAACTTACAATCTGAAATGGCAATGGAAATGGAGATCTCATGTGTAAATCCAGTGAGGATGACAAAGATGCACCTCACTGCACTTTTACAGTGGCAATACAGTAAAGCAGAACTAATGCTAATGCTTAACTAATATCTAATGTCAATCCGGCTTTATTTGCCATATCAATACAAGTTGCTATGAAATTGCCTTCATGCTTGTTTAAAAATTAAAGCACACATACACATACGTGCATAAAATTCAGTACACATAAGTAAAACAGTACTACACTACACTGCTGATTTAAGTAAAATATCAAATGATACAAAAACATTAATATTCTAACAGAAATAGATAGTTAACTCTGTATGTTTCCCTCCCATGTTGAGACATGTAACAGGAACTTAGCAAATACTGAACTACCACAAAGTAAACACAGTTTCCCAGCTCCACCTATCCCCATCAATGAACAGCACATACATTATTGCTGTATAACTACAGCTACCATTTCACCAGAGGGATGTTTAATTCAATTGTGGTAATAAGTCTCTGAAATATATACATGTGATGCAATGAGTGCATACTGTGTATACATGCACAGGATGTTGACAAGAAAGGTTGCACCAAGAACAGCCTGACTGGTTTGAAGACTACTGCAGATACACAATTTTGACAGGGAAATGAACAGACATGCACCAAAGAGACCTAAGTGAAACCACTTGGAAGGCTAACTTCTGTTAGCCTGTTTGACTGTTTTTGTTTGATGAAGGATCTGCATAACTGGGACAGAGTCCTGGCTTTCTCAGATTCAGGGGCTAAACATCACATTTTGAACTGTGATTATATTTATTTGGACAATCTACAAGCAGAATTTTCTTGTAATTTATCCTTCTGAAAAATCTTACCAGTTTTAATCAGTGTGAAAGTCACTTGCACAATTTCCTCAGTGCAGCACAGGAAAGCAATGCATTTGTACATGTGCCTTCCATAGAACTAGAGTGCCAGCACAGTGTAAACTCATCAAAACCTACACGTTCATTCATTTGACAACTACACTTGATTGTAATCCTTCACACCGCATGCAGCTCTGCAGGCTCTACATATCCTTCCTTTCTGTGCACTTTGGCTGAGGTGACAGTTTTACTTTCGGTTCCTTAAACTTGTCATTTTGCATCTGTGGTGCCCCCTCCTGTTCATAAATGTCACCATTTCCAGCACTGAGTAGAATGAGTGGGCTTTGAGCAGACCGGAGGGCCTGCAGTGAGCTCTCACCTTTGCACTGCATGCCCTGGCGAAACAGGCCCTTCAGCAGGCGCTTGCAGTACTGGCAGATGGTGGGGCGGGTGTATGAGTGCACTGCGAAGGTGTGTGGCACCTTCACCCGGCCCAACACCATCTTCTCCATCCAAATAGGCCGGCCGCTCCAGGACGGAATGCGCTTCCCAGCCTCCTGGTGAGAGCGTTGCTATGGAGAAAAAGAAGGGGGGTCCATGGAGGAGATACCTCAGAACTGCAAACGATGGAAACCGGGGGGGGGGGGGTGCTGTATCACTCAGAGACAATAACAGGGGGATTCACTGATGTGTTTTTATTCCCTCCATAAACTCTATGAGGTCTATCGTAAATCCACCCAGAAATGCAGTAGTCAAACACAGGGCTGGGATAGAAAACAGTAAGGACCAATCAGACCTGGGAACAGTAAGAAGTTCCAAACAGAATGATGTTTAGGCCCATACCTCCTCCAGAGCCACAACAACATTTTCGATAGGGGCAGGGCGGGAGATGGACAGAGAGGGTCCAGGGAGGGACACGTTGGACAGGCGTCTCTTCCGCACACCGCTGCAGTTGTTGGGGATCTTGAAAGCACAGCGCTTGTGGTAATTCAGACCACACCCTGAGGACAGAATTGTATAAGACTAGTTTCATGTGCTCTCTCTTGGACTGAGTGACATTCCTACAGTAGCAAATCAAGCAATTTGGCAGTGCAGCTAAAATGCAAGTAAATCTTATGTAGTACCTATAAAAGTACAGCTTTGGTTTAATTTCACTGTCCATAATATTCTATTAGTATATCTCCACCCAAGATCTTACAGTGAAAATGTTGCTGGTATTTTTAAATGACTGTCAACATCTTAAGTGCTCTGCAATGCCTGTCATCTATGAATGTAATCGATAAATAAGATCACATTGTGGATCCTGCGCCAAAACACTGCCTACTTTAACTACCCCCAAAACAAGGGTACAACAACATGCTGTAAGGGTGCTCATTCTAATTCAGGACAAATATCTGATGCCCTGGGTCACAAGGTCAGACCTGGCTGGGGCCCTGAGTAAGACTGGGGTGAGCACTGCAGCCAGAGGGGAGGGGCTGGGATGGGCATGTGTGCCTGGGACACCCTGCTCCTACCTTCACATTTGAGGCCCTGCCGCACCAGGCCCCACAGCATCTCCCCACAGTCATCGCAGAAGGCGGGGGCCTTGTAGGAGTGCACATACAAGGTATGGGGCCGGATCTGGAAGTCCTCAACAGTGGCGAGAGCTGCAAGTCAAACACAACTTAAACGCACAAGAAAACCGAAATGCAATTCACTCAAATCAAAGTTGTATAAAAAAAGAGAAAAAACACAAAACAATAAAAAACTGAAGCAAATTATAAAGGAAACACAGGAAAAATAAGAGCGATTAGAGCAGATGTTTTGATTTTTTTCATGAAATCCTGTAAATATTCCTCTTTTGATTTCTTTGTGTCTTATCTTGGGCCAGTACAACATCTGATGTTGTGCTATTGCTTTTGATGAAGCACTGACCTGGGTCATGCAGTTCCATTTTTTCAGTTCCAAGTTTTTCCAACCAACCGTAGTTGTAGCACAGTAACATGGTGTACATCCAGCTCAAACAACAGGATAGGCTTTATCTTGATAAGGCTAGCCATATCATTTAAAACAAAATCGATTGCCTGTTTGTGAATGACAGAATAAGGGGGAGGGTGTTGGGGGGTGTAACACTGCAGTATGGAGCTCAGTGAGGCAGTAATCTGACTGGATGTTCATTCCCAACCTCTCTCGCTCAGTCTTTCATGTATACAGACCTCATGCCACCACAGAAGGGCAGAAACTGAGGACATCAATGACAGGTATCACAGTAAAACACAACATGTGTGGCACATGTTGGCTAAAGCAGTCATATAACATATAACATTTGGGCAGATTTGGGCTGTTTCCCTAACGGCTCCTCTGCTCTGACAGATACCATGGAATCCTTTTCAGCGCTGATAAAGAGCTGTACAGTCCTGTTTTCTGTTCACCTTTCTACCATCTGTTCTGAGTTACAACACTGCCTGGCAGAAAAAGACTTACAGCAACGGTTTCCAATGGGCTAGATATGAAACAATGGTGCTGGTTCAAAGTTCAGTTTGATTTTCATAATACTACCTCTTACAGAATGGCTTAAACAGCCATACGCAAGGTGTTCAGGAAAGATTTTAACATAAGAAAAAATTATATTTGTCTATTAGCAGAACCATTGTTGATTTTCTATATATGTGGCTGTATTGGAAAGTAAAGAATATGCTTCACAGAACTACACTCTAAAGGTTTTGCCTACATTTTATACTAGAGAGCTTATTGTCTTTACTGTTTTTTTCCCTAAAAAAAAACCAGGATTTTTTTAAAAGGGCAATTTGGTTCAAACTAATTTTCACAAAGAGCAAATGTATTTGTGAAAATTACATGCATCAAAAAACTTTCCAATTTGGATGAGATCACTGCTGTATTTTAGTAAACAGTGTCCTGTAGAGAAATGGTGTCTTCTCCTGGATTGCACTGCATCAAAATTCCAGTAACGAAGCTTACAGCAAACAGCAATATTAGTGTCTGAAATGAAAATAATATTTTCTCAGAGAAATTTTTATACATTTTTTTATATTCCAACTTTCACCCACTCTTTAGGCTATCATATTTTCACCAGTTTTTCTTGTTTAATTAAAAACGCTTAACACTGATAAATTCCAAAGACACCCCTTGACGATACAGTACTGCACATTAGTTGAAAGGAAGTAAGGCCAACTGTCAAAAAGCCCACATTATAATAAGCTACCAGGAAAACTCACAATTAATCACTAAAGTAAATCAATTCCGTGATGGCCATTTTTCATCGCTTCAGAGAGAATATAAAAATCCACTAATACTGACTGATTTCATTTCTGAACCTTGTTCAGGCAAGCACATTTAATAATAACCTTTCACACTGCTGATTAATTTATCAACGTGCTGATTAAACTGCATGTGACATAATTACTGCCAGCTTCTCGTTCCTTTGATGGCAGTCTCAAGCCATAAACCCAGTGTTTCATGAAAACGTTTGTGTGTGTGTGTGTGTGTGTACCCTAGTGAATGAAAATGAGAGGGTGTAGGCATATGTGTGTGTGTGTATGTATGTATGTGTTTATGAGTGTTTATGTGCATATGTGTGTCTTACTAGTGCATTTGTGAGTGTGTTTGTATCCTACTGCTTGAGCATATGTGAGTGTAAGCATTAGTGTATGTGTGTGTGTGTGTGTGTGTGTCTGGTTATGTTTTTGCACCTTCAAACATCTGCAGCAGCTGTATTTGAATGGCACCACAAGTCCAGCTGGAGACCAGATGACTGCGGCCTCATTCATCCTGAGTGTTTGTGTTACAGTCCCCGGTGAAACGCTCAGTGAAGAGGACACGGCCCCACGCTCGCACTCAGCAAGGAAGGGAATGACATCATTGGCGCATGGTACATGTACTCACAGCAGAGTAAGGCGGCCCAAAACAGATGTCCTTGCGACATTTGTGTTTGCCCGAGCTGTGTTAGAATAAGGCAGACCACAGGAGCCATGGCCACATGCTCACACTAACTAATTGGAAATGTGTTTGTAACTGAAGTTGAGTGTTCTACTTTGAAAGAAACTCAACACACCAACTCAGTCACATTATCTGTGTAAGAAAACTAGTTAAATGCCTAATTAGGAACTTAATGATACGTAATTAAGGGTGTGAGAAACCACCCTCATATATTACTCCAGCTTTGCCTCCTGTCACACAACAACATGACACAGCATCAGAATGCAGGTAGGCAGCTAGACACAGAAAAGACAGATACACATACTTTATAAGCTTTAAAAACTGATCCTGTGGCAGACTGTTAATGATGTCCCACTCTCTGTGAAACCATGTCTGACAAATCTCACCTGGCCACACTGATGACAGCAGGCAGCACAAATGACTATTTTGTGTTTACGAAGATATGAAAAGTGTTCTTCCAAGAAAAAAGCTGCAACATTAATTTGTATTCCACTGCAGTTCTCAATCTGAGGGTATGAAGGGGCAACCTCATCTTCTTTTACAAAAGTATAAAAAGTGAGCAGTTGTATTTTCTTACATTACATGATACAAAACTGAATACTGATAACAGGACATTCTCAATTATACATCAAAGGAGCGATACATAATTTGCCAACTACAGCCCATAAGTCACGCTGAAGCATGTGAGCGGAGACTGAAGCTGAGGCTGAGAAGGCTGGGGGAACTGAAGGGAAAACTGAAGTGAGACACTGCCTCTGAGGTGAGAGCTCAGCCTCCATTTAAAGCTACAGCCTCTCAGCTCACAGTGCAGCACAGTACTTACAGCAGAGCCATTCACTAAGAGCAACCTACATCTGCCACTACATGCTGTCCTCCAAAAGGAATTTATGACCAAAAACAGAGGAACCCTGAATGAGTCTAGGAGCCCAAATCCAAGAAACAAAGTCTGAAATTGTGAAAAGACTAAACAAAATGGTGACATTATGAAGCCACTACATTTAACTTAGTGGTAAGCCTCATTTCAAGAAAAGCAACAAAACACAACCTCTGTCAAGAGAGGCAGCACGAGTATTAGTGTGTCTTTATATGCCACTTCTTGCCTGTAACATTCAAAAGGCAAGAATGTTCTCTGCTTTGTCACAAGTGTGCAACAGGCTAAGGATGTGGTCTAAGCTCCGAAACCTCCTGTGGTCAGGCCATGCTCACAGTATTATTGACCTGCTAGGTAAAAACCTCTAAATGTGACTCCATGGTTTCAACAGCAATTCAGGCACTGGCTAAATTTCACACGTGCCCCAGGGTGATGTCACATGACCATAACAGAGAGGACACATCTGCAAATTCATTCAGCTCAACCACCAAACTTGGCTGTGCCTTCCTCCGGGATTAAACAGATGAAGCTGAAATGGATCAACAATGCACTAATTTAGACTTGATACTAAAACTGATCAGGGTCACTCCATAAAAGTTGGCCAAAAGGCTGCTGGGACTGTTGAGATGCACAAAAGGTAATTTGTTCTGTCTTGACAATGTCATGAAATCAACTAAAAACAAATCAAAAACAAATAAACATGTCTGTAAAACGTACAAGTTGTCAACAATTTACAAACAGGAATAAAAGTATTCAGTGCCTAATAGTGTTCATTTGCAAGATTTTTGCAACTGGCAAATGTAAAAAAGCTTCACGAAAACAATTACACTGGCCAACTATATGAAATATTTCATTTAAATATGTATGTATTTCTTTTAAAACTTCAGGGCCTTCAGTTATCCACTTCATCTTTGTGTCTGTAACTATGACAACCAATGAACACACAGTTGCAAATGAGACAGAGGAGAATATATAAAGCCAGAAACCTTCAGGTACAAGAGGACATGAGTTTGTACACAACCCCTATGGGTCTCATCCCCCCACACCACACAAGCCCCCACCCATTATCCATGTCCCTATCCCCAGCCTGGGCTTCAACACATCCTTCACTGCAGGATAAGAATTTGCGGGTCCTTTTGCAATGCGCCTTCTTTCAAAGGCACAGTGATGAGGTATCAAATTCACTCTGTGAGACGATGCCATAGAAAGATAAGCACCGTCTCCTTTCACCATGGTATTTCTGGCCTGTGGTCCTTGCACCTCTGTGGCCAGACATCAGAGCTTCAGAGAAAGAGGGGGCGTGGGCGGGGATGGTCCGGGGTGAGGGAACTTTCATGGGTGCTCCTCTCAACAACTACACACCCCACCTACATACCACAAACCACAAGTTGGCTCTCACCAGAGACGACGACCTCGATCAGGTCTCCCTCGTGGATGTCCTCGGCCGATGTCAGCCTTTGCAAGATGTTTTCCGAGTTCAGGTCATGGCGGAACAGCAGGATCTTGTCATACATGCCAAAGAACCCACACTCCGGGAACTGTGAGGGGACAGAAGAGCAGGATCCTGTAACTTTCTGCACTATTTTTAAGGCTCTGTAATCCAAACACACAGCTTTAACAAAGTTTAACAGGGCTTGTATATGTACAAAAAGGCAGTTAAGTACACTTCAGAGAAGCACATTCATACAACAGGTAATTTTAACAAGCTTCAGACCTCATGGTTTAATGTCTCTGTTTATTTATTTTTATTTCACGAAACTGCTATTTAACCAGGAAGTCTAAGACTCAACCCTTTATTTTTTGTGAGACAGACCTGGGTTTTGAGAGCGAACGGAATGAAAAGATGAAAGCGGATCGACTCGGGCTCGGCGGCGCAAACACAGACAGGCAGGAAGCGTAACCCACAGCCTCGTCTCTCAGCCCCTGCAGGCTCTGGCACGGGAGCGCACAGGGCTCAGGAGCCGTGTGACTAATCTCACCCCCTGACAGCGCTCCCACACTGCACAGCCAACATCCAGAGCACAGCACTCCACCCAAACACAGAACGCTGCCAACTGTCATTCAACAGCACTGGAGGAGCCAGCTTCTGACAGACAGCACTCACACTGTCCTGTACTGCAGGACCACTGTCCCACAATACAGCAAGGCTCCTGTGCAATTATAAATGTAATATCAATAGACAACGTTAGCCAAAAGACTAAGCTGCTATACTTTACAGAAATATTTGTATCGCATGATTCTTTTTGGTTTGCTTTTTAAATGTCCTACAGTTATTGAAATCTTCCTTTGAACACACACAGAGTATTCAGTAATTAATCACCCAATCTACCTGCATGGCTATGGCTCTTACAAGCTGAAAAAAATCAGATGAGATGGGAATACAGAAACAGAGAGATAGAGAAGAAAAGGGAGGAGGGAAAAAGAGAAGAGGAAAGGGAAAAGGAGGGGGTGAAGAAGGGGGTGAAGCGTGTTCAAGACCAGGTGAATGTGTTGGTGTCTGTGGGGGAGTTGCTTTCATGTCATCGACACACTGCAATTCGTTGGTGGCACAAAGATTTTATGGCCATGCATAAAAACATATCTTAAAATGATTTTGAGAAAGAGAGAGAGAGATGACCAGAAGAGTGCAGGCCCATCCTGTGCGAGGCCTTGCTTTGAAGAACAGTGAGCAGTGTGGAATCGCTTAGGTCACTCTGCCGGTCTGGAAAGTCCATCCTGCGCAGCAGCTTCTCCCACTGGGCCCACATACAATAGAAGCTGAACAATGCCAGCATAACCACTGGGCCAAAAACGACACCCCCGGGCACGTGAGCCGGCGCGGCACAATGGAACTCTGCATCAACGCCACGGCCACGCAGCTGTGCCACATCTGTGCCCTGGCACTGGAGCAGGGGCACGCTGAGTGTGACGGCAGGGTCACACCACTGCTTACATGGTCCCTGGTCACAGACCTGTTCACTCATTCACACTGCCAGGCACACTGAACAACAGACACAGTTTGTCAAAAAATTAAAAGGAATGGTTTAAGGAGCAAGGCTTGTAACTCAAGGGCTGCAGGTTCGATCCCTCAGAAAGGCACCACCAATGGACCTTTGAGTTCTTCCTCAAAATTTCTTCAGTAAATATGAAGCTTTACAAACTGTGTACTCTTCTAGGACAAGGGCATCAGCTACATACCTAAGTGCACATGTTAATGTCTAACATGGACAACAAATTCAAAAGGCTTTTCACCTTTAAAATCAGACAGCTCCAACTGTTCCAAACTTACCTTCACTAAAGGAGCAATCCAACAGGCTTTCATGGCACACTTACAAGGTCACCATCATCATCATCACCTTCTTCATCATGTTTGTTATCAGCATACACCACATGTCTACAGGAAGCTGAGCATCACAAACAGCTCATGCTAATGACACTTAAATACTCAAGCCAGTGGTATTAAGTAAAGAGTATTACTTGAATGTGTGGTGAATATTGAGGCTGATAAGAGAGTTACATAATGGGAAAATAACTGCTAAACCAATACCTGTGTTTTACTACCATTAGCCCCCTCCCCCCACACCCCCTGCCCATGACCAACTGGAGCCGACATACAATTATCTATAGCAGTTCCCCATGAGTATAATCCATCTTGGCCCCACTGGCTCCTGTCCACTCCACCAAGGGAGCATTTCATAAAAGCTTGCACTCAAGAGTGGCCTCCCTTTGGCGAGGCGCAGTTAATCAAGGTGCCCTAGTGAGGAAAAGGAGCTTGCAGCAAAGGAGAGAGCACTTCAGAAAAGAGGAGGCTGCTCAAAGCTGGCGCGATTTGGCAGCTTGAGAGGGAAGCGCTCGGGGGCTGTTAATCTTTTGGCGGCTTCCAGGAAAGCGGGATCTCTGTGGCTTTTATGCTCTCCAGATCTAGGATTACACCCTGCTCTGCCGCTCTATAATCCCGGTACTTTGGAGCTCTGCAAAACTGCCTATGCGAAGGGGGGGAAACCTCGAAATGCAGGGAAAGACAGGGATCTAGCAGAGGAACATGCTGGGGATATGTGCAGAACCGTGAAGCAGGCACAAAATGGACAGAATGCACTCCTCCATTCTCTAGGGAAGTGTTTGTTTAAGCGGATGTGCAGCGCATGAATAAAACTGAACACAGGAATCATATCCTGAGACCTTTCGTGGGCATCACAAAAAATAGCTCTATTGACCAGTCCTAAAAGTGGACATCCTCTCACTCCCCTCTAAGAATACACAGTAATGACAGTCAGTGTCAAATTTGTTCTTAGGCTCAGACCTAGCGCACTACATCACAAGACAATTTAACACCATGTAGGCTCTGGGCTGTAATTTTCACCTGGGGAGGGACACCTACTCCCTGTCTGAGGAAGGCGCGGCCTTGTAAAGCATTTCATTTAGAGACTGCATTTGACTCCATTCGTCGCCCAAAAGCGTACAATAACCTAAGGAAACAGAAATGGCCTGTTCACACGCACAACTGAGCCCTCAGGAGGGTGTGGGAAGCGCCAGAGCTAAGATTACACTCATGGCGGCTCTGGGTGTATTTAGCATAGTCTACGGGTGGACTCCATTCGCTGAAGCTAGGACCAGACTGAGGCCTACAGTGACTCTTTACACCGCTCTTTACCATATTTCAGAATTGCAGGCTCAAATCTTTCTTGGAGCACAGCACCACACTGTGGGCAGAATGTCCTGGGAACACTCTTGTACCAACTCCAAGTGCTAACCTATTGTGAATGCTGCAAATTAGAGACAGATTCATAAATGACAGTCCTGGAGTCAGACCAGCTGCAGAAAAGGGCTTAGTTCCCCTAATCATTGGTCAGACTGAGTAATCTTGTCATTGATCTACTAAATCCAGTTAAAGGCTGCAAACACGGATGGGTCAGACATCTCTGGTGTAATGCTTCACACTGAGGCATGTTGTCAAAGCTAAAAGAATATGGCAAAGGAATTCTGGGATACTTGAATATGAACTATTCAAAAGCTTATTTATTGTCAATACAGTTATTTATTGTACAGCTCTGACAAATAAAAATGGCACAACCTTCATGAATTTGGAGTGGAAACAAGCAGTGACATGTTAGTGCTGATTTTGGGAACCAACTATAAGACCACTCTCACACAGCTTAAAGACAGCACATGTTTACTGTACTCCAACCAGTGGGTGGCAGCAGTATACTAGACTAGCTATATTTTAGACCAATCAAGTTTTAGACCAATTGCTCCTGGCGAAGGTTGATGGTGAAGCAGCCATGTGTTGAAGCTAGCAGACTTTTTTTTACAACTAAATCAAGTTAGTCTAAGGTGACAGTATTAATGCAAACAATACAATAACTTAACCGAATCCACCTAAGGAAGAGTTCAGGGATTCTATTTATATGTAGGAAAATATCTCTACTTGGCACTGGCCAACAATGCTGAAAACATAATTTACTCAATCTCTCTCAGCTAGTCTTCCTATTATTCTTCTATTATTTCTATTATTATTTCTATTATTCTATATTTCCTGCCAGAAATGTAAACCCTGGAAAAGTGTTTGTATTGTCATACCAATTTGGAGATACATTATACCTACATTCAATTCACAAATTTTTTCACTTTTCATGGAGAAAAGTGAAATGTTTATCACCCTGAAGGAACAGTGCCGATTTGTTACAATATAACAATGTGAAGAACTGTCAGTGATTCTTTAGAGAGGGACTCTTGGTGCCCTTGAAATAACAGTGTATGAGTCACTTCCGTTACAAAAGCAAGCAAACAAAAATGTTCAGTTTTCAAAACAGCAAACAAGCTGCTTTTGAAGAGAATATTCCTTTTCACAGCATTCTAAAATAACACTCGGCTAAACCAGTGCTGATCATATCTCTAACTCTGCTGGGGGGATGGGGGATGCGTGCAGAGTGTGCATGTGCACCATGCGAGAGGCTGCAAAAGCAAACCCCATGCTGCAGAAAAGCGCACGGAAATGGGCATCCCTCGGTTTTGTGCATGCGATGAAAATCTGACACAAGCCACTGGGGTTATTCTGTGTCATTTTTGGTCCAGCACACTGAATCCTCAAATAGGAGTGATTTCAATGAAGCTGGACATATACATTTGAGGAATGAGTTCAGTTCTGCTACAGCATGACAAATAAACAGGGGTAGAAGGATGTGAGAATACGGATGAGGGTAACTGCTGTGTGTGTGAATATGGAAAAGGATGCATGAACTGTGTTCTCTAAGGTAACAGAAGTGACTCATCAACTGCAGGAAGGCCACTACTGGAAACAACCATTACCAGGAGTAGAATTTAGAATTGGGAAAATACTATGCAGATATGGAAACACAGCATTTAGAAATAAAGCGTGCTGAACATGATTGCATGTGTTTACAACTGAGTGTCATGTGGGAAACAGGACATAAAGCAATGTGAGCAGTTGGAAATGTAGTGCAAACACCTCTTCATCTTTTTTGTGAGTTTGTGGTACAGTATGTTAAACCAAACACATGTTCTTTGCTCTACATCTGCAAGTAATGTCCAGCTAGACATAGCCAGAAAACTACATTTAAAAAAACTGTTTTACATAGGGTAACGTTAAGAACGGTTTCCCATTTCCCAAATCTGTACTAATTAACAACAGCAGTTAGAAAGTTGTGATTTTGGGTTGGTAAAATGCTGTAAAAATGTTCCTAGAATGTAGTTACGCTCTACAACCCCATGCAATTTAATGCTGTAAATTGCTGCCATAGAATTTTGCACTAAGTTGGAGTATGTTGTTGGGGTATGTCCAAATGTGAAAATTAATGTCATGCTCCATAAACTGACTTTGCAAAGGTAATGTGAGAAATCATAATGAACCTTGTGCACACACATCTCACCTACAGGTGTGATCAGCACAGGCCATGTGTGCTGTGATGGAGGAGTCAGTCAGAGAGAGGGAAGGACATTTTAACGCATACAAAAAACTGAACCCAGTGGCCAGCTATAGTTACAGTGTTCAATATGGACCAGAGAGACACAGGAACATCAAAAGGTACTGACAGCTCTTCAACTGCAACAAAGCCACATTTTCAGCAAAAGGTCATTTATTCAAGTACAGTAGTCTAATTGGGCAGTTTGACTGCGCAAACCAGCACAATGTTCCCCTGGTACCACAGAGTAGCTAGAAGGAAATTCACAAAGCACTGAATGTAGCAGACAGACCTTTCATAGATGTAAGATATAGGCACAACCAAAATAAAATAACCCAACCAAAATAATGTAGGGAAACAGCAGGGAGAAATAAAATTGTTACAAGGTACACCAGGTCAGAATAAGCAGCAGTGTTTTTAATCAAGTACAGAAATTGTCATGATTACTCTGTGCCATTTAGTTAAAAAAAGGGCATGGCAATCCTTCAGCTTACGCAAAAGAGTAAGCCATTATTGAGATGTTTTTACACTAACCCATCAATCTGTCATTTACTGAAAGGCTCAATAAAAGCCAGACAGGAAGTAGAAATGAGCAAGATGAGATTAACATTACAACAAGGGTAGTAGCTCTGGCCTCAGAGGTGGTCAACCAAGGTCAGGGGCAATGCCGAAGAGAGGAGAATCATCCCTCTTTACCTCGGCTTTCAGCACTTCAGTCAGACATGCCTGAGTTCCTCATACTCCAGGACTGAGTGCTGTCTCTGGAAATTAGGTAAATAAACAATGCTGTGCCATATATAGTTTTTCTGTCACAATCCATCAAAGGAAATGACAATTACTCATCGCTAACAAGCAGGTGATTCCAGAGGGGCAATAATACCACTGGTGATGTATCAGATATTATCTCTCTATATATATATTATCTCATAGTATCTCTCTCCGGTAGCGTCCAACAGTGTCATTCTGGCACTGTTTTGGTACAACTGTAAAAAAGCATATTTTTTTAATAAATAATCAAAACAGATCTTTTTATACTAGTACAGCATTGCTTTTACTTCTTTTTTTTTTCAGAAAAAAAAACAACCAGCCAGTAACAAACCATGAGTCACGTGTCTGAACTTTCAATAGCATGTTGGAGATATCCCAAAGATTTACCTGTATCTAAACATTTGCAATGTGTCATAAATATGTCTAATTAAAATCTTTTTTTCAAACCATCCCAAAACAATTCTTATGTACAGTCCAATAGTGCAGTACATAAAAATATATGCCAACATACACATACATAGAAATTAGTCCGTTGATGAATTCTGTCAGTGGCCTAAGCTATTCTGTACATGAAGTTCCACACACCTTTGGCCTCCCACATCCAATTACTGAAAACTGTGCTGATGCTTTTTTCCGAATGAATCATCGGCTGAATGACTCAGCATGAGAAAAGTCTGACTTCCAATATACCCTAATATAAAGGTGCTGCACTTAATGTAGGTAATTACTGTCACAAATATTTTTATCTTTTAAAGTGTAAAAGCAGCTGAGTGAACTTTCATTAAGTTCTTGTCTGAAAATGTATACAAAATTTGGAGCAACTACAAACACCAAAGTTGGAGGGTGCGTGAATATTTCTACAGTCTAGACTCCAATGTGCACTGTCAAGAAATTAAGGTTTTCACATTATTCAAGACAGAAGACTAATATAGAACTGATTTAGTACCAGTGTGTATAAACAAGGGTCAACAAGTTTAATATTCTGCTGCTTTATAACTTTGAGAGGCAATTTCAGAAATGTTCATTTTTTTATGCTTACCTATGAAGCCTTTCATGCAGCCTTTCATTCACACAGGCTGTCAAAGAGAATGGCCGTACACCTGCATTCAGCCTGCCTTCTTCTCCATCCAGCATTAGTGCACTGGGACTACAGTCTTAATAGAATTCTCAATATTTGTAGAATAACAGTTTTATAACACTCAACTGGGCCATTTCAAAAGTTTGAGATTATCCAATGAATCCTCTGTGATAAAAGTTAAGCTCAGTGCTTTAAACATAATTCACTTAAGATAATAGAAACCATTTTGTCTTTCTGATTATAGTGACAGTTAAGCTTTATCAACATCCTGATAATACCAATACAGTGCCACAGTATTACATTCTCGTTAGAGGAATGGAGATCAAATTAAACACAACTAAGCTGAAAAAAGATGAATTGCTTTGTACAATATTCATATTTCCCGTTTGCCTTTGAGGCAACTTAGTTTCTTTGGACATGCATAGGCTTAGGATCAGTTCTCAATATACTGTACTGTAAGCTCCACGGCTACATTGCGTAACATTAACCCTACTCTAAACAGAGACTTCCACCACTGACCAGAACAAAAAACTGCACATGATAGATCAATGAGGCTCAATACAAGGAATTCCAGCTGGGCCAATCCCAACCCTGGACAATACCATGCTGGTCTTACAGATAAGAAACATGTATTTTCTCAAGAAAATAATGGTAGAATAGCCTGTTACCTAAATTATTTAGGCTATTGATCAAGTTGTCAGGGTTACACAGACCACATTCATAGCTGAAATATTCATTCATTTCCACTCCACCATCAAAACCAACCATTCCTTTACCCTATTGTCATCGTAAACTTTTCACTTGTTATTAAATTCATATGCAGTCTTCTTTTCTTTTCTCTGTTTCCTTTTCTTTGCTGTTTTCCCTTTTCTCAGGAGCTAGGTTACCCCTTCTCTTTGTCTGGGAAGGGTCCATCTGTATACAATAAAATTATTGTAATTATTGAACTAAATCATTAGCCCTTTTGATTATAAAATGTAAATACATGGTACTCCAGTTTGTCGTACCGATAATGCAGTTTGCTGTCACTAAGATGGGGAAGTACTGGGTTTTCATTTCTGCTTAGCTTTGTGCCTTTATCCTGTATATGTCTTTCCTATTTAATGAGATTTTCTCCTGTCTATTCCATTGAGTTCTTCTGTCCTTCCAGACAATGGTGCCGCATAGTATATAATCATATAGATTAAACACAACTTGGAAAATCTCATTGCTCTCTCACAATCCTCTTTGACACATACCCAACCCCACACCCCAAACAGAGATCATAGGTGACCATCAGAGGGTGCCAAATTGAAAATGTTTACATGCCTGAAAACCATTTACAAAGGGAAATGCTTTTTTTCTGCATATTCATTCCTTGAGCATGTAGCTGTTTTGGCTCTGATATGACCAATGACAGCAGTTCTGATTGTAGAGCAAGGAGGAAAAGTGGTTGAGACCTACAAGCTTCCGACTGCAGCCTCAAAGGTACAGAATAACAAGCTATATTTTTGTTGATAATAAGACTGTTTTCTTCCTGTGACCTACTTACAAAAAGGAATACACATCTGATAATTTCACTAAGACCATCACACTCCCCTGCACACATGAAAATGACAGCACATTTCATCCAGAAATTATTTTCAATGACTGTGCTGAGCAGCAAGACTACACACCCACATAAGTGAGGGCTTTGTTTAGCAGAGATCCTGAAATAGGACCTTCATTGTCCACTGTACTCATCAGCCACAAGTACTCAGGTGGGTGGAGGCAACTTCTAATGCAACAGTGTCCTTCTAATGGAATGCTTGAAGGTCGAGAGCACCGCCTAAATACCCAGTATCTCATAGAAGCTCTAAAGATTATATATAGCCGAGGTGATCTTCCCTACAAACACCCACAAGTGTAGATGCTCACATTATGTAAACATTTACCATTCCATTTACATGCACAGATATGCCCTGTCACTGGACAGAGTGGATGCAGCAAACAGCAGAGGTCCAGCTGTTTAGTTAATGGACAGAGCTAAGCTGGGGTCCACTGGAAAACATGACTGGCATTTACAAATATGACAAAGTGCACTGATAAATTCCTCTCAAGCCTTGCTTGTGTAACTAGTTGCAATCATCGCTAGAACATCTTCCCTTTACCAGTGCTATGACACTACTTACAGCACATCAGAGCACAATTCTGTAATGCCATCTCCTAATCTCCTGAGAGCAGTGCAAGAGCGGCAGGGAGTTTAGAGGACTTCCTTCCACTAAGCGGCTGAGAGGGCCACGGGGAAAGGCATGATCTTTAGCTTTTACTGCAACAGTGCATTACAATGCAGAGGGCTGTTTGCTTGCCGGACACACTGCATCCCCACATGCAGCCATTATGTTTAGTGCGTTAAACACATTCCACACAGACCACTGCTTCAGAAACTCCTACAAACTTTAAAAACTCCTACTTCAGGACATTAAGCTGACCATGGAACCTCATTCTGCCCAGTGAAACTTGGGGCTGTGAAGAAATGATTCACATGTCCCAATTCACATGAAGCACTTGAGCTTTGCCCCATATATGTGTGAGATTACAACATGCAGGACTGTATACTTCCCATTTGCTTACACTCTACTTCTGTAATTGTTCTATGAAGCTATAACTTGGAATGTCCCAGTGACTCCTATAGTTTTAAGATGTGTAAATTATGTTGAGATCTGAAAATTAACAGATGAATAGATCCCAATGGATTGGGACAGGTTACAATGTTAATGGGTGTTTCAGCTGGATCAATTAAAAATGGCACATTTTAGGTTAAAAAAAGTGCACATGAATTTATATAAACTGGAAAAATGACACAGCACCCCCTCTTACACTTCTATTAGCCTTCTATAAGCTCCCAGTTTATTGGGGGGAGATCAAGATGAGGTCAATGGTCTTCAAGTAAAAAGTTTCCTTTGATTTTGAAATTCTAAAAGGATCTCTGACCTTGAACATTCCTTTCTATGACAAGCAAAGGCCAATAGAAAGCCAGGACAACAAAATAGCTACATTCAGAGCACAACTGTATCCAGCAGCTTTTAACAAAGCAATGTCTTTCAGCAGCAGATACTTTGATATTTTAATGAATGTGTAATGTTGTTGCTTTTTAATTATATTGAATACATGGGACAAAACTATTTTTTTTTCAAAACAAAAAATTAGCAAAAACTGTATTTAATACATTTCCTGTCAGATCTGTATGCATGAAAACATACACATGCACACACATACACAAACACACACACAGCCAGAACCTCTTTCACAACCAAACATGAGTCCTGCACATAACAACACATACACAAAGGCAGAAACCCCCACCCACACAGACGAAATCATTTATTAGAGGGCATCTTAAGTCATTTCTGATTAGGAAAATGAACACACCTTACAGTTTACTACCTTCTAGTGACTTGGTAAATATCTAATCACAAAGTAGCCCCAACCACACACTGCTGAGATAAGTTACGCAATCCTCTCTGAACACACTCTCTAACACAGCCACAAACACACAAACAACCCACCACCCATTAATGAATGTGCTGCCCGCAAAGAAAGCATTGAAACCACTACAGCATAGACCTGTCCAGTCTCCGGGCTCCAAGCCTTCTAATGCACTGTCCTTACACTGCTGATGGACTGAACCTGCACTCACCATATCCCAGTCACATATGTAATGTGTAATATGTAATTTACACTTAAAATCTCTACTTTCCAATTTTCATAGCGCTACCAGTTTTCCAATATTTCTTCATATAGGGGCAGTACACACTATGGAGTGGTACATTGCATTAACATGCCCTGCTGATGGAAGGGGTTAACCCTACCAACAATGAGAGCACAGTGGGAATCAAAGTGTGAAGCAGAGGGCCTGGCTAACCACAGCCCTCTTCCCATATGTGCAGAGCCACACAGACACCATTCATGTCATCCGTAACCTACAGCTGTGTGTGCGAGTGCACCATAAAGACAACATCAAAATTATCTGCAGGGTGCTGCACCTGATACATAATCAGGCTGCTCTTACATCTCACTGCTACCTCCAGGGGTAGACACTTTTCTATCAGCTGGCCACCTGAGTCACAAGGTCATTCAATTTGGTTTCCAAATGTACAGTATTTTACTATACTATAAAGCTAGCATTTTCAATGATACCTGCACTGACAAGCAACACCATATTCTGGTTTTGGATTATACAATTATTTAACATATTACTGTTTCTCAGGGAGTTCATCATGTTTCAGGCTAGGTCTGACATTCTGATCGCCTGCTCTCATCGTCCTGCTTCCATACACCGGATGTGTGTCCCCATTGGCTCATTTATTGAACATCTGGGGAAGGATCCTAGCTTTGAATCAGCTGTGTTGTACACTTTCCCCATGAATCTGGATATGTTTTCAGTAGGAGTTGTATCGGCATAAAAACAATGGGCTTGTCCACAACTTTAGCTAACTGGTAAAAGGCAATAAGGAACATCACATCCAATGGTTCCGTTAACCAAGAATTTCCCACAATTTTCAATTTTTAACATTCTAATTTCCATCCATCAGTCTGACATATACAAACATTGCTGTAAATTGGTTAAACAAATGAATTGCAGCCTGCAACATCGACAAAACTGTGAGAAGTCTGCTGAAATTCCAGCCCTGCCTTTTTGTGGCACTGTCCTTGTGATTGACGCTCCCTTTCGGTTCTGACCATATTTAAAATCAGAGAAGACTCAGCAGTGCATATCAAAGAGCTAGTCTGTGCTAGCCAAAGCTTAGACTAGGCACTACGGCAATTTCAGTAGCCACAATTTAACATCTGGAGGCCCCAGGCCATCGGCCCATGCTTAATGTCAAACCCTGACCTCCTAGCCCACCATAAAGAACACATCCATTCTCAAAACAAATCTAACTACTAAACTCTTTCTGAACAAATGACAAACACATTAGCCTGATTCAATAAAACTTCACCACTGAATATGGATTTTCAGTTCTTTTTATTTTTTGGTCTTTTGTTTTTCTCAACCATTCCTAGTTTGCAGTTCATATTTTCAGCACCCCTTGGACAAAAGTTTCATCCTTTTCAATGAACGTATAACCACAACACTCAAACCGAATGGAAATAGTCTTTCAGCTCTAGTATCATATTATTAAGTATTACACATCAGCTTAAAAATATACATTTTAATGTTTCAGATGTAGTATACACACACATTGTTATGTGTATGTATACACACACACACACACACACTTAAACACACATATACATATACGCAGAAATATATACATACGCATTTGTATACATGTATATGTTGTGGTTTAGGTGACATGTAGGCCTAACCACTGTACAAAGTTGCTGTGAAAACAGCCACAAGGTGAGCAATAGTGGTATGCTATGGTATAGCTGGTCTGGTCCGGTGCTGCTCTAGAAAGCCACAGACTGAGTGTCTGTTGGAGGGTGCGGCAGCACTGGCCCAACGCGAGGCCTCCACTCAATCGCTGTGTTAGCTGCAGTGTTAGCTGTAGTGTTCGCTGTATCCTTGGATGCAGTTGGCCAGCTGAGGCCTGCATTCCTGTCAGATGACGGAGCGCGGATAGGGAGGGGAGACGAAAGAAGTCAAAGAGCCAGAGCGCTCTGAGGAAGTGCTGTACATGTGTGTGTGTGTGTCTGTGTGTGCGTGAGTTTAGGGGGGCCTCCTCAGTCATCTGAATGTGCTGCTCCTGTAGCCTCTATAGTAACACAGTGCACCCCTTTCCTCTTTGTGGAGGTGAGCAGCAAAACCATTTCCTGCCCTGGTAGCTTCTCCAAAACATTATCTAAATACTGCTGCCACTTCCACCAATGTGTCAAACAGCTGAAGGATATGCTGATATGCACAATTTTATGTGGTTTTTTAATAGCACCGCTCTGTTATTACTGCTATCTTATGGAGACAAACACTACAATGGTACATTTTTTATATTACTGTCATTTTAATGCAACATAGTACTTTCAGCCTCCACAGACTCATGCGCTACAACCACACACCTCAAACAGCACTGTACAGACTCCTTCTATGCGTTAGTACAGAGTTCTATTTGGACTGTCACTTGTCCCTGTCACGGCTGCTACACGGCTTAACACAAGCTACCTCACAATCCTGTTTTCAGCGACATACAGACCCCACTACCCTACTAGGCAGCACAGTTTAAACCACTCTCTCCACTCTGCTATACTGCCATGTACAGACCGCCCCTCCCCCTCATCTGAGAGCCATTATGCAGCTGTGTGTTGGGTTCTGCCCCTTCCTCTGCCTACAGCTCTCAGGTTGATGACTCCAGGAAGTAAGCCGGTACACGTGAGCTGATAGCTGCCTCTGGGCCAGCCCTGTTTCACATCAGGGGAGATGAATGAAGACAGTTCCGGACCAAAAGGCTCGCAGCACCGGAGAGAAACCCAACACCATTTCCTCACACAGATAACTCCTTTCGTCCGCTCCCCATTCTTCTTTGTGGCATGTGGAAAGAGAGGGGACCTCACGCTGCCCCTTGATTCACATAGGATTTAACATCAGCAACAATCAAAGTGTCCCTCATTGTTTTCTTTTCTCTTTTTTTGTTTTAAGAACAACAAGGCTGACTGTAGGATTGTTGGCTTAAGAGCAAACATACTGTACATGTGAATGCTTTAATTAAATACTAAGTAAAATACAGCTGTTTAACCAGAATGAATCAAAGGTAACTTCCACATAAGTAATGAACTCGCGGACCATAAAATTCATAACATCGATGCACCTTCCGAAGCACAAACAAAGTGCACTGAGAGGTGCAATACTTGTAATGTAAATGTTGACATTTCAAACGAAAGACATGTTAATTATTGAATACATCAACAGGAAGACTTAAGGCAGGATTGTTCGCTCAGTTTAGAGAGCCTTGCACACTTCCTTGCCACCTGGTTATCAGATCCGCAGATCACTCAGACAGGAAGGACAAATGGAGCGAAGAAAACAGTCTTTAAAAAAACAGCCATTTCATAACCATTTAACATGAATCCAGCAGACTATGAACAATAGCAATACATATGGTTTTCATCATGTAAACCTACAACGATCATTGCACCAGAGGCGAATGGCCTCCGGGCCCTGACAGTAATTCCACTGCAATGTCCCCATGCTGTGGATGGGGTGTATGCGGGTCTCTTTGGAGATGAAAACCAAAAAATCATGTCATTAGGTAGATCTTGGCTCCTCTCGCATTGGATGAAAGCTTAGCCAGCATTTTGTCTAACATAAAACAGACCCCATTTCTGCAGCTTCGTTCATCTCCCGCCAGGGGATAAATTTTAAGTAATGTATTTCCTGAGGGCCATATTCCATAATATTTCACGCAGGGGTTTGGCTCAGCCGGGCCAAGATTCCGAAGCAGAGCTTGAACAGGTGCACCGCAGTATCCAGATAGAAGAGGACTCAACAAGACAAACAACCACAAAGGGTTGTTTAGAAGAACCTGAATACTGCTGCACCAAGTTAGCATGTCACACAATGGCCATTTATGGCACATTGTGACCAATCCTCTTACAGCAGTTTCTCACTGCCAGAGTCTCTGCTCTGCTCTCCCTGGTCAGGCCAGAAATTACATATTTTAGTATGAGGTGGTGAGCCAAGGATAAGACTGTTGTTTGGCAAAGTGGAAGCAAGCAGTTACTAAGCTGTGCTTATGACAGAACAAGCACCAAGCAGACATTTTACAGCTGATACTGATCCTTTATTTTTTATGACGACAAAAACTGATGCCACTCAGACAGCACCACTTAGCTGAAGTACAGGTACCACAGGAAGTAGCTTACCCAAAAGACCTCAGCTCATTTCAACACTACAGCACAGCAATGAATGCTACAGCCGAGTCTGTCACACGCACATCCAGGACACCACTAAGACACAGAGCTCCCGGCTGCACAAGGGCAGTGTTCAAATGCAACACAAACAGCCACGTTCAGGTTTGGTGAATGCAGAGCAGGCCTGCAAGGGAAGAAGGGGCCCATTCTCTATTGCATAAATTCTGGGATGACAGTTCCATTTCAAAATCAAATTCTTTTCTGTCCCCATTTGCTACCTGCTTTAGTGAGCTTACAGAGACAACCCAACACCTCTTCATCTAGACACCACCACTCGACAGCACTTAATCTGCTCTGTTAACAGAATTAGTGACAGACTAAGTGGTTGAAGATGGCACCATTTGCAAAATTGCTTAGGAATAATATCACAAATGCCACAGCGGATATTTTAATGTAATCACTTCAATCTAAGTGGACCAGTTCAACCAGTAATAATAGGGATTTATATAATCATCCATTTGCTTGCCATGGGATTATCCCGGACCTGCCATGCCACACTCCTACAGCAGGGTGCCTGCCTTTACACAAGCTCCCGGGATGAAGGGTCATGTGGACTGCCCCACTTGGAAATTGTCCTGAAACTCCAGATCACGGAGGGGCCATTGTGTACTCAACAGACCCAAAAAAAAACAATACTCATACAGCATTGTTTTCATTCTTTCATTCACAATCCTGCAGCCAGCCATTCTATTCCACTGTCGATTAGACAAAATGAAATTGTGTCAAAATTCTGATGGTACAAATAAGCTGGCTGATTTGGCTTGCTCTAAATTAAACAAGAAAGAGTCAGTCCCCTTCCCTCCAACTATAAAAGCTTTAAAGTTTTAAAAGTTTTAAAAGCCTATGAGAGCTCCAGTACCACCCCCGTTTTACCATTATGAGACTCAACATGCATAATAAAATACTCTCAAAACTTTAATTTCTTGGCTGGTGAATTGGTTTCATTCTTTACTTATACTTTTCCTGGAACAAACAGAGATGTACAGGAAATTTGTTCACGTGAAAGTACAGCACTCGGTTCACTTTCTCTCCTGAACATTGAGTTGATCCTAAGAGTGAAATATACGGCCCTGCTGCTCCACAGGAGCTGTCCAGGCCTGGAGGCTGGGGGAGGGGGCATTTCCTGTGCCTTTCAGAGGGAGTGCAGGGCAGAGTGCCACAGCCCAATATGCAGCTTCTCTCCCTCTCTCTCCAGCCAATTCTCTCTCTCATTCTCTCTCCCTCTCTCCCTTCCTCCCTCCCTCAGGTCTTCTGAGTGCACTACCTGTCAGCAGGCCGCCGTTACCATAGAAACATTTAACAAGTTGACAATTATGCCCAACGTGAACCTGCAGGAGAATGATAAAGCTGAGGCCACAGTTACTACGCAGTACCCAGCTTGCGTTTTCCCCTTTCCCTCGCTGCGATAAGTCCTTGACTGAATGACTATTCAAATAATATTAAAAAATGAGTGCGTCATCCATGCTGTTACCATCCAACCAGCTAACACTATAAAACAAGTTTCATTAAAGCTATTTACATCCAACTACCTAATATGAAAAAATGAGCACACCAGAGCTATTAACTGCTTGACAGCACAAACAAATGAGTCGCTTGTCAGAGCTATTAACATCTGACTAATATGAAAAATCAAATTTGTCAAAGTTCTTAATGTCTAACTCGCATTAAAAAAAAGAGTGCGTCACCACTGCCATTAACGTCCAAAAAAAAAATTGTGCCAATGACAAGGCAGCACAAAGCACACATTAATGGAGAACATATTAATGGAGAGAAGGAATGGAAGCTCACTTAGTATGCAGCCTCAAACAAATCCTGCCTAGGAGACATACAGGTAGAGCCATCCCAGCTGCATTCAATCTGTGGAGGTGCAGGAAAATAAATACCCCTGGGGCTTCAGGTAAAATGTCCATAAAAATGCATTCTGAGGATATGGTTACAGTTTTTTCCAATGTGTGTGCCAAAGAACTGAAAATCTCCTTCCTCTACAAGTTTAATCATCCCTTAACAGAATGTGAATTTGAGAGACAGAGAGAGAGAGAGAGTTCTATTTCCTTGGTTTATTAGGTCAAAATATACAGTAATACTTGAGATTTAGAACAAAATCAGAGGCAACAGTATCCACACACTTCTAACCTGTTTCATGTGAACCTCATGTGAAAAGCATTAAGTCATATCACAGGTATGCACTACAAACAACATGTAGCCTCATGGTTGAAGAATTGCTGAAATGCCTCCCCTTGGGCTTGGTTTGGAAACAGTGTCTTTTTAACTTCGATTACAAACACAGAATGAATCAGACCTGAAAGTTGAACTTGAGGATTTTTGGGTAAAGGAAGTGCTTCTCAAGGAGAAGGAGTCATGAACTTTTGTCCTGGAAAAGCTCCCTGGCCATGCTGAACAAGAGGACTTGGGCGACACCAAACAGGAAGTAGTGTGCAAGTAGACATGGCCGTGTTTACTCCCATTCCTCACGCCTCAGATCACACTGGAGATTAGGTCACTAGTTTGACTTGGACAGGGCTGCCTCAAGGAAGGATTCACTGACTTGTGCCTTTACGCCTCTGTCCTATAACACAGACCAGTCACGGTGTAAATGCTGTCTATTCTACAGTCAGGTGATGCTGGTAACACTGTCTATCCCACTAACAAGTCATCTTGGATACAATGAATTCCAATCAATTCTACTACAAGTCACAGCATGGAATCTGTCTATTCCATAGATAGGTGACAATGGAAGGATTCTGAGGATATGGTTACAATATTTTCTCACATTTGTTCTTGAAAGACGTGCATAGAAAAACACAACACAACTCTTCAATTATCCATGAGATGAGCATCTAATGATGAATGCCAAATCTTCAAAATTTGATGTGTGTGCCGGTTACCCAGGTAGCATAAGCAAATGCCCCCACAGACCTATGAGAGGCAAGCTGACTTCAGCATTGTGTAAAAATGAACCACATAAAACACAAAGCAGAATACACACCACAAAACAAAACCAAGAGTTTTTTTCCCAATTCTGAGATAGAGGTATTGTAATCCAAAGTTGATCAAAGAAAAAAAAAAAGAGTTTGGACAGTGGTGTGACAGGACCAGGAGAAATAAAATGCCTAACCAGAAATCATTAGTGCCATCAATGTGGTTTGAGCAGATAGCCACATTTTAGCTGATGTCAAACAGAAATGGTTTGACCTAATATCACAAACAAATAGTACACAGCCTTCAACCACAAAAATGAGAGCATCTAATGACATTTCAAAATGAGAATGTGCAAAAACAGTTACTCAGCAAACCATTTCAGCAAAAGGCTCGTTGGTCGCCATAACATTTGACCAAGTATAAAATATTCCTTTTTAATGCAAATATGTGTCCATACCATGGGATGATATCCATAAAATCAATGAGCTTACTGTCATACTCCTGTCCTGTGGGGCCCACAGCTGAGATATAGTTTAAGCCAGCCTTAAGCCAGACACATGCACAACCAGCAGAATTTCCTATCGTCTCATCTGAACACATACCCTTATGTACCACTCTCCACTGACTCAGGGCACCTAAGGGCTACTGGCCTAATAACTGCTGGCAACCAAGATTCCTGTACCCCAGCCAGATCATGTGCTTTTGCATCAACATAAACAGAGTCCTGTCTGTCTGTAGAATAAAGACAAGGCAGTTCTCGTGCATCCTATATAAAGTGATTGATTAGAAATATATTGTTTCAAAAGCGGTGGGACAATAACACCTTTATCAGTGGCCTTATGGTGCAGATCATTCTACATCCAGTTATATACAGAAATATACATAATCACAAAAATGTGATTATGAGAGGGTTGAAAAAGCTAAACATTATGAAGTCATGAATGAAAAGATTCGCAGTTTTCAGCAAAAACATCCAAGTCACGTACTGTACAACAATCTCACAAAAATCTCTAGGAATACAGTCGCCGCAGAAAGCATTACTCTAAATAACCAATTTCTTTTTACTTTATGATCATAACCTTAGCCCTGTTTTTATGCAGAACTCAACTGTTAACATTTCAATCTACATTTTTATGGTTCAGTTGTCATTGATGTCTCACTCACAAAGCTTCATTCTCAAGGGATGGCTTTACTATCTAAATCAGCAACTGACAGCTCTTGGCCTCAAGGGCAGCATGGTCCATTGCATTTCCTCTTAGATTCCTCTTAGTCAGCATTAATCTAATACTTGTACTTCAGATATGAATCAAATACAAATTAATAGGAAACTCTTAAACCTGCTGGCAGGTTAACACTACAATTACGATGTTGCTCAACCTTGGTCCACATACTCCGTAATAATTAGACAGACCATATTTCCCTCCAACCTTCTATCAAAAGAAAAGTGCTCTCTGCCTGTCAAAACAATAATAACGATGTGGAGTCTTCCCTGTCAAATCAAACAATAAGCAGTAAACTAAACACATGCAATTCATTAGTTGGAAGTTCAGCTTCAGAACATAGTATTGGAAACGTAATATGATACAAAAACTCCTTTTTGGAAGTATTAGCCAGATAGAAATCGCAACAGTAACAAATGCATTCACAATGCAGCTTCTACTGCCAAAATATCTAATGTATTTGTTCATTTCAGCAGGGCAGTATGGGTAGTCACTCATTACTTCCTGGTTAAATTACTTCTATCAACAAAACAGCCTACTTTAATTATTTGACACTATGAACACTTTTTAAAGTACTAAAATTTTTAAAGTACAAAAATGCATTTTAAAATCTTTCTTCATGTCACATGGAGCACTTGGAACTATAACTATATTTCCAGATCACCATAAAAATAAATAAGCAGAACACATTTTGAAATGGTACACCCAGAGTGCATGTTTGGTTGGACATTGCATACATGCACAATGCAGATTATCCTAGTGGGATTGACTGCTAATCATATAGCGCTGTACATCAAACCAAATAATATACCTGGGTTTGTTTGTTTCAGAGGATGAAACACTGCAGCATTTCACATGAGGGGGGAAGTACTGTGCCCTATGGAATGGGAGAGAGAGTGGATGGGACATTTGGGTTCACTGCTCCTGCTGAAAATCTTTAACCAGTGTGGAATGCGGGGGAGGGTGAGGGCAAGGAGGGGGGGTCATACCATGTGAGATCAGACACATTCTCACATAACCCTTCTGAGGTTTTTATTTTCACATGTGTAGTTTATGGTGAGGAAAAACAAGACCCTAATACTGCTGTTGTTCATTTTACTGTGCATTCAAATGGACGATGCTGTGCCCACACAGGTCCTCACTAGGAATTGTACATTAGTACTGTCCATCAATGTTGAGGCATTATTTTATATTTTGCCTGCAAACAGCCCTTCTTCAAGATTTTACACCTTCTATAATATACAAGACACACACATCCAGGATCAAATCAAAATTTTTGTTTTGGTGGTATATTTTCCTGACAGTTTTACAGGTTCATTTTGGTGATGAATTCACTAAACTGTGTTTATACCCACACTCAATTATGTTAAGGTTTCAATTTTTAAACAATCAGAACTCTATCCCCTGTGGGAAGACCTGCCGAAGCCTCCTTGACTCTCCAGCCTCCCTGATGCAAGGCAACACAAGGGTTTTCACACTCAGACCGTACCCTTTGCGCAGACTACACAATGCAAATGTTACACCCAGCTCTGGCAGGCCCAAACAATGCAGAAACAAACCTAACTTTCCTCCTTTCTACAAATACTGGGAGACAGGGGGCTCAATTATAGGAAGTCCTCTTTGAAGGGGGGAAATGAAAAAAAAGTCATTTTCACTTTGAGAAACAACTGCAGCACTGCAGATTTTGCTTTTTATTTACTGTGCAAATCAGAATATTGTGGTGGCACATCATTCTTCATTAATTATGATTCAAAAATGATAAGAATCACAGGAAATGGGCACAATGTACATTTCATGTAAAGACTGAGCAAAAAACACAATGATAATTCTGAAATAGTTTTTCTCAGGGTTATTATCAAAATGTGTATAAACAGACCTTACATGTTATATTACAGAGCATACAGTGAAAGTGCAGCTATTGTTTCAACAATAGCAATGAACTAAAAAAAATAAGAGGCATTTGCAATATTTACATTGAATTACGATGAAAGAATATGCAAGATCATTAAATAGTGATTCCATTGTGTCATATTGTCACAGATGTGCTCATTTCATTTATGTAGCACACATTACTAAATGCTACGTACAAACAACTTTAAGTATTGTATGAACATTGCAGTTGAAAGGAGCTAACCTACTAAATGGGACTTCGACTTCTCGTACAGGTTGTAGTGTCTTTGAAATTCCAATACAACACAAGGTTTGCATTACATTTTCTGAATAGCAGGGGATTTCAGATGTCTTCCAAGCCCTTCCACCAAATCTTTTATCCATTAACCAGGTCTGGGGATGTTACGCAACTGAACATTCGTCTCAGAATCCAAGCACTAAAAGCTTAACACATTCCACAGGAATGTGATTATGACTCTCCATTGTCCAATAAAGAGTCCACAGGCCAGCGCTATCTGAAAGCTTCAGAGTACACTTATTCACATCCAAAGAGCTTTGTTTTTGTCATGTTTTATGAAATTTGCAAAGGGTTCGCACAAAATGGTGTTTGTAATATTGTAAAATATCATCCACTCTGGTCATTTTCATAGGAATCATGTACCTAAATCACAGGAACATGAGTTAGGCTAACTATTTAATTTTTGAGTCAGAACCACGGAGGTGTCTACAATAGTATTCCAGGTGGGTGCAGAAATGACAAAGCAGCAAATAAGTGATAACCAGCCACAATCTGCTAGTGTTTAACATATGGAAAATAAACTGACAAGAGAAGGTATATTGCATGAACAGACAATGGTATTAATTCTAACAGATACACAGAAGCTACATGTCCTTTGATGTGTGTTATACATATGGAACCACTGAGCTGATGATGAGGAAAACAAGATTAATTACTGACAAACAGTTTGGTCCATACAACTTGAAAGAATTTTTTTTTCTGGTTCACCTGCCATCGCAGATCACATGGGTCCTTTCAACAACATATATCCAAACAACTTCAGTGTCTGCACTTCTCCATTCTGTCAATACAGTTGACCCTCCCACATCATGGCTTTCCACATCGCGGCTTTGATTTTTTGCAGGTCGGCAACAAACAATTAAAGGGGAATTTTTTGGGTGCTTTGCGGCCTTGTGTGAGAAACTGCGTAGCACTACGGACGACATGTGTCTTAACACTTAACACGGACCTTAATATATGACCAAATACCCATCCCAAATAGCCTTAAAATGTCCTAAAACCAGTCAAATCTCAAAAATTTTCTCTGTCTGTGTTGTTCCACATTGTGGATTTAAGGCATTAGGTGGGGGACCAGCAACATGTGTTTTCCCTCTTGAATGCACCTCCACACAGAGTTAATATTACTCAATATTACTCTTGCTTTTTGGTCATTTTTAGTGTGTATAATATATGGGATAACTCTCTTTTAAAATGTGATTTTCCCTTGAAACTGACTAACCATTTGAGCACTAGACACTAGACCATTTGAACTCCAGTCTGGTTTAAAATGCCCACAGCGCCCCCGAACCCCCCAGCTAGAGGTGCTTGCTTGCTTTTCTCACCTTGGGGGGCCGAAAAATTCTACATGGTTTTTCCACATCGTGGGGGGGCTGAGCCCCTAACCCCCGCGATATGGGAGGGTCAAATGTGCATTGAAATAGTCCTGTAACACGTAGTGATGCTTTCCGGTGCATGGCATCAATTTGTAAAGATGTAGATGTGGTTTCAACCATACGTCACAAAATTTCAGTACTAAAGAGTATTACTGAACTCATTTCTTGTCAATGGTTCTAATTCTTTGATAAGCACAGAAAATCATCAACAATGAGACAGAGGCTGATCCACAGCAGCATAGAAAAGTCCCTCCATTAACAATCTGAGAGTACAGTCAGCTTTCATTTTTGCTGGTAAGCAGTGTGAGAAGATGGTCTCAGATCCAGACAAAAGCAGGACCACACAATATTTTACCTGTTTCTATTCATTTAAACTAAATTATGGATTCAGTTCAAAACCATACAGTAATTCTTGGTATTTTCCATCTTTTCAGCCTTTCATGAATTTCTTGTGTAATAAAATATGAAAGGTTAAATCCTGCTTTCATCTCGCAAACTCAGAAATCATCATTAATCTTTTGTAAATACATTTATCTTTTGTAACATGAAATAGTCTCGACAGCAAAAAGACAGAGCGGAATTTTCTTGAACAAGTTCTCCTTCTTTCAAAGGGAATTTTTATTCAGTCAGGTTCATCTTCTCCAAAGACAGCCTCAACACACCGAACTCAGAATGTGAAAACAGGAAAACACTGCCATCTTACAAAGGAGATACTATCAAACACTGTGCCTAAAACTCAGTGCATTCTTTTTCAACATTTTTCAAATTCTTCACAAGTGAAACATTTTTCAAATTGTTGGTACAGGTCATGCACTTGCAATTTCAGGCTAACATTTTCATACAAAATATAAGGGAATGAGGATCCCTCAAATGAAGAATTATAACTGCAAATAGGATTGGTACAGCAGTAGGTGATTAATAAATTAGTAGCACGATTTAGAGTAAGGGAATGTTAGACAATTGGATAACGGTGAGCTGGTATGCCAAATGACGTCTAAGGAGGTTGCCCTTCATTTAACTAATATTATAAATACTAAGAGCTAGGCATGTGAAAGAGATGATCTAAGCTAGCAGGATGTAATTTCAGTAGTCATGAGTCATGACCAAATAGTGGTAAGGGCTAATGTATCATTTATCAATTCTTACAGAGAAGACAGCCTTCATGCTGCCCCTGGCCTGTATTTCCTTTATTAATAAACCCAGATAACTGTTTAACAGCATGGCTGGATAACTATTTAATAGTTTACTGGAACATCCTCATTATTAGGGCAAAGTGCATTTGTTAGATATTAATCAGAGAAGAATCCTTAGAGATTGCAAAGATCATGCCTTTTCAACTGAAGGCCAGGACAGTCTGTATTCCTTTAGACAGACCATGTAGACAGCGCTTTCAGAAGAGAAATAAACAGTCAAAGAGAGACAGTAGCATAAACATTACATCCATACCAGTGAACTGTGACTGCTTACTTGTATGAAGCAATGAAGTTTAGATTTCATAAATATATAGTGTGTATATAATTTTCTTCGTCATTATATGTACAGATTAAATTATTTGCTTTCTTATCCTTTGTCATAACAGGAGTATGCTACACACTACCCATTTGTATGTTTCAGTGTTGTTTACTGGAGAATAAATGAATGAGAGCACAGCTGGGGCACACAGTGAACACACACACGACTAATGTCAGGTATCCCTGTAAGCACTTTACGCAAGGGTACAATGTGAACTCAAACTGCTAACTCTAGGTATCCCCTTAACACTTTAAGCTGGGGCACAATGTGAACACACACTGCTAATGCTAAGTATCTCCTTAGCACTTTAAGCTGGGGCACACTGTGAACACGCACTGCTAATGCCAGGTATCAGCACACTGTGAATACACACTGCTAACGTCAGGTATCCCTTTAGCACTTTAAGATGGGGCACAATATGAACTCACACTGCTAACGTCAGGTATCCGCGTAAGCACTTTACACTGGGGCACACTGTGAACACACACTGCTAACGTCAGGTATCCCCTTAGCACTTTAAGACGAAACAAAACATGCTGCATTATTAACGGTCGCTTAACTTTAGCTTCCTGAAACTTTACACCGTCAGGGGTCATGAAGTGGCAACAGCTTTAAAGATTAATAGGTTTGGCTTGGGGTGGTTAGATACCTCCAAAAACCAAAAACATAATCTGTTGGTGGATTTTACTATAACTTTACTTACTTAGACCAATTTACTGTTAAGATACTCTACCACTTCAAGCTGGGTGACTGCTTTGACTAATCCAGGACCTGCGTGACTGTATGTTGGCTCCAAACATTTTTGGAATGCCCTCATTACCATCTGAGAGCTATACAAATAGTCTGAGCTCCTTATAGAGACTAAAAACCAGTTTTTATCACTTTATGCTTTTGATACCAGTTACCAGATTTAACCTTACTACTTGCTTCTGATCTAACCTTTAATGAGTTTGACATTAGTAGAAAGAATGCAAGCAACACAAAGATCATGCGGAAGTATTGCAGACACCTGATTTTTTTCTGGGTTGGGTCATCCTACATGCATTACATGACAAGGGCACTCTTCCTTCCTCCTTCATGCTCCACAGATCACGTCCCGTGGGACGTTCTCACCTATTACTGCCAAACACAATCTCCGGTAAGCCTGATGATATGAGAATGTGCTTTTTAATCATTTAATCAGCAATGAAAACTGCAGCCTTTAAGCCTCACTTGTTTCCTCTCTTTTGCTCTTTTTTTCAGATAATCGTACAAATAATTAAAAATCTAAATTAATTTTCATAGTGTGTTGGACTGTTTATCAAGGTTTGATCATTTTCATGGGCTCCACTGGATTTGCAATGTTTTATCACTCTCCAGAAGAAGCTCTCCTCTTCAGAGGCAACGAGACGGCCTCACACACATTTCTGTGGACCAGATCTATTTCCTGTTAGAATACATGTGTTCATTTTAACTGAGGCCAACCAGTTGATCTGAAAACTGTGATTGAGTTTTTTGACTAACACCCATTTCATTCTTTTAATCTGAGAGAAATCCCTGATTTCCACATTCGCACATGTCATTTTATTTGCCCAGAAATGGAGCACAACTTTTTTTAAGCATAATCCCTTTGAAAAAAAAAGCCACCTATTGTCATTCAGGTGAGCAATTACAAGGATCTTCTTGTGGTTCTGCATTACAGCCCACACAAGGACGGTTTCGCAGTGCAGGACAGGAAGTGGAAGGGGGCGGAACAGGCGGCCTGCAGAGGAGGGGACCTTCCCTCGCCATTTCCTACTTCATTTAGGGACGGCCCCCCATCCCACCTGTGTACAAATGCTGACTATGCGGGACTAGACCCCACTCAACCCAGAGTGAGGGGGCGTCTATCATACTTATGTCAAAAACAGTGACAACACTGTATATAGCCCACACACACACACACACACTCACACACAGTCCTACTACATCTCGTGAACAAAATAACACAGATGTGGTTATCATTTGTCAAGAATGCAATAATATCATACATATGGGCTATGATGTTATGGCTTTCCCAGAAATGCAGGTTTTGTCCTGCCCATGACACGTAGTGTCCTTCAGGGTCACACTACCCCACTGCTATGGCATGCAGTAGTGGTACACACAGCTGCGTATGTTGTTTTAGCTTGAACTGTTTAACTACTTCAGCAGCAATTTATATATGTGTTTTAGTGATGTTGTATCTCCATTCTCTGGTCCAGGATGTGTTTTTAGATAAGTGTTTCTCTTAAAGCCAATGGAATAGCAAGCTATGATGTTCTCTCAGGGTGCAAAGCAGTCACTCTGGATAAGAACACCTGCAATTTCACCGTAATGTAATTTTTTTATTGCATCTCCCGGATACACAGCATACAGTATAGGATACTAGGTTGCTTCATGTGCTTGTTACAAAAAGCTGTGTTTTGTGTTGCACCGTACAGCATGGAGTGATACAGTTCGAGACTGCTATGTTAGTCATGGTATATGGTACATTTCTGTATGCACTGTATGGCTAGATATTGTACTGTCCTGTATTTTCTGTGATGCTTGATGCGATATGAATTGCTTTGGGCTTTACCGTTTTTGTTAAGCTATGTCCACTTTCTAATGTTATTTCTTAGCATGTGTATATGCTCTCGTGGACCATTTTAAAATCTTAAGAAGCTACTTAAAAATCACAAAGAATTCAATGATAAATGCAATAATTCCAGACCAAGATGACATCATTCTGATGAATTAAGAGTGATTTTCATGTATACAACCAATAATATCTTATGCTGGTGAATGTCAGGTGCAGTGTAAATATACTTTTAAAGACACCACAAAATTCAGAATGTTTAATGCAATGCAGGGATACAACCTATTGATCCTGATCTCAGTGCAGTGCAGAATGTTAACTTTGTTACCATTTTGCCATTCTGTTTTGAACGACAGTGAAAGTTTTTTGTTTTCCTTGTAAAAAGACTATTTTTGGAACTCGTTTTTTTTTTTGTTTGTTTTATTCATATTTTTTTAATATGGACCACTGCAATAAGACAAATGTAAAGGATTAACCATAGCAAATTTTGAAATTAAAAGATGTACTACTGCAATACTGCTCCATCAAAAAGCCCAAAAAATGATATCCTTAAAACAACAAAACAGCAGATAAGCTTTGTGCAAGGGCTGGGTCCAGTTTGCTGGATGCCCTTATGCAATTCTACTGGTAGAATGGAAATAATGTCATTACTCTGGGGAAGCCAGCAAGTGGGGGACTGAACTGTTTCTACGGTTTATAACTTTCAGCCAAGACTAATCTGTTCCACTTCAAACTTCCACAGAAATCCTTTGCTTCCAGACACAGTAAATCAAGGGGGTCAAACATAAGGAACAATTGGTTTCATGTGATCCCCTCCCCCTGAAAATAATTTAAAGTTGAACAGAGGTGCATGTAACAACATGTGCTGATTTATGATTATGCTGCCCATCATTTCAGAGGAATATTTTTAATGATTACACTCACAAATATCCTATCATTTTCAAATTGTTGATACACAAAGTGAATGTGTTCATTTATGCCCATCAGATATAATGATTCTAAAACTCCTGGTTTAATTGAGCAAACAGGGTGAACTATAATCACTCTTTGTACTTGTTCATTATTTTGTTTCAAAAATTAATTAAAAAAGAAGCACCCAGTGAACCATGAGTGGCAATATGACTAAAAAGAAGGGGCAATGAAAGGAGATAAGAAGACTGTAAAATAAAGACCACACCACTAACCCTTTCTAATAATGCCCTAATGTAGCACACAGCACCAAAAAAAAACCTTCAATCTGCAAAACTGGCTCTGAGCCATTGCATGTATTACCTTCTTATATATATATATTTTCTACAGTCCAGAGTTCAAGAAACACTCTCTTAATACGAATACTTTCTTGACTCCTCATGATTTCCCAAATAATTTATAGTACAAACAAGGCCTAAGCCCAAGAGACAAGCAGTAATTTGCTCGGAAGTTGGAACATAAGACAATCCAGTACGTAGCTAATAAAAAGGCACAAATATGACATTACATCACCAACTTCCTTGTTTTCCTGTCTTAACGGTAAACAAGGCCATGAGTGTGCATGTGCAGGGGTAGCACAGCTGATCAGCTGCTCTCCATCAGTGTGTGGAAGTGCAGCATTTCTCCTCAATGGTGTAGTTAGGGTAGGGTGAATAAACTACCCCGACAGCCCCGTACGTCTGCCCCACTGATTCAACTGATTCAACTTTTGCAAAATGCAGGTGCCACCTTCACGACAAGGAACAAAGCATGAGATAACACGATGATGCAAAACCACAACCATCTGCGACTCAAAGCACAGCCGTCAAGCAAATTGCAACCGTTTCATTACCTTTCTTCTTTTATCATCAAAACAACCCCAGGTTTTTTCCAACAAAGAAATGCAATTTTCCATCACGTCAGTCTTTTCTCTACTTTCTGTTCTACATGTATAAATGCTGGATATTCTGTTCTTAAAAAACAAAGTGTCACCTATACAATGACCTGACCGAAACTTGGTACTTTTCACAAGTCTCAAGTACAATCCTTAAATCTGGACATTTAATAACAACTACTGTAGACTTGAAATCTGTACATGTTGAAGAAAAATGCAGCATTATAGACCATTATTGGTCGCAGCACCCTTTAAAAAAAACTTTTTTAAAAACTGTACAGCACATGTAAACAAATAATTGTACAAAAAAAAATTATGCTTCAAAAAATGTGAAAAAAACTGAAACAAATCACTGTTGACATAACCAGCTTCAAATTTATTCCAAATTGGTCAAACCAGAAACCCTTATCTTTTTATAGCATAAAATATGGTTTGTCAATCAACTGTAATTTAGGAATATATTCAATTCATAAGACAAAATGTGACCCACAAATTCACTGAACACCAAACATTGGCATCAGCAAAACAAATACACAAAGAAACACTGCAGGTAGGAATAAGCTGTTTACCTTTTGGTCGACTATGGAACAAACCAGGTCTTTCACCGCTGAAAGGGACAAATCGTTCGCCTCTAGGTTCACCGTTTCACGAGTGAGTCCTATTTGAAGAAGGAAGGACACTCCGTGGAATGAGCTTCGGGAGTTGGTAGGACTTGGAGCGCTCGCACTCCCGTTCGACAGGCGACTATACAGCGGCGCCGGCGGACTGGGTGACGGCGAAGGAGTTGGAGGAGCAGCTGGATGCTGAGAAAGAGGGGGCACTCTTGGTAAGGACGGAGGAGATGAGCTGCTGCCGGTAGACATTGGCTTTCTTCCTCTTATTTATCAAAAAATGAAAACTGTTCACGGTCTAAGATAAGTGATGAACCACTACAAACTACTGTCAACAGCAACACTTTGGCAGTTACTGCATCTTTGTCCAGGCTCTTGGAGCTTCACTGATGAGATACTCATCGAATCTGTGGAACGTGTCAAAATTGATGTTCGAAGTAGCGGTGTTTTCTTCCATAAGAAAGCGTGATCTGTTTTACTGCCATTTGTTTAAGGTTTTCTAGAAATTAAAACAATTTCACAAGTAATTAAAGTTGCACAGCTTCATCAAACTGCACAAGCAAAATGTATGAGTTGTAACTCAAGTCATTGGGTTATGCCTGTTGCTTCCGAAAGCATCATCGCTAACTGCTGCGCTCCACGCTGCAGGAAATGCAGTTAACGCGCAAATCAAAGTTCTACCCGCCCTAGTGGGATACACACCACCTGGCCAGGGTGTTTTTGGTCCAATCAAGAGGATTACTGATGGACGGGCATTATTCACCAGCGTTGCTTGCTCCTGTTCGACGTCCTGTCCGTCATCCACCAGAAATCTGGTAACGACAAGACACATTGCTAATATGGTCACAAATAAGTCATTGTACACGTTATGATTAGTGTAGCAATAAACACATAGCTGATAGCCTATGTAAATACTATATATGCTGCTAGGCTAGTCCATACTGTTCATATCTTAGAATATCCATTATAAAACCGGTGCCAATAATCTGCAATTCAAACAGGCTACATTATCTTCCATTTAACTCTGATCACAATTGGAGTAATATACACATATGGGTTGATCATAAACGAGTATGACACACAAATAAATCGTGTAATGTTTGTATTACTGAGATCAAGAGGACATATTTCTAAGTTTAAAATATTTGATTCTGACTGATATTTACATCAATTTGTAACGAGGTCTTCTGTTATTAACATTTGTTATTTTAATCAAGGTAACGAGACATTGCCTCGTTACCCGAGTAACTTTGAGATTGTTATTCTTATTTAATTTTAAACATGCTGACTTCATGTTGTAAAACTATGTGGGCGACATGCACCAACAGTTCTTGTACTTTGTTCTGACAACTTAAATTAATATCGAATTTTAAATACAGAGAAGATTCGAAAAATTAAGCCAACATAACGAGTTAAACTGTTCCGATATTACACCACTGTATAGCTGTTGTTTTTTAAGTGAAGCCAGCCGTAGAGCTACTTTATAAGCAACATCTTAACCTACATTGCCATTCTATAGCCTAAAAAATGGGAAAGTCGCATATAGCCGAGTTTATCTACCAACTATCAACATGAAGATCACTGACCGGTTCAAATACGCTCACAGTTACAATGCATTTCAAACAAACTTAATAACATCGATATTGTCTTGAAAACTACACAGGCTGATTGCAGATATGTAATTACCTCACAAATAATTGTAATAAAACAGAGGGACTGTTGCAATTGATAGGTTACACTGCCAACAGCCACTGCGATTAGAATGTCACTGCATGGCTTTTGTGCGATTTTCAGCGTAGGCTAACGTTACACATCTGGAGCCACGACTTCCACATCTGGACCCTCCCACTTCGAACTGCGGATAGCGGACTGAGCAAACCTCTGAATTCCCACATACCAGGCAAATAAGTTCAACAGTAAGAAAATTCTGGCAAACATTTTCTTCCTCCCGAAAATGAAAAGGATTAGTATGCGTAAATGTAAATTAATGTCGATATTATTTACTGGGAAAAGCTGCACTTTAAATAAAATACTTTACCTTCATCCAAATGGGCGGTTTTGTTTCCCTGGTAGAGAGCTGCAACAAAGTTCTAATTCCAGAATTAACCTAAAAGAAATTATTTAGAGTCGATTCACAGCGTCGTTAGGTAAGAGAGCAGTGCTACGATTTTTTCATTGCAAAAATGCACCAGAGTGAGTAAGCTTTGGCGAGCACCAAGTTTCATTTCCTACTTCCCCTCTCTTGGAAAACTTTCTTCTTCTCGCTGCCAGTTTGCAGCTAGTTCATGCGCATCTTATTATCCCTCCACTGTAATAATCCCCCTCCTCCTGCACGAATAGAGAATTACAAACAGTTTCTGGGATATGTAGTTTAGTTTTTCACTCATAGACTTCAGGTAACCCCAGTCTCAGTAGCAAATAAACTACATTCCCCAGCATGTAATGGGACTATGTATTGTTCTGTTTCTTGGTGCGCATGCCCATTACAAATGTATTTTTCTAACTCAAACTCTAATGATGGCTGTGGTATCTGCGACCTCTAACGGTCTGGCTGAAAACACAACAGAAACAAAAGAGAACAGAAAGGGATGGTTATCAAAGCGTACACATTTCACTTATCGCTGGAAGCCTGCGTGGTTTGAGGTGACAGAAACTAAACTTATGTATGGTGACAGTAAAGAGGTAAGGTACATGGTTGCCTCGTTGTTCAAACATTACTGCACCGTACACTGAGAAGCGACTGACAGCAGGGACCGCTAACAAGATTACGTTTCCAAGGCAACAAAACAAGCTAGTTTTGGTACTTGGTGAATTGTAGCGAACAAGTACCAGCATTTTTTTTCCTAAAAATTTCCGTAAGGTCTAAAAGTGTTCGCCGATACATTTGTAGATTACATAAATCTTACTTGAATAATTTTCCACATGTTCTCCTTATGCTTTACATGGCTCTTATGTTGCCATAGCAGCCTGTAATTTTCTGTCAAATAAAACATGAAACGGAAATTAGCAGTTAATTACATAACTGGAAGGATAATAATTGATCTAGCCATAGTTTTAATGTGAGGATTTTATTTTATTCTATTTTACGTGAGTATAGGATAAGCAAAATGTTATTGTGTTTATCATGAGTACTTTGAATGTCCCATTAGACTCCGAATGTATCCATAGAAGATATAAACGAACATATCGAACGAATCCCTCACTATGACAGTGAAAGACTTACAGAGAATATATTCAGCATTATCTAGTTAGATGGATGGGTTTCTAATGCCTCTCCTGTTTTCAGTTTTCATCGACTATTGACCTGTATTACCTTAAGTTAGATCGCAAATTTGTTGTCATCTTTGAACTCTATGTTGCAACTACATAACATATAGCTTCTGAATTGTAGTGTGCTGTGTGATGACGTTTATGAATAGGTCTATATGAAGTTTTAGTAAAATTGTTTATTCATTGAGCCATGAATTCTGATGTGTATGGTAATCACTGTATTGTCAAGGTGCCCCAGAAGACCATTAATCTCATCGGTGCTGAGGTTGCGGCAACAGAGGGTGACAGGGCTTATGGGTGGACGATTACCCCAAAACACAGCAGACGGACGTACTTCTTGCGGGCCAGAAGTGAAGCGGAGCAACAGGGCTGGATGCTTGCTATTTGCGAAGCGCAGCTGAGCTCGAGAGATCATGCCTCGAATGCTTGCGTGGTGCAGTAGGGATAGGCGCTAGGCACTACTCCGCTGCGCTACAGCTCTCCACATTAGAATATTGGGTCGTCTAAAACTTCATGTATACTTTGATTATTTTACACTACACATGATTTGGTGTATAAAATGATTACTATTTACATATTTTTGTACTTCCAGTATATGTAAACGTTTTGATAATGAATGTAAAGCTGTATATATTTAATACTCAGGGAAACAAATGTGGCAAAAGTTATTGTGCTGTTTTGCTCATTTCCATCACCAATTTCTCATTTTCAGTTGTATTTGGAAAAAGGGAGGATCTTTGCTGGATTTTAATATTAAACACACCTTTTAGCTACTAAAGCTATGTATTTTGATTTTTGTTTGTTAGCTCTTCTTTGTCTTGTACCAAAGAGAACAGTTAACGTTGAAGTTTAAAGTACTGTATGATCAGATTTTTTTTTTTTTTTACTTTAGGTTAAAAATGTCTGTTGTCTTTGCTGTAAGTCCATGGGATCCATTCAAAATAAGATATTGTGGAAAATCATTTCCTGAAGCACAATGTGTTGTACAAACCAATCCCTTTATCACAATCCATATATGATCACACTAGTAAGAGACAAGGCCAGTTTATAAATATTGACAGTTGCCATGGTATAATTCTTGGAGCTGAAAAGCCTTTAGAAATATATATATATTTTATATATTTTAGAATTAAATTGCCTTTAAATCTGACCAAATCTGACACACTGCTTACTGCACTTTAGAGTCAAAGTAAAAAGTCAAAGTAATTATCATCAAACATTCACTTAACCTTTATTTGCTGTGTTCATAATATTACAATAAAAACCACTATGCCCTTGCATCTGACTTTCAAAATTTTTAATGTATTGTCAGACACAAAAATTCATACCACTATCTTGCCAATGTCAAAATATGTAGAGACCATTCATGACTATTTCTGACACATGTAATGAAGCATAATGAGGTGGTTATGGTATAGTGATGAGCGCATTATAAGTGCAGCACCAAATTGAGTGTTACCAAGCATTTTTATGTTCTGTGATTTTTGGTCATCTTGTTCACAAAGTTTGTCTTATTCCAGCTAACCTCAGAATAATCATGATACATCAGGATACTCAATTGGTTCTATAATTTTGTTTTGATATTAAGAGAATGTATATCATGCCGTTGCTATTTCTTTTGTCTCAGATGTCTGTCACAAGCATGTCTTTACCTTAACCTCAGCAATCATGTTTCTATCCAGCAGTGTAATTCAACCATCTATTTATAAAACAATAAACTGGAGTCTATATATTACAGTCAAAATATTGACTTAATAACCAATATCAAGATCTCACATGATGTTCCGAAAGTAAAACATTACAAATGACAAATTCAGATCAGAATTCAATTAACCTATTACATGTGATAGCTTGAGAACAAGAAAGCATGGGAACTGAGTCTGTCAAAGCTTTGCTACAGAGGAAGATAGTTTCATCTGTTTCAACAGAATCACACATATTTAATGAAGTCCAAATTTGCTCCTTGTGTCCTTTACTCCCACAGACTTCCTTAGTTGCTGTCTGGCCCTCCCACAGACAGACTTATTTTATATTTGTGCCTTTAATAGCAAATCCCCTGACTTGCCATCAATGTCCCTTCATCAGCAGCATCAGTTTCAGAGCTCTCCCATGCAGTAACTGTGCAGGTTAGTTCGAGGAATGCAGGGTGAAATGATGCAGAAGCTAGCAGAACATGTTTCGCATTACCTGTCTGCACCCTCCTGAGTTAGCATTGGAGTGGTGAGTCAGGCCGACGTTTTGGCATTCATGTATTTATTCTATATTAGTTCTGTTTTTCAACATAAAAATGTTAGTTAATATAGTACCCCTCCTTCAACAATATACTGGAATTCATGAAGGTTAGTTGCTAATTTGCATGAGTCTGATTTTGTTTGTACCATTGTTACAAAAATAATGCAAATACACATTGAAAAAAACAATCATATGCTGGTAAGTGTAATTGGGGCCAATTTTTAAAATCAAAGAATAAATGTTTAATTATTGAAATACAACAAACTTGAAGTCACATACATTATAAAGATCATTGGATTATATCCAGAGTATTATCAGCAGGCAGACCTACAAAATGTTATAAATATCCCTTTTGGTTTAAACAACTGACTTTTGAACAGGTAGTCTTTTCATGTGTTAAGCCCAATAAGAAGCGCCCCATGCATTTCCTCATTCCTGACACTACATTTCTGATACTGTGTTCGTGTCCTAGACAATAAGATCCAGCCAGACCACTGGTGCTGCTGATGAACTCTAGATCAAAATTAGTGTGATGTGAGAGAAGGAGTGCAGTTTGGTATTTGTTTTTCACCTATGCAATAACCTTGTAAAGTTTCAGCCAAAACCTTGTTCTCCTGGAAGCTGACAGTGCTGAAGTGAAACTGTTAAAAAGTAACAAAGGGCTTCTGTTCTCCTCAGACAATGATGGGAAAATGCATGCGCTAGATGCCAGGATGTTTCCAGCCTGTGACAGTACAACAATGCAGGTCATGAGGGGAGCTCATAGTGATAAGCGTGTCAAATTTGAAACAGATTGGATCTGAAACAAAGAGACTGTTCTGAAAAAAAAAAAAAATGCGACAGCAAAGTAAGTGAATGCAAGTCACTATGGGCCTTGAGCTGGATCGTGGTCCAGATTGACACTTACCATTTTTGGGCAATATCTGAAATTAGACAAGATTCGGTTTACATTTCACATATTAGCTGTTATATTTGGTTCAGGGAAATTAAAAACATACATGATTAAGTACTAATCCATTGCCTTAGTCAATGAATGAACACATTGATGGTGGTCAGATGCAAGCAAGGTCAACATCCTTATTCAGTGAAGCTGAGTGGGAGACACTTCCTTTTAGTTTATCTGCTAAATGTCAGCAGCCACTCACAGTGTGGATCGGAGAATCAAAGCTCAACTGCAGAGTATGCTGGCTCAGGTCATATAACAGCTCAAAACCTGTGGCCACCCTCCATTATTTATGCATGGAATGAATGTTCCAGTCAAATAATCAACATTTTAGCATGCACATTTTAAAGCCAGATAGTAAAATCTTGCTGAAAAAAAGTATAATCCAAGGCATAATCCAACTCTCTCTACCTTGAACACAGTTGAATTATATAACAAAAGATTATTAGCATTCTGGCATACTTTATTCATTTGAATAGTGGTTGGGCTGAGTTTCCCCACCTTCACTTTAACATACTTTGAGATCATTAGATATATGTGATCAGGGATGTAGATAGAAATTCTGGGTCCTGTACATAGGCAGGCTCTGAGGGTCTCTCCACTCTTTATAAAAAAAAAAAAAAATCTCAGATTTTCATGGGCCCCTTCAAACCCCTGGGCCCTGTATACTTAGTACCCTTTTTCCCCCTGGCGCTACGCCCCTTTATGTGATATATAAATACAATCCATTATCATGACATTAGCATTGGCTACAGTGTGGTTTGCCTGCAGATATCGAGCTTCACACACACTAGGCACACACTAATGATGGTAGCATGAAGCTTTATGAAATCCAGAATGGGTGGAGTCATCATATTCCATGAATGACATTAATCTGAAGGAAACATTGTGTTTTCATTTTGGGTCAAAGATGCATTGATAGGTTCAAAGAAGTCTAACTGACAAAATAGTATAGCTCTATTGGTTGGTTCATGAAACCTTGTTCTCTCATAACTAGCATACACTACCTGGACATGTGCTGCTTGCAAGTACAACAGCAGAAAGAAGTCTTGACAGCCATGTGATTCTAACCCTGTGACCATAAACACATGATGACTGCTGACGGCAGTGGAGATGATCACCCTTGCTTTACAGCTTAGCTATCAGTAAATTAAAGCTTCAGGAGGCACTGACTTAAATGACTCAAGTGTGGAAATTCTCAGGCTTGAGCAGGGTGAAAGGAATTACTAAGCTCCAGGGCTGTTACTGATTACCTCTTAAATGGCAGCAATTACCACAGGAAAAATCTTCATACAGTGACTTTATTATTACTAAAATATATATTCTTGGAAAAAGTGATACATTTATGAAATTACATCCGCCGTGACAGCAATAAAGAAAAGGCCCTGAAACTGTATTTTGCACTCAGCTTCATGACTTCAGTTGAATGTTGTCAAGAAAATACAGGCAGTTCATTCTTCCATATAAACCACAACACAAGTATGATTAAACTATGTAGGAAATGTATGCTGATCAAACCCCCAATTAAACCCTTGGCAGCTTCTATAAAATTAACTAAAATGCTTGTCTTCACACATACATATACACATACACAAAGACACACACGCACACACACATGCACATACACACACACACACACACACACATATACACATTTCTCAGGAAAGACTGGTCTGTTATTCTAGAGTTAAATCTGTAGACATAAATTGAAACACTTTCAAGAGAGTTTATGTCTGAGTTGACATTTTCTAGTCTTCCTAGGCATTTCCTACAGCTTAGAAAGAATTACTGAAATTATCCTTGATATAGATGGGTTTTCAAGTACTCATATGGATCTGCAAGATATAATCGTAGCATATGAGCCCAACTTTTTCATTGAAAGTGCATACAAAAGAGTGCTATGGAAAAACACATCCAGACAGTATTCTCTTCTCACTTTCTCTACTATTTGAGGTGGGGTACTGATTTACAGCAGTTTGACAGAGTAAGTGAGATATTTAGCTGCAACAGACAACCAAAGGATTATCAATGATACTGCAACTTATCCAACTGCAACTTATCCCCCAGAATTCAGTGCAGCAGCTAAATGTCCTAAGTTCAAACATTTTACAAACATTTTATTTCATGAAGTCAGTGGAAAAATTTAATTTAAAATTAAACTGAAATTAGTTCTGAACCAAAAAGGCAGCTCTTGGTCATAATGTAGGCTTGCTATCAAAATGAAGTTTTTTTAGAGTGTTATGTAGTTTTATGTATCTGTCAGGAGAGGGCAGTATTTATCCAAGTTGTTACATCTAACCAAAATTAAAAGGCTATGAAACATATGTATGTTTGCTGACCGGATTCCCCTGTGTGCACTGGGTTAGTATGCAAGTGACTCAAGGCCCAATGTCAGTGGCACAGTTCATGGACACCTTTTAAAACTAGTATATTCAGGGTCAATGTTTACCAATGTTCTCAAAGCTAGGCCAAAATCCTGTTCAATATTTACTCAAAATAGCACCTAAAATACAGCTACCATCTTCTGTTTAATACACACCCAGTTTGTTGCATGCAATCCCCTTTTAACAAGAAGAAAGGATCTGGTGTGTCTGTTCATGTGCATGCATGTGTGTCCATGTGCGTGCATGTGTATTAACACAGATCTTTCTTGTAATGCTTTTAACTAGTGTCTCTCTTTACGTTCCCTCTGTCATCATTCTGTTCATCTCCACACAATATGCTTCTGTGTGTCAGTCCCACATGTTCTCTAGTACTAGGGCTATTTCCGAGTTCAGCAATGGTGCCATCAATCCTCCACGCTCTGTCATCCAGGGGCACAGCTGCAGAGACCTGCTGGACATGTAGTCCAGGAAGCACAAGGGGCCCCAAAATCAAAAGCCTGAAATGAGAAGCTCTCTATGGTGGAGCATTCCTGTAATTAGCATAGCTATACTCTCTATAATTGTTTAATATGTAATATTGTGTTTTTGGAAAAAAATGCAGGTGTTGCCCACAAAAAGTTGCAATGGATATTACAGAAAGGACAGAAAACAGTTAAATATATATATAATTAATTTTAAATTCATTAAGCAAGTTAATATAACTGTGATAATAGATGTTCACTTGCAAACTGGCACCAAATAGTGATGAATATTCTAGATATTTCTTTCACTCTGGATGTTTCTTTCTTAACCAAAGTCTGTTAGTTGAGGTGCATCATACAGCATGATCTCTTGTTCCTTCCATACCTCTGTAAACATGTAAGTCTGTTTATAGAGCAAATCCATTTCAGTGTGAGAGAGAAACCAAGCACACACACACTTTCCCTGCATTTCAAGCATTCTGTGCTCTCACTAATGTTCCCAAAATTGAAAATAAGAATAAAAGTACATACACTTGCCTCATGGACACCTAAAAGTAATGTACCAGAATGACAGAAATGACAGGTGAATGAGTATTATTTAGAAATATCAATTACATTTTTAGTCAAACTTTTTCTGGTCTGACAGGTTGTAATATTATTCACCTGTTGCATGTCTGTTTTCATTGCATGTACCTATTCTTAACCCAATATTGACATTTTCTCTGCTATGCATCCTATAAACAAAATAGATCATTTCTATCGTTCGCTTTACTCTGTGATTACTTTCATATGTTTCTAGACTGGTTATTTACAAAAGGAATACCAGTCTTTTATAACCAAAACCACATGAATGTAAAATTATGTTGGTGGTAATGCTATTGTGATCATCATCTTTTATTTATTTCAGTTTTTATTAATTGCTCCACGGGACAGGGGATGAAAAGGCTGGAGTGTAGATGGACCCAAAATGACCCCAAATGACCCCTCCGTTTGTCTTATTGTATCTTGTGTGTCTCTTTCAAAATAGCAGGAGGCTGTCCCCTGTTTTGCCTCAGACTGTGATGGCAGTAGACACTTGGCTCTTGCTTCTGTGGTGAGCTCACTTAATGATGTTTTTCTTCATCGCACCCTGAATGTTTAGTCATGTCATTTTCCTGCATTTCATTTTATTCCCTTGTCTCAGCAAGTTAGCATTAAAGTTTGGGACTGGTAGGCACAATATGAAAATTAAAGTGCTACAAACAATAAGCCAGTTTTTCCATTCTCAGTTAGTGGATTTACAAACAAAACCTCAAAAGAGTGTTAACATATTTTTTTCCTCACACACCAGAGAAGAAAATCATTGCATGCAATATGTAATGTGCTATTTATTTGCTAAAAACACTCTTTTTGTTTTGTTTCCCACTCAGGCTTGTTTGTTTGGAGAAGGCAAAGTCAACTGCTGAAACGGACAAACCAAACGTTTATCCTTCTCACCGCAGTCCCAGAATCTGACTTTTTTCACATGAATTGGAAGCCAGACGAAAAGGCAGCCATGTTGTTTTTGTTTATGTTGGAATGTTCCATTTTTAGTGTGGGTTAAAGAAGCTTCACAAACAAACTTGACTGCTCTGGGAAGCGTAAACCACCATCCCACTACTTCCAGCAAAATAGTGCTGCCCCACAAATATCTGTACTTCCCCAAAAGTTACATAATGATGCGTTTATTGTTCTTGTGAGGGTAATATTTTTAGATTAGTTCAACATTCCATTTAGGTCTTTGTTTCCAGATGAGAGGAAGTTGTTTTTAAAGGAAGTTAGTGGGATCATTTTAAGCCCCTCTTACCTTGTGAATAGACGTGCTACACTCTCACCCACAACCCCCACCCCACTCAAAACACTCAAATACCCCCTATTAACTCAAAAGAAAAAATAGAAAATATCAGCATGAATACCATTACACAATCTCCAGATTTATAACATTATATTTTCACCATCTTGTGTGTGGTATTATCAGGAAAAGGATGGTATCACAGATGTTTTAATTTTTGTATTTTCATCAGATTTTTGATGGTAGACTGACCTGAACATGGTGCTGGATCCAAAGGACTGCTCTAATGACCACAGCCATTCAGTCCAGAAAAGATCAGTATTCTTTCTGATTCAGCACTATGAAGACACATCCATCTTGTCATTGTGGTGAGTGGTCTGACCTGACCAATTGCCAAAGCAAATCTAAACGGAAATAAATATTCCTATTTATTATGTTTCTATGGTCATGCTGTTGAGTGTGTATTTGAATATATTCTGCTATTAGTACTTGGTAATCCAATCCAATACTGCACTAAAGCAGCATGAACCACAAGGTAACTCACCCTGTTTGTGTGTCCATGTTCGTGCCAAGAAAGGGAGAAAAAGCAGAAGAGTAACTGGAGTCATTGGTTCAGTGGCCTTGTGGTTACTGTCTGCCCTAACCCTGAAGGCTGTGGAATCCATCCCTTCCAAGCCATACTGACGACTTCAAAATTGTTACCTACTGCCTGTATGATTGGTGCTCAGCATCTAAAATGATGTCAAAATGAAAGAGCACTCCAGGGCGTATTGTGAGGGTCAATGTTCAACTGCAGAGACCAAAAAAGCCTTCTGCATTGCTATTGAGAGGGATCCAACAGAAAAATACAGGTTCCATATTTGGAGCAAAATGTTTATGGAATTTTAGTCCAGGATAAAATATGTAGGCATTAATACCTCATTGTCTTGCAATGAGGATGTTTTGTCTCTCTCTCTGAATGTAATTACTACATAAAGACAGACTTTGAAAAAGCATCCCTTTTCTGTCAGAAGCAGGAATTTCTCAGACTTCATATAACTATATTGTGTGATGGGATGGATTAACGCCAAAGCTCGTGCACAGTGGAGATGCATTTTAAGCATCAGTAAATTAAACAGGGTTACCAAATAAAGATGTGTTTCTATAAAAGACAGAGTTACCCACATTCAGGCCAGTATCTCCCATCCAGATTTACCTTAGATTGTGTTTTGTATGCAGTTCAGCAAATGCTTGTAGGCCAAAAGGTTTCATTGTCTCAAGTGCCTTGGCTAACAGTTCCATGTTGTTCTCTCTTGTAATACAAACAAGTAGAAAATGAGAACCCAAATCATTCATAGATTGTAGTCAGCATTTAAGCAAATGAAACATTTAAATGTTTTGAATGTAGGTCGATTTTGAGTGAATTGTTCCTTTAAAATGTTTCAATTGTTATAATATTTTACTAATGTCCTGCATTTAAGTGAAATTGAAAACTGGTGTTTACAAAAAGCAAATAATGAAATTATTTTTTTCATTTACTCTGATCTGCTACACCCAGAGGCAGTTCTAGGGACCCCAAACTCTTGCTTCCTATGCCAGTTTGTAAAAAGACTCTGGCTGAATCCTTTCACCCTGCAGCTATTCCCATCTCAGTCAGGAGTGCCACTGCTGCCACAGCCTGCCACCCTCCTCCCCACCTCCCCAGGGCGGGCAGGCAACACCAACACCATAAACTGAAATGGTTCAAGCCTGTGTGAACATGAAGACTTCTAATTACAGCCAGAGCAGTTACTCTTGAGGCCCATGGCAGAGTCTACGATGAAACTGGTTATGACACTTAAAACGTACAGAGAACCGTGAAATGGTTACATAAGAGATATTACATAAACAGATTGCTTGCTCAGAACCTATAGAAAGGCTGTTGTTTGGGGGAAATAAAAATACCAATAATAGTACAATTGGAATACAGAAATATAGAAATGCCATGCGCCTTAGTTCCTATCTTTCCCTCATTTCCAGCATATCACTTCCTCCTCATCTCCACCTTTATCCCTATTACCCTTTCTTTTCCCTCCCAGGTCATTCTGATGCATTTTTGCTACTTGCCTTTTTTAGTGGTGCAACAGAGTTGCTCCAAATATTTTTGTGAATCTTTAGTACTAGTAGTGGAGGCAACCGCTTCATTAGAAATGTTTTACTCTCAAATTAATTTCCAAGTAGGCAACACACATCACATGACTGGTAATTCTTAATCACAGTGGTAGGAGGGTGAAGACAATACACCATATATCTGGTGTCACCATCGTGCTGTAGTACATTTTTCAGAATAAAATGAATGCTTACTCAATTATCCTTTAAGACAAAACATACAATTCAGCTGGCTAGATTTCCACTGGCTGTTCTGTTGTGTTACGTTTTCTATGAATGGGCAATTTCACATGCAATGAATACTGGGCCTGTTGCTCCCAGAAAAAATAACTGTGTCTTAAGCTAGAAATGATTGGTACTGAATCCACAAATTCAAGTACTCACAAACTAATCATTCAGACACAACTGAAAAGAAACACAAAGCTGCAGCACTACTCCACTTTGGCAATAAACTGTTAATGACACCAAGCAATTGGCCTTATTCAGAAATAAAAAATAAAAAAAAACTGTTTTTTTAGATGTTGAACCAAAGCCAAGCAGTAAATATTTAAATGTTTAGATGTGGTGAACCCTACCTATAGGAGGTTTCTATATCTACATTATTCATATTTGAATAGGTGATAATATAAAATGTAATTTAAATTCAAATAAATGAACATATATACAAAGGTAAATAACTACACTTGGATTTTCACAAGCAGAACATGCTGCGTCCAGCTACAAAACTTACTAATATTGTTTAAACCACAAACTTGCTCTACTCATCATGTTTTTTTTAACCAACGTAAAATCATATTAGCAAAGGAACACCTATGCCTAGTAAAGAATTTGTTGTATGAGTAAAAGTATGTTCCTGTTGTTTTCTGAAAACTTGTTGATAAACTTGCACTGTTACACATTCTCAGTTATTTAAAATGTAGAAAAGGTACTTAAGGAATCGTTGTGCTTTCACACTACCCAGCCGGTTGCCGGATTTTGCAGGATGTTGTATCCAGTATCGTCAATATGGCCCACTAGTGAGTATACTCGACTATCAACCGTCACGGTTTTAACGAAACAAACCAACTTTTATGAAACTTATATTTTCTTACATTTTCTTATACCATATGCGTTCCAAACAGTTTTGTTCGGGTTTGTTCTCCTTTAATTAATATATTTAACATTTCAATTGCACATAGCAAGAAAAATATATATAGCCTATATATGAATTTCGTACATTTCTCAGTGTAATGGCATACCCTACCTATTTACAAAATAACCAGCAAACAAATAACTCCACTGTCATGCGCAATATATCGAGATGCTCCAATTTTTGCTGCAAGTATCAATTATAAAATTGAATGAGACACGATTCAAGGCATTTCGATCTCGTTTTCAAAACACTGCATGTGTGTTGGGTTAAAACAACGCATGGTCATAACTGCCAGTGACACACTGTTATGACTTATCGCATTCTGCTTAATGAGTATTGCCCATGTTCTTTGTTTCCCCAGTGACAATCAAAACATTTTCCCTTCAGCAGTTTCAGGTGAATGTTGTAGTTGGACTGAAACTGTAATATGATCTGTCCCCGCCCCCCGCCTTCTCCTAAGCAGAGGGACCCAGCTGCTCGTCTCCCCGCCTTCCCATGCATTCAGTCGGTGGGTTAGTTGAGACCTCGCGTGTGGAACACATTTAAAGAGTTGTGTATGACAATATGGGACTATTACTAAAACGCAGAAAGTGACAAGTATATCTTAACTAACCCGAAGTGATAGTTATTTCTTTTGAATTTACTAAGCATACCATGCAAGCCATGGAACCCATAACGAAGTGGTCGCCGACTCACGTTGTCGATTGGATGAAAGGTAGGAAATATAATATATTTTAAAGAGAAATGTTGTGAAAATTGATTGCGATGGATCTCCTCTGTTTCCTTGAACGTCATGTTTATTGTAAGCTATTTAGTACCCAGTAATGTTGTGAGCGCCCATTTAGAATAAACTAATGAAAACTATTCTATTTGACTAGATTACTATAAAACTAGTTGAAGTCAAGTGAACACTCAGCTCGCTGTTATTTTCAGTCATGTGTTCTAATTCAACAAATTCTTAGTAGTTCAATTTCTTCATTATCGCTTTCTTCAGTTACAGTTTTCACAACTGTGATACTGTATCAAAAGAACACGTCCTATGTCCCATCAGTAAGTCAGCAGACTAATTACATTATCTAACACAGTAATTGTTAACAATATTATGCGTTTTTAACACATAATGGTTGTAAAAAAAAAAAAAAAAAAAGTCGCGTTCAGAGGCTGAGCTGTTAATATAGACGGATACTTTTAAGGCACATACTTGTGGCAGGCAGTGGTTTGACGAAAAAACCCTGTGGATTGGAAAATGTGTTCCGACTGGGAGGTTGTTTACTTTCAATGCACGTGCGCCGAAAGACTCTGAAGTTGACCTCAAATATGCTCTGTTACTGTTCGTTTGCTGCCGAATTCTTCTTTGTCATTTGCTGATTTGAGGTCCAAATAATCATACGTTTTAAAACTCGGGAAGTTAATTGAGATATTGACAAACATATCCTTGATGTGGCTAATCAGTTGTTAAATTAGTATTTGCCAATGTGTTAATATGCATATTTGTCATAAAAACGAAACGTTTCCAGATGTATCAGTTCTAGTCTTGAGCAGCGTAATGATTTTATAAGAACGTGTACATAGGATTCCCAAAGCTGAGGTCAAATAACTACCATAAACCTCCTGTTGCATTAGTAGTTAAAGAGATTGCTCTTCATGGCACTTCATGATACAAATTCCTCCGCCTTGGCTTGAATGGAAAGTGTGTCTCAGAGGTCCCAGCAATGGATTTCAGAGGCCCTGTTAACCTTGTTCCCTGACACCCCTCACAAAAGAAATTCCACAGATTCTCTTTGCATCATTGTGCAAAGTAGACCTACTCTGAGTTTTGCATAGCTCTCTGCTTATTCAGGCATTATCTGCCCTGAAATTAACATCGCTCAACTACTGCAAGATTTTGCCCTTCTATGTAAAGATTATAAAGATACAATCACACAATCTTGTAACATACTTAGAACACTATTGAGTGCTTATGGCATGATGGAAATGGAGGGGGTGAGATCTATGCCTCATCACACATGTGTTGTTGTGATTGAGCTTCTGAGCCTTAGATTGCTGTGCTCAGATAGAAAGCATGTCTCAGAAACAATGAGAACTGCAGCAGCAACAGGTACGTGGATAAAGAACATGTTTTATCGTAACATTGAAAATGTCACAGTCCCATTTGTATTGCTGATAACTTATTAATTTAGATGGTACTTATCTTGTGTCAAGTTTTAAGATGGTTGTTATTGGTCTGTAAACCCTTTAATCAGATCCCTTTACAAAAGTCCAGATAACTCCTTTGATCATACTGTGTACCTCTATGATGATGTTTACACAAGTGTTGATTATGGATGCATGAGGATTTTATAAATGTACAACAAATGAAATTCTTCTGTCTGTGTGGAACTGTTTGGGTAGATTTCCATTGTCCTTTGCTTAAAACTTTCCCCAGTGCACAAATGATCCAGGATCAGTTCTAAAGCAATTTATTGATTATTTTCCCCCCTGGAGACTTCAGTTTAGAGACTGTAAAACAAAGGCTCACAGTTTTGTAGATTTTTGTCAGGAATTGACATGAATATTGAAGATTTCTGGGATTTACTTGATGCTGTTAAATTTCTAAAAAGGGCTCTGTGATGAACTACAAAATATCCTTTAGGTTCAGTTCTGTCTGTAGAGTAAGGGCACACAGATGGAAACTACTTTTCAGTAGTTTTGTACTGGTATAATGAATGTATTTTACACAAAGAGTTTTCAACACTTGTGCTATTTTGCCAGATCTCATAGCTAAGGCAGAGGCTCCTGGTGTGTTCAGGACCAGGCTTGATGCAGTACTGGATTCTGTGTAGCTCACAGACAAAAGGCAAGCCTAGCTGGGCTGAATGGCTTGTGTTTCTCATTGTATGTTCTCATCATGAAGAAGAGAAGTTTGTCCAGGGAAAGACAAACTCAAAGATCAGTATATACATATTTTGTCTGAACTAAGGATTCTTTTTATTAGTGTTTGATACAAATTAAATGTTTACTTACGGTGCTATTAACATTTTGCTATGTTTGGAACCACAGTAGAGCTTTCTCCTTCAGTATTAAATATTTTGTATGTCTCTCTCTCACACAAACACATTTACAAACAGCTATTGTCAGATTAGCTTCCTGTACCTAGTTCATGTATAGCAGTTGTGTCCAGCATTATGTTGATGGCTGATGCTGTGACACAGAAACTGCTGCGATCATTTACTTGAGCCTGACACATCATTGGCTTGTGTTGTTTAACTGAGAATGACAATCACTTGGTCAGCTTAGGCTGGTAATGGCTTTTTCTCATTGTGGAAACTGGCGCGTTCATACTCCCATGAATTTATGATTGGCTGTGGATATACAATGAAGCTTTCTCCATTCAGAAGCAGCGTAGGGCTCTTTAATTGGGAATTGTCTCAGTGTTCCTGGGGCACTGTTCTGAAAGGACAGCAAACCCCCACACCACCCCCAACAAACCCAAGTTTTGTGTCACATGATACAAGCACCATATGCCTCTTGTTTGGCTGCCATTGGCGTAATGTGTCAATTAGCGCATCATTACCCTTGCTTTCTCCTCTGGGTCACCTTAATGTACAGAAGCACCCCAAAGGCAGCATTCTCACATTTGCCATTGCATGAATGGCCTCATTATTTAATTGCTTGTTTTTGTTTAATGCAAGTCAGTGGTGCGAAAGGGCCTTTTTCCAAATATAGATTTGAGTTCATGCCTCCAGGTTCCTCTGTGAGCTGTGCAGATGTTCTGGAGGGAATGTGTGAAAACATGGACTAAAAACAAAACTGCTTCTTTTTATCTCTTGCTTCTCAACCAGGATAACATTTTCTAGACTGCGAAATGCTTCCTGTTTCTAGAAGGCATTTGAGGTATGCTAAGCATGCAGACATACACAGCCACAGCATATTGTTTAGTTGTGCCATGCTTCTGAATAGTGTGTAATGTGTGCTTGCATTTTTATGAGATTTCTTTAAAGACAATCTTGATATCTTTCCTTTAAGATGCAACTCTGAATTTCTAAAAGAATGAAGCCTAAAATGAACTGAGTATTCAACATTTACAATTTAATTGGCAAAGTGTATTGGATTTTTGCACTCATTCGTAATATAGAGCACCATTTAAAAAATTATTTTAAAAAAAGTATTCTCTAATAGTATGATTTTCATCAGTCTATATGAAAATAAGTAAGTAAAAGCAGAATACTGTCAAATGGTTGCCCATTAAAAATGTGGGGCCCTTTTAAAATCTGGGATGTCCAGCCAAACACTTTCTGTGGATTTTAATTTGTTTTTAGTAGCACAGTTCTTGGAATCAGTACAGGCTTTGTCTGTAGAGATGTCACGTTGGCCAGGCATTTGGCACTGATGGACATGACGATGATCAAGTGATTGACCAGGACAAATATGTCTCCATGACCAATCACTGGGCTGTAAATCAAGGAAAATGATCAGAGTAGTGGATGGAATGGGGAAAAAAACTGTGTGAAGGACAACCATTGGACTGTGAAAATATACTACAAGAAGGACTAGCATCTTCTGCTTTGCTGTGAGTGGTGTGTGTCTAACCGTACTGTATTGGATATCTCTCCCTTGAGGTCATTGGGTTTATCCTACTTGATGGCACATTTTTCACATTTTCAAAGCTTCTGCTGGCCCTCCTGCTGTAACCTGCACACCTGTATGTTGTCACATGATTTTGGAAGAGCAGGTGTTTGCTTAGACATGGCTGTTTTCCATGGGAGTGTCATATCTGGCAAAAGAGATCATAGGTCATGTTGTTGTTTTACCATGCTTGATCAGTTCAGGAAGGGTAAATACTGCAACTACTGCAAGGGGAATTGAGCCAAAAGAATCAAGCCAGTGGAAGTAAATTGACCTGAAAGGCTTAAGGAAAAGTTGGTTAATGCCTTAACAGAATCAAATAAAAATGACATAGTTGCAGTTGAATGAGAGAGAAAGTATGTAATGTATAATTTATGGAACCGAAGCTTATTCAACAAACTCAGGTGTATGGTTTGGCTGTAGTGTTTCCAATACATAACAAAGTGATTGCTGTATAGTTTTGACCTTAAAATTATGGAAAAGGTCCACCTATGCTTTTTAATTCTGAACGTATTTGTTAGTTGCTGTTATACAGACTAATAATTCACATCAATTATATGATTAAAACCATTAAATGTGTTCAGTAATGAAGGTGGAGCTTATTTGAAACTTGTATGTAATGCTCTGTCCATGGCCTGACACCAAACGCTTAGTGAGCCATTCGGTCTGCTTTGCTACTCTTCCCAGTCTTTCTATTAGCTGAGTGGTGTGCAACAAGTATTGTTTGAAGTCATATATTATCTTAGAACCCTTTCTCACCTACAATTTTATTTTGTACACTTGCAGTTCAGACCTGGAGGAAGCTGTGTCACAGAATGATACTTTCACTTCAGTTAGAATTCATGTGAGTGGTGCTCTGATTCCCTCGGACACGGCCAACCCATGTGACAGAAACCTGAGAGGGGTTTCAGCCTTTCACCTAAACAGATAGGAACTGTCTAATCTCACAGAGCTGTGCTTGTACATGCACGCCAGTTTGTGACACTGCGAGAAAGAGCACCGACCATCCACTATTGAGAAAGCCACTCCTTCAAGAAAAAGCTGTATGTTTCTTCTTAAATAAAGGTTGGTAATGCCAGAAGGGCTATCCGAACTGCGTGCACTCAAGCTCAGATGTGGTTAGGCTGTTGCTCCACTATTAGACAGTATACTATGTTTTTCATGAATCCCCAGGTTTTTTGATGAAGGTGAGAATAGTCATCATTGTTCATCTCTGCTATGGTAGAAAAACACTTTCCATTTATTCAAATTTTCACATGCTTTGCAAATCACCAGGATCATCTTACCTTTGGTACAGAGCCCCTGCAGCATGGTTGTATTGGGTTTGGCCAGGGTACAATTGTAGGCAACAACAACAGGTAGCACAACAGGTTATTTGTAAGGCTTGATAAACTAATGAACTGTGTGTACACAATGGATGACTGGTAGCAGCAGCAAAAAGGAGAATTGTGGCAACTTTCATTGGAGATGTAGGTGGATACTTATGGAAAGCATGTGTTATTTTATTCAGAGCATACAAAGATGAGTATTTATTCAACATAACATCACCAAATCTATTTTGTATAACTTTAGAAAAAAGAAAAATACTTAGGTAGATTTTAGGTTTTCTTTAAGGACAGCATAAGTAATATGGGATAGGTGTAACAAGGTCATGGTGCTGCTTATTAGCAAAACATTTAGCCAAGTTTAAAAATGACATCTTTGCTCTGTGATAACGAAGCATTACTGTGCTCTCCCAGTGTGTGTGCGTGTGTGTGTGTGTGCGTGTGTGTGTGCGTGTGCGTGTGTGTGTGTGTGTGTGTGTGTGTGTGTGTGTGTGCGTGTGTGTGTGCGTGTGTGTGTGCGTGTGCGTGTGCGTGTGTGTGTGCGTGTGTGTGTGCGTGTGCGTGTGTGCGTGTGTGTGTGTGTGTGTGTGTGTGTGTGTGTGTGTGTGTGTGTGTACAAACTATCAAAGAAACTTGTCTGTGTTTTTGCTAAACCATAATCCCCTCTTTTCAGAGGATTGATAATGGGCTGGCCAATAGTGCAGTACCATGGGAAAATGGGAGGCCAGGTACAAAAGTTAGCAAAACACACTGTGCAGGAAGAAAGGTCAAAAAGCTTATCTCTGTAGGATTCACCATGCCTACATAAAACCAGCAGCCATGAAAAGTGATCAAATTAGACAGTCAGTGTGCTTGTCGACATGAAATTTGGTGATCAATAAACTTGGTGATCGGCACTTCAAACACATATTGGTTATCAAAGAGTTCAGTATACTGTTTTGCTATGTTTCTGCAGAAACACTCAAACTATTCACAAGATCTGAGTAGAACACATGCAGGCTGGGGTTCTTTAGAACAAGGTGTCACTGTTCTGCCTTTAATTACATGCCTCACCCACTAAATGCAACTTGAAACATTTGCTGAAATTACTTAACTTACCATACCAACTTGCCTAACTTACTTACATGAGCTAATTAAACTGCTATTTACTTCTTAAATTGCTGACCTGAATGGGTTCTGTGGCAGTGGAACTGTTGGTTCAGAACCTGTAATGGGGGGGAATAGACTTCTACTGATGCAGCATCTAAGAGATTACCTGACAAATCAAAGTATATCTATGGTTTTCATGCTTTGGTCCATGTGTCAGATTCAAAGGGGTCCTGTCTCAGCTGTTGCCTCTTTGAAGGGTATGAAGCGAAGCTCACAGTGTCACCGTTGCAAGGCAAGCTGAGTTGAAGCTCTGAGGGCTCTGGTATGTTCAGACAGAAGCCAAGAATGATTAGAATGAGTTTGGCTGCCTCGGTCCAGCTTCCAAACCTTTCCACTAGAGGAGATGTGGAAATTATGTCAGTTGATGTCCTTATATGCTCTTGGATGGTGCATGCTGCTTAATGGAATTCAAGCTCTCGCTGAAAGTGACCGACAGAGGCTACCTCAGATGTTTGGAATACTGGATCAACACCCGTATTTTTCATTCCACATCAGTCCCGTTTTTTTGTTTTTTGTTTTTTTGGTTTTGTCACAAAGTTTTACAATGAAACAAAGATTTAAAAAGGCTGAAAAAGTTTGAAGAAAAATGGATAACTACTTTCATATTCCTGAGCAGATATTAAAGTAAGAATATATTTCTGCATATTTAAAGCAGAAATTTGATATACAAATATACACATTTAAGAGGACATGCTTATAACTAAAATTAAGTTCATTGGCTAATCTCTCATAGTTAATATATGCATCAGTATGAGCCAGAATTCAAACAAGTCTCGACATGTTCTCATACTTGTACGTACTTAACAGGTGCAATCACAGAGCACTGTAAGGAAGGCAGACTTAAGATTGGATCGTTTTTAAATCACACTACATTTCAGATCAGTTACGCTGCCTGTTAGTCTGTTTTTCCAAGGGCAGTTTGCTGGTTTCAAGCATGACTGGGTCATTCTCATTCTCATAGTCATGATCTTTGTTAGCAGTTTTTCAAATCTTATGGTTTCATGAGTTGCTGAAGTGGACGGTAAAATAAGGCAAGGGTCTAATACTTGTCTAATAATCTGTCACTCTCGCATAGGCACAAAACAACCTTGTAATTGAGTTGAACTTTAGATTTAGATCTGGCTGATCTCTTATAGGTATTTGTCCCTGGGTCTCCATAGTTTGGCCTTACACACTTTCTCTGAGCTCTGAGCATCTGGTCTAGGAGAGGAAAAATAACAGAACGAAGCTGCCTACAGCTTTTGTTTGTGGTTTAATGGAAGCCGCCCATCTCCTATAAAAAGAACCCTCACAGCAGTGCCACTTTATGTGTGGAGCTTGTTGAGAACAGAGAAGGATTTAAGGCATAGTGTTGTCTCAGGGTTTAAATCCAGGTACTTCCATTGCATTATCCAGTTTAACAGCTTATAGAACAGGAAAGACACTCCCAGTTCTGTTGGTTTTGGAGGAGAGCACACGTCACTCTGACTCATCAGCTCCCATGTGTTGTATGGGCATTCTGAGAATACACCTGTGTCAGTAGTGTGTGCTATCAGGCTGTGAATGCAGGGTGTGGTGTCTAATGAGTAGGGGCCTTATGTTAACTGTCTCATACAGGGACATTGAGGCTCACTGGTGTGTAACACCGTGGAACTTGACAACAGTGGAGTTGTTTGATGGAAATGTATAATTTGCTTCTCAGATAGTCATCTCTTACACATTTGAATCAGAACCTACTTCTTTATGTTTTTGCCACTGAAAATATTCTTTTAAAATGAATGCTTAAATTTAGCAATTTCTGAAAACATTTTCCATGTGATTTTGTCTTTATCATGCACTTCAATAATACAAATGTCTACTCCAACTCATTATATCTTGTGATAAAATCAAAAGGCAGTCTCTAAATTCAATGAGATCCTGATATAAATAATGTAGTCCAAACAAATCACCAGAACCTCACCACAATTTATCAGTACTGCTGAGTCTCTCTTCCCATACAGTATCAGGACGTGTGAAGCAGAGGAAAGTACATGTTTCCTGGAAAGCTAGGTCCTCAGTGCAGTTCTGACTGTGACGGCAACTCTTTCACCAATCAGGGGCTACAGAAAAGTGAATCACTCACAGTCACCAAGCCACCATTTGCTGCAATATGTATTTAAAATGTTCTGTGTTAAGTAGTCCATGGGAAAACAAGTACAGCGTGTGACCCAATGCATATCTGCACCAGAGCTCAGATTAATGCCTTCCTGTTTAGTAGCAATGTGTGTTTGTGTGTGTGGTCATAGCCTACAGGGAGGTACAACTGCTGTACCAGTATGCCACAACATCGGGCCTTGTAGTAACATGCACAACACCCCCCTGGCACAGTCACAGTGCCTGCCAATCAAACAGGAGGCACCTTGCAGTCATCACCATGACACCCCGACAACTGAAAGGAGAGGGATGACACAATGTGTCATAGCGCCGCTGGCATACACGCACAGTGTCAGACATGATTCTGACTGACAGTTACACACTGATGCTCCCACAACCAGTTTCCTATGTCTAGTGTCCGTAAGGGAGAAACAGGTTCATCGTTTCCACCCATGTTTGTCAATTTTGGGATTTACCATGGAAGGAAATTGTGTAATTGTGTTCCGCAGAAGTTGGTGTGGTATGGTTTTGTTCATATTTTGCCCTTAACCAAACATAACTGTCACTTATTTTTTTTTTCCGAAAGCTTGCTCTTTCAGCGTTCAAATGGGGGAAAAAAGATATGTTCTGATAATGAAGCATGCTCGATTTAGTAGTCTCTAAATGATAAGCCAAGCATCATGGACAGGAAATGAAACAAATTTCTGCTGAATCTCTTTGACCTTTTGTCCTGCCGTTTGACCTGGCTGGAAGCCAGCAATAAATCACTTTGCTGGAGGACCATGCTCCTTTACCCTATCAAGACTGCATCAATCAGCAAGGTTTCCATGGCTTCAGGAACACCATGCGATCACCCCACCCTGTCCCCCTCACTCATGGCCACAGAGCTGCAGTCACTCCCATTGTGTTCTCTCAGTCCCAACACAAAAGGGAAAGAGACACTGTTAATGTTGGGTTCAGCAGGAAAAATACACAGCACAAAAAGTATTGCTTTTTGGCCAGAGAAGGGAGATGCTGATTATTTGGAAATTGATTTTAAAGATGTCAGACTCATTGTTTGACATGCTAAAGAATTCCTTTGTACTTTGTCTGTTGGAAAAAAGGCCATGTTTCCCCCACTGACGAGCTCAGATGCAGTGCTTTTAGATGGAAAGGAATGGCATCTGAGGCAGCAGGAAGGACTTAACACACTGAATGGAAGGTGGTAAAAAAGAGTAATCTCTTCCCTTCTCTGCTGTCAGATGGGGCAACAGTCTCTTTTACCAACTCCATCAGCGGAATCTGTGTGGCACTGAACAGACATCATTCACAGCACAGTGTGTGCGTTGACTTCCATACCTCCCTGTCCTTTAACAGTAAAGGGTCCTGAGAAGCACACTCCTCAAAACCATGAAACAAGCCTCTCTCACATCACTGTCACCCATTCCATGTCTGCCACATTCTATTTATTTCATCTGAAGAAAAACAAGCAGTGACCAATGACATTTCCTCTCCTCACAGAACATTCCATCTTTTAGGGAAGCAACCCAATCCACAGTCCAGTCTCTGTATCATTCTGTTGTGGTGAGTTGAAAATTAGTAGGTGCCAGTGCAAAAATACTAGTCAATGTGATTTTTCTCGGTGCATTTTTGTTTGACATGTTGGGTGTCTGGGTGGAAACTGGGCGGTTCCTTTACTGGACTGTCCCTGACTGGACCTTTACGAATTACACCTCTCCAGCCAATCCCCAAAGGGTTATGCTGTTTTGCTTCTTCAACTCTTCCCAAAATTAGGTGAAAAGTTGAAATTAATGTTTTGCTGACAGGATCAAGAGCCTGTAGGGATAACCAAACTTTTTATTTTTCAAACAGAGAAACTACTTTTCTCTGTTTGAAACCTGCCAATGACGGATATGTAAACCGTAAGATTAAAATGAACTTGTCTGGGAGGTTTATGTGCCTCTAGCCCTCTCTTGTTTTGCTCTCTTTTCAGAATTTAGGTTTTGAAACATAATTTCCACTCTTCCCTCTTTCCCTCTTTGTGTCTCTCTGTCTTATCTTTTTGTATATCTCAAACAACCCAAAGCCCCTCCTTACATTGTTGACATGGTGTTAGAGCTGGTCCTGCCTGGTCAAGTGAGTAAAGATAGGTCATTTCTGGTGAATAATTTCATCATTAATCATTATAAAGACAGCTGTCAGAAGTACCTAATTTTGATATTTTTTATTAATTCAGATTTTTTTGAAATATTACTCAAGAATTTACTGTCCAATCTAGTGAACCCCTGTCTCCTAAAATATGGTCAGCTTCATCATTCAAGCATCTTATACAGTAGTTTCAAAGTACTGTTATAGGCAAATATACAATATAGAATGAAAGAATTGCTGCATCTTTCATGTCAAGCCTCTCATTTGGAACCTCTGCACAGTGAGCAAGTATTTGTCAAGGCTGATTATATGAATATGGTATATGCCTACAGAGCAGCAGTGTGTTTTCATGTCCTCTGAATTGATAAGTTTGAACTGAAATGGACTCTAGCTATTTGAGAACAGTCCTTTTTACATTAAGTAATGCAACTTGCTTTGTTTTCAGCTGAATTCATGCATTGATAAAAAAAGACAAAAGTGCACATTCAGTGATTTCTTTTTCTGAAGTCAATAGGAGACACAGGGCCATTGTGGAGTCTTGGAATTATCTCAATAGAACCCTTGGAACAATGAGCATTCCACCATTCCCCACAGGTTGGCGGGTTTAAAAGCCATGGAGAGTTACAGTTCCCTGCTATTGTGCACGGCAGTGTTCCCACTGTCCTTTCTGTGGGGAAGGGAGGGCCCATGGCCAGTGCTTAGAATGAGAGTCCCCATGGGTAAAGAGGAGGGGGCCTTTCCTCTGTAAAAGAGAGACAAAACATATTATTCTCCCATCTGTAATTAAACCCTGAGAAGGTAGTCCTGTTTGATACTTGACATTAGGGCCTATTTGCAGCTATGGCTTTGGGAGAGGAACAGAGGGGGAGACCATACACAGACTGTGCTGGTTTTTTAGAGGTTGTTCCCAGCGTCACTTTCATGTGAGAAGCTTGGTGTCAGTGTCAGATCTCACCCAGGTTGGAACAGATGTGCGGATCTTCGCAAAGCTGTTGCCTATTACCAGAAATGGTGTAGAGTTCGTTATTGATTAGATCAAGGATCACTTAAGGAGGCCGAGACGAGAAGTGGCCCATGTAATTCTGTAATTACATCATGTTTCTTCACTCAGGCATGGCATGGGGAAGTTAAAGGTCATGTCAAGCAGTTTATCAAAAATAAGCATGTTTTAAATATCAACTACTTTAGCGATCTTTGAGCATTGCCCTCCTAGATCTTGTTTTGACTTGCATAATTCTGCTGGGAACAGGAATGTCTTTTGCTTAGTTCAGTCACTGGTATGCTGTATTTTAAGCTCAAAATCAGATTGTGCTGTGGTATACATTTTCCATAGTCTTCACAGGCTGAAAAATCCAGGTGAAAAATGAGACAATTGGATCTGCTTTCTTGATACTTTGAGGCATTCTTTTCCATGAGATGGGAGTCATGTTTTATCTTGTTGAGTATTTATGTACTTGGCTGCTCAATTTCTGAGTGCTTCCTGTTTGAAAGGGGGGGTCTTGTTCAAATAGATTGTTATTATGACTGAGGATGGGATGGTGGCATCTTGCTTTTCCAGCTGTCCACCCGAAACGCTGTCATCAGGTCTGGACCCTGACCCCCGCCTTGTGCTTGGAACCTGTTGGACAACATGACCAGTTGTGATCCTTCCACTGAGCAAAAACAAAAGGCCCCAAAAAGAGGTGGGTGGTCATAGGAGTGTGGGGGATGTGAGGTCCCACTCTGGTTTTTGGGGTGCTCGAATTGCTGATTCCTTCCCAAAAGGCACATTGAAATGGAACTTTGTTCCCATAGTTGCAGCATAGCTGCCTAAATCCATATCTGAACTTCCAAAAATAATCTTGCATGAAGGATTTCTTTCTTGCATAATCGATTGTGATTGTTGTGGTGTGGTATAGTCAGGCCTTGACATGGATTTTCAATCATGTTGAAAGTTTTTGGCTGAAGTGAAAGCTGGAAAATGTCCAGTATGGAGTAATGAAAAATACTGCAACTGTGATCTGAAAACTGGAATAATCTTGGTAAGGAGAAGTGGGGAAATTGTCAGACATCAGTGAAAACAGAAACATCTCAGCCAGCGTAATTATTGTGTAATAAATAATATTGTGCTGTTTAAATAATGTTTGAGCATTTTAGCATCTTTGTGTTCTAATTTTTGGCTTCACCTGTCTAGTTGATCTCAATGTAAATGAGCATGCTGACATGTAAGCCCTAGTTGTTAGTCCTGGTGGAAGAGCCTGTCTTGTCTCTTCCTGCATTTCTTTCTTCTGTTATCTTCTATAGGTAAAGTGATAGCAGCACAGCCAGTGAGTCACTGGTGACTGGCTGTAAATGTTTAATGGAGGTTTTTACTGACACTGCATGGGAGTGCCCTTATCTGGAGGTACAGGTAGTGGTGGGCCCCAGGGCTTCGGTGTGGGATTGATTGTGTTCCCCTCTCCATCAGATCCCATCAGTGCAGCACTGCAGGAAACCGTGGGTAAAAAAGAGGAGCCATTCGAAGTTCTGATCCAATTAGTGTTTGAGACACGGAATCCCGGACTCTGCATGACCTGGGATTCCGCAGTTTGGGCTTTTGTGACTGAGTGGAAGGAGCAGAGAGCAGTGGAGGGGAGTGGGGGTACTGACAGACATCTGCTGAATCAGACAAGATCCAAGGCTTTATTTCTCTGGGTGTAGATGGAAGGTGTTATTTTGTCCTGTCAGTAGCAGGGAAGCAGTTTGTTTCCCATGCTTCTAGGATCAGAAGAATTTGGTGCTGATTAGGCCCTCTCAGAAATGTTAATGTCAGTCTGGTAGCGACACAGTAATTAAGGAAAATCACTCAGAAAGAGTGGCTGGAGCAGTAGGCTTGTAATCTGAAACACCCTCCGGTCCTTGCTGCTCCCTCAGCCCAAACGCTCTACAGACAGGAGGGCTTCTAACTGCTTACTAAACATAACCAGAGGACTAGTGTTCCAAAAACAGAAAGATGTGATGTAATTAAAAAAATTCTTTTCAGCTGATGTCTGTTTTTGAGCACCTTTTCTGTGGTAGTTCTTTTTTGCATGGCAGAATTCAGTGTGCTGCAGTGTCTCTGGTGTGTGTTTGGAGTTTGCCTTCACTCAGACCTGAGAGCAAGTCAGCGGACTGTGGAAGGCAGTTCTGCAAAATCTGAGAAGAATGGGTGAAATGCTTTTACAGTAAACACACTTTATTAAAATATCAACAAGATGTGCAACTTTTTCAACAGCTTGTTTGAGCTGTTTTGAGCTAATATCCTTTAGCAGGAATCCAACAGGACACTAACTTTTGTGTGTTTAGTGTTTGTTTTGGGCACATCAATATGTTGGTCAATGTGCATACATGCACTTATCAATCTGCATAGCAGTTTAAGGTTTGTTTGTGTGTGGTTGTGATTATGCTTTGTATTTTGTGGCCTGGGTGATTTTGGTTATGATTGTCTGCTTGTGTGCATGCTCCACTGAATTGGTATGCTGGCATGCTTACTTGCATCTAACAACATGCAAGTACGTGATAACGTATGTGGTTTTGCACTGACGTGTGAAAATGGTGTTTTTTCTGCCATGTGATATAGGAGGACTGCCAGCTGTGTGGCACTGACTGCCCTTTTGTGCTGAAGTGCTAACAGGTTAACCTTCTCCTCAAGTGTCTGAAACCTTATCCTGTGCAGTCCAGTCCTGTTCATCACCTAAGAGTGATCACAGCTCATATTGTCAGTAACAGGACACCTCATGCGGGGGTCCTGATTGTTGCACAGGTGTGATGATAACTCCCATTTGCAGTTAGAATGCCGTTAATACTTCCTGAGAGTCTCTGTTAGCGGAGTCTGGGGTCCCTGAGGGAGGTTTTTGGGGAGAATTATTTGTTGATTTCTGAGGTTGTCACAGGTCATAAACTGTACTTAAGCAGTGGGTGGAGAGTTAAGTGTCTCTCAGTGTTGTCTGTGTGCTTTAGGTTCCACTCTTTCCCATTCTAAACTGTAAACATTGAGTACTGAACCTCTCCCCTCCAGAAACCAGTTGCTTGAGTTGTGTCCTCTGCTATGGAGCTGTTGATGAGAGGAAACTTCCTTCTCTGTGAGTTTAGGAGGAGGGTTCACTGAAGTGTTCGTCATTGCTCCCTCATATGGCTCTGTACTGTTGATTATCACAGTGAGTAACAGTAGGCATCTGGAAATTTCCAAACTCCCAGAACACTAAAACAGGATCATATAAGAGAGGTTATCTTCTTAAAAACCCAGTAATTGAGATCTCACTTCTGGGTCTGTGACACAATGATGGAATTGTGGCTGCTGGACTACAAACAACTTAGTTTGTCACCTTGTTAACTATTACTGTGGTTATGTATTTACATTACCTAACTTAAAGATGGATCGCATTTTCATTTTGCAACATTTGAGAAAATACATTTAACAACAAATTCCTCTTTACTTGACTTCTTTCTCAAAACGCAGCCTACCTTTATGTCAGGTAGGTTAAATGTAAAAAAATATAAATAAATAAATACATACATTTTCGGTGCAAAAAAAACGATGCTAACACATCATAATAAAAAAGTATGTCAACTGTTAAACACTGACTTTAATTGACAAGCTTGTTTATCATGAAAAACAGGTTTAAGAACATTGGCTAGATAAATTGTAAGTGTTGTAATCTGTAATTGAGTAGCTTCCATTGTCACACATCTGAGGACTTGTTGTATAGTGGTTTGTTTTTTTGCTATTGTTTTGTTTGTTTTGATATTCTGTAGTTTTCTATTAAATTGTCAATCTTGGAGTAGAGGGCTGCCTCTCAGGTTGTGAGGTCCCGTAGTTGGTTTGTTGAATGTATTAATCAGAATAGTAGAGGTACTATGTTCAACATGTGGAACTTATAGGCAGCAAAACCAGATGTGCTGGTAGAGCCTCCTTTAAAGCTCTCTCAATTACATGAGAGCTCTGTGCTAATTGGGCTGTAAAGCTCAGATATAGGACTACAAAGGATCTCATTTTTTCAGTCAGACATCCATCCACATGGATGGCTTGCAGGTTTGGTTTTTTCTAAAGGCTTTTTGAAGATCAGACTGAAAAGTCAGAGCTACCCTTGTCAAGCTCTGCAAATAGAAGAGGGTGTTCTTGGTGTCTGGCCCTAACTGGGCAGCCGCTAACCTTGGCAGATCCACAGCCATCTGTCTGTTAGCTTTCCAAACAAAAGTGTGTGAAGGGGTGTAACTGATGTGATATTTACGACTTCCCTTCCCCCACCAATCAGCTGTTGCACTTGTTAATTCTCTGCTATTTACACAAACAAGTGTGCCGGGGGGAGCTTTGTTGCTGAGTTCAGTGGTAGCTGAGAGTGCTGACTAATGCTGAAGGAACTGGACGTCTGCCCATAGAGAGCACACTTCAAATGCAAAACATATGCCTGGACATTACTGTGGCCTGCACAGGAGTGAGTGTCAAACAGTCTGGGCAGCTCAAAGTTTTCTGTATGGACATGGTGACTGTTTGATCCTGTGGTCTGACAGTCATGATGTGGCCATGAAAGAGGCTCTTTGTGTGACCGTCCCTCTCTCTCTCTCTCTCTCTCTCTCTCTCTCTCTCTCTCTCTCTAACTCCCTCTCTCCCCTACCCTTTCTCTCTCAGGGCTGGATGACAACCTCCAGCAGTACATTCACAACTTCGAGCAGGAGAAGATAAACGGCGAGCAGCTGCTGAAGATCTCACACCCAGACTTGGAGGAGCTGGGTGTCACTAGGATCGGTCACCAGGAGCTTGTGCTGGAGGCTGTGGACCTGCTGTGTGCTCTGGTCAGTGTTTGAACTGTGTCCCAGACCCTCAAGTCTAAACACGGCACTGCAGTTGTCTTCTCCCCCACTACCCACATGTCTAGTTAGAACACTGTTTGTCTTTTACCCTCATCCAGGTAGTAGATTTGTTTCCTTACAATTCCAATGACTGATTATGAATTACAGTGGCAGTTTTACAAAGACTTTATTCCCATGACCGATGAGAATTCTGTGTCTTTAAGGCTGTACATATGTTTGAGAACATTCTTGATTATTTTAATTCAGTTTACTTAATGGCAGATTTTTACTCATTTTTCATTGTCTGTTTTTCCAAATTCAGTATTGCTTCATATTTAGTCTTACTTATGGGTTCATTGGACCTGAAACTACATGATCTAAGGTCAAGTGTTATTGGTGTCCGGTTTTGGCATGTTTTGTATTACACTGTATGTGGGGAAAGCTTGTTTATGCACACTCTCACTCTGCGAGTGTAGGAGACTCGGGATGTAGGTGAAATGTCTTTCACAATTCCCTTTGTTAGTGGAGAAGAACAAAACTCTGCTCCGGTAGATAGAGGAACCAATGAGCCAAGATAATTCTGACATCATATAGTGTGATTGGGCGCAAGAGGCTCCCAAAACTTCCAGGTTTGATGGCACCTGAGATAATAATTCATATTGAATATTGGATATGGCTTTTAATTTCTATAACCTAAGACAACAATGCAGCTAAGTTTCATTATCTTTAGTGTGACGCTTGCAAAAATTGCCACAACTAGAGGAGTTGGCCCTTTGGTTTTTTGATTATTTTCTTGCCGCTGCCAGCGCTTCATTCAAGGAGACATATTTATTTTATATTGTTAATTCATCCAGTAGTTTAAGAGACCTTTCTCTGAACAAGATCAATCGCAGCCCATCATTTTACTCAATAGTTTGTGATACATATTATATAATTGCAAAGAAAAGTGACCTGTTCAGTACTTTACCCTGGGAGGGCTGAACATCACTGAGCAGCGTGATTAATCCCTGGTAGTTCTGGTGTGGCCCTCTCAGCAGGAGAATCAACTCCATGGGGAGGGAAGAAAGGATTACCACCCAGTCTCTCACACTCCCCTCTCTCTCTCTCACTCACACACACACACGCACACACACACACACCCATGCATGTAGAAATGTCTGTTCAGCTGCTCTCAAGCCTTCATCTCACCCTGCATTACACTGAGGGAGGGCTCAGGGCAGGGGCTCCGTGCAAGAGGCCCCTGGGTCAAGTGCGGCCCAGGCAAGATTTATGACCTGCGGTGTCTATCAGAGCCATGAAGGAAGAAGAGAAAGAAACATGCTGAGTTTGAGTTTTCACACTGTGATCACAAATTTGTTTTGTTGCCAGCATCGTAGAATTACAGATTCTTGTGCATATTTCAGATTGTTCCTAGATGTACCGTATGCGCTTATGCTATCAAAACAACATAGTTATTTCATTCACAATATTAATTGAGCTTGTTCCCATTCTGAGTTGCCGTACTTCTGACTTGAGCTTTGTTACTTTTTTAACTTACCTGCCATTCTCAAAGAAGCATGTCAAATGAAATTACCTCTTAGTCATTTTTTGCTTTCGGTGACCATTCAGTTGTATTGTTTTTTGGCAATTTCTGAGCTCTATACAGCCATGACAGTAGTGCTTTAATTTTCAAAGACAGGAAAAAGCAAGCTATCTGCTAAGGCCCTTTATTAGTATGGCGCTCACAATCTTCTGAAATGCAAGTGCATTGTGTCCCTCTGATACACGGATGGCATCCATTCTCCTTCAGTACAGGAGTGTGAACAAACACTAAACCGCACCTCATTGACTGATACTGCCATTCTCCAGCCAAAAAAGGTGTGTATGAACGAACCCTTACACTACTCTGGTAGGTGTGGGCTCAACACCTCTGGTAATGATAAGCTCAAATGAGTTTGTGGAGCTTTTGAGGCCTGAATCAGCTGATAGGGCCGAGAGGCACCCTTTCACTGGCTGACAGCGAGGTCGCAGCCAAGTAGCGGCACTGCCATTTCCGTTTTCGGGCTGACGGTAGCGAGTGGCACCATGACTGGGCCTGGCGCCACAGGGAACAGGGGTGACGGGTGCAGTTTGAGCCCTTTCTACAGCATGCTGCCATTGTAATCTCCTGCCAAGGGGCATCTCACAAAAGGGCACCTGACCTCACGGCGTGAGCGTGTATGCACAGTGACGCACAGTGACGGGGCCCATGACGCTCAGCCAGTGCTTCCCCACAGCTTCTGTCTTTATTCGGAAAGCACTTCTGGCTGGCCTCGCACTGCAGAAAAGAACAGTGCAGAGCACAGCTTTGTTTCCGTGGAAGGTCGGCTTCTGTTTCAGGCTCACAGCAGACAAAGAAACCAAACTGCTGCTGGTGCAGACCCAATCATAACCCTCAGTCATGCAGCTATTCCTGTGATGCAACCACACATGCCTGCACAGTAACATTTTCAGCCTTAATGCAACTTTATTAGAGTTTTTAAATCCAGTAGGGATAAAATCTACTCTATCAGAGATTATTTACCACTAAATGTGCTTCTGTGAGGTGAGAGAAGGAGGGGGTAAGGTTCTCTTCTGTCCTGCCCATGCCTCTGGTTTTGCTCAAGCTGTCCGAGTCCACATGGCCGGAGGGTAAGAATGAGCTCCTCAGGAAGCCTGCTCATTTCGATTATCTGGACTTCTTTGTCTCATGGTGTAGCATCTCTGACTTAAATTCTGCTAAAGGAGCTGACATTGCTGTGATGGTATATACATCTGAGGGGAGCTGCTGATATAATCAGGTGCTGAAGCTTGACACCTTCTTGAATTGTGCGCATGTGCGCGTGCGTGCGTGCATGCACGTGTGTAGCAGTGTTCTGCAGTCACCTGTATTTGAGTACATGTGTGCATGCTTGCCTCCTTGCATGTGTGTAAGGGACATTATAGGCATGTTAGCTGTAGCTCACAGCTCATGTTTCAGGTGATGTGAGAAACAGCTGTCACACGCAAAGGCCCCTATGGTGTAATCTCTCTCAAGTCTTGGGGTGTTGGAAAAGCAATAGTGCTGCACTCAACTATGAGCTAATCTCAGAGGGGCTTCTGCATTTCCACTCAAATACAATATGATTTTAACTATGCCAAAGCCATAAGAAAAATCCATTCTTTAAAATCTGCCTTGTTTTAATGACTTGGAACTGGGAGCCATGAGGTGACAGCTCATGGTGAACGCAAACTGAAACCTATTGCCTCTGTTTTTTAAAAAAATACATCTGTTTCATGAATGAGAAAATGTGCCTAGGTCTTTTCCCTAGGAGTGTTAATGAGCTGACTTGACAGTATCCAAACAGGGTGGAAAGTCTGATTCATGAGAGGAGTGTTGTGTGCCACTGGAGCTATCCTAGCAAAATTTGCTGGACGTGTTCTGTATCTCTTAAAGAGCAGGAAACAGATGGGTCCCTTCCCCCCATCTGTCTGGATCTCCTCACACTCCCCCATCCCCCCTCAGTTGGGGTGTGAAAATGCATCATGCTTTTATTCCGGTCGTTTCCGCCAAAGGGTGTCAGGTGATGTGCATTCCACTTCCTGTGTCCCGTGGAGAGGAGGCACTGATTGTGCCCCCTTGCATTAGAAAGATTGAATATGGCTCAGGAAATCGACCTGACCACCCCCCCATTCATCAGCACAGGCAGGCCTCAACCTTACATGCACTTCTTTGTCTGTCTCCCCCCTTTTCTCTCCCTCCACCCTCTTCTACCATTAATTCATCTTTTCAGAGCTTAAAACCAGTACCCTTGGGCTGCAGATGTTTTAAGCAGCGGGTGCCCGGGAACAGAGAAGGGACGGAACATGTGCATGCCCGGTAGCGTTTGTCTGTGCTTGATTACCCTGTCAGTGATTAAGGAAGGATGGGTGTTTGATCCTGAACACATCCGGATGGCTGCCATTTGGTTCTGTCAGTGAGGCATTAACTCTCTCACTGTCTCTCACCCCTGGTGTCCAGCAAAGAAATGATTCATGTGGAAGTATATGAGAGGGGACTTGTACTGCTGGGCTTTTTGCTTTTGTGCCTCCAGTTCCCCAAAGTAGCATGTCGTATCACCAGTGCCTGACCACCAGCACCCTCAACACTGGGGGGTGTGATGTCTGCCCAATGAAGTACAAGTTTTTTGTCTGCCTATTAATGTTAGTGAAGGAGAAGAAAGAGGCTTCTTGCTGGGTTTCATATCTAAGTGCTTTATTTCCTGACTTGTTCCATGGCTCCAGCCAAAGAAAGCCTGTGTATGCTCTTTCTAGTGGGTCTGAATGTTATGCAGTTCTGACATTTACCAGAGCAGTTTTGACCAGCCCTGTCAGGACCAAGTCTAGACAGATGTATACTTCCCTTGATATTAATGCCTGGGGTTGTCTCTTCGAACTGATTTCAGCTGTGATGGGCAGGGTGAGCTCAAAGCCAAGGGGAGCCAGAGTCATTCATTTAAACTGTCTGACTGACAGTGTGACTGACTGACCGACACTGACAGATACTGAGTGACAGTGTGACTGACTGACTGGCTGACTGACACTGACAGATACTGAGTGACAGTGTGACTGACTGAAGATGTGACTGATTGAGTCTTTTCTGGCTCTGACTTTGACCAATGGATTAACTGTGACAACAAATGCTATGGAAATTTTGACAGGTTTGGTATTTTAGCATGGAGTTTGTCTTGAACATGAGCTCAAATTACCAACGGGGATATAAAGGGACCTTTTCAACCTCCCCATTAGCCACTCCTCAAAGACCGACAGTGAAGCCATGAGATGTGGAACACGAAGAAAAGAAAAGAAAAACAGAAGCCTAAATGTATATGTAACACATGCCGATGTCAGCATGCAACTTAAATTTGTACAGCCAAGAGTGTGACTGGGGCCATAAGTTTACACTGTGATAACCTTAATGATATGAACTAAATTCACCTTCATGAGAATTAAAATGCCTCTATTATGAGCTCAAATATCAAATCCAAATGCGCGTATGTATATATAAATATGTATATATTATCTGTGAGAGCAGAGCGTGGAGTGAACGGAAGTGTCACAAATGTTTCAGTTTTCTCCATTAGTTAATAGGCCATTTGAATGCATGGAGATTGTCTTTGCAGAGGTCATGAGACTGACCTTAATCTGCTGTGTCACTGTGAATTACAATTGAACACTCATGTTTGTTTTAAAGTGCTTGATGTCAGTTCTAATGGAAAATTCCTGATAAGCATCAAACCCTTGGCAGAATAAAGTAATGGTAATTGGGATGTATTGTCTATGCTTGCAGTCAGTGACTATGAAAGCTTAGTTGATATTTATATACTGTTTATATACTGCGATTTAATTTTCTGTATGAAAGCATGAAGGAGTATTTTAATGTATTTGTTTTCATTTTATATCGCTAAAAGAAGCATTTCATTTCTGCTTATTTTCGTAGAACCACGGTGTGGAGACTGACAACCTGAAGAATCTGGTTGTGCGGATGAGGGCATCGTCCAAAAACCTCCATAACTGTGCATGGGAGCGCAGGAAGAACCCTTCCTATGAGGGCGGAGCCTCTGGCAAGCCCCCGAACGAATTCCTTACCTCTGTGGTGGAACTGATTGGAGCAGCGAAGAGCCTGTTGGCTTGGCTGGATAGGTACGCACTCATGGCACATCTAAATCCAGCATGTCTGACAAATTTTCCTGTGTCCTAAATCAAGACTGTTTTCTTCCAACACACCTATAGTAAGTGTTTTATACAAGTGGCACATCTGTTTCACAATTATTTTTCAGTATCATGATTATTATAAGCAGGGCTCCAGACAAAAATAAAATCTTTAGGAGCCATTGACTCTTAAAACCAAACTATTTAGGAGCCAAATCAAATTTTTAGGAGCCAAAATCTCCTAAAAGGGGGAGGGGGTTCATTCGTATTTATAGTCTTTTAACTGTTCAGTTTTTTTGCCACAGTTAAAACTAAATGATTTAACTTGCTGTTCTCCATATTGAAAATTACTGAAATGATTACATCTGCCTCAGATTTCCCAAAATCATGAGGGAGGTGTTATAGATTTTCACTTAATGACAAACCGGAAACGGACCCGCTGACTTACTCCGTGACTCACTTACCTCTGCACCTTTTACCAGCCAATTCTGACCTCTACTAAAGTTATAAAACAAAAGAGTCAAACAAATTATGTGATGTTGAACATCTGCTACATTGATAAATTTTTACTCATGATTACATGTATTACTCTTTTCAAAACAAACTGCACAAAACCACTTCTACTTGGCCTCAAAGCAATCAGTTCGCTTACAGTGTTGCGCAGTTACCTTGTGTAATTGTCACCAGTGTGCATCACATGCGCCATGTCACACGTGTATAGAGTTTGCTACATAAAAGAAACCTATTAGCCATTGAGATAGCAAATCCAGTGAGCTTTTTGGTTGAAATTACTTCATTGGGTAAAGTGAAAATGGTCACATTCACAATGAGTGCATTATTTGTCTCTGACAAAAATGAACAAGATAGAAATGGATTAAAATCTGGGACATTTCGCATCACAGGGAGATATGCATAACTTTTCTGGACAGTGAAAACAGTTGCCGAACAATCCCAGGAAATCCGGGACAGTTGGCAACTCTCCTCACGACATAACCAGGAGAACTTCCATAGCCAAGCTGGTTTAAAGCCACAGGCACGGGAAACTCAGTTAGCTGCACTTTGTTATCATCATCTGGCAATGACTGGGTACTGACCGATTGCGGCTGGGATGACTGACCGAGTCAGTGGTCTGTATCATCGGTATCTGTTATAGAGGAGGCAAGGTTTGGATGGGCAGGGAGAGAGGGAAAAAGTTGGATATTTCTTGATTGGCCATTTATTTTTTTGTCAGTTGTCGATGTTCCTTGACCAACATTAACTACCATTGGCTAGCTAGCTAAGCAGTTAGCTCCATCGTGTGCGTTAGCTTGCATGGCACTAGGGCAAGTTTTAAAAACTGCTTGTGGGGAACAGTTGCCTCTGGCGACTGGCATGAAAAAACTAGTAGCAAAATAAAGAAGTTAGGCGCATTGGCGACCATTTTTGGTTTTAACCATCTGGAGCCCTGATAAGATATTATAACATTTCGTCTTGAATTAACATTATCTTCTTGTAATATTCATCCATGTGAGTGAACTTGTGTAAGATTACCCTGGTTATTGTTATGGCAATAACATTAAACAATGCTTTACAAAAAATATTAAAATGTATCCCATCACATATCTAGACATATTATTCCAAATGGCTGATTAATTTGGCAGAGATTTATTTAAGATTATGAACTCCTATTTGAGTCTACATGTAGAGCTGAATGTTACGCCTCTACACACATGACACACATTTTCCTACAGTATTCCTGTGGAGGCCCCAGGATATGAGTCCTCTGTGGCTTTAACTCAGCCAGACATCAGATGACCAACACTGAGAATCACCATCATGGGTATTCATGCATCTGAGCCTCCAGACCTTGTTTCATTGTGTCTTTACCCAGCTGATCCTTTCCTGAGAATTTCCCTCCCCAAAGTCATTTTTCAGTGACAACTACATGAAACCAAAAACTGTCTGTTTTGCCTTTTAAAGTTCAGGCTCTCTGTCTAGACAAACTTCCACAATCCACAAAAGCTTTCAGGTGAAGCAATCCAGACTACAGTTATATTGACAGAACATATGATTAAAATGTATTTCATAATGCGTGTGTTTATGTATCGGTTTTGGTCATTGAGCAACATATACATTAGTGAACATACTTTTGTCTTTTTAGTCTTTTTGAGTCTGTCATGAAAAGCAGATGTCTTGGGAGATGAAGAACAGTCCGTTTCTTTACAGTGCAAAGAATAACCTAAACAGTTTTTTTTTTCTTGTTCCATTGTTGTTTGTTGTTGTTCAAATGATAAATAACCATTATCTTTTCCTTCATGCATAGTGAAATATCTTTACGGTCCCCTGTTTCTCTGTTTCAGCTGGATCAGCTGTCCATTAGGTAACATGCCCAATATTTTCTCTCTGTTCTCTGTGTTCATACAGGACACCTCTGACTGGGATCAGCGACTTCACCGCCACCAAGAACAAAATCATTCAGCTGTGTTTAGAGCTGACAACCACAGTTCAGCAGGTCTGTATGCCTCTATTTTCCCTAGCCTGCAAGGTAATCTCTAAATTAATGCCTGTCCCACCCACCCAAGGCTCCCTAATACTTTTTCCACTGTGGACAGACTTGCCCAGAGCTTTCCCGTTAACCGCAGCATAGCTGCTTCCCCACCTGAATGTTTTTTTTTCCCCTTTTTTCATAACAAAACAAATACTGTGCTTTTCAGCAAAGCTAGTGAGAGGGGCTTCTTATGTAGCTTTACCACTGCGGTCAGAGTTTTCAGGAGTTTACTGTTTAATAAAACCTCTCGTCGTCTTGAAAAAAAAAGCCCTGCCAACATTCCAGTGCGTTGTTTCCTTATAAACTGCTTCCAATTTTTCTCTGGGAAGATGTTCATAAGGTGGCAGACTGAATTGGCTGTGCTTCCTCTACAGAAATGCACTGGGGGTAGAGGAGGTATGCCCTGTTGCGCTGCCAAAGTGGTAATGGATCAAACCTTTAGTGGAATCCTGTACATTCGCTTGTCCTGTTCATAAATGGCGTAATGTGAGCAAAATGTGTCTCAGTAATCTACCAACTTCATACAGTACATTTAAGAAATATTTATGTGGCTAAACATACTGGACGCTCATGTTCAGTTACTTGGAAAAACTCATGTTTTATTTACATTAAACAATGACACTTCATCTATGTCAACATTACATTGCAGCTGTTTTCATTGTTGAAGATGCATTTTAGTAATTCAGAGTTTCCGGATAGCATTAAGGTAGGTTTATCTGGGTCTGGCTAACCACAAATTATGCATTTGGGGCCATTTAAGGTTGTTGGATGAATGCACTCAAAGTACAGTATAATTAAGTGTTTTGCAGGGTTTAGAAGTGGATTATTATGAGACAGCTCATCACATGCTGAATTGCTGTACTAAAGTTTTAGGAAGTCACGCACAGCTATACAGACACTGTACAAATGTGGAGACAGTGTACAATCACTGCAATTCTCTCTGTCTCTCTCTTCGTCTTGCCCTGCTGGTCATCAGAGTTGACTTTACAGGTCTCTCAACACAAACTGGTGTAGGATGACTGAAGTGTTGTTAGTTCTGCACTAGAATAGTGGTTTGGTTTCTCTGCATACTACTGTACAAGAATCTTGCAGGCACTTACTGAATTTTATGTTGGATTTCATGTCATTCCATAGTCTTAATGCCCACAATCTGGTAAAGTGATTTGTGCTCATAAAAGGCATTTAAATAAGCCCTAAAAATTAATTTCACAACTTCTAATATTAGAATGAGGCATTATAGTTTTAAGACGTTTGTGCCTTAATCACACTCAGATAGCTTTTGAATGAAAAATAGGTCTTGAATTGGAGGTGATGTACTGAGAATTGGGGTATTTTACATTCATGTTTTTGTAATCATTTTGCACCATATGCCCAGACACTGTATCATAAATCTATTGTTTAATAAAAGGCACACTAGCATGAAATGAAGACCAGATCATGCTGGCATATTGTGTGCTACTCCTGAAAACTGAATGTAACTAGATGTTTTTTAAATATGTTCATGCAGAGGTCCTGACAGGCAGTGTATATGTACACAGCGGCCTCTGGCTACCATGGCTTTCAAAGATAATCCTGCAAATCTTGTCAATTCAGCCGGAACAATGGAACGGCATGCTAAGTTTATCTGCTCACTGACCCAGTCCTCCCTCTTGGGCCCATGGAATGTGCAAGGTTAGGAAATATGAACACGGCAGGTCAGACCCCCATCCAAGCCCCATCATTGTCCAAACCAGAGGATTCACACATTCCAGCAGAGGCTACTTTTGCTGGGAGCATGTATTGCTATATGGGGCTGACACAACTGGAATAATCGTGTTCTTTCGAGTTAAATGTATCAATCTTAATGATGGAACTTAAAAAGCAGAGCAGTGGAAGGTGGGTGGAGGTGTCAGACTTGAGGTCTTATAATTTATGACCTTCTAAATTAAAGTACATGGTGATGCACATAGAGTTAAAATGCTGTTCTGTTAGTTCAGAAAAATGTTTGTGTAAAGAATTCCTGTGATTATTCACGGCTTGCACATGCACATAAGCATTCATAACCTTTGTTACACAATACACAATGCTTTCAGTCATTGCTAACTAAGGGAATTCTTGTTGGATCTTCATAGTGAATCCATAATATGTGCATGTTGTCATAGTGGCAAAAGTTAACATAGCCTTGGCTGGATTTGCCCATAGAGTTACACCAGGCTAAGCCAGGCTAGGCTTTGCCCATAAAGTGGTTGAGTATAAATAGTTATGTCTGTCATCATAGGAAGAAAGCTTGCCTTCCTGTTACATACTGCATTCAAACTTTCCTCCAGACAAAGAAAAAATTGATTAACAAAATCATGACTACCTGATGTTTAGAAACATGACATAGTCTTAGAAACATTCAAAGAGGGTGCAAGGGGAAGGCATTACTATAAATAACATAAAGGAGTTATCCTCAGTGCTCTTACTGTTTTTGTCATTCATATTGTTACAGATTGTAACTGCCATTGTCTTGGTTATTCTCAGCATTGCCATTATTTGTAATGCAAGTATTATTTTCATGTGTCATACGCAGCAAAATATGCAATGTCTGCATGCACAGTACAGAAGTTGGACACGTCTTTATTGTTCTGTATTATATTTTTATGTTTTAATGTTATAATTTTATGTTTATTTACAGTTATGTTAAATAGTATGTCATAGTTATTGAATACATCAGACTGTACATGCTTTAGATATGCTTTGCAAATACTGCAGTGGTTTTTAGTACCATTGCATTGAGAGACAGAAAAAGAGAGGAGGAGGGGTGAGACACAAAGATGGTAGTGTCTGCCAGTGTCCATCTCTGCTAATAAACAGATGCCAGTTTAGTGAAGGATCCTCATTTTAGCACGTCACCAAGCCCTTCAGTTCTCAGTCATGGACAACTGCCCAGCCTAACTATATAATCTGAAGCAATGAGGAGCCTTTGGTTTAGAAATATTGCAGGCTACCTCCTATGACTCACCCTGAAAGCACAAAGAGCACAGTATAACTCCAAGTGTCAGCTCTACTCGACAGTAGACATCAGGAGTGAGGATTGAAATGGGTTGTACAGAACATTTACAGCTTAGAACCAGATCAGTGAATCTGTAACTCTGAGGTTCTGCTGCACAGCATACTGCTCTCTGTGGAATGTGCTAGTGGGAGTGATGGGAGCAGGGAGTGGGGACACAAACTCTCCTCTTTACTGTCTTTGTGGTTATCGGTCACCCCACACCATGCTCTGTCATTACCTTGTCACTGTGCTAAAATCAACATGTAATTTAAGAACCCTGAATATCATGACACTATTTATTTGAGGGACATTTCCATTCCTATCGGTCCCATTTCCGGATGTTTGGCTTCATAGTATTTATGAAGCACTGGTATTTAAGTTTTTTTTTAATTCCATGGCATTTTTTTGTATTTCATGATATATACACATTAAGCCTTTAAGTGTGTATGACTCATAGTGTGGTCTCTGAAGTATGTTCTCTCCTCTACTACAGGACTGCACTGTTTATGAAATGGAAGAAAAGATTCTGGAAGTTGTAAGTGTCCTGTATTATTGAATTTCTCATGTGAATTACTAGAGCTAAATTGCTTTTAATGAGCACATCAAAGAGAGGATTTCTTTTAAGCCAAAAGCCAGGAGAAATTGGTAAACTTTTGGAAATGTGTGACAATGAGCTTTCATCACTTTCTGTGGTTCTCAGTTAATAGTACTCACTGGATTCAGCTGCTTCCTGTGTTTGACACTATCCAGGCTTTAGACCCTGACATAGGACTTCCTCCTTCTTTCTCTTAATGTTTCTCCCTTTCTCTGACTGTCTCTCCTTCTCAGTCTCTCGCCCCACGTTCTGTTTGTAATTTTGTGTTTTATCCCTCCTCCCAACTCTCTTTGTAGATACTGACTCTGTTTTGTTCTGGCAGGGTTGTTGCGCTTGTCTAGAACAAGGGTAGCTACAGGGTATTCTGGTTTTCATTGTCACTCAGTTATTTAGTTATTTAGTTAATGCACATCACCTGGTTATTGGGTCTAAATTGGTAGATTGTTAAGGTGAAAACAAAAAGCAGCATACCTCAGTTCACCCAGATCATCATGGACACCCTTGCTCTGGAGACTACACTGTCGTTAGATTGGTTAACCATTGCCTTCTCTATCTGACCTTTGACCTTTTATGCAAGCACTGAAGGCCTTGACCTGGTGTCATGGATGGTGAGAGGGTGGTGACAAACCTTCCGTCCTCAGTGTGCTGACCCAAACAAGACCAAATCCATGATTTAGATTACAAATTGCTTGTTCTAAATTTAAGATTCCACATAATGACAGAAATTGTTTTAGAAGTGTGTAATACCATGAAAAAAGGGATTTTGTGAATTTGTTGATCAGTAGTTTTGATTTCTTTGTCAGTTTACTAAGCAAGCTTCATGTTCATTGCAGTCAAAGGTTCTGAGCAACATCTGTGACCAGACCGTGAGAACCACCTCTGACCCCATGATGAGCCAGTCAGCCTGCCTGGAGGAGGTGCAGATCACGGACATCAAAGCTGGAGAGGGACTGGTGAGAACTGCTTTTCAGTAGAACTGAGTCAAACTAAAGAAATGTGTGGGTTTACTGTCATCAAAGTAAACCATGACTGCCTGACTGAAAACAAAATATGCCAATTATTAAAGAATTCAGATTTGTTTATTTATCAGAATGTATCGTCATCATGATCAAATCACAGCAATACCAAACAGAGAGTTGAAATGAAAATTCCTTTTGAGAATTCAGTGCATTTGGAGCTGCTGGGCTGCTCACCCCGATAAGTTAGTGTTCCAGTATGTGGATTGACCCCATGGTTTGAAATCAAAACCAGACCATGTCAGGCTCTACTGTAGGCTGCAGAACCATGCGGGACATGTAACTTGCAGGGGTACCATTCAGGGAGGAAGGGATTTGGTCTGCTGAGACATCCATGTCTCTAGACTTGCCAGCCACCCCCACTGGTCAATCATGCATCCACAGTCAGCCTGCACAAAGCTTCACTTTAAGGGCTTTTGCCCGACCCATGGCTGTACAAGCTTAAATGTGGACTGTGTTGTGAAAAGAAGCAGCAGGTGGCATCACATGATTTAAAAGGATGAGTGTGCCTGTCTGTGCTCTGCAGAGTTGATGGCAGAATTTGGATCAATGAGTGTGGCATGTGTATACAATTCTGAAATAGTAGAGAAAGGTGTAAGAGAGGTGGGGAAAAAGGTCCGACCATTAAAAAAAGCATTTTTGTTCATCTATATGAACAAATCATATAGATCAAGCCTCATATTATGACCATTCAAATAAATGTATAAATGTTCTTTTAGTTATTCCTTTTCGCAGGGGTCAACCTGAGTCGCCTTCACGTATGGAAATGGCAATTCAGACCTCCTGTGTTTCATTGGAATTGTATTATACATGTGTAGGGCATAGGCTCTGTAAAGAATCTGTGACCACAGAAAATTTATGGCTCCTTTTTTTTGTCCAGGGCATGTATATTAAATCCACATATGATGGGCTACATATCATCACCGGGACGACGGAACATGTGAGTTTGATTCCTGCCCTGCAAGCAGTGTGTCTTAATATTCAAGCTATGTTCCTCTCGTCTGTGTGGGGAGAGCTGTCTGCAGAGGGGATGTGATCTCCTCTGGGCAATGGGTGGAGAGAGGAGTAGTGTAGCTTTCTTCTCTGTAATATTTACAGTCTAGTTTAATGATGCTGTTTTTTTTTTCTTGAAATGCTGCCCATGTGGAGGGATTACTGTTATGAGCAACAAGTTGTCTTGGATAGTGGCAAATTTTTGTGGGTTCCATGCAGGACTTACACACAACTGACAAGGGGTGGACCGCCATCCAAATTAAATAAAGCACTAAATCTAAAACAACATAACAAAAGCCACATAATTATTGTTATGATGCTTCTATCATGCATTTCTGTATTTGTGAATGCATTAATCAGTCTGTTTGTCATTTCTGATCAACCCTCTGTGTAAGAATAGACAATAGCTTGTTTGTTTACCACTTACAGGCTTTAGGCATGTCCTGTTCATAAGTGTTCTGGTCATTCATTTTGGCTCCCATTTTTGAGGGGCATATTTGAGTTTGATGTGGTTCATTTTTGAAATGTGCTCCCATGGCCCCTCCAAATGAAAACATTTTTGTTTTCATTTTGGAAACCTGTTTGTTTTCATCTTGAAAACATGTTTGTTTTCATTTTGGTATATTTCAAAGATCAGTTTTGTTTTTTTTTTCACCATATTTACAGTTCAGTGGGTGCCCAAGAAAACAATCGCATACATACCTGGGAATTAACTTGCTTGATAAGATAATGTGGAAAGGAGAGTAATTGTGAAATGTGCACATGTAATAAAGAGTTTATTGGCACGCTCCGGTAGCTCATCCAGTAGAGCGCATGCCACGTAAGGCTGAGGCCTTACTGCAGCAGCCTGGTTTCAAATCCGGCCAGGGCCCTTTTCTGCATGTCCTCCCCCTCTTTCTCCCCCCTGCATTTCCTGTCTGCCTCTCTACTGTAACTGTCAAATAAAGTGGAAAAATCCCCCAAAAATTAAAAAAAAATAAAATAAAGAGTTTATTGGTCATTGGTTTAAGTCTCAGATGGGACATTTTGATATCACCACCAGCAAGGTCATCGACCTATTTTACATCAGCTGAGAGAATAACCCAGGTTTACAGAGTCTGTGACGTGTAACATTTCTAGATCCATCTGGTAAGCAGACATATGCTTTGGAATGTAATGTAATTGGCTGGTTTTCTGAGCAGATGCTAAAGCTGTGTAAATTTCTCATGAGCAAATAATCATTCTCACTGTTTCTATTACTCTGTTCCACAGTCTCCAGCAGACAGAACTCATAAGATCCATGCCGGGGACGAGGTCATTCAGGTCAACAAACAGACGGTGGTGAGCACTCATGCCTGTCATCTGTCTGTCACAGCCTCTGCCACACCCTTACACCCCCACACCCCCACTGAGACATATACGAATCAACTGGCAGTGTCAAACTTTTGACATCACATAGTGTGATGATGCAATGTATTACAACAAGTTTTATGAGAGGGTTGTATGATGTGATGTGGAGAGAGAAGGTTATGTGCTCAGAGAAAATATACATTCCTGTGACTGGCTGACAGAGAGAATGTTGTGTGTAATGGTTTGACAGGGAACACAATCAATATCAAATGGTGGAGACAGAAAAATATGTTGTAATAGGTGAAGGAAGATTGAATGTATTTTGATTGATAGAGAGAAGGAATGAATTGTGCTGTGATTGGTAAACAGAGAATGATTGTGAGATTTGCCTTTGGTCCAGGTGGGCTGGCAGCTGAAGAACTTGGTGGCAAAGCTGAGGGAAGACCCGTTAGGCGTGGTTCTGGTCCTGAAGAAGAGGCCTACAGGCACCTGCGGTTTCACCCCGGCCCCGTTGAAAAACATGAGGTGGAAGCCCCCCCTGGTGCAGGTAGAGCCCCTCCTTCCCTTCTTTTGTTTCAGTATTAGTCATCATTTCATCATTGCATTTTCCACATCAATTAAAATGAGGTGTTTGTTCACAAGTGGCGTCTGTGATGTTAAGGGTACAGCAAGCCGAGGCAAGAGCGTGGGCCACCCAGGCTGCATCAGAGGGTGGGGTCTGAGATGTAGGAGGTAGAACAATGCAAGCCCTGTGCTCCTTTGATAAAATAACTATGAATCAAACAAAAACACCATGGTGTCATACAATAGGGATGAAGTTGCTAATGGATACAGGCAATGGTCTCCATGAGCAGAAAATGCACTGACCTTTTTCAAAGAAATGTATTCCCAGTGACACTGTACAGATGACAAGGGTATTCCCTATAGTATGGGCTGTGCATTGGACCTTTTATTGGCCACCCTTTCTTTAGTGGATGCAGTTCATCCTTAACTCTGAACCACCCACTCTCCAGCTGGCTATTGTAAAGTCTGTAACACACCCACTTCTCCAGAGCTCAAAAGCTGCTGAAAAAGATCAAGCTGCTTCTGAAAAGCCTGTTTTTTCCATTAAGTCTGTTTATGCAATATAAGTAATCCAGTCCTAATCTGAATTTGCTGTACTCCTACGCAAAGGGAAATATTAGGCCATCAGAAGACCTAGTGGTCGCTTGGTGCAAAGTGTCAGAGTCCCTTCGAGAACAAAAGGAAATTGTGATGTAAGCCATCAGCTGGTGGCTCCCTGCCTCGCAACTTGGAACGAGACACCCCACCCAGTGCAGGTTCCCCAAACACAAGGCCCTGCGCACAAAGGCCCCATTCTGTGGTCTGTTTGTGTTTGACAGGAATCAAAGCGCTCAGTCTTGATCTTCTGATATTCAGGCTTCAATACATTCAACAAGGTCCTGACTCGCCCTATCCTGGACTAGAATTGTTGTCATCCTGTATGGCTTTGACTCATAAATGGAAAATGTCAACCTGTCGCTAATAGCAGTCTCTTTTAATAGCAGACTTTTGTGTTAGTGCTGTGCCTATTGAAGTGAGTCCATAAATAAAGTCCACTGAGTGCCTGCCTGTTGGGACTCAGGCCTTGACCTATGTGTGTTGTTGTGTGTTCCAGAGTGCCCCCTCTCAGCCCAAAGTGCAGTCTTCAGACAGCATAGCAGATTCCTCCAGCAAGAAGGAGAAGCCTGCCATCCTGGACCTGTACATACCGCCTCCTCCTGCTGTTCCTTACATGCCCAGGTGTGCACCAACCCACCCACCCTCTGATCTGCAGCTACCCCTGTCGCAGTCCCTTTGGGCTGGCGTCTCAGATGAGCATGGCTTTTTTCGTAGCATTTTCTTTTGACAAGGGCTGTCAAATTTAGTGACAAATTTAACAGAAAATTAAGGCCTTGGCAAAAATAAGTGGACATTATTGGCTCTTCATTACTAGAGCCTAACACCCCTGCTTTAGACCCACAAACACAGTACACTGTGAGCAGAGTTTTCTGTCGACTATTTTCTTGCAGGAATTTTCCCCTTGTTGGGGAACGGGAATAATTGCAAGTTATTTCAGGACCCCACCAAGCTTTGTTTGTTTTTAAATATTCTTCATGTGTTTTATAAATGTTTTCCTTTATGGTACAGCTGAAGTCTTTATGTTCATTGCCTTTGTTTCCTTGCCTTTTGCCTTACTCCCTGCTCTGCAGAGATGGGAAGGCAGGTTTGTGCTCTGGTGTCAGTATGAGGCCAAGGGGATCAGAGTCACCCAACTCCTTTCTAGACCAAGAGAGTCGGCGGCGATTCACCATCGCAGACTATGAGAACAAGCTGGTCATCCACCCCATCGAGGTCAATGTGCTGCAGCCACGCATGAGAGAGCACACCTCCTCCCGTGGTCAGTCTAGGCTTGGTCCGCATGTGCTTTCACTCAGTGTCAATATTCTTCAGTAATAGCTGCAATAATACTAATGTCAATAATTGTCACCTGGAACCTGTCCTCAGATATATGAGAAAAGGAATCAGGTAACCATGCATGGCATTTCTAACTCAGTACCATTTTTCTACCTGTCCAGGTAAACCCCGTCCCCTGTCCATGCCAGTGGATACCTCTCTCGCCATCACAGACCCTTTCTCCAAACCCTGGGCGCAAGGAAGAAAAGGTACCAGCCAAAACAGAACAGCAGCTGAGCAAAGAAAATCAAATTTGGCACAATTGGATTAGCTATGCTTACTGCGCATACCCAAGAACAAACAGACACTGACAATCAACTACTTGCGTTTTTCAGAGAAGTGTTTCTAATTGAGTCAAAGTGACATGTGAAAATGACATGTTAGCACCATGTTTAGTTTCTGGCACTGCTAGATTAGAACAGAGCATTGTTTCAAAGAATCTCCAAGCTCACAGAGCACACCAGTGAGTTTTTGAGTGGTGTCCAATACTTTGAGCCAGTTCTAGACTGGTGAAAAGATGTACATAATAACATAGCCATTAGAAGATAAGCACTTTTTGGAATACATGCTGGAAATGTTTCATTTATACGGGAAATTCTGACCTCTGAGAACCCATCCCTCTCTCTGTTGGCAAAAAGTAGTGATCATCCATTATAAATTGTGTTAGATTTACACTAAAGGATGTGTTTGTGCTGCTTTCACATAGCTGCATGCTATGTATCACATTAATTGTATGGTAATGTTAAGTAGCCTTAAATGAGAGAATCTTGTAAATGAAAACGCATTGGTTTTTAAGCACATTACTGTATGAGGAGTTGTAGGTGTGAGTGTGTGTGTGCTCTCTGTCACCGTGCTGAGATGTTGTTTTTTTCCTCTGCAGGGGAGGACGTTCTGCACAGATACCTGAGCAGTGAGCGAATTGCCTCCATCGCTGAGGAGGCCTCGCCATTCCAGCCCACCTATAGGTCAGCATCCCGAGGGGTGGACCATATCCGGGGCAGCCGCTGTCTCATTGACCTGCACAACAGCGCTACTATTCCCTATCAGGAGGACTCCCCCAAAAAGACCCCTGCAGCCCCCACCTCCAAACCACCTGCCTCAGAAACCTCGGTCCTGGGCAACTTGATCAGCCGCCTCAAACTGCTGACACAATAACACAGAAGCCCCTGTCTCTTTTCTCTGTTCCTGTCCCTACCCATGATGCCTCTGCTCTCCTGCCACCTGGTGGTCTGGCACTCCTGCCCTGTATCGTCACTCAGGCGAAAGAGCTCCAGTCGTACAGCTCAGAGAACCATGGTGTTCCGTTAGAACTCTTCACTGCATTTCAGCGCCTTTCAGAACATTTCTGGATCCCACAGAAGCCCCTTTGTGAAGACAGTCTGGAGTCAGTGAATCGGGTCACTGTTCTGCGGGTTATGCAAGCACAGAGGATGTTATAGGAGGCAGCAGTAGCTCTGCCACTTTTTATTTTACACTTCTTCAGGAAGAAAAGAAGAATAATTCAGGTCTAGGAAACACTTGCCTTATTTTCCAAGAGTGAACTCTTATGTGTGACATTTTAAGTTATTCCATGTTAGGTTTTTTGTTGTTGTTGTTGCTGAAATCTTTCCTGTACAGTTGTTTCGATTTTGACATACCAAAGTATTGGGCCGATTTCATTTTCCCCCAAGATGCTATGCATTTCTTAGTAAATGTACCTCAGTTAAATTAACACTAAAAAGAAAAAAGATGCAACTTTTCTATTTCAAATATAGCTGTGTATTTCATGTTCCTGTCTGTTACATTGTGATGAGAATGAGCACACTGCCAGCTGTGGCCTATGTTAAGCTATGCAGTACGTTTTCACACAGTCCTGTTACACATGCTGCTTTTAGCCTGAACCTTGACAGAATCCATTTAGGGATTTGGTCACCATGTCACTAGCGAGCAGCGGACAGACTGAGGTGTTGCTGTCCCTGGAGTTCTCTGGGGGCACACAGAGGCCTTTCTACCTTTGTCTGTGTCTGAGAGCCGTGCCACTCAGGATTACTTTGTGAGACAGCACTATGCATTCACAATTATCAGTACATCGCATGTGCACAAACACACAAACATAGATGGACCTAACAAATGACTCATAACATTTTAGAAATGCTATGAGATCATTATGCTTGCTTGAGCTGTTTGTGGCTGACTAGGCGTGTAAACCTCAGGGGTCATTGGCCTCCTTAGGAATCATGTGACAGAGTCCCCTGTTAAACCACCGATTGAGGTCACGAATAGCTGATGTAAAGTCTTACAAGAGTTTTACAGTATTAAAGATTCATAAGAAAAATGTGTACATAAATATACTGTATCACAACTGCCTTTGTAATACTGTTGAAAATAGTCTATTAAAAGTGCAATTGATTCATATGTGTTTGTTTTTTAAATGATGGCTCTGTTGCTGTAATATCTAAGTTCTGAAAATGCATCTGCAATCGAGGTATCAGACAGTGAAATTAAGTTCTTATTGAATCAGACAAAGAGAAACAACAGTTTTGATTGTGGATCAGTGAATGTGTCTGGTACTGTTATGGGTTTACACATGTTCCTGCTTAGTTTGTACCAAGATGTTATTCTGCATTTTTAAACAAGTTTGTTGCCACAGAGACCACAAAAGTACTGGCTAATTGCTTAAGTAGTAATTTAGGACATTACGGTGATCACACTGCATGAAAACATTGTGTCCACTAGGACTGGCTCAGAATCTGCCCCAGCTTTCTTTACACCTAATGCGTGGCATTAGTGTGAGGGTTGGGCAAGTTGATCCAGGATCAGTTGATGGGGGCAGAAAGCTGCCAGAGCTCACCACGCTCACGGTGAGTCTCACTCACCGGCTAGTTTGGGCCTTTTGGACCCACTCCTTCCCTTCAGCTTTCCCACAGAGTTTAAGCATGGTTCTTTTTCAGCTTGGTTTGATTTAAAAAAAATGTCAGCACGTAATTAAGAGGGATCAGTGCCGTGCTTAGAGAACAGTCTGCACCTCGCTCAGATAGATTAGTTTCAGGAGTGCTGGCAGTAAGTCTCACTTTCATGTCACTAAGGGGCAAATGACCCCAGGAGGCAATGAAATGGCTTGGTCTCCTGAGACCCTGACAAAGGGGTGGCGCTACCGTGAGAAAAACAAGTTCAATGCTGTTAATTATCTTAAAATACAAGGCAAGGAAGAAAAAAAATCTTTTAAATATCATGTTTTAGTGTTTTCTAAACTATGCACCTATATTAATTTTACTGTCATTACCCTGGGTTGTAATCTAAATTTTCATCAACCAACCAAGAAGAGATTTGAATTCTATACATACTCCACAAATTAGGGTTGAAATTCCTTGTGGCAGATTATGTGAAACTTTGAGGTGGGGTGGATGAGGCAAATCTGAAGTTAATGTTGCCATAATTGCCAGTAGATAACAGCTGCAAAACATTAGATGAACATAATAGCATACTGAGCTTTGAGTAAATCTACAGTAATTACATGTCTGTGCACAAGATAATAAAAATGTTGTACAGCAAACGTAAGCATCTTAAAATGGATGACTTGCGTGAATGTCCCATTATTTTCAAATTAATTTTAGATCTTGTTTAATATGCTTTTCAAGGGGGAGGAGAAAGCCATAGAAACAGGAAATATCACAGGACTAAAGAGAGAGCCAAGAAAATAAAAGAGGGGAAAGAGGTATGAAGTACATTATTCTTGGCTGAGGCTTCCACAGGAAATATACCCTGTGAGTGTCAGAGGGCTTGTGAGAATGCTAATGACTGAGCATTTGACTGGGACTTCAGCTGCCCACTCTGAATAAAAACCCTCCCTCTGGGTGATTCTATAACCAATGGTGCATCACCCTGTGCAGTGGGGAACTTCTAACAAATTTGAAACGCAGCAGAGTGGGCAGGTGTGTCTTTGTAGAGATCACAGTTACTGCATGGTTTTGCCAAGGAGTTTGGTTCTTCCACCCTTTCCACACTTAACCAACTAAAGAGCCTACCACAACGACCTTCTCCCACCAATTTACCAAGGAGGAGGCCATGAACATGAGACTCCTTCAATCCATGCAACCTCCAGCCCTCGCTCCACAGTGCAGATGCTTCAACAAGATTGCATGTAGGGAAGTTGACTGCATTTCTCCCATGTTGTATGGCACTCTGGATAAGAGCATCTGTCAAATGACTAAAATGTAAATGCAATGTCATTAAAACCAGATTGTTACCACCTCAGACCACCGCCTTTAGTGAATAGCAGTTCTAGTGTACAGCACAGTAATTGTATGTCATTGCTTGTAAAACCTATGTGCTGTGGAGACCTAAGTGTCATAGTGGAGCTGGTTTAAACAATTGGCTAATGGCAGTGTAGTGTACGGTGCATTACATTTACATTACAGGCATTTGGGAGATGCTCTTATCCAGAGCGACTTACAACACAAAGTGCATTTCTTTCAAGGAAAGGTTATTGAAGTGCTGGGGAAGGGTACAAGCCTCAAGTGCCAGTAGGGTAAGAAAGGACTGATCTCTATGGCCGAACCGGTGCTGTTCCTGGAATGGCCAGTCGCAGCAATAAACTAAATCAGTGCCAAATTAAATAGAGCATCCACTGAACAGAGACTTAAACCTTCAATGTGTTGTAACAGATTTGGAAAATTGATTTAGTGTTTGCTCTCACTCTGAAGCCGAATTTATTAATCAATAAGTCTAGCATATGACATTGTATTCCTGCAATGTGTCTTGTAAGTGTATACATTAACGAATGCATGTGTGAGAGTGTGAATATGTGTTTGCATCCTGTGGGTATGAGTGTTTGCATCTTGTCGGTATGTCTATACAAGTGTGTGTGCTTGCATTTATAGATATGCTTTCCTGCGTGGGTGTCAGAGGAAACCTGTGTGTGTATCCTTGTATATGTATGTACTCCTTGTGCTAACATTACAGCACTCTCAATACATTCGGAGTTAACATCATTTTTCATCTGTGGTTGCTGCGGCTGGCAGGGTGGGGGGTTGGGTTGGGGGTTAAAGGACAGATTATTATAATTATCCCAATCTTCCTGTGGCAATCTCTTACAGTCCAAATCAGAGTAATAACCTGAACCCATCCGCAGTTCAGACTCCTGGCACTGTATAAGTTTCTACAAAAGAAAGGCTGCAGTGTGCCTGAAAAGCGACTCACTGATAGGGCACAGACCAGGGCGGTGTGAAATAACAAGGGGGATTAAGGGGGCATTTCATGAAGCCCCAATTAGCCCTTATCTGGGACAAAAATCAAGCATTTTCACAAAGTGACCAGGGGCTACCAGGCTCTGTGGAACATTCTCATATGTGCAATCATCCAGCTAATCCACATGCATTCCCACAAAGCCTCAGGAAAATGACACGCAACCTGTAGCAATCAAACAGGGCCATACATGGAGATATGGACCTTCATATTCCTGTAAATTTATATTCTAAAATGTTTACTTCATATAAACATGCTTACACAAACATACTAAAATCTAAATTTACCTTCCCTGAACTAAATGATTTACCCACATAGAAATAAGTAGAATGAGACACCATTTTTTTACTGCTGTGTCATGGAGTACAAGAGGGGATGAGCAGAGGGTGAAGTGGTTTGTGCCATAGGCAGAACCACCGAGGGTCAAGGGGGAAGCTTATGTCGCATGGCTGCATTAATTAATTTATCCAAATGAATACGAAATTTTGCATTTTAACAATTTTGTATTAACAGGCCCTTTGACAACAATCAGAATTTCTACTTTTGAGGAGGTGGGCAATTGTGATTCTTGCCCACAAGGAGGTTAGAAACTGAAGTGCTGGATTGTTCATGAAAAGATGAATCACTACTCCATTACCAAATTCCTGAAGTTGAATTCCTGTAGCAAACTGTTATGGTGAATACAGTAGAAAGGGAAGAGGTGATATAGCGACCCTCAGTGGTCAAGTTGCACATGAGCGCAATATGGGTAAAAGGATATAAGAATAAGGAAGATCTAGCAAAGTACAAAATTTACATATGAATGAAGGATTCTGCAAAATGTAAGAACAATACAGCTTTACAGAAAATATGCAATTTTACCGTAAAATAGTCACACAGGTATGGACGTCTAATGCAATAAATCATCAAGTAATGTGTCAGGAAAAGGGCCTTATTGGCCGTCGAAGGTCAAATATGAAGCTTAACAATATGAAAAGCTTGTGCCTGGGCATGTGACATTTCAGTGCATGTTTTAATAGTATTATGACCTCACTGATTTAAAGAACCACCCAAGGGGGGCTGTCCTGATGTTCGCGTTCCTTAGGAACTTACACTATTGCATAGCAATATGCATATGCTCATATCTGGGTTTCTGGAAGGTTGACACTTAATTTACTGTATAGCTGGTGAACTGTGTGAACTGAAAACAAAAGAATGTTTTTTAAAAAGTAGCTCATCATGCGAGCCAGAGAAGTTGCTGAACCTTTAGGTACTCTTCTGAAGTGTTTACTGGTAGCTGAATTAAAAAAAAAAACCTCACTCTCTAGATGATATGGTAATCCTGAAATGGTTTCAGAAGTCTACTCTAACTATCACCTCTCAAGTGATAAATAACACAGCTAAAGTGTTTTTTTCTCCCGAATGAAACTGCATGTCAGTACTTTTTTATTTTATTTTAAATGGGAAACATACGGCCTTCACATGAAACCCAGACCTAGTTTTTGGTTTCAGCTCTACAACAACACTAAATATCACTTGTCCATGACATCACTTCCTCTTACACTGCTGGATGCGTCAAGTTGAGGTTAACACTGTTGCCATAGTTGCTGTACATGTACAGGCAGTTGGCAAAATAATGTAAAAACCAAATGACAAAGGGGCCATATTTTGATGTAACTAAAGTGCAATTTAAAATGAATCTGTACATGCTTTTATTCATGTCAATACTTGTTTCTAATTTGTTTGTGTAATAAAAGACATTTTAAAATAAGCACTTGAATATTGAAGTTTCTAAAGCAACATGAGAAATCAAACAAGAAAAAGAAAGTAAGAAAGAGGTAAAATATTTAGAGCCCAAATTGCAGGTGAGTCAGTCAGAAGCTTAGGCTGGGGAAGAGTGTCAAATGATGATAGCATATGCCAAACAAAGATAAACTGCACCTACAAAGATGCATCAGTAGCCCAATGTAAACTCACCACTGGATAGCTGTTTTAGAAACCAAACAACCAAAAAAGGGTTCCTAAATTGTAATGGAACTGATTCTACACCTCTGTGGCTCAGATTCAACCAAAAAATATGTTCTTCCCTTAATGCCATTAAGGAACTGCTTGCAACCAAGGCCAGTTCACCACAATGGCCTGAGTAATTCTTTTGAAGAAATTTTGTAACCAGGTGTACCCTGTGGTGTAAACAATGTTTCCTGAATATGTTCCCATATGCATTCACATTTACGTGTAGGCATTTGGCAGATGCTGATTAGATGATACTGTGTTTTCAGTACCATAACCAACGATAACAGTTATCACACCAACTTGCTGAATATTATTTAGTGCTCAAGTTGAAACCAGAGGAAGTGCTTAAGTGTTAGAACACAGAAAGAGGTAGATGAAATAGATGTTTAGAGTTCTGGGTTTGATGGGACAACAAGCAGTTTAAACAGATGTGTTTCTACTTTGTAGAGAAAGATGGGGAGAGATTCTGCTGCCCTTATTGTAAGGCCGGAGTAGAAAAGAGCCATGACCAAGAGGAGGGGCCCTTTTGGGTAGGGAGGGTCAGATGACCAGAGGATGTGGAGCAGAGTGGGCTTGCAGGAGTGTGAGGCACCATTGTGTTACCAAGGGTAATTAACTGAAAGGAGGCTGTAGTTTCAGGGTATAGTATTATAATTTAGGAGAGATTTGGTTTGAGATGACAGCTGGTCATCCAGGACAAGACATCAACTAGATAGGCTTTGATGCATGCAGCAGCATCAGCTTCAGTGGGCAATAAGAAAAGAATTCACAGTGTATCATCTGCATAGCAGTGGTAGGAAATGCCATGGGAAGATATTGAACACAGGGGTTTTGTGTACATGGAGAATAGTAATGGACAAAAAACCAATCCCTGTTTGCATGTTAACAGCATCAATGATATACAGAGGTCCAGCCACGAGTGCCTGACCTCACTAACCACTTGTTCTGCTGAAGCATTAAGCCTAGCCCAAATTAATGTGGCAAGTGAGGAAGTATGAGCAGAGTTAAATCTAACACAGAGCTACACCACCTTAATGTTTCCTGAAGGTAATGATAGGCTACTCCATGCTACTCCAATGTGTCCAGTTGTACTGCTGCATATTAACTTTGATATTTGTGTCAGAGAGCAGTGGAAACAGCAGTGTTAAATATTTAATACAGCCTCAATTTAAGCCTCATAGTTTATAGGAAAGATGAAGTCTTGTTCCATAATTGCACTTGAGACAGCTGAGAGAGAGAGAGCAAGAGGGAGACCAAATATTTGAGAGAAAGAAGAAATGTCACATGCAGAAGAGTCTTGCTGGGGGAGAAATGCGGTGTGAAACAGGATGTTCCAGTCGATCGATGTTCAGCTGTGGGGGCGGGGTTTGGGGGTTTATGTGTGATTGTAACTGTCAGCACTGCTCAAACTGCACTAGTGACTTTTGTCCCAGGACAACAGCTCCATATCTGATTGATTCTGTCTGTTTCCCATCTCCTCCTGCCTGTTTCTCTCTCTGTGCTCTCACCACAAGGTGTCCTTGCATCACAAGTCTCGGAGGAAACAGAGAGGTAAGGAGAGCAGTAATTTTGTTTCCATCTCCCCAGCTCTAGGGGTCACGTAGCTCTGTGGTTTTACTCTGAAATGTACTTTCAACACAGGCTATCTGTGAGTGGAAACAGACGCTTTGATTAGTGGCTGCTTTGGCTTGAAACAAGTACTATATGATGTATAGATTTAGAGCTGAACAAGCTAACATATGTACTGTGTGTGTGCATGTGTGTGTGTGTGTGTGTGTCTGTCTGCCTGGAGGGATATCATAAGATGATACAGATTTGATACAGGTGAGTGAAAAGGTAATATTTCTCAAACACAAAATGGGAGTTATTGGATGGCAGCTGAATGTAAGATTTATTACATGCCTAATAGGTAAAGCAAGGCTAAAACATATTCAACTGTGAGTAAAGATTATTGTTTGAGTCTCATAAAGATAATTCTTTTTCCATGATAATTTACTGTGTTATTTATTGTTTAATGATTTATAATTTAATTCAAAGAGTGTATTAATTTTGTGTGTTGAAATGACTCGTCACAAGTATACCTTGAAGAGTCAGCAAAGAGTTAGAATTTTTCTGCAACAAGTGATTTAATTTGCAAATGTCTCAGATTGGTATGTAATGCTTTTGTTTTTGGTCTTCTGTGAGAGGTATGTGAGAGCATAATGTTTTCATGCTTACTTTTATTTTTAGCATTGTGAATTTTAAAATTGGTGCATGCTCAAGGAATTTGTACATCAGACATCTTGCAAGTACCTCAGAGAAAACTGAGTCATGTTCTTAAAGGCCAGATATTTTGCCACACATAGTCAGTGTTGGGCTCTTGGAACTGCTAATAGTGATTAAAATAGCCATTCAGTAACACAATGTGTCAACATGAACCTTCCTTCAAGAAGCTGTGAAGTAGAACTTCATCAAGTTGAGTTGAGACAGCCATGAAAGAAGGGACACAATGGCTAAAGATACATTTATTTTGCAAAGTCCAACTTTCTCTGCACAGAGGGTCTAGCAAGGGGTTACCCTAAACCATGTGAAGTCAGCCAACAGTTTCCTCTGCATTCTGAAATTCAAAAGTTTAGCTACCACAGCCAATGCACCAGAGTCATGCCTAGCTAAGAAAGGCAGACTGTATGTGCTTGATCGACCAGAGTTGCTGCTTTTCAGAGAAGAAGCAGGGGACCTTTGAGATTTATGGTCTCTCCTCTGATGTAAGTCCAGCCAGATTCAGATAACGAGGAACTTTTCATCTGAATGTGCGAGCATGAGAAGAAGTGTAACGTGAACACGATTGGTGAGCAGACCGATTCTGGACCTCCTCCCAAAATGCACTCCTCCTGCATGATTACTTTACATATTAGCTGGTGGACAGTGGAGCAGCAAGCAGCATTGATGTTAAGGTGGTGAAACATTCTGCCTCAAGTTTAAAAATAGCTTGTATTTTTAAATACATGAGTTTTTTTCCATTCTCTGTCTCAGACCAAGCTTATAATTGTTAAGATGTTATTATTAATTGTAAGGGAGGCAATGGTACCACCTTTATTACTAGTCAAGTAGTGCCTGTGGCCATTCTGGGTGGAATACTCCCAAGCTGCCACACTCCCGCAGCAGGAAGTATTCTTTCAGCAGGCTTGTCCGCCTCATATGGCCCTGATCACCCTCTGAATACCTGAAAAAGATGCGCATGAAGTCCCTTTGTGCAAGCTAAACTTGCTGATTGAGGTGTTAAAAGTAGCGGTGGTTAACATAAGGTGTCTGTGGAGGACAGTGCACGCTTGTCTGTAATCTCCTGAACTTGCAGCAATGAGCTTGGCTTTTGAAAATATTCACATGCAAATATTCAGTGGCCCTTTATAAGTACTTATGGAGTACATTCATCTATGCCAGTTGGGCACATAGGTGAGGTAAACAACCCTTGTTGCCTTTTTAAGGAGAGGATATTTTTACAAGCAATGTGAGAATGAGTCGAAGGAGGATATCTGTGAAGGAGCTGGGTCAGGTGGACTGTCAGGGCTGGCTATACAGGAAGAAGGAGGGCAAGGCATTTTTGGGGATCAAATGGAAGAAGTACTGGTTTGTTCTGAAGAAGACATCCCTCTACTGGTACACAAGTCAAATGGTGAGTCATGAGGTGAGAACACTGACACATGCTTCTTGTCAGTCAGGCCAGTTTTTACTAGAAGATGCTGTAGGTGGCAGTTGTGTTTACTGTAGCTGCCTGGTGACGTGCCTACCCCCATCACATTTTGACAGCGGTTTGAGGATTTTTACGAATAATTTCACAAAATATAAATTGCACAACTATAAGGTTAATTTTGACATGTATTCAAAATCTGACATGCATTTAATTAAAAGAAATCCCAGTTGTAGAAATTTGCATTTACATATATGTTGATACACATAACCAAGGATGAGATCCCCCAGACCATGCAGACCTTGTGACCTCCCTGAACACCACATACAGTAATTTATACAAAGTTTAAATGTTAATATGAATGCTTTTGGACTTCTTTGTTCACCTTTTGTAGGCTGAGAAAGCGGTGGGGTACATAAGCCTTGCAGATTTCACTATTGAACAGGCTGTGGAGTGCAAGAGGAAGCAGTAAGCATTTTAACCATGTTCTGAGCTTCTAAAAAAAGTTCTTTACAGTTGTGATAGAAACCAGTCATTAGAAGGGGAACTGAACTTTGAGGAGGTTATGTTTGTATGTCTCGCAGAATCTGCTACCAGCCCACTGAGTCATGGCAGCGTTCACATATAGTCCTACCTTGTAAATATATGGGCCATATTCCACAGTGGTATGAGAGTAAAAAAAGTGAGGGAATAATGAAAGATTATCCTGTCTGAGTTCTGTGAACGGTAATTTATGTAATTCAAAAGTAATACTTCCTTAGCTGCAGCGTAGTGTTTTGATTAAATATGCTGCATAGCTGCCTAGCTGCATAGTGAGGAACATGTAGGTCACTGAAGTAGTTTTACTCACAGGCATGGTTACTGTTTTACAGTGTGGTCACTTTGCCACATTAGGTAGTCTGCCTATGGAACCTGAGTGATCTGTTTGATCAGATATGCCACTAATTCCTCCTGAACAAGAATGAGCAAGAAGTTTTTTTTCTTTATTTGTACTGGTAAACACATGATACAAATAGCTGCTTGTCTTCTTCATATGGCTGTTAGCATTTGTGGGAGTGCTGATTATTTGTCTCAATATTGTTTTATTTTGATTTTCTTATCAGTTTTCCTTATTCTCAGTAATGTCTGCAGTCTGCATGGACACACTATCCATTTTATACAGCTAGACATTGTTTATGTGCCTAAATGAAATAAAAGGTTAAGTTATTGCTCAATAGTTGAATGAAAGATTTGAGACAGCTTCCTTCTATTACACTATATAACTATCCCTACCAGCGATAATGCATTATTAATTATTTGTCTGGATATAATGTCAGTTCTTCAGCTGTCAGTTCAATTTCCAGATATTGTGTAGATCTGTACCCCTGACCTGTCCTGAGCAACCTCTCAACCTGTCCTCTTGTCTGAATATTGAAACTCCTGTCCTTCACACTAACCCAGCTCTCCTGTATTCCTGTCTCACTGTCTGAAGCTCAGACTTTCATCTTATTGACCACATTTTCCTGTAACTCCTCCTGACTTACTCTCCTGTAACTCCTCCTATCTTACTCCCTTTAACTCCTCCTGTCTTACTCCCCTTGAGCTCCTCCTGTCTTACTCCCCTTTAACTCTCCTGTCTTACTCCCTTTAACTCCTCCTGTCTTACTCCCTTTTAGCTCCTCCTGACTTACTCTCCTGTACATCTCTTGCAGTGCAATGAAGGCCTGCAATCCTAAGATCATGACTTTCTACTTTGCAGCAGAAAGCAGCAACGATATGAACAGGTGAGAGGGGGGGCTGAGGGGGAAAGCAGGTAGGGCTGCTGTAGCAGAGCAGTGTGGTTTCTTGCAGGCCTGCTGAGAAAAGATTGTGTGTGAAGTTCAGCAGCAAGTAAAAGGAGTCTGGTGCTTAAATACAGCCAGTGATTCATTCAGTGAGATTTTCCTCTCAGTGGAATGGGGCTATTGGTTGTGCTGTCACAAGATAAGTCTGTGACAGCAGCATTTGTACAATGTGAAATTGAACTTTTAGCATGATCTCCAAAATCTTGATCTTATGCACCTTAAACATCAGTATTTCTCACCTGTTGCATCCCTGGGTTAGTTATAGTATTACATCAGTTCCAGTCTGAAACAACAATTACGGTCAAAGTATATGTATTTCCGACAGAAACTTGTTGTGTTAATGTCTTACAGACGAATGTTCTTTTTAATTTATATAAACCTCAGAGCCTCCTTTTCTTGTCTCCTCACAGCTGGCCCAAAACAGACGTGTGACAAAATATGCTTTGACCACATGAGAAATTGTATTAGAAGTATTGGGTAGCAGGCTACTGAAAACCTTACCAACTCTAGCTAATGAAGAAACATTTATAAACATTTCATGATGCATTTTTGGGGCCAGTCCACAGCAGCTGTAGCATCAGTCATTTTCTCTGAGCCAGTCTTTGCAATGGGCTCAAAGGCAAATGGCTAGCAAGCTGATCATCTGACTGAGAGTCCACAGGAGCATAACTGTTCAAACAGCTCCTCTGTTTTATAAGTATTTATTTAAGCAAAAACAGGAAGTTAAATTAGCTGGAGGGGGACCTAAAAATCATCATACCGTTTGCAGACCATTGTCTCTGAGAGTAAGGATTTCACTCTATGAGTATAACAAGGGGGTTTAAAAAAGTCTTTTCTCTTTTATTTTTGGTCCATTTCAGATGGCTGAATAAACTTCAAGAGGTTTCCACACAGAATGAGGTGTCAGAAAGAAACAGTGAAGGTTACTTCAAAATGATTCATTGATTGTCTGGTTGGATGTTTAATTCATTGGCTTTTTATTTACTTAGGCCATCCAAGAATGTTTGAACAAGAAATACTTATTTATGACATATCTGAAAACAAATTACTGCCCACTTTTGAAGCACTTAAAAATTATTTTGTTTGTGTGTATGTGTGCGTGTATGTCCATGTATGTGTGCGTGTATGTCCGTGTATGTGTGCATGTATGTCCGTATATGTGTGCATGTATGTCCGTGTATGTGTGTGTGTATGTCCATGTATGTTTGCATGTATGTCCTTGTATGTGTCCGTGCACACGGATGGACATTTATAAAGAGTGTTACAGTGAAGCAAGTGATCACGAGGAGGTTGAGTCAACAGACCCGGTGCCTCCCTCAAATCCGAAGCAAACAAGCACAACCTTGGTGAGTCTGTCACCCCGGGCCATGCTCATCCCACATTAGACCACACAGTTACAGGCAGTACTACTACGTGATTAAGCATCCCAACATGACACAATGCTACACTGGTCAGTTCTCAGTTGAAATAAATAATTTTGTATTTAGTTTGCTAAACCTGTCCTCTGGTTTACTTAAACAAGTTATGTGTTCAGCCTAAACACATACAATCAATGCAACCAGAGTATGCAAGCCAACCTTCAGATCCATTTTATACTTGGCACTGACAGAACAGCCTGTTCAAGAATCACAAGATACTGATCACACCAAGAATATTTGTGAGAATAAAAGCTCTGTGTGGCTTCAGGACTGGCATGTTATTGTTTATGTTTTTAAAGCTGGAATAAATGGATTTGTTTGTCAGTCTAATGTTCTCCATTGATTATTCTATCATTGGCTGATAACATGAGTTACCTTGAATCACTAATAAGAAGCTAATGATTTATGGAGTTTGCAGTGTAAGGTTTGAAGGATGGAAGGAAGACTTTTTGAGTGTCTGTTGGGTTTGAATTCATCAGCTGATATAATGACCTTTTTGCATTATAAACACTTCCAGCAACACACCAACCTTAGGAAAACATTTTTGATGGAAGTAAATGCATTCTATTGCAGCAGATCTCCAGTAATGTTTAGCCAACTCTAACTCATGATTTTATAACATCTATCATCTGATCAACTATTAAATTTAAGTGTGTTTCACAGTACTCATATTGTAGCCACTACGATCTGACTTATGTGTGTTTTGCTCAGGTCAGCTTCCCACCACCTTCCCCATCACCTTCCACATGTGACGCTGGAGACTCTGGTTCCTCCCCTTTCAGTGCAGTGGCACCACAGAACTCTGCCTCAGCCAATCACAGCAAGTCCTGGCTGGAAATATCCACTTGCTCTTCCCCTGAGGTCTGCTCCTCACAGGACGCATCTGAATACCCCCCACAGACTGGCGGTGAGACCTGCAGGGTTGAGGGCTCACAGAGTCCTCCGTCCTCTCAGGACACCCCAGTGATTATGCTGAGTGGGGACCTTCATAAGGAGGAAGTCATGTCCCTCTCACCAGTCTCCGCTGAAAATGGTTAGCACCCACTTCACCTGAGAAATGGAACCATGGGTACCAAACAAGACCTTCACTGATGAGGTGTATCAGCAAAAGTGGTCTAGGATTAGGTTTCCCCTCGATCAACCTTATCTATAATGAGGTCAAAGCTAAACTCAGCATAGATCATGACTGCTACTTTAAGACGTTTTGTGTAGACAGGGCCAGATTATTATTATTATAAATATTATTATTGTTACTGTTATTGTTGGTATGGTTGTCACATTTTTACAAATAGTGCAGTGTAGGCAAAATTACGTGATAATTATGGATTGCTGTCTTTGTGCAAGGTTAGTATAGCTGATAGTGGCATCACCAAGATAGACCACTTCCTGTATACCAAAGAGCCTCAAAGTCAGTCAATCTTTTCTGTAGCATCTTTAGGTATCAGATCCTCCCATGCATACCAGCTCCATGCATAATAGATAAGGTTTGCTCAGGCATGTTGTCCTTAGGCTGGCAATTGGCTCTGCATTTTGCTCATAGTGGCATCAGTGTTTTTACAGCACACCAGGAGACAAAGAGTGGACTGTGTATGTGGGGAGAGACATCATTCACACTGAACTGGGCAAATGAATAGGTCAGAGGAGAAAATGTGAATATTTTGGCAATAACATACTATGAACTGACATGCGCATAAAATGGGCACATGTAGGCTCATTTTTAATTGTTTTTAAGAACTTGAAACTAAAAGTGTTCATTTGGTGTTTCTAATATCATGTTGAGCACAAGATGTTGTATTGAATTTAGTTGTCAAAAGCATTTTCCTTAGTTAACACCTCCTTTAACAATAATGGACTTCAGCATAATGTAAAAAATGTCACAGAAGTATGGAAACCATTTTTTTTTCTGCATGAGAAATTAATTGGTCTTCAAGAAAAACTGTAGCCATGATCATAGTCGCTTTTTAATGCTTGTTGATATACTGTATGCACATACACATGTGTTGTAAAAATCTGGAAATGTGTTGTGCTTTTTGTGATTTTAGTGAGGCACTGGAAAGATATTTTTTAACATGGTCTTTATTGTTTTTTAGACATTCAAAGAGGCACCTCTGATGAAATGGAAAAACTGTACATACATCTAAAGCATGCAAGCCTGTCTCCAACTGGAGAACGCAAGCCTTGTACGAAAAAGGAATTCAGAAGCTCCTTTATAAAGCGTTGCAAAAACCATACCCTTAATGAAAAGTTACATGTTGTGCGGACTCTGAACAGCACTCTTAAGGTAGGTTCAGCTTACAGATTTTGACACTAGAGGGCAGCATCAGACTAATCTAACACTGAAATATTAAAGACTAATCTGAAATATTATTTAGATATTTAGATAACCAACAGCTAAGTGAGAGTTTATGTACCCAGTTGATGACCAATTGCAGATTTGTTTTTTGTTTTTTGCCTTACATCATATTTTTTGGCTTATCTTATTGACTGACTGGCAAATTGGATTAGACTTCAACACTGTACCATTGAATTTGACCCAAAAAAAATTAATTTCACTATCTGTTGCGGCACCTGAGTTAAAGCCTACCCACTTTCCTCTGTAATGTAGGCAAAAGAGGCAGACCTGTTGACCATTGAGCAGGTGCTAGCTGAATCCAATCAGAGCGCCGCCAGGTACAGGCAGTGGAAGGAGGCCAATGTGGTGCTGCTTCAGGAAATCTTCAACCGGCAGAATCCTCAGGGGGCCAACCCAGAGCAGCCTGCCGCAACAGCCCAGGAAACCTTCTATTCTGAAACCAGTGTGTGAACCAGTGTGTGAATGGACATGGCAAAGACCACAAGCCAGGCTTTAGGCCTCTGGTCATCAGTTCCCAACAGTAGGCATGTGCTCCAAGAAACTGGAAACTTGTGCCAGATGAGCCAAATGAGAGCATCTCCACAGGTTTTTCTGTTTCACTGCAGACCATATAGCTCTGCTCAGCTGGCTTGCTGTGTGGCTGACCATCAAACACCAGAATAGAAGGAGCATGTTGTTGGGGACCATTGCATTAGTGCTTTTAACTTTTAAAAATCTGCTTCATATACGATCGTAATTTGTATTTGTTTTTATCTGTGTGGACTTTGACTTTATGCATTGCACGATATGCACTGATATAACTGGACAACTTGTTTGGACTGATACTTCAACCACAGCAAACTGTTTTATTCAGTGAAGTGGGTAGTGTCTTTATGTCTTTTTTGGTGTTGTCATGTTACTTGAACTTTTGTTCTTGTGGTTTAGTATTGTGTTGTTTTCATCTTTGTCTTTGACTGGAACATCCACCCACGGCAATATTTTGTTTTTTTTTTAGAACAATATAAAACAGGGAAGCAGGACTCTCCGTTACAAAATCTTTCATCATACTGCATATAATTCAATAAATATTGCACTATTGCATCTTATCTCAAAGACGTGAAGTTGGTGTGGAAATGAAATGCCCTACTTGGACAACATGAAGTTCTGTCTGTCTATTAGAATTTGAAATGGATGTTGGACCTTCTTTTCAAGTGAAAATTGAGAATGATCTAAGTATGTCACATGAGCGGTGAACAAAGTTTATGTGTCAACGTGTGTAAATTGTAAAAAGATTTCGTATATTTAATGTAAACCTTAATGTGTAATATATGTATGTTGTACATGAGATGTTGTAAGAAAATTAAGTGTGTGCTTCTTTTGAATTTGTTGTAATGTTTGTACTGTGCACATGAAGGGTACGTAATTTTAGCATTTCTGATTAAAAAAAAAATTCGGCATCCTGGTTTGACTAGCTGCATTACTTGCACCCGCCCCCTGCGGTCGCCGATTTGTTGTGATTTATCTTCTCATTGGTGCCAACGGCCATATTGACTGTGGTCCACCTTTCCCAAACGCCAACTGACAGCATGCAGCTTACCGGGTGGTGAGAACAACACCAACATATGAGACGCTGCATCACGGAGAGCATTCACATGATGGAGGCCGTTAAAGCTTTCAACGGCGAGGTTTGTACAATTTTAACTAAATTAATTCAGTGGCGTGATGCCATTTAGTTACATGGTTTTTTTTTTTTTAACAATGCACCGTTATTTTGTGTTCATGCTGGATGGGAGGGGTCATTCGAAGCACTGGGCCGCATCCTAGCATTTTTTCTCTAAATGAGCATACTCTAAATTCGTTTGAGTTACGGTGTACAGATAGCTCGTACACATGCTTAGGTAGTTACAGCAATAGACAAGAACATTTTCTCCCTGTAATTGTAGTATGACTTACATACACGAGTATTGCTTGTTGGCTACAGAACAAAACATTGAAACAGTTGCTATAACTATCTAACTTGTTACCTTAGAGACAAATTTGAGCTAATGTTAGCTATTTGCTTCGTATATTAATCGTAGATACTGGTGCAAAAATAGTAAATATAATATAAAAGTAAAAGCAATGTTGGCTTGCAAGATGTATAGCTGGGTAGCCTTAATAAGACACATCTTTCATCTTATTTATTAATGCAATGCGGTTATGTCAGTGTAGAGCTATCACTAACGTAAGCTTGGCAAATCATTTTTACATTCAGACAGCGTTACCAGGCAACGAATACTTACTAGTAGATGCATAACAAGCTGCTCATCGCAGCAGAGATAGCGCAAGTGAATAGCAATTTTAATTAGAACATGCAGCTGGCAAAGCCAAATTGAAAGAAATTAAATGTTATATTACTAAAATGCAGAAAGTTGACAAATTGTCTTGTCTGGATAAGACACACGTAGTATTTGGTGTTCGGTTAATTGGCGCGAGTTGCAATCTGTCTTTAATAACACTGTCGGTGCACTTTGCTCACAGGATCATTTTGTGAAATCACTGATATGGAAATGCAACGTTAGCTTACTCGCTAGTTATGCCTGCGCTGCGATTGCCACATTAGTCTTGCTAACTTGACACTGGCTAGATACAAGTGGGTGTTGGGGGAAACATAACATAGTTTTTCCCACAATGTTATTCAGTAGTTGATCGCTATTGAATTGGCTGTGTTCTCCACTCCGTTTGACAGCTGTGATACTGTCGACAAAGCAGCTGTTGTCGAAACCAAGTGACGTCACTGCAGTATCCTAAATCAGCCCAGTCAGGTCGTTTAACAAGTCTCCCAAACTTACTGATCAGCGCCTGACTGACAGAATGGTTGTAGCCACAATCAAACGCTTTTAATGTGTGTATATTCAATTTTAAGCTAACCTGGTCACATTTAGGTGTCATATTGGCAAACTTAGGTAGTGGAGGTTTAAGCCACTGTTATTCTCATTTTTAGGCATTTAGCAGACGCCCTTATCGATAAGGAGGGAATGAATTTTTACACTCTATCCATTTATATAACTGAATATATTTACTGAAGCTATTCAGATGATATAATTTTTTCAGGGCTATATAATGCAAATGCTATGTTTGAGAATTCAACCTACAACCTTTCAATTGCTTAAACATTTTTAAAATCTACAGTTCAGCATTTGGGTGAAGGAAAACCAATCATTGAATTATTTGTTTTTCTGTGGTATTTTTGTCTTTCAGCTATATTCCCTAAATGAATACAAGCCTCCCATTTCCAAAGCAAAGATGACCCAGATTACAAAGACTGCTATAAAAGCTATAAAGGTAAGTAGTTAGTGTGAAAGAAACTTAAAAAAAGTCAAGCACACAATACTACACAGAAAATGAAACTGTAAAAAATGCATTCAAGATATTTATCCCAAATTTCAAAACCATTTAATAGCTTTTTCTTGTAGATACAATTATACTGCCAAAATGTTCAGTTTTGTGTACAGAGATAATGCAAGTCACATATTTTGCAGAATATTATTTGACATGCAGATAGGTGCAGAGGCTTCAAAATTTAGTAAGACTAACCATCCTACCTACCATCCAAGCCCTTTTCACATGCCAAAACACATGCAACACCTTGATTATAATACAAAGAAGACTTCAAATGACATCCACTTCATATCTGATTCAGTACATCTAACATTCTGAACCATTTTAGAGCCTGACAGTCTTCAGTGCCCTCTGCCATTTGCTGTGTGCATTTACAGGCAATTTTGATTCTAAAATAATAAACCATTGTATATGCCCTTAATCAAAGTTTATTATTAAATATTTTAACTGATTTTTTTATACATCCCTATTAAACTGAAATTAATTCTTATGAAAACCAGGGAAACCCGAGACCCAGGATTTGTAATGTGTATGGAGTATGTATAAATTAATTCTGAATTTGTCAAGAATCTCCTGCATCTTGTCGACTGCCAAGAATATCACTGCTCTCTTGGGATTTAGACATGGTAGTCAGACATTCTGTCAGACTGCAGGACCAGCTGGGATGCCAACACCAATCACATTTTGTACAGTTCAGCATCCTAAGGCAGGGCTAGCAGGAGCAATTTCACTTGCAGGAGAGGCTTCAGCAAGCTGTGTTACAAGCCTGTGGCTGCAAGGGTTTTAAAGATTCGATGCACCAACAAAAGTGTTTGAAGAGCAGGGAGCTTGAACAATATGAAGTGGTGTTCCACACCGGTGTAGAAGTGCGTCACCAGTTTCTTTGAGCGAATGTGTCCTTTTACCCTGTGGCGGTCCTGTTGTCTTTGAGTACATTGGAAATTTCCGGTCATTCACCATCATATTCTGTACTCAGAGAGTGTAAAAAAAAAAAAAAGATGAAACTTGCCCTGGGCTTTAGCTAAACTTTTGAACTTCACTCAAAGTCTAGTAGTTTTTCTGCTTACCTGTTTTTTTTTTTGCCATTACATGTACACAAGTACACCCCTGCTCTGGGAGATCATGTATAAACATTTTATTCTGATTGTGTACAGAATTGAGTATATCAGGATGCAATTTCTTAACTATAATGATATCGTATGATACTGACTATAGTTACACAATTCTCATCCTCACTGTATGCATTGTGAACTCTCAGTAATGGTTTTGCAGTGTGTGGTTTTCAGTAGGTGTGTGCTTCATTTATAACAGAGGACTCTTGATTACTGGCCTGTGTCAGCCCTCCATAGCAGTGATGGGGGATTCATTTTTGTAAATCCTGTAAGAGGTGGAGTTTGACCAAGTGGATTAATTAAATATTTAAATTAATCAAGAGATTTTGGTCTCCACTGCAGAAAAATGCCTAATTCGTGAGCAGCTTCTAATAGCCATTTTTGGTTTCTTGATGCCTCATACTTCCATCACTGCTAATCAGCAGGATACATGCTGACAGTCATAAGGCTTGGGCAGAGACAGGCAGTCATTTTTTTTCCCAACCCAATCATGACATTATAATCACTAGTTGTATTTCCTAAAGGTCATAAAGCTACAAGTGAAACTTTGCATTGAGTTGTTGCTATGAATGGTTTTATGTGCATTCTCTTTGTTTTCCTGTGAATAACACCTCTCTCCCTTCCCTCAGCGGCCCTGCCAGCCCCCCAAAGCACTGAAAGGGAAGCAGGAGGAGGGGCGTGCGAGAGTAACACACAGATAAGGGAGTCCTAACCAGCTTAGGTAGGAGATGGGCTGTTTCAAGCACAGAGGATGAAGAACCACACAAAAAGTAATAGGCCTACAGGTGGATAGGAGTCAATCCATCATGAGTAGATGAGGTTTAAAGCGCTGCCTGTTTGGGCTCCTGTCCATCTCTGTCAGAGTGACACCAGTTTATCACTTTGGACTAAGGAGGCGTGGCACATTCCAGGTTATTTTTCATATGGTATCCTCATGAGATTGTGATGAGGTGATTTTCCATGTGATGTTCCAGCTGGTGCCCTTACTAAGGACATATGTAGTAAGAAGGTAGAGGGTGTCCGAGCTGAAAAAGTACAGCTGTACTAAGTGTGGATTCAGTAATTTCACCTATATGGCCTGACTGTATTGGAGGTGACATGCTGGTCACCTCCATCTGCTGGTCCCTCTGGTCTTTTTTCCCTAATATAATACAAAATACAAAAATAGCAGGTATTTCCTGTGGCTGATGAGTGCTGAATGCGGTCTAATTTGTCTAAGTCCTGAACATGATAATGACACTACAGTGTCACAGTAAACCTTTCCACAGCATTTTTGAAGTTGTTCCTTGGTCAGACAAAACAAGACATTTAATGATGTCACCTTGTGCTCTAGAAAACTGTAATTGGCATTTTTCACTGTTTTCTGTTGGTTCGAGTTAGATAGTTTAGAAAGTTTCTGTTACAAGGGATGCAGGGCTTTTCATGGCCTGGATGGGAAGAAGCTTGTAGACTTGTGTCCTGTGACAGAATCATGAACTGTTTAGTTAGGAGCCTAAAGTTGGTATGATTTCTTATTTCATGTCATTTAGTTGCTTTGTTAAGGGAACAAGCAAAGTGATTCAATTTGTACCATGACTCAATTTAAACCGAAGACTAGGCAAACCTGGTTTATGAATGTGGTCATTCACATGAATTCGATACGCTTGACTTTGTCTGTCCATAACGAGGTTAGCTAAACGAGTGTTTGCCATCCTTCTTTGGGGTACCTTTGTTTTCCTTAGTCGCTCACCATGAGCCAACAGGTTGTTGTCAGTGAGTGCACCTCTCTTCGTGGCACTCCTGTTTTAAGGTTTGAACCATGGTTTTTTGGTGGAAAATGGTCTTTAGCTCACAACAATGTGTATCAGCAGAGTATATTACTGTAGGAAAAACAGCAACACAAGAGTACATTATTCTAATTGCAAAATTAGAGAAAAAAGGCAAATCTGAGCTGCCAAGTGTATTGTTATGCTAAGTTGTAGTCCTACTAAAACAAATGATTCTCAATCCACTAACCATAGTCTTTACCAAACCATTAATAAGTGGAAAGGCTAAAACCAAGTACCACATCTACATTTAACAGAAAAGAAAAGAATGGACAACAGTGTGCTAACACTGCATGTCATTGACATGTCCAATGGCTTGCGTCTAGTGCCAACTGTGCCAGGTCGCCCTGTGCGCCAAAGCCTAACTAACTTTGTAGCCTTTGTGCTAGCTCCTTGATGCGTTGAGTTTGATCGTCAGTTTGTGGGACTGCAGAGTAAAAACACAGCTGGCAGTGTACACATAAAGGGAGTTGTCCTGTCTGTACTGAAATCGTGGCAGAGCCTGCAGTGATTAGATAGGGTTATGAATATGATTAGGTCAATGGAAATAACAACAAGAAATCCAAAATTTTGTTTATTTCAACTGTGATGGTCAAAAAGCACTTAATAGCCCCTTTTCCACTGTTGGAACATAAACTGTCAGGACAACAGTATTTCCCCGCTATTTCTTTAAAGGCTTTGAGTGAGGCCAGTTTGGGGCTTTGAAAGGGAACCTGTCCTGAAAAGCAGTCTTTGTGGTAAATTGGTCTGTCCACCAATAATATGGTTTAAAAAAAAAGTGCCAATTACAGCATGCCAATCTCTGGATCAGTCACTGTTGACATCAAACGCATGACAGATTTATTCATTGTGAATGGGATAATGAGATATCTGGAGATTGGAATGGTGTAACTGGTACCTTTTTTAACCACATTATCATTGTAGCTTGCAGCTGAGTTTCCCAGCAAAAATGTAGGTCTTCTGTAAAGCCTCAAAATGGTCTAAATCAGATGTTGGTTCAAAGGTTTTGATTTTAAGTTACTGCTGTACCAAGAAGGGAAATTTGGGCCTGAGTGCAGAGCAGATATAATGCAAGGTTTTTTAGGACATTACCTGAGATTGCAGGTAAATATGTGTACCTTTGGCTGGCTAACTGATGAGTTAATGTGCCCTTAATTAGCTGGCTAGCTAGTTGTTCATAGTTTAGGCAACTGTAAGTGTCATTTTTTCTTACCTTCTAGAGGTACACTGAAATTTCTGAGTTCATTGTTTTTGTTGTGCTATATGTGAATCAGCCGCAATTTTGACCTGCTGCTGTTATAGCAAGCTCTCACACTCAGCTTCACCCTGTCCAGTATCAAATGTAAACATAGTCTTCAGAGTTCCAGTTCAAGTAAGACAATGGGATGCTAAGGAAAAACAGCAGGGCTCCCTTACTGCTTGTTTTGGTCATAATTCTTTGTCCTCAGGGGGAGAAGCAGCAGCCGGTGTACCTGTAATGATAGAGCCTGAGCAGAAACACGCTTTTAGGCTAGGCCTAAATATTTTATCTTGTTAGCCTATTTTTGTCCCTGTAAGTGAATGACCCATCATTCAAACTCCATAATTCAATTCAAACAATAAGAGGAATCAATTTAGTGGGGTCACAGGTCTCTGCTTGAAGTATGGGTGATTTGACTGTCTTCACATAGGCCTGTATGTGGACATTAATCATCAAATGAATTAGTTAGGTTAGCTCTCTTGTATAATTTTGAGTCCCAAGTCAGAGGAGAATTGTAACCTTTTCTTACTTATGTGCACACTTCAGCACCTGGCATGTCTCCCTGCCATTTAACCATTCAGCATTGTACCATAGGCCATCTCCTTATGCATAGCAGCTGGAGAGCTGACTCCTTGTTTATGAGCCCAAGTTAGATTGTAACATTGCCACTTGGAGCCAGATATATGATCAGGAGCAGTGACAGAATTAGGATTTGGTGGAGAATGTCAGAGGCTATTGAACTAAATGGATGTGGACTATGGTATATCACTACTTTGGTCACACCTTTGCAAAGTACTATTTACCTTCATTTGGACCCTTGTGAGAACCTGTTTATGTTGTTTTGGTGGACCAGATAACTTTCTAGTTTCGCAGTCACAGTTCATGGTGAAATGCTTGACTCTGCTGTCTCCTAAAGTAATGAGGATACATAAAGATGTGGACTAATAATGAGAGCAAACAGTTAGATGTAGTTTGCAAGAGATTGGTTGAATTTTGTTTGTTAACATCCCCCAGTGTGTATTTTTTGAAAATACTGTGATATGTCATTTTATTGTTCTCTGTCAGTATTATTTTTCCTTATTATCAAATTGTAAAAGACTACTCATACCAAACGTTGACTTACACTTTTCCTGTTTTCAATTTTTTTGGCATACTCCTGAAAAGAACAGAAGGCTATACAAAGATGTATGGTGACTCTTAAGTCTAACCCTGTGGTTTGTTTGCCACCAGTTAAATATCATTGCCATTTTTTTTAAGATCATAGAGCATGTATCAGCATTTGGACTGACTCCCAGTAAATCATTTGAATGAAATAGGGATGTGCACAGGCTGCAGTTCAGACTATATTGTTTAACATTTGCACCAGCGATGTGCAAAATCTTTTCACAGCAGTGTGGGGTGAAAAATAGGGCAAGAGTGGCTCCCTTTACCCATCTCATCTCTCTCTCTTCTCTTACCAGGCCATCTTTTTCCTCCTCTCCTCTTCCTTCTTTACCTTCGCTCCTCTTTTCCCTCCATCTGATTTTCCTCCATTCACTCTTTTGTCATGACAAGTCTAGCTGTGTTCCCCTGCCTTTCATTCTGCAGTTCTTTCCCTTCCTCTCATCAGGCCTCATTATGTCTCAGCTAAGCAGAAATTTCCCTGAGGTCAGGCCTTGTGTTTGGTCTTGTGAGCTTTACTGAGCTATAAAGAATCAAGATGGACTGCTACATGCTGCATAACTGCACATTTATTAGAGTATCACGTTGGGCTATGACACATCAATTTATGTAGACAGGTGATAATGTAAACAGATGCAGGAAATATTGTTGTTTTATGGTTGTGTATTGTAGTATTATTGTGTATAATATTGTTGTATTGTACTACAGATTTCTGTAGTAACACCATGACTTATCAATGTGTCATTGCATACAGTGCATTACAGCCATTAGAGACCTAGCCATCATCACACACAATAAGATGAAGATCAGATTTTATAGCTTTTTTATTGATTTTGAGTATCAGATTATTGTATTATATCTACTCAAACCTTTGGCATTTTCAGTTTCTGCCAAATAGTGAAAAATTAACTTTACATGAACCGCTCCTATAAAAACAGATCATATGATGTTAATATAAATCTGAATGCACACTAGAATGGCACATATATATAGTTGATACTCATATAAAAATGAAATTATATTTAGCTCGAATGGACAGCATGCAGTTGACAGTATTGTTTGCATAGGTGCTTGAGAAATGAAGTTCTTAAAGGTCCTGAGGATGATTTCTGTCATGTGTCTCAGCCTGTGAAATCGATTGCTTTTATGTGTTTATGTTACACTTGAGAGCCATGTTGTTTTGCCAGGGCTTGAAAGCGTTGCTGTCTTGTCTGTTTTGACTGTTCAGGGCCAATGACTTCACATGATTTGTGGGCATGTGCAAAGTGCAAATAATTGTTATCCTTTAAGGACTACTTTTATCATAAGTCATTTGGAATAGTAAATGGAAAAGGAAATGTACAGGTTAATTCTAAAATGCAAATGAGAAGTTTCTCTGTGTGTATTTATTGTGTAACGTCTGCATTAAAACTGGCTTGAGGCCCCAAAAACTGTATAGTTTTTCTGGACTGATATTGTGTAGCGAGCTTGTTGACATGCAGATGAGGACTAAACAAATTCAGCACATCAGTTCCTGTATATGCTGAAAATATATTTTCTCTCTGGCAAAAATGGTACTGAGAAAGTGAAGTAGGAATTCTGTATTGTGGTTGTGTTTTGCAATGATGGTGGGGGAAAGACCCACCTAGCTGGTCAGCAGTTAATTGGTCTTATCTAAACTAAAGTGAAAATATGTTGAATGTGGTGATTTCAGCAAGATAAATGAATGTAATTTCAATTTTTGTCTATCTTTTTGAGCAGCTAAGATAAATGTGTGATCTTGTTGAAAGGTGAACACTGACCCTGAAATTAGCAATACCTACCTATGTTTGTAGCATAGAACTGCATGTAATAACATTACTCCATGTAATCTGTTTTAGTTAAAATGATTGTAGTGGAACATAGTTTGAAGAATGATTTAGTCTGAAGAGAGCTTTGTCTTTCATTAAAACATCTTAAATCAGCAAGATGCTGGGTGGTTCATCCTACTGGCCCTATCCTTTGCCTGGCTTGGGTTGAATTTATCACATGCCTGTTTTTGGGAAAAGAATAGGACTCCCCAAAATGATGTGCCAACTCTTTGCCATGATCTGTTGTTTGTCTTCTCGTTATCATTTATCAGAATTGGATGTTGGGATACATATCTTGTGTTGTTGCCACCACAAAAAACTGCTCCACTGTATGGACCATTGTTTATGATTCTACAGTTTCTAAGTTTGGTATTGTAAGCATCAAAATGGTTTTGCTGCTGTGGTGGTTTGCAATCCTGCCATTTACTTGCCATTTATCTGGTTACCATGCTGGTTGTTAATATAAAAAACACTAGCCCTTTCAACTGAGTCAAGTATTGACTGATAGTTTGCTTGCATCTGCAGAAGAGCTGGTGTTGCATGTCATAAGAAACAATAATTCAGTGGATATTTGCACCAAGTTTGAGAAGTAGCTCTGAAGTGGTTTTGTAACTTTGTGCCCTGCCAAATCCAACATGAGGAATGTAGTTTCATGTATATTTCCTACAGAAGCTGAGGATTTCACTCTAATTATATTGATATCATGTACCTTTCCTCATCCAGGCATGGCAAGGGCATAATTGATGCTGTTTGTGATTTGTGGTAATTGTGATAATCGGTTGTCTGAGGTGCTCTAGAGTCATTACACTCATTACATTAATTAATTACTACACTGTGATAATGGGACCTTCCGGTGTCCCTCACAGGCTTGGTTTATATAATAGTTTGCTGTTTACCTCCACAGTGCAAACCTGATTCTTGCATTTGTTTTACAGACTTGCATTTGTAGCTGTGTATTTTTTGTCCCATATTGTGGTGGCGTCATAAGAAATGTTTTGTTATTCATACCAAAACAACTATTTTCTGAAATTAAATAAACTGTAGGTTCCCTAGCTGATCAAAAATCAAAATGTGTAATTGGAGAGAACAATCTTATGTTTTATGAGTTATATTGAATGAAAATCTTCACCTGGTGTATTGTGGAAATTACTGGCAAAAGACTAGTTCTGGTTCACTGATATCAGTTGATTTCAATCATGCGTGGAGATCACTAGAAGGGCTGTTGTGCTGTGTCTCTGAGCAGATGAGTGCACAGCTTGTTCAGCAGTTCATCATGCAGCATTGCTCAAAGGCCCCCTCTGCTGGTCAAAAATTAAGGCAATTAAGTTTTCTGCTTTCAAGCAGAAAGTGCTGTTATTTAGGACAGTCTTCAAAGTATTTTGCAGAAAATTGTAGGCCTTTTTGTGAACCACAAGGGGTTTATACTGTCCATTTTTCCTGACAGAGTAAAGGTTAAAAAAGGCTCTTATCTGGGATGTAAAATACAATACTTTTGTCAGTTTCTGTGCAATACTGCATCCAAATACCCAAAATCATTGATTTTCCCTTGGCCAAGAGTATCTAGAATGGTGTAGTGTGGTTTGGAGGTTCCTGTCTGCCAAAGTGATTGATGGGTGGATAGAGGGAGAGTTGAAACCAGCCCTGTGCAGGACACCGTTGTGCTGCTGCCTGAGGTGTTTTCACACTGTCAGAGGGTGTTGCAGAGACAGAGATAAGGCTCACATCCTTGATGTCACCCCTGTAAGCAGATATAATCTGCTGGAATAACCAGGCCTGAGGTCACTGTCAATCTTTCATAAGCCCCTGTGTCAGTATTGATCCAGCTTGCACAGGCCTAATGCATGACACTGTGACACTAAGTCATCTACTGCACATAATTATGCTGTTAAATACATGTGCGTGAAATGATTTCAGCTTTGCCTTTTTGCACTTTGCAAGCAGCAGGGCTATCAAAAGAGCCAATTTTTCTTCATCTTTCTACCTGAGTTTGTCCATGTTTTCTCCCATTTTTGGAATGATAATTGTGTTTGTAAGCAAATGTTATTGCTGCTGCTGAGAGCACAGACAAGCATGTTCCATTTTAGGTAACGTTGGGCTGCTGTTTGCTGTCTCTTCTTTCAGCTCTGCAGATTGTCTGCTGAGCCTTACTGCTATTCAAGCTTTGGTGTTTCTGAACGGGTGGCCGGTCATTTGACCAAATGCATTTCTCCTTCTGTGGGAGGCAGTACAGCCAATTATACAGTTATGCTCACTGCAGTAAGCTCTAGCTTTGTGGACTTGAAACTGAACCATGGAGGCCATCCACACTAAGGAATGGTGTGGAAATAAAAATATATTGTGGATTTCAACATAGCCTGGTTGGCAGTTACATGGTGGTGATGGGTATCATTCAAAGTGTTAATGGCCTCATTTATTTCATTGCCAGGCCTTTTCTGGGGCCCATTTTGGTCTCCAGCCCTCAGAATCTCAAATCATTCATATGGCTCATATCAGCGCATACTGTGAGTATGTTTAATCTTGGGTAGTGTTGGGTCATGCAAACAGCTAATCCTGGGCAATGCATAAGTGGCCATAAGGATGTCCAGACAGAACGGGTTTCATTTGGATGGATGCTGCCAGATTGTGCAAAAAGAGTTTCCCTCTGGTCAATAGGGTGACTGCAGTTTGGTGGCAATAACTTTGTGATTGTGGCAGGCCTCCAAATATGATTTGATACTTGACAGATCTTGATAAAAGGAAAAAAATGGGTGGGGGGGAATAATAAAAAAAATGTTTTCTATGTCTATAACATATTTAATGTAATTGTTATTATTATGGTTTTCCCGGTAAAGTTATTGTGTTTCGTGTGTTTCAGTCATTAGGGAAAAGGTCTTTCCTGAGCAATTAACCCTGCATTGAATTGTGCAAGAAACATGGATAATGTTGGTGATAAAGGAAATAATGATAGTGATTACTATTATTTGGGCAATGAGGTATTATGGTTATGAAGTGGAGTTGTAAACACAGGAGGTTTTGTTCAGATGTCATTTTCTTTGTTGTGTTTGTTGGGCTAGGACCTGCCCAAGTGAACATGTTCTCTCTGAGCTGTATGTATTCCTAGATGACTTCTGTTCTGCTTTGACATGCTCGTGCTTTGACATTCAATCTCCATAGTAACTTGTTTGAAGGCAAGGACACAAAGGAAATCATCATTTCACATCATATGGCTTTGCATGGGTAAAGAGTAACTTTTGGCTGTTCTCTGATATTCCACAGTAACACATTTAGCTGTAGAATGTCATTTTTTCTAATAGAAAGTATTAGCTGTGCGAGTTGTGTGACCTCCAGGCGCTCAGTTTCTAACAGACAAACCTCAGGCCCTGGTTAGACAAGGCTTCAGATGTATGATGTGGATGTGGTTGGCAGTGGTTTCAGTTTGTCTGATCATTTGATTAGGGGCAGTTATGGTTTCAGTTTGTCTGATCATTTGATTAGGGGCAGTTATGGTTTCAGTTTGGTTTGTAATTTGAGTATCATACACATTAACTGAATGTTTCAGTGGACTTGGACTTCTGTATTCACACATAGACAGACCTTGTTGCAGTGGAGGATAATAGTATGCGCTTGCTTATATTGAGGTTTAATGTTTTTGTCTACCGTGGTATGGGATTATGAAGTTCATTGTTACCCCTTTTTTAATACTGGGGATGCAATGAACTTACTATTCAAATTGCTCTATGTTGGAAATGAGAAGTTACAGGCTCATAGGTATTACTATTTTGGAAATCATTACTAATTGGGAAATGAAAGAGAACCAAAGCTTGTTCCAGAGTTCATATCGGCAGTAATAATACAGTTTGCAAAAAGCAACAAATTGCTAAACAAAGATAATGCAGCACTATATCATAATTTCACTAGGAAGTTGTATGGAATGTTGTAAAAACTTTTGTTTCAGGTTGCAGTGAATAGACACACACACACACACACATTTTCTCAGTCAAAACAAGGAAAGACTGTTGGATATTGTGCTAGCTGAGCTGCTCTGAGTTCTGTCACTTGAAAGTCTACAGCAGGGATGTCAACCTAAAAACGCAGAGTGTTGTCATGTCTACAGGTTTTTGTGGCTTCCTTTCCTGTACCAGCCAACTGTGTTTGCAGGCCTGTGAATGCCAGTGTAGATTTGTGTGTGCTACACCTCTGTTCAGCTGTTCTGGTTTTATTTTTTTTTTTTTTTCAACAATTTCAGGGAATGTATAATTTTGTTTTTAATTAAAAACCATGTATGCAAATGTAACAAAAATATGATTGACTGATAACAGGGAAAGCCAGATTATAAAGTGAACATTGTGCATTTCCTGGAATAAATATTTTTTTGATATCTAACATTGACATTGTTTTGAAGGCTTGTTAATGGAACATTAATATGAGCATTTCAGGAGAGAAGTTGAATCCTAGGCTACACCCTGTTGTGTTGCAAATGATTCATTTTCACAAAATGACACCATTTGTTCAAATATAATAGTAATTGTGAATACAATTTTTGATGTATGAGACACATTCAAGCCAGGGTAAGAAAAAAATTGAAATTTAATTACACCCTTTAAAAAAACTTGGAAAATGTATAAATACTGAAAATGATGAGCATATACCATACGAAATAACGGTCCCCCTTATTCTTGTTAGAATACATTTTCAGCGACACAGATGGCACACTGATATCCTATCAGTACCATTGTCAGTCTTTATTTTAAGACAGGAAATTATAATATATTTAATTTTTTCCAAATTCTCTCAAGTAAACTCTTTGCAACGTTGTCGTATCTTGAGGTGTTCTTACTGAAGTGTGTCATTCAGCTTCAGCTGCTATCAGTTGGCATCCTTTGTTTTATCTAAAGGGCTTATTTTTTTGCATATGTGTGTCTCTGTGTATTTGTGTGTATTTATTTATTGGAATGAATTAACCTATTTTACAGTGTGTGTGTTTTTGAGGGAGATTCTTGTTGAACTTTGACTTGCTGTTGACTTCCCCTTGTTTTCTAGTGCTAGAAAACCTAAGGAATATCCCATCTGTTTTGATTAATAATTTACTTATTCCCATAACAGGACTGCAGAAATACATCTTTAATGGTGTCTTGATTTCACATCCTGTTGAAGGGTTCTGATTTTTATTTTTGTGATTTTGCAATTCAGTTTTTATTTTTTCTCTTCTTTTAGTTCTACAAACATATCGTACAGAGTGTGGAGAAGTTTGTTCAGAGAGTGAGTATCAGTGGTTGAAATGACTACATTCCAGTGTCTGAATTAAATACCTCTTCTTTTCCAAATACAGTATAAGTTTTAGTGTTTGACAATAAGTAAAGACATTCTCTTGTCTGCTGTGCTAATTCATTTGGAAGCCAACTGTCATCCTTGAGAGCCACAAGGCCTGCTTCCATGTTCAGTAGGACACTCTCCCAGCCATGTTTAGGAAAATATACTTAAAGGCATGCAAGTATGCAGCACACTGTAACAATGTTGAATTTAAAAATAAGTGAATAGTTTTGACCATACTTTGTGTTTATTTTGTAAATCAGAAATAGCATGACAGCCATCTTGCCTGCAGTGTTTCATGGGTTCTGAGGTTTATGATGGTCGCTGTGTTCAGCACAATTATCTTTGGGAGCACAGAGCACAAGTATACATCAATGCATAGTTAAATGTTTGGTCCTGTCATGTATGCAGGAATATATCCAGGGATTGTAGTATTTACTCACTCACCATTTCTGTATTACATTTACAAAGACATAAATTTGATATGTTGTTATGTAATCCCCTGAATCATCACCTGTCTCTGTTTGTTTCTCCTATGTTTCATGACAGTGCAAACCAGAGTACAAGGTCCCTGGATTGTACGTTATTGACTCCATCGTGCGACAGTCACGCCACCAGTTTGGTCAGGAGAAGGATGTGTTTGCACCACGTTTCAGCAAGAATATTATTGGAACATTCCAGAATCTCTACCGATGCCCGTCAGATGACAAGGTATACCTCTGACCACATGGCAGCGTAGAGGTTAAAGTGGTCTTTTATGAGAGAAATCATTTGTTCCATGTGCCTTTGCATTGTTGTATGCTTTACAGTTTGTTTATGGTGAATGGACATTTCTACTTAAAAAAAAAAAATGTCAGCTAGTCATTCGCTGTTCAGGGAATGATCAGCTAGCCTTGAAATACTTACGGTTTACATACACTGCCTGAGGGAGAAAGGCTTAACCTAGTGCACTGCTTACAGTCATCAAACAACTGCACAGCTCTGGTCAGCTGTGATATAGGCATCAGAGAACGTGCTTTATGCATGAAGAATAAAATCCTGTGGGTACTTTTTTAACAGAGTAAAATAGTGAGGGTGCTGAACCTTTGGCAGAAGAATGATGTCTTTAAGAGTGACATTGTCCAGCCTCTCCTGGACATGGCTGCTGGTCTGCCTCCTCCAAGTCTGACTCCTGTCCCAGCCACCAGCTCAGCCCCTATGAACAGCACCACTCCAGGTAAATCTGCCAAACCAGAGCCTGTCATGTGGTAACCATGTTGGGCCAAACGTTGATTTCCTTCATGCATACTTTAAAAAATGGGCACTGGCATTCAGGTCAGTAAGGCTCAAAGTCATTAATGCAAATAGGATTGCTCTTTTGTACAATTTACAGTTAGTCATAGCCCATTGTCACAACTACAGTTGAACCTGCCTGAAAATAGTAGAAGTCTTCATTGCGAAAGGTTGACCATGCATTGTTATATTTAAAGCTTTGAGATTACTGGCAGGTTTGTTTACTCTGGTCATTGGGCCTATTTGGAGTCATAATCTTTCTGTCTGTTTTTACTAATAACCTTTGTTCTGTGCAGGAACTCCCGTAACCCCCACCACTCCGGCCAACATGGTGCAGAGCGGGCCGGACTGGGCGACGCAGATAACCAGCACAGACACCATGGCTGCTGTGGCGCAGATCCTCCAGAGCCCTCAGGGCCAGCAGGTGGCATATGGCACCTCACAACATTTATCTATTCACTCAGTAAACCCAGGGAAAGTGATTAGCTGGTCATAACAAGCTTTAATCAGTCCGTCTTGAGAGTGTCTTCTGTACTAGGTGGTCTTCATAGAAAGAACATATCTCTATATGCCTAGTAAATTACATATTTCTATATGCCTAATCAAACTAGCTTCTTTCAGAACATTTCAGATTAATTTTATACTAAGTTATATGTAATCAAAAAAACATGATTGCTCGCATAAATCAGGGTCAGTTTTTTACAGTGAAGTCTGTGAGAAATGTAATGATTTGGTGTTTGTTTGTGCATGTATCTTATGTTGCAGCTCCAGCAGTTGGTGCAGAGTCTGCAGCAGCAGCAGAAGTCTCAGCCCTCTTTCCTGCAGGCCCTGGATGCTGGCCTGGTAGTGCAGCTGCAGGCCCTAACTGCCCAGCTTACAGCAGCCGCCACAGCGCCCAGCACACCCAACCCCCTGGACCAGAGACTCTCCTCCCTCAACAAGGTGCAGAGGACAGGGCTGGGATTACTCAGAGACCACAGAGGCCAGCAATGTCATTAGCACTTACTGGTGACTTGTTTGATTTTCTTTCTTGTCTTCTAGAAGCTTCTGGACCAGTTTGACTTGGGAGAAGATTCTGAGCGTCGAAAAGAAGACACCAAAAAGACCACACAGTCAACTCTGTGAGTGCTACAACTCAACAGTGTTATAACTTTCACTGAAAGAGCACTCTCCTCATTGTGAATTTCTCATCCTTATCTGTTGTTTGGCATAAAATATGTGCAGTCTGTGCCAGTCTGGGGACAGACTAATCATTAAGTGCCCCAATGAGTGTCATCACCTTACAATTGTCTAAAGATTGCCAGGGAAGAATGCCAGTCCTACCACTCTTGAAGAACTATACCATCTTAACCCCTCCCTATTTTTCCTTGGCATGGCTCAACCAATTGTTGCCTTTTGCCAGTTTTGACAGCCAGCCACCCCCAGTAATGGCCTGGCAGGGACCTGATAACCTAGCTGCACCACAAGCAGGCACCTTTACTCTTTGACCAACCCACAGTACTATTGCTCTACTTTTATTATCCTTTTTTTAAATGAAGTACATTTCATTTAGTAAACATAACACTGATCAATGATTAAATGGTTGTTAAGTCAAGACTTGGTATCAGTATCATTTCATTATGGATTTTATGCTTAATCACGATAGAGAAAGTCAGATGATGGGACTCAAGGCCTTTAGTCTCCCTCCCCAGGCCCACGGTCTCAGAGTCCATCAGCCGGTCCATCTTCCACCAGCTGGCAGAGCAGCTGCAGCAGCAGAACCTGGAGCAGCTCCAGAAAGAGCTGCTGAAGCACAGACAGACACAGCAGCAGGTACGTCACCGAGCCTGAGCGGCACGCTGAGCCCAGGTGTTCAGATCCCAGGAGCTCACAAGAAACTCTCACTTTTGAAACATCCCCTTTTAATATAAGGGTCTCATGATACTCACCTTCAGTGCGTCAAGAGACCATTCAGAGTCGTATATTCTCCTTTGAATGTTGCTCATCGGCTGTGATAGTATGTTATTCTGTTTTGCTCTAACAAAGGTAATATGAATGGATATATATAACCGTAGAGCTGGAAGGAAGTACATAGTGCCATTCATAACATTCACAGTAACATTTGTTGGGATGTAGTTTTGAGTGAGGTTAATTTGGCTGTATGTATGGTTATTGTTGCTGTATAGGTCAATTTTATAAACTGAGCAGTGTCATGGCCTTTTCAAACTTTATCCAAGGAGAACCAAGAAGCTTTTTTTGGATCAGAGAACTCAGCCACACCCCCCCACAGCAACAGCCAACAGCAGCTCCAGGACGCTGACACTAAGATGGATGACTCTGTAGACCATCAGCAGCAGGCAAGTCCCTCACACTCCCTAGCAGTTTTGGCCTATCCATGGTACACCCCTCGAGGTGTACCAATGGTCCTTTGCTGTTTAAGACTATGGTCTGCATCTAAACTTGACATGACTAATGTCACAGCAGTTCAGCGCCCCCACAGAGCTGACCGGTTAGCCATGGCTGTTTAAGACTTTTCTGTTTTTAAATTTCTGATTAAGTCCGTGTGACAACTACAGGACATGGATCTATATGATGATCAGGACATGGTGGAGGGGGAGATCTTGGAGCCTGAGGAGAAGGCAGTTCTGGACACACACTCCAGAACCCGGTCCCCCGGTCCCGTTCACGGTGAGGGTCACACAGCATCTCACTGGCAAGCGTGATGGATGCTCTTTGCTAATAAACCAATCATCTGTTAATGAGTTTCTCACTTTAATAGACCAGCCAAATCCACCCTCAGAGATCTGAGGGCACCCTTAAGGTAGCAGGGAGCCTATGAGAATAAATCAAAATCTATTTTCCACACATTTGATGAGAGTGAATATGTGGAATCGAGACGACAAGGTACATTCTTACCTTCAGATATTTGGTTGTATTTAAACTTTTTCATTGCGCACCACCCAGCCTTGTTGACATGGTATAGTCATTTTAAAAGGCGCTAGCAGCAGTACAATCTGATAAAGGTGAGAATGGCTGTATCGTAATTTTGTGCCTCTTGAGTATTGAATTTCCATGGGTGCAGGTCACCTCGGAAGCAGAGGTCAAGATCACGGTCAGGTTCTGGGAAATGCAAGCACCGCAAGCGGTCGCGCTCACGGTCCAGAGAGCGCAGAAGGAAATCATCACGGTCTTACTCCAGTGAGCGGCAGGCTCGTGAGCGAGAAAGGGAGCGGCAGAAGAAGGGGCTCCCACCCATACGCTCCAAAACACTAAGCGGTGTGTGCTCACACTGACTGCTTTTATTTGCTTTGTCTTTCTTTGGCAATATTCCCTTAGTTCTGAACAAAATTAGTGTGAAAAAGCAATATTTTCAAATATGTGAAGAGTTGTGTATCTGTTTGTGTCCATTTTACATTTTTTTGTCATTTCATTTGTTTTGTCATTCAAGTGTGCAGTACAACACTCTGGGTAGGACAAGTCGACAAGAAGGCTACCCAGCAGGACCTCACCAACCTGTTTGAAGAATTTGGACAGGTTGAATCCATCAATGTTAGTTTTACCCTTTTGTCAGTGCATGGAACTGCATTATTTCTTGACATGATTGATGCCATATTCTTATGTGTTTAAGGCTGACTAGCTTTTAAAAGCCATTTCACCCACACCAATGAAGTGGCGTTCCTCATTCTGAAATATTACAGGATTCCCAGTTTTCTGTTCTCCAGGGTGAATTTGGAACATGGGTCCAATTTAGATGAAATTGTACTCCTTTCTTCCATTGGTTGGTTACATAACTATAGCCCAGCAGAGAGAACAGTGAGAATATCAGAGAGGAGAGTGGATGTGCTGAGCTCATTTGGCACTCTCCTTCCCTGCAGATGATTCCCCCCCGGGGCTGTGCTTACATCTGCATGGTGCACCGGCAGGACGCCCACCATGCCCACCAGAAACTCAGCACCAGCTCCTACAAGATCGGCTCCAAAGTCCTCAAGGTAAGGCAGCGCTGAAATTAGGTCCAGAAAGCCTGAAATGATGGAGAAGTAATTCTACTGTTTGAACAGGCAATGCAGGTTGACATAGTTATATCAAATAAAAACATTTTCATCTAAGCCATCCTGAAAGCAGGTGAATTGTCATAATAATAGTTGGTATGGTAGTTGTAACGATAATAATTATCTTAGTGGTGGTAGTAATAATGTTTTGATTGTTGTTAGTGGTGGTGGTAGTCATAGTAGTATCATTAACATTATTAAAACTGTAGTGGTATGTTTTATGTCTCTTGTCCAGTTTTACCTGGTATTTGTAAGGGCCAATTACCAGTCAACTCACAGACCATGACATTATCCATCCCAGCCTTAACAAGCCTGTGTTTTGTATGTCTGATTTGGTCCAGATCGCTTGGGCCCTGAACAAGGGGGTGAAGCAGGAGTACAAACAGCTATGGGACGTGGATCTGGGGGTCACCTACATCCCCTGGGAGAAGGTGAAGCTGGACGACCTGGACAACTTTGCGGAGGGAGGCATCATTGACCAGGAGACCGTCAACAGTGGTGAGGCCATCATGCCAGCTCCTACAGTGACAGTATACCTGTCATATTCCTCTGGTGTCAGGTACTTAAGTCACCTGATACCAGGTGAATTCATTTAGCCATGTTTAGCCTTTTTAAATTTGAAAACTTTGCTTTTTTTAAAACTATAAGGTACTTACATCGTCTAAGGTGTAAGGTGAGGCCAACCAAATTGGGAAAAAACCCAAAAAAGTGCTGTGGTGGCTGTGAGTGTTGAAGTGTGTTTTGCAACCGTGGCAGAGTGGGAGGCTGTGCATAACGCAGAGCCCAAGGAGGCCCCCAGCAAGGCTGTTGTGAGCACAGAGCCCAGCAGCTCCAGCACCCCCCAGGCCGAAGCCTACACCCAGCAGCTCACGATGATGCCTGTGCAGGTAGGCCCGCCCACCAGTGCTCGCGCCACAATGTCCTCACCACTCATGTCTGCAGGGAATGGAAGTGGAGACTCACTTTAGCCCAGGAAATATTCACGCTCAAGAGCCTTGCATCTTCAGTGTAGCACTTCATTCAAGTGCACAGGGAGGCCGTCAGTTTGATACACAGTCAGTGTGCTGTCTGAAGAAGGGAGCTCTCTAAAATTTTTTACCACTATATTTAAAAGGTTATGGGCAAGTGTAACTCACCATCACATCAATTAATGATTGTTTAGACACCAAGGCTTTATTTAAGTATGAGGATGACAGCTTTTCTTCACTTTCACTTCCTGAAACAAAAGCCGATGTAATCTCTGCACCTGTCATACCTCAATGTAGCTGCGATGAAGATGGAATGGACAGTCCCATGTCTCTCCGGTTTAGAATACAGATTTTTCCCACTTTGTGAGTGCTTCTGTGTACCAATTGGTTGGCTGCATAATCTTTTCTCTGCGATTTAAGAGTGTTGCGTGTCAAACTGCATAAACTTGTTTGTTTTAGGTGCAAGTGGCACAGGGTGTTTCTGCCATGGGTTTAACACAACCATCGTTCCCTGTCACCATGGCAATGCCCACGCAGGGGTTTGGCCTCCCACATCACTTCCTGAGGGCAGGGTTCAGTGCTTCGCAGCCACCCCCTGGTAAGGCCCTGCATTTCCATATGGAGACAGCACAGTGATCCTCGTTGTTAAAACGCGTATGTGTTTAAATGATTGGATTCTGAAACTCCGCTTTATAAACCTATCTTCTCCTGTCCTGCAGGGTTCATGACCACTGCTGTCATTCCACAAACAGCTGCTGTTCCTTCAGCAGCAGCACGTAAGTCATTCTTTGGCATCAGATGTTCTATCATCTCTCTATGTTCTCTGTTAAGCCTATGACTTGGTCCCTGGCATCCATGTACCAGGGCACTCTCTATCCCTCTCCTGATTTCTTGCGGTTCACTTCTCTGATGAGTTGTCTGGCACACTTCTCCTCATGTTGTTTTGCATGGCCTTGCTGATGTTTAATGGAGCTCACCCTGCATGTTGAGTTAATCCAGGGTCTGTGTGTGCAGCCTTGGTCCAGCCCTCCCTGCCTCTGGCTCAGGACAGCGTAGCGGACGCTGTGTTCGGAGGAGTGATACCCCCTGTCAGCTCTCTCCCAGGTGGCCTCTTGCCCCCGACCATCCCCGGAGCAGCTCTCTTCAGCACCACAGGGATACAGCCACAGCAAGCAGCCACAGACAAGGGACCCCAGGCCGTAAGCAAGCTGGACACAGCTACAGATGTGACACTGCAAGGTACCCCCACAGAGCACCCCACAGCTGGCACACAGTTCTGGTACTTTTCTACTCTGTCAGAAGTATGTAGTATTGGATGATACAGTAGCACAGAAGAGTGTGTCAAATTCAGATTACATGCGGTTTAGATCACTCCCCGGTCTTCCAAACACTTTTTTTCCTCAAATGTTGTAAGAATTTACTGGGAGGTCATTTTGGGATCCAATTTAAAGCTGTCTGCCTTTCAGTAAACTCTTGCTGCAGAGAAATGAGTATGAAAGTTTTTGTCCTGCTGTCCTCCGTAGGGATGCGGAACGCAGTCCGCAGTGGAATGGGTCTCCTGGGAATGCACCCATCAGCAGCCGCTCTGGCCCACTCGCTGGCACCTCCAGGTCTCCCAGGCCAGAGGATGGCCGGCCTGCTGCCTTTAGGGGCCGGCGCTCGCCTCTCCCTCCTCATACAGCACGGGCTGGCCCGGCAGGCAACCGCACCTTTGCTGGACCCCTCTCCACAGACCAGGGTCCCAGCTACAACCCTGTTCCCCCAGCTCGACCCCTTTAGGGCCCAGGGAGCGTTTGGCCGGTCCCCCAGTCAGCCTGCTGAGACCCTGGCCAAGCCTGAGGACGAGCCCCACGGGGGTCCCGCTAACACTAGTGCCCAGCAGGATGGGGACCAGGATTACCGCTTTCCCCCTCCAGAGAAGCAGGCTGCCAGCCTGCTGAGGATGGCCATGGACCAGAGGGAGGCCGTCAGCAGACCCCCGCTGCTGCCACCCCAGGAAGACAAAAGCAGCAGAGCGCCCCAAGCCAGCCTCTGTCCTGACAGCCGATGGGGTCCTCCCAGGGGTGGCTTTGACGAGCGAGAGATTGGTGGCACACCATCAAGGGGATCCAAAGGTTTCCAAAACAACAGGCCAGGCTCCATCGGCGATTTCCCAAACCGTCTTGAAAGCAAAAGGGAAGGGAGAGGAGGGCCTACCTGGAACCGCAGGGCTGGGCCATTCAGTGCCAGCTCTCACCGTAACTTTGACGACCGCCGCCGGCCCTGGGAAAAGCGGCAGAGGGACCGCAATGACCAGAGGAATATGAATGGCAACCACTTGGGTCGAGAGAGGGAGCGGGACCACAACCATGGTCGTAACCGTGAGAGAGACCGTAAACAGGACAGTCGTGGGCAGCACGAGCACAAGGGTGGTGAATGGGCCCCCACCGGGCCCCCGCAGCCGCAGGTTCCACTCACCGTTCCAGATGAGACGGCCGTTGCCACAGAGCAGGAGCAGCCCATGAGTGTCGACCGTGGGGCAGGTGACTCCTCCCCTGGGCCCAGTCCTGCCCCTAAGGTGTCTGAGATCGAGGTGGCGCCCCCAGAAGAAAAGCAAGCCGCCCCCTCCCCCAAGGACATAGACACAGAACAGAATGAGAGCGAGGAGGCAGCTGACAGTCTGCCTGTGGCAGAGAGAGCACAGACTGAGGGGACATAATCATCACTCAGTAGGTAAAGACCATTTTGTAAAATTGCGCTGATGTTTAAGAAAAAATGAAAAAGAAAATGGCAGACTGGACTTCAGTATGAAATTGTTCATCCTGAAAGCCTGATTGTGTATAATTTATAAGGTGGATTAAATGATAGGTATGTTACATTTATTTTAGTTTTTATTTTTAGTTTTAGATGAAAGCAACAATTTTAATTGTGTAAATGCCAAATAAGTTTATGGAAAAATGAGGATAGCATGAGGTTTGACATTGGGGGGTGTTAATTGGATTGATGCACAGTGGAATACTTGAAAGCAGCAATCGCTTGTCTGTTTCGTCCTCTGCCTCCATAAAGTTTGAAATTGATGCCTTTGTGCCATTTTCTGCTTTTTTGTCTTTTAAACATATTGCTGCTTGAACTCATCACAGTGCAAGAAGAGTACCAAGTTTTAGCCAATTTTAATGGAAGTGATTTTTGAAAATACACTGTTTCTGTATTACCCTCCAATTGTCTGTGATCTGTTCATCATACTGCAGTGTTTCAAACAACAAAAACAGAAGAAACTAAAATATACAAAAGGTTAAAATGAATGTTCAGTTTGTTCTGTTTTTAGTTGCTAATAAAGAATACATGTTGATAAAAATTGTTTTAGGATTTTATTTTCTCTTTCAGAATTTGACATTTTCCCCACACAAAATTCAGCAGGAGAGGGGAGCATAGACAGCACTCAAACAGGATGTTGGTGGAGAGGGCTGTGGGCAGGCCATAGAGAGTGAGATGCTGGCTTGGGTGATGTCGTCTTGTGTTGAGTTCAGCCTTACGCTCTGTATGCATTGATTCACTGCCTCCTTTGAAGTCAAGCAAAGGGCCTTGTTTCAGATTTAAAATCCATGCAGTCTAAGGCTTTCATTTGGCTGTGACATTCTCCAGTGCTGTGTTGTCTTTTTATTTAAGCCTCTCTACCACCTTAACAACAGGCACTGTCTTAGGTGCTTAAGGTTGATCTAGCAGAAGGCCATTTGTGGACATCTCGTACGATTCCAGGTTGCCACCTGCTCTGCTTGAGTACATAATAGACAGAATGCATCATTTCTTGCAGACCTTGTTTAGAGTGAGGATGGCTGTTTGATAACCAATAAAAAGTCCGCATTATTCTGTGCATGTGACCTCACATTCCTTTTGGTCCTCTCCTCATGTGAAGTATACAAGACGCAGTGCATTGGAATCCACTCTTCAAAACTGGCTTTCAAGTGGGCGCAGGATGGCTAAACCTTCATTGTGTAAATGTTCGTTTCAAAGGGTAAGGATGATAGCTATGGATAGTGTGTTGTTAATAATGAGCCAAAAGAGCCAAAACTTCGATGAATACTTATCCACAATTGCTTTTAACACTATCCTTAGATCTATTTGCTCGTGAAAGTACTGCATCCTCAATCTAAGGTCTAGTCTTAATGTCCACTGCTGTCCTGTTGGCCAGGTCACGCATTCTTCTAAAACTATAATTCAGAAATAAATATACCAAAAATCAGAAAATGTTTTTTGCGAGGAACCTCAAAATCAGCCGTCACAGAATGCCACATGAAAATCTTCAATGTTCAAAAACAGCCTTGTGGCAAACTGCAGTACCATGCAGTTGTTTTTCTGATGTCCTGAAGAAGCCTGTCTTGTAAAATCTGTGTAATTCCATCACTTGGAGCGAGTGCATTCACTAAGAGAGGCTTGGTTGTGCGGATAATCCATCCGGCTGTTGTTGGCTTTGTGTCCAGCCACACAAAGAGCTGGGCTTCTGCGACGGCCTCACTGATAATCCTATCCACTGTGCATTTACACACATACTGAGACCAACATAAGCACACACATGCACATAAATACACACCAAACACACGCAAACTCTCACCATACGCATGCACACCCACAGGCCACCATGTGTATATACAGCACAAACCCATTCACTGGCATTTGTTTAAACACTCATGCACAGCAACACAGGAGGCAGTATACACAGTAATTGTTTCTCTACTCAAGATTTTTCTGGCAGTATTATCAAAATATATAAAATTCTGTCAAAAAATTGACCATAGTTGCAATATGTCCTGCACCATCAGTGTTACATCCTCCATGTATTCTGAAGGGCACTACTAACAAGCTTATCCTCAAATGTACATTATCCTGCCACTGTGTGGCACTCATTCCTCTAGCTGAGCTGTGCAGTCACTGCACTAGGGGGCTCTACCACTCTAATGGCTGCAGTCAGTTAATCACCCTGAACAAACCCCACTGCATGATATTCTGTCAGTCAAAACCTTTCCTTCCTGGTTATCATCGACAGCCATATATCACTTCAAAATACTTCAGGACTGCAGGGTTCCTCACAGCACTGTATGCATCAGTCTATAAGCTCCAGCATTTCCGTATTTTTTTTTTTTCATTTAGGTGTATTTAATGTAGATGTATTTAATCTAAAGGATCAAAATGTCCTCCATAGACAAACAGATGCAGATTGGCACTTCGTGGTAAACCTTTTGCACTCAATTAATTTGATCTTGTTGGAGTACAATTGCTAACTTGTTCAAAGTAAACAAAAGAAGACAGCAATGGTATCATACATATTTTTTTTTGTATTTGTGATTATGAGCCTCAAATTCTCATCATCATCATTTCCAGCAGACCGTAGTTTGTCTTTGTGTCAGTATTTGAGACGTCACATCTAAACACAGAGGAAAATGAGCGGCTGCCCAAGAGGGAGGTAAACATGATTTACACATGCATTTTACATGGACGTTCCCTGTATTTGGGCTTGGAGCTATTTTCACACACTTTGACGCCTTCTGTCAGTTGTTTTCAGGCATGCTTTACTGTCTGACGCCCCCCCGCCCCCGAAATGTTGCAGTGGCTAAATTGTCTGTTCATTCTGTGAAATTAACAGAAGTGAAACAGTAAAAGGCATGGTCTCCATACATTTTTAAATCCATTTTTAGCTGAACTACCAGTGCATTAAATGCCTCCTCCTTTACTCTTCATTATCAACCGCTCTTAGTAAATTTTAAATTGTGGTAAGCGGGTTGTGTGGATTACTTTAGCCTACTAGGTTCCTATTGTTGGTATGTCTGTGTGGTATTTTGGAGAAAGAGATGATTTAGTGGAAGTTCTCTGTCTGTGCACAAGAGGTCAGTGTGGAGCTGTACTGGATTTCTGAACTTCAGTAGAGATTTTTTTGTCAGGAAATCCGCTGCTCTCACATTTGCTTCGAGTTGCACTGGTGTTCTATTTCTAATGTTAAAAAGGAACAGCACAGAAAAAAACAGGAATGTTATACTGCCTGTATAAACATTTTAAGACTAACAGGCTGTCATTTTAACTAGGGTCAGATGGAGTGTTTACAAGGAAAGCTTCAAAGCAGATGTATAGATGAAGACCAGCACACTGAGATTAGATGGATTTGTCTTTGTCGGCAGAAAAGTTTCAATGGAAAATAGACATTTCCAAACTGACAGTTTAACTGTTGAACCAACAGTGAATTTTGTCTGTGTGTTCACACGAGTGGCTACATGTTTGTGCATCCCTGGATGTGCATCGTTCAATACACACCCAAACAAGGGGAAGCGGAACACTATGCTGAAAGGGGGCCATTCTCACCTGCTAACAGCAGGGATTATTGACAAGGTGCAAATGTTTCAAGTCTGTCAAACTGCCAGCCGCAGATGTTGGACAGAGAACAATGCAAAGCAAGGGAGTCTAATGGTGCCCGAGCCATGGCAGCAAGTTAAGCCAGAATCTACCCAAGTGTCTGTGGTGATACTGTTTTGCATACAGGAAAGCCCCCAGGATGTGATACTAGTTAATATTCAGGGCAATTAACCTCCATGTCACTGTCTGAAGGACAGTTTGAGGTGTACTCACGACAGTATTTTTCAGCTAGACTGAACACTGTGGAAAATACAGTGCAAAATCAGTTGGATTGAACCTTCGGAATAATTTTCTTGAAGCATGTTACAGAAAAGGTCACATAGTTCTACATGGTGCGCAGAAGAAAGTCAGGTCATTTTTTTGTCTTAACTACAATGAGCAAAAGCAGGAGAGCAGCTCGGAGCAAGCAGCAGGAGCACGTTTATCTCAACAGCACAGACAGCCACCGGGCAGCCGTGTCTTTGGAGGACAGCATGAGTCATCCCCGTCTCTGCCCGTTGACAGGGTTTCTCACGTCATGAAGATTAGATGCAATCTGGAGCCAATCACATGTGAGTGTGATTTAGTCCTTGATTAGCTCAGAGTACGGGAAAGGTACATGACCACAAAATACTATGGAACAAATCATATGTTTTCAAGTATCTGCCTCTGAAAAAGAAAACTATATTTTTGTTGTCAAAAACATTTGACCTGAAATTACTGTCACTGCTGTCTTTTAGCAGTCTCAGTAGCATCATACAGCATGTATAATGTGGGAACATTAATTACAAAGAGCACTTCAATTCTTTTGGCTAATGTTCTCTCCTCCAAAAATTCCAAACTTTAATCTTTGGTATTTTGTGGAGGGATGCATTTTTGAACATGACCAAACATTGTTTTATTCACACAGAAACAATGTTAAAGATTTTTTTGCATTTCTGTGTTCCTTCATTAGGCCTTATGCCACCACATTATACTGCTCCCTGCCCCAAACAACAGCAGTTAGTAAATGCCACTAATCATGAAATGCATATGGATGCACAGTCTCAATGAAACATGACAAAATCATGAAGTTTTTAAGATACTTCATCAAAATGTCTTTGTTTTTGCTGGGCCCACTGACACATAAATTACCTCCAATGAGACCTTCTAATTTCACACTTATTGATAAGATAATATCACAATATCTTAATTCCCTCGAGCATCACTGCCTGCTGCACACTGTGTGAAAAGGCTGTGTGTGGAAATAGTTCAAAACAAAAACTCTTTCTGCTATTTCCTGTGAAAAGGCGACCACCACCAGCTAAAACAGACTTGGAATTTTGTCTGGCATCAGGTGATGATCACACATACATTCTGTGGTGCACTTGTGGCTCAGAGAAGTGTTATCAGATTTAGAGAGGCCACCACGGAAAAAATCCTGACCAAATACTAAAGAAAGGTCTCTTACTTCACATGGGGAAAAGACAAGAAAATTCCAAGAAACCATGTCAGTCTCTTCCTGCACTGATGAATTTTTGATAACTCGTTTGATCAATTGTCTTATGATCCTAGTACAGAAAGAAATCTGTCAAAACCGTTCATAAATAAACAATTCTCACTTTCACAGTAGGTTTTTCAGACAAAGAATTCAGAGCAGCTGTCTTTGATCAAATAAATATTATGGGTTTTCTTGTTTGTTTCAAGGCAAGAAGGTCTACATATTTCTGTTAATCTATCTGTTTTGTTATGCTCTGTGTCTGGTAAGAAGGGGCTGATAGGCAAGTGTTTTCACTGATCATGAGTGTCCACTTTTAATACTGGATGGTACCAAGCAGATGCCAAGATCAGTTCTAAGTTTCTTCATTGCAGAGCATTAAATGGTACCCTCTGTTTTTTGAAATGGAGAGAGCGCAAATCTTTTCCAGGGAAATATATTTAGTAAATATAGAAGAGTGCAACCATAGCAACACTCTTTCCACAGTGTCCATTACAGGCATCACTGGACGAACAGACAATGTGTGCCTACTGAAAAATATAATCCAGCCATACAACTTTGCTGCCAGTTTCTGCAATTAAAATGGCAAACATTTGACAGTATTGCAATGACAGAGGGGCCTACCACAATCTTCATCTCCTGCAGCAGTCATTGTACAGTGCAGGCTTCAGTCCAGACTAATCTATATTGTCCATATTGCTCTGCTTCACTGAAGGAAAATAAATATTAATGATCATGCATATCAACTGCCGACAGGCAGTTTAGTCCCGTGTGTGCATCCTCATAGCTGTCTCCCCCCTCATCTTCTTACAGTTTGCAATAATTGTATTTTCAGTCTGGCCGCTAAAACTAATTTCCATGTGCAATGAGATTAATAGATGCTTGATGCTGCTGTGAAAACAACGTTCTTGATAGGAAAAACCAGGCCGCTGAGGGGCAGTGCTAAACTCTCAGAGGGACGGAGGTAATGAAACAGCACTAAGTAGACATCTGTGGCAGTGCACTTCATGGCACAGGGTGAGCAGGGGAGGTGTATATGTGTAAAATTTGGCTGCAAACACACTAAAAATGGTGAAGCCATGAACAAATGAACAGACGAGACTGCCCTCAGGTAAAGAGGGGCCCAAGCCCAAACCCCAACTCTCTGGAGCAATTACAAAACACCCCAAAATCCACATCACACCCCAGCTCCCATCCTCTAAAGACCCCCCTGAAGACCTGGCATGCCCATGCCCAGTAGGGCCGTTTATTATATCGTTCTTCTGGGCATTTCCCATAACTCCATGCAACAGAATTGCAGTCCCTGCTCCACTCTGAAGAACTGGGGTTGAGGGTTGTGGGGGAGGGATTTATATGCATAAGCGTTCTTTCTGACCGCACGCGCACTGCTCACGTCCTTCGGGACACCACCGAAAATGAGAAACATGAACCCAGCAAAGCGCTCGCCGAGATCGAATTTCACAACTAAATACGAGCGAAAAACGGTTTTAGCACCATGTGAAGAGCAGACAGAGCTACGTGGCAGGCTGCCAGGGGGCTTACAGAGGGGGCATTGTGGTACCTGGCCAGCTGATGTGAGGAAGGTGGAGAGGGGGTTAACTCCAGCCCAATGTCCCATTACTCTAGTGTTCACTTCAAATTGGTTTTCAGTGTCTTTGACTTCTGACATTTTAAAAAGGACTTTGTAAGTTTAAGAGGAAATGAGTGTTTTGTGAATGATATCTTTCTGTGTATGTCATACCAAACATTCACCTGAGTGTAGCCACCCCCTGCAAATTTACAGAAATACCAGTAGTGTCAGGCTTGCCCATAAAATGTAACAAAACAAAACAAACCACATAAGCCATGCTTCTTTCAAACCCAAGTAAGATGCTCATACTGTTTTATTGTCTTTGGCAAACGCACAACACAATTAATGGAGGTATTCGTTTTTATGTTATTCTTGACTTCATGGGGGGGCTATACTGCACCTCTGGAATTAATCAGCTTGGTTAAATAGTCTAACTGTAATTACTTACTGATATATGATCATATAGCAGTCATTATTTGAGTAGTAATGTATGTCCTAATTTATTGAGTATGTGTAAGCAAAATGTACTCTGTAGAGGTTCTTTCTGTGACAAAGATGTCGGGTTTGTTTGTGTATTCGAATCAGACACTGTTTTCTCCTAATGGAATGCAAAAGGCACCATGTCAGTGTTCTATTAATTTGTGCCCTTAATCCCTGAACTCAAATGATGGAACATGAAAAATTATAAACTGTATTGAGGTCCTCACCACTTGCAGTAATGAACATGGGTATTGATGTCTAAGGAGTTTAGGAAGATTCAGGAGAAGCAGACTGTACATTAAGTGTATCAGATATGTGCAACAGCTGGACTACCATAAACTTGGAGCTGTAAAAGCAAACTCAATGATTTGTGGAAGATATACAAATGTTGAATGACTAGTTCTGTCATATAACACATGACTTAACCTGTCTTAGGGTCAATTCTATATTTAAAGTGTATTCAATTTAGCTTTAGAATGATGTATCATGGTGTTATGCGATGGTTATGAAATTGTTATATATGCTAATTGCTCAAGGTATGAATTGAACATTTACACTTATTTGTTTATGGTTAGATCAAAATATTACCTTCCTAAGGTTAACAGCAATCATACACAGGCAGACAGAATGGTTTTGGTTTCCTGTGGATTTTTAAAAGCCTGAGAATACAATATAAAGGACCACTGGTGTTTAGTAAATTGAAATCAGGTCATTCTGCTTACAAGGTAATTAGATAGAATTTCCTAATTGGTAGTGGGGAATTTCCTTCTTTTTATAGACTAGAGGCAATGAATTAATTCCTAATGTAATATACTTAACTTGTTTTGGCGTGCTGTATGCTATGAAATCCCATTAAAAATTTGCAATCCTTTGTGCTTGAGTCAATTCGATAGAATCACAAGATCAAGAAGTGGGAAACACAAGTTGTTTAAACTCTCCTTGTATTACTATTGAAGATATTTTCTCAAAATGTCACCCTTTTTGGTATCTGAGGGAACATGTCTTAGAAAATCCTTTAGAGGTCATTTAGTCACTTTCTTCAAGTTAAAAAAGGAATACAATCATAATATAGGAAAGAGAGACAAACATTTTAGTGCAGTTGAAGACAATGTGGAGGGTTTATCCTTTCCCACCTCAAATTAATTTTCTTTATATTTTCAAACAAATCAAAGAGAAGCAAGCAGACATCTTGGTGCAAAAATGATGCTTCTATCGTATTATACAATATTTCATAAAATAAAGAAGACCTTTGTTTAGTAACTGGATTGGGTGCCCAGAACATTTTTGGAAAGAGCACTGAATGTGTCCACATGTTTTTATAAATTGTGTCATTGTGCCATCCTGCTGCCATAGACCAGGGAAACTAACATCTGATGTGTTTTCCTCCCTCCATTTTGTGTTATTTTGGCACTATAATTGTTTCCAGTGTCACAGTCCAGTAGCAAGACCTGCAGTGTCCTCCAACTGGCAAACTTGTACATTTTTAATGGTCAGAGCAGATTCACCCCAAGCCTGGACCGCACTGCATTAGGGTCTGGAAAGCTATATTATATGTGATGCCAGGAAATGAAATAGGGTTTTGATTAAATTCTGGTCCAAGTGGTGGCTCTACATGCCATTACTTTAAGACCATTACTTTAAGAACAGCTTTCACCCTGCTAACCCGAAGTCCTGTTTTCATGTCACAGACTTACCAAGAGAAACTTTGTAAAATTTAACACTATGCAGTTAAGGGTCACTTTTTAAATATGGTCTCTTTTTAGTTACAGTTGTTTGGCTGACCCTTTTATCAAAAATGACTTACATCTAGTTAGACTAACTAGGGGCCAGTTCCCTCCAGCAGCAATGCGGTGATAAGAGTCTTGCTCAAGGGCTCAGCTGAGCTTGAACCATCAACCCTTTCGGTTACAGTCAGGCACTTTACCCACTAGGTGATTTTTTTATGTGTTAGCCTCTTTTTGGTAAACAAAATCACATGCACTGAACTGAAATAAGATTGTGTGCTTTTATGAGAGTGGGAAACACAGGGACAGAGATGCCAGTTATTCCAGGTTTAGTATGGCGGTGTACAGTGTTTGTTTTGTGTTGGGGTCCCTCTAGAGTCCAGCACAAACATAGAGTTGTTCTTATATATGCCCCAACAGAAAACATACTACAGAATTATTGGCCGTAAAACCTTACCAGCAGTTCAGAGCTGTCACCTCCTCCTTCCATCCTCCACCCTTATACAGTTTGAGGATGCTGTACTCTGCACTGTGTGCTGTGTTGGGAATAGTCTTACACAGGACCAACTGGTAACCAGCGAAATCTCAGTTACCAGTCACACCTTTCTTATTTGCATTGTATTTGCACTCTGTTTTAAACGTACACTTCACAATTAATTTTCCTGTGCACAGCTTTCTCTGTCCCCCCGGTATGCTCTGCACTGTGTAGCAGTGCGGAAAATCTGCACGTGGCTCCCCCCATTCTTCAAGCAGACTCTGAATCACACAAAGACCTGACATGTCTGCCCCATTATACACCACATGACCAAATTACCACAGCAAGTACCCCCAGTGAAAGGAGTCCCTCTCTGTAAATGAGTGAGGAGAACTGTGCCGTATGACAATGGCCAGACCCCACTGTACAAAGGCTGCCATGGATATTGTTACAGTTTCTGAAAGCTATCCTCACTCAGCCTGAATTTAAGCAGTGGGATTTTACACATTATCCATTTGTACAGCTGGATATTAACTGAAGTGATTCAAGCTGAGTACCTTCTTAATGTGCAGCCACAGTGCCTTACTTTACAATTGAACTAGCAACCCATAGAGTACTTATACATCAGTTCCACATATTGGCCCTTATGCACAGCTCGGCCCCACCAGAAAATGGGCGAGACTACAATTATCATGACCCTCAATATTAAGGTGATAATCATGGCAGATTACACAGTGTATGTATGAGGTATTACACAGAGCACAACCCATTAGCTCTATTAAATAATTACAATGCCACACCCTTGGATAACATGATAGTGATCATTATGATTATAGCCATAATTCATCAAGTAATCATAGGACAGTCTGGAACACCAATGGCACTTTAACCCTTCTGCTGCAGAATCAAGGATTTTCCAGAATTAATTTTTTTATTTTTACTTTTGAAATGCATTTATAATACAGTCTAAGTGACAACAGTTTGTATGTGATGCAGCTTGTATCTGTTAGTTTTCAACAAAAAAAAAAAAGCAAAAATAAAATTGTTATAGCATACCTGTTCCAATCCAATCCAAATCCTGAGACAATTAAATCATTCATAAGTATACATAATGTTTTAAAAAAGTAGCTCCATCTATATTTTTATACTATTGCACTTTGTATACTTTAACATCGTGATGTTGTATGTGATGTTTATAACCTCTACAGTTTTGTGAAAATCAGGAGTGTATCAATATGTGTTAAATTAGTCTGGAGATTGAAGGCAGAGCTAATGTGTGGTGTCAAGTGACACTTCCTCATTCTCACCCACATCTGCTCAAGACATTTTGTTCTGGGGGTTGTATGTTAGAGCAGGAGATAATTGCAGAGGAACAGGCCACCCCAAAAACAGACAGATAGAAAACAAAGGGCCACTTATGCCTGCATGTGCCATTCTCAGGTTACTCTGCCCACACTAAGACAGTTCACTGTTCTTCTCATTTATAGCACAGTTCCAATATCTTGAGCTTATCTACTCATCCAAAAGATTATTCAGGACAAATGTGTTCCTTTAAATTAAGCCATCTCTATAAAAATGCTGTCACTTTAGCCACTGGTTATTGTCCTTCAAGCAGAAATAGTATACAGGTGAAGTTTTGTTATTACATTTTTATGGAAGACTATACATTATTATATGGGTTAAATTGAAATCAGAAAATCTGCAGGAAGTTCAACATTGCTTCGGTTAAGGAGCTGAAATATTGAATATTCATTAAAAAAAAAAAAAAATTCCAGTCAGCGCAAGATCTGTTAAAACTCCTTTTGAAACTTGCTTTGTGAACCAAAGGGTAACAGCATCAGTCAGCAATAGCATAATAGTATGCATTATTTAGAAAGTTTCTTGCTCCACTCTGCAAGCAGTGCAATGTTCTATGAAGTGTATGTTTAATCCATCAGAGCAAGACAAATAAACAAGTGTGATTACATGGAAAAGAGTATCATTGGAATGTTTAACTGCTGTGTGTGTAACTGTTTTACCCAAACAAATCCTAAACCCTGTAAGAAATATGTGCTGAACTATATAATTAACCACACATTTAATGATCTCTTCAGGTGTGGTTGTATTGCAATAGGAAATAACTGCCATGCTGATGTGTCCCTTTGTCAAACTCAGTTTGACACAAGTTTTCACAGTAAGTACAACAGAAGACAATCTATTCTTTTGTTGTCTTAACTGCTGTTTTCAACATTAGGACGTCATAAATAAGAAATCCAAGTACCTACTTATCACGGCTTTTGTTTTGAACTTGTTGGGAGCCTCGGGTATTTTGACCCCTCAACCCTCTGTTGGTGAATCACCAACCCACACCTGAGTGAACTTCATGCACCAGAGACAAGAAATTTTAAAATTCCTCTCATTGATATTAATTATTCATCTGTTTCTTGTACAATAGATGTTAATCTATTGTATTTCCAATTTGTCCTCTCGCCGCACGAACTAAAGAAAAAGTGTAAAAAAAAAAATGACAACAGTGACGCTACCAGGGTCTTCATTGTTTGATCAGACTTCGTACAATTGAGCAGGCAGCGTTATCTCTCCAAAGTGGTCCAACAGTTCGATTCATTGGTTCTAACTACATATTCAAATGAGATCATGCTTGCGCTCTTGCGATAGATGGAATAAGACGTCTGTCAGATGGAGGTGTGGCTACTAGGAGCGCTGCATTGTCTGGGATGGCTTGAGATGGTAGTAGTGCTAGATAAGTTTATGAAATTGTGGAGCTCCGTAGATCAGGACACAACACAAGTGAATGTGCAGGGAGGTCTGGTACAAAACATAGAGAAACTTTATTGAAAAAAGAAGAAAGTGGCTCGAAGTGAATTACTTATTAGAAGTGAATGGAATTATACCATTGTACGTCACCGACCACCTTGTAGCGTATACATAAGGATAATTGTCTAAAACTTCTGGTAAGTTGACGAAACAATATTTGTTTTGCTCTTAGGCAGGATCTCTTATTCCTGAGTCGTCGCAACCAGGAAGATCAGGAACGATTCTTGGCTAAAATTAGGGAAACTTTTTTCATTGATGTTTTGCTGATATGTTGGTATTGTGTTTTCTCTATCATTGATATTGTTATAACCAGTGTTTCATGTGACATTACTGTGTCAAAAATGTTTTCGTCGTAACTTCTATTACATTAGATTTCAAGTTTTCTTAATTTTGCATTGCAGGATCACAGCTGTTGCGTCTCTTTCAAACAATAAAATTAGCATATCAATAGCAAATAACCCGTCTTCTCTGCGTTGCAAAACCTTAGAATGTTTTTAGTTCGAGAGTTAGATAGATGATAATGTATTACGTGTTGGAAAACAATATTGGAGACAAATGCACTGTATCATTGCTAGTTGATTCACATGTAATTCTGAACAGTTTATCAATTGGATATCCCTGGATTTAAACCGTCTTTATGAAAAAAGTTTTCAGGATGACTTCTGTTTTCATGATGAATGGGCAACTCTCTTCACATTGGAAAGCCACCTGTGTACATTTCCAGCTGTTAGGTCCACCTAATGCAGTTTTGCGACTTAATGTTCTGAGAGATTAAACTAAGTGCCTATTAAAGAACTTAGAGTTCAGCTCTAAATCAAGAGACGTCTTGAGAAAGCCGAAACGATAATTGTAGAAAGACTCAGTGTTCCCACCTCTTGCAATAACGTTACACGCATTTTCCATTATAGCTCACGGTCTGCTGCTACGCCCTAAAAAGAGCTACGAGTGTGTGTGTGTAATGACAGTTGTTTATACGGTTTTTGATTGTCTTCACTGGTCGTCTCGCAAGTATACGGACCGCTGTGCGCTCGCATTCTGCCAAGTATTCTGAGTGTGTTTGTTTTGACTCGACTGTGCTGCACGGCATTATTCATTGGAGGGTCTCTTTGGTTATAATTATAGATCAAAAAAAAAAAAATCATGAAAACCTTTTTAGCCAAGAGTTACGGGTATGTTAAACGGCCATCCGAGGAAACGATTCGTCCACAGAATCAGACTGGAAAATTGCTGAAAGTTTTTTGTTAGGCTTTCAGCTACGTTGACAATAGCTACTGTCAGCACTGGGACATGTGGAGGAGAATATTGTTTACTATTTGCATATTGATCTCGCTAACCAGATGTTTGCTAGTAGTAAGCTGAAATGACGGAGTGATGAATATTTTGTTGGTTAGTAAGTTACACCATCGTATCATGTGTATATCATTCTCACAAGTGTCAAGGCTTTGAAGTTACTAAGGTGATTGAGGTCTTCATCTGACATCTCTTCAAAATCGTTATTTCCATATTTGACAGTATTTAGCAACGGCTGGAATATGGCTTTGCAGTTGGCTAAATTTAGCCTGAATTTGGTGTTGCTCTCACAGAGCTCACCTTCTCCCAACAAAAGACAGGCAGACTTCCACTACACAGAGGTGATTAAAATGGTCACAGAGTTTTCTGTTCCTCTTTTCCAGGCTTGTAAAACATCCCCATTAATTGCATACACAGCTGCTCTTGGCTGGAACTGTCTTGCAGTCAGCTAATTGTTGCCATACAAATGGAGGGTGAATGAAGACACCCCAGAGATTATGAGCTATAATTATTGTCTGTAATTATGCAATTGTCTTTTTGCCTTATACAGAAGAGGTCATTGAAGTTGTTTGGCATTTTATTCACATTTTCCGTTGCCTGATAGATCAAGTTTGCCCATAGTGTGAGCCTTACTGGATGAAGGATGATTAAATTCTGCCGCCTCATGGTTTTACTTTTGTAAGAACTGGGTAGACAAGCCAGTCAGAAACCTGCTGTAAGACTAGTTCCAGTTCACAAGTGCAAATATGCATTTTGTAGCTTTAGGAGTGTTAAATGTGACCCCTCGATTCCTTATACTCAAGAGCTTTCATCCATGAAAAAAGCTGTTGCTTTGATCCGTGGAGCAGTTTGCAGCCAAATCCATGTCACTAGCATTTTCTCAAATAAAGCATAATGTCCCTAAAATGGCAGTTGCTGGGTGACCATAATATGAGTTCTGCATTTTATCAGATAATATCTGAGGTGTTTTTTTTTTTAAAGTCATTTTAACTATTCCTTTTTTAAATCGGCTGTTACAGACCTAAACCTGTGAGCTTGCCATCCAACCTCACTTTGTAACGCTGTGGGCCAGTGGCTGCAGAGAGCTGCTGAAAGGCCTCCTGAACTGAAGGAAGGTTGGAGTCCTTTGTTATATTAGGCTTACTATGGAATGTAACTTCATTCCCTCCAGGCAAAAACTGACACATCCTTTCCATCAGTGGTCCCCCTGTTCTTGTCCTTCTCCAAAACTGCCTCTGCTTTTTACTGCTGTCTGCTTAATGATTGGGTCAAAGGAGAGCCTAACTGCTGCCTTTCTCCCCCAGCACCTACGCCTGTTTTCTTTTTTTGGTGTACAATATTGTCACAGAAGCTGTGAGTCACTATAGGGTGTAGAACAAATGACCCATAACTCTAAAATAGCAAAATACATTGCTCAGGATTCACAAGTAGAAACATATGGCATTGACTAAGTTCTCCCTGCATTGTGTTATCAGTGTTTGTTATAAGCTGTACTGATAATTCTTGTCCTTTTAGACTCTATCATACAGGACTCCTTTGGGTGCAATTGAGTTCTTACCCAGGAATTAGGTTAACCTATAGTCTGAACTTCAGAACACAAACCGGTTCACTATATTTTGCCTTAAGTAGCTATTTAAGGCAGATTTTAAACTTGCATACCTACTCCACTCATAGCAAAACAGTGAGCTTCATGAATGAGCTGTTACACCTTGCCTCCACAGGTTTCTCTGCATGTATGAGCTGAGGCCATGTAGTAAAAGATCGTTTACATACACCCACTGAAGGGGGAGAACAGGAACTGAAGTCAAATGAAGTTCCTTGCTGGAAACTCTGATGCTGTAAAAGCAAATGTAAATCCCGGTATAAAGAGATTAAGAGCTGCCTCTCAGATATCCAATGCAGTTTCATTGTAGGACTGAGTTTTGGCTTAGGCCATCATATGCAGCCATAAAAGTGTGAGGCCAGTTGTGTTTGTGTGAAAGAGCCTTTAATTGTCAACAGCCGTATGATTGTTGAATACGTTTTATAAACTCATTACAAGCGGGATGCTCCCTGTTGGGCGTACACAGCGGCTTAATGTGAATGCATTCAATAAAAGACTGAATATCCAGTCCATAGAGCAGTAAGAGGTGTGTACCCCCTTGACAATATTGCTTTTTCAAGACATTTATTGCAGTTTTTGTTTTGTTCTACTAATTTATAGGGCCAGAAATCCTCTTAATTCTCTCAGAAAGCATTGATCTTTGTGTCTGTCCTTGAACAGCCCCCCATCCCTGCTTGCTTTGTTGTTGTGGAAGTGGTACAGCCGTCAGGGTGAACATGGGGGTGCAGGAGGAGCAGAGTGTGCACAAAAGGCCCTCTGGAGCCGTGGAGGGTGGAAGTGGCCAGAGCAAACACTCTGCAGGGCAGCAAGAGGGCCCTGGCATGCCACCAGACCCAGAGCATGCTCTCCCATGGAAACCAGGCTCCATGGTACCGGCCTGACTGCCACGTTCCCCTCAGTCCTGAGATTTATACCAGAGTCCTGCATTCACTCAAAGGTTCTGCTTTACAATGGTTTTCCAATTACCACTAAAACATATGTTCCAACAGGTATCTTTTTGTTCTTTGCACCAGTTTCTTGCAATCAAAAAGCAGTGGAGAATTCCAACCCTCCTGTTATTTTTTTTATCTAGGGAAGGAGGGTGATGTTATCTCCAATTTGACCATTGTTTGACTCAGATTGGGCCTGACCTTTACTGGCTATTGAAATCTGGTAATTACGGAAATGTTGCTCATTCACCCAGAAATCTCAGTTTCAGTGGCTGACATCAGCACGCTTGATTGTTGCCATTATTATTGTAAGATTGCAGGCATGTACTGCTCTATGGTAGCACAGCAGTGTGGGTCATATTTCAGTAGTGTTTGACTGGTGTCCAGGACCGTTGAGCCCCTGTTTACTTTGCACGGATGAGTTCTTTCAAATTTTTACGTTTCACAGGGAGTCACACTCTTCATTTCATTTGAATATTATTAAACAGAAGGCTGGGCCTTGAGACTGATAGTATTTTTGCATGAAAACAAGCACTCTTTTTTTCATGGTTATTTCTCAGAGGACTACATCAACCAAAAGGGCAGAATACTGTACTGATGCATTGGATTTTGTGGAACACTGTGAAGTGCTTGTCTACAAGGAATATTATGCTCCTCTGCTTTTACATGGTTCATTTCACTATTCTCTAAAAGAGTTTGAGTCAGTACTAGATGTTTCATTTTTTTTCCTCTGGTCTCCATGGAAACCATTCTATATTGCTGTCTAAACTCTCCTTATGTGACCCCCCAGCCAGCAGTAGGGATTTTCTTCACGTCTGGTTCATTCGGTGGCCTAGCTGCTTTTTCTAAGTTGCACCAAATCCAAGACAGAAGAGGCACAGGTGCATGCTTTAATGTAAGAAATGTGCTACTGATTTTATAAAGCTTCACTGAACAGTTGGAAATACTGAAGAAGCACACTGGCTTAGGGGCTGAGAGGAGTGACAGTTCCTCCTACTGTTATTTGGAGACCATAATGATGGCACTAACGAGGTGGATCCGCACTGTGCAGGTCTCCGTTTCTCAGTGATGCGGCACGTCTCCTGCATGTGCCAGCTGCTCTTTGTGCTCAGTGGGCCAGAGAGAGACAGGAATAAGGAGCAGAAATCCCTGGTATGCTCCTGGATCCAGACAATGCGGTCGCTCCATGTTGCCAGTTAAGGGGTAGTCCCCTTTTATTGCGGGCAGGAAGAGGACAGTCAGGTGTGTGAAGGGGACCTCGGCTCCATGCACAAGAAAAAGCAATCAAAAACTTTCTTGTGCCCTTCACCTCATTTTTCAGGTGCTGTTCCCTCAGGTAGATCAGTCTTTACACCGAATTTGATGTCCTGCAGTCCTGTACATACATAAATTTATCTGAGTGCTTTTTGAATATAAGAAATAGTTTTGTGATGCAGTATTAGGTTGCTATAGTAAATGTAGTAATACATAGGAATCCCATGGTATACTGATTTCATCTTTTTTTTTTTTTTTTTTTAAACACAGCTGCTTCAGTGTATTCTTGAGGCAATTGAGTGGCAGATTGTTGAAACAGACTGCCTTAGTCTGTGATATTTACAAAGACTTTACTAAATTAACAAAGGGTAAAATGGTAAACATATAATTTGTGCTTTCTACATTATAAATGCTTTTAATTGTTTTCAAATAAGACAGTTTTATATGAATGCAGACTTTGGTGGTGTGAACACCTGCGGGTTTGAAAACTGGTAAAGCAGATAAAGTCACTGTGCTTACCCAGAGGACATTTCCCTTTTTACTGGACAGATGGAGGCAGAAGCTTGCCTCAAGTCCAGTTCAGATGGACCTATTGGGCAACAACACATGGTTACCTTTAAAAAAAAAAGGAATATGCTACTTTCAAATGAGTTCTTATTCTGTCATGTCACAGTCAGTGCACAGTGGATGTGGTTCTGTGAAAAAAGGGGAGATTAAAAAAGGGGGATGGTGAATGTAACTGACAGGTGTAAATGAAAATGTTATTAGATTATGGCATCTGCCATGAATACTTTGGAATTGTATGAAGCGAAACAAGGCTTTGGAGTGTCTGTGTGAATAGAGCGTGGGGGGTCTCTGTCTCATTTCGCTTTCTGACGACCATTGACCTCTCAATGACTGGCAATCGTCATGGATACGCTTCAGGCCAATTTGGGCAAGATATTCTTGCCTATTGTTTTTTTATTGCGTCTGAACACCTCGCTGAAGACAAACCAGGTTCCACAGTGCTCAGGACCCTGTCAGAGCTGGGAGCAAGCCAGGGTCTGTATAAGTTGTTATAGCTTCATCAATATTGATGATCTATATCCATTTATATTGATGATGATGATGATAACAGTATATCTTCATCAATGACAAGAAAAGGTATTAACAACCACAGTATTGGTTATTTATATCTGAGATTAATCACATAGCATAGCACATACAGAATACTTTGAGTTCTAGGTTAGCGTCCGTGAACAGTTGAAAGGTTTGCCCAGGTCTGCAGTTCGCCCATGTGGTTTTTTGTCAGCAGATTATTTTCACACAAATGGAGCCAATTTTCTTCCTCCTCACCCACTGTGCACAGGGCAAAGTCTTGTATCCATCACAGCTCCTCTGCGCTAAGGTCAAGCAGCTGGGTGATTATAGGTGTATTTTTATCACGCAGATGTATAATTATCCCTTCATAATGGCTGCATCCGCTTACGCATACATCCTGGCTTTATCTGCAGTAAGTTTTGTTTAGTTCTGTTGTGTGAACTCTTGTGTGGGTTCTGAGTGGCAGGTAATGTGGCTGTGTTCAGAATGCCTTTTCAAACATCCAGATATGCCCAGTTTGCATATGTGTGTGAAATTGGAGCTGGGGACAAATGGTTGATGAAAGGGTCATGGCCAGGACCGCACACCAGCATTGTATATGTCATGCATGTTGAATGAGTTTGCATCTCACTAGCAGGCATGCTAACAGTTAGCATTATTCAATTGGACCTGCAGTTACTCTCATGGTCAGGAGTTTGACTGCGGTGTCCATTCAGTGGTCCCCAGTCACCCCCAGGCTGCAGCAGTTAATCCGCCTCTACCACCGATTGGAAAAGTAAACACAGCTGCACAGAGAACAGCAGCTGCTGTGAAACCCAGCGCTGATAGTCTTAGAACCATTTCACTACATCCCCGGGATGTTTTTGTAAGGGGAGAGCATTGCAGCAAGGTTGCAGAAACATTGCTCCTGTGTTGTGAGTAACTTCACTGCCTGTAATCTATGGTATTTTTATCTGAGCAGACATAAAGCATCCATACCTTTCAGTAGGTCAGTGTTGCTCTCTTTTTTAACATTGAATGAGCTCTTTGATGGAAAGAAAATATGGAACAGTTTGTACAATTAAAAGGGCTAAGCTGTCTTTGTTCCTCCTTTGGTTGGCTGGAGAACTTATCCCGATTTAAAGAGTCCTGAAGTCTTTGTTGGTCCACAGAGAAGAAGGAGCCTCTGTTTGGAGCAGTTGCTGCAGAGTGGAATGTCTGCGAGATTTTCCACCTAATTAACCTTCATTTTGTCGTGCAAGCAGGCTTTTCCACCCCCCGTTTTTTTTTGATGTAGGAATGCGATAGACATTGGCCGTCATGGCTTTTGTAGTTCTCAGCCAGCCCAGCTCGCGCACAGCATTGACTGAGGGGGAGCTGATTGTTTTTGGGTCAAAGAAAACGTGTACTCGCAACAGCTGAAATACGCTTGATTAGAGTCATCGAGGGGCCAGTGCCTCCAAGAATCTCAGGGCATAGCTGATACAATCTTTATGGTTTATCGCAGCTAAAGAGAACTTTTGATGTAGAAGGCTGCTCTGTTTAGAATAGCATGGACCAGTAATGTTTTTATTATTACAAATCAGCCCGTTGGTGATTCTGCCTTATCCAGTGATGTTGCATTCATATACCTCGTTCAGCCTTGATTTTGATCTGAACATTGAATGTTTCTGTTCACTGTTTCATTCAATGCAGAACATAGTGTTCTGCATTGAGGAAGATTGTCATTCAGAGTCTATAGACAATGTCTTGAGACCTATGAATGAGGTTAAAGTGTAACAAGCTTGCATTTTTATAACAGTAAGCCAGTGTTTCCTCTCTCAGAAAATGTTGTGTGTCAGGATCCTATGGCAGTTTGGAGTTGGGCCAGATATAAGACACACAATTGAACCCTCCATCACATGGCGGTCATTCAGATTCCCATTTCAGATGAGAATACTGTATACCCAAACTGAGCGTAATGTTTCAAATGAGCAGTGCTCTTACATCTGGAAGAATGTGTTATAATGAATTCCAGTTAGGCTCTGATTAAGAGCGGAAAGCCTCTCTATGACAGAGAATATTTTACAGACCGCTCATCCACATTATTCAGCCACCCGCCACCAAAGCACTGTTGTTGGGTGCGTTGGTGGCTGATGGCTTCCCGTTATTGCTATTGGTAATCATATTTCAATAATACATGTGTACATTTTCCCGTTTCTCAGCTGATCTACATTATCAGCTCCAGCCAGTGTACGCCTTCCTAACCCCCTCAGTGTGGTTAAGCGGTTTGTGTGGTCAACAAGCTTTTGGACAAACAACCTGTGAGAAGAATATTGTAATAGTGCAGTCTTGGCTAAATGAAAGAGGGAAACGTGTTTACTTTGACAGGAGTCAGAAACAGGATCTATTTCAGGTTTTGTTTATTAGTTGTAAAAAAATGGAGGTCATTGTAATGTTGTTTATTCATGGTTTGTAAAATAATTTAGCTAATGTAATCACATCCAGCATGTTAGGCACAGAAGAACAGCCAAGTTCTTAAGGCAAAGTGGAGTTGTGTTGTGAAACATTATGTGTTGAACATCAGTACTGAATGGAAGACAATGGGGCACAACTCATCAGTAAAAGACAGACAACAGTCTGGGAGTCTACTATACTTCTAAACAAGTTAAAGGGGCAAGATATCCCGCTCATTCTGTCCACACAATATATAAGTTGAAACTGAATGCATTGCATATTAGAGATGTGAATCCATTGATTCAGTTTGAACAGAACAGAGGGATGAGTGTAGAAGCTTGAGGGTCATAAATTGGCAAAACATTGGATGTCCTGTTCACTTGTGCAAATGAAATATCATAGGATTTTTCAAATCCAGGAAGCATTTTATATGGTATATTTCTCCATTTTGTAGTGTTGTCTGTTTTTCAGACAAGACCAGTGCCTCATGACACACAGCACATCTGCAAAGCACATAATTAAATGTGTCTGTTGCTGTAGGCTGGTCATGTTGTGGGAGGCTGCTGTAATTCTCACATTTCCAAGATCAAAATGACAGGAAAACACCTACTAGTGGCAACAAGGTGTAGAGAGGTGAATGATGGGAACAATTTAAACATGGTACTTCAGCAAACAATCCTGTGTAAGCAAAGGCCTTCTTTGTGTTACTTTTAAAAATGCATTACCAAGCTGGTGATGTCCAGTCAAGCCTTACCAAATTAAACTGTCGTTTTGACAGCAGTCACTGTTCTTCAGTGTCCTCTTCATTCTCACTGCCAGAACCTTGGAGGTAAACAAAGAAACTAGTAAAAAAAAACTGAAAGTGAAATACGAAAGTTTTCAGAAAAACAGGAAATGGATTCCGTGGTGACCATTGATCAGAACTTGATGGGTGGATGTTTAACAAAAAGGCCCACACCGCTCTGTTGAGGCAGTTCTGTCCTGTCAGTGCAGTATGCGATCTCTCCTATACATTACACATTATTTCCATTGAAGAAACCATACAGCTTATGATAATAAGGATCATTACTTGCCCACAAGTGTAGTTCCTGAACCCCTCTGACTTTGTGTGTGAAGTGAAAGGCTTTCTGTGGAGCTGATGGGGAGAGAGAGGGGTACGATTTCTCCTAAGAAGGCTGGAAAGAGGCGCCCTGTGGTCTGCCCAGCTGAGCGGCAAAGGCAAACCACACTGGAGACTCGAGGGTCTAGTTAGTACTCTAATAATGATATTTTACAGTAAATTTGATGGTATCAGTGGTCCCATTTTGGATAATAACTGCCCTGAGAAAACCCATGCGCCAGCGTGTCTTCCTTTTTGTATATCATTATTACTGAATTAAATCTTACTCAGCTCCAAACACTGTTGACATGATGGACTCTTGTCTTTTGTTCAGAAGACATCAAGAAAATGACATTTTTTGTATTCATAACCCTAGTAAAATTATCAGCAGTTCATGTGGTCAGTGTCGTTTTGTCATCTCTGCATTCCTGATTCCACTTACCCTTCATTCATATCATGTCTCATTTAGCAAATACTCAATAAACCAAAAAATGGAAGAAGCCCCCTTCCCCACTGAGAAACTTAAAACAGTTCTTGTGTATGGTCCTTCTTGCTTAGTCGCTAATTTGTGAAAAAGAGCTGCAGGGTTATAAAAGCAGTTGTAGGCAATTGTACTTCCATGAGTCAACTTACAGCTATGATTGCATTGGAGAGAAACAATGCTGAGAAGTTCCGGAGTGGTTTAAGAGTGAAGTTTGTGTGTAAACCATGACCCCCCTCCCTGCGGCATTAATCCTGTCAGACCCTCTACTTTTTCACAGGCATCCCTTGGTTAGCAGCGGCTCTGTTAGGAACCCATCCCCCATCACCATACCATAGTGGGGATTGTCATTTTGCCATGCAGCCTGCTGTGCTGGAGCTTCCTTTAATTAAAGAGTCTAATACTCCACAGCTCTCTCACAACTACCCCCCTTCCTGCCTCGCTTATAATGATCAGCTCCTCAACACCACCCACCTCCTCACCACACACACACACACACACACACGCACACGCACACGCACAGTCATTCACAGCAGACACCCAGGCACACAGAGAAAATCAGCAGAAGGGTGGATATGTGGCAAGGAAGCAAACACGTGTGCACACACTTAGTCACAGACTCGCACGTGGATTGGCACACAGTGACAGACTTGCGTGCGAACAAACACACACACACACACACAGACACACATCCCCACACACATCATTTCAGATTCCCATTGTTGGCCACTGACATTTGGCTAAGAGGAAGTGCTGTAGAGACTTCTGGCAGTGGTTCACCAGGGCTTAAAAACTTCTTCTTTTTTGTATTCTCTTTGTTATCCAGAAGGACGCTCCAACTTTGTGAGCTGGATGCTTACAAATGAGGAGCAGGTGGCGGGAACTGGGTTGTGTTTCCTTGTTGTGGGAGCGGACAGCCAGCCCCTGCCCTGCACCCTGTGCAGCCACTGTAGACAGAGCTTGGCTTTGTCTCTATTGAGCCTGCAGGGGTAAAACGGCAAGCTGCAGCCCCCTAAATCCCCCAGATTAAGGAATTTATGCGCAAATAAAAATGCACCCTAGAACTCTTTAAAGAACCAATGAGACCCCTAATTTTCCTCATTCTTTTTGTTCTAAAAATAAAGGATGGATTTGTTTGGTTTTGTTTGGTGCTGTTTTGGTGGTGCTTCAGGTCAAGTACAGTGTTGCACTGTATATGTTTGTGTATATGTGTTCATGTGAATACTGTAAGCTTTCCCAGCACTTAACTCTGGCATGTTACTCCAGGCTCTAAACTTGAAACAAAGACTTGCTCTCATGGGACGGGGGTTCCTATCTATCACTCATTCTCCCTCCTCCCTTCATCTCCTCTCCATCCCTCTCTCCTTCCTCCAGCTCCCTGTTTCTTTGCTCTCCCTCCTTCCTCTTGACTTTCTTTCTCACTCTCTCACTCGGGTTGCATAAGAACTGCTTTTGTGGCTTTTCGGACTTGGAGGGGATCCGATTTCTGAAGCCTTTGGTTACGACATTTCCCGGACCTGAAATTTTTTTTCACTCCTTCTACCCATCTCATCCACAACATCTCTCTATGGTTCCCATTGCGTAACTTTCTGTATAATTCTGTCCTCAAATTCCTTTATTTTTGTTTTTTCTGGACAGTAGTCTGTTTTTTTCACAATACCAGGAATGGTGCCAACTCCAAACTTGCTGTTTTATGAAATCATTTTACTGAAACTCTTCAATATGTCACACACCCATCAGCCCTCTCCTTGAGTTTAGCACGTTTTGGCCGAATCACTTGCATGATCCAAACTCTTTTTCCTGCCATGTTCAGCCTTGCCCATGTCTTGTGTAACACAGGGCTGGTGTACTTTTTCCTGACATTCCTTGTGGTCCCCAGTGAAATATGTGGCCTCAAACACTCCCTCACTTCTTATATAATATTATATAAGCAGAGGAGCTTATTTGGACATTATTTTTCTGTCTCTTCACAGATTGCGTGTAACAGCTGTTTTCCTTTACGATTCTTTGAAAAACTGTTTTAACTTTGAAACTGTTTGTGTGCTACGGTAATGCATGTGCTATGGGTTAAATGGTGGATTTTAAATTTCTGGAATGACTTCATATTTCTGCCAGCAGAAATGTGTGTTTCTACTTTTAGAAACAGACAGCCTAGCTTTTTGTTGTTGCCTTTATTTCTTAGTGTCCGAGGTCCTCCAGATCTCCAGTTTTTGTTGACTTGAAACCGGAACTGCCAGCATATGTTGCTGCTGTCACAGCTGTCAAATGTTCTGTACCATCTTAAAAAAGAACAAAGAGTTCTGCGTGAAATTTAATTCATAGGTGCAGTGACATCATTTGTACCATGGACTGTATCCAGTGTCAGAGATGGGTGGTGTGGCCGAAAGTGGAAGGTGACTACATTGAACCTCATAGAGCCTCATCTCTGAATTGTGGGTTTGAAACACAATGTGGGTTTTAGGATTGTGGATTAGGATCACATGTTTTGTCACCTGGTGTTGAGTTGTGCATTGAAGCCAGATTCATGTCTGTATTCTGTGGAGCCTGTTATTTCTTGGTTATTTCACCAGGAAACAGACTGAAGCAAGCAGTTTGATACTTGAGTCCATGATGGTGTCCAGAGAAGGAAGTGGTGTGGGGCCACACTAAGCGCAGAGTGTGCTCCACCTTCCCCCGCTCCAGAGAAAAGACAAGGCCCCCCTCTCTGTCCCTTAGAGGAAACGGGGGCCTGTTTCCTGACCCCCTCTCTCTGTCCCATTTCAGCCCGTTTAATGTTCCCAATACAGCGTGGTGGTTCTCAGGATAGGGCCAGGGATGTGTGACCTTATTGTGTGACTGAGTTTCCCCTTACAGAACGTGTTTTTTTTTTTTTTTTTTTTTTTAATCACATCAAACTCACCAGAAGGGTTGACTCTTCCTGAGCTGAGCTTTCAGTCAAACACCCTATAAGAAACAAACCTTTAAATTACAAGATGGTCAGCTGACAGGAAATGGCTGGCTGGGCAACGCACTGCTGCTTCTTGGGGTTCCACCCTGCTGCACGCACAGTGAGGGACTGTTCTGTGCATATGTGTGTGGCATGCACACGTGTGTGGAGGGCTTTGTCAGGCCAAGCTCTTACTTTCAAAGCAGGAACTTGTCAGCAGAATTCCAGAATGATTTGGGCTCTGCTCCTGGCTCTTTGCCAGCTCAAAATCCTTGGCTCTGCAGGACATGTTATAAATGTTTAATCACAGCGGACTGAGCAGGAGGAAAAGGTCCTCATAGCTCTCTGTTTGTTTCCTCTCTTAGATTCACGTCATTTACATGGCATTGAACTCAGGATTTAAGTCTAGACACAATGAGAATAGAGCACTGTTGAAATTATAATATCACGTTTTCCTTATTTATTATTCATTATTTTGAATTGAGCCAGTTTACATTATATCAGGTACCCGGTGAGAAAAAGTAATCAAATTGGAAAAACTGGAACCGATGAGAGATTTGCAAGTTTTGCAGTGACTAAGGAAGAAAAAACAAAGTGCAAAACATCCAAGAGCTGTTGCAAATAAAAATGCAACAACAAAGCCCAGTGCAGCCTGCACTCTCAACCTTTCATTTCCTGTAGACCACAGAATGAACACTGACCGGTGTGGCAGTGTGTCTTGGATGGAGGAGACCTAAGGAAGAGACAAGCTGAAATGAGCTCTACATTGTTCCCATTCAGTGTCTCAGAATAGGACTGTCCTCCTAGGATAAGGTCGTCCATCATAACTTCATGCTGTATGAAATGAGAAGCATGAATGATCCTAGATCCGCATGTGTGCTCTGAGGTCCTTCATGAACACTGGCCCAGCTTTACATGGAGGGGCTACTTGTTTACACAGGCTTCACTGCAACCACCACATCCTGCCTGTTAGTGTGCACAGTGGCCATATTTAATGTGTGTACACATGCTGGTGTAAGCCAGGTGTGCCTGACAGCCAGGCTAGGAAAAGTAGCAGTGCATTTAAGCATGGAAATGATGGCTGCACTCAGGTTTGCTGCAGGACTTTTTAGAGATGTGAACTCAAATCAGACTGCACATAATCCTCAGATTGGCAGGATAAACCGTTCTCTGTATTATCAAAGAATGTAGCATGCATTGACCCACCACACTGCTCATATGGAGGCACGCATTGTGCTTAGTTTGAAAGGTGATAGATAGATAGATAGATAGATAGATAGATAGATAGATAGATAGATAGATAGATAGATAGATAGATAGATAGATAGATAGATAGATAGATAGATAGATAGATAGATAGATAGATAAATAAATAAATAAACAATTTCCCCGCATGACCTTTTGGGCATAAGCTGTGATGTTCATCATAATATTGATTGTGTGCGCTGGTGAAAAGCGCCAGGGACAAGCATTAGTAAGGAGCTGCCTGGACTCAACGATGATCTGCTCCTGAAGAGATAAAATCATATAACAGGCTCATTAACTGCTGCACGGTGAACAGTGCAGTAATACAGAGCAGTGTAGTTTATGTGCAGTAATTAATGTTACAACATCAAGAGACGGGTGTAAAATTTTTTCAGATTTATTCATGTTTCAAATTGCCACCTATACTATCATTTTAATATTGTGTAAATCTTTTAAATTACACTACAAGTATTTCCAACATATGGTTTCTTTTGTTAGAAGGAAGCATTGCACTGAATTCATCCTTATTAGTATCATGTGTGCTTTTGTGACCATACACATCAACAGTACTCCCCCTGTCTCCCTCTCACTGTCTCACACAGACACACACACACACACACATCCCTGGCTCTCTCTTCGTATCCCTTGGTTGTGAGTGTGCCGCCAGGTTCATGTCTGGGGCTGTCTGTTAGTGTGTGAGTGTGACAGGCTCTCCCTGATGGAATTCAGTGTGTGTGCTGGTTCCTATGGGCCATGATGGATGGGCCTATGGCCCAGGGGGCATGGCAGCATCTGGAGGTAGAATATAATGGGCCACGCCAGGCACTCGCGCTGCCTTTGTGTCCTCTGGGACAATGGCGCATAATTTGACGTTTTGTGTACCCCACTCAGCCAGAAAAAAGGGTGATGGGGGGCATGGCTCCTGGTAAGAGGTCTCCCAGTGAGATGGTTAATGAAAGCGACTGAGCATGAATGAAAAGATGCAAACCCCTTACACACACTTTGACCAGTGCACACACATACACACTCTCACACAGACTCATACTCGCACATGCACAATCTCATTCTTCACTACTCTCATTAGGATTATCATCTCTGTAATGAGTAGAGTTTACAAAATGATTCCCAGACCTTTTGTTTGTTTTCATACTTCTGTAAAGCTCTTACAAGATACAATAACCCAAATGCTAACTTAAAGTGTATGTTTTGTATTGGGTCTTCATTGGAATGGGTGCTTGGATAAGAGGATTTTGCAGAATATATAAAGCAGGCTTTCTCTAGCTTTGTTTCAGCCTCCTCCCCTCCTCCTCCTCCCTCTATGCTAACTGGTCAATTTCACTGATGGATTGTAAAGAAGGCACCCTAATTATTCTCCCTCAAATCCTGCCATATGGTAACAAGTGAGCCAAAAGCTAATTTTATTAATCATTACACTTTCACCAGTGGCAACAGTGACAGAAGGAAGGCAACCTTATTCAATTAAAGCGTAGATAACACCATTTCTGCCCCTGTTACTGCCTTGCACATTGGCCATTATAAATGATTTGGACCAGGGCAGAAGACCACAGGCGAGGGTGGAGAGATGTACTGTAGATGCAAATTTAACCCTCCAAAAAAACAGACAAATGCATTTGTTGTGTTAAGAGCAAAGAAGAAGGTCAGACCAGACCAGACGAGCACAGCTGTGCCGATGAAAAGAGCAGCTTGTCTCTCTGGTATGTCACCAGGCGTGTTCTCCAGAGGAGGAAGCGGTTTTCAGTGCTGCGCCAGATTTCTTAAATTGCGGCCCCACCCCAGGCCGAGCACAAGGCCCTCCTCTGTCCCGGGGCGGAAGCAGGCCTGGCTTCCTGATACTGGGCCACCGCGCCACGCTGCTAGGTGTGGACCTGCTTCCTCAAGCACAACGCTGGCCTCTGCTCCCTGGCGCCTATCCTGGATTTTGTTTTCCCCTTCCCTTATGTTTCTTCAGAGTTATTCTGTAATCTCTTGTTCCCCACTGCTTTTTCCCATGGGAATACTTTCTCCTCTTGCGGCCCCCATCACCCTCCAACTAATATCAGCTCCACACACTCAATCTCTGACTAAGTGTCAGGATGTCTTTGTTAACTTTTCTATCTTATCTGATTCCACAGAGATTTCTGATGATGGATTTAGTTGCCATTACTAGTATCTGGTACCATTTCTGATGTTTGGTATAGTTCTAGGTTCTTGCTGATTCACAGACATCATCTCAATGAAATGAATGAGTGTGCTTTGTACGTGCACGTAACCCATGGAAGAAGGATCCTGCATTGCCAGCGTGGTGCTGGTTGCTCTGCAGATTTAAGGGAGAGTAGCCTGGGGCTAGATTTACACATTTTCCAGTAGCTCTATCAGCAGTGACAGCATTAGCCTGCACTCATAGGTGGTCGCGTGGGAGCGTCTGTGCAGTTCATATGTCAGTGTAAAGTGACTGCCATTGTCACATTAATAAGCTGATATGATTTGCTGCCATGGTTAATTTACATTACTGCTTCAGTAATGTGGCTTGAATGTCTTTTGGTCTGGTAGTATTTACTGCCGTTGTTCATGTACCTAGTATGGATCATTTCATTTCCCTCATCATTTAAGTTATTCTAGATCGGAGCTTCAGCTAAACAAGTGCAGCATAATCAGTAAGAACAAATTTAAGCATGTGAAGTATTCTGATGCAAGAGAGGGTGCGAAGATGCAAGAGGGGGTGTAAGGACTTGGCCCTCTATTTCAGATATGATAAAGAGGCAGACAGCCTCCCGCAGTGGAAGTGGATACAGGGGGTGATTACCAGGGTGTGGTGGGGGGTAATTAGTAGAGGCAGAGCTGGACAGCCCAATACGAGGACCCCCTCCTTCCTTTCCCTCCATCATACTTAAGCATTGACTGCGTCTTAACTGGACACTTGCCTGGTTTAATAAAGACACAGGGTGAGGAGAAGGTGTGTTTAAATCAAATGCAAATTCATACAACTTATGATTAAAGTGTAAGATTGTGTGGGGAAAAGAAAAAGGTTGTTCCATTGTTTTTGGCTCCTCTGATGTTGTTAACAGGGTTGGCACAGGGTAAGAGAAAGCTGGAGGACGTTTTGTGCTGTGGAATAGGGGGACACCTGCTCCCATTATCCCCCCCACCATCAGAGGATTGGTCTCTCCCCTGGCAGCGCTAGTCACCAGGCCCCTTCCTTACTGCCAGGGAGGGATTTAGAACAAATAAATCTGTAGCAGCAGGGAGAAGGGGAAAAAGAGTTTCCTCGGTGTCTGGCGTTCTTCGATCGCGTGCGGCGGCACACCCCCATTCCCTGGCGTCAGGGAGGCACGGAGCGAAAGCAGTTCAGAAACCTCAAATATGTGGCTCAGAGTAACGCGCAGGGGAAGGCATGGAAAGCACAACGTTTGGTCACTGCGCAGGCGATGTCAGTTCCACAGAATGTCCTCTGCCTCCGTCTCCGTCCATAATTAGAAATAACTGAGCACTGTAGTGTCCCTGTGGCTGACAATGGCATGTCTCTCTCTCCCCTGAATCCTTTTGTCTTATTTGTGCTGTTTATTTTCATTGATACAACCTCCTATCCTCCCTGGATTTCTTCATGCATCTTCTGACTCCGCCCACCCCCACACACACATTACCGTGCTCTGTGGTGCGGTGGCCTTGTTCTGGACCTCCATCATAGCAATAGAGGTATGCAGGGTCAAACAAGCGCTGCAGTCAGAATGCATTTCCCTGGTGGCCTTCTGCCATAATGGCAGGCCGTCACCTAATCGTTTCATCATTTCCCCCTATGAAAAACCACTTTGGCAAAGCCTGCATGGTCCTGTTTTAGCCAATGAAAGGAAATGTCGAATTTTGAGGGTGTTGCTCACAGACAAAAAAAGCACACAGAACTGTGAGGGTGTAGCTCACAAACAAAAAGACGAAATGAGCGAGGCTATACTTTGTCACCCTGACGCATCCCACCTGATCTGTTTCTGTGGTGCAGTAGAGGACAGACTGTCACATAACAGCCAGACTGGTGAGAGGAGCTCCCCCCAGAATGTCTGTAGACCTGCCTGTGCCTGTGTGCCTGTGTGTGTGTGTGTGTGTGTGTGTGTGTGTGTCTGTGTCTGTGCCAGTGTGTGTCTGTGCTTCAGTCTTTGTGTGTTTCACTTTCTTTGACAGGGTATGTTTGCCTGTGTGTGCATGTATATCACTATATGTCTGTGCCCATGCATGTATGTGTGTATGTGTCTGTTTGATAGTGTATATAGTGTGTGTTTGCATGCATTAGACAAGCTGTGTGTGTGTGTGTGTGTGTGTGTGTGTGTGTGTGTGTGTGTGTGTGTGTGTGTGTGTGTGTGTGTGTGTGTGTGTGTGTGTGTGTGTGTGTGTGTGTGTAAAGCTGAGAGGGTCAGCTGAGCACAGGATGCAGTGTGAGATCAGATGTGCTCTCCCTGCATGCTCCTCTGACACATGGCAGATGAAAGCTCTGGAGAGAGGTGAGGTTAGCTTTCAGTGGTGCTCCCTCTTTCTTTCACTCTCTCTTTGTCTAATTGCATAGCTGGAGTAAGCGTAACATTTTGGCCATTTTGTCCAGGGCTACAGGTAGGGATCTGAATCCCATGCAGCAGCTGCTTGGTTTCATTCCATTTGATTTCTATTTTCGTTTATATATTACAGAATGCAGTGTGTAAAATTTCAGCAAACTACTGCCGTTTTATGTATTATCACATTGTACTTCAAACCCTCTTCTAGGCCTTCTGTATGAAATGACCACAGAGCAACAAATTTATTCTGACAACTAGAGAAATATAGTAGATGAATCAGTCCACAGAAAACTAATTTCCTGGTAATTTATTTGAATGTGTCAGTAGGGCAATAGTAACTGCCAGTTCTTTGGCTTTTATGGAGCTGGGTCTGAATGGTCACATTTTTCAATAATTTGTAATGCTGTTTTAGATCTGACACTTCATGGTAGTGTGATTTTGTGCTGCAAAGTCTGATTGTGAAAAGACAGATTTGATACAAGCCTGCTGCTGTGCTTCTCTTGTTTAATGCCTTACCTTCACTGTTAAGATTATTTTGGTGTAATCCGTGTCACCTGGAGAGTAATTGGCATTGATATCTTTGTGCCTGGAACACTTACAGATCCTTCGTAGGTTTTAGGAGTGAGAGAAGTGTAATTTGAGTGGAGCCTGTGCTTGGCAAATTTAGCAGTACATAAAACTATAGGTCTGATGCTGAAGTTTAGGATCTCAAACTTTTTTTGACTTCTTTGGCCACAGTTCACCTAAATGAAATGCTTGTGACAGTAATTAACCCAAACAAGGCCCTCTGTCTCTCTAAAGAGCAGTGTTGATCTGTTTGTGCTGTTGTTGCACACCACCTCTCATCATACTTGTTTGTGCAGTGAGAATAACGCAGTGCCGCGCTAGTGCCTTGGCTCCTTTAAGAAACGCATCCAGACCAAACTCAACAGAAAAGCCAGACGGAAGAGGATTTAAAGTAGGGTGGGGGTGGTGGTCAGGAAAAAAGAACCGGAGACGACTGTGTATTAATGCCACTGTATTTTTATACTTTGCAAAAATACAATTAGCAGGATTTGTTTTGGCAGAAATGTGCTAATTCTTTTGAGTAACATTGTTTAGCCACATGACATAATGTCCTGTTCTGCTGGTAAAGTGGTTTCTGTGTAGAGGGTTACTGATATGAATACAGTGGATTCTGCAGTGTATTGCCTGTGTATGCTTTCCTGAGGTTTATTTTTTTCACTAAAAAGACAGAGCTGTGTAGAGGTCACCATAGATTTGAATCCCAGGTGGGAAACACTGTTGCACAGTACCCTTGAGCAAGGTACTTAACCCGAATTGCTTTACTGCAGAAAAGCAATAATATCCAGCTGTTTAACTGACTAGCATGTCGTATTCAATGAGCAAGCGCTTCAGCTCAAGCTAATAATTAAGTGCACCGTTTCCGAAGCTCATTTGTTATGGTCCTGGGTGTCATAAACTTGATCCATAATATAATGCTAGGAACTGAGCTCTGACCCATATGATGAGGCCCTTTGCTTTTTGTGCATATGGTTACTATTATAGTCTGTTACATACTTTTAATGCTGCAGAAAAATATGGTGATTTATGGTGCAACTCTGCATCTCCTGATTAGGAAGAATGTTGACAGAAGCAAGTACTGGGTCTCTCTCATAAAAACAGCTTGTAAAGGTTGTTAATCAAAGTTGTGGTAATGCTGGCATAAAAGTGATGTGTTGTGAAGATTTGAAGATTAGATTGCAATTGAGACCTGGGTCTGACGGTGAGACTAAGTGATACCTATAACTGACTTGACTGAAACATTAACATTTTTTGTTAAGTTATCTGTTCTCAACCTGCACATTTCATGTAATAAATGCATACCAATGACTTGAACAGAAGTTCAAGGACTAGGGACCCTTTCTCTGGAACCGCTTATTCCACAAGTATTTGAATGTACGGGGACACACACACATTCACCGTAACCATGTCTGTCTTGATGGTAGGGAAACCATAGCCATACCGCCCCCCCCCCCTCCCCGCTAAACAAATGCACCATGGTCCTAGAAGTGTGCCCTCCCTCCAGCCCTGAAGTATTGTGAGAGCCATTGTGACTGTTGTGTGAGGCTGAAGAAAGCTAGAGCCTGGGGTGACGGGGCCCCCCTCAGAGGGAGCAGATGGTCTATAGGAGAGGCGCACAAAAGTGGGCTGCAGATGTGTGCGTGTGCGTCTGTGTGTGTGCGCGCGTATGAGAGGGGTCAGATCATGCCTCAGCCTTTCACTGCAGCTTGTCTAGAGCGCAAGGCGACAAAGATGCGACAAAGAGGCAGTCCCGCCCATGGCCGCGGCCCGGTGTCTGGCGATCTGAAGACAGTGGCTGACTGACTGCGTGTCTTTGAAGACCCACCCCCATGCCTCAGAGAGGGCCGCCTGCAGTAATGACATGGCCATCCTGCGGTCCTTTGTAAACAAACCCCAGGAACATACGACAGGCCCATTTCTGTACTGCCTCTCAAAAACTCTCCAAAAACTTGGGGTGTGACGTGCATGTGAATGGAGTGGCCCTTTGTGGTGTTTAAGGCTCGCTCAGAGTTTCTAATTGTTATCTGAAAGTCAGAAGGTCAAAAGAGAGGAGGGGTTATATATTTTTTTTTTTGAACAGCAGATGTGGGGTCATATCCATGAGGATGGCTGCATTCCATTACTCCCAGTGTTGTGGGAGTCAGGGGTGCGAGTGCGTTTGTGGGGGTGTTTGGTTAATTAGTGAGTTTTCCCAGGGGGGCCAATTCACTCATGTGTAGGGAGAGACTCTGAGCTTACGCTGCTGTTTAGGGAGGCCAGTAAAATAAGGAGACCTGAGTGAGGGCCATGTCTGTTTTTTGGTAGCAGTGACACTTTCTCCAGCCCACACTGATGACCAAACTCTGCTGCCATTGGGAGAAAAAGGTCTATAAAAAGAAACAGGAAATTGTAATGGCATTCAAGAATGTAAAAATGAACTGCAGACCAGCTAAAGGCTATCAAGTGAGTGCAGCAGAGCATGGAAAACGGCAGTTAATGTTTATATTTGGGCCATGGCAGTAAGGCAGGGAACCAGATGAACTGCAGCTCCCTGCTGCTCTACTGACCTGCATGACTGATGTCTTCAAATCTTATGTGTCCCGCAGATGAGCTGTGTCGGAGAGGAGGACCATGCGTGCCACTGGTGTTTGCACTGAGGAAAACCGTGGACACTGGTAAAGAATTGGCACCCCTCAAGTCACCGAACCCCACACTGCAACAGTTGAAGTCAGCAGTAGAGCTACCACACAGAGCCGCTGGCTCAGTCACATCAGGATGTCTGTTTCATTTGCTTTTGCTCTGTCCATTACAATTGCAGAATTCCATCACAGGCACAGACAAATGTTCTTGTACTTGTTGGGAGCAAATGCGTAAATGAACTAGAGTAAATGAGTAAGAACAGAAAATGCAAGATCATAATGACCTTAACTGCTGGTGTTCCATGCCAGTGTGCTGCTGAAGATACTCTTTGATGTCAATGCACATAATTATTGACAGACGTTTTCTTTCTCTGGAAGCCATTTGGTGACACAGTCATTACACCTGTGAATATTTAAAGATTTTTTGCTGGTTCATCCTTTCAATCATGTAAAAGCTTAACCCACAGCAACTTTGTACTTGCAGTTTATTTCATGAACATAGAGCAGTTTATTGAAATTATAGTGTAGGCTGATGTGTCTCAGAATGGGTGAAATGTATATGAAATAAACTGTTGTGAAGCCATTGAATCTTCAGAAATTTTCCTTTTGCCCTACAGATAAAGATGGGAAACTCTGATAGCCTGTACAGTATTCCAGGGCCTAAGGGCAACAGTTTAATCTTCCCTGGGAAACAGAAGTCCTGTGCTCTAAGGTTCCGCTCTGCCAAAGAGGAGGTCCTGTCCCCCCACAGTTGGTGGAGGAGCAGGGAAGGGGGTGCAGGTTATAAGTCCCGGGCTGCAGGGAGGGGCTGCCTGTCCCAACACAAAGGCAGCCAGCCCTATGTCTCCCACCACTATGACTATGTCAGCAGTGCAGGAAAGGCCAACACCAATGGCAAACAGTGGCCTGGCCGTCCCCAAGGTTGTGGTTCTCTGCTGCCACCAGAAAATGGATATAACCATGACTACAACCAACTAGCCCAAGTCAATGGCTACAATGGCAATGGCCACACCATGAATGGGTACGGGACACTGGATAGGACATCCATTTGGGAACCCGTGGAGGATAAGAGCAGCCCCAAGGTGCTCCTCAGCAAAGACGGCAGCCTGCGGGTGGAGTTCACCAACACCTGTGGCTCCAAGCCACCGTCAGACAACTTCTGTGGATGGGGCGGGTCAGAGGGGTCAGAGGAGTCAAGTGGGCCCGTGCAATTGCTCAAGTACTCCCCAACACTAGAGACAGCGGAGGCTCCTGCAGACTCTGCCCTAAGGACTAGCCAGGGCAGCTCCCTGAGCTCAGAGTGCTCCTGGTACGACTCACCCTGGGGGAATGTGGTTGAGCTCAGCGACGCAGACAACAACTGCTCTTCCGGTCAGACCACAGACCCCAACACTGCAGTTAGCACCCTCCGAGTAACACCCCAGGCCAAGGACAATGACCAAAGGGTCAACACCGGCTCCCCCTTCCACCCTCAGGACCACAGCACCAGGAACTCTCTGGCTCTGCAGGAAGAACTCAGGGAGTTCCACCAGCGGCCATCCCCAGCTTCCACCTCAGACCTGCACAGGGACTCGAGTGGGGCTTCCATGTTCCCCACTGCTAAGAACCTTTCAGCTCAGGCCCTGGACACGATGTATGGCCAGCAGCATGCCTCTGTCACGTCCATCTCAGATGAGGCCCTGGATGAGGACTGCCCCAGTGCCCGTCGGTACGCCTCCTACACCCTGCCCTGCCGCAAGGCCAGGCCAGTCGTGGAGGGCAACGGCAGGAAAGATGCGCTCAAGAGCCGCATCCGACGCATCAGCGATTGGACAGGGAGCCTTAGCAGGAAGAGAAGGAAGCTGCAGGTAATGTGCGGCAACATTTGGCATCCAAATTGACTGTGATTAGACTGAGCAGTTTCACATGCAGTGTAGTGTAGTACCGAAATGACAAAAGCAAAGGCTTTTTGTTTGAGGCAGTTTATGCTGCACTTGCAGGCATGGACTGCCCAGACTGAAATTTTTGTGGGTGCAAAGCTCTCTGTTTACGAGTGTCTGGAGTAGCTCTCTGTGGGAGCTCTCTTGCACTCTAGGGGGGCTGCAACTCAGTGTGAGTCAGAGAAGGCCTGTAAGTCTGGCGAGGCCACATGAGATCCTTTCGCCCTCCAAAAACCCCCTGCCTACCTGTGCTTCTGAATTGGGCTGGAATGTGCACAGTTTAAGTCACTTAATATCACTGTAATCATCTTTTGTACAGTCATTGCCTACATAAGCAAAAAAACATGGTTGCACTTTTGTTTTATTCCATATATTTTGCCATGTTAAAAATACTTGTGTCGTATTTAAAATGTTCATACTTTGAATGCAAGTAGAACTAACTACCTTTTTAACCCTGCATTGTCTGCCAAGATGTGCATTTGAGCACCTCAGGTTCAGAAACTTGAAAAGCACGTTCCTTGCTTTGGATTACAGAGCCGGGGTGAACGGCAGTTCAGAGAATTGTTTGTGTGCAGCTGATTAGTTGCAGGCCCTTTTTTTGTTTAGTATTTCGCAACACCCTGAATAAACAATTCCCAAATGGCTTGTTTTTCTGCTTGACAGTAACAGTATGTACATTTCCAGTGCACATTATACATTCCCGATAATGTACCAGTTGACCAATTGAATGTTGTATCAAGAATGTACTTGAGGTCATACAGGTGTTAATCAGAGGTATAAGGTGATCATGAGACATGGTCACCAGAAGAGGTGAGTTCTGTCCTTCCTGACACACTTCCCTTTGTCCCCTCCCCTTCTTCCAGGAGCCGAGGGGTAACGAGGCCAGCGAATGTTTCGATAGCGGAGTGGACGGGTTGACGGTGGACACTTGCTCCACCTCGCAGGTGTCCAGTCTGCTGTGGCACCCCTGCCCCACCCAGCCCCCTCCTACTCACCGTGGGTCCTCCAACGTCCCACCCAGCAGCCATGGCAATGGAGACACCCTGCGGCAGAACATCTACGAGAGCTTCATGCGGGAGCTGGAGACGAGCCAGGGGGCTGAGGAGCGGGCAGAAGCCTCTGAAGGCACGGCAGAGACCAGCAGCGAATCACGTGGCTCCCTGGAGCAGCTGGACCTGCTGCTGGAGAAGGAGCAGGGCGTGGTGCGCAGGGCAGGCTGGCTGTCCTTTAAACCCCTCCTCACCCTGAGCAAGGACAGGAAGCTGGAGCTCATCACCCGACGCAAGTGGAGGCAGTACTGGGTCACACTCAAAGGTACAGGAGATGCATGCTGTGCAGGCATGACAGGCAGTGACACAAGCGGATAAGCCATACTCTAATGGAGTGTACCTGTATTTGGTGGAAAAAGATGCCATCTTTTAAGCATAAACACAGCATATACTGTGCAAGTAGAGCCCAAAAAAGCCAATGAACAAGAAAAATGGTTTAAGCAGCAGCATCAGCTATGACCATTGATTATCCTTTGTCTCCATCTTTAGATTGATGCTTGTCCTCTAAATAATAGCAGTGGTGCATATTATGCTAGTACCACTGCATTGTAATAAACAGATATTTCTGTTTCAACTAATACATATTGCAAATAATGGTTTGCCAAATGGCGTCTTTCTTCAAGTGAGTCATTTCAGACATTGAGTCACGCATTGCTCATAGCTGGGCTATTCGCAACACTTCTAAGCTGTGCCAGTTGAGCTTTTGAGCCATCTGTGAGAAAGAACTGTGATGTGGCAGTGAGATGCGAAAAGTTTACCCTCCATAACGCAGCGAATAGCAACGTGCCCTGTAAGGCCAAGAGGAAACTCCAGTGATAACCTCCTTCCTGAGTCACGCTGGCTGTCCGGTATATTATATTTGCGGCTCAGCTGTGATCTCATATCCTAAAAGCTCCCGAGGGAATTTATGTTAGGAATCTCAAGGCAGTGACATGTACATTGTGTGCGCGTTGGCGACATTTATTCTCTTTGAGTGCCTGACGCTTGAACTGATATTCCTTTCTAAAGCTGCACAGGAGTCAAGATCTGATGGATATTTAGGGGTTAATTAAAATGAAACTGATGAGAATAGAAGAATGTCGATGGTATCTTTTTTGCTAAAAACTGTAGGGATATCCTATTGTTCGTGACACAAATCAAGGCAGCAATTCAGTAACGTGATACATGTAGCTCCTAGGAAACATTTGTCACAGAGCATTGGGTTTTTTTTTAAACCACACAATGTGATGTGTCACTTAAGCAGTTCCTGTTTCACCCCTCTCTATGGATGAGAACCCAAATGTTATGAGCTGTACCAGGGACAGGAGGCGGCTGGCTCACCCACCCCGGTGTTGGGTACCTCGCCTAGAGGGCTGTCTGGTTGGGAGAGACAGAGGCACTGCCGGTTCCAATCAAAGAGGCTGGCCTCCAGTACCTACACTACTGCTCCTGGAAGCAGCCCTGGAAACATTAGTCACCAGCACCTGACCGCAGGGCACCACACAGCCTCCACCAGCATGCCTCAGACACAGTATCTCATATGTCACTGGGTGCATTTTTCCACCCTCTGTCAAACCATGCTCTCCAGTTTTACTTTGTCTTTTGAAGGGGTCACTTAATCTTACGATACCAACACCGTGGTGTAGTTTTAATCATCCTTTACTTTAAAAATGTTAACGCCAACTTTTTGGTAAATGATGGGGGGTTGCACTTGCATGCATTTATAATTCAGAGTTAAGGATGAATCCTGATTGAATCCAGGCCCTTATTTCACATTTGGCAAATAGCCTTTTCACTTTTTTTACATTTTCCACAACACTGGGGTATGATGTCCCACAAAATGTTTCTTGGAAGATAGCAAGTGCAAAAATCTTCACATTTCATAGCTTCAGTATAAAATGATAAGAGGACAATGTATATTATGTATATGTATGTAAAATATACTTTAAACAAATGAATGTTTAGAAATATTGTTAGATTTTTCTTGTTTTTATAATATTTTATGTAATTTGTGTTGATTAGTGTTAAGTAAATTTTTATATAACCACTGTTGAGCCTTTTGTGGTTGCTGTTTTATGGCAGTGTTGTTTGTGCATGAATTGGCTGTGTGCCGTCAGTAAAGGCTCATCTCTGCCCTGCAGGCTGTACGCTCCTGTTCTATGACACCTACGGGAAGAACTCCGCAGACCAGGAGCTCTCCCCATGTTACGCCCTCTTCGCTGAGGACGGCATCGTGCAGGCTGTCCCCGAGCACCCCAAGAAAGAGAACGTCTTCTGCCTGAGCAACGCCTATGGCGATGTGTATCTGTTCCAGGTATGCATCTCACACACACACACACACACACACACACACACTCACCTTCTTTGGACACCTCCACCTCCTCCAAACACTTTGTTCGTTCCAGCTTCAGAGCTGTTGACAGAGAGGTGCCTGAGGCCTTGCTTGCAGCCTCCTCACACATGCAGTCTGACACAGTGATATTTATGTTCTGTCAGCAGCCCTGGCGTTCTCTCACTGCTGCCTGTGTGTGGCCCTTGTGTTCAGAGCCACACTGTGATGTTGACTCAATATTCCGCCTGGCTTTGTGCTAACGATGCAGATGTCCCGATAATGATCCTGTATAGAAATGAGCACCAGAAGTCATTGATTAGTGGGAGCCTCATTCCGGTTTGAAAGCGGAATATGTTGGTGGGTTTTACAGCAATTTACCGGCCACAATAAGCGGAGTGCTGCAGCCTGCTGTGAAATTAAAGAGATCATACAGGGCAAACACAAAGGCTTCACAAATACCTCTCCTCAGCTCTCACACCAGTCATCATGTTGACTGTTGTAGGCCTTTCTGCTTTTTTATTTTTATGAGTCTGAAACTGTAGGTCAATAATGACCTCTGTAGTATTAACAAAGCTTCTCCTCATTTCCAGCTTATAGCTGCATCACATGGGATGGAGAATGTTTCTTATTGGAGCGAAAGGAGGGAGGCCAAGCGTTTCTGTTTGATAGTATATTTGTTTATCTGTCTCTCGGCTGTTTGGTCTTTTTACTCTGTATTCAAAAAGGCATGCAAATCAGTAGTGTCTGTCTAGCATTCCCTGCACTCTCGGTTTGTAAGCTCAGGTCCACACAATGTGAAATTGCCCTCAAGTTGTTAAGTACTGTTTGATTAGTTTTTATAGGTTTACCTTGCTCACTTATAACCTTGTTGGCCAGTACAGCACATAGAATTAATGATTTATTGAGAACCTTTCATTTAATGCTTGTCCAGAATTTGTGACGGGGAAAAGAAACAAACAAACTTTTTAGTTTTGTGTTTTGTAACCACTGGCCATCAGTTGTATATCTGGAGAGCTTCAGTCTTACTAAGGAACGACTTCAGTATTCGGATCAATGACCCCGTCTTAGACCCTCAAAACTCAATGAACCCCCCCAGGCTGGCCATGCCCTGTTCCCACTCCCTGCTTCTAATGCACTGAGCATGGGCTCCTCTTCCCTAGGCAACCAACCAGACGGACCTGGAGAACTGGGTAACAGCGATCCATTCGGCCAGCGCCTCACTCTTCGCCAAGCGGCACGGGAAGGAGGACACGGTGCGGCTGTTGCGCAGTCAGACGCAGGGCCTGCTGCAGAAGATTGACATGGATGGCAAGATGAAGAAGATGGCTGAACTGCAGCTGACCGTTGTCAGTGACCATAAGAACAGGAAGGCCATTGAGAGCCAGGTGAGGACCAGGCTAGTTCTCACTGGGTAGAGCCAGATTTCATGTCAGTTTACCCATGGGCAAGATTCCCCAAAATCAAAACAGGAACTTAAAAATCAACAGAGGCATAATGTCTTTAAGTAAGCAACCTCCAATAGGAGACAGAGTTAGCTAGCTGCATTCATATCACTTAGGCCAGAGTTTACTGTTAAAATAGCTTCCTCAAACAACAGACTCACAGGCTGCCTCTGACTCCACCCCCACTTCCTCCTAACCCTACTGCTTTTTCTTTGTACCTCCTGTTTACTTTTACAAAGCTTAGTGTTAAGCATTTCTCAGAGAATAGGGAATGTCGATGGGGGTGACGTGAGAACACTTTTGTTCACAGCACCATACAGCAGAGTATGGTTGTACGCTGCCTTAAATGTTGATTATGATACTCTCCAAACAATAGCTGCAATAGCAAATGCACAATAGCAGTTTGTTTTGAGGAAATTTAGGGTGGTGGTTAGAGTGTGTGTGGACACACACTTGTGCGCACACACAGAGCCTTGAGGCACGCTGTCGCTACACATTGCATCGGGTTTGTATTCCAGATGTTTGTGGTAATGGGCTCTTACAGCGCATTATCCACTTTCATAGTGTTCCAGCCTGACGAGAAAACCAGATGAAGTCATGGATCTGCCCAGAACGAAGGACGCTTTTTTTCTCTCCTGTGTCTACGCCAGAGAGGGGCTCTTAAGCCCGTGTATCAACAGTTCCTCCTTAAAAATGAGCACAAAGGCAGCGCTAGAGGGAAGGGATATGGCTGGAGGTTCAGCTGTCCCTTTCTTCCAGATAAAAGGCTTCGAACCTTGTCATGTTCACTTCCAGGGAAAAGTGTGAGATCAAACCCGATAGAGAATCCTGCCCATACTGGCCGCATTCCACATGTGCTGCCACATTCCGCTTTTAATCACTGCCCCCTATTTGGCAGGTCCCTGCCTCTTTGTTTAATCGGGGGAATGAGGATTTACCCCCAACCCCCTCAGACACTTTTATGATCCCCTCTGCCCTAAACCGTATGTCAGGGGGTCTCTTTCAAGTTAACCTCCAGCCATCCTGGCAAATTATCATTAGTTTCCATTTCAAACAAGGTAAAATTGTGATCTAATATGTGAAGAGAGGAGAGAGAGAGAGATGGACAGAGACAGAGAGAGGGACAGAGACAAACAGCCTTTTTATGAGCTTTGAATGCCTGATGAAGGTGACTTTGTAATCATTAGTCATTAATAGCCCCAAGAAGCGGAAAAGGTCCAATTTCAGAAAGCGGTCATGGTGCGTGATCCGTCATTCGTTGCTGCTGTGGTGTGATCATTAGTTTACTCAGGGGCTCCCCAGGTCTCCAGGGGTAACGGGGCCTGTTCTTAGGAAACTTTGACAATAATGACAAAGATACAGGCATCATAAAACAAGGGTCTGCAGCATGGTAGCCACAGGAAGGCAAAACTGCGATCTTTATCACGTTTCCATATTTCTGTGCATTCCTGTCCTTAAGATTGGCTGATGTTCATTGTTCCCATGAGCTTTGAGATTGTCTGGATAAATTATCCTTAAAGTTGGAGGCATGATAACAGGAACAAGTAGGCTCTTAAGTCTGCTTACCGAGACAATCCAACAATGAAACATTGCAAATGGAAACTTCACAGAAAATGCAGGCTTTTTCTGTTGGAAACAAGTACTGGTGCTCCTGACACATCCCTGGCCTAACTACTGATTCTATGCTTAGTATCATGGCAGGCCTTGGGGTTATGTCTGATGCAGTGTAGAGTAGAAAAGGGGGGTTAATACATACCAAATATGTCGCTAATGACAGACAAAGATTGTCTCCTGCTTTGGGGAAAATTTCACATTTTATCACCAGGGTTCTCTCATAAAACTAAGTCCAGGCAACAGAATAAACCCACTCGTTGTAATTTACTTCATGTGAAAGGTTTCACGGGGTTCCCAGGTTTTTATTGTGTGTGGGTTTTGGTTTGAGGGCTGGGGCAGGGGAGGGTGTTGGTCTATTCCTCGTTCCTCTCTCAGATATGTCAGGCAGGATTCAGTGGTGAGCTCTCCCCTCCCCCACCCAATGCACCACCGGGCTCAGTGGCACATCTGAAAACGATTACAGCCCCTCTCCTCACCCCCTGCCGTGCCCGCCCACAGATCCAGCAGTGGGAGCAGAACCTGGAGAAGTTCAACGTGGACCTGTTCCGGTTGCGCTGTTACCTCTCGAGCCTGCAGGGCGGCGAGCTCCCCAATCCCAAAAGCCTCCTGGCTGCCGCCGGCCGCCCTTCCAAAATGGCCCTGGGGCGTCTGGGGATCTTTTCAGTATCTTCTTTCCATGCCCTGGTGAGTCCTGCCCTTTGCCCCTGGCAATGGACTAATATTTATGGGGTTTGTACATGTTACATTCACAGATGTAACTTAAAAACAAGGAAATCTTAGCGGTTGTGCAGCTATGAAATGTAAATGTGAAATTATGTTAGTTATATTGGTATGCAGTTCATCTGTTCTGTATAAAATGGCTTTAATTTAATAACAAGAGTATATTATCAGTATTGACTAGATTTTGTGAATAAAGAGTGTTACTTCTACAACATGCTGAATTGTGTCTGCAATCCATTTTGTTGTGCGTGCGTGTGTGTGTGTGTGTGTGTATCTATGCGTGCTCCCAGATCTGCTCCCGGGATGAGGCCACCCTGCGGAAGCGCTCCCGCTCCATCTCCCAAGGGGTTCGGAGCAAGAGGAGGCTGTTCTCATCTCTGAAGGGCTTGGACAGTCTGACGCGACGTGGCCGAGAGAAGAGACAGCCTGTATCACAGGTACTCATTTCCCTTCTCACACAGTCAGACCTAACCTTTCCCTACTGCAGGCTACTTAGAAAAAATAGAATGCTCACTTTGTTGTTTGAAGTACAATCCGGTATATGTTGAGAAGTTGGAGATCATAGGCTGTTTATCCAATTATCAGTATACCATACCAAATGCATTACTTAAAAAACTTAACGTAGTCTTCCAATTAACAGTAATGTCGCCCCCTTGGTATATCCAGCATGACCCCAGGGGTACACCCACACTAGTTTGGGAACCGCTTTCTTGCACATTAGGCTCTTTTGTATGCAGTTGCCTGAATGCAGCCACGAGTTTGGAGACTTGTGTTGTAGACAGAAGCCATTTGGTAAACTTTCCTTAAGTACTCACTGCGTTGTTTTGGATCACTCCAGAGAGCCGTGGCCCAGCGGTAAGCCAGCCTGTGTCTTTGAATCATGAAAGCAGGGGGTAGTTGTAAAGCCATCATTCATGTAAAGTGGTAGAAATTCCAAACAGCGCAGGGTGAGAGACTTGTTTTTCTAGTCAGGTTAGCGGCCGCTCTCATCAGTTATTGATGTGTTTTCCAGTTTTCCAGCCCCCCTCCCCTTGCCCTCCTCCTCCATTTTCAAACAAAGCGTAGGATGTCTATTTTTGGATCTGGGGAGCATATGGTATCCCTGTTCATGCCTTTTATGTTACAGTCCTAGAAATATAATAGTCTGCATTGTCATTTTAAGTGTTCACTTCATAGCAGGTGAGTCTCATTCCCTTCTTCCTATGAACAGATATGATGTAGCCTACCTCCTTTTTTGTGTCTGTCTTGCAAAGCTCCATAAATGTAATGCTGTTACACACAGTCATGGTCTTTTGAGCTCGTGTCACCCATGATGCCACAAAGCTGTTGATTTCTGAACCCATCCACTGAATCCACATTTTCAGTTATGAATAATAATAAAACACACCCCCATCACCACGCCAAGAGAGAGACTGGCTACAATCCAGAGAAGCACAAAATGTCCCTTTTTCTGCTCTTTTAAAAATTCATATGCAATTCCATTCTGACATATGCCAGATGATTAGAGATCCCTCAGTAGTTGTGGCCCCTGTAATGAGACCCAGTTAGACATTGCATAATTTCACACCGCATGAGGAGAACAGAAATTGAACATGAATTATTAAAAGCCATATGTGGTAAATTGTAACAAGCTGTATTGGGCCCTGTGGGGGTTGGCAGATGGTTTGTATAAACTGTGTTGTCCACTAATTATAAAATAACCCCTCATTCGTGGACCCTAGCCTGTCCCAGTTTTCCTGGGTCCCGATGGTTTCTAATGCAGCAAAAGTATATAAAAAAGCTTTTAATTACCTTCAGAGAAGGTCTGAGAGACGGCGAGGCCTGTTCCAGGAAGTGCCTTCCTCTGCGCACATCTCTGTGGGGCTCTGAGAGCAGGGGCTGGGAAAGTGCTCAGTGTAGTGTCAGGGATTAGGGTAAGCCTGTCTGGGAGCCATTCACCATTTGGTCTCTCTGTCCTTGAGTGGGGGACTCCCCTGGCCCATAATCGAGGGCAGTGACAGAGGTGTGTAAACACAGCAGGACCAATGAAACACCCTCTCCACCGCTGTCTGCTTCTCAGCTCATGAGCGAGCAGATGGCTTTCACAGACTTGTGTTCCCGCTCACTAAATCAAACTTACCCTTGTTCGCAGTGTAGGAACCTGTTTCTGATTTTCATACAGGACAGCCTCTTTTTTTCTGCCTGTTTGTCAGCGCTCTGATAAAAGTTTTTTTTAAGTTTCAAAGAGCAGCGCTGGAGATTTGAGGTCATATTGATGTGAAAGTGTCTGAACGAGTCTCAGCCTGCTCTCCTCAGAGCGAGAGCGTGTTTCCCTTCCTTGTGCTTGCAAAGATGCGTTAAACGAGTGGGCCAAACAAAACTCTCCCTCCTCATCACTCTGCTGTCCATTCTCAGATGAAGCGTGGCCAAGTACTTCTTCTCAGACAGCGCAGAATCCCACCCGCCCCCCCCAATCTCGACCTTGAGCGATGGGCTGATCTCGCCCTGCTAGAATGTGCCATGGCTCTGGGAAAGCCGGGAGGATCAACACGTTCCCTTGCAGAATGCTTTCCGAGCACGTGCCCTGTACAGTATACACGTGCACCCACAGGACCGGAGACAAACCCAAACCCGTGCCTCCACAGAGTCAGCGCCTCTTTTCCCCCCTAAAGATACAGTCTAACGAGTCCTGATTGAGCAGGGTTTGACACATGTCAACCATCTGTGGGAGAAACTACTTTCCCCAAAATATTTTGACGATAAAAAGGAGTATTTTCCTAATGATGAATAACATTTTCTTCACAATGGGACTCTTGTTCTAATTCCACTGAAGGTCAAAGAAATTTTTGCTACTTTTTATCAGCTTTAACACACACTTGTTTGCTGTACCTAGTTTTACTGTTTTAAATATTTTGTGCTTGCTGCGGCTCTCCAGGTGGGTCTCAGTGTGAGTCAATGTAGCCCAGGTGAGGTTACAGTACAGGTTTCTGTCGCGTCAAGGATGAGGGCTCAGGCAGCCAAAGAGCTCCATGTTAGCACTCACTTTACTAGCTTAGTCACCCATCGCACATGGCTAAAAGGTGGAAAGCACTCACCACAACAAGACAGACAGCAGTCTGGAGCAGGGAACACCAAGTCACCAACCTCACCATCCTAGCCTAGCGTTTCATCCTCTCGTCTCCAGAAGTAGTAATTTGACCACCACAGCACTTGTTATTTCCAGTAAACCTCAAACGGTATTTTTACTTCAATCTGGAAGGAAATAGTATCAAAGCTTCGGTAGCTGACATAGACGGCTTTTAATTAAGTACGAAATAGAAATGTGTGTCTATTTATGGCTTTGCTTTAGGCTACCCCTTCTTAAAGGATGACTGTGATCAGTTTTACGAGTCTGTGTGTACGTGTGTTTGTTGCAGATTTTCGAGGGTAACGGCGGAGGACAGCTCAGTCATCTTCCCCCCACAAGCTCAGAGGTGAGCCAGCCGTCATCCTGGGATCAGTCAGCCTCTTTCCCAATCTGTTTTGTGACTGGCATAGTGACATTTGAAAATGTTCTGAAACATATTATTAATGATTACAATTAAACATCTTTTCAAGAAATTTCAACACTTCAAAATATATGGGCAAATATGTGAATTACAATATAACAATACATAAAACAAGCAGTGAAATATCGTTCAGTTTGCCTGAAATGTAATGTATTTAATATATTACATTGTATTAAAATACCTGAAGAGGAAATCCCCTTCCCAAAGTGGATATGTGATAGAGGGGCTGTGAAAGAGGGCAGAGAGCCCTCAAGACCAGCAATGGGTCTGGCAGATCATCTAATAACCCTGCAGTAGGCGACAGTGTCACCGCTTTAGTGGAGTGTTTGATTTGTGTGGGATGTAGCAGAAAGGTGAGATGCGCTGTAGATATGGGGACTGCTGTCCGCGGGAGCTCTTAACACTGTTTGACATGCAGTTTGTTTGCCATAAATATCCAACCACACAGGGGTGTTGATGGATGCCTGCGGTGCTCAGAGATCAGATTTTAGCTCATTCTTTCTGGCCTGCTGAACGTGTGCATGTTGAGGTTGGCCATTTAACAGACTGAAGTGGATGTAGTGGGGGCCAGGGAATCATCACACTGGAGCCAGCCTCAGCTGGCTGGAGTCCTGGGTTAGGTGGATGGGGAGGGTGTCCAGCCTGTAAATCTGTAACTGACAGTGATGTACCATAAGTAAATATAGACTTCACAGAGAGCACAATGCTGCTCTTTCATACAAATCAGATGTAATGTAGTTAAAGGATTTTTAAAGTGCCTGCAGCATGTTTTTCCTGGAGGTGATTTTTTGCCCTCCTGGGATGAAGTCCCCTTTAGGCATAATGGAAAGCTTGTGATTTTCCCATTAGATCAACCACTGAAGTCACACTTATATCTCACACTTATGTCTGTACGTGCTTTCCCACCAGGTGAAAAGTCATCAGCGTAAATCAATAGCTGTTTTTTTAAACCAGGCCTGCCTTTCCTCTATCCTCTCTCATTAGAGATCTCCTCCTCACTGCAAGGGCATATTTGGCCGCTGTGTTTTCCAGGCCGCAGGTAGCAGGGAGATTATAGATAATTGATTTGTCTTCATCACCAGCGGGCCTCTGGAGTGGAGGGCACAGCTGTGGCTTGTGAATGCTGGGGTATAACCCCTCCTCACAGCTCCCAACAAGCTGGTGCTGATTTGCTGACAGAGTTTTAGGGGAAATGTATGAGGCTGCCATGTGCCTGGTTGGGGGGGGGGCATAATGTTATGTCACTGGTATTCCACAGTTTCTCTACCCGCTTTCTGTAGTGCTCCCAAAAGAACACACACTCCTCACGGAGCTGTTATGATTCACCTCAAGAGGCCCATGGTCAGTCATCTATAGATGTTTTCTTTTCCCCTGCAAATGGAAAGCTGAAGTAAAGTTTGGGTCTGAGGGGAGAGACTGAGGTAAATCATCGGGTTTGAGTCCTCCAGCTGGGTCCGCAGGAAGTGATGGGCAGGGGACTTGGCAGTATTTCACAGAAATTCGGCTAGGCCATGGCGGCTCTGTGGCCATGAATGAATAAGTTTACAGTAACTCGTCCACTGCTTGAGACAGAGGGGCTGACGGGTCAACGATAGTAGCAAAAAGTTCCAATCATGCTGCACTAGGGGCGTACCTGAAGGGATGGCCGATGAGGCCCACACAGAGGTGAGGCGTGCAGGAGGAGGGGTGAGGTTATGTAACTTTCCAGGGAACCCATGAAGAAAATACTATGAAAAACCCATTACCTCACAAACTGAAATGAGTGGAAATTAATAAGGGAAGAACTGCTTTCTGTCTGTAATTGGAATGGTTATTGAAACATGCATAAACCAAACAGTGGTAGCATTCACAGAGTGTATGTTGGAGTTATTTTAGCCTCATGAGCACAGATCTTGCAAGTGATAAATGACTGTTTTAGAGAGTTTATCCACCCTGTGGGTTTATGGTATTGTTTTCTTGTCTCCTGCCAATGAATGAGTCAGGATGGTTCCCAAAAAGCCATAGGACCAAACCAAAGGCCATCTCTCAAAGGAGTAGAGCCTTGGCCTGCATGCAGTACCCCTCTCCCTTCAGTCAATCAGGACCGTTACCACTGGTAGTCCGTAGTTTCAGTGCCAAAATCAAAGAGCTGCATCCCGTAAATGTGAACCCCAATGCTGTAATCTCTGAAAGAATGAACTGCTCTGGGCTGTACTGCTGCAACAAATGGCTTCCAGAAGGAGGCCCAGAAACACTGGCCTCTGTGTCACCCATGCGTTTAGTCTGAGACAGTGAGTCATACAGACTCGCCAGAGGGTAAGATTCTACTTTAATGACCAGAAAACTATTTTTATAGATACGATCCATTCAATTTCCAGTGTAAATTTGCATTGAACTAATGTTTTAGTTTGGTATGGTTGGTACAGGTTCACTAAAACATTTAGAACAACATTTATAAGTACATTTGTTTTGTGTATGTGTATTTCTTCTGCTGCACAAGATTACTGCATTCACTGCAGTGGCTCAGCATCCAAGCCTGAACACGGCTGCTGTAGTTTGCTGAAGTCCTGACTCTTGACTAAAACCACTACACAAACATGCAAAGGAGCAGTCTGAAATGAGTGTGACCCAAGATTACCTCGCTGGTCACATGACTGGAGCATTACTGTTGTCCTGCTCAGACTGCATGGGCTTTGTTTAGCCATTCATTATGTACCTGCAAAATGATACTGTAGAAATTCCAGTCTGTTAGTCCCAGAGGACAGTCATAAACTGAAATGCCCATTATTTACTCTGATGAATGTGTGATGTATGAATACTGTCATCAGCCTTTTCAACGGTCAATAAATCAGACTTTTAAAACTCATTAAATAAGTATACGGTAATCTTATGCATGATGACCTCAATCTCTTTGGCAAGCAATTGAAAATAAAAGATAAAGATACAGACTGTGCATTTCGTAACTGTATGTAACGGACACGAAGCATGCAATACTTGTGCAGGTTTATGTGTTTTTCACTTAACATTATTGATTGGGTCTGCTCTCATTCTCCCTTGGATGCAGAGGTTGGATGGCTTGGTCAATCAGTGCTCAACAGCACCACCTGAAGGCAGTCACTGGGACATCAGTTTGGAGATGCAGACCTGCATTTTAATGCCTGACCAGCAGACCCTCTCTGTGCCTGTGAGACAGGAGCACTGTGTGGAGGATGTGCTGTCCTTGGCCTGCAAGGTATGATCAGTGCGGTGGATAAGTATTATAAGTGTATAAGCTGAATGTAATTACACGGTTAATCACGACGCTTGCGCTGAGAAGCTTATGCATGTGGTACATTACTGCCTGCCCTGTGACAAATTATCTTCATTTTGATGATTGTTGTTTTGGTCCTGGCACAATTTTTTGCCATGAAATAATTGTCATATTTTGAATTGGTTGATTTGTTATGTTCTTTTTTTAAATATATATACTCCATCTCATTCTGACACAGCAGGCCCATCAGTGGCTGTAAGAGGAGAGAGAGCACTGTGTCATTGTGCTGAGGGGAGGGGAGGTTCAGTGTGCTGTTGTTCTGATTGGTGGGACTGGGTGTGCCCCGCCCTCTCACTTCTCATCACCCTGTCCCTCAGGTGGAGCAGCAGCTGTATGATGGACAGACAGCTCAGGTGCCCCTGCAGGCACCCGATTCACAGGGCAGCAGCCTGCCCCCAGTCATCATCTGTCTGCGCAGAATTAAAAATTTACTGTTTTGTTACAGTTGCTTATCTCATCCTCTCTTTCTCTCTGTCACACTTGTGCACACACTCACACACAGACATACACTTGTACACACAAATAGAATTATGTACGTGATGGGGAAAGGCAGAAAGACCCCAGAAAGGGTGTCAATATGGTATCTCAATGTTTAATTTTTAATAGTGTCCCTGCTGCTGCTGTCTCAATGTCTCTATGGGTTTTTATTGTGCTTGGGCGCAGAGGTCAGGTATTCTCAATGGTCATTGTGCGAGTCTTGTAGGGTTGAACTGTTCTGTATATGCCTGTCTGTGCTCTGTAATGTAACTTTTGTCTTGTAAAGACCTCCTCATTAGTTTCTGCTGTGGCAAAGGCTGTTACCCTCAACATCATGTAATGAATAGTTCTCTCTGACCGTGTGACATTGTGTCCCTCTGCAGCTGAGGCAGCTGGACCCCAGCCAGCACTGCCTGCGTCTGCGCAGACGGGTGGGTCAGAACAGCGAAGTCAGCACACCTGCACCAAAAGACCTCGTCCTCGAATTGGTGAGACAACATGTCCACTGCACTGCCACGTGACTTCTGAATGGTGTTAATTTTACTAATGTTCATGGCCACTCACTCCACCCAGACACTCACTGACCCCTTCCTGTTTACAGCTGTATGACGAGCTGGAGGTGTCTCCTCTGAATGTTTACACCTTGTGCATGTCTCGGCAGAGTGGAGCAACAGACTTTGGTGAGTTATTGGACAGACAATGTTTAATGCATCCAAACAAACTACCCACATCACTGTGTGCAATCTATACATTCAGCTGGCATTTTGATCTGAAGTATATGTTTTATAGCATAGTGCATAAGGGGGGCAGTGTAAAGCATGAAGTGATGTCATTTTGTTTGGACCTTTGACCTCTGACCTGTCCCTACCCACGCTGTGTATGGCAGGGTTCGCTGTCACAGGCCATGTGGATGGATTTGGAAACAGCCGTGTCTTTGTCAGTGAGGTGCTCCCAGAGGGACTGGCTTCCACTGAGGGTACTTCTGCCTTTGCTTCCTTTCCCTTGTGAATTCCACTCTCACATGCTCAATTCATGCTTATGTGGAGATTTGCCAGGGGTCTCCAATTTGAGAAATTTTAGATATTTGACTTCTGAATATATGTCATTTTGATCAGTAAATAGGATCTTTATTTTCATTCATTCCCATTTTTTTAATGTAAAACAAAAGTACAGGGTATGTTTAAATGATATGACATAATGAGCTACAAAATAGTGTATTGATACCATAAAAAGAGGAGCAGGAGAGAGTTCTATGGAGACCTCAGCATAGAAATGTGGTTGAGTAGTGTTGAATTGGTATGTATCTGCTGTGTTTTCCTTGCAGGGTTAAGAGGGGGTGATGAGATATTGGTTTTGAATGGGAAGGGTGTATCCACACTGGACCTTGGCCTGATGCAGACACTTTTCAGTGAGCAGACACTCAACTTGACTCTCCGCCGTGAAGATGTCGTCCCAGGTGACCAGGTCTCGACCTGGCCAGACTCTGACCCCAGCAGCTTCTGCGCCCCCATTCCACCACCCAGCCAATCCCAGCTCCTGGAGGACCTCCTGGACCAGCACCGCGGCACCCTGACAACCTCAGGTAAGACCACACTGACCCGACGGGCCAGGTTATAACACAGCTGTGCTACTGTGCACTGACATTGTCACGCAATCCTGTGACACAATCCTGTAGATACACACTGTCAGTCCATTTACTCACTGTTCAAAACACCCAGGCCACAATTCCAACAACATGTTTTTACTTTCAGTTGAAGGAGAGTTAAGCTTTTTCTCTATAAGAACAATTGGGGAATTAATTTTCATGAGTCCTCCACTGGCCAAACTGTGTTGGTATAAAATACAACAGGATAAAAAGGAACACCTGCATTTAAATTAGACAAAGTTAAAAGTCAAATGCTGATTGAATCCCAGCCCCAGTCATACAGTTGCAGACGTTTCATCCTCTTTTAACCAAACACACATTCATGAGTCTCCTCAGAAGTGGTTCACTGGTTATAAATCTGCATACTTTTCCCCTTTTGCAGTCATGGATGAATGATGTGCAGTCCACTATAGCAAAAGTAATCCTCATTTTATTGAAAATGAAATGTCTTTCTATTCCAGCTGATATAGTGAGCACAATAAAGTTAGTACCGTTGGGTTCTGATTCCCATGTGTGAAACGCAGACGCTGTCAAGTATTTATATGTATTCTATCCTATATAATGGCTCCAAGACTATTTTCCGGTTATTTTCTCATTTCAGCATGACAGTTTTTGAGTGCATGTTGGTCTGTCAGGAGTATTCGGTCCATCTCTGTGACAGCAGTAATGTTTTCTGAAGCTGATGCAGTCGTAAACCTGCTGGGCTCTGCAGTCTATACTTCTCTTTTCTGCATGAAGGTCCACAGTACCGCAATTCTATTTATTCCGACAAGGTGCAGAAGTTCCTCTTTTTCGATGGTTTTTGTTTCTAATTGGTTTTGTTAGACCAATTCAAATAATCATTATTTTCTTTATAGAAAAATAATTCTTTTTTTAAAGATTTTTTAAATCACACTGGTGATGGTTTAAAGAACACACTCCCCATGACAAAAGTAATAATGACCGTGATATGAACTTTCACTTAGTTTGGCTATGATTCGCTTGTCAAATTGGCGGTCAAGTCACCACCCACTTCCTTCCTCTCATACGCACCTAAAAAGAGAAAACATACTGGCACATAGTAGAGTTTGTGATGCATTGAGGGCTGGTAGTTTGACACAGTAATAATTTGTGAACTCTTGAGGTGTGTGGGCTGTAGTACCCAGGAGTCCTTGCAGTGGTAAAGGGATTGTGAGGCCTAAAAAGCAGCATCTGCATGGTGCCTGGGTTCAATCCCACAGTGCACCTGGCTTTCTCTACAGCACCCGTACTGTGTATTTAGCATCTTCCCAAAAATAACACACAGAAGGACAAACATTTGGTTAAATACATACAGTACAAGTGGACAGACTCAGTATATTCTGAAGGTAAGATCTGTTTTGCATTACTTGGTACCTTTGTTATGTATGGGCGTGGAAGTGTGGGTGTTGAATATTTAAGCTCAAAAGTCTATTGTTCAAAACTTCAGTAAATCCTATACTTACATATCTATACTTTCTCTAATTTATGACTTAGCATTTAATGAGGAAAGAGCATGAGTTTTCAGTTTGCTTTATCTGCTTATTGCAATGGCAGATGCAAACAACATAGTGTTAAATGCCTCAGTATACTCATGAAAGTATCTGTAGTTTACAACAGATATACAGGCAACATTCACAATATTTAAAATAATATTTAGTGAAGTCAGTTCATTTAATCGCCTGTGTCAGGGGTTTATAATAGAGTTGATATAGTCACAGTTTGAGGCTTGATCTTGCAAGTCTATAACTGTCTCTCTCCCTTCTTATAAGAGCAATGGTGAATTCAAGCAGCTGTGTGGCACAGTGGCTAAGCACCTGGCTTTATATGTTGCATGTATGTTGTTTCTACGTGTTACGGTAAATGGGAATAATCAGTAAATGTACAGATTCCCTGGAGAATGTGTACCTCTCCTATGTCTATGTGTGTGTTGAAAAATCATACATTTTAATTAATGTGAGGAACTATTAAGTTATACTTGACAGGTTACATTGCCTACATGCAGCAAAATTCTGTAAAACTCTGTTGTACCTTGAAGACTCGACCAGCTGGCGTTGACATAATTTTCCATACTCACCTTTCCCCACCCCTGTGTTCGGAGACAGAAAGGAATGGACACAGACGCTTACCTCGTCACAGCATGCAAATGACCTAATTACTCCCCTTCAGCCCTCCTGTCCTGCTCCTGGTAGATCAGATATGATGTAGCAGGTTGCTTTTTCATTTTATCACAACTATGGTTAACATGTGTTTTATGTCATATTAGTATGAAAATGTGCTTTGTCAAATGTTCATGTATTACTCATTTAGAGCATTTAAATATGTAAACTTGTAATGCTTCATTTGGCCACCAGAGGGCATGTTACAGCTGTACAAAACACCTCAGCCATCTAACAGCGAGAGATTCATTTGGCTGTAACAAGAAAATGAACTGCTGGTGATTGGCTAGGCTTGGATGAGCAAAATGTAATTGCTCCCGCTGTTTTAATTATGAGGAGGAAATGACGGACGACACGTTTATTTCACAAATGCCGCAGGGTCATCTTGTGGAAATGGCCTTTAAAAGGATGTGGCTATTCATAGGAGTTTGGGTTGCAAAACCAGATGCTGCTACTTGGATACATAATATCGCCCTGGGATTTTTCCATTTAGAGTTTTGGAATTATTATGGTAAACTAATCAAACCTCATATTCATGCAAATTGCACAAGTCATACAGTACGTGCGCTATCTCTCATCCCTTCATTTGAGAGCTGCAGCCCTAGCTCTTCAGGGAGAATTCAGTGTTGAGGAAAAGCAATAGGAGCTCAGCAGTTTGGGCTGAGGCTGTGTTGTGCTGCCTTGCCTGTGATGCTTTGGTGTTCACACTTTACAAGCCACACAATTACAAAATGAGCAGCAAGACCAGTGTTGATGATTTATGAAAAGAAAAAATTCACAGTGCTTGCAAATCGGATTTCAGCAGTCATTGTCATAGAGCCTGTCACGATGCTGTGGTTTAACATTTGTATCTGTTGACCTCTTATCATTAATGTCTTACTTTGTGTTTGAAAGCTATTTCTGGAGGCAGTGCAAAGGGGAAGTATACACGTTATTTCTATGCTGGCATGAGGCTCGATTGTCTCGCTCCCGGCTCTTAGGAGAGAGGGAAAGCCAATGAATGCCTCTGACTTTAAAGGCAGTTAGTGTAATTAGATCTACACTTGTGTAATCAAGATAGATGCATGTTACTGCCAGCGATGCCCGTGTCTTAAAAGGCTTTCTGTAAGTGCTACTACCTCTTCTGCAACCTGTCCCACAGTACCAGTTTTGATTCCTCTTCTGTATGCTGGCAGACACAAATAGGGTTATTTGCTTCAGTGCTGTCCATCTCACTGTAACTTAACTAAGTATAAGCACTTTTGAACTATGCGTGAACTCCAAGTGCTGTTAGAGTTTGTGTTATGTCTTTCACGACCAAATTAGGAGCAGGAGAGAGCCATGTTTTACTGCCAGCCATTTTAGCTTGACAGTTCAATTGGTTGTTTAGTGAGAACAAGGCCCCTGCATGTATCATTTGGCCAGGGGCTGTTTTAGCTGCGCTCTCCTGCATGTGACTTTTGGACACTGATGCAGCTTGTGTATGACTTCCCTTACAGCATGCTGTGGTCAACAGAACAGGGCTAAAATTAAAATGGTGTCTTTTGGTGTCTTCTCTCTCCAGATATGTCTCGTGTTTCAGACGCCCCTGGCAGTGTTGTCGGGCCCGGTTCTGAGGATGGCCAGCTGCAGCCTCGACCCAGTACAGGGACAGACCCGCACAGAAAGGTACGACTTTAAACTCACCGCTGCTCTTTGCATACAGGACAGTGTCTGAATGAACAGAGACTGTCAATAAAACATCATTTCCCCACAGTGTGGTGTCATCTTCTCTTTTACAGAAACTGCTGTGTGAGTGTGAAGTGTGGGTGTGTGTGCTTGTAGCTGTGTGTCTGTTTGTCAATTTGTACATGAGTACACCTGCAATCTTGCAAAATAGACTTAATTCCTGCAATTGTGAGAATAGCCCATTTAGCAATTACGCACCAATGCATTACCACACAATAATGCAGCTACAACAAAGAGGTGTAGCCAAACACAGTCTAGTCCTACCATACAAACGCTAACCCATCAGTCCTGCAGTTAGAGGACTTTCTCACGCTCTGGAATGAGCACGCACTACGCTGTAATACAGGAGGCTGGCAGCCTCAGCATGTACGCGCTGCGACGTGCAGCAGAGCTCACCCATCACTGTCTCCTGGGCTCCGTGGCTGGGTGCGACAGGGCCGAGCTGACAGCCAGAGCTAAGGGAAGCCAAGGTGTCAGGGAAAGGCTCTGTCTGTGACCTTCTGCCAGAGTGGCCCCGCCCTGGGCACAGCTCTTAATCCAGCAGGACTAGCCCTTTCCAGCGTCCTCCACAGCAGACACCGAGAGGCCCTCTCAGGAGGAGGGCTTCTGAAACTCCCTGCCAAAGGGGACACACGTACCTTGGAGACTCTGTGCTTGCACATTCATGTTGAAGGGGGAAAAAAAACAACTTCTTTACCTTTTTTACTTTTTTACTGTCCCCTGAAACTTCACTCACTCACCTTGGGATACTTTCTCCAGAATCATTTGGTACAGATCACTGGCTTTTTAGCAAAGTCTTTCAAAGATAATGGGATAGCAGCACAACAAAATGAAGTGGGTTATTTTAAAACCTCCTTCTCTGAACTTATAAGCTTATTAAATGTCAGTTTTACAATGTCAGATTAATATAAAACTCCTGAATGTCTTCTGTATGTCATGGAGTGCTTCCAACATCCAGCCTCTTGTAGAGATATATTCTATCATGATTGATCGCCACCCCCCTCAAAAAAAGAGGTTTGACAGTAGCCAGCCAGTAGGGCACAGGCATAGAGGTTAGGGGATGTAAGTCCCCGGATCAAACATATGGCCTTCAGCACACGGGTAATCCGGGCTTACGGCTCGTAGACCGGGAGAGGTGAGAGGCAGCGTGGGAGCTGCTCACACAGGGGATTGGGCAAGGATTAATGGCAGCCGGCACCACTGCGCGAGACACCTGGTCTCACCCAACTGTATCTGCCCGGGCTCCTGACCAGCCCAGCGCCATCCCAAACCACGGACCGGCCGAGGGGCCCTGCCCCGTCCCCACCATGTGCTGGGTCTGGTGCGATGAACATGCGTACGATAGCGAAGGCAGGGAGGAAGACTTCTTTGGCTTCACCTTCCTCAGCCGCTCCCTCAAGGACAAACTGGCACGTCTCCTGGACGATGTGTCGGGCTGTGTGGCTGACCAGACAGCGTTGGAGGGGACGGTTCTGCTGGTAACGATTGGCCCAAATTTGAGCCAGTACCAGTTTCAGGTGCCTGTAGGACAGCTAGGACTGGCATGTGTTTGGGGGCTCTGTGTTGCTGCTGTTGCTGTTGTTGTTGTTGTTGTTGTTTTGTTGTTGTTTCTGTTACTGTTGTCAATACTGCATAAGTATTCAGGTTTGAGTGAGCATCAAACCAGAGCACTTCATTACTGAAAAAGACATGTGCTTTGATGTTCCTCGGAGACAGACAAGAATAATCATTATTTTTAGCGCATAATAAGCTGGACTGTAAAAATAGCTCACTCTTGCTCATTTTGCTGTTTAGTGTAATTTAAGTACACTTTGTTGTGCACTGAAGTACAGCAGCACAGCACAGTAGTTCTGTTGGCAGGCAAAAGATCACTCTCAGGGCTGTCCATCTTACTGTGTATTTTTGTTACTTGTCGGCAGTCATAATACCACGTAATAGTAATAATCACATAATGATGTGTTTTTCTTTGATTTTTACAAGAAACAGCTTATTTTATACCAGTTTGCTTTGCTCATTGATGTCTCTAAATACTATGACATTCAACATGACTACAGGTTTGGGGGCACTGTTGTATCACCTGCCTTTTCAAACATTTGCCAGTGAACATTTTCCTGACTCTCTGCCCTTCCGTGCACTGTTGGACAGCATTGTCATTCTTAATTATGTGGCCTTTAAAATGTGCTGATGGCTCACATGCAAGGCTAAACACAATGGGGGACGTGGGTTCCTCCACAGCCTCACCGCGCCTCTCTCCTCAAACCCACCGTGTTATGCTCCACTTCCTGCCAGGACCAAGACAGGGTGCTTCAGCCGCCGTTCTAGCTGGCTTCAGTCCTGACTGCTTTGTTTGTTTGTTTGTTTGTGTGTGTGTGTGTGTGTGTGTGTGTGTGTGTGTGTGTGTGTGTGTGTGTGTGTGTGTGTGTGTGTGTGTGTGTGTGTGTGTGTGTGTGTGTGTGTGGTTAGTTGGGCCTAGACGAACAGGGATTGAAATGCGTGACACCCAGAGTGATTATGCTGATTAGCTAGCCTTAGCGGAGAAGGTATCGTCTCACTGCTATTACTCTTCTCTGCTGCTCCGGCTTGTCCATTCCTAAGCTTGATATCAAACAGACAGTTAAGGGCTTGCAAAGGTTAATATTTAAACTTGTGAGTAGGTTTCATTCATGTGGATGGAGTGTTTATTTCAGAACCTTCAAATGAGAGTGAGCAATGTGAACTCCGGGATGTGATGTGATGTGTTGTGTATAATAAATGTATGCTGCTCTTATTCAAGTCCCCCATGTTGCTTGCAGCATTACACTACCAGAAAGTTCCAGAGTGACCTCGCAGTAACCTGGCCATGTCCCCTCTGCTGTTCTCTGCCCACAGACTGTAGAGACTGTCTGCTCTCTGTACCACACCTTCCAGGAGGGCACAGGGGGGCCCAGTGAGGGCCAGAAGGACCCGCCTGATCCACCACGGCCCTGCCCCCGCCATATGTCCGTCACCGAGAGGCTGCGCAAGGTCATCCAGGAGCTGGTGGACACAGAAAAATCCTATGTCAAGGTGCCTGTCTTTCATGTGTCTGATTCTCCCAAGCATGTCGGCCCCCTAGACCAAGCTTTTGTTGAAGCCCAGAATGAAAAGATTTAGTCAACTTATTCAGTTCATCCAGTCCAATAGCCTTCCATCTAATAGCCCTTTGGGTCACTGAATCCGGTGTTCTAGTTTTGTTTTAGTTATAGAAAAATAGCCTCCACCCACTCTGGTCCTTCTCAGATGAAACTCAGTGACCTTTGCTGTAGAACCTTGACTTCTGCTGTGAGATACTGGTCCTGGACAGAAGTGGGGTTCTCTGTTCTTTTGCTTTTGCTCAGCGTTTAATTGCTCTGTATAATCTATGCCATGTGCATCCTCCTACAGCGATATAGGCCAGCGTGTGTGTGATGAAAGGTGCAGTTTGAGGTGTGCTGCATTAGAACATGTCTTAAACGCTACATCACTCTTCAGGCAGACTCTAAAAACGCATCCCAAAAGGGGCGTCTGATCATCAGAAGGGGTGCTAAACAGCCGTGAAAGGGGCTTGTTTCTCACCGTGCTCTCTGGCTGCCATGCTCTGTATGATCTGTGTGAGGGGGAGGAGAGCTCTCTGAGGGATGTGTACCTGCTGACAGAATCTGAGATGCTGCCGTGTTGGTTTTAGTTTCAGGATCAATGGAAATCAGCCTAATGAGAAAATTGGTGCGTAAATGAGAAAGCTATCTGTGGCAGCCGGCTGCCGTGTTAAAACTGCTCGCTGCCAGCCTTTTCCCAGGGTGCAATACTGCTCTATTGAAAATGAGGAGATGTAATGCCATTTAATTGAAATGAGGGGGCAGGGGGGTGTTTTCTTGCAGAGAAGGCTATCTGTACCGTTGAGCTGGGCTGGTCTGTTTAAACAGAGATAATTGGCTCACCCTGGCGTGTTCAGCCCTAGTGTGTGTGCAGATTTTGTAACCTGGTTGCTTTGTCTGTTTGTGAGTAATGGATGTCCCCTTCCCTGTTTCTGCCCAAAAGGATTTAAGCTGCCTGTTTGAGGTCTACCTGAAGCCCCTGCAGGAAGAGCCATTTCTCAGCCTGGATGAGGTGTGCATTTTCATTTATCATTTTCAGTTTATCTGTTTGATGGGGATAGCATACAGTTTACAACAAAGATCTTAGTGCATCCAGTATAGCGTGTCCTGAATTGGCTTAATGGCTAGTTTCCATCTGTAACATAGAGCGAGCAGTGAACCCATTTCAGGTTAAACTTTGTCACTCTTGTCATGACCACATTCAGCACAACTGTGCCCCTTTGCCCATGTCTGGTGAAGTTAAAACACATGATACCTTCCTCTGAAAAAATAAGTCTCAGTAAAGAGACTCTCTTATCCATGCTGTGTAGGTAGCATATCAATTAATGTAATGAGTCTATGAGTCACTTCCAGTATTGTGGTTCTTTGGTGTGCGCTGGCCTCTGTGGTGGTTGTGATGCAGGCTGGGGTTTCTCTCTTCCAGATGGAGTCTCTGTTCGGCAGCCTGCCGGAGATGCTGGACTTCCAGAGGGTCTTCCTGCAGACGCTGGAAGAACGCATTGCCTCGTCCCCAGACTTCAGCACCCTGGAGACCCCTGGGCAGTTCAAGGTACCCTTTGGCAGGAACTCCTGTCCAGACTGGCTCCAACATGTTTTCACATACAGTCAATTTAACAGTAGTGTATTTACTGAAAGAATTGGGGATATGTACCTTGCTCACGAGTACACGGGCAGTATCCCGTTTGGAATTTGAACCTGCAACCTGATCTGAGGTAGAAGCCCAGTTCCTTGGGCTAAGGCTTCCATCGAGCATCCGTCTTCACCCCAGGCATTAAAGACAGTCACTTAAAACCATAAAATATACCAGCGCTTTATTGATCGAAGGCTACTTCTTGAGGTGTGTTCACCATTGTGTACACTGGAGCCAGTGATGGTCAGTCAATATGAAGGTTGAGGGCCAGAATAGAAAAATAGAATAGAATTGTCTTTACAGGGTTACAGAGAGAGACATTTTAAACTGTGTCATGCATAGCACATCCAAGCAGGCATTTCATCTGAGAGTGTTATCAATGTGTAAGTGTTATTTCTGAGTAACCTGATGTTCTCTCTTTCTCTTAATTTCCTCTCAATCTCCAGAAACTTCTCTTCTCACTGGGTGGCTCCTTTTTGTACTACGCAGATCATTTCAAACTCTACAGTGGGTTTTGTGCCAACCACATCAAGGTCCAGAAAGTTCTAGAGCGAGGTATGAATGCTGCCATGAAGTGACATATGAAGTGTCACACATTCCTTTAATGCATCTTTACTGAATCCTCTCTCAAGTCTGGTTTCAGCAGAGAAGCTTGCCTACTGATTACGAAAAAGAGCAATCTTTTACTTTTTATCATTCACCCTTTGCTTCATTCACAGTGACTTCTTGTGTGTTACTTATCTTAAAAATCTCTGTACACATATCTGGAAGATAATAGGAGAATCAAGTGTAATCTTATGCAAAAATAAATAACTGAGGTTATGTGTTTCTCATATGTTTGTAGCAAGTTTCACTTTCATAAAAGTATTGGTTCAGGTTTCTAAGCTTTCCTCAGAAATAAGCTACACCTTCCAGCAGAGGTAACATTTGTAATTTAAATGGCTAGAGGCTGTTTCGGTTCAATACATTAGTCATATCTCCTCAACTGCCTCCATCTGCCACCATACAGCATACCCCACAGTTTATCACTCGCATACTGTCTGTAGTGAGTGAAAGCTTTTAAACAGGTCTGGGAACTCTTATCATCTTTAGGGCAAGAAAATGATCAGCTATAAATATTGACCTTGATTTAGGCCATCTCTTGGTTGTCTCGCCCTCCATTTGCAGAGATTCTTTGCTCTACACTGAAAGAAACGTTCACTGCAGTGGGAAATCACCCACCAGCATTCATTATGTGCATAAATTACAGGATTTGTTTTGCAGTCACAGAAAGGGTACTGAAGTAATAGAATGATACTGAAACTGGCCCTTTGCACATTACACCCACTGCCCCTGCTAGTATCTAATCAGCGCCCAGGACATCGCTAGTGTTATAGACTGAGGGAGCAAGGGGCGACTCTGAAACACAGCCAGTGTATTAATGAACTGAAGTCAGTCTGGTGAGAAATGCATTGGTCTTGAATGCTTTGAGGACTGTAATGTCTGCCCCCTAGTGGACACACTGCACTTCACACAAATTCACTGTGCTGTATGAGGGTAGTAACAAAGGTTTCATCATCATGAGATTTCACAGCACAGAGTCTGCAAGTATGATGTAAGACTTGAATAATAACACAAAAAAGTGACTTATCGGAGATCTATTACTTATTCATCTCTTCATGTCTGAAGCCAAGACAGACAGGGCCTTCAAGGAGTTCCTGGAGGCAAAGAACCCGACAAAACAGCACTCTTCCACTCTGGAGTCGTACCTGATCAAACCAGTCCAGAGAGTGCTCAAGTACCCCCTCCTGCTGAGAGAGCTGGTGTCTCTGACTGACAGTGACAGTGAGGAGCACTATCACCTTACAGGTACACATGCCACAGACGCTATTACTCACCAGGACAGGTATACTCTTCTTACACACCCCACACACACACACACACACACATACACATCCAGACCAGTTTATACACACAGGTATACCTGCCACAGACAGAAATGCAAAGGCACATAAACAGCACACGCACATATGAATCAAACACACAGGAACAGACACCACACCATATAGAAACACACAAAAAAAGTCAACTGATATACACAAAGGAAACATGCAGACACATAACTAACAAATGCAGAACCGAATAATAAAACACACTTAACCAATAAATGCAGAAACACATGATAAAACACAATCAACCCACAAATGCAGAGACACACAGGAACAACACAGAGATTCAACCAATAAATGCAGAAACACACTCACCTGACCTTCCCAGTGACCAGAATGACAATGCTGAGCTAACTCTGCAACAGGATACTTCATGCACTTCCATCCATATTGATATGTAATTTGTTAATGAAAAATATAACGTAAAAAAAAACTCACAAACATGCATATGTACACACACACACATACTAAAATATCTGTGTTGTTCACAGAGGCACTGAAGGCCATGGAGAAGGTGGCCAGCCACATCAATGAGATGCAGAAGATCTATGAGGATTACGGAACAGTGTTCGACCAGCTGGTGGCAGAGCAGAGTGGAGCAGAGAAGGAGGTAGAGAAATCAGAGCTGTACTCATCCACAAACCCATCTCATGTAGAGGAATTCAGACATTTAAAGGTTCAGTAAACAGAGAGGCAGAATGACCATGAAACAGGGAGGGTAGACAAGCTAAAAGTTGTTATCGTACTTCACTGTGACACCTACCATTACTTGAGTACAAATAAAATACTAAAACATAACCATAACAATAATGAGAACATTGTTATTACTGGTGTTTATGACAAAAACACCCTTAGACTATGCAGAAAATGTATCTACAATTTACACCAAGGGTTTCCACAAGGGTGGTAGGTTGCCTGCCCTGACTTCAAATCTCTGCCCAGTACACCGTCTGTTGCTCTGGGTGGCTCCACAGACACTCAGGGTTTAGGGCGAGTCTGGCAGCCAACCACAGGATAAACTGGTCTCACTGTGGTGTGTCTCTTCCCCCTTCCCCTGCACCAGGTCACCGAGATCTCCATGGGAGAGTTTCTTCTGCATTCCTCTGTGGTCTGGCTCAACCCCTTCCCCTCGCTGGGCCGTATGAGGAAGGACCCCGAGCTCACTGTGTTCGGTGAGGACAGGCCCCAGGGGAATCATGGGAAAATGGAACCGTGCCACGCCGGCTGCCTGCAGGGCACAGTGCCCAGTACTACCATACTGCACAGCACAGAGAGCTGGCATCAATGCTTTGTTTATCAGCCACGACCTGGATCTGTGTCAAGAGCCATGAGTAGAGGATCCAAGACCAGATTGCGCTGCTACACATAGTTCCCAGTGTTATCCCAGTCCTGTGTCCATTTTGCATATTTCTCAATAGCAAGAGTGTGTTGGTGTTGCATATTATTAAATGTTTTTTTTTCCATCGGTTAATCCAGCAGTAGTTCAGTTGTTCACTTAAAGGTGGTGATATTGATGTTGTGGGAAATGGATTGACAGTGCCTATAGTGCAAAATCAGTTTCTTTCACTCTCATCATTCTCTAAACACTCACATTTTCATTCATTTACCTGCATAATTGGTTCTATTTTTTCATTAAGTGCTTGGGTAGAATAGCACCAAAAAAACACTTCAGGACTAACCTTTAACAGTAATGTAGTTGCCTCTGACTGGATTACACCGCAAAGAGTATCGTAAGACCTCAGTACTCCTGGGTGAATTCCATATAGCCCTTTGTAAAAGCTGTCTAATGGACTCCATTACAGTATACAGTGTGTCACAGAGTTCTCCTTGGTGTCTCTCTCCCTTCAGTGTTTAAGAGAGCAGTCATACTTGTGTACCGAGAGAGCAACAAGATGAAGAAGAAAATGGTGAGTTTTTCTCCCTTCACCCTCCCATCCCTGCTGTAACACTGTTGTGTCATAAAAGACTCTTTAATGTGTAAATCTTCTGTGTGTGCACAGGCCACCACGCGATCAGCGTATTCTCACAATGACCTCGACCCCTTCAAGTTCCGATGGCTGATCCCCCTGTCAGCTCTGCAGGTTCGCCTGGGAAACGCCACAGGTCAGTGCGCCAGTGACTAGCCTCGCATGGGAAAGGGCCCGGAGTCCACATGTAATGCAAAACCCTGCCTCAACAGTGACAAAAATGGCTTGCAGTGTCTTATAAGCAACATGAAACACTCTCTCCACTGCTGCAGGAACGGAGGGGAATTGCACGTGGGAATTGATCCACACCAAATCTGAACTAGAGGGGAGACCGGAGACAATATTCCAGCTGTGCAGCAGGTGAGTCACGGACCCTCCAGCCACCCACCGAGGTTGAAAAGGCCTGTCAGGACCAGGTTTGAGAACCGCTGAATCAGTGTTAACACAGAGAAGTTCCATGTCATGTAATATGGCTGCACAGTAGTCCACCACCAGCCCTCCTCATCAGGGGACCACAGCCCCTAAATCACAGTCACTCTTACCCAGAGCCACTTACAGAGAGCATTTTCTTTAACAGTCCATTTTTATAGCTGGATATCTGACTGAAGTACCATACTAAAGTGTACAATAACACTGCCCTACCTGGGAACAGAACCTGAGTTCCGTCACCGTTATGCAGGGCAGACTGAGTATGCATGAATGTAACCAATGTGAAGTATGTTACATAACAGCTCTGTGTACCTGATGCAGCATCCCGGAGAGCAAGGCCAACATCGTCAGGGTGATACGCTCCCTCCTCAGAGACAGCGCCAGGAGGAACGCACCGGCTGAGAGGGCATGCAGGGATCGGTTTGCCCCCCCGCGGGGCACCATGCCAACATCTGCCAGGATAGGTGAGTGCCACGCTGTCACCGCTGCAGGCTGCGCTGAGCCCCTGGGACTGCTCATACACTTTCCATTCAGACCTGAAAAACACCAGCTGATACTCTTGTATTTGTGTATTTGTACTTGTATGTGTACACATCATGCTTACCACAGCACCACAGGTTTTTATGTTTCATTTCAGTAAGTACCGCATATAATTCTTGGAAGTAAGATGGCTGGACTCTTAAGTACTCCTCAATGCTTAAAGCACAACAAAGCTGTGGCTATCCAGGATTGGAATCTCATATATACACTATATTATTTAATTTCAATTCCTGTGACTGTTGTATTTAGTAACATGTTAAATATTGCTCTGACTATAAACTCAGGATACATACTGTGCACAAGAAGGCAGCAGATAGTATGCTAAAAGAATTTTAACCCACAGGCTACTAGTAGTATTTCTCTGTCATTAAGTACTATACTGTACTGCACTGACAGTGTGCTAAAAACAGATCATTCAATGAATCCATTAGTCCCAAACTGGAAGCTTGCTTTGCAGATCAGCGTAAGACACATTGTATACTTAAAACAATATTCACTGGTAGGTTCATACACAAACACACACGCATGCACACATACACACAAACACACACGCACGCACACATACACATGAACACAGACACAAGTGATGTCGAAAATATGTGATCATTTCCCATCATAAAAAGAAGCAAAGCATAAATTTCAGATGCAGGAGATCATTGACCTCTGACCCTTGTGTCACTGCAGGTTCCTCCCGGACCTCCTGGCTGTCTAAGCAGCCATCTCCCAGCGCTTCCATCCACACAGATTTGGGGAAGGCAGGCCAGCCAGATTCAGATGAGAGCAGCCTGAGCAGCAGTAGCGGTCAGCCAGGGGAGGATACATACATCCCTCCCTCCACTCACCATGGGCCGCCTGCCGCTCCCCAGAACAGCCTGGGCTCAGAGCACAGCCTCAAAGAGCCCACTGAAGAGGAGGCGGGCACCATCGAGGCCCTCCTCCAGAGACTGCAGATCACAGAGAACGAGCTGCCCCCATCTGCACACCACACACAGGCCAAGACACAGCCCAAACCGGGGAGCCCGCGGTCCAGCCCGGCCAGGAGGGACAGCAGCCCCTGCGGGGCCCAGGAGGACACCCCTTACGTGGACCTCAACGCCCTGCTGGAGAGGGACTTCAGCGTCCAGAGCCTGGCCTCTGTGATCAGCGAGGACTGTTTCTTCAGCACAGCCGAGAGCGTGGAGCGGGCCACCATCCCGACCCTATAGGAGCGAACACTGCCCACCCCTGCAGAGTCTCATCAGTTCATCTATCCCATGAGGCACCTGTGCTGAGCAGGTTTGGCTCAGCTTGACTCTATGAACACTAGTATGCCTGCCAATGGGTCGGGATGGGAAGTGTCCGCTGTCCAATTCAAGGAAGCGCATCGCTGTTACCTTGACTCTGCCTTGCTGCACTTTGTGCATTTTTTGCCTAAATTTTTTTAACATGCCATGTTTTTATTCCCATTTGTCAAGCTCTTTTTATTTATTGATAGGTATATTTTTATTTACTTAGGGATGAAGATGTTAGACTCAGACTGCCTAAGGAAAAAATAATGAAAAAAATTTTGACATTTTTGATAAAACAGATTTTCTGTTTCATTCTTTGTATAAATAATATTGGAGTGTTGTTTTCACAATGTCCAATAATAATTTGTTCTCAATATTCAGAGACATTGCTTATTCAAAGCAACATGATTTAAATTGCTATTCAGTTTGGTGAAGGAATAAAAGCTCTTTCAGGGTGCGGGAGGGGAAGTTTGGGGGGTTGGGGTTCTGCATCTGTCTTTCAAAATGAAGGATAAATTGTATATATTTTTTCCTGAATGGCTGTACTGTAACTTAATTACTGCATTTCATATATTATTTAGTCACATGATGTTGTACAGGTAAAATTGATTTTCTTTCTTTACTGCTTTGTGCTTTCTCCTCTGAACCTCACTGTAAAACTGCCTTTAAAGCTAGCATACCAATGAATGTGAATGTTCATTTTTATTTATTTTAAATCTTTTTTTATTAATAATTTTATGAATAAATTTGTGATCTTTAAGCAGTATAAGGAGTATCAAATGCTTTTGATGCTTATGCTGTCTATATTCTGCAGAGGATTTACAGACACTGACTGATTCCACTCAAACCCAGTTTCACATAAGCAGTGGTATGATATGGGTAACAGTAGTGATAACAGTCAGATGAATAAGAAATTTATATAACATGATAAAACTATACAGATAATAGTTTCAGACAGAGCAATAAGACAGATTTGGTCATTTAAATAAGGTATGAATCAAGAAAATCCGGAAACAAGGTCAGTAAAAATAAGGAACTATTAAATTCAGTTCTAAAATGGTTATAAAGAAAGACTTATAGCTGAGGTCTATATAGCTCTAATACTTCAGGCTAAGTATTCCATAGTTTGAGGACTGCATTGGAAAAACAAGTCACCCTTTTTTAAACAGCATTTTGGTAGCTTGCAGAGTGTGCAGCTCTGCTTGTGTTATGGCTGTCACATCAGCCTTCCTCCTGTGCTGTTCATTGGTTCAGTGCCCTAAGCCGAGGGAAAGTGCTTTAAAAATGAAATGTTTACTTATATTCTAGGTTTCTTCCCCAGGTGGCACTGCACTTGTCAAAAAAGCAGCAGAATGTGCTTTTCTATATCTCATCTTCATCTCATATCAAATATATTGCCTTAAAATAAAGATAAAGAAATATATATATATATAGTGAATATTTAATAGACTAATATTGCATGTAAAGATAAATTAACCCACTATTTATTGTTTTATTTGGGAAATTAAAAAAAAAAAACATTAATGTTCTCAAACTTCAGAGTGTATATCCCTGAGCATTGCTGGGAATTCTAGTACAACTGAGTGCATTCATTAATGTAACTCCAGAGGAAATGGACAGGAACCGCACCTGGACACACATTTGGTCCATGAGCACCACAGGCTACTGTGGACAGGAACTGCACCTGAACACACCCGTCCCTGAGCACAGTAGGTTAGTGCTGACCATGCTGCAGTCTCATCCATGTGAGAGGGCTTCTGCCTTTCATTCTTGAGCTTTCTTTTGGATTCACATCACGAATGCAGAAATGCACAGTGATAACGCAGCCTCTGCAGTGGCACAAGTTGTTTCTCTTGCCTCTGTGCTGCACTCCAATATGAGTCATAATTGCTGCTTTTCTTTTCCAGTCCTTATTGTTATCTGGGCAATCATGATCGTGTGTGTGTGTGTGTGTGTGTGTGTGTGTGTGTGTGTGTGTGTGTGTGTGTGTGTGTGTGTGTGTGTGTGTGTGTGTGTGTGTGTGTGTGTGTGTGTGTGTGTGTGTGTTCGCCCGTGCGGGGGCTGTGTTGAAGGCTGCCCACCCCCTTTTAAAACAAAGCATCAATGTGATGAAAATTACATGTCTGAGGAGGAAAACACAGTCTGCAGTCCTTGCCTCAAAATTTTAGGGCAGCATACTACCTCTGTGCTCCCTTGTTTGTCCTTACACCCAGTCACATACCCACTAGAGCACAAAAGCATACACACATCCATTTACATGAGTGCACACCTTCACCCCATAAAGCACATGCTATTATATAGACACACCAATGTCCAACATACATTCACACACAAGCATATACACTGCACACTAATCTCCCCTTCCCCCCCAAACAAGGACCGTATAGACTTTTGCACACCAGGTACAAACATATGAAAGCACATGCTGTGTGCATGCACACACATACACACATACATAAAGCCAGACAAACAGACACACAGCAGGTGAATAAAGCGGTTTGTGGGCTGAACTGAACTGAAAAGGATTTCTGATTATTTAAAAAAAAAAAAAAAAAAAAGTGACGCAACATGTGATGGCAAGCCAGTTCTGGTTGCCACAGTAACCAGTCTGAGAAGGACCATAAAGGCAGCCCACCCCCCATACAGGAGCACCACTAAAACAAGCCTTGTGTTCCTGTCAGGGTGCCACTGGCTAAGCACGGCTCCACGCCAGCAGCCTGTGAGAGAACGAGACCACACAGTCAGATGCTGGTCCTCTGGAGTAAGAGGTTACACTACAGTGGAAGAGCAGAAAAGAGCACAGGACAAAAACATACAACCCTACAGGGAGACAGCGTTACAGAAGAACAGAAACACAGCATCTCAGCGGTGCACGGAAACTGGTGCAGCAACTACACTACAGTGGCGGTACAGCAACTGTTTCTTAGCCTGCGGAACGCAGGAGCAACTGTGGGAGCTGCTGGAATACAATGCCATGGGCAAAGCAGGGCAGGGCTGGCCAGGCCTGGTTTCCTTCCTTTGGGTGAAGACTGGCTCCTGTTTCCATTTTACCACCCACCCCTGTCAACGCTAAGCTAATCTGACAAACTGTTGAAGTAATAATCGTGCCAGACCCAGCTGAGCCTGGTTCCTCCCCCCTGCTCTCAGACCCGTCGCTGCCTGCTCTGGAGACTCTCCTCGCTGCCTTCGCCTCCTCCTCCTCCTCCTCCTCCTCCTCTTCCTCTTCTCCCTCCTTCCTTTTCACTTTGGGTAATAAAGGGATTTGCATGCAACAAAAGGGTTCTCACAACACAAAAACAGGAGCTCCACAGCTGTCTCTCCATCTGCGCTGAGCTGCCAGGATCTCCAGCAGCACGCCGGACCTACAGCGGAGACAAGTCTGGCTGCCAAAGGGCTCCGAGAGACACTCACCCACCAGCTCTCAAGCCCATGGAACTGACTGCACTCAACCTGCGGTCAACTGGTGGGTATCACGTCTGCATTGCTGTCCTGACTGCTCTGGGCCAGCTATACAGGACTGCCTCTCAGACGCACACACACACACACACACATACACATACACACGCACACACAAATGAGCTCACAGACATAGGAGAGGAGGAGAGAGTTACTGTCCCAGCTGCAGTGCCTAACCGCAACACACAATGGGACACAGGGACAAGGGCCGGGCAGTATTCAGGTAGGTGCAGAGAGGTGGATGAAGTCTCAGAGAATGCTGTGTAAAGAGTGAGTGCATGTGCGTACGTGTGTTTAAAGCACGCTTTCATTCTGCATGTTTTCATTCTTGAATTCAGTTTGTTATTGGGGCAGTGTTGCAATGTGTGTAAAGAGAGAGGGCTCTCTTTAACAGATTTATATCTCAAATAGACTCACCAGCATAAATTAAGTATAAATAATGTAAATTAGTTAATGGAGCAGTGCATACAGGACTTAAGGGCTGTTCATGTGATACTTTTTCATCACATTATTCCAGTCCAAACTGAAGAGCAATATGGATGTCAGTGAGCCTGCACTCCTAAATGTTTTAATGCAGGTAATACAACATTCCAGTTCTTGCCTTTTGAGTTTCCAACATAAATTGATTATTATTTATGCTTACATATGCTTATCTAAGATTTCGTCTGTATTACTGGAACTGCTGAGGTGTTGCATTCATGTTGCCAACTGTACTGTCAGGGAACAGTGATTTTCTGGCCACTATGTGCAGTTCATTCCACGGTTGACTGGAATAAAGAAGCTAAAGGTAACCCGCATTTCAATGGTTTATGGGCTTTCTATGCAATGGGCATTTCTGCAGCGGGGCGCAGACAGCTAAAAAAGGGTAACCGTGGAAGTACCTAACGCAAGAAATTGAATCACTGTAACGTCCACATCAATCGCGATGCAACACGCTTGCGTTAACAAAAATCAATTTCGCTATCAATCCGTCTTTAAATCCCGCGCGTGGACGCTTCTATGCTTTTTATTGTTGAGGCAGATATTCTTTTAAATATACTAATGAAAAAGCAGAGCACCCTCCACTATTGACAGGCAATAGTAAAGAATGCCTTTCTTTCCCATCTACCGAGAGTAATGAGGTCATTTATATTCTCCCGCACTTGATGATTTAAGAGTGAGGCTAGAGCGTCGAAGCTCAATGTTCAGGCAGCACTGCTCGAGCCAAAGGGTTGTAAACCGCGCAACGTTCTGATTCATTAGTGGCTGCAACACAACTTCACGTCGTGCGTCGCCGTAATTCATTCCACACTAATTATTTGTCCAACTTCGACAAACCCATATAATGTAGAAATGCAGTACCTTTAAACTATATGTTTGCAGTCTTGAAATACGCTATTTTCCTTTCTTTGCGCCTCAGAGGGCTGAACTCTCACCCTGAAGCATACACCAAGACCTTCAAAGCACAAAATCCTTGAACGTCATTAATGAATTTGAGGTGATGATTCTCCTTTGGAACACTATTTATTCAATCCTTTTAGTGTGTTTATGTGTAAGTACTGCAATATAAAATTCTTATAAATGTTCTTTAAAACATTTATAAGAATACACAAGAAAACATAAATTCTTTAAAATGTTTCAACTGCTGAATGAAGCCAAAACTTGCGCTATATATATAAATACGCTTTAAGGAACATCAATTTTGCTGATTACTTAAAACACAATAAAACACTCGAAAGAGTTCACTGGAGGGGTCCTGTTGCTCTACAAAAACTTACATTTTTAGAAATATAAAGCCTGGGGTCCACACTTGAAGGCATTCCAAAGATATACTGCAAATTATACACGTTTATGTATATCATTGATTTTACAGACTTGATTGCACTTAAGTAGACTGCTCTCTCAGCTGTCTTCTGAGACGCTGTCCCTGGTTTCTCTTGAGTGTTAAAGAACCGTTGGGTATGAATAAGTTTTATAGTCTTGTATGAACATGCCTTTAAAGAGAGAACAACAAGCAAAACTTTACCCCTAATGAGTTCCAGATGAATCAGGGGCTCGAAATTGCCTGGTTATATAAGCATTTTTATTCAAACTAATAAAAATTCCTCAGATATCTGGTTTATTTTAATCCTCTTTTGAAAAAGAAAGACTTCAAACATTTTTTTGAAAACTTCAGACCTTCACTTGCATGTTAATGTGCCTAAGGATCTGAAATCCCTCTGTACTGACCTCACCATCTTCTCTCACCCTAAAAATGGTCACCTCTGTGGAGACCTCATTTGCTCATAAGAGGAATTACTTGCCAAAACATGTAAGCTTTGCTTTAAGTGATAATAAAAGTAATGTTTTCAAAGACATCATTATATGTGAAATATGTTGGTCAGCTTTTTCATCTTATAACATGTTTGAACGAGTCAACCTACAATCTCTCTCTTTTTCTGTGTGTATGCATGTGATGTGTCTGAGATAAAGTCATAGAAAGATCATACATTTCCGCATTATACAATAGCTTTGCAGGAAATGGGCAGCGGAAAGCACCAGATACTCTTATACTGCAGAATAAAAGTGCTGTAAAGCAGTATGGGAGTCTCCCAGAGGGAATGAATACATTCATGACAACAACACCTACAGCGGCAGCCTACATGCTCCCAGCTGCGCAGATGAGCCACCGAAGGGGGTAGGCCTCAGCCCCTTCAAGAGTGCTCCTACAGGAGGAGCGTCTCACTTCCCACGCTCCCGCAAACCTGCCTGGGGCAAAATATGCCCCCAATTCACTCGTCTAATCTCACGACACAGGGCTGCGCTCATATAGGAGGGGTGGGGTGACCCGTTAAGGCTAAGGAAGATTTTTTTTCTCACCAAAGGCTTGTTTGCTGTACTGAGGGAAAAAAAAACTGTTGCAAAGACAAGTGGAGCCAGAGGATGAGAACCAAAACAAGTTAAATTCCAGTCTGACTGTGTTTATATTCAAACACCATATTCATTCATGAATGGCTTGTTGGGAAATAATTATTATTGGTTAAAGCTCATCTTGGAAACACATGAAAGGCAGTCACTCTGATCACTGATTCAACCAAATAGTAAAAATTGCACTTGCATATCTTTAATATTTTTAAATGTCAGTTTGAAACAATAATTTCACTACCCTTGTCCAAACAGGTTGAAATGATTTGAAAGCTAGTCCTAATCCTTTTACAGTTTTCAAATTGCAATAAACAAAACACTTTTAAAACAATCAGTGATGAACACGTGGCTCTGCCCAAATCAAGAGCACAATACAATCAACAAAAAGTCTGAAGGAAAAACACACTTGATGAAAAATGCATTTAAATGAGGCAAAAATTCAGAATAAGTGCCCATAAAAAAAGCTTCCTTGGGGAACTAAAGGCTCTGTGTCCATTCATGGGTGAGGGAGATAAAGAGAGTGCCTTTAAAATGGCCTGCCATGTCCTCTCACATCACAGACTCACACATTGTCACTCCCTCAGTGCATGTTAGCTGCATTATTAATCCACTTCATATAGCATATAGCACCATTTCACACACACTCAGACACACACACATTCACACACACACACACACACACACACACACACACACACACACACACACACACACACACACACACACACTCGGACACATGCATACATACTTAGACATGCTCACACACATCCACACTCTCTCATGCTAGTACGCACATTACCATTCAAGCATACAAGTACACACACACAGGAATAAAGATCGGTCATGTGCCATTCTGAAGGTCAGCACCCTCTCAGGTACTAATGTATTGTGTAGCATGGTGTTGTCAGGTTGCCTTCTTCAACAGAATCCAGCCTTATGGGGATTTGTATTTTTGAATATTTCTGAGGAAACAAAAAAGAGGAAGCCATTTGCCTCCAAGACAAGGTTTTAATTAGAACCATGATCTGTCCCTAATGAGGGGCTAGATCCTTCTTAATGATGATGGTGGTTATTTATATCTGCTGGTACGTACATTTATAGGGCATTCAATTTACCAGAGGGGTGGGGTATGGGGTTGGGCATAGAGGCAGCAGTGTGCGTATTGTTGGTTGGATGCAGGTGTTTCCATCACTGAGAATGTAAAAAATCGGCAGTTACCAGGCAGTTTATGGGATTTTTCTCCAGGTCTGATGGTATATTTCCCTCACGTCAGCTTTTCCTTTCCCATTTCATTTTCTATTGTCATTCAGGAGCCAGGGTCAATTCTCTCCTCTCTTCTCTGCCACTGCAGTGGGTGGAGGAGGAGCAGAGGAGGCAGGGTGGCTTGAGGGAGCCTAAGAATGTCTGAAGGGGGTGGTGACTGCATGTTTATCCTTCAGAGAAGATCTCCATCCTCCTTCTGAGAGACCATCGCTCTAACAACAGTGTGAAAACTACCAAGGGTCAAATCAGACGTGTGCGCCAAGCACTGAATTACCTCAAGCTAAGGACTGCGATCCCAAAATGTTGTTATATTCATTGTCATTGATGTCAAAACAATCTTAGCTAATTAGCTAAAAATTCGCTCTAAGCCCTTTGGGTGATACTTCCCATAATAGTTGATGATGTCACTGAATGCTTCCCTTTAACCCAACTGGAAACTACAAAACTGGAGAAGGAGCTCGTAGAGGTCAGCACACTGTGTCCTACAATGCAACTTAAAGAACAGAGGGCAGCCAGCTCTACAGTTTCTCTGGGGGCAATAACAGCTATTATAGTTAATGAGCGATGATATCCATTCATTTCTATGGAACGTTTCTGCCGATAGGCAGAACAAATGCAATATATCACTGAGGTGGTGAGTTTGCAGCAGTGGTGCAAAGGAAACATGGATGCTCCGGCAGACACTAAGGGAGATAAACCCTCCTCTCCAGCTCCGAGCCAGCATGGGTAAACCACAGCCACCGTGGCTTCCACCCTAATGTACTGTTGCTAAGGAAATGGATGATACGGATAGATCTGTGTGAATAGATTCTGAACTTCACCACTCTGTGCTCTGTCTTTGTGTGTGTGTGTGTTTGCGTGTGTGTGTGTGTGTGTGTGTGTGTGTGTGTGTGTGTGTGTATGTGTGTGTTCAGAAATCACTGCAAACAACCTGACACACTGCAGAGCTCTCCCAGCATCAGCCAGAAGGTAAGGATTTACTGCTCCTCTTGAGGTTTTTATTTCACCTTAAGAGCATGCTTTTTCCCTGACTGCATGTGAAGAAAAGCAGCTGCAGTGGCAGGGTGAACATCACACCATGCTCTTAAAGCTGGGGGTGGGTGGCAGAGTGGGGGGTTACGGGTCTAAGGAAGATTTAAGCATCCCACACTGTACACGTCTGCATGGTGTGGGAAGGAGTGTTTCTGCAGAAGCATTTACCTGCAGATGTTAATGTGAAGTGAACTGTGACAGAGCAAGCCGCCAAGCCCCTCCTAATGTCCCCCTTTTCCACAGGAGAACCCTGCTGCTGCTTTAAGCTGCTTTGAGTCTCGCGGACGCCACAAACTCATTTCCCCCTCTTCAGCAGCTGCTCAATAAAGCCGGTACATGCAGTCTAAGCGTGGATAGACCGTAGAGCGCGCATTTGCAAACCTGCTGTTGAAAAAGGAGTGCATTGTCCAGCGACTTTCACGGCGACGGGACGGTGTGACCGTTACGCTCACCCGCTCACTCCTGTTTCTCATTGTCTTCCGCAGCCTCCCATCGGCAGGTCCAGCTTCGGTGAGGCCGGGGGCGACGGAACGGAGGCAAGCCAGTGTGAGGTGAGGTGAAGGCAGGGCAGCTGGCGGCAGGGCAGGGGGAACAGGGGGAAGATGGCATCAGCTGGCATGCAGATCCTGGCCTTCATCCTAGCCCTGCTGGGCGTCTTTGGGGCGACGGTGGCCACCCTGCTGCCCAACTGGAAGGTGAGCGCCGATGTGGGCTCCAACATCATCACCGCCATCTCGCAGATGCAGGGGCTCTGGATGGACTGCACCTGGTACAGCACTGGCATGTTCAGCTGCACCCTCAAGTACTCTGTGCTGTCGCTGCCGGCTTACCTGCAGACGGCACGCACTACCATGGTGCTGTCCTGTGTGCTTGCCGCCTTGGGGCTCTGCCTGGCTTCCTTGGGCCTCAAGTGCACGCTCTGGGGGGGCGGGCGGCAGGCCAAGGGCCGTACGGCCTTGGCCAGTGGGGCCTGCTTTGTCCTGGCAGGGGTGCTCTGTTTGGTGCCCGCCTCCTGGTTCACCAACGAGGTCATAACAAGCTTCCTGGACTCCAGCGTGCCTGAAAGCAGCAAGTTCGAGCCGGGCGGGGCGGTGTACGTGGCCTTTGTCTCAGCCGGCTTCCTGTTCGCGGGGGGGTCCATCTTCTGCACGTCCTGCCCAAGCAAACGTGAGGCGCCCCTGCTCCTGTCCTCCCCCGACAAACTCCTGCAGCAGCAGCAGCACCTGCACCACCAAACACAGCTCCGCCAGGAGCAGCTACTGCACCCGGACCAGCCGCTTCAGGAGTCCATGCACCCGGAGCAGCTGCACCAGGATCAGCTGCACCCAGAGCAGCAATTCAGTGGCCCACTGCAGCCTCCTCCCCCAGACAGCAGGGCTGGATACAGCCTGCAGGACTACGTGTAGCCTACCCTCTGCTCTCCAGGACACCAGCAGAGAATGACATGGTGAACTTTACACTCATGAAAGGATGCAAGGGGAGGGAAAGAAGATAAGGAGAATCAGCTCATTCTTCAATTGCTACATCTCTGTTCGTTCTTTGCCACAGGCACAAGTGGTGTAAGTATTCCCAAAGTCATGGAACACAGGGTTCCCTGATCCTACGATCCTCCGATATTGCAGGAAGCTTCACCTAAGCCACACACATCCAGCATTCTGAGAAACAGGCTCCTCTGGGGAATTCATTTCAGTGATGGTGGGGGATTGTGGGAAAGAATGATTCATTTTCACATGTCCGAGTTTTGGATAGAAAAATGCAGTAATTTAGCAGCTAAAAATCACATAATAACCTCTCATTCAAGTAGACCGGCAATACATAAAAAAGATGCAATATATGGAATCTGTACTTTGCAGGCTTTTGTAGTTCTAAACCATCTGCTAGTATGATAGTTTTAAATAATTATTTTGAATTTTGTTTTGGTAGCAAATAGAATAATTAATATCCTGTGACCGCATGCTGTCTGGAGCATGTTAATAATGCAGACGAATGCCTGATAAGAGACTGAGACATACTGTAGCTACCCACTTCTGTACCTAAAGCTGTTTTATGCCGCAAAAAACTGTTGAAAATGATGTCGTCAGTAGTGAAAATGGATGCTGATCTGAAGACATTCACATACAGAGTCAAAATTCTGAAAATCAAATCTCTTTCAGTGCTGTGCAGCTTAGAAGACGCGCCAGAGAGACGGTCTGATATAATGATGTTCTTTTCCTTTCCATTAAGTTCCCTTTGGCTGGACGAATTTCTCATTTTACATTCGCTCATCCACTTTCTCTCTGAGAAACATTTTTTTCTCTTTCTCTCTTCTCTCTCTCTCTCTCTCTCTCTCTTCACACACACACACACACACACACACACACACACACACACACACACACACACACACACACACACACACACACACACACTAACACACAAAACACACTCTGCAGAATGTGGGTATACTATTTGCCATCCTATTTGACTATTTTCCTCAGTGCCATGGTAGCAGAGTCCCAAACCCAAACATCTTTATTGTGTGTACTCATCTGTGCACTGTGTCTGTAGAATAGGGGAAAGGGTGGGGGTCTGCAGTCACCCACTCAAATCAACACTGAGGACCAGCAACTGCTGTAAACCACGGTGCCCAAACGACAAACTCTGTATGCAGACTCACACACAGGGCTGGGTCCCTCTACTCCCACTCATCTAGGGCTTCATCCCAACCACACTGGTGTCTGCCCAATCTACATGCAATTAATTTTTAACCTTCATGATGGGAAACTCATCTTTAACACACGACCACCATTTATACATTTTGTTCTAAAAAGCCACAATGCAAGGCTTCAGACTTGGGTAGATGTCAAGGATGATTTCTTTCTGGACTTGGCTGTAGTATTGCACTCCAGGTTGTAATGATGCATGCCAAAGATCTATGTGCTGTTTTATGACATCATAATCCATATGTCTCAATTTTAAGTCCATTTAATCAGCATATGTGCTGCTTTCCCCACCCGTAGGAGTCAACAGAGCTAGTGAAAATAATTAGAAACTGGAAAAGCATTTCAAAACAATGGGTTTTTTTTTTTTTAGTTTTTTAGGGTTTTTTCAATTACATACCTATACCAAATCATAATTGTAAGTAAAATATTGATCATTATGAGTAAGGAAATGCAGACTTATTTCATGCCCTTAAACTTTACAGTGCTACACTAGCTTGCCACTTCCACAGAGGTGTTTTAGAGGCAGCATACAGCTATAGACGCACACATTTTCATTTCACAGCCCCCTCCTCTGTCAGGGGTATTGTGCTTTAACAGTGGAGCAGGGCTAAGGGGAGTAGACCCACCACTAGCAAGCCCAGGCTCTGGTATGTCGCACTGAGTGCTCTTTGCCCCCTGTGCGAATTCTTCCCACGCGTGGCCAGATGGCATCATCCGGGCACAACCCTACCCAGGCTGCCTGGCAAGGCAAGTGGCTGCAAACCATGGGAAAAGACACAGGCCAGGCAGTCACATGATACGCTGTCCTCCAAACAAAACAAACAAAATCCAAATCAAATTAGGATGAAATATGTACTCAAAGCAGATTCTATTCTGTCACACAATCATGTAGCTGATTTTCTTTCTGTTCTTGACCATTTCATCTATGACAACCTCCTTTCTTTCATGTCCTCAAAAGCAATGCACTCTACGAGGCACATAAACAATTTAGCTTGAGCGGGATTCAGGGAACATCCGAGACAAGTGAGTGTGCCTTCTGTGGATTTCAGGAATGTATAAATCATGCTTGAGATTTTTTTTTATTCATAACCACTCTGCCAAAGTACATCTTAATTATTTTGTGTCAGCTCCATTCTCTCAGGTTTTGTGGAAGGAACATGCATTCTGAGCTTCATTTAAATATTTGCTTTACATACAACTCTTCTTTATAAGAAGACAAATCATTTACACTCTTAGTAGTGTAGCACTGTGCAGGGACAGTTTTTCTCTAGGAGATGATAGCCATGGAAAACTCCTAGCCAAATTGTATGAACAAACTGTCCCTGGTATCTTCCTGGGTGTACTTAGTGCAGTATAACAGGCACTTTTCATGAAAATGTTTCCCCCATTATATTTCAGTGAATGAGGTATATCAAATCATTTCAAAGCTGTGGAACTTAATAAACACAAGTGGGTAGAGCACAATGAACTACGAGACATGTTGTTTTTGTGAAGCAGCTTACGCACAGTGCAGCAATTGTATGTGGTTTATTTTGGATTTATGAGCAGCTGAAATATGTTTCTGTGGTTGCGGTATGCTTATTGCAAGTTGTTATATTTTTTACATTCAATAAAATTATTTTGTGGAAACAAACCTCTATGCAACAAGTATTCATACACGTTTCTATGTCTTTTGTGTCAATGTCATCTGTCTTTGTTAAGACCATGCATAAAACCAGTGTGCAATAACACTGTTACATTGTTCACTATGTACATTACAACACCATCAGAAGAACAAGGCTACATCAATGAATTATAAAAGAACATAAAATAATTCAATAATAAAAGAAAACCTTGCACTGGAAAAATAAACCATGAAATTTTTATGCATTTTCATTATTTAAATCCCTGTCATTGAACTGTCAGCTCAGAAACCATGTCTGCTAATCTTTTTTCCCTCTTGCTCAGCATAGAATGCAATGGATTTCACCACAATAATACAACAATATACACACTAACCAAATAAGTGAAACCCAGGTATGGTTTGCATACTTCATTCTTGCTTTGTGCATGATCAGACTACTAATGTCAAGATATAATGGGAGGCAGTGAGTTGAAGAGCAACAGCTGGTTGGATGGGACAGGAGTGGAGAGGTCACTATGGGAACGTGAGTCCTCTGTGAGGCTTGCAGAAGGCCAGATTAGCTTGGTCTCCCTCCTCTGAATTCTCAGCCACACAGGGCTGACATGCTCACACAAGCGCACAGTCAACTGTCACTCATCATCTTTTAACGCCCAGACGCTTTGATTATTTTTGCATAAATTAAACTCTATAACCATGGCAATCCACAATGTTCTTAGTTTTCATTTTGTAAAGGAAACCATTTAATGTAAAACAGTGACAATTATGTCCCTTTGTTCTCTTTCAAAGGTAATAATCCCATTATCATGAACCATGAAAATGCAATTTGGGGGAAAAACTGAAAAAGTCTACAATTGAAGTGGGTAGAGTTAAAGGGGTTTTCAATGTGAAGTTTTGAGATTTAAAACTTTAGAACTTTCAAGATTCAAAGACATTTATCTGTATTACATGTAGGAATGTTTCAACACAGTAATGAAGTAATTTCAAGTAGTCTGTTTTAGACTATGATCACTATGAGCATTCAAACTATATGTTAATTACTATTTTCAGGCAGAACCATATAACTTTAAGATCTTGAATACATAGTATGCAAAATTTTATCTTGTGTAAATGATGGTAAGTCTGACCTATTCGTGCATTTAACATTCACTTTTCACAAAGCTCCACCTTGCCTTCATTACTGCTGATAAATCCTAGCTCACACAACTATTGATGAGCTGTGGTTCACTCAGATTTTTAATCTTCATTCCTTTCATTCACATGGCATCAAACCCTAGTTCACATCACTTACTACCAGTCAGCTCAGCCCACCCTCTATACAAAAAAAGATTTAATTCAGTGAAAAGGAAATAATTGATTACACATTACAATCAGTTCTTTTACTTTGCGAATGACCTCAGCCTCAATTCTCTAACAAAAGCAACTATACCTGAACTATACACAGACATAAAACTACCAATGAGTATACACATTTTCTTTTCACACCACCATTAAGCCTGCACTCACTGTTACAGTTTCCCTCAACATGCATAGAGCATACAGACTCTTTTGATCACCAGGAAACAGACAGAGACTGTCAGTATACCAGTATAAAACACTAAATACTCCAAGCTCTGACTTGGAGACTGACTATTGTGCAGAACTAATGAAGAAGCTAATTGAAGTAAATGGTATCTGATCATTAGCAGTAATTAACCATGCATTTTAGATTAATGAGGCCCTTGCACATGCACTTGTACCCAAAGAATACAGGATGGGTCTGCCAGCTCCTCCCTGCCTCGCCTACAGCTCAAGCCTTTGCCTGAATGTCATGCAGCTTTGGGCCACGCGGACCAGCTTCATCACATACCTGAGGTCATGTTAAAAATACAGCCTCTTGTTTTGCATGCCCACTGACACTTCTCACTGAAAGTAATTCCTCGTGACACCTCCGTTCCCTCACCTCTGTGACTGCAAGGCATTTTTCTGTACTCACCATAATCTTCTTGAAGGACCAGGTTTAACAGACCACAATGCAAAAATTTAGGGCTGGAGTGGGGCACCACAGCTGCAGATCCCTCCAGATTCCTGCATAGACTCAGACTCTGCTGGGCCTCACATTAAAGGCAGAAGACTCTGGAACTCAAGAACGTAGCCCCTGTGAAGCTAGAGGAGCAGCCAACACAAGAACAAATGAATTTTGAAAAAAAGTCTATTCAAGTTTCTTCACATTTTAAAGTTAAGTTTTAAGAAAAGTAGACTGAATATGACATCCAGGGCCTGATTTAATTTATTTCTTTTAAAAAAGAAAAACAAAAGATACAGTAGATAGGGCAGAGCTGTCACTTTTTGTTCTTTAAATAATTTCCTGCTAACAGTGAATTTCAAGGAGACAGGTCTGCAGACAAAGACAGGGATTTTCTCTCAAAGGTACCATGATGACGTTTGTGAAAGTATTTTGTTGGTGTTGCACTCAGTCTTCACCAAAATCTAGTCATTCAGAGAAGTATACTGGCAGTTTCCCTGTCATTACCCTAGCCTAGCAATCATTTTTTGATAAATTCTTCATAATTTCATCAAATGTTTTAGTGTTACTGGCATTTTAATGCACAGTATCAATTTTGTAACAAAACTGTGATTCACCATGCCAGTGTATACTTTCAGGCAGAATTGTGTAGGGGTGAAGTACTTCAGTTCTCATGTTTTTGACTTCATAGAATAGAATAGAATAGAATAGAATAGAATAGAATAGAATAGAATAGAATAGAATTTTAGTATACACCAGGAAGGGACCATTAATTTTAAGAAATGGTAGTGAAATGAAGAGTTCACAAATAAATGCTTTTGAAACAAAAACCTTTTTGAATCCTCACCCATGCAGCAACAGGAAGAACTCAAGCCGTGCAGGCCTCCTCCTGGTCCTGATCCATCAGATTCCAGTGCACAAAATCAATACTCTACTGCAGCATTCCAGACAGCGAGAGGCCAGAAAGGATAAATGGCAATTTGCTGCAGGTCTGTTTTTTTCTCCTAAAAGTTTTTGTGTATTTTGTTTTTGTTGTTGTTGTTGTTGTTGTTGTTAATTTGATTTCAACCTTTCGTACTAATAGTGTGGGCTGAAAGCGTGAGCTGGCAGTGGTCTTTTTTCTGGGTGTTTGCGGAGATGTGCTCAGGGTAGCACACGTGACAGTGTGGGTAATCATGGAGGACAGAACCCTTCAGAGCCAATCACTGTCACCTCCGAGGACCAGGAGCTCTCTCAGAATAAAACTCTGCCACAGACGGCTGACGAATGACAGGACTTCAGAACAGGCTTTTTTCCTGAGTTTAGTTTTTCCCTTTTCCTGACTTCTTCAAACTGAATGGTTTTAAAGGCAATCGTGACTTACAATTGAGTATGGGTGAATGCAGTATTTGAAAAGAGAAATAACTGTAAAGCATTTTTCCATTTTTCTGATTTCCCTTTGCCTTTACGTTGATTTTTGGAAACTCTACTGCTGGACATTTGATTCATACAGACGACTTGAAACAGTATCTCTTTAACCCAATGTTGCAACATCTATGGTAATGTTGGCTGAATATTTATGACCATATAAGTTATCAATTAATACAAGTCATGCTACAGTTTGACAGGAACCTTGTGAGAGTTTCTGACAGGTAATTCATTGCCGAGTGCGTTGTGTACTTAAATTAACACTTTTCATTAGGTTCATTAGATTCACTGATTCTTTGTCAAGACCTGAACTCCAGAGGGTTGTGCATTTTTAAAACTTTTAGAACATCCAATCATATTCCCAAGCAATGCTCACTGCTGTAACATCTACTATGAACTGGAAAGTGAGCAGAGAAAACATGTATCCATGGAAACATGTGATGCCAGCTGCTGGTTCTTTTAACATCACATTCCATAAGATGAGTTTTCAAGCACCTTCACTACAGGAAGACACCTCACATGCAGCTTTGTATATCCTATTTTGACCTATGACACTGGCAGCCATAGTCAGCACTGGCAATGTGACCATGGAGCCTATGCACACACTGGAGCAGAGCCATTACAGAATGAACCACCCAGCAGTCCCTTGGGCACAAATTTAACCTGTACTTACACCCTGACTCTGCAGGTATACCATAATCACGATACCACCAATAGCACTACTAACACTACTGCATTACGTATTGAGAACAAAAAGAGGAGTGTGGACAATGCCTGCGTTTTCATTTGTGTGGATACTTTCTCACAGTTCATGGAAACAATAAATAACAATTACTGGTGCATGATGACATAAAATAGTAATCATTTAAGAATGAAACCTTTCAATGTGTGTGGTCAACCCACGCCACCTGTGAGAATGCTACAAACTGAAGCCTTACCAGTACACTACACTGAACCTCTGGAAAGCAGCAAATGAAGTTGTTCTCCTGGATAACACAGGATTACAGATCTCAGACCACAACTTATACAAACCTATAGAACGGGTGTACAACCTAACCAGCAATATACCATTAAACAGCATAGCTTTCCATATGCATATAGATTCTCCATCAGCATTTAGTAATGGGAGTTTTACATGCTCACACCATTTTATAATCTAAACTAGAATCTATTCTGACTTGCTTTAATCACACATTCAAAAATTACAGCATTGTTTGAGATTTGATGGCTTTTGGCCATGCTGAATTAGACAAACTGAAGCATTTTTTTTTCATTGGCGATCTATAGCAAAATACAATTCCAAATGAACACCTTAAAGTTCCTTATTTCTATCCTAAAACAGGCACTACAATATGCTAAAAGCAAATTCTCAAGGACGAGCTTTATGCACTGAAAAAAATGTGTGGACCAATAGGCTGCAACAAATCATGGAATAATTACCAGGTATATGAGCTAAACTGTTTGTGTTTCAACTAGACAGCTCCAGACCTTCAGAACATTCAAGAAAAAACTGAACTAAAAATCCATCATCCAATTATGTAAGCTGCTGTTTTAAGATGGCTCTTCTGTTACTGTGTGGCCTACAGGCCCACAGACAGACTCAGACATGCATGTGACTGTGCGTACACATACACACACCAGAGACAGGCCCTCATCGTGTGGAGCTTTTATGTGTGGGAACAATCATGTAAGATATTACCAAAGAGGGACATAAAAAAATCAGGCTGAATCTCTTTTGGCTCTTCCTATTAAATATTTACTAATGAGGGGCCCATACTTCCACAAGTCTCTCTGAAACAAGACTCAAACGATCTCTAATGCTCCATCTGGATTAAATATTTACCGATCAGGGCCCAGAATTCCACAAAATTCTCCACAAGTTTGCACAACTTCTGATCTTCTCTCAGTAGCTTTCTCAATAAATTGTTCAGGGACTGTACACTTGTTTTCAAGTACGGCATACAGAACGGCTTAAAAATCTGTCTTCAGTTGTGTGTGTTTCAACGTGTATGAACCTATGTGCACTCAATTAATATTAAGGGCAGAGAATTCAGAGACAGATTGAGACAGAGACAGAGACAAGTTGATTGTGTTGCAACAGAAAGTTCAGTTTACTATCACGATGCATGCTGTTTTCCTTTGACAGCTGTACCACTTATTACTGTGTAAATTTATAGGTGTTACCGTTCAACGTATTATCATTTCTCACTTCTTAACATTTCTAGCCCAACTCATGTGCAGAGCCAGCGCTAGAAGGTGACTGATTATTTTGTCATAACTGAATATTTTGAATAGCGTAACTGGTAAATCCACTATGGCAAAATTATAAAGTAATCTCCAGCGTCACCCAGTGGCGCATTTGGGTACCGAGGTTGTCCAGAGAAGGAAATGGGTCATGTCTGTGTATGCAGAATGGAAAGTAGTTGCCGACATTTTTAGAGGATATCTAACAAGGAATGTAAGATCTTTTAGCTAAAAACCTATTCTGACTTATAGACATACCTTGGTGAGAATGCAACGTCTGTAAACGATAACTAGCTCGCTCCTTCGTTTCAGCAGTCGCTAACAATGCATTACATAAAACTACAGCCATAAGGTGGATGATGGAGCTTATTGACTAAATTACGCTAAGATTCACGTATTTGCTCTCCATACTTACTTGTGGGATATGCGCTACTGGTAGTATAGTGGGTAACAACTAAAATCAGACCATGATGATTAATACTCATGAAATGTGGTAAGTTTGTACTGGGCGCGTGCCCGTAAACCAAAGATGGCGTTGATTAACTGCAAACATGGTGGCGCTCTAAATGAAGTTTAGCCCTTCTAGAAAACACTTCCACATGTAAGCTCAGATGTCTCGTTTGCAAGCTTAGGTCATCATTATGATTTTTAAAAATGCGCAAATTCAGATTTAAGAGAATTTTTGAAACTTTACCACTTTTAATACCATTTTCTGCCAAACCATTTTATGCAGGCATGTAACTTTTGATTCAATGGATCATAGGTAATCAGTTTGCTCATATAGTAATATGGCTCAATATATTGAAAAATGAGCCATTTTTGAGCAAACTTGGTTCAATCATTGTCGAACCTGCTGGACACAGAGAGGAAGAGAACTGCACTATGTTTGCACATGATGGAATGAAAACACTCATAATCAGTTTTTTATTAATCATATGGGAGCAAAGTGACAATAAATACGAAATAAAATTTGGCTTGTGTCAGCTTTTCAAAAGACAACTGTGTATCTCTCATAGACAACAAAACTGTGATAAAGCCTGGCACATTTATTCAGTGTGTCTTTAAAAAAGGAAAACTAAACTACTATTCTATACTATAGCTATGTAACAGATGACAGTTATGTTTTGTCTGTTTTATTATGCATACCAGTGATTGCTGGTTTGCCCCAGGTTTTATTGTGGGGAATGTTATGTTCTTATTGGAATTTGGAACACCAAATGCATCCTCATCCTACCACTGCAACATGTAGACGGGGCACACTTGCACTCACCAAAATCCGCATAATGAAATCCAGATTTCTTTTGGCTAACTCAGTGTTGACTGGAAATTGTAGTCAGCAGATTTACTGTAAGGACTGCCTGTCCTTGTTATTACGCTATCAAGTGGCAAGCTATGCTACGATTTTATTTCCATCTTCTGAAAAATCTAAGTCATCCTCTATTCTGTGCTGTGTTTAAAAGACAAAAAAACAACAAAACAAAAAAAAACTAATCTGCAAAACACCACTGCTGTGTTCCAATCACTGTCAATGATATATTGGCAATGTGGCTTTCATTGGGGTAAGTATGATACTTCATAAGTGGAAATAATGATTTCCCTGTCTCTAACCAGAGAAGACATGATCATGGCCAGTTTGAATGCAATCCAAAAGAAAGTAGAAACAAAGATAACAAAAGTGATATTTTTGACTTAAATGAAACTAGTTGAACAGTTACTTAATGGGCTGTTCTGATTAGGAAAACTCACTAAAAGCATCATAATTTTATGTGTATACATATAATACTGTGATGAACACGTCCACCCAATGATTAAAACATCCATCCAATATACCTACTGTAATGCAACATTTCGGTAAAAGGCCTCATCCATCTGTACCAGTACATTTACACTTTTACATTTTACAATACTTCACACATTTACTACCATTGTGTGTTCTATTGTTTCCCTAAATCTGAGGCATAGTGTATTGATTGATAATGAATAAACACTGAAGCAATATGCAATGTCTCTGAGATCTACCGGATTGATGTTTTCATTATATCGTATACCCACTAGAGGGCAGTATTAATCTAACATATTAATTGAAACTTAATTTTCCTCCCAAATACTTTGCGGTCACCCATTACTGCACCATTTCCGTTCCATACTTCCTGGCAAATCCCCACAACATAGTTACACATGTTTAATTGCATACTTAAAAGCTGTTAAGAATAGAATAGTCTGCACTGAAAAAATTGCTGAAGAATGACACACAATAGCAAGTGACCTCGGAAAAATCGCTTTGAATTTTGAAGACTTACTTGTTTTATCCTAATTTTTCTTCCATTATTTGATGTAGCAATGTGTAAATATAGCCCTGCATATCTCATACTTGACAAAGAAGAAGGAGTTAATAAAAAACGTACCTCATACGCCATTAGGTTATCAACTGCACACCTACTTTAGCTCTGCAACTGGTAAACAATTAACGTAATGACTACTCAAGAAGCAAATAATTATTTTGTAGTTGCATGCTTCACTCAAACCAGTGGGTCTCAAGTTTGGTCATGGGAACACATGGTGTATGCTGGTTTCAATACCAACCCTAAAAACAACCTCTCTGTCTTTTAATTAGACATATTTAAAATCATCCTCCACGTCTGTTGGAGGATGATTAACCCTCTTAACGCGACATTACATCAGTCATTGCTAAATGCCATGAAAAATAAATGTCCAGCTCTCACATGCCAGAATTTTCAATCTCTCTGATGAACTACTGCTTCTGTTTTCTGTGCTGTACTGTATGTGCTCTTTGTAAATAGTTAACTTAGAAAGAGGTTCCTTATGAATCTATTCAACTTTAGACATTTGGGTGGATATGCCATACAATGTCTGAGTCAAATTTCCACAGTGGCTTCATAGTCACACATTTTATTTTTTGTGACATTGTTCAAACTAGGATGTCTGTTTGCCATACATAATGTTACCTGCAACCCCAAAGATCTTGTTTAAAGGAACTTTTCCTCCTGGACCGAGTGGGGGTGCTGGAGATTCAGCTTTGCCAGGTAGACTTACCTGTAGAGGCTTTCTGTTAGATTTCATATTTACAGCAATGGCTGCTGAGCAGATGTACAGGCTACACTGTTATTACAGTAGCTGTCTGTGCTGGGATAGCTCATAGCCTTGAAGAGTTAACCACATTTTTGTGACCATGTCTGCTCTGAGCATTATGCCTTTGTGCCTTACTTCTAGTCTTAATCAGCCAATGCAAGAGAGTTGCTATTGTGTGCTTGTGGGGCTTTATGTCACTTTAAAATGCATACAAAAGAAGAGCTATGCCTTAAAAAAAAGTCTGGCCATTTTTTTTTCAAACATCTTGAGAAATGTGACCAGAAATATTCAGTGGGTCTCATTCCAGACGTGGAGGGGAGGGGTATACTGATTGCAAGATGGCTGGAGAGACCTGGGCATCCAGTGGATTTCACACAGCTTGAGTGATGTCACATACATGTCCCACTCTTTGAGCTGCCTCCAAAAAGTTCCCATTATAATTAGAGCAAGACAAAGGCACATAAGGAATACTGGGAGATACTTATGTCCCTTTGACTTCCCCTTAGTTCAAAGCCAAACCCTTTCAGGCGAAGTCTGCTTTGCATAAAACGGAAAACATGAACCCGATAATGATAACGTTCTCAGTGAAATGCCTCATGTGTCAAAGGGCTGTTCATTATCAGCTATGGCTCAGTTCAGTTCCAACTGCCATTCAGCCAAAAACCTGTTTTCTGCCCAAGACTGTTGGGAGAAGGCCATCACTGTAATCAAATTAAATTGAGATATAATTTATGCTGTATTTTCTGTGGTGCAGTACCAAAAGATAAACATTGCACAGCTGCAATAGGGGTGACAGGGAAAATAAATAAACAAATAAAATAAATATCTTGGCAGTGTTCAGCAAAGCCGCATGTCTGTTACTAACAATGTCTGTTATTGCTATGCTTGTTTGTTTTTTTTTGCATTTCCACCACATTTTTTTTTCTGAATGGTACATTAAAGCATTTACTCTAAGGCAGCCCGGCTGAACAGAAACAGTCCATTAGCGAATCAGAAATGATTCCTGTGATTCACATTTAGCATGGAGTCCTTCCTGCCCTGTCTTCCTCCTCCTTTCAGACTTTCAGACAGTGACAAATTACTCCTCCTTTGGCAGAGATTGGAAATTAAAAGCATTTAGAGTTGCTCATGCATTTGTGCTAATGAGAAATTCCAATATGATTTGCATGCAAAAGAAGGTCAAATGAAAGCTCATCGTCTTCTCCCCACAGCCCCGGCATCACTTTTTCTCATTTCATTTTTTTTTGAGAGTAACACACAGCCTTCTGTATTCCACACTTGTGGAATATTTCTTTAGAAAATTATTTTAAGCTATTTATAGTCCAGTCAATATGAGGTCTATATTGAAGATCATTTTGTAATTGAAGTTTGACAATTATTATTTTAAAACATAGCAATGCAAAAATACAGTGTTTTAATGTGTACAGATTGCTGTCCCAGATCCATCCAAATATGTCTGACTCAAAATATATTTTAATGCATTAAATGGAAAATAGTAAAAGTTTCACTGCATCCATGAAATGTTTTTCTCAGCGGTTGAATCCACATGAGGAAAGGTCTGATTTATTGTGCTTAAACGCCCCCACAGTAACATTTGGTCCATTCAGGTCAGGTCACCAACTTCACCCTGCCATCTATTCTCATATTCTGTGGTCCACCAAGTACCAGTAAGAGAATGTCCAATTCATTGTATAGTTAGCTAGGCCTCCAGAACATATTAAGTCCCAGCAAGGTTGTATAGTTTGGGTTGCTAGACCTAATAAATTGTAGATTTGTACATTACTTTTGAGGCTTTTACTAAGATGCAAAGGTACATTAATATATTACAGAGTGGTTACCTTCTGCAGTCAAGGGAGCTTCTCCATCCACAACAGCTATAGTGTACCCCAGGCTATAGGCCCGAAAGGACTAGCAATCAAAAAGTGCATCTAATAGCTGAGCTTGTAGAAGTGGCTGTCTAAATAAAATGCATCCATGTTGAATTACAAACAAGCATGTTACTGTAATGTTTTAGCATCAGTGAATTTGTTTATTTCTATACAGCCAGGGGTTTTCTTTTATGCGCCTTCATGTTTTTCTCTAGGGTGTCTCATGAGCCCTTGCTGTATTAATTGTATTAATAATTTAACTGTACTGATATTTCCTTTCTAGTAATTTTTGCCCTCTGAGCATTTTGCAATTGCTTCTATAACATTTGCTCTCAACATAGTTTAGTTGTATTTTTCAGCCGAGTTGCACTGAATATCATCAGAATTTACTATGCAGGAAGAGGTGCTGATTATTTTATCCGCCGAGACTTGAAAGTGGTTGCTCTCAGTTTCAATGTTTGATTCGCAGGCTGGTGGTAGGCGCTTGATCCATTGAGGTAACTATGATCTCAGCCCCTATGCCAAACCTCCATTGCAAACTCAGGAGGAAGGAGCTAAGATCACATGACTCTGTGCATTGAGGCCCTTCCCTTTGTTGTCTTGTCATTTTGTGTGTGGTGCTCCATAGCCGGTAATAACCAGTAATTTGATTGTGTTTTGGCCATATTTTTATTTTTGTTGTTACATAATACATGTACATTGAGATTGTGATGTATAAGAGATTTCCCTGTTGTCAAGAATCACTTTCAGAAAGGCATAGTGAGAGAGGAACTCTTACATTCTGCAGCCTCTGTGGAGCACATGGCATTTCACTCTTTACCTTCAACTGAATTACATCAGTACCAATGTCAGCCATAGAAATAGCTAAAATAATCTATATGTAATTAAATGAGAGACGGGTTGTTTTTTAGACATACAGACTCATGTTTTTATTTTACTGTCTTCTGCAAAAAGAGAGAATGTCTGGCAAGGCACAATGAAGAGCTGAAAGTGCTTTTTGATTATTCTTTTAATTATACCGCCTCAGTAAAATGGTGCCTCATTAAAACTGATCCCTAAGTCTCTTTTCCTTTCAATTAAAATGTAGCTAGAGAGCTGTGTATTTTGTACCAGGGGGCTGTAGGGTCAAATCCAAGGTGAAGCAATGCTGTTGAAGCCATGAGCAAGACACACACCTAAATTATTTCATTATAGATTTAGCTGTACTGTATATACTATAAACTGTACAGCTAGATATACTGTACAGACATATATAAAATATATGTTGAAGTTCTTCAGGCTGGCTGCTAACATTAATAGTAATATAGCAATAATGTTAATAACTGTGGTAATAATTGTCATCATATCACAACACATATCCATATTCATTTGAAACCACTTCTGTAATCAATATAAAATTAGATTAAATTCAGTCAACCAACAGACCTTTTATTTTGGGGGATGATTACTGGGGGTGTGGCAGTAGTAATATTTGTCAAGTAATTTTAGTTGCAGTTACTGTGGAATGATAGTAATCAAAATGGTCACAGTTATTTTAGACAAGTGCATCAGATTTACTCTTGAAATCTTCTCAGTATCATATTCTTAGAACTCAACACACTTAAGGGTTGCCTCCATTTTGTGACATGAGTAATTTTTCTTATTAATGTTTTGTCTTAAACAGCCATGATTACTGAAGCTTGTCATGACATAATATTCATGTTTTCTGCAAAATTTTCAAAATGCCTAGAAAAGTAGTTTTAGGGAAAAAAATCAGGAATAGTTCTGGTTTTTGGTTGGTAGACATGAAGTGTGGTAGAGAACTGAGGTGTCATGTGGAATTGCATTGAGCTTTCAGTCACTGAACCAATTAAAAAACTTTGCTGTTCACCCCAGGACACATTGATTGGTTGTCAGTCAGTATGTCACTAATGATCTGTGGTAGCTCCACCTATTTTTGGTTTAGTGAAGCCTCATCTGTCATCACTCATGTTAGGATAAAGGGTTAATATCCCTCTGTGCAAATAACTTACCTGTCAATCACAGAAGAGGTATACTGCTTTATTCAATTACAACAACTTTAAAAACTGAATATTAAACGAAAAATAATAATTAAAAAAAGAGCCAAAGAATGATACTAAAACTACCTATCAGGAGATCACTTCAAGATCCTATATTTGCAGAAGGGTGGACTTTAAAAGTATGGGGTGAAATAAGGAGGTCTGAGCTGAGAGCGATGAATAAAATATGGTCCTGTGAGCTCTGGTGCTGCTCTTGCAGAGAGACCCGACGTGTCCTCGGGGGTGTGGCATCTCTCCTGCCGGAGGAGCCATGTCAGCGGGAGCGGAGTTTGAAAGGCAGCTGTGGCCCAGCTGCGTTCCACGGGTCATCTCTCTGGCTCCTCAGACGCCACACGCTGAATAAGGGCATGGGGAAAGGTCCCCACGCACCGCCTGCCATGTCAGTCAGGGCCGCGCCACCAAGGACTCGGCTGGGTGACCGTGCGTACGGGTCACTGCTTCACCTGCGAGATGTGGAACGTGTCATGGAGTGCTAGACAGGCCAGAGGAAAAAAAAACTCTTCGACAGAACCAATAGGCTAAATGGAGGTGTATTCTCTCTTAGACACTACAGCAGCTTGGTACTGAAGGATCTAGAGGGCAGCAAAGCGGATCAGTCCTCTTCTTCCATGTTGTCTACTTGCAGCATGTAAACTGTCTCACCAGTGAATTACTGCCACCTGCTGTGCTGGAGTGTGGACAGGAGATGCTAGGCTGTGTTAAATTCTGTTAATCAATATAGTAGCAAGGGGGAAATGTAAAGTGCCACAATATACTTTCAAACTCAGATGCCGTGATATTATGTCTGTGTAGTGCATGTTCTATTATTGTCATTTAAATTGGCACTTAAAATTTTGTGGGCCTGGGCTTATGGCAGGCAGGGCTTTATGGGCAGCAGTTTCAGGCATCTTGTAATGAACAGTCTGAGATAAAGAGTCATCGGAGCTGTTATCTGTTATCCTTGCCTCTTTGTATAATCAGGGGTGTAACACTGTCCTAACAACACCGTGCGAGGTGTTCGAGTCAGCTTCTGTAACGATCCGTTGTTAATGGGTTAATATGTAAAAATATGAGCTGTGCGATGTCTCCCTCAGAAAAGCAAAGAATCCCCACTGGCAGTCCATTTCCCGTTCACTCCTAGAGTACTCAAGGAACCTGCGCATATCTCTGAGCTGTGTGAAATCCATCGCTCTGTTACCTTACCCCCCAAACAACGTTTAACCGTATTTATATCTGTGTACCGGGAGTTGAGTTGTCTGGCATATCAACAACATGTAGCCTTATAAATAATTCATCCCAGGCAGGCTAAGAGAAAGCCCATTTTCTTTGCGTATCAGGGGCAATTCAGCTCCGTCTCAGCCAGCCTTCGCAGCAGTTAAATGATTAATGTTGATCCCTAATGGATTAAAAAACATAGGTTGAGAGCTGCTGTCTGCAGTGATTGGGTGGATGAGGGGGCTGAGGGATGGCAGAGTTATTATGCCCAGCCTTCCTGTAGCATGGCCTGGGCTGGTAGTGCAGCGGCCCTTCACCCAAGGACAAACGGCTCCCACTTCATGGAGGCACTGGTGACTGTCATTATCCACACCAGGAGTGCACCCCAGGAACTGAATTAAAGGGCAATTCCAAGTATGAAAAATCAAAGAACACTTTTTTAAAAAAGCCGTGCCCTAAGGGAGAGGTTTGAAATGTGTACTTTGAACAAATAATTCTGAATGTATTAATGCCTGGTGTCACCTCTCTGCACAGACTTTGATTCATGGTTCATTTTTGGCCCATTTCATTTTTTGGATATGTTTCCAAAATGTATGTCCATTCAATTTAGGACCTTGTGCCAAAGTGCTCAAGTATAGATTATCCAGAAAAGCATGCTCAGTCAAGAATTATGAGCTCCTTCTTCTGTAGACCGTTTAGGTTTCTGGTTTAAAAACCAGGAGACGCAAGGCACGACATTTTATCAAGGTCAGGAAACCCCCAGCCATCAGTGACCTCAATAAGGAAGTATCCATTAGCATTACAAATGAACCACGGCCTACTGATGCTGAGCTGTGATAGACTGCCATTCAAAGGGAAGGCTCGCATGAACATGAGAGCAGGGAAGGTACATGCTGTGACGAAAACATTTTGAAAAATGCTTTTTATGGACTGCTATTTATAGCTTGTACAATCTTTTTAAAAAGAGGGGGGTTTCGCTACATTGAAACATTCACACCTTTCAAACTTTCTTATTGTGTAAAATTGGCTTTCTGTCACAACAGCAACCTTTGACTTTTGGGTTGTGTGTCATTACTCTGAGGCTTACTTTCTGGTCAAGTTAAGGTCAAGGCTATTTCATTTCCTGTGTGTGCTCAGAAAAGCAAAAAGACAGAGATCTGTGAGGGTTTTGAACTGTAAGTTGCTTTAAAAGCACAAAGGCTTGTGGTAATAAAAATGGTGAAATAATGCATGGTGTTTTTTGTTTGTTCGTTTTTAATTCTATCTACCTTAGATCTGCTATCCTGCACTGCTGTTTGTTGACATGCAGTCACAAATTAAGCTTCCCTGAGGGACACACAAAAAATTATCACATGTGTTTCTTATTGCTGTACTGGCAAACTAATAAGGTGTTATGGATGCAAAATTAAATGAATTAGGACAAAATATGGATGCAACACTATTACAATCACCAGCAGTTTGTTGGTCTTGTTGTATGGTTTATTTATTGTCAGCCTACTGAAGCAAGTGGTCTATTTGTAATGATATAAGACACAGAGTGGTGTCCTTAAAACAGGCTTGAAAGTGAATAAATTGTACATGGGGTTCAATTCAGTTTAATAACATCAAGCACCCAATTCCACCAAGAGGTTAATAGTTGATATAAGAGGACAGCCTTCTTTCATGTAATTGAGAACAATTTTAAATTAATTGTATAATTAATCTTGTTGAATAATATGATGTACTAATCTGAGCTTATATTGTGTATTATGTCATGTTTGAAATGATTTGACATTTTGGGCTTTTGTAGAAAAATTGGAGGTGGCCATATTGTGCAGAGCCACTGAAAAGAGAAAGCCATTGTACCTTAATCTGCCATGCTTCAAAGTGGCCCGAATTTTTTTGCATTTATATTATCTCCCGGACTGAGCAGAACTAGGAAACACTGGAATATTGGACATATGAAGTCACTGCCACCCTAACAGTAATTTAGTAGAACTTAAGTACAGCAGGAGTAATTGGTAAAGATAAAAGACCTGTCAGAACTGTAAACCTAAAAATGTGGGAGAGAAGCGATAAGATGCATTTCGTCTTTCCGCAGTTTCCAGTTTTTCCCTTAGTTTTCAAGCTACAGATGGCTGACATGCATACAGCTGTAGCTAGCATGCTGGTATTAGAACCAGGGCTGGCCCTGCTGGAGTTTATCCAGCATCAGGAGAACCTGCAGAAGGTCTAGTGGAAATACAAACAACCGTTTCGAATGGCTCCAATCCTCACAATACTTTCCCACTTATCAGTGAAAAGGACATGAGAGTAAGGTTTATTTAATTATATACACAATTAAGATAGAACTGGTACTGTATTTCAGAGTGAAAAGGTGTATTTAAATTAGCCTAAGGGTGAGTTTATCAAGATCCCAGCAATTGAAAATTCAATCAGAGTCTATTTCCTAAAGCTTATGATTTACATTTAAACATGTGGTGCTAACTCAGACCTTCTTTTCTGGCAAATCCCAGTCAGTTGATGATATGGCCAGATGCTCAGATCTGAGTGAATTACTTCTTCATTAAATGACTTTTAAAGTAGCTGTTTGGCCCCAGTACCAGTCCTCTGCATACAAATGGCCGGCTGGGCCTCCCATCGGCAGCGCTGGGAGCACATGCTAGGGGGTATGTTTTGGGTGGGCTGCGTGCACACTTACGTGGCAGCCTCAGCTGCACTGCCGGTAAATTCCTGAGTTATCCTGCTCCACAGCATGCACTGTGTCAGTCACACATTCCTGAGATTTATGATCAATGTGGAAGCTATTTGGAAGTGGGAAAACCATTGGATCCAGTGAAAACTGAAAAGGCCCAATCCAGATATGCAAACCTTTTTGACATATACACTGTCAAACTTCAATGCGTGCATGGGACACTCAACCTTAGTTGAATTTGTCATGATTTGTTCTTTATTATAAAGACAACCTGAACCTGAACAGACATTACATTTTACTGTTATATTTATATTTACAATACAGTTATGAACTCATGGTCAAAACTATGTCACATGATCAGTTGGTTATAAAATGATACTCAAATCATGTATGACATTTCTTAGTTTGGAATATGAATTACAGGCAACCATTAGTTAGAAGGGAAAGTTATTACACACTTCTAATTACACACGTCATTCAATTATTACACTGCAGTTTTGACTGTGGCCTCTATTTTAAGTCAAGAACAATAAGGTGTAAAAACAATTTGTTACATAGGTGTTGCATTTGAAATGATTGATACTTGTAGATTTATACTGAAATGTATTGTTTTTATCATTAATGTTTTATGCAAATTACATACATTTACTTTTGTTATGTATAGTTTTTTTCTCCCTTATTGTTTTTAGATGTTACAACAACGTCAGACATTATGAATGTGAATGTATGAGAATCATCTAAGGTGAGTATTGAGTGTAGACTTGTTCTTTTTGCCGAAGAACCAGCAAGGTTAAAATAAAAACGGTGATATATTGCCTGCGAGGAGGCTAGCCAGTGATACTTTTCACCCCACATACGCCGTTTGCTCACAATTTGTTGGAAGCTTGTTAGAGATCTGACTCACTGTCATTAAGCGGCATGGCTTCCCTTCAATGGAGCCATGTTGTGCAAGCGAGACCACAGGGAGATGAATGGCAATTTAGTTTGTTCCTCTGAGGCAGTGCAGTTACTTAACTCCTTCCCTGCAATAAAGGTTCTCAACAGTTCAGTCTCCCACCACCTGCTACTGCAGTCTGTGGTCACCTTTGTCTGTGCTTTCTGTCTTTCGCCCATGGAAACAAAGAAAGGGTGAAGTGGTGACTAGCTAGTTGTTGTTGGAACTGAAAATAAATACAGAATTATACTTTGGGTAAATCATATCGACAGTCTTAGTTAATAGAAAAGTTTACGTTAATTTGGGTTGCTTGAGACATGCATCCATATGTATCTTTTTACTCACCTCAGAGAAGTACAGTCCTTTGTGAATACCAGTTGGGAGTTCCCTGAAAATCTTCCCTGGCTATTTCAACGATTGTTTTTCAGCATATGTCAGAAATACCCCTGGGGATTTTAGTTTAGTTTTTTTCAGTTTGTAACAAATCCCTCAATGACATCAATTTGAAGGTTGTTTACTCTGAAAACGTCTTCAACATTTTGCTTTGAAATAAGAAGTAGATCACTTCCTTCATTACATGTGAGCACTTTTACAAAAAAATAATTGAGGGAAAAAAAACTTGCAATATCCCTTTGTGTGTGCATGAGTGCGTGCATGCATGTGTTTGTGTATGTGTGTGTGTGTGTGTGTGTGTGTGTGTGTGTGTTACTGCCGACAACCACCTGAGTGGACCTGAACTGGCAAGTCAAGGTATGTCTGCAAATTGTTGAAAATACTTCATGATGAAAGTGACATGCTGAAATTTCAGTCCTTCAGTCTCTTCTTCAGAGAAACACCCAGGAGTGGGCGAGAAAATTCAGGAGTGTGAAGTTTGTGACATCAGTTAGGATACCTCAGGGATTTCAGAAATGCAAGTCTTGTAAGGACAGTGTTGTGGAGCAGAGCTGAGCAGGGAGAGATATGAGGGAACAGCAGGAAGTGAAGTACAGTGTTTATATGGAGAACTGTGACTGGGTCAACATAGATGGTAAGAGCGGGTAGAGAAAGAAGAGGGGTGGGCAAGGATGGATACAAAGAGCTCATGAAAAAAAAAATCTTTTTAAAGAGGACCGGGATATAGGGGACACTGGGATGATGGTAACAATTTTTACTTTTGCATCTGTTACTCTGCTCTTATTTGTGGTGGACCTTCTAAAATTTGATACAAAGTGCCCACATCTGTATGCCTCAAAATGAAATCATCCCCATGCCTCCAGTGCAAATAGAGATTGTGAAATTCAATCTCAAATACAAGAGGTGTTACATTCTACCCCACACCCAGGGATAGTCGTAGCAGTACCTGGGGTTAAATGTAACAAGTAGCTGAAAGTGCAGAAACTCAGCACATACAATGTTATTGCTGCAAAAAACATTATTCAGGAACATACCTTATAATCCTAAAATGTTGACAGGCTGTGTTGGTGTGCATTTACATATATGCATGTGCCTCTGTTTGAACATTTTCACAATGTACTTTTTTCGGTCCTCTTCTAAATCTACAATAGCAATACCAAGTTTCATCATTGTACTGATTCACTTATATCCTATCATGTGCCTATCATTTGCTTACCTCATGAGGAGGCAGTCCACCATTAGTTCCCTTCATTGGTAAGCCTCTCCTCCTGCTCATCTGTACATACCCTACTGGCACTGCAGTAGCCTGCTCTGAGCATCTCATTGGCCCCTTCCTCCCACAGCTTCTGCAATGTTTTTACCTCAAAATCAGTTTTTTGACTGTACAACTGACAGAGTTGCTCACAGGAGCATGCAACTCTACATGTGTGCCCAGGCAGGAAGTGCACCTGTACACTAATGATTACATGATTCTGTCGTACTCCTGTTTGGAGAAATTCAAAGTGTTACAATTTCCCCGTGTTACAATCATTCCCGGTCTCCCCTGACAATGTCCATTCCTATTCTCCCTAACTAATCCAAACCAGCAGATGATTTGTGTAAACCACCAACAAGCAGTATCCCCCTGAGATCAGAGGAGGAACAAACATCAGATTCTAAAAAGCTGATGGTAGCAGTGGGTAGCCAAAAAGCCCTGTTTATATGTACGGTGAATGGATCGGGAAACCAAGCGATACTAGTCATTTTAATTTGCTTCAAATGGATGTGCTCCCTTTGAGAGAGAGGCGTAACAGGGACACAGTGGATGAACACGACGGATGGGCTCCAGTGCCGTGCCTGCAGAATACTGAGCGGCTGCTCTGGCTGCAAACATTTTCTGGCTGTGCTGCCTCATGATTCATTTAACCTGGATGCAGGATTTTCAGAAGTACAAGTTGTTAGGTTTAACGTTCATGCTTGAGTTGAAAGGCAACTTCTTTTGGTAATAAATATCCATTTCAAATATCTCAGAATGTATCCTCAAAAGGTGAATTATGAGTAACTATTACTTGTTTCTGAATATGTGTTTTTAAATACCTGAAGTAGTTCCTTTAATATTTTAAGGTAAAGATCTTCTCAGACACATGAACAGGTTCAATGACTATAATTTATATACACACGTATATAAGATAAAAGTATATCAGCTTTTAATTTCACACTTTTCATGTTAGTCTATGATGGTCATGAATGTAATGTTTGGTCTCTATAGAGATGTAGTCCTATATTTGGACTTAATGCCCAATTATTCTGTTCTTCTGTGACTGAATGGTAACCAGGAGCGCTGATATCTCTGCAGTGGTGATGGAAGAATATGGGTTCATAAAACACATAATTGGTGGCACTAAAATCTTCCATCAATAACTGACTTGCTAAAGCCAATCAAAATTTTTCTTTCTCTCAACAACAAAACACAATAATGGCTTCCAAATAGTGAGAAATTGATACCATATGGTAACCCCTCCCATTTTTTGTTTCATGAAACCTCTCTATCATCTCTACTTTATGGAGTAATTAGTTATCTTTCACAGTAAAAAAAAAAGTAGGACAGAAAAGCATCCCAGCTTGCCATCACTGAACATGGCTGGTTATATGTTCCTGGAACACTAACATACCTCATCCCCTAAGCCCACTCCCCTGCAGTAGATGCCATGTCCAGGTTCAGAAAGAGTTGCTTTGTTCCTCAGGTTTTTCACTTTGCCCTTTTTTGCTCATGCTGTGAAACTTCTAAATGCAAATGGGGCCCAATAAAACATAATTGCTGCCATGTGGTGATTACAACTGGAAACTAATGATGTCGCTACACCAAGGTCAGGCGGGGTTTAATTAGGAGAAACACAATCAGCTTCACCTTCCTTCCCAGCCCTAGCCTGGGCCTGAGTCAGCTTTAGGTGTAAGTGTGTCTGAATCCATTTTTTTATTTATTAATAACAGGTAACTTCTCTGCTACCCTCACAAATCAAGCTCATAACTATGAGCCTATCTAAATCCTCACTTTTATGTGGCTTAATCATGTAGTAAATAAATTAACAGTTTAAGCCAAATAAATCCCCCATCAGAAATATGCTGGGACTATCAGGGTGTAGGAAGTCAGTATGAAATGGTTATCATACTTAGTGGTGCTTAAATGGCAAATTTTGGCTCTGTGTTATCTGTTCTGGATAGACACCTGACCTACAGTGATTAAAAATGTGAAAAATAATATTATCCCGTCGTACATTCTCTGAATTATATTACATTACTTTCGTAATGATTATTATTTGTATGTTATTTATATGATGGCTCGAAACTGAGTGTCACATTGATTGTTGTACATGATGCCTATGACATAATTCAAACTCTGATTAGATCACGACCATGCAAGCACCAACTATGACATGAGCTACCACAAGGCAACTCATAACTGGTCACTGCATCAGACAAAGGGTGAGCTCAACCTCATTGCTCATGACCACCACCTGATTGTTCTGGCACCTGAGGTGTCAGCAGTATAGTCCTTCAGGGCAGTAACCATGAAAGTTCAGCTGATGCACTGCAGAATGAACAGGTCAGGTCACAGTACAACACAAAAAAAGCACATAGACTACATGTTATTATCTATGAACAAAGTTAATATGAATGTGTAGTCTTACTGAATTGGTTTGAAGCTTAACTCACTGGGCTTGAATGAGAGTATGTCATTCCACAGTTCTTCTCCTCTTACAAAATATGTGTGTTTCACACTGAGAGGAGCAAACCCTTTGTACCAAGCTGAAAACCTCATTTGTTCTGAGAGTCCTAAATAAGGACTCCTTGTTATCTGAGGTGATGCTGTATAGACAGGTTTATAATGTGAAGATTGGTGGGTTAATGTGTCCCTCCGAATGGAGTCCAATCCAATCTAGGAGCTGTCTACCATAAGGGAAGGCCTTGTTTGCCCAGAATAAGACCAGTGCAATTGCACTGTAATTTTCTTTTTAGCTATTATCCTGTCAAACATTGCTTTTTCTCTCTTTCTAGCAGACCCAACACCTTGGATTAATTTACAACAATGCTAAATGACATTTGGATATTGCAACAATCCCCTTATTCCAAGAAAGAGAGAAAGCAGCTGAATTAAGAGGAAAGTAGATCTCCTTTCAATCTGCTCTGATAACCTGCAGCATTTTCATGATTCCTCTTTTCTTGGAAGGTCTGCAAGGACTTGTAAAGCACTGGCCAAAATTACAATCCCTTGCCAGGCAAGGGGAAAGTGTGGAATTGATTTAGGTTCACTCTGTCTCCTTGGAGTCTGAGTCAATCTGAGCTGAGCCTCTTAATGAAACCCACGGCCTACGGGACACATTACGGCCTCTTCCTCGGGTTTGCTATCACCATTATCGTCATCATCAGTGCTGTTTCTCCCCATCATTATTACAGTTATTATCACCCTCTGGCTCGCATGCCTCAGGATCCTCTGGCTAGGTTTCTACAAATGGTGAGAGCGGTTTTGGAAATTGAACAGGGGCTGTACATTGCATGCAGCAGGTTCACGGAACTGTGCCATATCGACCCTGCACTCTCAAAACCTGCTGACACTATGCTTACAGAGATTACCGCCTTTGCCCAGCGCACAACCTGGGTAGAGGGAAACGAGACCATCAGGGGAAGCTGAGCGCACAGGCGCCCCAGTCTCCCATTGCATGGCAGTCCACGGATTGTTCATGGCCATTTCAAGCAAACACCCTAGCTGTTCAAAACATAGACTGAATTTTCTTCCCTTCTAAGCAGAAAAGGTTGTCAACTTCACTGGAGGAATTTCCACTTGTTTTGTGTAATAGGACCTGTGCTCTTCCCATTTGCCAGAGGTTTCATTAACTCCAGTTTACAGTGGAAATTCTATGATTAGGTCTCATTGTATTTCCATTGGACTCTTCTTTTTGCTGCTGATTTGAAACAATCCCTTGCCCACTCCAGCCATTTATTCTTTTGTGTTGCCATTTCCAGTTCACTTGAAATGACCATTTGGCTTGTGTTCCTTTTCCCTTTCCTCTGGTGAACAATGTTCTGTTGGATGAATAAATCTGCCTTTACACATTTCAGACCCACAAATGTCTGCTCACTGTTACCTAAGTACAGAGAATTCAGGTATGCACAGTTTTCCTAAAGAATACCATAGAACATAGCTAGGACCAAAGCCTAATCAAAAACAATATGTGTCTGTTACATTCGTTTAGCAGAGCCATGTGTCTAATTGTCATTCAAGAAGTTGAAGCATGCACTGATATGAGAGCATTTGGAAAGCCAATGGGGCATAATAATCTTTGTGTACTATGAACTGCTGAGAACTGCTTTGGTAGAAAGCCAGTGCTTACTTCTGCCTGCATTTCTGGCTGTCTTCTATTGCCACACCAAAGACAGGCCCTTGGGACAGCAGCATGATTCACTCAGGCACCCATGGGAGTGTACATCCTCAAAGAATGGGGAGAAAATTGGAGGGAACAGCATTTGGAAAGCCTTGAAGGAGGGAGTGTTGCTAGTAGCAACTTGCTAGGAGACCTGAAGGACATGAGTGTGAAAAAGCTGTTTTTCTAGTCAGTGCCTGAACTGATTCACTGCTGATTGCAGCTATGTTTATAAAAATAAGCCTAGAAATGATAAACTCTGTTCATTTAGACTATTTTCCACATTCTAAGTCTATTTAAAAGTGTTTATTTTTGGTTTCACAGGTTGGTCTTGTTCCGGGAAGAAAGGGGTTCAATAAGTTCAATAAGTATTTCACTCGAGGGACTTGGCATTGGGTACTGAAGTTGGTAAATTTACAGGATTGCCTGAAGAGTACTCAAAATTAAGCGAGCAGAGGGACCTGTGGGTATTGGTACAGTCTCCACAGTGCTGTGTCTGGCTTTTAAATGTAAGCTTATCTCATGCATCACAGTCTGAAATGGACCTCTATCTCATTCCAGTCTGTCATTGCTGTGATAGACCCTGCCATCTTCTCTGTGTTCCTCTTTCCCTCCATCCCTGTTTCCCCTCCTGGGCATTGTTAAGACATTATCTTGATAATATAATAATAATGATGTGCTATCTTACACTTTCTCACAAAATAGCCTATGCTGAATTACTTATATAGATTTTAAAGAAGAACACTGTTGCCTCTAATTCCCTGAGTAGCTTGTTAATGGCTACTTGAGTGTGTGTGAGTGTGTATCTGAATGTGTTCTTCTACATATTCTGAGTGTGTTTGACTGTTTGTGCATGTGTGTATAACAGTGTGTTTCCCCCTACTTATGACTTTGTGCATATGTGTGTACATTGACAGTCTGTTTGTTGTATTTGTAAATGTTAACGTGTATGAGACTGCTTGCACATGGTTAAACGTGTATGTTCCTGCCTGCATATGTGTCAATATTGTATGGTTATGAGGGTTGGAGAGATGAACACGCACAAACAGTACACACAGCTCAGTGTGTGAGTGACAGACAGCAGGGGATGAGCAGCATCAGGAGAGCGCAGTCAGCAGGCCCAGGGTTTGCTAGGGGAGAGAACTCCCTCCTGCACTCATGCAGTTTCTGCCTCATTATCCTCCACCACTGGCAGCACTCAGTGGGAGATATGGAGGTGGGCGGGGGGCGTTTAGGGGGCCTGTAAAAACACAGCAGCCCTGTCTCAGACAGCCTGGGCCCTGCCCTGTTCTTCTCATATTGATCGTCACACACTCTCTACACAAGCACTTCTGTAAGGCTACTTGATGGTTACCCACAAGGCATGTGCCAAAGGTGACTTTGACTTGAGGAAAACCTTTGTGGCTTAAAATACCATTGAGTCAGTGACATGAGTGCGCTGTCAGCCATGTAAGGATTTGGCAAAAACATGGCACAGGGAAAGGACACACATGACCAGCCAGCCATAGTAAGAAGAATCTATGGTTTTAATTTTCATTTCCTTTTCCTTTTTCAAAGGAACACATGGCTTAACTGTGTGCCTTGTACTTCCCAATGACACCACTCTCTGCAAGGTACAGGTTTCTCATAACAGAATTTGCATTGCCTTTGAGGGGGTGTGATGTACATATGAGCATGTGGGCACTGGTTTGCCCGTTATGTGCAGAGGTCTGGTACGTGTATGCAGCATGAGGACTCGCTCCCGGCTGCTATCCCCCCCCCCCCCCACCCCTCCAGTCTGCAGCCTGCTGTCCTCATGTGACTGTGGTGAATATATGAGTGACCACAGAGTCACAGTGCCTCTGAGACCCATTCAGTAGTACTGGAAACTCTTTTATAGCTGTCTGCTTTTGTCACATCTCTCCCCTTCACTAAATGTCAGTGGCATATTAACTTGTTGATTTTTACTTTAACCAGTATACTAGTATCAACGACAGGCTGGTAGTGCCTGCATGTAAACAAGCAGACTCTTTAAAAGTTCTTCTATGTCTTCATTTGTTTATGGTAATATATTTGTAAATTTTCACTACAATACTCTTGTTTTCAAATTTCTTTTTCTGCTAATTTTGTTTACAGTCTAATATTTTGTAATCAGTTTTGTAATTTTATAGTTAACTGCATTCCAGTTTGCTGATTTTTTTCCTCCAGAATTTCAGAGCAATGGCAATTACTCATTCATAATTTCAACCACATTATTTTTCAAGTATCAATTCATCGAAAAGAGAAAAAAACATTAATATTACAAATTTTAAGAATGTATTACTTCTATCTGCTTCTAATTATTCTATATTCTCATGTCCCTGTACATTAGGATTCTTAGGTTCAGTTCCTATCCTTGTAAAAGGGTCTTTACCCCTCAACCCTTCAACTAATGTCAATAGTACTTTTAACAGGAAGGCAGTCGTCGGTAGTGTGGGCAAATACAAAGGCATGGGAACCTTTTTAGACTGTGTTACCTGTGAAAACCGACAAAGTTAGTTGTTGTATAAATTGTACATACACTGGAAATGCCTTAATTGAGTTTCTCACACAGCTCATGGCAGATTTGGAGATAGAGACATGTAGCCTGGGTGTGAGCAGAAGCCAGACTGCAGTGGCGAAAGTGTGATCAGGTTGTCTCAGCACTATCTCCTCTCAGAGCTAACACTTAGAGGTACTTCAAGACACAGTAATGTAATGGACATTGTGCTCCCTCCTCTTCTTCCCCATGCCTCCCACTACCCCCTGCTCCACTGGTACTTCAGACCCAAGGGAGGGAGAGCACACGATTTTACTGCAATTTTAACCTGCCTCAGGCATGTATAGTGCTCTCTGGAGATATGGCTACAAATGAATTGAATATGTTTTAGCAGATCATTATTGACATTCTCCTTTGTGTGCCCTTCGCTCTGTTATATCATAGCAGACTCTTCCTTTTCACTATGCTGATATATTGCTAGGAGGAATATTTTTGCATATTTTTCTGTATTTTTCAACAAAACAAGTCTGCTTTAATGCATTCATTGTTTTAAAAGCACAAGGACACTTGAATCATTGCATCTGGGTTATTGTAATCAGTTGGGATACTATAACAGAGTTACTGTTTACGATGCAGTTTCTGACCTTTATGACATGTTGTGTTCTAGAAACTTCTAAACTGTGCCTCTTAACGAAAAAATATGACTTTCACAGCTTCTGTAAAATAGACAGCAAGGAGTAAAACAGAGAGTAAAATAGTAAAAGTATTCAAAGGAGATTGTGAATATACTCAGATGAAAAATGTATTGTTGAGAGAAAGTTTACAGTGTACAAAATATTTATCAGCTCTTCTGTTGTTTACAAAATCTTCAAAATGATACATTTTAAGAAATTCATTTCTGTCAAGAACAGAGCAAATGAGCCATTGTTGAAAATGCATGGCTGTTGTCCATTTTCATAGTCATGGGAAAAGTAATAATATGTTTTCATTTTGTATGAATCAAATTTAATGAAACTGTACTTCTGTATTATTGAATCTACATTTGGTACATACTACAGACTACAAAGCTCCATACTACATAGTTACATTACCATACACACATTGTGAATAGCATATATCAAATAAATATGCTCTTTCAAATATATGTTCTTTCAAATAAATATAAAGTGACTACACAATTTCTGTCTTTCTCTAATCACTTTGATTCTCCAAGTTATCACTGAAAATGAGATCATAGTTCTTAGTTCTACCTCTCTTCAATCAGGGTTGAATCATTTTAAAAATGCAGCTTGGAAAATCTATGGATAGCCTTAAATAACAAATCAAAGGACATAATTTTTTTTAAACTGGTCATTGTACTGCAAAAAAGTCATTAAATTTCCAGTGAAACAGGCATTTGGTACCAGTTATTTATTTTTGATTAAATGATTCAGGAAATACATATTTAGCAGAAAATCAAACAAAATTCATTAACTCTACGTATAATATCAAATCTAGGACCTGGTAGACTATCGAAACGATCCCCATCCGACAGACATTGCTTACATCTTTAACAAAGGCAAGGTGTACTGTACATCTTTGAGAGACTGGAAAAAATCAAGCTTCACTTGGGTTAGGTGTAAAAATATCCACAGGTATTTCTGGCCATCCTCCCATTGTGAGGTTACTCAGCGCTGTGAGTCTAAGAAGTTTTGTAGCTTTCTAAAAGTCACTACTGAGAAAAATGAATAAACAGAAGAGAATAAAATTTCCAATAGAACTGGACTAAACTGGACACCTGAGATGTTGAGTAAGGTTTTATGGACTCATAACTATGGTTTTGAGATTTTTGGAACCAACAGAAAGCAGTATGTACTCCAATGAAGCAAGGAAAGTCCCTCAGAATCATGTCTTCAACCATCAGTCAGGCATAGTGGAGACTCACCATAAGTTAAGGGATGTGTAACACATGGAGCTGGTGATTTGTTTTACATTTAAGGCATCATGACTGCTAATATAACAAATTTCAATACACCATCCAATACCCTCTGGAAAAGTTTAATGGAATTCATTCTACAGCAAGACAACAAGAAAACTAACACTGCTAAGAAGATCAAGACATGATTATCAGTTCTCAGAACTAATGGACTGGCCACCCTAGAGCCCAGACCTCAATATTATTGAATGTGCTTATGATTACTTGGATCAAGAAAAGCAGAAAATGCAACCAACTTTGAAGACTGAACTTCAGGTGTGTTTATAAGAAGCACAGAAAAAAATCCCAGCACATTTCTTTCAGAAACAAGCATACAGAAAAGTCTGAGAGCTGTAAAGGCAAACAATGGGTAAACTGAAAAAAAGATATTATATATAATTGTGGAGACATTTGTGTAATTCTGTCTGACAGGTTAAGTAAAATGTTTCTTGCATTTTTCTGACATTGAAAATTAATAACTTTTGAGTGGAAATTAACTAAACAAAAGGGTGGTCTCTGACTTCTGCATAATATTGTGACATGGCCAAATTGACATGCCATCCAGTTCAAAGAAATAACAACAATAACAATGACAATAATGAAATATCAAAATGGAAGGTTGAATTCAGTCTTCTGGGACGAGCAAGAATACGGCCAATCGAGCATGCTGAGCTCTATATAAAAAAGTGACAGGTCCCGACTGAAATGATATCTCCTCTTTAATGGAACAAAGCTCTATACCACTATTCCTAAGGGATAATCCCATTACTGGCCAGCAGTTCCATTTCAACAGGCCACCTTTTTATTTATCTTTTTTTTTATTGAAATATTTTGGTGTGTTAGATATGCTAATTCATGGCTGTAGGTAATTAAGGTTTTACTTTAAAAAATTTCCCTCCATTTTTCGGGAGATTAGGCACCTCAGTCTTTGGATTAGGCTTGTGAAATGGACTGTTCTCTTAGTACTGCTGAAGCTATTTGAGCTCATTAAAAGAAATTTACATTTATAATACTGAAACCATTTATTTCCAACAGCAGGAAAAAAATATGGGAGAGGAGAAAACTGGGTGCCTTGTTCATATTTCAGTGATTCCTTAGTATAAGTAAATGTGGGAATAATCTGCTGGAAGCTTTGCTCTGTGGAGGCCTTGCTCTGACTATTTTCACATATTTATGACCAGTCATTCAATCATTACAGTCTTCTGGCACATCATTGGGGGAAACAAAATTTATTTGAATGGGGTCTACCAAACCCTCTCCCTCAGTGAATTCTGGTTTATGGCAATGGATTAGGAATGTAATTGGTTTTAGAAATAGTAAACGAGAACAGAAAATGATTGTCTTTTACAATTTTTTCTTTTGTTCTTTCACACCAGCTAAAAACTGAACTGTTAAAAGTGACCATTAAACCATCTCTGATAAAAGCAGACATAAATCCTGTTAGTTGAATTATACAATACAAATGCTCTTGTTGCATGTTAGAGGAAATAAAGAGTAGCTCAACAAGGATTAATGTCATTATCCAGCTGTGGTTGTACTGGATTTCATTGACCCATATAATTGCATTTCTATTTATAAAAGAACAATACCACCACTCTCCTCGCAAGGGTTTGAAAGAGAGCTGCTACAATCATGACAAGTTGAGTCATATCCCAATGTGTGTTAAAATGAAAGTGGCAACATGTGTGGTTATGATTTATATGATTGATTGGCATTTGTGTATTTCAAGCAATAATTTATTATTCTCAAAATTAGGAGAGATGGAACATAATATAAGAGGAGGGTTTGCTCATTGTTGAGAGTAAAGTACTGCACTGGATTTCTTTTGACGAAGGGCCAAATTGACAGTTTTAACAAAAGCCACTTTTAAGTTCTTTCTTATTGATGTTTGCAATAAAAGGTAGGGCATACATATACTGAACTGCATTTTATGTTGTAATCATGTGACTATTTCTTTATATAAAAACTGAGATACTTTATTAGCTGTGCAGATGGAGGAGACAAACCCACAGTGAAGCGTGTGAAAAAACGCATCAGCCCTTCTGTCTGACAGATGCAGATTCCATCATTTCCATTTCCCCCTATCAACAACAAATAGGCATTGTTCCATTTATTATCCTCATAAAACATAACATATAAAAAAAAATATGAATTTGTGGCCTTGTGATATGGCATATTACCCTGCTATTCATTATCCTTTTTCTAGTCACAGGACTGCTACTGGAAGCTTTAAATAGCATAGTCTGATTATGTGATTCTGTTAATTCGGACACTAATTAAGCAGTCTATTTCACGGAAATTGTGATGGGTGGTAGTGCAGGTGCATGTAATGAAGTGATACCTAATAAGTGTGTGTGTGTGTGTGTGTGTGTGTGTGTGTGTGTGTGTGTGTGTGTGTGTGTGTGTGTGAGTGAGTGTGTGTGTGTGTGTGTGTGTGTGAGTGAGTGAGTGAGTGAGTGAGTGAGTGAAATAGAGAGAGAGAGAGTGTGTGTGTGTAATCTGCTGGAATTTACGTCTGTCAAATAATTTTTTGACCAGGGTCTGATTTAGTAGAAAGTTTAGTATTAAGTCATATAATAAAATTTACACTGTGTACTAATGTGCATTTACAGGTACATGAAATGATTATAATGAACTGATTGGATATGTTCCTTATGTATATGTTTGTGTATGTGCAAACACTTTAAGAATTACTTACAAAGGCCTCAAGCCATTTAAATTTAAAACATTACCATTCAAGTTCAAGGGTCAAATTAAATTGATTTCTTTCATTCCGGTTTTGATACAAGAGGAGAACGTATCTCTCAATATATCGATATTCCTAGAGGGTTGCTGTTGTTGCATCCACTTTCAGATGAGAAGAATGACCTTTGACCTTTTTCATACTCTGCCTTTTTCTCTAACCTCACTTCTTCCTCTAAAATTGGAAATTGTCCCCACTCCATCCTGTCTCGTATGAAATCTGCAAACCTCTAAACTTTTGAGTTCTCCAAGGACTCTCACCATCCCTCACTGACATTGTATTTCAGTCTAAAACAAATCCTCTTTTGCAGTGGACCCTGTGGATATTTATTTTATCCTTGTGACGAGTACAAGTTCTGCTGTTTTGGTACTGTGGCACTACTGTTACATCATGTCCTGGATTCTCGTCAGACTGTGCATGGAACAGTTGCTTTACACCCTAGTTTTCACTTTGGAATGCCCTTTTTTGTAGCTGCTCTGTTGTTTCAACATTCTCCATCAGCACAGGAGTGCAGACTGCCACGTATGTCTCGAATCCTTTGCTACCAGCTGTCGCTTTTTTCACTGTACCACTTTACCTCCACAGTCCTAGCATTAATGTGCACAGCTTACAGTCTATGTATTTTTTCCATTTTCAGAGTTGTATATTTACTGAAGCAATACAGGTGAAGTAACTTGCTCAAGCGTTTAACAACAATGCACTAGGCAAGAATTGTGCCTCCAGCCTTTGAATTTCAAGCCCAGTTCCTTAACCATTACACTGTTGCTAATGGACAGAATGAGGACTCTACTTTGTAAGTGACAAACTGCTAGTTTAGCAACCCAGGACTAAAGACGGGGGCCTTGAATATGTGTATATAGGCTAAGCTAGGCTAAAATGCCTTATTTTTTCATGCACATGTTTTTAAATACTGGATCCAGTTGCATTTTCTCATAATTATAGCATCACAAGATGTATACTTACACATATACAGTTCAGTTACATCACAGTTGTTTTCATTATTTATTTGCCAAATAAGAAGGCCGTAGTCTGAATGGCCTACATCAAATAGCTTGCATTTCACAAGTGATGATCACACAAGAAACCCCCTGAAGATAACAACATGAAATTATCCTCAGCTCTCTCAATGTCACTCAGATCATGCTGGAGTAATTACAGCATCTGTCTCACACTGACTGTCAAAAGAAAAAGACTCGAGACACCCCCGGCCACTGTTTGTAAATTAACCGTATCGCACTTCTACTGCAAAGTTTTTCCAGACCTGAGACCACCTTCATAATGCTAAAAAGCTGCCTCGTCACCAGCTAAAAATGGCTATCTGAGCTACAGCGTGAAAGCGAAATGTGCGTCAGCACACACTCCTGTCTTCTGCACCTCCACATAGCTTCCTGCAGCCTTCTGGAAAGGAGGGATCTTTGTTCTGGGTAACATGCACTTGTGTTTTTATCACAGTATACCATTATGGATTTTATATTAACCACTACCACTACTCATACTAGGAATGACACAGTACCATACAACTGTGACATATATAAGAGTTAAATTAAATGCATGCTATACATTAGAAGAATGGAAACTGACAACTGCTCTCTTGTGACGTGCATGCTGTTATATTTGTATTTGCAAAAGCCATACATTTTCAACATCTGAGACCTCAAATCTCCATTTTGATTTAGGTGATGGACAATCCTGTCCACATGTTTCATTACAGTAGAAATGTAGATATATATGTTTTATTGTCACATTTGTTGCAATATATGATTTGTACATATCAAGTCAGTGAAGGCAATCAAACTAAAACACAGGTTAATGCAGAAAGTATATGTACCCTTTTTTTCAGCTGGTTCAATTAAGTGAATCAGAGGGCTATTAAGAAAGCTATTCATTTTGCTGTTTCATTTAAAGCCATGACATAAATTCACACCAATATAGTAGCAAACATGGATATCCAGAACCTTTTGACAGGAGTTTAAATATTTTAAATGTTGGCGCCCCCTGTGCCCCACACTTATCCTGCTCACAGCCCTGTGTGACTGTTGCAGCAATGAATACTGTACAGACACTTCGAAGACACTGAGGTATGATGGTGATTTTGACACTTTTTCCACTGCATTAACACAGTCACAATGTGTTAATATGGATGCAGTTATAATCTGCTGTGTGAGCAGAAATCCCAGGTGGCCTTGCAAAGCAATAAGAAATAGAAATCAGAGATGTATTTTATTTAATGCAAATTTCCTTCTCTACATCAGTAAACTGCTGTGTGAATGTACACTGTTCTGGAACTGAACAAACACATCTTCAGTACTGCACTGCTGCATCTTGCTTTCATTGCTCATAACACGCCATTTATTGTTTTTTATTTCTTTACTAATTTTGCAAATCACACCCAAGCTATTCAGACGCATGCAACACTGAGAATTAACACATTACACAGTAGAGAAGATCTTTCACAGAGATTAAAGTGTCTCCTTATTGCCTGTGATTTTCTGAAAGCATTTTAGGAAAGTTTTTACAACATTTTAACCAGCAAAGAAGTATTCCTGAACATTTTCCCTTACCTAAGAACACCTTTTTTCGGTTGGGCTAGTGGAAAAAAAGCTGTATAGGGCAGTTTTCAAGTCATTCCCAAATGACTATAGACGTAGACATTTGAGGCTCTTTATATCTATAGCCTTTCACAGCAAGGAAAATTGCTGAGCCCATGTAATGAAACAACCAATTCACTGGATCAATTAGGTAATTACAGGCTGAGGCAGAATGATAACCAAAAAGCTTCCAAGCCTCAAGGACTGGAGATGAGAACTGTTAACAGGTGCACAGGGTGATAAGGCTATTTGGAAGTTGTGAGCAATTTTAGCCCATGGTCATCAATAAAGGCGGCTGCCTTGCAGTGGATCTTATAAGTGTCGTTCTCCCTCTCAGACACCCTTTTCACACCCCCCTGTCAAGCACATTTTCCTGTGAAGAAGAACAGAGATGACAGTGATCCCGTTGAGGCTGCATTCAAGGGATCAAGCGAACGTGTCTCTTTGTGAATTCCTATTTTTCTCACAGTGTCCCAGAATGAAAAAGAGAACAGCAGCACTTACAAACTTACATTTACACTGGCAATGCTCATTTTCTGGGATGTAGATATGCTCCATGAATAAAATAAGATTTATAGTTTTATTCCGTTTTGTGTTATTTGAGAGAATACAGCTGTGTATTAAGTGTGGCTTTTTATGGCTTTCTTCTACTTTGTGAATTTGAGGTTGTGTGTTTCTGTGTGTGTGTGTGTGTGTGTGTGTGTGTGTGTGTGTGTGTGTGTGAGTGGGGGGGGTTCAGCTCGGCTGCCCCTCTGTGGATGAAGCCCCTCCAACAGACCACCGGGCTCAAGGAACCTTTGTCCATCCGTGTCTGCTGATCAATGCTAATGCTGTTATTTACCCAAGCCTGAAATTAAAAGCCCATGGATCAATCTGGGTGTACGTCCACAGAAAGGTATGTTCACAGCCAGCTCAGCTTGCACTGCCATGCACACCGGGACAGAAGGAGAAGGAAAGAAACTGAACCGAAACCATATCTTTGCCCCCGGTCCCTGGTTAACTGGCCATGGAGGGAAAGGCGGATGTGTGATTGAGGAGAGCATTTTCACACACCGTTTGCTAACTGAAGAGTACCGTGGTGTGAAAAGGGGGCAGTGTCTTCTCGTCCCCTGTTGGAGGGGAGGGTTTTGGGGGGAATGCTGTTGTGTGAATGTGCTGGTGTGGAATGAAGCTGCATTCATAGCTGTCTCTCTCTGACCCATTTTCACTGCTTAGCTCAGGCAGACTACTGCTGATGCTGCTGCGGTGGAAAGTCCCTGCAGGCACTCATACAAACGCAACCCAGCAGAGGCCCACCGACAGACAAGGAGAGAGCAATGTCCACACACACACACAAGCAGTACTCTGTATTACTGTTCCTTCACACTACGGCACATACACTCTAGCAAAAACAAGAGCACAAAATGGCACGGACACACAAGACTTACACCCACTAACTACAACACTCACGCACATACACAAACCTTAATTGCATATTCAAATCCCTGGCTCTGTAATACAGCCAATTCCGTGGTTTGTTTGTTTGTTTTTTTATTTAGACGATGTTTCGCTGCATTAGGACACCCTTGAAGTCGTAAAATTAAACATAAATGCAAATGTGATGTTCCATTGTTTAGCTCCTGTTTAAATGCTTCAATGTTTTGATGGTGAATTTATGAACAGTGAGATGCCTTATTAGTTGGGGGGCATGGAGTGGAGTGATGGCTACCAGGCAACAGCGGTTTGCCCAAGGAAACACTCTGTGTTAGAAAGAGAGCAACACAAGGACATTACAAACTGGCCCTGGTTGTAATTTAGCATCAAAGCTGTCCATATCTACCCTGGTATAAATGTGCACACTTCTGGATGTTGGTGTCATGTTGTAGGGTCCTGAAATTTCTGCTGCAGGGTCCTGAATGCAGTAAATGCAAAAAAGGAGAATAAAATTTTAGAGTTTGCTCACATGTTTTATTGTGCATATAATTACTATTTTATTTCATGTAATATTATCCATGTCTCAATAAAAATAAATGGGCATGTCACATCTGAAGATAAATTGAGTGAACTGCAATTAAGTCTGTACATTAGTATCAATCAATTCATATATGAATTGATTGATATTTTCCACATATAAAGGTATGTAAGATATGTCAAATATTGAGTGCTACACCCAGACCAAAGCTCATGTCTTTTTTGTTATATTATCATATTTGCAATGAAAGGACCAAGCATCCACTGGCATCTGCTTAAAGATAGGAAGGATGGATGGATGGAGAGCAGGTATGGAAGCATAGTTGGGAATGATACAGGTTTTAATAAGAGCTAAGAAATGAAGGTGAAAGGAGAGATATAAAAATGATGAAGCTGGCCTTCTTGAGGGTAAACTTGGATTTCCAGAGGCCACTCCTAAGGGAGAGGTTGTAGGTGAGAGAAAAATGTGAGACAAACAGGTGAGTGTGGGAGGGGATACAGGAGTGAGTGCATCCCTTGTAGCGACTGAATGAATAAACTTTTATGGAGAAGAGACACATATTGAACATCATGCTTCTGGCACATTCATATTAAATTAGATAAAACACACAGGGCTCTCTTCCACTAAGTGCCAGTAGCTCTAACTAAAGTTGCATTGCTACTTTCACACTGAAACAGATATCATTTTTTTCTTGAAGTACCATGTTTTTAAAATTAGTATCTATTTTAAAAATCTATTTGCATCTGTTTGGATGGGCTCATCTTTAGATATGATGTGCATCGCAGGCATATTGCTATTTTGATTCACTGAAAATCTAGTGAGTTAACTCCAAACAAAACCATGTCTAAAGCCAAGTAGCAGTTGTTTAATTGTTCTTTTAAAGGTGCTACAAAGAATGGGTGCCCACACAGGCTGGTGTTTGGTGCACACATACTCCTGGTTACAGTATTGTCAAAAATCTTGAATGTGCAATTTAAATGTGAAAGATAATTAATTATTTTCCTTCTGTAATTGTGCATATTAGGGGAATAAAAATAACATATTGCAATATTGTCATAATATTGATACACATGGGATCATTCCTGGTGTATCAAATGAAATAGGCATAAGCGTGGGAAGTAGGAGTGCTGCAATTCTCGATTGCTTTACTGTCAGAACTGTATTGTAGATAATAGAAATAGCACATTTCATGTGTGCTGTCATAAACCAAAATAGATTGTTTGTTTTGTAGCCACTTTTTGTTTTACAATGTACTTATTTTGCAGTTACTTGTGTGATAACAGAAATTTCACAGTTAAATTTTCTTGGGGCCTAAAGTACATAGTCTGCAGTAGGTAAGGTTTTTATATTAACATATAACTTAGTTATTGTTCATTAAACTGGTTGTTCACAAACAGTGAGGTCCTTTGTAAAATAGAAGGTCCTCACACAGTATGTTGCTGTGCATTTGCCTTTGTAAAAGAAAGACATTGGACTGTATAAAACTAGCCAATCATGTTCATTGCCAGCCTAATCCTTTCAATCAAATTATAGCCCTCAAACTTTCGAAACAGGAAGGTTAAATGAAAGCTTACAGGGGGACTTGAGAAATAGCTCCATTGGCTGAGTTTTTCTTGATTTTTACCAACTGTAGCTATAAATTATCTGAATGAAGAGAAGACCCCCAATGTCTGTACTTTTCCTGTACTTCACTCAAAATCCATCAGGGATAATAACTTTTGCTGATAACGATGATGATGTTCACAGCTGTCTGCCACTAGTGCAGTCACTATTTTTCAGTATTTATGACATGAAATTTTAAAAATTCTGTTTTACACATCAAGGGAAACATTTTGATCTGTCATATAAGACATTATTATAGAAGCAATGAAGTGCAAAACAAATCCAAAATGAAAGTGCAGATGCAACCTGCAAAAACAAAACCTTGTGACCCTGAGGCACAAACACAACCATACAAAACACAAAAACATAAAACCTGTAACACTTGTCTGTTAGTGCTTTTTAATTCAGTGCACAAATTTTGCACTGAATTAATTTTTTTTTCAGTTCACATTTTGTAATTCACTTTCTACAGTTGTGTTTTGCACCTAAAGTCCCTATATTTTATGCAGTCAAATTCATAACAAAGGCAAATACAGTGTTATGGTTATAAGTTACATGATGTAATATTTATTCATTTTTATTTATATTTTATAGCATAAGATCCACAAATACGCCACCATGGATATGAAAGCATAAACTAACAGAGATAATAATTAAATATTAACAGTGTGTTAGTGCTGTGTCCTTTCTACATATATTTCAAGCATTTTGACTTGTAAAATGGACCTCTATTAAGGTTTCACACGAAGATCACTTTTAAAATTCAACCTACTATTTATTTCTTGGTTGAATCTTCCAAGTCAACTGAAACAGAAGCCTTATGTTCCTGTTGGGAGTTTTTTTTCTATTCTTCTTTAAATATATGAACATACATGCTTTCAAATAAGCGTATATTACTCACTTGTTATAAAATAAATAGGGCATTGATGCTTTGGTCAGCTTAACCCATGCTTGCTGGTTTTATACACTTGACCTGGTCAGCAGATACTGGCAGGTAGAGGCAGATCCTATAGACCGGATAAAAACACTATTTAAGACCAGACAGACTGTTTGGTTGATCAAGTATTTTTCAGAGGCTTATGGGTTTAGTCTTCTAAGACTACATGGACAACATGTCTGGTATACCTAGACTACATCATAGTCTTTGGCAGTAGACTTTGTTTGGGGGAGGTCCTGGTAAAGTTATAGGCAGCTAACCTCGAGTTGAAGCCCTCCAAATGCAAATGATTTCCTACCAAAGTCCAGTACTTTGGTCATGTTGTCTCAGCAGAGGGGGTGATGGCAGATCCTAGCAAGGTTGAAGCTGTAAGAGGATGGCCTGTCCCTATCAACCAAACAGAGGTGAGGAGCTTCTGTGCTTGGCATTGTATTATAGAAGATTCTTAAGGGGTTTGCAGAGATTGCAAGCTCCTCAGACCCCTCTCATTACCTCTGTAACATCATGTCCACATGAACAAGTGGCCTTGGACATTCTAGGTTTGTTTCCTGAGTTCCTCCAGAAGAACATATATATTTTAGTGGTCGGTGACTATTTACCTAAATGGATAGAGGCTCATCCCCTTCCCAATCAGGAGGCCAAGATAGTGGCATGGGTGTTGGTAGAGGAATGGGTATGTAGGTATGGGACTCCATGAAGTTTGCATTTTGATCAGGGTTGAAATTTTGAATCCCATCTGTTTTGTGAGCTTTGTCATCTCCTGAGTATTAATAAAACCAGAGCCTTGCCATACCATCTCCAGTTGGATGGGATGATTGAACCGTTTAACCATACATTGTTTTCAATATTGCCTTTGTATGTGGATGAAAACCAGCAAAACTGGGAAATGCTCTTACCCTATGTCATGATGTCCTATAGGAGTAGCATTCATGCCAGTACTGGGTTTAGTCCATACTGGGTCCTGCTTAGGCAGGAAATGGTTCTTCCCATTGATGTAAAGCTGGACTTGGAGGGCCAAGAAAGATTTTCCAGTGAATGAGTGTGTCAAAACGGTGGTGGAAACTCTGTCTACTGTGGTTGGGGATGTGAGGGAGCATCAAGCAAAGGTTTCAGGACATCAGAAGTCTAACTTTGATTTTAAGGCTCAATTCCAGAATAACAAAGGGGATGAGAAGGTGTGGGTAAACAACAAGGCCCAGAAGAAGGGTGTGTGTCCCAAATTACAGAGATGATTCCAGGGCCCATATAAAATAGTGGAAAAGGTGTCTGATGTGCTCTGTCAGAAACAACCAGATGGGGGAGGGGCAAGTAGTGTTGTGCATTTTAACCATCTAAAACCATTTGTCTCTGGTATAGTTTCAGGTTCCGTCAAGCGGGCTGGCCAGGGGTTCATTGTGCACAACAGGAGGATTGCTATACCTTCCTCTGGTCAGTGGGTCCACTTCCAGCAACCACGCTTTGGGGTTAGCTTGGTCTATCGGTGATCTTGTGTGCCTGCCTCTGAGAGGCTAAACCTGCCTGCCCCTGCCAGGGGGCCCTACCAAGCTTCCTCTGAGAGGCTCAGCCTACCTGTCTCTGCTGTGGGGCCCAACCTGCCTGCCTCTGAGAGGCTCAGCCTACCTGTCTCTGCTCTGGGGCCCAACCTGCCTGCCTCTGAGAGGCTCAACCTTTTTGTCTCTGGTGAGGGGCCCAACCTGCCTGCCTCTGTTGAAGGGGCTCAGGGGAATAGGACTGTTGAGGGGGGGCATTCAGCAAGGATACAAAGACCTCCATATTGGGCAAGGAACTATGAATTGTTTTCCTAAGGGCCTGGGGGTGAGCCTACTTTTAGGGGGAGGGTAGTGTAGCAATGTGGGGACATCGGATGAATTATTTGTAATAAGCTGGGGGCGGGGTAGTAGAGTTTGCTTACCTGTATGTAAGCAGAGACTGTAAATGAGTAAGGAGTTGTGAGAGATGAGTAGAGAAGATGGCACGCTGAGCGATTTTTGGATCCACACATATTTTGAGGGGACGTTTTGTGGCATTTGTGGCTGGTTAGCAGCTGATGGTGCCGAAGGAACCCGGGGAACCAATTATTAGCCAGCATGGGAGGGGTGGAAGTGCATGTAGATAGCGTGGAATTGGTAGGGATGGAGAGGTGGATGCCAACAGTGCAAGTGGTGATGGAGTCTCTGCGCGTCATAATCCAAGAAAGGTGTAAACTTCGCAAAAGGCAATTTAACTGCAGCCAAACAGCAATTCCTCCAGAGGTGGTGGGGGAGATGACACCGGAATGAAACAGGAGGGTCTCGTTGGCAAGGGACAGGGAAGCCCAGACTTTTTAATTGTATCTGTCTTATTTTATTTGTTTGTACCTTGTTTGTTAATAGCCAAGCAGTCTATTGCTGTTCCTTAAACGCATCTGTGAGCTTCAGGTCCGTGATGTGGGGCATGGGGAATTTGTTGCTGTGTTGGATTGAGTTTTCTTTGGAGCGCTCTGTTATGCAGTTTCCGCACAATTTATTGGTGTGCAATTATTTATTCTTTGTGCTTATGTGGATGGCAGGTCACAACCTAGATGTTTAATTATTTAATAATTGTAGGGTATAGCGACTCCCCACAATCCAGAGGGGGGTGTATGGGAAGGAGGCAATTGCATGGAAAGCTATAAACTATTCTATGAACTGGTAATAAAATAAAGTGTATTTTTGGCTAAGTTGTTGTTCACTGTGTATCTGAGTGCTCCACCTGATCTTACCGGGATGTAAATTGAAGGTGGTGGCAGCAGCGTAGTAGAAAAACCATTACAATATTCTGATATCCAACTAGTGGGAATCAATGTAATATTTAAAGTAGAGTAAATGGTTTTGATTATTCTACCTCACACATAGGACATCACAATGTAAAGGACATCACATGGGCTACTCTGAACATCTGCTTCTATGCCATGCTACATCTCATCTCAGTACGTGCAAATAACCTTTTTAGGTCCCACTGTAATCGATTTACACATATATTGTGGCTTAATTTGCATTCGTAGAATTTCAACGGTTGTTGTATTTCAAGTTAAAAAAAAAAAAAAAATACTGAGCGTATATAAATAATTTTACATGCAACTGAGAACAAAAGATATCCTCTACTCGAGAATGACGTCACCGAGACCACAATGTCAACTGTGTGCTGTTAAAAACAACCCCTGTATGTCTTTGCTGTAAATGAAGGAGATATACAAATTTCTCTCTTTAAATTATGAAAAAGTGAATACAGCATACGTTGTCTACTGATAGCAACATGAACTACATTATTTTTTCTGCTGCCCCCTTTAAGTGGTGTGTGGGATGGCGAGCAGACGAATGTTGTTTATTATGAAACCGCCATGAAGGACGTTGCTTAGCCATGTACACGATAGGTCCACGACACCAGTTTTCTCGCGAATGTCCCCATGAAAAATTATTACTTTCTCGTAAATTGTTGCGTGAAAAGCAACGTGACATTTTGGTTACAGATTCACTTGAATTGCATACTAAATTGAAAGCTGAGGTGTCTTTAAAATGTTTTCTGTCTGACTGGTAGTGTTGCAGTAAAATGGATTGAGTGATACGGTACGACCGAAAACCAGAACTGGATCAGGGAACAAGAACGTATGCAATATACAATACAATGCGAATTAACCAAGTAATTTTTACATGTAATTGGTAAAAATAAATCCGAAATCTGTAAACACATTGAAAACAATAGTTGTAAGATTTTATAATTTTTTTAAATGTTTTACAATTACTTTTATTACTCGGTGAGAAGCTGAAACTCCAGAACAGAATATAACGGCAGACGTCTGTCATTTCCTGCTGAACTTGAAACTAACAACACATGGGAAATAGTATTCTTTTACATACAGCTACAATCATGGTTCATAATGGGATTAGTTGCTCTTATCCATAGACCAACACATTTTTGTTTCCAATTCCAATAAGCTAGTAAAAATGAGGGATAGACTTTATTTGGCTGTGCAACAGGGTCATATTATTCTAAATCAAAATACAATAACATGGAATTTTCTCACTCCATATTCTCTTAGTGTGGTATGTAGAAACATTACCAAAAAAAATTATACAGGAAATCCTATTTATTTCTTGTGATGTCACCCTGCCTGACACGTATAGCTGTGACAGGCCTGGCAAGGCTGCACTCCCTTTAAGTAGAAATGTCTTACCTCTCACCACTGTGGCAGATGGAGGTATCTGAGGAGTAAATAGACCATATTGATGAAGCTAGATTCCTAACCACATCAATATCAACACACAACTAACGGGTCGGGCTGCAGCAAGGTCAAACTATCCGCTACCCAACAGCTAACAGTGAAGTCAGCCAGACTGACGACAGGCAGGATCATTACAGACAATTTATGTCATTTTCAAAATACTCAATTTGTAAATATGCTCATTAATATTGTCGTTTTTACTCGAATTAAGCCATGCTGAAAAAGGGGAGGGAGACAGTGCAAGGGAACACTGAACAATGGGGATGCAGAACCATTCTAGAACCATACACTTTGGCCAGCAACTGAAAAATCCAGTCCGTATTTTTCTTATGACATTCGAGACAGAAGTGGATAATAGTTGTTGAAGCTCTGTCGCTAATGCCATGCTGGGCCAGAGAGGCTCCAGGAGACATGCATTTACCCATATCCGGGTTAGAGAGGAAGGTAGAAAAAGTTTCATTTAAACCTGGGCAAAATCTGTGAACTTGAAATCGGACCACTGAAGCAGTCGCTGCAAGTGGATTTTTTTTTCCTTATTCCAGTCAGATCCTGACGCTTGCTTACATTTTTTTCGTTAAGGGAAACTGAGCTCTATTGCTATTGCCCTCGTCCTTTCTTTCTGATTTTTTTTCTTCTGGAGCTAGCTAGCTAGCTAGCCTGCCCGGATTCTTGTCTGAAATGTTGACGTGATCATGGCCGCGCAAGTGGCACAAGCTCCGACAACAACTAAAAACAAAAAAACGAATTTATCAAGCAGTCTGAATCAAGATTTAAACTCTGGGAAATCTGGAGGAACTGTACATGGATCCGGAGCAATGCTGGGGGCTGGAGATGGGACTGGCGTTAACACTATGAATAATGTAGATCGCCATCACCAGATGAACATGGCTAACATTGCTCGTGCTTCTGCTAGTAACAATTCCGATGCGCGTGAAAAAGTCGATGGAAGTAAGTCTTCATCTTTATCCTCCTCAAATGCGAGTATGTCTTCGAGCATGGAGACGGGTTTGATAACGAATCATAAACTGAAAAATGCTGGCGGTGGAGATCCCCCTCCTTCGTCTCACCATCATCACACGGCGCCACAGCAACAACAGCAACCATTCAATCAATTTCAACAGCATCATCAACGTCAAATTCAAAATAACATCAACAACACACAGCAATCGGCACAGGGAGAAACAGGGAATCGGCAGCATGGAGGGAAAGAGAACATTCTGGGGAACCAGTTCGAACGCCATCAGCCATTGCTAAATAAAAGTGAGGAGGAGGAGGACCATCTTTGCAAATCGGGGGACCGGATGGGCAGCAGGTACGACCCCGCCAGCGTGGGACCAACGAACAGCATCAACAGTCAGCCCCTTGGCGCAGGGGGAAACGGCACTGTTTCTGAGTTTAATAATTATTATGGCAATGCTAGAGGAGGGCCTTGCTTTGATCAACATGGCGGACAACAAAGCCCTGGAATGGGAATAATGCATTCTTCAGGACCCAACAACATGGATCCAGTACAAAACTCCAACGAAGGGTACCACAACAGTCAGTATAACCTCTACCCGAACTACCGACCTGGCTACAGTGGCGCGGGATATGGTATGATGAGCCCCTCGAGGCAGGGGAATAGCACGTTGACGGGCCCAGGCAGTAGCAGTACTGCTGCTAGTCATGGCAAAGCTGCTATGGCTGCTGCTTCGGCTTCTGGTAGTGGTAATGTTGGGGGATTCCAGAGATTTCCAGGGCAAAGTCAGCAACACCCTTCAGGGGCTACCCCGACTTTAAACCAGTTGCTGACATCTCCCAGTCCTATGATGCGAGGTTATGGCAGTGGCTACCAAGATTACAATAATCCATCCGCTCAACAACAACAAGCGAACATGGGGCTAGTCAAAGACATGGGCTCCCAATATGGATCTGCTGCTCATGGCTGGGGAGGACAACAAAGAAGTCACCCAGCGATGAGTCCTGGAAACAACGGACAAGGTATCAACAGACCTCAGGTAAATAATTTTTTTCCATTAAAACTATACGAACTGTTTCGACTTTAACGTTGTTGTAACGTTAAGTAGGTGGTTCACGTTAGTTAGTGATACGCTTGTGGATTGGTCGCGTTGACTACTCAGCATAATTTTCCCAGGATCAACGTCATTTGAGACAAAATACAACTTTGTCCTGTCTGTTTTTTCTCAGTTACTCGTTTAAAACAAAAATTAGTTCATCATAATCCGTTGTTTGTAGTCTTATCTGAAATGTTCGTTGCATTCGAATGTAAAGTTGAGAGTTCTATCCAAGGTGACTCGTGTGTGGGATGTAAGCTAGCTAGCCAACATTAGCCAGCCAGAGAGAAAACAAAAGCCTATGTCGCTAGACGGACAGTTCTGCGTAGCAAAACAACTTGCTGTTAATTTTCTTCAGTCTTATGTCTCATTGTGGTATCGTAAAAGATTAATTGCGTTGGAGAGCGATAGTTGGTTAGCAAGTTAGCTGTCTGGGTATAGCGCTGACAAACATGAAAATCCCGTTTACAAAACCATGGAACATTCTCGCATATAGACTGCAGTAGTGATATCTAGCTAACTAGCTAGCTTAACTGCAAATGGAGTAAAATGTGACGTTATGCATTTCCATAAATCCCATAGATGGATGTCATCTTTAATTTTAAATTCAAGAATCAGACTGTTTATTAGACGTCAGATCTCTCGATATAGTCTGAATCAAGACAACGGGTGTTCATGAACATAAGGAGAACCTCGAAACCCGCAATTGGATAACGTTGGACAATCTTCGCTTACGTTGGCTGAAGGTTGTTTATTTATTTATTATCAACATTGAAGTTCTCCGCGTTGCTTTCGAGACGCATTGACAGAGTTAATTTCACACGATCAGCGACGAATTTCTCTATATAAGCAGCTGAATTAAAAATTGTTGGTACATTTCAGGGGAAAATACTGTTTTATGAATCTATGTAGCGACACTTAACTGGTTTTCAAAATGGAGTTTCTGCTGCAGATGAATGCGTGCAGCAAGAAGCCTCTGTCTGAAACCTACCCGGTCTCCTTTTCTACATTTCGAATTTGAATTGTGGAGGTAAACTGGCTGTATTAAACTCTCCAGACAGCTGCCTCCGAGTTGACATCTAATCTGCCATCTGATTGGCTCTCCCCCTCTCCACTGGGCATTCAGCACCGCTGATGTAAACAGAAGTGCTGAAGAGCACAATGGCAAAAAATATAAAACACTACACCTATTCATTTGCAAAGCAGCCTTCTTGTCTATAGGGAAGGTGGTCAAGTGTCATCTCGAAATAATTCGTTTCATAGTTTGAGATTACTGGAATAAAGAACACTGTTTTGTATTGATGTATTTTTTAAATGTGTAATGAAATTGTGTGATGTTGGCGTGTATTTAATAGGGGGCTATACAATTCCATGCCCCTGCTGATGGATAAGACAAATATCATAATTTCCATACTATCTACTATACTGTGCTTTAAATAATATCCAGTCAATTACAAAAAACAATTTACAATAGAGTGAAATTGTTTTTTTGCCGACAGCTTTTTAATTTTCTAAATTCTAAAGGCGTAGTCATGTTTTAAAGTATGTTTGTGAAGTATATAATGGAACTTCACAGCTATGTGATTGCATTTTATCAAAAAGGATAATCTATACTGAATTTTTATTTTACTGTAGATAACATATATTGTGGTGCATCAGTGAGCTTCTTTGACAGCTTTCAAATTTTATGCTTTTCTTGAAAACCACTTTCTTTCATTTGATGAAATATGCACATCTCTTACATTTCTTATTGTGTAATCCAATTATGAATATCATTTGAAGGTAATTAATGATGTTGCCTAGATCAATATTTTGTTGTGTAAGAAAGACCACTTGTCAGTTATGAATTGTGGTATGGGCCAAAATGCATCCTAATGTTACAGATCACAGATTATGAGGTGTGAATATGACAGTAATGACAGTAAGCAATATTTTTTTAAATTCCCTTTTAATTTACGTTATGGCTTCCTTACTGATTTGTGTCCATTTTAGACTGACAATGAAGACAATCATTAAATCCTTCAGACAGCTGCCTCCGAGTTGACATCCATATGACAATCAGAACATTTGCCTCCGGATCTGTGGGTTTGAATCCCATTTTTGGGAAACACCCCATATGTAGAATTTGGAGCGGGATGTCCATTAACTGTTGTCTCCCTGAGCCACAATGTCTTTTCTTTCTGGAATTGCCACTCTCCTATTCCTTTTCTGTTTTCTGCCTCTTCAAAAGCAAATGGTGTGTGAAAATGCTCTTCAATTACAAATCAGTTTTCTCCCTTCCTGGCCAGTTACCAGAGACCAGGGGTGAATGAATGGCAGCAGTTCAGTTTCTCTTTCCCTGCTCTGTAAAGTTGAAAAAGAACAAGGAAGTGATGAGCACCTGCTAGAAATGGTTTGCTTTTTTGTGTCTAGCTGGCAACGTTTGGGTGTTTTACTGCTGCAGCCACCGGGACTGGGAAAACACTCAATGTTACTGAGGTAATCATACAAATGAAACAGGTGTAGACCCTGAGAATCTAGTGTATTTACAGCCATTGCTCTGCAGTACATGATTAAAGGTAGACATTAGTACTCAAAATACTGAAAATGTGATCAAGCATTAAAATAGTGCCTTGGATACTCAGTTTAGATTGGCTGGTACTTAAAATGTAGCCCCAAGCAGCATTCGGCCAGCTTGTTTATGCACAAACATTCACTTTCAAAACCTGATGTCATAGAAAGATAGAATTAATGAAAAGAAAGTATAGGTAAACCTCTTGATGTATTTTAAAAGCTATCTTTAGTCATCAACACTAAATTTCATTCGTTGAAAGGAAAATGCTTAATCAGGGCTGTATTATCATAAAAAAATTGCACATTAACAATTAACACAGAGCTACTGTTTCCAGTACAAATGTGACATGTTGGGTGTGTTGTCATGTTCTGAAATTGCAGCTTAGTGGCTATCAGAGATATCGTCTGTGTATAGGAGAGTATTATCTACCATACTATTGTTACTAATACATTTAAAACAGTGGGGTACATGGAGCAAGATCCTTTTTATGCTCTGGTTTAACAAGAAAGCAAAACCGGTCCATTTCTACTTTTTCCACACATGTTAACAATATGCTGTTGTCCAAGTAAACAATACACATTAGAGCTGCAGGCATATCAAAGAGTATGTTTCTGTGATAAGTGTATGAAGATCTTTACATTTTTACTCACATTTTCATGTTCTTGTTGTATTATTATTTTATTTATTAATTTTGGTCTAATAAAATGTTGATCTGGAAAAAAATAGTATTATGCAGCTGGTGTTAGTAGTGTGTCTTCGTTAGAGGGTGTGTTAAGCACACTTTGGGTAATTTTTTTTGACACTTTTTAAGAATGATTGTCTTGATTTTTCTCTTAAACAACACTGATGAGAACATCGATAATTTCATTGGCAGACATCTGTTTGGGAGGGGTGAGGATTATTGAGAATTGTATTGTTGACAGACATGAAATGACAAATATGGTGCACAATAAGACCAATTAAGCAGTAATGGATGAGATAAATTCTGAAAAATGAAAGAAATGTGATTAGTTTCTGCATTAATAGCTATACGTTTGGCTTACTGTTTGGACAGTATACAGTGAATTTTGAATTTTTTTTTTAATGTTGGGAGTTAAAAAAAAAAAAAAATTAAGGTTGACCACTGACCTGGTTTTACAATGTACTTCAACATGGCTTCCATTCAGCTCACCCACTGTTATTGTTGGACATTTAGTCATTTAAAATGGGGATAAAAAAAAATCATGTTTCAACCTCTATTTCAGTTAATTTAGCAATTTTTTTTGGTGGTGGATTTTGCTCGTTTTTCACTTAGATTTTTAATTGAGTATATTTTAATTGAATTTACTAATGTGTTTTGGTGTAAATATGTTGAAACTTTAATGAATTAAAATATATGGATTGTCATGATTTGCCTGATTTACCGAAAAGACTGCAAATTGTTGTTTACATATTGCCTTAATGGCTCATATAGTTCCATAAACATATTTATCAGAATACCAATGACAGCTAACATTATAGAGGAAAATTTTTTATGCTATTGACATGAGTGCTTGTATTGAAATGATTGCCCAAATGAAATGATTGTTTATGCAATTGAAATGTTGCATAAATATTACTTGCAGAAGTAATAGTGTGTTATTGTGTTTTATAGCCACATATTCTACATTATTCATTGCATATTCTATACATTATATGGTTATATACCTCATATTACATTGTACTTATATATTTGTTTGAATTTGGAGACATGTTACTATCCAAGTTTAAAGGCATGAATACCACCCAACAGCAATTTCACACGCTGGATTGAAGTATTAGGCTAATTAATCCAGTCCTTGGTTTTCTAGGTGAGGTTAAGTATCACAAGACGATCTTCATCTTTTTTTTCCTTGTTTTATCATTAACTTGTGATCTGTGTTTGCTTGCACTTACTTTGTGAAACTTGTGATTTGTGATGTGAGGTTTTTGGTGGCTTAATGTTGAAGTTGCCCCCAGGAATTAATCTATAACTTAACCCACCCCCCCCCTTTTTTTTGTGAAGTAGATTTTTATCATGACGACTGGCATTTTATTTTATTTTTTCTCCCGATGGGTATTGCTTTGAACTGTTATCTCCCATCACTCGGATGTTTGAGTTTATTTTGGTATTCACTTGTTTTTTGAGATAGAAGGGTTAGATTTTTTTAAATAGCACTAGTAAAACATGGTGGTCAGTTTTAATAGTCATAGTTTTGTTCAGTAAAATGTTGTGTATATAATGTAAACAGATACACTGTGTTTATTGGCAGTAACATTTTTAGATCTTGCATTCAAAATTTCAAATGCTAATCTGTACAACAGATATGGTTCCCTTTTCTCTCTTCTATTGCAAGGTTTGTTTCAACAATCAGGTCATTAATAGCAGTTTAATTCTGGAAAATGAACTATGGTGTAGGTAGTAATGCATGTGAAACTTAACTGTGTAGAATGGCAAAATAATGTCTCGTTCTTCCTGTCAGTGGCATTGCTGATCTGTGATAAAAAGCAAAATGTTGTGCTTCAAAGATCAATTTTCAGGCTGGTGTATACCAGTGCAGAAGGCACTAGGACATGAAATGGGGACTTTTGAACCCTGAAATACTATTAAGCATTCATATTTTTTTCCCTGCGCTACACTAACTCTCTGAATAATGGGTGGGGGAAGCGTTTACGTATCACACAATGGCAATTCTGTCTCTCTCCCTCTCTCCCTCGCTCAGGGCTATCTTGTTTCTTCAGCGCTCATGCAGAGTGGCAGTAAGCCAGTGGCAGTTTCACCTCAGTGACAGTGGATCTGTGACCTTCACACATGTAGATTAGCCACGTGCAGGGCTGAATGAGCGCATGCCGTCTCCGCTTGGCTCCACTATGTGGGCCAGGAATTTGTGAAGCCACCCCTGCCTGTGGCCTGAAGTGGTTGAGAGGGGATAGCCTTGAGGGGCATGGGTCAGGCCAGGAAAGGCGGACAAGAGGGACGGATGCAAGCTAATCTCGTGTCGGGGGTGGACGAATTGTGAAGGCCATCTGTGTTCTGTCTAAGGAACTAGATTGTGCACTGTTTGTAGCCTCGTATTTTAAAGACATTTTTGGTTTTTGCCCAATGCTAGCAGGCTACATTCAGATGATTTCAATTCATTTTCACCCCCAAGTACCTATTATCCATTCATGTTGTCCACTCTTTTATTAAAGAAAATGTGGATTATTGCCGATGTGTCATGTCGCTTGTCTAGTTAGGCCAAAAGAAGAACTGGCAGACAAACCATGGTGACCTCTGACACGGTTACATAGAGTTCCGAGCATGTGACCTCAGGCCGCCTCCAGGACACATTTTAACCTCCAGTATCCCAGGGGTCATACTGACATGTTGGAATGTATTCCCTGAAGCCCCTGGACCATCTTTTTACTCTGACTTTCAAAATTTGTTGTAGATTCCGCTCACAACACCAAAACTGCACCCTTAAACCCAAACACATGTACAGCTCATGTGGCGGTTGAGTCAGGATACTCACACTCTGAGACCCTAAAAAGTGTTTGATTTGCTGTTCTGTTGATCTGCTCTCCTGCTTGTGTGTCTTTATTTTGTCTGCTGACTGTTTACTCTGAGCTGCACCTCATCCTCCTGCCTGAGGCCAGAGGGGGTGAAATGGAGCTGATGGGCCACTGCAATAGTCCCATGCTGTGCTGCCATTGTCCCAATGATCAACATGTTCTGTTAGGCCCCCCAAACACACACACGCGCACACACACACACACACACACACACACACATGCTCAAGCTATGCAGTCACTGCTAGAGTGGCGAAGAGCTGACCTAGTTTTAGCTCTGATCGTTCCGGCCCTAATGTTCGATCCCAGTACGGCGCTTTATCCGTGCCATCTCAGACTGGAGAAGTGCTCCAGATCCAGACATTACTGTGAAAGAGATGGACATCTTTGGAAAAATGTGTTAACACCTCTTTTTCTTTCTGATTTAAAGGTATTGATGTGCATTTTTAGCGTCCATCCAATTTGATTTCCTCCTGGCTCCCTGGCCTCCCTCTAGAAACCCCACTTTACCAAAAAGGGCATCTCACATATTATTTTATTTTGACGTTTTCAGATATTCCTTGTCTCTCACCTCCCCTCTCATAGTACTATTATTTGCCAGATGGCCTTTAGAATTAATGTGATTCAATTTCTTCAAAGTAAGTTGCATTTTCATTTGCAGGCAATTGAAACCTGACTGCTTGATGACAATCCTTGAGTCATGATATGTTATGGGATTGCCCATGTGGAAAGTAGAAATTTAAAACAGCCCAGCAGTTCTGTATGATACAGAAAAAATGCATGCAAAATATTTATAGGTGAGGTAGGCAGTGATGTATAGAAGTCTAAAAGAAGAATAGTTCATTATATATAATTTCTGTTATTAGTAGCTTTCTTTGTCTTAATTTGGCACTGTAAACAGACTGTGTAGTTAGGAATTTTGTATTTGATGATACAGAGGGGTCACACAAGGCCTGGTGGAGTTTGGCTGTCAGTATTCAAATGGCTGGCCATCACATGTGTAAAAAGGTGTGAAGTAATAATGGTAATTGTTCTGTCCATTCAGTACAGACTGATTTCATACTGTATACAACTCTTAATGAGTGCACTTCTCCCAGGCAGTCAAGTTTGAAACATTAAAAAAGGTGATATTACTGACAAGCAATTTGAATAATACAAAATAATACAAGAATGACATCAATTATTTATGTAATCATTTTAAAGAAGCATTTGCCCTCTACTGTTTCTCAAAAGGAGATTTTCGCTGACTAGAGAAAATAACTTAAAAAGAATTTCAGAATAATTTAAAGTGAAATAAGAGAGTGCAGTACTTAACCAGCCTGAGATGAGACACAGTTCCAATTGCATGGTGATCAAAAAAACAAATGGTTTTGTAGGAACAAGTGCTGTGATTTCTTAACTTTAAAATGAATGAAAAGTAAAATGTTGGTCATCTTGGATGTGATTACCTGCTCTGCACCTCAAGGAGCAGAGCAGATGTTCCTGTTTGATGAAGGATGTTGCAGTAGGTGACAACTCTGATGGGCTCAAGGTCAGCTACCTAATTTACTTTTTCTTTCATTGTTGTGAATGGTAAGTCTGACATATTTAAACTTTAATCAGAGTGATTTCAGAATATCTTGCAAGAGCCCCTTTTGTGATTAGTTTTTTTTATTCCACATTGAGTTTCTTGCTCCTATGTTCAGTGGCTAATTTGAATGGATACTACATAGGGTAATGCAGTTTGATCCAAAGAGCAACAAAAACTGAAAATGAAACTCCTTTAGTATTAGAAAGAAATCAAGTGTATGGTTGAGTTTGAATTAAAAATAGAACATGCTGTTCATGTCTTGTACATTTCCAAAGGAAGCTGTAGCGGTCCAGTCAGATATTTGGGTAGTTGGCACAGATGGGTTGTTCTGTGGAAGAAGAAACAATAGGCCTACACTACAGGAACGCATTTAGCAAAAAATTAGAAACTCACAGATGTGGTCAGTAGAAATAGCTCAGAAGTGGCAGTCCTTCAAATAAACATCAACCAAAGAAAACCGTATTTGACATGTGATGGCATGTGTTATTTGTTACCTAAATAAAGTGAGACTATTGTTTCTCTTCCTTTTTTGAGTTTGTTTAAAGATTCCAAAGCTGGAGAGTGAAATTCTTTGCTCACCTCTAGTTGAAGCGGTTGATGGAATTTTCTCCTCGTGATTCGCCACCGCCACTGAAAACCCAACCTTTCACTCCCGTCCTATCCTGGGACCCAGGGCCCAGGTGCCTTATAAAAGCAGTCTAGTTTTCAAAATGAATTGCAGGCTGAGACGAGTGAAAACAGAGTGAAAACCGCTATGGGCCTCAAGAACATCAAGAAAACCAAGTATCCTTTTAGGTACATAGTACTTCCATCACATAAACATAAAACACAGGTCAATCACAGGTGAGTCCTTATTTGGGAGAACTTACCATTTGGTTCTAACTTTAACCCTTGCACCCTTACACTCACTGTCAAATGTAATCACAGAAGCTGCCTTAGTAGCATGTAACATTTTAAGTCATGCCGAAACTGAATAAACACACAGATGTTTGGGCTTCTAAATGTTAAATAAGTCACAGAAAATTGGGCGGATAGATTTATTAGAACATCCTCAGGAGCGCACGGCTCATTCCAGCTCTCCTCAGCAGGATGCTGGTGGGATGCCTGTCACTGTCAGGATAATCTCCAAATGATTAATTTTCCAAGTTGACGGATTTACAGAAGCATGGTAATTGAATCTTAATTTAGGCCTGGGAAAGAGGACACGTCCTGTTTTGCAATTGGCTTGTGAGTATTCTAGCGGTGAAAGTGTGAATGTTGGAGGGACTAGAACAATAGGAGCGGAAAGCAACCTGGAAAATGGCCACCTGCAGCTGCAGTTCCTGGCTCCTCACTGCGCACATGGCCACAACCTAAGAGTTGAGAGAAGTGCCGGACCTTCCCCCCAAAAAAACACACACACTGGCAAACCTACACACTCCCACCATCTCTCATCACCATGCCATAGTTTTACATGTATGAAAAAGTGTGGTGTTTGCAGTCTGTGCCAGTAAGCATGTGTAAGACATGTGCATTTTTAACTAGGTCCCTGTGCTCCATATGGGAGTACAAGAAAGTTGGTAATTCTTTTTTAGTGTGGGATGGTACATTAATGGAGGAAGATTGCATTTTTGGGTTTTTTAAAAGATTTAAGGTCGATGGAAGGTGGAAGCCATCTTTGAGCACACCTTAATTGCTGTGTTTTACGCTCCCAGATGGGGCATGTCACCAGTGCTGTCACAGGCGGATCCAGTTTCTGCCTCTCCTGGGGCCATGTCTGGTGAGCGCAGATGCAACAGATGTGTTCTGAGCCATCTTGTTGCATTCTGGCATGCGCTGCTGTAACTCCCCCCTCTGTTTTCACCCAGATTGTAGCGTTCCATGTCACTACCACACAATGGTCTCATTCAAAGTTGTTTGGGTTGAAGGCCCTAACGTGTTTCTGGACATAATTGTTCGTGGGGCTGGTGAGTGTTTACTGGTAAGATATAGAAGGGACTTGGTCAAATGTCAGGGTCCAAATTAATTTTTGTGTCAAGTAGCCGCAGTGGCTAAAATGGGGAAAAAAACCTCCTGCCTTTCAGTGCATTCAAGTCAGCAGCAGAGATTTGTTTTACCAGCTAAAGGGACAATGTCTCAGCATTTGGCCAGTGATTGGTGTGATATACTGGACTCCAGGGCTCAGGGATCAAAAGCATCTGATTTGAGGAGAAAAACCTAAGAGAGGCTGCATGGAGGATGGTAATCCAGGTAAATGGTTGCTGCAGCTTGGATGATTTTAATGGTTGTCTGTTGTACAAAAATGTAATTTTCTTTATTGTAATCCATGAAGGGATAAAATGCAGTGAACTAAATGCCCTTCCACATAGAGAACCGGTGTAGCTAATTTAGAACATAACATAGGTTTGAAATGTTGAAACAGTGAAATTTTTAACTGTTGTTTCATTTAGCTGACTTACATTAATTGTAAATATGTTGAGTTAACAATAAATGGAAAAAGAATGTTTTATTTCCTAAATTTTCCTTAACTTACTGTTGTCAAAGCAAGCAATTTCAACATTACAGGCTTTTCAAACTTTGAACACCAGTGCTTTTCCTGTATTTTTGTATTTTATGTCATTGAAGCTGTATCTGCTGTCACTGCAGCACCTCATTGGCTTTGTTTTCCTAAAAAACGGTAGAAACTTTCAGCGTCTCCGCAGAACACTGGCTTCGGCCCAGACTCCCTACAAAAATAAAAATCATTGACAAACTCCCATTTGGCTACTGTTAAAGGAGTCCTGAACTTTTCAGAGGACTGTTACAACACTGCTCGAAGTTTTGCAAAACGCATTTGCAACAGGCGTAATAGGGAGGACAAAGTGTAATTCCAGCTATCTTTTTCAAATTTCAATGTGGTTTATGGTTGAGCTTATCTATGCATAAGCCTTGCATGTTTGAGATAGCATTGACAAGGTATTTACATTTTTTTTTAACAATGTCAAGGAATCCTCCTTGCTTGAATTATGAATTCAGCAAATACTTTATAAAAGGTCTGCACTCGTTTTTCAATGAAGAAGAGGGATAAGATTCAAAAATATCGTCATACTGCCTTCATCAGTGAAATGGTGTTATATTCTGGTGGTAAATGTCCTTTCATTAAAAAAATGTTGAGTGTGAATCTTTTAGGAATGTATTTAGTGAATTCTTTTGATCTGCTCACCTCTGTTTTTATTAAAGGTATTTTAAATGGTTGTGAAATCTTTTTCGATTTGACATGAAAAATGAATTCTGAAACCGCTGCCTGTTTTGCATGTTCTCCAGAGTTTTCTTCATACTGAAGCTTGAGTGGTCCGCAAAGCCACAGCTTCATGGTCTGTCATTGGAGGGTCTTTCCTGACCACTGACCAAAATTCCTCATACAAAATCATGGGATGTCTCTTTGGTCTGTGTTCGTTCAGGACCAACTTGCATGCCGGTACGGTTATTCTGGGCCAACTGTCTGGTCACCTATAGTTGTCCCTGTCTGTTCTGGCCATATGCCTGTATTTGGTCATTATACTGAGTATTCCCTCCTATCTGTCTCTCTCTGTCTTCCTTCAGTTCCTCCCTCCCTCCCTCTTTTCTTTCACAGCCAGACAGGGAATTGAACAAAAGCTTGGTGAACAGCTGAACGTCTTGTATTGGATTATAGGAAAGGATGAAGGATGAGAGAGACCAATCTCTCCCCAGAGGAGCATTGTGGCTTTAATGCTTTTTTCTCTTATGATTAGTACATAGGTATTTCTGTGTTTTCTTTGAATTTATTACAGTAAATAGGCATCTTTAAATGTATAAACACTCTTGGTAATATGATTCTTTTAATACTTATGGCTCCTTTAATGCAAAAAGTGGAATCATTCTGTTAGCTAAGATAATTTCCCTGGAAAAGGAAAGTTGACTGGATTTTCTGATTGTGGATTGGTCTTTGTTTGAATACTAAACTGAGAAAACATTTTCTCAGTTTAACCTAACAAGTTAAAAAATATTAACTCTCTCCTTACCCTGTTGGCATTAGAATGTATTTAATTTGGTCATTTTTTACACTGTATGCAGTTTAATGGAGCTTGGTAGTGATGTAAAATGGTACAGCATTCCTCTGCTGCCAAATCCAGAAGGCACAATTTTAACCCTAATGGTCTCCAATCTCTCTATGGTTCAAAAAGCAAAGCAACTATAGTTTTGTGACAGATGGCACAAAAGAACACTTTATAAAAAAAAAAAAAAAAAAAACATACAACTGAAGGTTTGGTAAGTTTACCAGATGAAAGGAAAAGCTGTTCCAGTGCTTTGAAAGATTACAGCCCGAGTCTGGCTACAATTGGTGGAATTCTAATGCAATCATAACTATTCAGAACCAGAAGTTAAGCGATATGGCTTGGTGATTTTTTTTTTTTTTTTTCCTCCCCCAAAGTACACATTAGCACGATGAAACTTTCCTCCTCAAGTTTTTCCTCCTTTAGGAGTAACTGTATTGGTTTTGGACAACTCCCCTTGATGGACCCTAATGATTGTAACCACTGAAAGAATTGGTGTTCAGATCACAAAAAACTGTATAGTTTGACCATAGTTTTGTCCAGTTTGTTGTCATGAGTGATCTTAAGTTATGATTGGGGAAAAAGGGCAGCAGTTTCTAGATGCAAACATGACACAACTGCTCACCCACCATCAACATGGAAGCTTGCTGCGTGGGTAGTTAGGTTAAGGTGACACAGAGCTAACAACGACTAACTTAAGATAAATAGGCAAACAACAGGTAACAATGTTTTGCTAGATGTAACCAGGGAGAGAAGTATAACTGTCTTTACTACTTTACTGCTTACAGATGTTTGCTTGTGCCATTTGTCATCTCATTTTAGGCTGGTAGCTAGGTACCACTGAAAACTAGGGCTGAGATCAGAGATGGAGCAGTGGTTTCTTTTTTTGTGTTGCTAGTCTCAATCACCTGAGAGGATTTCACGCCAAATCCAACCTGATACCCGCAGCTCAAAAGAGACTGTTGTACTGAGACTGCACTAAAGACTGCACATTATTTCTGGATCCTCAATGCATTATTGCTGTTGATTTAACAGTGATATAATTCATTTTAACTCTCAAACAGAACATTATTTCTTTTTTTTTTTTTTTTGAGAGTATTTCATAGACTGATGAGAACTAAGTGACATATTTGCCTAACTGGTTAAAGTTTCATTTCAGTCCTAGATTTCGCCATATAAAACACTCCCAAAAGGGGTGTGGTCATAATTGTTCTTGTGAGTATTTGTGACCTGAGTGAATTTCTTACAAATTTTCACTCAGGATGAAATTTCACAAGCTGAGAGTCCTTGCCAATGGTCAAAGAAAAATAACTTAAGCGCAGACTATGCCAACAAGAAGCAGCTGTTTTTTTGTAAGCTGTTTCCTGTAAAGGCATGGTAGGTATCCATAGAGAGCCAGCTACAACAGCAATAACATAAAAAATGATGGTTCAAAAGAGTTAAATGCTGGACACAGGCTGAAGATTAGTAATTTGTTATGTTGTTTATTTCATTGATCGGTAAACAGCTAAATTAAAAAATCTAGAAGTATATAGATGGGAATCAGCAGAAATAATCAGTGATTGTCTGTGAGCGGTGCTTGGTGATTTATATCCTCATAGAGCCACCTGTCCTTGTGGTTGACTCTTAAGTGGCCTTTTAAAGATCTCAATCCCTGTGCCTACGTTCTGTGGCCTTTAGATCCTGCTCGTTTTCTGAAAGGGCTGTGACCGGTCTGTGCTTGGAAGTGACGGTGACACAAGAAGCTCGACTTCAGTTGCACTCAGCCGGGCCTGGCACTGAACGCTAATTTGAGAGGAATAAGTGGAGCACGTCACCTGAACCGTATCCCACTGCTGCAAGGTGGCACAGTGCCCTGCATCGCCCGCTTCATCCTCAAGGCTTAGATCCTGCTCTAATTAACGGGGTGCTGTGGATGAGCTGAGTGTGATCTCCACTGTATTCCTCACCTTTTAAAGACTTGCAGCCAGGTCATATTTAAGGTTATAGCCAGGGATTCATGCAGCTGTTGGTTGAATCATAAACATCAAAAATAGGTCAAAATATAGGCTACATCACAACCAGGGGAACATAAACAATAATAAATGAATTGTGCTTTGTTACAGTCTTACTTATCCTCCATTATTCTTTGTTACACTATGTGCATGGTGGTGTACAGCATCTGGTGTTGGAAACCTTGTTTTGTAACACTGTACTTCTGTATAATTTAACAATCCATTGAAGCTACACAGATTTTAGACTGTGGAATATTCTCAGTTCCATAAGTCTCACTGAATGTTTAGTACTGTAGATTTGTCAAATTCCCTTTTGCACTTCTTTATGGCCTCATTCTCTACTACATATGGAGGTATTTTATCAGAGGAGAGATGGCAAAATGGAATTTTGTACTTTGCTCAAGCAGTTGCAGCAGTTGTGTAAATACAGTGTCCTCCACTATAGAGTAAGCCTGCATGAGATCATTCTGGCATATATTGCCTGTTTTTCTTGACACGCGTTATTCGAATCTCCTATTTTCGCTGTGAAAGATTGTCACTCTGGGTTTTTAAAAAAGATCTTTTTTTTCCCTGTATTTCTTTTCCCATGACATATTTCACTGTGACACACAATCAACAAAATCCTGTGGAATGTGTGTTTTATTTGGCAAAGCTGAAACTTATGTCAGCATTGGGTGTCTAAGATCCAGGTTCGAATTATTTTGCGCGATCTCTAGTACCCATGCATCGCCTTGGCAGTGGATTGCATGGTACAATAAAGGTGCTGGTTTAATCAAACCATTATTTAGCTGTAGTCGTTCTACAGTCCTCGGGTTAAGGTCATACTGTCACTCAATACTGTGAATGGGCTGCCGGTTATGAAACTCTGTGCTCAGAATCAGGGAAGCTGTGGTCAAGGGTAGAGTCATAAGTGGATACATGGTTACTACAAACTGCCTTTTATTCAAAGCTTTATCATGTTTCAGATTCCTCTGACCACTGCTCTGTGAAGCCTTATGCTCTACCCAAATACAAGTGATCACAACACAAAATACATAACAGTGGGAACAATCAATATCATAATTGGTATTTTATTTCCTTTGATGTGCAGTGCCTGAAGGAAAAAAAACAACTTAAACTTGGACCATGGTCCAAATTCCTGTGTCATTGGGTTATCACCCTGCTCTGTTTCAAAACCTGAAATATCTTCTGCCAACATTTGAATTTACTACATATGAAATCAACAATCATGACCGTTCCCCTTGGATATTTTCATTGATGATTTTCATGTAACCGTATGTATGAGCTCAGGGACAGCTCACTATATTGACTATAAGCAGGGGAAATCACAATGTATTTCAACAGCATTAAATATTATAAATGCCCTTAATTGGTTGGTTGGATGCATTTTCTCAAGTAAATACTTGAAGCTGCATTCAAAGGGAGGCTTTTAAGTGTATTCAAACAGCCTCTTGTGACCAGTAATGCAGCCCCATTAACAGTATAATGCCAGCATTTTATTTTATGTATGTCTCTTTTATCATGCTTTATTTTTTAGCTATTTGTTTTAATGTAAACTCATGCTATGGTAAATCAAAACAACATAGATAAGCCATTAGATTTCATCAGTGTTTCCTTTTTCTCTGGAGCATTTGTCTGCATTAGACAATGTTCCAATATATCTGTATTTGAAAATCCCATAGAAATGATTCAGCTTGGTTCTATAGTATCACCTTGCTGCCTGTAATGGGTGACTCAGTGTTCTCATTGGGAGCCTCCAGTATAAAATGATATTTGATGCCAATCGGGGGTCATTGTCCTGGTTGGGGTCCCTGTGGTAGGCTGAAAGATGAGGCACTTGGGTTAAAGCAGCAAGTTGTGATGACCTTCGATGAGCAATGAGTTGTGCCACACGTGTGCTGTCTGTTCCAGCAATGTGCATAGTCTCATCAGGCATTTGTGCATGGTGACACCGAAGTCCAGACCGGCAGATTCATTAAAAAAACGCCCCATGTCCTGCACATGATTCCCTTTAACACATGCAGAGGGAGACTTGCATCAATACAAAAGTAAACGTTTCAAACCCTACACTGACTGAGAACATACAGAGATGTAGTAAGTGTGTTCACAACGGAAACTATAGCAATGTTTCTATTTTTGACTATTAGCGGTTTCCTCTGCTGGAAAAAAAAAAGATTGGCAGTTGCCAGCGTTATTAAAAATGAATTGAAACTGTGGGTACAAGAGAAGTCACAGGTGTTGCAGAATTGAGGTAGACTGTAATTTCAGGCTCCAGATTTGTTTTTGTTTTTCTTTTCTCCTCCTCTTATTTTTTGTTTTGAATTTATTTTAACAAGAAGCAAAGGCTCTCTTTGGTGAGTGAAGCTCTCACCACGGGATTATTCGAAGGGGTGATTAAAAATAAAATCAAAGGCATCGTTTCAGAAATGGGATGGTTTTCCCTCTTGCCTCAAGGGTGGTGAACAGCCTCATGAGATATAACATCTGTAGGCCGCAGCAGTCTTAGGGCAGGTATTTTAAAGAGGAAATACTCCCACTTACCACACTGCTTTATTCTGTGCATTTCTAGAAATGCTCTAACAACTGATGAGTTTTGGCATAGTTCCTCTGGGTGTCTGGTCTACTAGTAAGAAGATAAAAGCTCCAGCTGTACTTTGAGTTGGGTGGAATAAATAATAAATAATAATTTATTGTTTAAACCAACATGTTCTGGCGTATGGCCTTCATCAGGGTTTCATTCCTAGTAGAGAGTGCTCCACATTTTTTTTTTAAATAAATGTGTCAAGGCTCACAGAAGTGTGCTTTGCTGAAGCAATTGTCTGACCTGCAAAATGAAAGCCCCTGTTGGCCCCAGTCTTCCGGCCCTTCCCTGTGGCTTACTGTAATGGCTCTGTCTCAGCCCTGGTGGTTGTGGGGGAAACGGCCCAGGATGGTGGTGGAGTAATGGGACCGGTGGGGCACAGCATTCAGTAAGCCCGTGGGCTCTCTCTCACTCCCACTGTACAGCGCAGTGTGGAGATTTGTCCAATTAAGGCAAAGTGGAGAGATGATTTGGCCCTTTCCTCCCTCTCTGTTGGGGGGGTAAGGGGTGGTGGGTGATGGGGGGTTGTGAGTGGGGTATTTACTGTAAATCATGCTTAATCTGAGTTGGGGGGTGGGCTGGGGCAGGGGGAGTAGCTTCGATGGAGCATCTCTATCCACCCTCCTCCTGCCCGCTCTGTGCCAGGAAGATTGTTTTCCAGAGGAGGAAGGAGGTTTGAGGGTCCTCTCTGGTCCCTGCTGAGAATGCCTGCCAGATTGCACCTGAGCCCATCCCAGCCCAGCTGAGTCTCACTGTTGGTGGAGATGTGGGGTTAAAGAGCAGGCTGGGGAGCCAATATGCTGACTCCACTGGAGGTGCTGGTCCTGCAGTATTTGCTTGCATGCTCTATTGTGAATACAGTATGAGGGTGTGTCCAACCAGAAAAGACTCAGGAGGTAGTTCATGGAAAGGAGTTTTTTTTTTTTAAACCCAAAAGTATAACTACAGTACACTCCTTGCAAAAGAAAACAATGCTGTACTTTACTTCACTGGGTGTTGCTGGTTCCATTTAAACTGCAACATGCTCTACCTAAGTACACACCTCACTCTCCTGCCAAATCTGGACAGATACAGTGTGAAATGGTCCAAACCTAATTCTTGTATGAGTATTTCAGAAAACTGTAGATTTTTTCACTGGCAGAAAATATGTATAGCCTAAATAACAAGAGTTTACAGTAATAATTTATTAGCTTAATGTTGGAAAAATGGTGCACAAAACACATACCGTTACAAGGAGTGGCAGGCCTTGGTGTGTTCTGTATCTGGCTCATAAATAATGATTGGGTATGTAGTAGATTTAATGTATTCATTTATACATTTTGCACTTACATGTACATTGAATGTAGCCATTCATTTGAGGCCTACATGCACTTGAAGAAAGTCAATAATAAGTCCATAATGTTGAAGTTGAGACTGTTACATAATTTAAAATAATGCTCCTGCCTGCTCTGTGTGAGTGGGAATGAAATCTTGAGATTTAGTACAAAATGGCATGACAGTCCAGAAGTCTGTCCAGTTCAGCACAGTCAACCTATATAAAAGTATACGTCTAAAGTAAAACACATACAAAATACAAAATTAAATGTAAAAAATCCATATGATTACACAAATGGTTCATCACATATTCCAGTGCTCATGTGGATTAAAGACTCATTTCCTTCAATTTATAATGTAGACAAAGTAACTTGTGATTCTTGGGATTCAGCCTTGGAGTCCTTCAAGTATTGTAACGATATTTTGTTTTTAATATTTTATATTCTGCATTTATTGGTTAAGGCTCGCCCAGCATTTGGGACTCATAATAAATACTATTAGGTATGTTCTGCTGTGCTGAATCTATGAGGTCCCGTTTGACGGGTGTAAAAAAAAAAAAAAAATCTAAGTGGATATAATGTGTTTTCACCGATCAAATATGTAGTTTTGTTTCATCATTATTGTTAATAATGCTGCTTTGCGGATTATAGATGAACTGTAATAGATATAGTATAACTGAACAGAATCATGAATCCTGTTCAGTTATACTATTTTGGATCCTGTTGGACAATTTGTTGCTCGTGTAAATTGCACGTACAATGTGTGAAAGAAGTATATGTGCATGCATATCTGAGAAAAAATTGTGCATTATCCCTGTTTATTGCTGGCTATGACGATCAGCTGTTCTGTATATTTGTCTGTTAGCACTGGGATTTATCTGGTTTGGAATGTAGCTGATGAAATCAAATAGGAAGTGGTGTGTTCATTTCCAGCAGCACTGTCTAAAAGTATGCTATCCCAGAGTGTCCGCCTGTCCCTCATGTTTTTGTACTGCTTATACTGAAGTATGCTAACCCAGACCATCCTCCTGTCCCTCATGTTTTTGTACTGCTTATACTGAAGTATGCTAACCCAGACCATCCTCCTGTCCCTCAGGTTTCCCCCATGGATGCCATGGCAGTGAAGCGCTCTCAGATGTATGGCATGGGCAGCAGCCCCTACTCCCAGCAACAACAGGGCGGGGCTTACCCCAGCCAGCCATATGGATCTCCTGCCTCACACCGATATCCAATGGGCATGCAGGGGAGGGGCCAGGTGGGAATGGGCGCGATGCAGTACCCTCAGCAGCAGGTATGTTATGGGAGTATAAACCTCTCTCAACTCATTCTGCATTCATTTAAATGCCATTGAAGTGTTGACAAAGCTCAGAAAAAACAAGGAATCATTTTTTCCAGTGTGACAGAGATGGATTTCAACTATGTTGTGACAAAGTTTTTGAAATTAGAAGTCTATTGTTCTCTTTATAAAACTATTTTCCCAAGAGCTTTCAGGAAAATTGTCCCATGCTGAGCACTGTATTCTGTGTTTTTCACTACATGTGTCCTGAAAATTGAAAACCAAAATTTGTGTCCTGAATTTAAAACACCATGTTTTGGTTCTTTGTAAAAAGTTGATGAGCATTTTAATGCTCTCTTGTTTTTTTTTTATTCTTTTTTTTTTGGATGAGCCGCAAATGAATGACATTGAGAAGAGGGATATTTTCCTGCAAGTTGTGTTTTTAATTTCAGGCTTCGCCTAAGTGCCAAGCAGAATGGTTCACATTTCCGTCTCTGGCATCTGGATGTGTCACTTGCGTTTGTCAATATTCTCCCAGTAGGTTCACGCAGGAATGAGATGTTTTTAATGTATTCAGTTTTTCATTAGATAAAGCATTTCCAGTCGGTAGTGAAAGGAACTCAATTACCCACAGAGAGCAAAAGGACTATGAGAGCTGCAGTACTGAGTCTTAATTGTTCAGCAATTTCAAAAATGATGGCTTGTCAACCTCATCTCCCAATGGCATCCTTTTTCCTGCAGATCAACACTGCTGTCTGAAAACTAAGACTTTGACACGGTCAGTCGAATTCGCTGTAAATCGCTGCACATTGCCGACAGGGCAAGCTATTCTGGGTGTAGACTGCCTCTATGCCACATTGCTATATTTAGCCAGGGCTGTTGGCTTCAGTCTAATGCATCTCTAGAGAATTGCTGGCATTCACAAGGCAAGGCCGCTGACGTAGACTGTTCGCTCATAAATCCAGTCTGCAGAGAGAGGTGCTCCATGCTGCGGCGAGCCTGAAGCTTGGCTCAATCCTGAGGCTGAGATAGTCGTGAAAAAAATATTTTATTGGGCTCGTTTGCTTACATGCCCATGTATTTTCAAGTGAAGCTTGTTGTGATTATGGTGACACGATAGCAAGGAAAGTATTAGTCTCACAAACGTTTCACTCTTTCACAATTGCTACAAACATACACCAGTTTTAATAAACCACAAACACCAGAGAGAACATCAGAGCGCTGGGATCTATGTATAAATTTAAGATCAAAGTATCATCTCGTCTCAGCTCAAGCCTGTACAATAACAATCCTCACCTTCTTCAGTGAGATGAAATTTGGAATCTGTGGCTCGTATGTTGCTTGTAGAGTGTGTTGAAATTTGCCTTGTCTGTTTCCGTTATCTTCTGTTGGACTGGTTAGAGGAAGCTCATCACTCAGTGGTTCAACTCATGTGAACTTCAACCAAACAACCACTATTCTGTTGGAGGGCTACCTTGTATTTTACCAGTTGTTTACACAGTTGCTACATGTGCAGTTATGTAAAAAAAAAAAAAAAAAAAAAAAAAAGGCTGGTTTGGTAGCATCGAGGCTGCAAAAACATTCATGCAGTGTTAGGCTTAGAGATTTATAAAGGTAGCTCCCAAATGCCAAATGATAACTGCTGTACATGGAGGTACCTACAGCCAATGAAATCTTGTATGTAAATTAGATTGTTGTAGCGTATAATAAAGTTGTGGACTGCGTCGAAGTTGATTTTGAGCAGTAGAACACATACTGCCTGCTACTGACTTTACTAGAACAAAGAACTGTGATGATCAAATTTGAAGGATGTTAAAAGGATTCAGAATTTTTCTTTCATGGAACTTGGTATTTTAATGGAGGATGAGGTAAAATTAATTGGGGGTATATAGCAGGGCCACTGTTTGAAGCCAGTATTGCATAGGTAGATTGACATTGAGTGTTTACCTAGTGAGCGATTACAGTAGTAAAAAAGCACAAAACAAAAAGGAATTCCAGTGCAGGTATTCCTGTGCACTGCGATTAAATGTACTACTGTATATTCAATTTGTTTGGCTTGGTATCCTCAGACCAAAACTGATAAGAAACATGGTTCTTGTTCTTTCTGGAGGGAGCAGGTCTCACATGTTCCACACATTTGGAAGCCTCAGGCCTTCCAAAATGACAATTAAAACAGCAGGCATTAGTCTTTTGAAAGACAAAGACAGAAGAGAAAAAAATGGACACTGGCTTGATATGGTGTCTGATTAATTAAGTCTCTTCCTGTTGCAGAATAGATGAAGTTCCAGAATCGATTATTTAGTAAGAAACGGAACAAGCATTGATGGTTCCTGTGGCCCCGTCTCATTTGTTACTTTAATTACTACTCCTGTTCTTTTTTGGCAAGTCTTTCAATGTTAGAGGGAAATCATGTCCGTTGCCTGTAGAAAAAAAATAATGCTGGCTATGTATGCCTGATGACTCTCAATTATTTTTTTAGACACAGACCGTTTCTTCTAAAAGCATTTTCTGCTTGGAGAGCAATGTATCCTGAGGCACTTAAAAGGTGCAATTATTAAAATTGTTCCAGGCAGGTTGAGAGGAACAGATTGACTTGCTCTTTTTTTTTTTTTTTTTCTTCAAAATAGGTCTCTTATGACAGTGATACAGTGCATTGAAAAGAGAGGTTTTGTTGGACCGGATCGAATCATTTTTCCAAGACATCAGATGTTGAGCTTCAGCTTGTCTAACAAGGCCAATGAGTGCTTCCTACTTAGGTCACATGTTTCATATAACAAGTGACCTACCCATTCTAACAAAAATACAGTACCCTTTGGATACCTTCCGGATTGATCTAGACTGCAGATTTCTGTGTGCCTGATATGGTTTTGGCACTGCTGACTGCCTACCAAGGTCTCCAACTGTCTGTACATTTATGGACAGTTCATAAATTTACACACTTCCATAAGAACGGTCCAATTTTAACAATGTCTGTAAATCCTTAATAATGAATTTCTGTAAAATCTGGCACAATTAAGACACATGCTTTATATATTTCACCTTAAACTCAGTCATATCGTCACAAAAAATCTAATTCAAGATAGGTAAACCTCCTAACTGCCTTGTGTTGAGCATGAATGAACTGACAGATGGAAGACTGCATTGATCGTGCGGCCAGCTAATCAAGGCCAGTTTAAGCTTACATGATGTATATAAATTGCAGAGCATTTTGCTGTTGTATCAAAATGCAGTCTGTTTATTTCAATCAACAGTTCAATGTTAAATTTAGTTACCATTTTGGTATATTACATTTACTTTTGGTAGTTGTATCAGCACATCTTTTTGAGATGCATCTGAATGCCTTTTACTACATCAAGTAACTATGTTTTGGCGCATTGCTGTAGTGAAGGTGACCCAGATTATTTTTGTCTATTGCCTGTAACATGCAGTTTTGAGAGTAAATACAGGGCTGTCTCTGTTCTTTTGCAATTTTTGAAACCATTCCATGGATGGCTTCTGTAAGGTCATACATGGATAAGCAGGTACCAAAATTATATCTTGTGTGAATGGCAGTAGAATGTTTAAATGTGTTTAATTGAAAGCAAAGATGGATTACCATCTCAGCAACCTGAGTTTTAAATAATGTTCGGTTCTTGGTACATAAAAATGTCCTGATAAGTGCCTCTCAAGACATTTGCAGTGACTGATTATGTCAGTTGAAGTGATGGGGAGGGCTGACTGGTGCATGTTCACCTTGCACATGTGCAATGTATTTATTAAGCATGTGACAGGACTCGCGCAGTGTACCCCCCGCACCTTTAACACGTTCTCCCTGATTCTCCCCCTGGATGGCTTACATCAAGAGAATTAGACCTAAATTATCGACATTTATTTTCAGTCAATCAAGTGTTTTTATCTTGAGAACATAAAACTTCTAAGCTACTTTGAGTTTAAATGGCATATAATAATTAAAGCGTTTTGGACGCAAGAACAATGAGATGCTGATTAACGTTAACAGTTCTCATCAGCTCGTCTCACTAAATGTCCAGAAGTGTTTTGTTCGGTTTAGCTGCTTTGGAGTGTTGGAATTAACACAGGATGTGCCAATCAAATACATTTCAGTGCCATCCACTCTTAATACATTAGAAATGAAGAAAAAAAATCTTGGAGTTGAAATTAAAAGTTTTGTTCTTAATTGTCTCAACAGTTGTGCTGTGTAGTGTTCTGAAATTGCCTGTAGTGCAAGAGTTTAGCTACTGGAGTCAAGACGCAGCTCATGTTCGCGATGGGCAGCGTGGCTTTTACTGACTAGCTGTGGCAGGTTTCTCCACTTTCAGTTCAAACCTGTTTTAAGTGGTGAAGAGAGTGAAAGGGACAGAGGAAACACCGTATAAGGGGATACGGACACCCCACTGGCTGCAGCAGTAGAAGGGTTAATGGTGTAATCTCGCCTCATGTGACAGTCAGCGGGGCGGGCCAGAGCGTTCCAATGCTCATAAACTTAGTTGCAGTCAGGAATGTGTGAGGCTTTTCCTGGCAGAAAAAGAATCGAAACCATTTCTCAAAAGTCAGATCAAAGGCTTGAAAGCAGGCCGGAAGAAAGTAAGTGAGACCATCTTAAGTTAATACTGCCGCTGGCTTCTGGGGGGAGCCATACTTTGCAGTTCACAACCTGCTCCACTAGCTGCCTTGGTGAGGGATACGGACTCTGCAACATACATTAAACAGGCTCTGCCATCCTCTCCGCTGGTCAAAGGGGGGCCAAGCTGTCACACCCCCTGTGGTTATGTCCTTCTCTTGAGGTCAGGAGATGCATTGACTCTTGGGATGTGGGTGAGAAAGAGGAGCTCATTTGGAAACTTTAATAATTCCATTTTGATCTGAAGAAATTGACCTTGAGTGGGACTGCCAACATGTCAGTGAGATGGGCTCTAATGGTCTGATACAGAAAAGGACAATCACTGCTTTCTATAGTGGGGAAACTTGTTTGTCAGCTGGCAGTTTTTCTCCCACTGTACCAGTAAAGCTAGAGAGATGTGCATTTTCTCTAGTAATCCTTGAGAGGAGCTCGAACATAGTCTAATGTGATCTGTGTCTGTCAAATCGAGAGCAGACTAGCTCAGGCACCTTGATTCTAATGTGTGCTGAGTACCTCAATTCGGGTGGAATCTTCTTTACTTGTCAATGTGCAAGGAGTATGTAATAAAGATATGGGGTAGCAGTGTGGAATGGTTCTGGAACTAAGGTAACTAGACTCCCAGTTGGGGGGGGGGGTGTTATGAAAAAGGGTGGATTTTGAAATTGGGTGTGGCCATTTTTAAAAGAGTGATGGTCTAAAATTGCAAGTGAAATGTATGCCAAAAGATAGAATATGGAATCAACCTCCCTGTAGTTTACTTTTTTGCCTTGATTTAATGACTTCCTAGGATATTCTCATTGTTTCTCAATGTTCCCATAGTACTTGTGCCCAGAATGTCTTGTGTAATAAGGCTTACAACAGCTGCTTGTTTATTAACCCTGTAGAACTCGGAAAAAGACAGCAGACTATTGCAGGTGGTGCTCAATTAAAGATCGCTTTAAATTTCAGTACAGCGCTTTTACCCCTAATGTCCATGTCAGGTGCACAGTTGTCGGCGGTCAAGACGAGCATGAGAAAACAAGTACAGCGTCGAGTGCTGCTGGCAGCTGCTCTGCTGTTAAATTGTTTGATGGATGGTTGTCTTAACCAAAACTGCTGAGGTTCCAATGTTGTAAACGGGATTGGTAAACCCAGTTATATTCAAAGCTCGATCGCCTCTTTCAAGGTTGCATCAGCATATCCATTTGACTTTATTCACTTGTGTTATTTTTCTGCCTCCTGTCAGTGTTGGTGGAATCAATGAAAAGGGTCAGTTAGTGTTGGCAGAGTGGAATTTGAGTGAAGGTGATGAGTCACATTGCCTCGGAATGTGTGGAAGATTGTGGAATGTGTTTGAGGGGAAGAATTGTGTAATAATGTAAGAGAGGGTTAGAGGTGTGGTAGCCTTTGCATTGATTGGCTGTCTCTCTGCAGATGCCGGCCCAGTATGCGCAGCAGGGCATGGGCGCGTATGGCCAGCAGGGCCAGCCACCGTACTTCAGCCAGCAGCAGCAGCAGCAGCAGCAGCAGCAGCAGCAGCCACACCCACCCAGCCCCCGTACATGCAGCCTCGAGCCCCACCACAGCAGGTAAGACCCGCCTCTCTGAATCATCCATCATGTAAAGACCTGGGCCGATACTCACAGTGCGTCTCAGTACAGGAGTGCTGATCTAGGATCAGTGTAGCATTTTTATATCACAATAGATAGGATTAGTATATAGGCAAGAGGAGATCTGATCAGAAATCAGCTCTCCTGTTCTGAAAACATAACGTGATCTTATGATATACATACATACATATACGCACACACACACACACACACACACACATACACCTTCACCTGCACTATGACTTTCTGTATCCCTGGTGGACCATATGCATGCTCACCATTCCAGTGACTCATCCATTTCTCCATCAGGATTGTCAGGGGCTGTGTTTCACTTTCTTGTTCCCATTCAGTTGAGAAGTTCTGCAGCATTGGCAACATTATGCACCGATTGCATTGATGAGTACCCGATGCATATTTCAGTTTTCTGTTTATTGGCATTAGGAATACAAAATCTAGGCCACTTGTGAAAAACTGTCCAAAACATTTTTTGAAACTGTATTCACATCCTGTTTAGACATCTAGAAAAGGCTTACAAATTGCCGTCCAGATTGTCCTAAAATGTGACTGTATAAAGAGTGCCAATTCTTTTGCTCTCTCCATAACCCCCAAAGGCCACTTGCTGTAATGAAATCCAGCTTTTCTGTCTTTATTAAATCATTGTGTTGGCAGCGCATGTTTAAGGTATAGAGCAGGGCAGTCAGAGTTATTTGTATTCATGTCCAGTAAATAACCTGCAGGGGAGTCTAGAGGAAAAAAAATCTACCCTGACCTGTGGGTAACCCCTTCAGCTCATTTGGTTTACAAACATGCAGTGAGAGGAGTGTGGCGTGTGGAATATATCCAAAAATGGGGTGATTTCAGTCGATGTAAGATGTTGACCTTGTGTAGAATTCTCTGGGGTTCCAGTGTAATTTCTGAGGCAAGCATACGAATAGCTGACTTGATGCTCATATTACCAAACCTGTCTCGATTCCCAGACCCTTAAACGTATTCGTTTTTATTCAATTTTCAAGGAGGCAAGAGTGACGGGTGATGAGGGAAGGGAATCTTTACTTTTTCCAGTGTGCCACTATAATCAATTTAAGAGGATTTAACTGAAAAAGGGGAAGGAGACCCTGACCCCTGCTATCACAGGTACAGCAGGGCAGCAGTAGCTGCTTTAACACCATTCCTGTAAAACAGACTCATGATGACCTTCCCCTGTACTGAAAGATCCATGCAGAACCAGGTCATGGCAGAACTAAGCTGGCCTTGGGTGGCAAGGTTTCTCATTTTTAACTGAATTTGGGGGAAGGAGAATCTGTTATTTTTCAATTACTAGACCATTGTAGATAAATGATCAAAGTTAGGAAAGGTAACCGTTTTTTGGCACTTTTCAATGAAAGTAACAAATTCTCACACAACTTTTGTATTTCATATGGAACATGTCATTGTACCTTGCCTTCATTGCAGGTGCTCATCAAGAATATTTTTCAAAATGTTGACTTGACTTAAACTTTTAATTTAGACAGGTTACAAGTGTTATAACTTAATGCTCTCTTCCAGTCTTTCAGTTCTCCTGTTATGCAGCTAGCGATTTGCTGAAATGGATATAAATTCAAATTTCACACTTAAGACACAAACCAGCTAAGCCTACAAAGAACAGACTACTGCTACAGCTTAGCTTAGCTTAGCATTTGGATGAAAGGCAGGTCTTCCTCATTCAGCACATATCATCACCAGTTTCCAGCTAAAAATGTTTTTTGCAGCTGAGTGTCCATTGAGCTGTTATCTCTCCATAAACTAGAAATGTCCAGGTTTGTGTGCCTTTCTTGTATGTGTTTTCTGGCTTTACCCTTAAAATATTTGGACAGATTAAACATTTGGCTGAGATGGTGAAAGTTACCATGTTATATTTAAGAAGCCCTTTAGTATTTCTGTCCAATCAAAATAACCTGAGATAAATGTTAATTATTTTTAACATTACTTTTGTTGATATAAGCCTTATGGCTCTTTATCTTACGCATTGCTTGGGGTTGGAATGCTCAGAGCATGTTTAGCAAGTTGTTCAGTCAGATGCATTGTGTGTGTACTGGATGCAAGTCAGAATTCAGAAGTGTGTAGATGGACTTAAACTCACATGAAATGAAACTTTCCTTTTCCTTAATTTAATTCAAAATGTGCAAATTTTTGGAGGAAAAAATGCAAAGTTGTATTTGTTCCTCAAAGAGTAAAAAGAGTAGCCCTCCTCCCTCAAATAGATTGTGGTTAGATTGCTTCTGGGATGAGGTGTGTATATGAAAAGAACCGCTCTCATTATAGGTTGAGGAATGAAGAAAAATTCTGCCTTGTTGCCAAATGTCCATTTGGGGGATTTCTCTGAGAACATGAATGTAGCTTTGGGCCAAGCCAAGGCCTCCACCAATCTCCTCCCTGTCATCGGGGCTGAAGTAATGGGTCACATTACTGAGGGAAGGCCGTTTTAGGCCTTGAATCAAACATATTTCCAAGGGCCACATTTCCTCCAGAGGTGAAATTGGTTTTGGCGGAAGATGAGCCATACCTGAGAATCTGAGGAAAGAACGACCCTGTTTATTTTCTCCTCCATCGAACCTTAGTCAGAGGAGCAGTTTGACCCGATTAGGGACTATTCCAAAGGGGCATTCCTACTCTACCCGGTCGTAACAGGCTACTGTTCTCCTTGACAGATATATATGAGATTTTTGGTATCTCATACTGCTCAATTAATGAGTTTCTCTCAGTTTATCAAACCTCTCCCTGAGGACGATAGTTTCACTGGCTGTTTATCAACTTTCTCCCAGAGGAGTGGGTTGATATCTCTGGCTGTTTGGATTATTCTCTCCCCCTCATTCAGGTCTTTTGTGGGTCACAGCTCTGGTGAATTTGTTACATTTGTCATCCTCAAGTGAAGGACCAATACTGATCTATAAATTAATCAAAATATGTTTGATTAAGCAATAGTTTGTGCCTCATTTTTGTAATCTAGAGCTATCTGAAATCTTTAGATTCTTGTGGATATGATGAAAGATGGAGAAATTACTTGTAGTGCTAAGAGAGAAAATACAGTTTTTCTGCATCGGTCCTTGGAGGGGCAATCGACTAGCAGCAATTTCTTAATAATTTTTCTTTAGCCTGAAAACTTATTTTTTATATCATGAATCAGTCCCAAAACCTCTGAACCAAAAAAGTCCTGAAAATGGAAATGTCACCCAGTTACAGTCTTTTGTGGTATTCTGTTACTGTATGCCTGTAAAACTGTTGATTTTTCCCCCCCTGTAAAAACATTGAATCCTTATCCTAAAATGACTTCCTTTACTTCATTGAGTAGTTAGTTCTGTGTTGAACAACTGGTGAGGTGTCTGTGAGGAAAGCAAAATGAGTGAAATATTTTCATTGTAAGGTCACACGCTTTCTGAAAAACTACTATGTCCCTGATGTGATTGTGTGATTTGGATTATATGCAGATTGAGCTCCTTCCTGTAGCATTTAAGGGAGGGGGCGTGTCTGCTCTGAGTGAGACTCTGGAGCGCTCTGGCCCACTTCCACCTCACTCTGTCATTCCCTGTGTTCACATTGACTGCTTCCTCTATAACCCAAGATTACTTCCGTGTCTTGTCTGTTAGTGTGAGGTGAGCTTTTTACGACCTCCTGGAAAATTTCAGAGCGGTGTTCTGCTACGGAGAGCAGATTTTCTGGATGTATGGCAACAAAAGCACACAGTTATAGCTATTCATTCTCTCTTCAAAACAATGTTTGCAGTCTTGTTGAGGACGTATTATGTGTTATAACAATTAATTGCACTCTAGTTATGCCACAGGGCCTTGGGAAGGATAGCTGATCTTTCAGCATCATGAATGATGTTTCATTTTATTTGTCTCTTGTCTCACTTCTGTATTCTGTAGCTGCATTGTTGTATGTTAGTGATTTAGGCCTGAGTGGTGTTTGAGTAATTGGGCCCTGGGATTATTGCTGAGCAGTGGGCCTAATATTTGTGAGGCAGAATTTCCTACACATCCACCTCCACACAGTCCCATGTAGTTAATTCCATCCCAACCCCCTGAACAAGATCACTGCCTTCAAGACTCTGTCCTTCACCCGCAAGAGCAAGAGCGACATATTCACTTGAGCTTGGAGATGTGGGGGAGGAGGGCCACTCGAAGTTCACTGTTATTAATTGGTCCCAATTTGAATATCAGCAAAGGACTCTTAATTAACTGCATAATTATGACATACTGAATGGGGAAGGATGAGGTGGCAGGAAATGAGAAAGGGAGGGGGTGCATGCACACCATGGAGATAGCTGACCATATGACCTGTCTATGTGAAAGGTTTCAGCTCTGTAATTTGCAGTAGCTGCTTTTGATTGTACTGACCTTTTAAATGTCGCTCCGGATCTCATTGGCTGGAGGATTACCCAGCCACTGGAAATGACTGCTGCCCTCTGATTGGAGTGGCCTTTTGAACTGTGTAACGTAGGAAAGGGGAAAAGCTCATTTGAAATTCCATCATTTTAAGTCCAATTCCTTTGGCCTGAGGGCTTCATTCTGCTTCTGGTTACTGTTGAATGAGATTCTTTGCAGTATTTAAAGATTTGAATCCCATTCCATTATTTTCATGTCTATGTATGTGAAAGAAAGGGGTTCTTGGAAACATCTCCTCTTAATGTTTTTGTACTTATATATATTCTACCTGCCATGATTGGGGCTGTGTTATCTTGTTAGAAACTTGCTTCCATATTCATAAAGTGTGTTGGAGTAGGAGTTTTGACCTAGAATCAGTTTTGCCATTTGGTGCATAATAAAAAATGGTTAGGATATAGTCTTGGGATACCTGAACCCAGGTCAGCATTCCCACTACATTGATGAATACAGTCCCAGTCTTCTGAAGAGCTGTCATCTTACAAACTACCCACTCTTTACACCCTGAAAATACTGGTGTTTCTCTGCAGGTGGCCCACATTGTAGCTTACCTGTTATATGAACCACTTTGCCTCACAAAAGATGTGTTTAAACGCCTGTTTTTTTTATTACAGAAAGAAACCAAATACTGAATTGAGGAGTCTGTATGTGGGGACTTGTCACATTCCACTCATTTCTGTGAATTGAGTAGTAAGTCAGGATGCCAGGCTATGGCCTCCAGCTCTTGTAATCTGTGTTGATTTGCAACATTATCAAATTAGAATGAGCTGCGTTGTTTCCTTGGCAACTATGCTCCAGCTCCACATGGCTCCACATTGTTTGATATTCAGCCACTTGCAGATTGCATTAGTACTGAAGCCACCAATGGACGAGCTGCAAGTAAAGATTTTTTTTTTGTGGTTTGTTGATAAAAATATGGTTGCTCCATAAGGTTAACATCTGCAAATAATGCTTTTAAATTCACAAGTGCAAATCTGCTCCTCCTGTTTTACAATGGGGTGTTATGGTAGCTCCATTCTGCTGTTTTTGTCCTTGCTAAAACTTAACTTACCGTCACGCACGCACACACACACACACACACACACACGCGCGTGCGCACACACACACACACACACACACCCATGCACAGTCGATGACAGACACGGATGAGCCACGTAGTTGAATCTGAAACGACTGGCTTTAGGCCCCCGGGATGTGCCAGGGTGCAGGGGCACTTTTAAAGACATGCAATTAAGTTTAATTTTTAATGAATATTAATGGCATTAGCAGCAGAGATTTGGTGGAGATCTGCATCTAAAGGTGTCGGAATGACTAATGTATTTGGAAGAGCGTGGAGAGCTCTCGGAGCGAAGCGCCCGTGCGTTGACACGGACAACGCGGCTGACGTGGGAGAGGGCTGAGGGAGGGTGGACGGCTTTGGGGATTAGGTTTCTAGTAGGAGTCATTTTTCAAGGCTGAGGCCTTCCAGTAGTTTGCATGAGCTCATACATTTATGAATGTGTTTCTTCCTACCTCAAACAGGAGAAAGCGCCCACATCTCCCGCTGTCACTCACATCCCTTGGTGTTGTGTGGACTAATATTATACAACTCTGTTTGTAAATCTAAAATAATTTTAAACCACTTGGAATTTACATATCCCTTGTGAACTTTGCACAAATGATTTCAGAGTTTATCTTGTCACATGGCAGTAGGTTTTGAAAGGGCAGGGATACTGGGCAAATTTGTAGACTTGTGTGTAATGGCTGAGATTAGGCTTTGCCAGTATTTTTTGTACTGTGTTGTATTATTCAGTGTAGGCTGTCCAAATGGGCCCTAGTATTTCAACTAAAATTTGATGATGCTACCAAAAAAAGCAAACAACACAAGCTGTGTAGAGACATTTTGTGCGCTACAGGGTATTTCGATTTCAGCACCTCCCGTTGACTTCTCTGTATGTGCATTCAAAATTTAAAGTCACAATACACTTGTCATTTTATAGCATCACAGAATGTATTTTCACCTTGCCCTTTTTTCCTTTTGTTATAATTTTTAGCCTTACAGCTTTCTTGACAAAGTGAAGTAGCTGACATTATCGTGCGATAGCTGGAATGCGGCAGTTCCCACAGTCAAAGCAAAAGTGGGTGATGATGTCATAATCTGACTGTAAACACTGGCATGAGGCTGACCTCTGTCTGACCCAGATATCACAGCATTCTGCTTGAGTAAACACACGTGCCTGACTGAGTTTGATTTTAGCACCAGGAGTGCGATTCCCCCCCCTCCCCGCTGCTGTGCCATTGCATTGGCATGTGCTAATCGAGGTGGTGTTTGTGCACATAATCATTTATTTCACAGGGGTGTCTGTATGAAGACGTACTTTCTATGTTTGTTTACTGTTGGAAGAAGTACAAACTTTTATTGGGAAGTGTTATACAGCGCTGTTTGTTTCAGAAGATTTAATGGCCATTAAGATTCAGGGCCCTTTGCCAGTACGCATAGCTTTGAAGAGAAACATAGACTGTGGAGTTGGCGCAAATCCATTTCTTTTCAGAAACCTAAATACGGTTGTTTGTTTTGGCATAAAGTGGTGTTGTCACATGCAGATTCATGTACATGTGGATTAAAAAAAAATTACCCATTGAATTTATGACATAAGTGACCCAGCTGCAGGAGGAAAGCCTCTGGTTTTTGTGTGTAATTGAAAAATGGCTGGAAGTGGGTGAAGATACAAGCACATTGGTCCACCCCTGCTGTGACAGGCTGATGTTAGCCAGTTATGGAATAGCCCAGACCAGGCAACAGAAAAGGAATAGGCTGTATATTACACCGGAAGGTTTTGTAAGGTCTTGTATGCCATAACATTGCTTCTTGCAAATAGACATTTTTTTGTTTAAGAAGACAACAGGCAGTCCACCCTCTTTTTGTGTTTTTCTGTATTTGTATTGTAGGTCATAGGAACGTTGAGAATGAACAGAAGAAGAGCGTGGGAGAGTTTAGAAAGGTGCCTGAACTGGGATTCGCACCCCAGCTATTCAGGGGTCTTTATGTGGGATTACCCACCGCTACAGACTGCATCACACGATTCGGCCCAGAAATGTTAAAATGGCACAACCAAAAATATTTTCAAGTGACTGCGTACCTATGTACATTTTCAGCAGTTTGTAGTCGAATTCTATCTGATCACCCTAAAAGCCCATTTGGAATCAGCGTATCCGGCTGTTTCCCTGCAGAAAACATCCATGTACTAACCAATCCTGCTAAGAGGAGAAAAAGCCAATTTAATTCTGTTCTCCAGGCTATGCCCTTTTACCAGTTCGCTAACGTGGCAAGAGTGAACTGTGTCTGCTGCATGCCGTCTTGGGTGTTCGTTGTCAGAAGTTGGGAACCAGACTGCCGGTGATAGGCCACAAGTCATAACACCTCACCTACATCAGCACATCACGCTCCAGTTCCACTGTCTCAGAAATGCCTTGGCTGACTCGCGCTCTCAAAAAAGATTGCTGTTTTGTCTGCTATCTGTTTTCATGATCTGATCATGCAGTATGCTTGCCTATTTGGCACAGAATGGAGCTAAGAAATCCAGTTTATTATGTATTAAAATGAATTGTTTATTTGGTTGCCAAAGTTGGTTGGATTATAAAATATATGCAGGCCAATGTTTTATTGACAAATGTCCATTTCCAAGGCACATCAGGCTGACTGCGGCTGACTCTGGCCAAGCTTTGACGGGCTTTGAACCAGTCAAGGCGTCTCCTAATGAGAGCTGACAAACACAGATGATGAAGGCACCCCAGACCGATGTTGTTTATTATGGTTGGTTGGGGGGGAAGCATGTCTCGCCAGTGTGTACGGATTTACGAACAGAGAAAACGTGTTTAGAATTGTCCAGCCAGTGGGTGAGCGTGTTGATTATGTCTGGTTATGAGCCACAACAATGAGCTTAGTCTGTGGGCTACAGAGACAATGACATTGTGCTGAGTGGTGTGGTCCTTTTACGGATCCAAGAGACCCTGCCCAGTGTTCACTGCTTTGCCTGCTGTTTGCCACCAGGACAGTCCACTAGTCAGGAAACTCAGACTGTAATTACCACACGTGACCATTTTTCTCATTAAGAGCTGTGCCCAACAGCAATCCATAACTACCGAATGTCGCTGCCTATTTACTAAACATGAGAGCTGTCAGAATGAGCCATATGGAGATTTCCATGTCTGATGTTCTCACTTCTGATTTCAACCAAACACAGCCATGAAACCGAATGAATTGAATAATCTATTGATCTTTATTTTCCCCTGATTGGTGCCCTGACCCAACCTCTCTTTCTTCCCCCCACCTATCGCTCTATCTCTTTTTTCTCTAGGAGGTTCCTCAGGAAACCTATGGGAACAGAAGCCAGCCTGCCATGCCTCCTGGGAAGCCGAACCATGAGGAAATGGGCCTGGTGCAGCAGGAGAGACCCTCCAGTCTTCCTGTGAGTGCACTCACTTCACACTCTACCATGCCAGAGAGCCCTAGTCACTGTGACACACACGCATACGTGCTCAAGCATAGGCATACACACAAAAGCATGCAGACACATGCACGCAGTCCCTGCTATATACACCCAGCAAAACCCATGCACAAAAACCTTACAATATGTGCGTTTTTGTGACATTTTATGTTTTTAAATTTAAATGTTAGGTTTTTGCAGTATTTTTGTTCATTTACATGCACCATTCAAACTGATGCTTAAAGTAGGGATCCCAAAATAATCTAAGTAGGAAAAAAGTAATTGATTTTCTGTAATTAAGTGTTTGTACCAGGCTGACAGGTTCTATAAAGGCATGTTCTATGTAGCAACGTGAGCAATCCAACATATTGTGATTAGTGATTGCCTGTGAAACACAGTATATTATTAGTATTAATGATAATAACATAACATTTAAAATGCCGCCTTGCAGCACATTCTGATAGGCAGCAGATAAAGGAACATGCACCAGTGAAAACTGAGATGAGGTTAAAATCAGCAGACCTGGAGTATGGACACTGCATCAGTTTCAGCTCTTACTCAACAGTATGCATAACATTTGGAACAAAGCTAAGTAATAAGTGTGTTCCTCTCAGCCCAAGTTAAGATTTCGTGCTTATTTTCGCTCTGTTTTCACATCATTCTCATGGTATCTGCAAGAATACAGTCCTCTTATGTTGCTGCAGCATCACAGCAATGTCGTTATGACAGTGTTATGTAATTTTTTGATTTGCTTGGAGAAATCAACAAATTTCTTTGCACATCCTGCTTTTCAGCGACGAAAGGGACAGTCTACACATCTGTAATGTTTTGTATTTGCAAATGTGTACTGACTAAATGTGTGTGAGGAGAAAAAAACAGCACAATCAGAGAGGAAAGCAGCATGGAGCGAGGGCCTCGCTACAGCACAGTCTTCTCCTGCTGCAGCCCTCCTTCTGCTGTTCTCCTCCGCTTCCTGAGCTGTCAGCAGCGGATTGGAGGAGAGGCATGTCAGTCAGAGGCGGGCCTAGAGCATACCAGAGCCAATCAGGAACCTCTTGCACCAAGGCAATCTGTTCCAGAGGGCAGACCGTGTAGACTTTACTGGTCATTTCATAGCTAATGGCCGCGTTTAACCATTACATTTAAATTACAGTTTTGTTTCAGCTGTGCCTCCTACGCAAGCAGAAAAGGGCAAGTTAGATGAGCTCTCGCTACACTAAGCACTGGGAAAATAGATTTTCTCCCTCTCCCCCTCCCTCTGAAAGATAGAAATCTTTAAGGATGTAGACTTGAAGAGTAATTGAGGATATTTTGTGAAGTCAAGCATAACAGCAAAGGTGCTCACCGGGGAATTTCAGAGCTAGGTTTTGGCTCAAAGTGTAACTTGGTTTGATTAGATTGTAGCATCGTTGGTTGCTCTCAGCTTTCTGAGATTAGGGGAGTGCAAAGACGCCCGGTTTCTGCACCCTGGTATCTGTAAACTGTGCTCATGAAAGGATTTTGTAAGTTAAGATTGCATTGATGTGTCAGCCTGCCTCTGAAGTGTCAAAGCCTTGGGTAGATGGGGAGATTTATTTGAATTCAGCTGCTTTATTCCTTACCCTGCCTCTGGGCCTTTAGATATTGGATCATTTCCAGCTGTACGTATTAGGTGGAAGATTCTGATCTGAAAGGTTTTTTTTTTTTTTTTTTTCCGGAGTCTCATTTGGAGCATGTGGGTTTAAAGAAAATAAAAATCTGTTTTTTTTTCTTCTTCCTCGTTATTTGCTTCGTAGACGCTTTCATCGGGGGATGACTTATCATGATCAGAATTTTACACAAGTTTAACTTTGTGTTACCCTTAACTATCAGAGACTTAACTAATACTCCACATGCTAGGCATAGAGAAAGGAATAATTTGTTTGGAGTTCCCTGCTGAGAGCGTGCTGGGACATGCACACACGTACACACACACACACACACACACTAGATACAGGCTTTACCATGCCCTTTCTGTTACATGCATGTTAATACGCACACAAGCATGCACACTCGACACCCCTATGACAGACAATATACATCAGAAATAAAACAAGAACACACTAGCCTCATGTTTATTCAGGGACTGTCTGTTATGCCTTGTGTCTTTTAAATGGGGAAAAGTTGCCTCGATGGTCCTGTTCTGGACGAATGGTGAAGTTCTTCTTCAATGTAATACAATAATACAATATAATACAATGTAAGGGAAAATACACCAAAATGTGCTTAGAGTACTTTTATTTTGTGAACAGTTTACAATAGCTGGTCTTTTATTTTGTTGTCCAAAGGCTGTTATTTGGTAAAGCATTTTTTTGTCTTGGGTTGTGGGTGGTGTGTGTGTCCTGCCAACCTGCTTGACTGTATCCTCAGCAGTGATCCGTCAGCTGACTCTCTGAGACATGGGGCGATGCTTGCTGTGCACCTGCAGGCAGTCAGGCACAGTCTTAATTAAAAGTCAAGAGAAGCCACCAAGACATGTGCGTGGACACGCATGCGTACGTGTGTGTTGGCACACGTGTGCGGGTGTGAGTGTGGCATCTGATACTCTTTCCTCACCTGCTGCTCTACTGAGTGAGGCGAAGCGGGTGACACCCCCAGTGGTCTAAGTAAAATTATCCAGCCTGCGTAGGCCTGCATATGTGATCGTGGCACAGCTGAATCCCCCTGGGGAAAGCACTCAGTGGTACGGTCCATGTGGTAACCTTCCAGGATATTTTTATAGCTTATCATCAGCTGCTAGCCAGGGCCTGAGCGGAATATTCTCACCACTCCCCCTGGCTGTTGGGAGTCTGAAATTACATCCGTCTTTCAAGTCAGGGGCACTGTTAATGTTGCCATGGTGATGGGATGGGTAATGGCCTCAATATGCATGAAGGAAGAGCAGTAAATTTTCCTGATAATGTTATTATTTTTAGTCACAGGATTTATTATTTCTGTTGTTATTGTAACAGTATATCGTACTTACATACACTCACTGATATTTTGTGACTTATGAATTCTTTCAAAAATTAAGGAGGGCCATAACTGGAATCCACAAAATCCATAAGGACTTGAATAGCACTAAGGACTGTAGCAAATACCAAATCCAGTACATCTACATCAGTTTCAATGTCAGATGTGGATGTAATTACATGAGTAAAATTAAGAATAAGATTACAACTTACCTTTTAACCTTTATTATTTTATCCTCAGATGAATCTGACCATGTTATCACATGCCTGCTTTTAAAAGCATGACATTGAAGACTGGAGACACACTGTTGTGTGATTGGTGTGTAGCATTGATGATATACCCTTTGAACCTCATTGATAGCAATGATGTCATACATTTTGAAAAATAAATAATTGAAAACTACATAAAACTAATTTAGCTGTGCAACTGTATTGAACAGAGCAGCAAGTTCACAGTAAGCAGGGTTATCATTAATGCATGAATTTATTTTGTTTCCTTATTTATCCCATTTACAGCTGCTGTTTAAATTTGCTTGCAAGTAATTCAGGAAAAAGTAAATTTTTCCAACTTATCTTTTATATAAAATAGTGCACAGGATATATTTAATGCATTCATTTATTTACTAATTATTTTTCAATGTCCTGTAGGTACATGTTTCCGTTCTGATTATATTTGCCTCCGACAATCCTTTACATCTTTCATTTTTGGAGCCTCATTATGGGATCATACATGTAGGTACTATTGTGTGAAAGGGGAAAGTAGTAGTCTTGTGTTTCCATGTCATTTCAAACAATGGCAGCTCTATATGGCTTCCACAGAGTAAATGCCTGTACACATTTATCTGGCTTCAGGAAATGAGCTACTGCTGCAGAATCTGACAAACAAATGGCCATTTTTTCCTCTGTAAGATTCACCAGCTTTGAATCTGCATGATTAAAAAAAAATAATAGTAAGGCAATGGAGCAGCAGCTTGTCTTTCAACTTCACAGTCCAGGGTAAGTAATAAAGTTTAGGTCTCCATATTTCAAACGCACTGTGTAATTGTGGGTGTAGGGAAGGCACAGCACTGTCAGTGTTTTTCTCATTTTCTGAATCATCTGCTTATAGCTGCAAGTTTAAAATAAAATATGTAACATAAAAACTTTTATCTATTTGTCCTCAGCTGAATGTCTGTATGTATGCTCTGAAAATGATTCATACAACTTCCCTAGCAGTTAATATTTGCTTCCATTTGGATCTATTGGCAAATGCAGTCTGTGCTACTAAGATGTTCACCCAAACTCCCAAAGCCCCTCACCTTTTACCATCCTACTCTCTGATTGGATCAGAGTTTAAAGGGTCATTACTAATGCCCAACCAAGATTGACATGAAGAAAATTTGGCTTCCTCTTCCCTGTGAAAAATCTTTCATAATTTTGCAGGCCAAAATTATATTGCCTAAAGTTGAATAGATGTGTTCGGCAAATAAGGCTGTAAGTACATTGCCACCATCTTGCCGGATGATCCAGAAGAGGGTTCTGCTGTAATTTCCAGAACTGCTGCTTTATTTGCATGTGCTTTATGTGTCTCAGACTTCTGCGTGCTTGCTGTGGTAGGATCAGTATAGTCAGGACAGCTGCTGTTGTATTGTAATTTGGTGGGCATGTCACCAGCCATACAAATGCCACACTTAACAAGTTTCAGACACAGACATGCTAGCAAGTTGTTTGTTGTGTCATCTCATGTGTACTGCAAGGCAATTTGTTATTGCACATAGCATCGTGAGCAATGCTCCTGCAAAGCGTACGCTCTTGTCAGTGTCAGGCATGTATGGATTCAGACTCCGCTCAGAGAATCCTCACTAAAAATGGTGTATTTGGCCGAATCTGGAACCAAATCCTGGATTCATTGCATCTTTTGTAACCGAGAGTTAAGGAATGTGGAAAAATGCCAGAAAACTGGATTGCATCGTTTGGATACCAGAAACATGACATACTATTTTGAAGCATTAAATTCAAATCGCTTTTGCTGCGTGCTTCCAGCAGATCAGCGCATCCGAGCGTAACCCCAGGTTCTTTAAGCGTCGCGCTTTAATTGGAGAATGGCTGTAAAATCTTACACGATGTTAAACTTACAAGGGCTGCATGTTTATCTTCATTCTCTTTTTAAGTGTAATCGAATTCTCCTCATTCGCAGCAGAAATGTAAACAGGAGACGGTTAATGGGCAGAACCGGGGTGCGTTAATGCACAAACACGCAGCGCGCCTTCCTCGGGAATACCGACAATAAATCACATGGTATCACTGAAACCGTTTTAAATATGCATGCTTTGAACAGCCGCAGTTTTAAATCCTTTAAGAAGCATTTAATTGTCACCCCAGAAGGCATGGCGTGGGCTGCCTCCTCAACTACAGAGCCAGACCGGTCTTAATGGAGTGACGAGGGCCCACCTCGAAGGCACACGCTGCACTAAGAACATTATCGATGGAGATAAAGCAGCTACCTGCACTGGAAAATGGATCCTGTTTAATCTCGAGGAGGTTGTGTTATGTTTTAAAGCTTGACCAAAAGTGTCTTTGTTGGGTTTTTCCCACTCTATAGTGAAAAGCCATTGTTTACATTTATTAATAATAGTGAATATCTATCCTCAGCATTTTTGTGTGTGTCTATGTCTACATATGCACATAGGATATATGTATGTATAGATTATACTACGTGCTCCGAGAGCAGCACCAGGTGCAAAAGCCACCAAGAGTTGTCTAATTCAATGCAGTCTAACTCAAAGGTTCTTTGGAATTTGCCTTGATTGCTCAGTGTTGTTTAATTTCCTATGGGTTAGACCAATAGTTTCAGGCATCAGCTTTCTCCCCTTTGTCTTGCTGAAAGGGTGGGGTTGGGGAGGGGCCACGTGTGCTGTGCTGTGACAGACTCTGCTGACATCATGGGTTGACGTCACAGAGGCCCTGTCCCAGTGTCCCTTAGATGAGCATCAAGTGACACCCTCTAGGTGGCCCTCTGAGTTTTGGGTTTTGTTTGCCCTCTCAGAAAAGCTCCTTATGGTGCTGTATTCTGGCTTCCAGCCTTTCCACTGCAGCACTGGGCTTTTGTACGGAGATGTGTTATTAGCAACAAATTAGACTGTTGGACCACAGCCAGGAACCCGCCCGGTGGCCTTTTGGTGTGTGTGTGCTTCTCTGTGTCTGTGTGTATGTGCATGTGTGTGTGCGCGCGCATAATTGTATGTGTGATTGCCGTGTGTAGACCCATTCATCAGCATTCAGTTGTATCTCTTGCTTTACAAAGACCTCTCTTTCCTTCAGTCTTTCTCTCCTCTCTCAAGTCAGGGGTGAGGGAATGCCTTTCTCATATTTACAAACGGCACAGATAAGTCATAACAAATGGTGTTAATCCAGTCTTGGCCAGAGTTCAGTATGTAAATAAATTCCGTTATGCAATAGTGCAAGACCTGGTGTTTCTACAATGCTGACAGAGCGGGCTCCCCCAGTCCCAGAGAGGGTAGCAGTGTGGCCCTGATTTTTGGGAAGCAGGAGCAGAAAGAGTACACTTAGTTTAAGATTTGTGTTTAAAATGGAGCCCCACCCCCACTTCGAACACCCTTAACTTGTTGGTAGCTGAAATTTAGGGACATTTAGCGGGACTCCAGAATGTGGCAAGGGCTATTCTAGTGCCCATATGCCCTTCTTTCTTGGGGCAGATGTTTGAGACTAACGCAGCTTAGTCCAAGGCCTCAGTAATGTGGCAGTGTAACACAGACCCAAATACAACATTTGGAAGAATCTACTCCAAACAAGGTTGTTCTGATCACTCTGGTGATCACCTTCATTTTCTCCCCGGCTTTGCTTTCTTTGACTATCAAGCACAAACCTGTGTAGCAGTGTGGGTCTCTTTGGCAGAGCTGCACTGTGGTAAAGACAAACTGAGGTGACAAAGTAGAATGTGGCTACAAGTTAGACCCCACACGGCAAACCCTCGGTTTTTCAGCAGGTCTGTTGGCTGCTGGTAGAGGCTGTAGTTTTATAGGGTGTGTTTCAATCCCTGATGGGGCAATTGTCGGGAAAGGCGAAGGTCTGAAGATATTAACACAACAAATCATTCTGTCATTCTTGCGTGCCTTTGTCGCTTGGGACAGGAATTCCTTTTTCCTTTTGTCTAGTGTTGAGTAAAAATTGAATATTGATTTTTCCTTCTGCTGCTGTTATTGTTTGTTGTTTTCAGTGTGTATCATAGAAAATTGAAATACTTTAGAAATGTATTCTGTTGTAATATTTTTTCCTTGATCATCTAAATTGCAGTGGATTCTGGCTGGCTGTGTGTGAATGTGATCAGTCTCAGATTCACACAGTAGCAATTGCAGGGAAGGCGTGTGTGGGTGCTGGGGGGAACGATCCTGTAATTCAGTTTGTCTTGTATTTCTTTTGTTTTACATCTCACTCAGCTTGACCTCACAGAGACCCGGCTACTTCAGGAACAGCGTCTGTGTATGTGTTTGTGTGTGTGTGCGTTTGTGTGCGCGTATAGGTGTATATATACACATGTGCAGGTGTGTGTTACAGTAAATAAAGTTGTTTTATGAACTCACAGGTAGTGGGAGCTAATTCAATAGGAAAGCATGAGGGAGTCTCGTTGAGTGACAGACCGTTTTGGTCTTTCTAAATTAGGGTTTCGGCAAGAGACAAATTTTCATTATTACTCCTCCATCCTGCACCATCAAACATGTCACCCGGCTGCCTTTATGATTTCATTAGGGCTTTGAGCGAAACCATACCTTGTGTTACTATAGCAATATCCTGTTTTATTCAGGCAAAGAATATTAACCAAATATGATGGACCCCAAATATATTCAGGCTGTAGACAAACTATAACAAAAAAGATGATTTAGTTGAGGAAATGCAAGTGCAGTGTACAGTCAGTAGTTTTTTCATGAATAAATAAAAATGTGTAAAAATTTAATAAGACTGCAGAGCAACAACATGTATTACAAATAACTCCTTTTTAAATGCTGATCAGATTTCCTCAGACATTATCATCTAAAAATAAAATTCAGTAAATGTATTCCTGCATCAAGATTCTCTCATCATGAAGTTAATAGAAGCTTCTGGAACTTGGAATTTCAAAAGCCTGCAGCACTGGGATCCTGTTCACTTTCAGGAGCCTGGGGTACCAGGGGTGATTGCATTAGCACAGATACTGTACATGTTTGCTCAAATCCCCCTTACTGCATTATTCTATGACAACTGAAGACATTTATGGGCAGCTCTGGGGCCATGCTCCATGAAAATCAGTGTGTGTTTTTCAAGTTCTATGCATTTCTGTATAATTTTTGGCGGGCCTAAGGGATCAGCTTAGCCTGAATCATCCCCAGTTACCATTGGACCTGTGGACAAATCCACTGTATGCACTATTCTGTAATACGTCTATTCCCACTATCAGAGAGGGTGTCAGTGTCAGCAGCTACTGGCTTTGAGCCCCTGTATGTGATTTTCCACCTGAAGTCAGCCACATCACAACTTTCGACACTTAGGTAGTGGGTGGGGGTACTTCCTGTCATGGGATGGTGGACATGAATTGCTGACTTTTAAGTAAAAGTGGAATTAGAGAGGAGTCCAATTCCTAACACCACGCCCCCTCGAAAGCAGGTAGCTTTTTCACCTTCCACAAGTTATAGGTGCCCCAAATATCACAGCTGTTGTCCCCCCCCCCCCCCCAGCTATTTCTTATGTGGAGATGTTAGTTTAACTAGTGGCCCTTTGATTAAAGACTGGTGGCTTTCTCGCCCAGTTCTTTCCTGCCACTACTTCTTAAACTGTAGTATCATTGGCATCAGGTGTTAAGTAGAATGAAAATGGTAGCATAAGTAAATTGCTGATGGCCCACATTAATCTGATGCTCATCTCTGAAGTCGTTTCTATTAGACTGAACCAGACCCTTTGGCCTGAATGAGGAAGCTCATGGCAGTCTTTCCGTGGGTTGACTCGTACCTAATAACATCACCGTGACTTTCTGTCACTGACATCCCAACATTGCTATTACCGCCACCTTTCTTCTGTTTGTGCCCCTAATGAGATCACATGATCAAAAGCTCCGCTGTTGAACGCACAAAGTTATAAGGGAACTTCAGTTCTCGAGTTTGAAAAACCAGAGCGAGAAAAGCGCCGATAGCAATGCGGAGCGTAGTTAATGGGTTCCTTGCTTTTTTTGGAAGCGGAACATCCGTGGCCTGTGTTGTCACTGTCAGATAATGGCTCGTCTGTTGACTGAAAAATTGTCTTGGCGCCTGGATGAAAGTGGATAGGAGTGATGGGGGAGAGAGGGAGAGGAAGAGAGAGACAGAGGGGGGGGATGAGAAGAAGAAAACCCTCCTGTCAAAAAAACACGATTGTTGTCATAGCCTGTATGTAAACCCAGATCAGTGAGGAGAATTATAAAAGTAAAGGTCAGGATTTTCAGCTTTTTTTCCCCCCTTGTGTTTTCTGTGAGTGATTTACTTCACACAGACTTTACTGACAATTGAAATGCATCACTTGTAGTTTAGTCTGCTGTCTTTCTCTCAGGTGTTCTACATTTTTACTTTTGAAGACAGAGTGCAAGTCTCACATTTGATTAAGTGATTTCATAGTTTTGGATTCCGCAAAGATTCTCATAATCACAAATTTCTGGCCAGTGGGGGCAGAGTGTAGTGACCTCTGAACTCCAGACCTTCCCTTGAACTTCCTCTTGCCATCAGCCAGACATGCAGAAATTTTAGGGCGTAGTTCTCCAGGTGCCTAAATTGTAACGTGCCACGTCAGTTTGTCTGTCTTTGTTGCAGTGGTGTTCTGTGCAGGAGAACTACATCGGTGCATTTATTTTTCCTTGTTTGTGAGATAAAGCAAACATGAAGAGGGAGATGAAGGTGAACACCAGAGTAATCAGAACAGCCTTCTTTGGGCTGAATAATTCCCCTGCTGTCTTTGGGTCTGTATTGCGCTACCATATGATAGCAAAACATGTCCAATCCATGTCCTTAAAAGCACACCTGTTGTTCTGCTTGTACCTGACATACAATCAGTCACCACCCTGTCATCATGCCACACCTACTGCTGCTGGAACAGGTCAGACTAGAACAGCTTGCTTTGTGACACTGTATACGCACACAGACTACTGCTGGAGCCTAATATTACACTAGCCTGGCAATTCAATTCACACGCGTGTGCACACACACACTCGCACACACACACGCACTTGCTCTCACAAATTGGGGCATATTTTTAACCTTTTTTGAGTGTCTCTTTGTTTCGCTGGTTGTCTTTACCTGGAGAGTATTGGGCAGAATCTCTTCAGAGAGCTTTTAAGGTGAATTGGCAGCAACAGTGAGACAGATACTTGAGTACGAACATGTCAGGACTTCATTACATCGTGGGCACAATAAACTCAGCGGTACCTGAGGAAGGTCCCACCCCCCCTACACCCCCCAATCCCCCCGGTCACCATTTCTCATGGATTCAAACCATGTGGGTTTTTAGTAAAATGGACTTGTTATACATTTTGACTTATTTATTTATTTTTCAAAACACACTGGGGCTATGACAGTGCCTTAAAAACATGCCCTTCTCCCACCACTCCAAAGCTCACCACCGGCCCACAGAACAGGGGCCCTTTTCCAATTACTCAGTTGTTGCTTGCGACCATCAGGCAGATTTAATGAGGAGGCCTGCTGAACTCCACACGGAGTGAGAGATTGCTCCATGATTATCACTCCCCTCAGAGAGCTGAGCGGAGTGTCAGAGAGCTCCTCAGTCTGGGGGGGGTTTATTGCTGCATGGCACCCTCAAACAACAGTGCAGTACTCTGGAGCCTTAACCCCCTCAGCACCAGCTCTTCTGCTCTTTACTGCACCTGCATCCTATGCCACTATCCTGCATGTGTAGAAGCACAGCGAGCAGATATCATTCCATTAGGCCTCACTCCCTTCCTCTCATAAGGTTCTCTGAAAGAGAAGTCAAAAGCTTCTTGCTGTTTGTGGAGACTTTAACACATAGATTTTTTTTTCTGTTAGCGCTGTAGTTGAGGCTTGAACTCGGTTGCATGGGCAGTAAACCTGTTTATCGTCACACCAAAGCTCCCATTTCGTCTCCTGAGTTTTACTATGCTGTTGATATAAATGCCTCCTGCCTGAACAAATGGAAGATGTTACTTCCAGTGGCTGATTAAGGACACTCCCATAATAAGCCTTCCTAATACTGATTTCAGGATTTTCATATATCTCATGCAAAATGTTCAATGCTAGAGAATTGATTTTTTTTCCCCTCTACATTTTGTCGATGGAAGGAAGACAGTCATGCTAAACACTGGGATGTGGTGTAACTTGACCTTGTTTCAGTTTGAGACTTTTAAATCCATAAGCTTCCACATCTAGGCCTGAGATGATTCTGTAAGAGTTTATACATGAAAACTGTCAAGGATAAAAACATAAAGTCAAAATGCATATTCTCATTGAGGCCCTCACAAAGACCGTGAGTATCAGCAAGTGGAGGTTGTCGCAGGCAGTTTTTTTTTTTTTTTACACACAGGTGTTTGGCCTGCTTGTTTAGTCTTGTATTTTTTTCATCACTCATGGATCTGGGGAAGTCGGCTGGCACATTTCCTGGGAAAGTTCCATCCTGGGACTTTACTATGGCAACAAGGTCCAGATACGTTGTCTCACTGGATTCGTCTATATTTTTTCCAGTCAATAAAGTGTAATAAAGAAGAGACGCTTTTGAGGTAGGTGTGTTTTTCCCAAAAGGCGCGACATTGTCTGGTAGCAGTTATTGAAGAAGCTCACGTCAGCTAAATAGTCTTTACATCGTCCTGTGACATTGAAAAGTAGAATTTTTTCCTTTTGATTGTGAATAGCTTTGAACGTCTTTTGAGACTGCTGCATCAAAACTCCTTTTGCTGCTCTGTCACACAGGATCTTAACCATAGAAAGGCAATGAAAAGGCAACATTGGTTAACCTAGTCACTGTAGCGCACACTCTTAAAGGAAGAGATTGAACATGTTTCGGCTTTGACCGAGTCTGTGTGCAGAGAGCACAGAGGCGAGAGCTGAGGAAACGCATGGAGGGAGATGGAATATATCAAATCCTTTGTTCCTTTTGGGTGAGGGTGGATGGCTAGAGTAGACCCATATTTACACAGGGCCATTACACTCACCCAAATTGCACTCTCACTTAGAGAGAGAAGAGGCATGTAAGTTATATATTTGTATGCTTGATTCACATATGAGCTGTAGCCTTGTTAAACGTTGAGCTATGTTGTGTCTGTAAGAGGCTGAAGGCCTCTCTCTGCTTGTCTGACGCATTTGAGCTCCAGCACAGTAGAGACCGTGTGAGTGCCTCTCTGTGTATCTCTCCACTGATTGCAGCTGCTGTTTTCCTCACTGTCACAATGGCTTGATTACTGCCCCGAGGTGTCGCCGCGGTGATGAGAGAGTCAGAGGGGAAATGGAATTCTGAGCAGAGAGCTCAGAGCGCAGTCTCCACCATGACCCAAACCCAAAGTGCTGACAGTGATTCGTGCCAGAGATCAATGCAGCTTACAGTTTGAGATCTGGTAGAAATATTTAACAAAAGCATTTTTATTTTGCTTTTGTTTATTTTGTTTTCTTTTTGGGTGTGTGGTGGTTCGGGGTTCATCATTGTTATTATTCATTTTTAAATCACAACAAAAGTATCACCTGATATTGTAAGGAGCCAATTGAATATTGTATTTTCCTTTATTACAGTATATATGAGATTATCAGTCCATCCACTCAAAGTTTTTGCCACTCTGTTTGGGAATATGGAATTTTAGAGGATCCTGTCTTTCTCTCCCAGAAATGGGTGTCAATTATGAGAGATTTCTCCCCATTCCCCACCTCATCCCTTTGTCAGTATGAATGACTGAATAAATTAATGAAGGAATGAACGGGAGAGGACTCCCTGGGATGAGAAGTGCAGAGCCTGCCTGGCTCTGATGCACATTAAACAAGCAGAGACACAGAGTGCGGTGCTTTTATCTGTCAAAACCCAGAGAAGCAGCAAGTGAACTCACTGACACAGAAGAATTCACCATAGGGCGTTGTGATTTCATCGCGGCACATGAGAACTGAGAGTGGCGTCTCAGGACATGTGAAATAAAGGTAGGACAGACGAGATGTGGAGACAGAGGATGCTTACATCCATTCAAGCCCCTTCTCGTACCTGTGTTGAGGATTGCTTGCATAGCAACACAGGCTTCTTCTCTGTCATTGGTTGGACAGGTTGTGGCTGCATTCTTATATTTGGAAGGGTGGGACTGTATTGAAATCCAGGTCAGCTGAACATTGGATTTATTTTCATTTTCATTGAATTTGATTTAAAACCATTATAATGCATTATAAATGCAAAAAATAAAGATAATAAATACACTGCCTTTCATGGACATGTATTAAGTTAATGAGTGTTAATTCAGTTCAATGCACTGCAGCCATTTTGAACTAGAATCCCCATCACACATCAAGTTAGAAGAGAGAATATTTTGCCCATTACGGGATGAATAGATCCCAATGGCCAATTTGGCTAATATAATGGGGAACCACCCACTTTTGTGTGTAATTGTGACGGCGAAGGAGGTTTCATAACAACCCAAATTGGCAGAGCAACCATATGTGAATAATACCTGACTGAGCTGAACTAATCATTGTTTTTTGCAGTAAATGGCAAAGCTTTTTGATTGGAATACATTTCGATACCGTCAGCTTATTGTAGCTCCACTATCATGGGGATCATGAACATCATTCTACCTTCTACCATCACTAGCTTTAAATACCATGAGATCCGACTGACCCCAGTGCGTCAGGACCCCAACATCATCCAAAAGATGCAATCTCCTTCAACATGGTGTAGTAGATGCTGAACTGCAGTACTGGACTTCTGCTTTGTCCAGAGTGAAGACTGCCCCCTACTGGCCCCCCCAGCACCACTTCCTGCAGAAAGCAGTCAAATTACCTACAAGATCTACCATCAGACAGGAGACTGTTATGTTTGGTAACTGTTTGAGATTGAAGTACGGCAAGAAAATGTTAAAATGTTCATCCGGTAGACTGAGCTCAGAAGCTGAAAACATCTATTAAATGCTGCAAGGAATCGACATGGTGTGAGGAAAGGGCTAACATGAATATCCACAAAAATGCTGTCGAGTGCCCCCAGTGCAAGATGGGATTGAATTGCAAGATTGTACAAATTTGTTATGGCCGTCCATGCAGAGTGAAGGCTATACCTCGATCTGACCGCGGTCTGCTCTGCGGATGCACCAGGCTGAAGCACGTTTCACACTGACAATTGATGTCGACAAGTACATTGTGACCTCCGTAGAGCCAATGTTTCTTTTTTCTATCTGAAGTCATTTGTGAAAGTACAGAACAGCTCAAAATGGTTTTCTTTGTACCATAGAGTTGCCTTTTTAAATCACTGCATTTTAAATGAGCACTTAGTTAAATAACTATTGTGGGAAATTGGGTACATGTGTGCATGTGTTTCTGTAATTTTACCTGAATATAACCCCCCAATGAATAATTAAATGTAATAATTTGTGCTCCTGGAGTGGGCTGTTTTTTATAGTTATACTCAGTTCTGTGGGTTACCAATGTGATAAATAGAAATTATCCAATATGCTGTTTGGGGGCAACCTTCTCTTTCACCACCTCCAGAGCACCCCATTAATTTTGCCTTTTTACCTTAAGGTAGGAAGGGATGCCTTTTTTGTCTTTGGTTTGTTGGGATGCATTAGAAAAGAGAAATGAGATGTCGGCGGATGTATTCTTCATTGGATTGGGAGTTAGAAACACCTGGTCTGACTTTTATTAATTCAGCCTAGAAATCAATTTAAAAAGGGAGCAAAATAAACTGCAGGCTGAATTCATGGAGGTAATTGGGGCACTTTTGTGAGAGAAATAATGAGATTTAAGCAGGGAGAAGCTGTCTAGACTTTAATGCAGAAAAGCCGCTGCATGTTTGTTCTTGATGGTTTTATGCCATTAGATGGAAGCTAATAGAATTCTTTTCCCAAATTGACTTCAGTCTTACTCTTTCAGGGGCAAATTGTGCCCTTAGACTGGTAATAATTTCTCCTGGCTCCCACAGACGAATGTAGGCCTTTTACATTGTTCAGCCTGCAGAATTAGCTTAGCTTGATTTGTGCTCAGCAGCCCATATAGGAGCATTAGCGGTGCTCCATGCAGCCCCAGCCATAGAGACAATATTTTACTAGAATAAGTGAATGGCTGTCGCCCTGAATTTATCCGCCTCTGCCCTTGTGCTCCCTCGCTCCTCTCTTCTTTAACCGCAGGGATGTGATTTTGCCTTTGTGCTCATTAGCAGCGCGCGCTCTCCTCCGACGCCGCTAATTAAAGTGCTGGAGTGTCTACGTGTGCATGCGGAGGACCCTGAGTACCTCTCTCCCTCTCTCTCTCCATCTCTCGTTGAGCTTGCGGATAATGGAATATCTGATTAGGAGGTCTCGGCTTTCCTTCAAAGCCTGCGCCCAGTTTTTGCATCCACCTTTCGGGGTGTTTGCGTCTGTGCGTTTAAATTAACGTCTATGCACTCGTATTCTCTTTGCATGTTCGCACACACAACCACCCCCAGCCAAGATAGAAAGTGTTTATTTGAAATGTGTGTCATTGTTTCAGTATTAAAGACCTTAATTACTCAATACATTTTTAATGGGAAAGTTGGTCATGATTGGACATTACCTCTTTGCATTGTGTCCTCTATAACTGTGCTATCGTGGTACTCACTGTACCAAGTAACTCTACTTTTGAGAGTGCAGTTTCAAGGTTGGAGTAAGGGATGGACAATAATATTTTACAGTCATTGATAGCCTAGGAGTATTGAAAAATAAGATTGTTGCTAAAAGCCAAAGTTACTGAAATTCTTTTGATAAATCCACTTTCATTTTAAACTTTCAGGGCAACAGTACAGAGCTCAGAATTTGTATCTGTGCAGTTACTCATTTCAGGAAGTGAAAGGATTAAGTGTGCCATGATTGGTTGATTTGCACATGATGTAACATTGCTCAATTGCAGCATTTTCATAAGGCTGTCACCGCAGTGTCTCCATATTTCACTCTCGCTCATTAGTCATGCCCCTTTCTCAGTCGATGCTCATTTACCGTATGTGCGATTGTCACTTTCAACTGTTGGGGTTTCAGTTGAGAATATCAGTTTTTTCCTTCTGTCATGACTGAATACTGACTTTTAAAAGGGAAAAAAATGAATCCAAGTCTGAACTGGTGTCAAATCTGGCCTGTGCCACTCCAGCTGTGACCAGCAACTCAGTGGGTTGTCACATAGTTGGCCTTAGCTTTGTCCAGGGGTCTTCAGTTAGGCATGATAGTCCCTCTGCCACTGCGTAATAGTGACCCCTCTGAGTGATTGGGTGTCCAGTATGACTGAGCCAACTATGCAAGAAGTGAACTCCGACACAGTGACTGCAAGGTCAGCTGGTGGACTTTAGCACAGCTACCATTAATGCACTCGTTCAGTTATGCTACCTGTGACTTAGATGAAACAACTCATTGAGTTTTTCCACAGTTAACTGAATGAGTGACATTGGGTGATGGTAGCTCTACCCTTTATGGGGTTCATGAAACCGCACTGTGACATCATTATGGCAGCAACAGAAAGAAGCATAAGCTGTATGCATGTGCTTTGGATGAGTGCTTGTCTTTACTGTCCTAAATTATCCGAGGATATTACAGCAATGAGACAGGCTGACAAACATGAGTGGGCATTCCAAATTTGGAGAAAAGTATTTTGGGGGGGAAAAAAAATATTTACACAAGGAGAGAAAAAAGTCAGTTTTGAAATCCAAGTGTTGTAACACTCAAGGGGGAAGTCACATATGAAAATGAAAATAATGAGAATTCACATACAAATCTTAAAATGACAGCACTGTTGCAACCCCCAGCCTCCCGTCTCAATATCATTTAATGTTGTCTCTACTCAAGATAATAATCAGACAGTGCCTCAGCCCCTCTTCTAATTAAGGAAATGAGGCAGAAAATGTTTGGGAGGGGGGGGTGGAAAAAAAGAAATGTTTCCCTTATGTCATATCTTTGATTATTTGTGAATAGATTCTCTGGTTTTGAATGTGCACTTAAAGCAACAGAGTACAGTGCCACTTTTGCCTTTTTAAATTGGGATAGATTAGGTCGAATGTATCATCAGAGGGCTCCAGAGACAGTGGTTAAAGATCTTTGGAATTTCAAGCCGGCTTGGAAGCAACAAGCTGTTTTTCTCAGTCTGCTGGATCAGAGCCCCCTCAGATGGGCCTCTCAGTCGCCTTCTTTTCCTTTTTTATCTTTCTCCTTTTCTTTCTCTGTCCTTCTCCCCTCAGTCTCTTATCTTTCTGTTCTTGGCTACATGACAGACCCAGAGTTGATCACTCATCAGCTGCAAAAACCTTTTTTTTTTTTTTTTTTTTTTTTTTTTTTCCCCTCCCGTTCCTAATTTATTTTTCTCTGAAAAATGGGGCAGTAAGAGCAGGAAGCAGAATGTACCCCCTTTCTTGTTCCAGGAAAGAGTTAAAGAAACAAGTATTTCGATTCTGAACAGATTATTCAGCTGAGAGAGGAGAGAGAGAAGACTGAAGGAGGGAGAACGAGTATGACAGAGACGGGGGAACTGGGAGCAGCGGAGAATTTGAAGCGTGAGATGATTTAAAGTCTTGTGGGGAACGAGAGCCCAGAACTAGTTTTAGAAGCTGTATATTCACTGTAATAAATAAACCATTACAGCAAAGGGGTGGGCTCTGAATTTTTAAAAAGATCAAGAGGGAGCAGGGGAGAGAGACCGAGAGAGAGAGCTGGAAAGAGGGAGAGGGAAAGGGAGAAAAGACACTGCAGAACGAAACATTCGGCTGGGGGAGAAAATAAAGGCAACGACAAAAAGATCCCAGCTGTCTTCATCTTATTTTCCCCTCACTGTGTTTCTGAGCTCTGGTGGTTTTCATTACATCTTCTAAAACGGCCAGCCCCCCTCCTCTCCCTCTCTCCTTCTCCCTCTGCCTTCTTCTCTCCCTCCCCCTTTCCCTCTCTCTCTGCCTCTCTCTGTGCTCCCCTCCCCCACACGCAGGCTTTGGAAGGGAGGTGGTGGCGGGGTGGGGTGGGGGGTGGCGCTCTGCTCTGAAACCGCAGCTGCAGCGAGACGCAGACATGCTGGGTTGGCCCTTTAAATGACATGCACAGAAATCCACAGGAACGCTGCTGCGCTGAGAGACAGTGCGCTCCGAGATCAGAACCCCCAGACGTACCGGGGGAGTGGATGGGGGCTGGACAATATAGGGAAACACTGTACTTCCCTTTTCGTCTACATATTTTTTTAATGATTAAAAAAAAAAAAACCCTAGAGAGAGTGGATGGGGGTCAGAATGTTCACTATGGCAGTTTGTGGGGGTGGGATCAGGGTGTTGGCCTGGACAGATTGCGGGGGTGGGGTGGAATCAGGATGTTGGTTGGGCTGGTGGGGTGATGGGTGGTGGCAGTTCTTTGCTTTGGGGGAGGATTGTTTTTTCTTTGGGGGAGAGCAGGGGAGTTTGCTCTCAGGGTCAGAATTTTAGGCGGGGTGATTTCTGACTGCGGGGTAGTCTGTGGGGGTGGTGGTCAGATGATTTTTTTTTTTTTTTTTTGGGAGATTTTGCACCGGTTCAGACGAGCCCTCTCGTCTTCCTCTCTGGGTCTATCTGGTGACATTTTTGGCGAGTGCTGCTCTTAAAGCTCATTGGCTGACATTTGAGGCTGCTGTAATACGACGCTAACCTCCCCCCATTCTAATTCACTTAAAGGCTGAAAGGAGTGCTGTTAATCATCTCTCTGGAGCCAGATCTCCACCCCGTAAACACCGCCTCCGATCCCTCTCTTTCCTTTAACCTCACTCTGTCTTACTTGTCTTCCTCCTTTCTCTTATCCTTCTCCTTTTTTTTTTTTTTTTTTAATTAAACTCCCGGGCTAGATGCGTCGCAGCTTGTTCTGCGTAATTAAAATGAGTGGATGGAAAATAAGAGTAGGAGAGAGAAGGAGAGAAACACGAAGGGAGGGAGAGAGAGAGGGAGGGCGGGAGGGAGTTGGGAGAGAGCGGAGAGATTTGGAGCTCTACTGCTGAGGCAGACAGAAACAGGCCTGGTTGAGTGAGTCCTGGGGGTGGGGGGGATGGGCTGCCGCGACGTCATTGGCTGCAGCACAAGCTCAGGAGCAGCTGGGGGGCGTGGCCGGGCAGCTCCACCGCTGCCTCTCTGGGCTCCAAACACAGCCCATCAGCCTCACTGCCACACAGTGAGGCAGGAAAAATTAGCACAGCGCGCTCTGTTTTTGTTGTGTGTGTGTGTGTGTGTATGTCTATGATTGCGTGTATGCGTACGCTTTTCCCTTATCCTTTTGTTCTCTGGGAAGATCACAGGATTATGGATATTGGATTCCTCTGATGTTTTTGCTTTGCTTGTTGCCCTCATGTGTGAACAGGAATAGAAAAATGAAGGAAAAAAAGAAATATACAAATGAAAGCCTTTTGATCTTTCCGTCCTGTCAGTTATTACACAGAATCAGTTATTCCATCCTGTCAGTTATTCCCTCCTATTCAGGTTATCCCATACACTAAGTCATTCTTCTCTGTCAGTTTCTTCATGTAAAGAAGAAATAATTATCTTAAAATTACTTTCCCGAAAAGGGTGATACACAGGCCAATGGTATGAGAAATTATTAAATTGTACTCAGTGAAATCCTCAACGATGTTCCAGATATGTGACAAACATTGCTCAACTGTCCTTGTATTACATTTTTACATTTTTGCTGTATTTGATTTATTAGTCTTTTCCATTCTCAAGATTTCAGTAAGTCATGAGTTACCTTGTGAAGTCCGTGTTTAGTTTTACAATGGCCTCAAACTGTCGTAAGTGGGTTTGAATATTTACGGGGGCAGTTACTAAAGTACTTTTTAGTGCATTTTTTAAAGAATTGGGTCTAAAATTAGTCCTTGCTCTCCTTATGTCACCTGTAGACCCATAATCACTTTTAAGTACTTTACTTGACAGTTTTGTCAGTTCATAAAGAGTGTCTGACAACACAGCGAAACGTTCCATAATTTGCCTCCCATGTTTTCGTGCAACAAAGCTAATAGTTCACATGTCTTCACAAGCACAACCACATGCAACAACACGGAAGTTACCCTGGATCCCAGAGAATCTTCTGTTGGATCGTTGTTAGTGGGAAAGAATATTTAATTAAAACGGCGTTTCCCAAGCAGACAACACACACACTGTTCTGACATCACTTCCTGACTGGTCCTGCGAAGAAACCGGCAGGCAAGCATGGAGGACGGCAGCTGTCAGGGCAGAATGTGCATGAGGACATCATGACCAGGAGCATCAACCACTCTACAGTGTGGAAATCACAGCCATATACAGCTCAGGTTGTGCCTTTATATTTCATTGTCAGTTTGCTAATGTCATTGTTTCCCTCTCCTTTTTTTTTTTGTTTCTCGGTTTCCCCGTTCTGCGCCTCTGGTCTGCTGTGGGTGTGGTCATGCAGGTAAGTTACATTTCCTTGAACATAATTTTATGTTTTATAAATTGTGTCACAGATAAAATGGCTTGCAATAAAGGGATGCTTCAAGACTTCTTTATGACATTGGCTAAGTAGCGGGTATCAGTGGTTGTAGAGCATCACTATGGTTGGGTGTAATCTGGTAAAATGTTAACATTTGAAGTCTTAAAATCCTTAAATGGAGAAATAAGAAGAAAAAAACTGTGTGTTGTTAAGGGTGCATCACATGATCAGAAATAAAAAGGCAGCCTAAAGCCAGCCCTTTATAATGTACCAGTATCATAACTGCACAGAACTGAAAGGAAATGTCTGGTAATGAATTGCAGCCATTTTGTAGACCATAAAGACACGTTTATCGTGGGAATTGCCCATCAAAATATACTGGCTGGTGTATTTGTCAACTGGCGAATCTCTTGTCAGCAGCAACATCTGAGCATCGTGACTGAACGTGAACGGCATGCAAATGATTTTCAGTAGTTAAGTTTGAGGATGCAATGTGTTTTCTCCTCAGTGCTGCAGCTAAGACAGGGGTGTTGCTGTAATAGAGAATCCTGACCAAATCGCAAGGTCCATGGGATCGGAGTTCCAAAAACATGGCAGTCATTAGATTTAGTTTTTTTAATGTCACATGATCATCCTGTAGCCTCATCTGCCTCTAATGAATGGGAGGCTCAGAGTTGTGGAACGTTCTTCACAGCGATGGGCACTGATGTTTATGTACCATAGAGTTGTTGTTATTCACCTGCATCATGGCGGTTTAACACACTCTCTACTGCCTCCCGCATATCCACATTTTCTATGAAGGTGATCATGCATGAGAGCCGTAAATAAAAGGTTTTTTTTTGTTAAAGCATGTTTCTAATATCAGAGAGATTCTTATACTTCCCACAAGTGTTGGGAAATGCTTTTTGCCTTGCCCCTTGTTCATCTGTCACAGTCTGTGCCCCTTCCCCTCACCTGCTACCCCAGAGTACAAACAGAGGAGGCGTTGAGCTTGGACCGGCCGGTCCAGTCGGGTGATTGGCAGTTGAGTCAGCGAATGAGATGCACCGGTGTCAAGCTGGTCCCGTGAGCTGCTGCGAATCCCTCCACGGTTGCCCGAGTCACTTTGCAGGAAATGAAAGATTAATGTCTGCCTTTAACAAAGATGAGCAGATTAGCGGTCAGAGACACAGAGGGTCCGTGGCTTCGGAGGGGATTTTACTGTCTATCGCCCCCATCGCTTTAGCCAGCTAGAACCATCGAAGGCCAAAAAAAGAAAAGTGGCTGTAATTATGGCTTTATTTTATTCTCCGGCTTATTTGGCTTTACCTAATGCATCCTCATCCTCTGTCCTCATTTGAGGTTTGGTGGTGGTGGTGGTGGGGGTGCACTGATTCATCATGTGTACTTCATCTTTTCTCACAGGATTAGCTCAAAATAATTGCTCAGGCAAACACATTTTCTGTTTCTACTGTTGTCATTTTGCATAGAGTACTAATATCAGACTTACAGGTGAAATGCAGGCTTTATTTGGAGTGAATACTCATGTATAAAACAGTGTTGCTGTAATCTACAGTAGTGGAATCTGGTCATTGAAGATCTCATAGAAGGTCTTGGAAAAAATTGGTGTGACATTTTTCACATGCTGGCATGACGGCGTTTTGGAAAACAACTCCACGATTATGGTCATTTTGTTGACAGTTCCACATTTTGCTTCCAAAGTAGTTTCTTTTTTTTCCCCCACAGCAGAACACTTTACCCGGTCAAGGAAAAAAAGAAGAATTTGCGAAACAATTCATTCTCCATCCCCCATCCCATGGGTGAAAAAAAGTGAAATAATATGTTGTGTCTGCTGACATATGTTGTCTAGACCTTCGATTACCCAAATGAATGAGGGGTTGGTATGAGAGTGCGCGCGCAAAAAAATTCATCTGCTTATCGCCAGTCTAGCCCCTACCCTGTTACCAAGACGATAGACAAAAGCGCCACCTGGCACATGGCCATCTCGGCGGGCTCGGGGCACGGAGATCAGGCGACAGAGTCGAAGACGGCCTCCCTTCTCTCTCCTTCATCCATCGATTAGTCAAGAGGGTGGGGGAAGAGGGGGGTAATTATATCGGCTTAATTATGTTTTTTAATAATCCACGTCAAAGATGATGAAAGACTTGGATGTCTCCCAAAATTCTCTTGCGATTTCATTTTTCTCCCCCTCTTCTTCCTTTCCTGCTTTCCCCCTGACTTATGCGTTATTGTTTTAGGGAGCATCTATATTCAGCTCTCTTACATGCCTCTTTGGCAGATATTTTTTTTGTAATTCACTACAGCCTTTGGCTCCCACGGGCAGGGGAATCTGGTAATGCTCACAGGATCCTCCAGGTCCATGCACATGGCAGCCTATAGAACAGTATGCAGTCCAAACAATGCGCTGCTTCCACCATGTTATTTTGTGCCTACCTTGTGGGGCTTACCCTCTCGTCTTCTCCATCCTGCCTTTCCATTACCATTCCAAATTTACTGAGATGAGTAACTGTTGTGTGCATTCTTAATTCTTTTCCTCCCATTACACTCCCCAACTCAAAAATTATCGTTTGTATTGATACCTACAATAAAATTCGTGATTTCTAGTTTTCTTTTCACCTTTTTTACAGTTATGCAGGATTTGTTTTTGTTGCCACAGATGTGTCATGTTTACTATTTGCTACTTAAAAACCATGAATTCTGTCAGTAGTCACTCACCTTTCACCCCCTGCACCCTCCAATAAGTAACAGTACACACCCACACTCACACGCAGGATCACATTGCTATTCAGGTTGGCGCACACACATTTCATGTCCTGTTTAGTGCCGTTGGTCAGAGGGACCTGGCTCAAGTCCAAATGAGAAAAACTGGGCTGATGCAGTGCCAGTAACCTGATGGGACAAAGTGATAATTTGCCATCATGCATAGAACTTGCAGCAGAGGAATTTTTATTGATTTTATTAGTGCTTCTGCCTGTATGAATCCAAAGTCATCATTTTGTCATATCATTTGGAAATTTTTGATCGTTATCTTGAAATTTGATCCTCAAGAAAATCAGTATACAGGAAAGTGAATTTATTGTCTGGCAAAACCACTCATTCATCATTCACTTTTTTGAATTTATACTTGCATATGAATTAATATCCATGCATATCTTTCCAAATTCTGCCCCCAGCTGGTTTTAGCCACTAGTGCCATGGCTCCAAAACACCTCCTATGCACCCCCTGTGTTTAGAATGTTTTAAAGATCCTTTATTATATCAAGATCTGCTATATCTGTGTCAACACAATGTGGGTGTATAGTCATTTGGAACTGTCCTTTGCAGTCATTGAACAATATAAATTTTGCATTGATGGTTAGAATGTAAGCCAGCATACTTGGTGGTACCATTGGCCTGACCTTGAGAAGCCCTGTATTGGGAAACACTTGGCTCCTTGTTGGTGGTTTGAGGGATGCCTCTGTCAAGTCTAGACAAGAGGTGTGGCCTTGTGTAGGGCTTCAAGTGTGTAATAATGGCCCTGAAACCTGTGCACAGCGCCCTACGGACGCAAAGACCTTCTGTGTTCTGGGGCCTGTAGGTTTCTGTAACGGATGTCAGTGAGTATTAATGATTCCAGATCCACTCAAAGCCAGAAGAAATGCAGTTTTTAATTTCCTATTCTGGCCGTAACCTTTTTGCCTGTACAGCATTTCACATCCTCTTAATGGCTTCCCCTACGTTTGACATTTGAACAGCCTTCTGTTCCGTTGCTCACATTGTAGTGAAGGAGAATGACCCTCCTGTAGGCCAACGATGTAGGCGTCAAATGGCTCTCAACTAAAATTAAAGTGATAGTTCACACAAAAAAATGATGTATCTTTTTTTCTTTCTGTGTTCATGCATAAAAAAGTTTTTACCAAATTTGCTGTCTAGATGAATAGAGGATCCACCATTAGCTAGCATTGTTAACATTTGTGTGCATAAATGTACCTGAATGTAGCACCACCAAAATTGTCTCAATTGACTCTCATTAACTTCTAGCCAAGTTGCTCTGCCATGTTGTTCTGTACACTTAAGCACATAGCAGCTTCTGTTTGCTGAAAGTCTTATTTCAGTTTACATCTGTTTCACTACCATAGACCTATGCGTGTACTTTTTTAAACTATACCTCTGTATGCAAGTACATCATGCCATTACGTCATGTTCAAAATCCAGATGACCCACATGGTTGAGTGACATGGATTTAAAGTCTCTGCAATGTAATTTTGGAATTCACTTTCAAGTGTGTTACCTGCAGAAACTTGGACTCCCATTGTTTTTGGATGTGAATTCTAATGATTCGATCTGTTTTTTTTTTTTTTTATGTATGTATGGTAAATTCACTTAACACTTTTTTTTTTTTTTACATTCTGTCTAGCTCTTGTAAATTTTTAGTGAAATATGTATTTTGAAAATATGAAAATAATATGAGAAATTACTTTGACACAAGCCACTGCTTTCTTCCAACTTCCAGCTCTGGAGTCATGACTAATGTTGTCTGGACTAACCAATGATCAGTCGCTGTATATCAGCATTTTGTTTGTAGTATTGCCAGGTATAATACGAGTGTCATTTAGATGCAAGGATGTATGTAGGCACAGGCATACTTTCTGCTCTCCCCAACATCAGAGAGTTGGGTAGTTGGTTTAATCAAGCTGTCTGTGGAGATTATATTTGTCAAATCTGCCATAACAGCTGTCCCACTGCTCATTGCCTCCTGTCCCACTGTAGACTGCCATCTGCTGGATGCTCCTTGCACTGCAAATGGTATATAATAGCTGCTTGCAGAATTGATATTTTTAATTCTGTAAAGTAAGAAATTGGATCTGTTACAGATTTCAAGGCAGTTTAGCAACTTGTCTGAGTTTGTATATAGGTCATGTTTAGTTAGCAAAAAAATATGTTACATAGAAAAATTATACAATACTTTCAAAAATTAGGGTGTTATGGAATTACCATATGGTATCTCAGAATTATTTTCTTTTGACAATTGCTGGGCCTAGCACTGTAATCCTTCGAATAAGTCACATTCAAGGTTGGTTGATAGGTTGAATCTGAAGCAGTCTGCTAGCAGAAACTTACCAGTCTTAGAAGCTGTGTGAATAATACACTACATACTGTCTCTATCACTTCAGTGCAACTGAAACATTCCCCATTTCAACAGTGTTTCGCATTCATGCATCTTTTATCTTCTTTTTTGAAAGATTAGCAGTGTACTCCTTCCCTCCCTCTCTCTTTCTCTTGCTCCCTGTCCTGGCTGATTTAACCTTCTCTGTTCCCTACTCTTGTGGCTTCATTTCCTGTCTAGGAAGGGGCCTCGCCAGATTTAATCTGCAGGCCATGTTTTGGCAGTCAGACTTTACTGTGGGGGGCCGGGGGTTTCCTTTGTCTGTTTGTCAAATGCAAATGTATTCAAATCTCCCAGAACGTCTGCTCTAGATTAGAGCCTCACAGCCACCACGCTCAGGAGCCCCAGTGAACCCTCACTCTCGGTAGGTCGTGACCCAGGCGGGGCCCAGGCGTTTGGGCCTCAGTACCTCCTGGGTTGTCCTCACAGCACAGTTAAAGTCAGAAGGCAAGCGAAGTGAAAGTCTGAGGAGGCTGGTGGGTGGGGCGGGTGGGAGGGGGTGAGAGGAGGAGAGGGCGGACTGCTTTACCACTCTCCCATCAATATGCGCCCATCATCCCTGTCCTTGGGTAACTGCCTGCATTGGCTTCTTGAGTCAGCAGAATGGTGCATCGCTAATGAACACAGCTCAGGAGTTCAGCTCAGACCTATCTCTGTCTCTCTCTTTCCATTTCTCTCTCCCTCTTTCTGTCTCTCCCTCACACTCTCTCTCCCTCCCCCCTAGTCTGAGGAGCGGGCTTCAGGCAGTCTGTGGTGAATTGCTGTGATAAAAGAAAGAGGGAGAGAGACGGAGAGAAAGAAGAGCAAGGGCATCTGGTCACAGTGCTAAAAGCTGCAAAAATGGAAAGAAGGAAATAAAAGAAAAAAACAAAGCCTGAAATCAAAAGGAAAACAGCCCAATTAAGCATATCTTTTGTTCTGTTCTGTAGTCTTGTAGTCAACTGTGCCACCTCTCCCATCCCCCACCCCATTTAAAAATGCTTATTATAAATTGATTAACAACCTGGAATAATTTAAATATAAGTGGGCAATAAATGAGGCAATCTGTGCAGTTTAGGAAAAAAGGAAGTGTGCTGGCATTATAAGGGACCAAATATTAGACATGTAATACAAATGTGCGAGGAGATTCGCTTTGATTGTGCGGGTTTGGTTGGCTGTTTTTCCTCTGTAGTCCGTTTCCCTTTTTATTCCAATTATGATCTCTCTTTGGCAGCTTTTAAGTCAAGAACCTTAAAAAGTCAACAGTCTCCTCATCGGCCCCCTCTCCCCTATCACTCTCCCCTTCCAAAAGATGTGTCATTAGCCCTGCCGCTGCTACTGCAGCATCTCCGCGTTTGTGCCAAAGGCAGAAGCTGCGTTCCTCTGCACGCGGTTCCCATGTCGAGAGGGAAGGCGAATCACATGCTGCGCCATGCTAAAATATCATCTTTTTAACAAGTTTGTTTTATCTGTTTAAGAAGTTTTGTATCTCTGTAGAGATGTGCAATAATTTGTTTACCATTTTGAGCGTCTGCCTGATGTTTGAATACGGACAACTTTTGGTATATCTGTTCATACTTTGTGGGTCTTAAATCATTTGGCTTGTCATGTAGAAACCGGGAGCTTGAGTTGGAAATGAAGCTTTAAATGAAGGAACTCCTGTTTTAAGTTTTCAGGTGCTTTCTGTTAAGGGCCTGATTGGTTTTTCACTGCTAAGTGTGGGGGGAAAAACACAAATCCCCTTGAGAACATTTCAGGTTCTCCCTGAGGCGAGCCCCAAAAACAATCATGTCATTGTGTCCCAGTTCAAATTTAGATTTTTTTTTTTAGGCTTTCAGCAGAGAGTCTTATCTAGTATAACTTCAGTTGTTTTCCTGCATACAGTACACAACTGAATCTTAAGCAATTCAGGTAAAGTACCTTGCTCTAGGGTACAACGGAACCCTAGAGCAAGGTGCCCCACCTGCCAATTAAATGTGCAACCTGAATTGCAAGCCTCTTCCCCTAACCATTGTACTATACTGCCTCCTGGAACAAGACATGGAGGAGGAGGAGGAATGTGAGGGGTGGGGTAGGACAGGATAAGCAGAAAGGAGAGAAAAAATTAAGCGGGTGGGGAAGAAAGGGAAGGAGGGAAGGAAAGGAGCGAGAGGATACAGAGATCATGTGGTCCATCCCAGGTCACAGAGTCGGGGACCACGTGTGGTCTGAGCTCCACTGGCCGATTATAAGCTCTCTCCCTCCCTCCCTCCCTTCCTCTCCCTCTCTCCCTCTCTCTGGTCCTGCTTTAATTATCCCCCTGCGCTCGGGTGACTGGGGAGATATGCTAATGCCTGTCATCGGCGATGATGAAAGATGAGCGTGAGACGCGGCGCATTATTTAGCCGGCTGCTCGTCGCCTGAAGGGTGCGCAGCGTGCTTTTCATTGCTCAAAGGAGAGGTTAAGCTGAAGGAGCCGCTGAATCGCAAATGAGGAATTTTAAAAGTGTATTTATTTAGCTTTGCTTTTTCATGGGCTCGCTGGAGGAGGAGGAGCAGGAGGAGGAGGAGGGGAGAGAGGGAATGGGTAAAAAGCCTTCATGTAAAAGAGAATAAATAAATATATTCATAAATGAAGCAAGCAGAGGTCTGAACAAATATGTGTCATTGTTAAGTGGTCCTTCAATGCCTTTTAGTAGGGGGAAAAACAAAAGCTTTTTTTGGTTAATGAAGAATGTAATGCACGCTGAAATATATCAAAGCAACTAAGCAGCTACAGAATGTGCCCTCGTAAAAGCCTCTGATAATTAAATTGCCTTATTGTGATGAAAATGTTAAATGATTTCAGTTTTTTAAGATTTTTAGCGGAATACTGATGAATCCAAGGATGAGTGCGATCCGTTCCTGCGCATTGGTAGGAACGGAGTAGGATATACTGCTGCAAGGATTTCTTTCTTGTGGCACAGAACCACATTTATTTCATTACTATCTCTGTTATTAGATACGGGGAGTGGTGTTAAGGGAATAGCCCTTTGTTAAAAGAATTAGCCCTCTGTTAAGGGAATAGCCCTCCTCTAAGTAGTCTCGTTGGTCCTCATCGTTCTCGAGTATCGTCTGGGGAATTGCTGGGAAACTCGACGCTAATCCTCCCTCGTTTGGTGAGAAGCGGCACCAGATCACTGCTTCGTTAGCTGCTTATGAAGATAAGTCTTCTAATTGACCGTCTGCCGAGCTCACGCACACTCCCATGCTCGCTCCCATTTCAGGGGTCTGTTCACTGCCTTGGTTGTCAGTTTCTTGGGTGTGCTTTGGGCATTCATAGAATAAGGCTCAGTGACGTTGAGGACCAGATCACTCACTTTCATCCCTGGTCTCTTTGTTTCACTCTAGCTATTGGAAAGATGTGGGTTCCATCCCTTCTTGGTCTTTGACTGGTTTGACTCTCATCTGTCCAGTTCGCTAAAAAGGCAAATGTCTCCTCCTACTCCGTCACACCCCCATGTTGACTTGCAGTTTCATACCATTTTTCCTTTTTCTCCATACAAGCCAACAACTCTTCCTCCTCTTCTTCTCCACAAACAAAGTCATTGTGTTTCTAACAGCAACAGACCCACTCTTGATCTTATTTGATGGTAGAACTTACTGGCATGTATCAAAATCTCCAAGCTAGCTGGATCATGGGACAACCATGTCAAAGTGCTGCAGGATTCAGATATTTTCAGTGAGATTTTGGTGTTAGGTCAGGTACTAGGCCAGGGATCCTCAGCTCTTGTCCTAGAAACCCACAAGGTCTTCTGCTTTTCATTGTTTTGCCAAACTACACTGATCGGGTAAGGCATTAGATTACAGTGAACTAGCCTCACCTGGTATCAAGGTCTGGGTCAAGGAAATGCATGAGTTGTTGAGAATCAAGGTTTACAGACTGGTCAATGGTATAGCCCACCCACCTACTCAACCAGAGCCCAACACAGCACTACACAGGCTGATTTCCCAACAACCCAAGAGGTGGACACCATCTGCAAGCAATGATGAAGTGTGCTTAGGAATTCTAGACGGCCCCTGAGACTGTGAGAAACCGTATTTTTCACGATTAGTTAGTTTTTGAAAACCCATGAAAGGTTTGGAGTATGAATTTTGCACTAACATTGAATAGGGTCAGTTTTGCATGTTTGTAATTAATAAGGTTATGCTAAGGACAGAAGAAATGTTTGCACAGAGGACTCTTACTTAAAGCATGGTCATGGATATGGGCTCTGATATGGAAATGGAACAGGCCCTGTTTTGCCGAGAGTAGCGCACATGAGGGCTATGATGTCACACGGAGCGTGGTGATGATGTCGCAGTGTCTGAGGTGGCTGAAGCCGATGTGATGGAGCGCAGCGCCCGACTCTGCCTCGCCTTGGCAGGCGCAGGCGGAACACTGCCGTCATCTTTATTATTAGCTGCTCCTGGAGTTTGAGACAGACGCGGCTCTGCGGATTTAATGCAGTCACGCTGGGTCTTACGCATTTCTTCCTCACAGCCATTAAATGAGATGGAGTAGCATGCATCTTTAAATAGACAAGAATATTATTGAAGATAACTTCAGTAAAGCATTATGATCTCAATATTGAGCGATTGGATTAGCAGCTTTACAAAAACAAACATTTACAAATGAACAGAGACCATGTAAAGCACATAACAAACAAATAGCATCGTATAAGAACATATAAACATGAATACTATGCAGCAGTAAAATACACCCATAATATTTGGACTTCTGTTGAAATACAGATTGTAGTTTTGAGTGTGAGGGAAAGAATGTATCGTCTTAATTCCAAGAGAAATCCTCTCAGTCCATTCACTGTCATTTTCACATTATTTATATATCACAAACTTCATTCTCCTGGAGTGCTAAATTACTCAACAACAAACTCTTAACAATCCTTTATTGGATGCCAGTACATTTTATTCATGATGAGAACCATGGTCATGGTCAGGGGCTATATTATGATTTTGGAATCCACTTTAAAATAATGCCCAGTAAATCCACTATACCCCATGTTTTCTGCAGGAATTGCTGAATGTCTCTATGCCATCTATGAAATATTAATGCCTTTATGTATCTGTCTCTAGAGGAATGGAAAGTGAGAGAGGGAGGTAAGGAAGAGCGATGGGGAAGGGTGGGGGGCAGACAAGGAGTGAGAGACCAAGGGAGAAACCAAGAGAGAAAGAGGCTGTGAGTGAGAGCACCGGCCGACAGGAAACGGCTGTGAAAACATCCCTCTGTCACGCTCCCTCCAGAGCAACCATTTCCTTGGACCTCTCCCACTGACTCTCTGGGAGCACTCAGCTCCGCTGAGGTCAGGCCTTCGAGCCGCTGTGGAGCAGGACGAGCAGACGGCGTCTCATTTTGTGATATCTTTTTAACGACGTGTCCGAATGCCGGCGGATGCCAAGGCGGCGGTGTTTCTATCTCAGTCCTGGATGATGGATGGCCAGGCCTGTAGGCCAGCACAGCACCGATCATAATGACTCGCTCTGCGGTTTCTGAGAAAACATCATGTTAATGTTGGAAAAATACACACGTGATCAGGGGGTTTCCCTCCATATTGCACAGGGCTGTGCACCGCGGTCACCGTGGTGAACCATGATGACCATGTATGGGAAAACTGAGATGGGAAAACTGTGAGATGTGCCATTTGTGTCCGTCTGTCATTCCACAGAACGTTAGACCCCCTCCAAGTCACTGAGCCATCCACTGCCTCCGAATCGAACTTTAAGCACTGTGGTGACTTATTGCAGGCCCAATTACACTCAAACGCAACAGTTGCACAGTCTCCTGGATTGTTGTTCCAGAAGCTGACTCTTTAACGAGTGTTGCACTGTTTGTTCCAGCAGCTCTGTAGCAACAGCGTTTTTGATATCAGGCCTAGGTGGTCATGATCATCTCAATATTTATCTCATTATGACAATTACACGTCTCAGAGGTGAATGAATAGATCTGGGGTGCCAGCTGGTTGCATTTGACAGCTATTTGGAGACTTAATGCCCAAAGTAATTTGTAGCAGAGAGAGAGAACAGGGAGCAATTTGGAGCTGGGCCACTTTGGAAGGGGACACGTTGGCTCGCTAGAAACACCGGCCGGTTTGGGTATGTGGCACTGTAGACTTCTCCAGGTGGACGACTCGCCTCGTGATCATATTTTAATTTGCCATCAGTAGGGTCTGGGCCAGAACAGTCCTACTGCTCCAGGTGTGCCATGTTCAGGATTCTTTCAGGTGTGCTCTTGCTTATTCTAAGCAAATAGGTTCAACACTTCTTCCTCACCCTTTGCTGTCAGACAGAAATCTAAATTTCCTTAGTTTTATTGACCAGGTAGGTAAACTGAGAATTTATGTTTGATGGGGATGAACTGGGCAGTAAAAGCGGGTGGACAGTGCAGTGAGTGTTTTGTGAATCACTTGTATGTGTAAGATTATATGGCCAGACCTGGACAGAATGGCTTTTGTCTGAATTTGAACATGATATCGAAGGCACCATCCTTCACACCCACTCTCTCTGATGTCCAGTGTGCTGATAAGAACATTGTTGTAATTGTCAGAAATTTGTTACTGCTCCAATTTTAAACAGTTGAACAACTGCCCCTCCCTCTTCTGTTCAGACAAAGTGACACTTACGTCACCCTGCTGGTTGATATTAGAGGTTGATTAGCTGTCAGTCCATCAAGCTGTTAGTAATATGTCTATTACGTGCCGATGACAAATGACTGACACTATTTGTAAACAAATTTTCGCATTTCAGTTGGAGTGTAAAAAAACAGGCCTTTTTAATGAAGTGTAAGAAGAGAAATTCTGAGTTATTCAGCCCTGTGGTGGAGTAAACGCTCTGTCGTGCAGTTGTGCGGTGACAAGCCGTTGCCACCCACAGCACCCAACTGTAAATGACCCGGGCGCAGATTGGGTTAGACGGGTCATTACTGCTCCTGCTGAAAGACCTGCCGTCTTCCCCCTGCCGATTTTTGGGCTCTGATGTATCCTGACAAGCCGGTTGGACGCGCTCCGCCAACACGAGTCACTGAATCGGGAGAAATCCCAGGCATAAAATAAACCTGAATGCATGATTCGAAAGACCTTGTAAGTGCTGGAAAGGTATCTTGTTGCCCATTGACTTTCTGTCTTTCAGCACTCTTGCAATATTACATGGAAATGTTCTGTAGACATTACAATGACTTCAAAGATGACTCTCCACGGAGGAGTGGTGCTTAGTGTTGTAGCCCACCCCCAACAAAAAAAAAAAAAAAAAAAACATACAGTACTAAGAGAAGGCCCCCTGACCCCTGTCTAGCTCCCACTCCGTTATGCTTCTCTCTTTCACCGACTGGTGATGCCTGCGAGGCTTCTGAACGGACATTCCTGGAAGGCGTACAGCTGGAGATAGGGAAATGCCCTCTGCCTGTGAGAAGGCTGCCCTGGGGAGCGCTCACTGAGACACATTTCCATAACTCGCTGGCCTTGTGAGGAACCTGGAACTGAATACCCCAGCATGCCTGGGCCTCCCTGCCTGCTCTGCTCCCAAGCCCTGGCTGTGGGCCGGCAGGCCGTCTGGTGATTGGTTTATTTGGTTAACTGTCCAGCTGCTTTGTAAGAAGTGGTTGTTTCAGAGATGCAGTGAGCCTAGTAAAAATGAGAGCCCTCATTATTGCAACACAGCATTAGAAACACACTGGGAACACACTCCTGAAAACTGCAGTCAAAGGCCAATTACTTTCCCATCATACCCAGTGTTACCCCTCAATTAGTTATGCCCTCAGCCGGTCTTAGACCCTGGAAGCTGCTTTGACATGACTCGTTTAGAGGAATCAGCCAGGTTCCAGTTTGTCTTTCCTTTTGTGTCATTAATGCATTGTTAAATATGTCTGTGATTTACGGCAATTTATTATCTTGTTTGTCTCTCCAGTTTATTTTCTTGTTATATTGTAAGTGGAGTCAAAGAGCATTTCTTTTTTCTACAGACATGGACAAAAAGCTTTTGAAATGAATTGAATTAGCTCACCTTGGCTGGTCCTCTTCGTTTTCCTTTCTCTTCCTTTAATGCCTTTCAAGAAACAAAGTTAACTACATCAAAACATGCCTACCTGTGAATGTTAGCATGTCCCCCTTTCTCTTTCCAAGTGTAGCTTCCTTTGCTATTTTCTCTCCCACAGTACCTCTCTTAACCTAAAGATACTGCATCAAAACATACCATGTATGTAAGTGTGTCCCCCTCTTTCTCCCCGCCTCATTCTACGTTGTCCCCTCCTTGCAGGACCTGTCGGGCTCAATCGATGACCTGCCGACGGGCACGGAGGCGGGCCTGGGCTCGGCCGTCAGCGCCTCGGGCTCCACCAGCAGCCAGGGCGAGCAGAGCAACCCGGCACAGTCGCCCTTCTCGCCCCACGCCTCACCGCACCTCTCGGGCATGCGCAGCGGGCCTTCCCCCTCGCCTGTGGGCTCCCCTGTGGGCTCCAACCACTCCCGGTCCGGGCCCATCTCACCCGCCAGTGTACCAGGTACAGCCCCGCCCGCTTTCTCCCACATCGTCCTGCCCTGATAGAAAAATCACGAGCATAGTAATTAGGGCAGATGATATTAATGCACTAACTCATGCGTGGTTGAAATCCCATCATTATTAAAATATGATTAGCTCCTTTTTTAATTGCAGTTCCTTATTTTGACCTCTCTGACCTACCTTAGCTTATTTCTGCTGGTACACTTTCATTTTGTTGGCTGACTAAAAGCGAGACACTATGTTGGTCTATATAAATTAGAAAGAAAAAGATGTAACTGATGAGAAGGAAAAACAAATGTATAGGACCATTAAACAGGAGGTGCATCCACATAGTACCTTTTAATAAACTGAGCATAGTTCTGTCTGCTGCTAGATTTTATGATCATAAATGTGACAGTAGGCTTTCACCAAGTAGCTTAATGTTTTTTCTGCTTAAAATCGAAGCCTGAAATTATTCAATCCAGAAGTTGTCCATATTGCTAGTGTTGTATTTTTTTCTGTCATCAAAAGGCAGCTAATATACTGATGTGTTAATTATGTATAGTAAAAATTATGAAGTATATATCTGCAAACGTCAAGCCACAGGACTGTATATGGTATAACTGGGAAAGGAATTTGGCTGAAAATGTCTTATGAATGCACAGTTATAGATGGATGGACAAGGATAGGATTTCCAGTCCAATCTAACGTTGGAAATGTAAATTCTGATTATATTGCCTGACATCAGTAAGGTGTTTTCTTATTTATAACAGAAGCTCTATTTTCTCTTTAAATTAATGCTTTATTGTTATTTATTTATTTCTATGTGTATTCATTTAGAAAAATGAATAAGGACTGAAATAAATTATTACCACTACTACTACTTACTCCCCATCAGAGAGAGTACAAAATCCGTAACACAAATGTGTGTGCTTACCCAATTTGTGCTCCTTGACTGTTAAAATCAGATCTGCTCCTGTTGCAGATTTGCCAGTCCATAACTACATAGCGCCATTCCACCCCGATGAAAATGTGCACCTATCAATGTTCTCCCTCACTAACCATAACAGGCTTTTAAAAATCCCTTAGCTTCCCTCAAATCATTTGTCTTTCCTCACCAAACTTTTCTGAGCTTAATGACCGAGTGATTCAGCGCAAAGCCACTGTAATAGCCGCAGATGCTCATCACCAGCCGACATTACTGTTCTGAAATATCGCCCTCAGGGTGTAAGTACCATTGTTTGCCCAACAGAAAAGTTCACTTCAGCAATATTTTTTTTTTTCAGCCACTGTAAACCTCCTGAATAAATAATCAGACATCAGGCAATCGCCTAGAGTGCACAACACCACAGTTTGTTGATATGAATGTCAGCATCGCTGCAGTGATTTTTCTGTATGTATATTTTGTGGTATATACTTGAATCATGATTTTAACTCAGCGCCAACAAAATCTGTCAATGTAGGGAACCTTTGTGAACCAAATTAATTATAGATAGGATATGGGCTATAATGCATAATGTCTTGGGTATGATTTTTGTTGTTGGGTGGTTTATATATCATACATATATAATGTTAGCTCACCTTGTTCATCCTGATTGAAGCCTGAACCGCAGGCGGCTACCTCTCTTGCCCGTCAGTCTCTCTGAGGAGGTGGGGCACATACAAAGATGGGTGTAAGATTGACACCAAGTAAGGATCTTTCACTGTTACATTAGATTTGAGGCATTTAGCAGATTATCTTTTACAGTACGACTTACAATTTCACATTTTTTGGATGCTCTCCACTTGTAAGCCTGGTAATTGGGCTTCATTCAGTGAAGTACTTTACTCAAGGATGCAGATGCAGAGCTCTATCTCAGAGTCAAACCTGACACCTCTAAGTTACAAACCCAGTTCTTATTATTATACTACACTGCTGCCTCATTATATTATTCAATAATATCCTATTGTCCTTCTGCATCAATGACTCAATCCTGCATCATATACCCTATACACATGCGGCATCTTCTGTCTCGTGTCCCGTAATTAGATCCTGGGCTTCACCGTGCCACAGCATCGTATGCTAGAACTGACATTCTCTACCCTCCCCTAATGTTAAGCGGTAAACTGCCCTCTGTAGAGATTTATGTGTAAGACGGTTAATGCGGGCAGAGCCACAGCCTTAAATATCCACTTGCTTTTCTTTTCCCCACCGGTAGATGCTCAGCATCGGTTTGTAAAGCTTGTGTGTGGAGTCATCTTTTGAAGCACGTGGCCTGACAGGAGGAAAAGCCCTCATCCCCTGTGGTGTGGTAGGGTTAATAGGGGCTCTCTGATAAAAAAAAAAAAAAAATTAAAAAAATGTTGTGTCTTGTCTGCTGGTCATTAAAAAAACAACTGTTCTGTAAAACTGTGCTGAAGTGACTGCAAACAGCTCTCCCCATTATTTTCCTTGGGCGCTGTGTTGAGCCATCAGCTGCTTGGTTTTTGATAGCATTGTTATCTGCTGTGTGGAGCTGAAGCTGCAGTTCTCTCTCCATCCCCCTGCTCTGCGCACCAGTAATGAGGTCCACAGGAGACCAGTTACCGGCCCGCGGTCCTTTCAGCTTCTCCCTCGACTGGGAGAGTTGACTTGCATTAGACCCCAAGTTGGTTAATCATTAACGTGTGTTCCTGGAGATCTCAGTCCCATTATTGCAGCTCTACACAGTATTTACAGCCATTCCCCAAAGACTCTGAAAAATGCCGATGGGGGAAGGGGCGGGGGTGTATGTGTGCTACAGGCACCATAACTTAGGTACTGTTGTGGTTTAATGTATCCTTTTTCCACAGATGTCTTTCTTTGGGCTCTGAATGCATGCCTGTAAAATGCACTCTGGCCTTTAGTGTGTTACAAGTGTTGAGTGTCAGCCTGCCTGACCCATCAGTGTCACACACATCACCATGAGTGACCCAATGAGGTGCTGAGTCAAACCCGAGCCTAGTGCTTCATCCCTGGTGTGCTCTTGGGTTTGTAGTGAAATGCAGTGCCTTTTCAACGTTTTAGAACAATAGACATGCTCTTTAATCATCAGAGGTTTGTTGTTTTTTGGGCTCATGGAGGTCCCCCAGTGTGTGCCCAGGTTTTGGCTGATAAGAATAGTGAAAATATGTCTGTGAGTGGCATGCCAGTCCCACTGCTGGTGCTTCAGACCAGTGATACACATCAGAGGTGTGAACGTGCTCTTGAAAGTTCCCATTTAGTCCTAGTCGAAGGAATTTTTTTTTTTTTTTGTTAATGCGTGGGCCTTTGTTGTTTTGTGAAAGACGTAACCATGCATTGCAGTGACAGTGGTTTGGAATGTGTTGTGCGCTCTGGGGAGTGCCTCCCTTCCTCTCATTCACTCACCGTCCTCAGATGTGCACATCACAAAGAGGGAAAGTCCTCAGTCAATCAAAATGCAGAAATCAAAAAAATCATTACGCATCAAAGCATGACAGGCAGTTAAAATGTTCTGATATCTGAACACTTTTCAGTAATGTGGTTTATTAGTGATCAAGACACCGTTTCACAAGGGGTGGGAATGGTTTGTCATATGACATTAAGCATCGAGGACTCAGACTGCAGAGAAATGCCACATGCTGGATAATTTCACTGCTGTCTTTTAAAGAAATAAGTGTTTTTGTTCTCTGTATATATTTTCAGTCTACTTGTAGTTGCAGTATAAGAGCTCATCAAAAATGAGAGTGGTTGTGGAATTGGAGACATCAGACAGGAGTGCTCTGTGTGATTCAGAAAGCTGTTGAGCACTATAATTGGCTGAATGAAGAAGATAATTGTAACACATTTTTATTTGTGTATTGTCCTCTAAATCTAAAATCCACTAAACATTAGCCATACAAAAAAAGATGCATGAAGTAGCTTGAATTTTGTGGTACTGAACATTTGTAAGTAGCAGAAGAGGGCCTTGACAGGTTTTCACAGTTTGCTCAACTGGCAAGTTCATGAACAGAGAAAAGCATCTCCTCTCCCAATGGAGTCCTACACAGTTAGCTAGTGAGGAGCAGAATAGGGCCAGGTGAGAGAGAGACGACCGAATTCTCACACTGCGTCCAGGTCACATACATTCTGGTGGGTTCACACTTTGGCGTATTATTACCATGATCAGATTTTGGGGGATGTGAATTGCCAGTAAACCTGAGTTTAGCTGTTTCATGAGTTATAATTACTTCTGGCAAATCAAGTCTCGGGGGAGTGTGCTTGAAGTGGAGAAACCTCTCAACCAATCAGATTCCACCATCAGAATACGACTAGCACCAATCGGTTTGAGGGTAGCATTGGCCAGAGAAGTCAATGAAGCTGACCAGATGTGCATATCAAACACAGAGCGTGTGAAGCTGAGACTGTGTGCTTTTGCTAGCTATAAAACAGGATGTGAGCCGTGGTGACCCTGATTTCTTTCACTGCATGAGGAAGAGTGGCTTCAATTCAAACTAGCAGGGGCTTTAATTTATCCCCAGCGGCACACCAAACAGACCCCATCACATAGTTAATCTTTGAATTTTGGTTCAAAAGTGAGCTTAATCTTATTTCAAAATTTTATCATCGTAAATAATGTTATTTATACAAGGAATTTCTGAAATGACAAAGCAGCATGGATCTTACGTAATGTGTTACAACAATAGAAATCGGCTGACTTTCACTGGTACAGCACTTAACCTAGATGGTTGTACTGATGTCTGGGTGATTTTGGTGTCACTGCATATCAGTCACAAAGTGTGTGAAATCTGCAGTGTCTCCCCTTAATACGTATTTCACCAAGGAGGCCCTTGCAGGATTTCTCATCTTACGTTGATGGATTCAGCATTGTTAGTGATCAGCACTCATAAGTCTCAGAAATTAAAGAGGTCTTGCTGGCTGTCTTGATTTAGAAGACAAAAATACATTTAATTGACTTTCAGATGAATCTCACATTTTTAGTTTGCAGGCTGCAGGTTGACATTGCTGTACTTATTACACCTGGGGTTACAGCAACGGGGGAAGCATGGCACCTGCCACTCCAACTCCACTCCAATAAAGCAGAGTGACAGAAAATTGATTGAATGATCACTGTTAATCAGGACATGGTGTAGCTTAGTAACGTATTTGAAGGGAGGTGTTAGCCATCAAACATAAGGCTGAAGGTTGGATTCATCTCTGACAGCCAAGTCTGGAGTTTGAGTTCCTTTTTTTCCCTTTTGTGTTATATGACATTTCTTGTTTCCTTGTGAACAGTCCTGACTTGTGAAGCAACTATCTGCTGTCTGAACTGGGGAAATAAACTGACATATCCAAGAAGTGATAATTAAGAATAACTTTCCTCAGTGACAAATGCTATTGTTTTAAATGTAGGCCTCTTGCCACCACCCCATGCCATGTAAAGTGCTGTTTCCATATCATTGTTATTGCTGGGTTGTTGAAGTCTCAGCACATAGTAATAGCTTTTTAAACAAGACAAAAGTGAACGGCACTAATTCTTTCCCTTATTTTCTCCTGTGGATTACAGCTCAAATGCAATTGAAGCTTTTAAGACCATCTTCTAATGCCATGTATTTCAGAGTCCTATGTTCTGAATTTATCCCAGAGCAAATGTTTACTGTACCTAAATCTCAGTAACGTTTGTTGTTTGTATGGTGTGGGGGTCAAACGTCAATTGCCGCCACTGTGTTTCCTTTATTATGCTTTACAAATGTGTCTGTTCAGAGCAAAACAGCATATGTTCTCACGCTAGACTTTCATTAAATTGACATCGTTCAAATGAAGCTGAATGAAATCCATTTGTGGATTAGGACTGGTTTTGAGGTAACTAGATCTTTATCAGGAAAAAAGGAATACATGAAATGAGAATTAGACTGGACAAAATGGCATCATCACAAATCTGAACCCTGAAAGATTTTATCCTGTGCCTTTCCATCTTTTTTGTGATAGGAAACGGTTTTAGGAAGTGGACATGGTGATATCTGCCACGTTGCTTTACCATGTACTCCTGTCTCAGTGCATCTCATTCTGCCTCCCTCTGCTCTCACAGGGACCCATATGACCCCTCAAACCCCCGGGAACGTGTCCGATGTGGGGTCCCATTCCACGCTGAGCCAGTCTCCCATGTCTCAGGAGAGAGGTAAGACCGCCTTGCCTGTTACACCTCTCACCCCACACTCAGCCTCTCTCTGATAAGTATGGAATCATATTTCAAAAGAGCCATTTAGCAGACATGCTTAACTGGAGCAGCTTACAGCAGGGTTGGACATAAGTACATCCACAAGAGTTTAAGAGCAACAGTGATACAGACCTGTCTAATAACCATACCTGATCATATCGTGCTGGAATAGCATTAGCACTTTTGTCACCACCTATTCTACCCTATAACCCACAATTCAATATAAAATAAATTTGTACAATAAAGTATTTCTATAAATAAGCAAGTGCTAGGGAATGGGGATGGTAGGGGAGCCAAAATGCAGTCAAGGAGGGGGGAACTGATGCACTGGAGTGATAAAGTTTAAGGGTATTGTATTGTTTTTCCCCATTTCAGATTAATGGGCACTGCGTCATTACTGAATTGACTTACCCATTCACACACGCATGCACTTCCAAACAGAGAAATGCACAGAAGGTGTGACATCATCGTGTCCTTGCCCCCGCCGGTAAATGTCACCACGTTCCTTCTAGAGCTTTCCATGACCAATGGCTTGGCTGACCACACCACTCAGTCTGGGAGAATGGAATGAGTAATGTTCCTTGGACTTATAACTCATGAAGTGCAAACAACTCCCCATAAAGCCACACATGTCAGACTGTTGTTGATCTTAGAGTTGACGCCATCTTTGGCAAGGACACGTGGCTCACAGAAGTTTGACTACCCACTTGAATAAACGGTGCATGCTCTAAAGTTTAGGTCATTGCGTAGACATTGTGTACAGCATTGCTGCTGACATACCATCTAAACGTGTGTCTCGTTGATCTTGACTGTATGGTGACACATCTTTTGACACCTGGTCCAGCTTCTGACAAACAAGGTGTATGAGATGGAGTGAAGAATGTGATGCAAATTTTGAAAGATGGAACTTGATACTCTGTGTTTGAGTTTGTATCATTTAAAAGTGAAGCTCCAGGGGTGGAGAGCCTTTTCTACTAATAGATAGTGGACACCTTTTCGATTGTTCAGGTCATCCTTACTAATGGGTAGTTAAGTCCTGATTGAGTACGAAACGATACCTGAGGCATCCAGTGTTACTGCTCTACACTTGAGTACCACTGTGATTGTGCAGACCATAACATAAAAAAGTATTTTTTTATACTTGTAATTTAGAAAAAAGCATACCTGCATAACTGCATTTTGTTTAAAGATATCAAGAAAGGAAAAACACAATAAACAGTTTACACTGTCATCTGTACATCAACAGAATGAGGAGGACTTGGAATTTAAAGGTTAAGTTTGGTCTGGTCGCACCCACATACAGGTCTACAGTTACGCAATTCATCTATGACAGGAATAAATCTGGCATCTGCTCAGTGAACTTCTCACCAAATGCGATACCATCATTTCTGCTGTCTTAACCTGGACATTGACCATACATTAGAGCTTACACTACATCACCCTTGAAGACTGTAAACCAAACAAATTACAGTGTTTCCATTACCCGTCAGACTACTCCTTGTTAAAATGGCTTTAAGACAATTTTTCACTCACATCTGAAGCCCAGACCCATCCCTGACATTTCGAGAAAAAGAAGAAAACTGAGAAATTGTTTTATTGTAGCCTGGTTAATTGTGATGTGAAATTCAGCCTTTTGAATTTTTTTGACCGATATGCTACATGATACTGTTTAAATGACATGATTAGATGAAATCATTCAAGTGCCCATAGCCTCAAGGACCATGTTCATTTCCATTATTTTAGTGCAACATTTTCTGGTTAAGAGCCCTAGCTATTCCACCGGTCCTTGAAAACACTGAATGGGTTATTTGCTTTTAGTGGTGTCTGCACTAGTGCTCCTCTACCCATCTATTTTCCGGGCAATTTAAAATGCGGGATCACACATAGTTTTCTCAAATCCTTACTGAGGGTAATGGAAGCAAAACATTACAATAATGTCCCCCTGTAAACCCATGTTCGCTTGCAGCCAAAGTGCTTTTAGCCCTCTTTTTTTCCCATTTTCCCGTAGGATTTGTTGTGAAATAAATGCAAAACATTGCGATTTGAAAGCTCAAATAAATACGGACAGTTGGCCTTTGCAGTGTGAGGGAACCTTGCACTTAATAGAAAAGCAGGTTCTGGTGTTAGAAAGCACTTCTCAGCCTCCACGCTTGGCTGGAAGCATTCAAACACCAGCAGGAGTCAGAGCAGTAGAGTGGGAGCTCTCCAGCAAGGCCCTTTCTTCAGTCACACAAAATGATGTTTGGTGGTGCATAATAACAGCATAGTGACGTCTAATATTTTTATTCTGCTGATGTGAAAAAGTTTTTTTTTTTTTTTTTCTTTTTTTCCCCCCCATTGGTTACGAGTCACAGCTTATGAATGTTATTTGTATTTAAGTTGTATGCAACACGCATAATAGAGGTACTTATTGGTGTCAAAGATTAAACAGATATGCTGCCACAAGATTTCACAGGAGCTGAGTAAAAAGTGTTTTTTCGTCTGTTGTTTCATTTATCAGAATTTCGCCATTGATACATTGCCATTTTCTCTAGCAGTGTTCATGACCTTTAAACCAGTTACTGTTTTCACCCTAATGATCAGTGCATGTGTATGATTGTATACTTACTGTAAATGAAAAAAGGTGCTGCGGTGAGCTTAGTCCTCTACCTTTGCAGTTTGTGTGTCTATATCCTTTATTGAAGTGGTAAGACAAAACCACAAGGCTGAAAGGTTGGATTGTCTCTTCAACAATCAGTCTCTCTCCAGTTTTATATCTGCAGCTGGGTAGTAGTAGAATTCACATTAGAAAGAGATTAGAGACCTTTTCTCCTTGCCTTGCCTTGCCTCAGTGTTAACTATAAATACATTTGTATTCAGCCCAAACAGCAGTCTTCTGCTGGAATCAGCTGAAATGTCAATTTGGATATTAAGGGCAATTTTTGAGCTCCTGAGTTTTCCCATGGGGTGTATGATGAGAACATACTGTTTCAGTACATATGGATTCCTAGGCCACACAGACCACAATGGTTATAACTAAGAAGATAAATATGTTCTCAAAGTCACTATCACTTCACTGAAGCTTTACAGTTTAAATATTGATGTTGAGACTACAACTGTCCAGTTACTAAACAATAAAATGGTATATGTCTGGCTCTATTCAGTTTTATACTACCATTGGGTCACATTACTGTTTTTATTACACCACAATGGATCACTAGCTGGAGTGTGTTTGTGGCTGTTTTGTTGGTGTCCCTCCACAGCCTTTGGGCCATAGTGTCGGAGACACTGGCTCTGGCTGCAGTGTGTGTCTGTCCGTCCTTGTACTGCTTCCGTTCTCACGGGAGAGGCTGTGACTGTTCGACCACTCGACAATTCCCGTGTTATTTTCTGTCTCCAGGGTTCGCACCCAGCATGCAGCGGACTGCAGCTCCCCCTCAGCTTGGCCCACAGCAGCCCGGGCCCCCTATGTCGCCACACCCCTCGCCAGGGGGGTCAATGCACCATGGGGTGGGCCCCTACCCGCAAGGAGGGTCCAGTGGCTCCACCTACGGTCCCCAAGGTGGTCAGTGTGGACCCCAGGGCGGCCAATACGGGCCCCAGGGTGGTCAGTACGGCCCCCAGGGCAGCCAGTACGGTCCCCAGGGCAGCCAGTACGGGCCCCAGGGCGGTCAGTATGGGCCCCAAGGTAATGGCTCCCTGTTTATTTTCATTTGTACAAGTGAAGCAGCAGTGTAAACTAAAGAAAACAACTAACCATGGCCCCCAACTGGACCAGTAATGTTCAATGAAGAATTTCCATCTAAAGTATATAAAGATTTAATTAAGGGAGAAAATGAGGCTTTGGAAGAGATGTTATTTAGTATTCCCAGCCTCTGTTCCCTCACGGTGTGGCCAAAGACAAACAGGCTACACATTTTTTGGTAATCAGCTGAAGATCCTGTAGGCCAGTGTGTCTGGATGGATGAATGAGGATGAATTACAGTAATCTGTTATGTGTGTGTCCAAGTGATGGATACAGATTCTGCGTTTGCCTATAATGCCGTCACATGCATCCCATTTTCATCCTATATTAGAGGATGATAGTCCATCACCATCCTGTTTATGTCACTGGAAATTGGTGCTAGACAATATATACAGCCGCATACAAACAACCAGTACTTAAAAAAAAAAAAAAAAAAAAAAAAAATATGAGTTGAGCTTGAAAAGTTGATACAGGCTGAGAGGAGTATGACAGAAACAATAAAGCACCCTTTTCTTAAGTATTTCAGTGGGGCCTACAGAGGCCCCTTGCTGCTCTGCAAACCTTGGCGAGAAAAGGTCTCCCCTGCATAGCTGAAACGGGCGGGTCAGGCAGCCGCTGGGCTGTTTGTGCTTAGTGACGGGGTTGTTTTCGGTCTTCCTTCCGGAGTGAATTACTAGCCTGTCGGAGCAGCTTGGAAACATTCCTTCGCTCCAAGGTCCTAAACTGTTCCCTCTGTCTTGTTTAAAAAAAAAAAAAAAAAAAAAAAAAAGCACACAGACACTCACGCATAACATGTCCTCCAAGGCTGTATAGCAGACACCGCTGAAATGTATGTTGAGGGTTTATTTGTGTCCTGTGACACAGTCTTAGCTGGCCGTAGTCTGGCTTGGTTTGGCAGTAAGCATGACCATCCCAAATTCAGGATGGTTTTGGGGAATTAAGGGCTACAAACCCTTTTTGGCAGATCGTGCTCTGAGAGGCACAAGGGAATGAATGGTGAAAGTAAGAAAAAAAGAAAAAAAGGAGCTGAGAGAACTAGATAAAGGATAGAGAGGGGAAAAAGAGATGTCACATGGGGTTTGGGGTGATGCCTCAAACATGACTGGGAAGAGACTGATTTTTGTCAAGCACCTGACTTGAAAAAGACTGCTTGGTACAACTGTCTGTATAGTTCACCTTATCAGCAAAGAAAGCTGGTTGATGCTGTGGACTTTATACATCCTGTCTTCTCACTCTGTTTCTAGCTTACTCTTGCTCCCTGTCTGCTGACAGAGGGTTTCTTGCAGATGCCCAGAGTGATCTGTAACAGAGAGCAGCCTAGTCCTGCAGCCCTATAAATCCCTATCCTCCTGATGGCCAGTGCTTGTATTGGGAAGACCAAGAATAACTACAGAGAGGGAGAAAAAAACTTCACTTCTCTCTGCAAGGCCCCTTTTATCTCCTATTCATTGGGCTTACATAAGAGAAGCCCATAAGACCTTGTGACATCAAAAGTGTTTCTTTTTTTCTTTCCTTCAAATCTTGACGCAGAGTAAAAAAAACAACCTCAAGAATCCTTTCGGGAATAGAGAAACATGTGGCAACGGTCTGGGTTAAAGATTTCAACCTTTCAACAGCTAGAGGGGAGGAAGGTTGAACATGAGAAACAATGCTAATTGCCCTTGAAGTGGTCTTTGGCAGAGTACCAGTGACTCTGAATGCTCTGAAACACTCTGCGTGGAAAAAATGAAAGAAAAATTCACACTGAGAAACTAAATTTTTCAGTGAATTTTTCAAAGACTACAGCAGTTGATTTAAACCCAGGAGGGACCTCTGAAGTACAAGCTGCAGAAAGTCTAATTTTCCCATGCCCAACAACTCAAATTTATATATACACTTCAGCCTCAAATGCTTCTCCCTTCAGAATCTTTACACCATTCAGCCTAAATATGGTATGGATCCCATAAAGTGTGCAAGATAAGACGGTGAAGGCGAAGAAAAAAAGACAACTCTTATGTGTCATCAGACTGCATGTCTAACGTTTTGCATCAAAAATGCCACAATATATTTTCCCCCACAGTTCTGGAACAAAAAAGCAAAGACATTTTGATTTAAAAAATCTTTCAGGAGGACTTTTGCCATAGAGAATATCCAATGAATCTGTCAGAGAAGAGACCAACCATTGGTGTGTGGGCCTGTTGTGCTAAATGCTGTGGTCTCTCCAATAAGAAAAAAACTTCTTTCAGTTCCATTTTCTGGTCTTCCCAGGGAAATGGTATGACCATAGGTTGCAGCTGATGGTGAAGTCATTGCAGGTTCAAGTGTGGACAATGTTGTTATCCAACTATAAAAATATGAATAGAAACTTGAATATAAATCCAACTTTGAAAACAGGAAAAATTTGTCAGAAATTAATACCTTTGGAAATCTCATCATGGTTTCCGGGAAGTTGGGGCACATTTGTGAGGACTGAAACCTTCCTTTATCATGACACAGTCCTTGACCCAGACATGCTCTGTGACCTCTCGCCCCAGTAGGCAACTACCCCCGGCCACCAAACTACGGAGGGGCTCCCAGCACCAACTACAGCGGCCCAGGACCAGGCATGGGCAATAGCCTGGGCATGAACGCCAGCAGCCCCATGCATGGCCAGGGACCCGGACAGCCTGGTGGCCCCATGCCGGCCGGCCGGGGCCCGGGACCCAGCGCGGGCGGACGCCCCTATCCTGGGAGCGCAAGCAGCATGGCCCCCAGCTCTCCCAGCATGCCCCAGCCTGCCGGCCCAGGGATGGGGCCTCCACCACCCAACGCCAGCCGCAAGGCTCAGGAGCCGGGGATGGGTGCGATGCAGGCCGCAGCCAGCTCCATGCAGGGCAGGTGAGTCTGGGGGGTCTTAGGGCACCTTCACTTGCAACCGCGGCTGTCAGATGTTCACGGATGCTGTACAAACACTGGGGAGAATTTGTGAATCCCAGTGAACTTGACACATTCATTCTTTTACAGCTGTGTCAATGTTGGTACCTTTCATTGGTATCATTCCTTTTTTTTTTTTTTTTTTTTTTTTTAATTTTAAAAGGGTACAATAAGGCTTTCACTGTAATTGCTCCCCCCCATTCCTTCACCCAAACACATTAATTAGTGCTTTTCAAAGAATATGGCTTTAGCTCCTCACATTTTATTTTATTGATCTCTGGCATATGTGTGTGCTTCAGTGAATGGTAATGCATGTGCGTGTGTGTATGTGTGTGTGTGTGTTCATGTATGTGTATATTTGCTGGTGCACATGCATGTGTTTTTATGTGCCTGCAGTTGCACAGTCAGGGGCCTCTTTTGTTGCTCTGATTGACAGAGTCATACACATACAATGTTTGTTAGTGTTGTAATATTTATTGACCACAAAGGACTCTTCAAGTTGTGGCTGTTTTCACCTTCCTGACACAGTGCAAGAACCCCTTAAGCCATCATGCTTAATGGTTCTGACACATGCGAGTTCACACATTATTATTTTGGCAAGCAATTATTACTGGGCAGAAAACATTTAAAAACACAATATGTCAAGTTTTTTTATTCAAGGTGAGTCTTGCCTGTTGTGTGAAACCTTGAGAAATTCAGAGATAAGGCTTTTGGAAAATGCATAGGCATGCTGACAGGCAGTGTTGTATAGAAGTGCTGTACTTGTTCCTGTTGACAGATAAAAGAGAAACATGGTTTTTGGTCACAAGAGGTTGTGCTTTTAGCTCACTTTCAAAGCTGATTCAGAATTTCTTCTCTGATCTAGATCGAGTGTTCACACCCGTACAGTGGGATCCCTCTTAAATGACATTTTTCTTGCCAAACTGCTACTCACCCCTTCACCAGCATACTGAACAAAAAACAATAACCACATGAATGAAACAGAATCGGATGATTTGTGAACCAAAAGGACACATACAAATTAAAACTGGGTTGTGGTATTGCATTTTTTTGGCAGAAAGGCGTAATTAGAATCTTCAGACAGCTCTGCATGGACATTTACAAGAAGGTGATATTAGTTTTCAAGCAACATGTGAATAACCCATTGTTTAACATGCTAGTAAAACTAATTGGGTAATATGGACCCTTTTGATGTTTTAGTTTTGTGTGTAACCAAAGGATTTCTCGAGCTACACTGTTTCACTTCTCTCAAATGGCAAAGTAAGCTAGGTAGTATGAAAGCTAAACAAGATAACTTCCAACATACCTTAGATTTTGGATATAAAATGTAATGAGCAATGTCGGTACAACAGTCTTCAGCTGTTTTCCTTTGACTACATATCCAGCTGTCTAAAACTTGGCATTCATATAATATTTTAAGCAGTTGGACAGCTAGGTAAAGGTCTGACCTATGCACAATTTGCACTATCATGTTTTGCGGCTATGAGATCATGGAAAGGCTCGCTAGCTAACATGAATTCCCACAAAAAAATAGGTTATCTAAAGCTATCTAGCAGATTACGATTAGCTAGTGTTAAATGAAAAAGTAATGTAAGATGTAACATCTAATGAGCAAACTAGAAGTCACCAGAATATGTTGTAAAGCTTTCTCTGTGTCTGCTTCACACTTCTAAAATGGATATAAATTCATATGCCATCCAGTCACAGACTGGCTTTAAATGCATAGATTAGTCTGTATCAACAGTTTAGTGTTTATCAGCTGCATTTATGCATTGAAGTGATCAACAACAGATCTTAAAGTGGGGAGTAACACCAATCCGATTTGAAAATTCAATTTGCTACAAAGCAGTGGGAAGAATTGTAGAATAAGTGTATTCTAAGGTTTGTATGGCTGTTTGAAAGTCTAAAGCACTGAAGGTTATGAATCCCCTGTAGAATTTCAGATCTGGTTGTGTTCTTTCTTATTAAAATAAAGGAAAGTCTTTTGAATGCAATTAGATGCTTTATGAAAGCGTAGGACAAATTGAAATTTTGAAATTTATATTGCATTTCATTAAATTGTTTAAACCAAGGAAGCTGTTCTCTTGCCCCTGCTCCAGGCCTCTTTATTCAAGGTCCCCTGTCTACCCCAGCCAGGCTGGGTCAGGGTCACGACCCCTACCCACACCCACACCCCAAACTCAGCCCCAGCAGCCGAACTACAACAACGCTCAGGCACCTCCTATGATGCATCACTCTGAGCTGTACGGGTAGGTCCTGGTGTTGCCAACCTGTGTTCTGCCTCTGCTTGTTTCCCAGGCTGAGCTGTCTGGATTCAGACATTAGTCCCCTCTTAGGAAACTGCATAATGTGGGCCACCATGTTGGCTCTTGACACTAACCCTGTGGTAACCATGTGCATGCCATATAACCAACATGATTGCATGGCCGGAGGGAGTTAATTTTTGGGTGTGTTGGGAATGGTTTGATTCAAAATGTGTTTTTGCAGAGATGGGTTTAGGTATTTGGGTGGGTGAGGCATTTGAAATGACCTGCCTTATAAACATGTTTCTTTATCTCTAATTTATAGCCTCTGATAACAAATACCTATATGTTAATTTTTGTGAACACGGCTGTTTAATTTTTTCCAATGGAGAATGGCTAACACCAGAGTTAGAATGATATAAGCTAACAGGGTTGAACATCTGCTTCCTGTACCTTAATTACTAAAAACAGAATTTCTGCATGTAGTTTGCCTTCATGCGGATATGTGCTTTGAATTTTCTTTCATTTTGCTCGAGGCTTCTGGGATATACAGCCCATTATTTTCTGTGAGAGGACAATGAGAACAGTCCGATGATCATGGTTTGACTCATCCATCATACATCACAGCCTATGCTGGTGACAGGAACAATCAACCAAAGACCAGCTGTCAGAATATCCAGTGTTCCTTATGTCTTAAATGTCAAATCAAGGCATTAAAAGTCAACCATGGTAATTGATTCGCACACTTTGTGATCAATTACAGGTTGCACTTATGTCTGATTTTAGTTCTGTTTTTATATAATGCCCAAAGAAAAGAATGATGTAATATAACTCACAAGATTAAGATCCGCCTGTGTCCGTGACATTGTCCTCAAGTGCATTGCGCTTGATGCAAGCTGCTCAGTGGGATTTGTAAATAGGTTGTTTTTGGCACTTTGAGTTTAATGGTTTGTGTCTGCTTGTATATTAGAGCGTGTAAATGCAGACAAACTATTACAAAATGGATTCGCTGTCAATAAGAACTGGCATGACATGGTGTGTGCTGCTCTGTTGAATAAAGGGAGCTGTCAGTCTTAAATTGGACTCTAAGATGTCCTACCAAAGCCATATGACAAGAAAAGCTACTGCTGTAAACCACCATCATTCTCTCCCTGCACTCTTATTCTGACATTACAAACCTGAAGATGCCTGTACTTTTTTTTACTTTCTTCTGTTTGTGGCCAAAGCTCTTGATTAGTTTTTATTTGGTGTAAGGTCATTACTGATCAAGTTGTCACACAGTGCTTTCTTGGAAATAATTTCCAGAGGAAACAAAAAAAAAATATTAAATAGCCATTTAAAAAAAAAAGAAACAAAAAAATAATAATTTTGTCGCCTGTCAAGGTATCAGCAATAAGTGCAATAAAAACCATTAAGTGTGATATGCATGAAAACCCAACAAGCCATTTCCAACAAGTGATCTTCAGGTGATCAAGGGCCTTTAGAATTACTTTAATAGTCTCTTATGTGAATTGAATCACCCTGTCATTCTTCAATATCAACCATATCTGTAAATTACTTTTAAGAGGAATGCTTTTGAATACCATTCAAGCGGTCAGTTCAGTAATTGGTTGGAAGAATAGGATAACATTTCTCAGGCCTCTCCATGCTCTGGAAGGACCCTGGAACCAAACGCTTCAATAAGCTCAACACTGAAGAAGGTTGCCAGTCATGACCCCAAAATGTCCATGGTCAAATGTGCATAGGGAATTTCTTTGCTATGCCACTTTAACAACTGCCTAAAATACTGCCTGCAACTAATACCAATATCCCTTGTAAAGGGGAGGGAAAAAAACACCTTTTTTGCACCGTTTGCTGAAGCTGTTTTGTTTTTAGTCTTGAATAGGAAGACCATTTAGAACATATGTGTATTGAAATATCACTGTTGTGAAAATTCCAGGCTATTTGTTTTCATTTCAAGTAACTGACTTTATCTGTCCAGTCGGAAGTCTCCACATCATTTATGGACATACACATGCATTTTGTGGAACAGTATTTTTTAAATCATATTCAGCTAGACAACATATTTTCTTTTATTGCGTTGATATCTAGAAAGCAGACAGTACTTCCTGGGAATTCAATTTTATTGGGGAGTCATGATTCCTTTTGAAGGTGCTGAGTTCAAGTGGTTATTACTTGATAAATTTTTGCTGATTCAATACACTGGTTACAGAGAGCATTGGTATGGATTACTGAATCCATAGGATGCATGAACTCATAAGACGCACACAGCATTTTCAATTTAATATATTCAGACTTTTTTGACATCCAAGTGAAGTCATGAATCAGCATAACATTCCATTACAGCGACAAGCTTACAGTAGCTATCTAGCTAGCTAGCTATCTTCCAGACTGCTTTGATGTCTTTATCTTGGTTGTGTCTTTGTACTGTAGCAGCAATTTACACTTAAATTGAAACTTAATTGAACTTGACATGACACAAATGATTGTAAACAAAAACATTAAATTTATGTTTTGTATGGTGGAGTGGAGTAGGAGGAAAACTGAAATCCCATTCATACTATGTTTTTTTTTTATGCATAAATTTATTCCATAAAATTTCCTGCAAAACAAGAATTTTAAAATACACATTTTACTATCATAATAACTATGCATTAATGAGGTGATAAACTCTCCCCGTTCCTTTGCAGCTTAAAATTGAAAGTAAAGGAGCCTTTTGAAATATGAATGTGTTAGCTTACATCAGTATGATATCTTAATATGAATTTGAAAGTGAAAGATCCCTTTTTAAAATAGCGTAATTGGGCTCAGTGAAGTGATAAAGTGCCACATTCCTGTATTTCCTTTAGTGAGCAAATGAGGCAAAAATAAAGAGCAGACATCATTTATACACCAGAAAAAAAATGGACTCAGTGCTTACACCAACCAAGACTGAACATCACCAATTTGACCATCAACATTTTTTGGTGATTTGTCATGGAACCAGAACGTTCAGCAATGGGTCTCGTCCCTCACAGTTCTGGATTTTCAAAACTTCAGACCAATGCTCTCTATAGGTAGGATGCACAAAGGCACACAGTATATATGTACATATGACAAATGTATGTTACTTACTATTACAGTATGTAATCACAATTTTGATAGTCCTCTATGTGCAGTGTACTGTACAGACTGTCAGCTTGATGTTAGGTGTGAAGTAATAAGAATCCTCGACTTACTGGACAGAGGAGATTGTGTTTGGGACTCTTGTCTTATGAAGTGCTGTATGTGTAGTATCAGATTTAGTGAGGCTGCATGTCAGGAGGATTTTAGAGCACTCCCTGTGTTATTGAGGCGTGCCGTGAATGTCAGATGCACAGAGGGTATGGAGGCCTCCTGGGAGCACGCGCCGGTTGGCTCGGTGTTTCCTGTGGGCTCCTGGCCGGGGGGCAGAGCGAGGGAGGCAGCAGTGTGTCGGCCCCGGCCATCCCCGAGCCCTGCAGCAGTCCTGCGGGCGATGAGATGCATCTGGGTCCAGAAAAAAACCCCATGCCTGCTGATTAAAGATTTGGGGGAGCTCTGAAAACAAAGCAAAGGAAAAACGCATCTCACGCATAATAATCCTGCAGCTTTTCTTTTTTTTCCCCTCCCTCTCCTCATTATCATTTTTTTTTCTTTTTGTATTCTTTTTGAAGTGCTGCCGTGTCTTTCAGCCTCCGCTTAGATGTAGCTCATGTGAGGATGGTGAGCTTAATTAAAGCTGCCTGACAGAAGCTTCAGATCGACCCTCCCAGTCCCCACCCCCCTTCCTCCACAACCACACGTACGTTACCATGACAATCCCCACATAGCCTAGGTGTGGAGGTGAGCACAATACCAATCTGATGGATTTTTGTGCTTGGGGGATTATTATATTTGTTTATTTAATTTTTATTTCTCAAACTGTTCCCAATGGAGCAAAAAAAAAAAGTCTAATCTGACAATGACTGGTGAGAATGAGTTCAGGTGCACCCGTAGCATTCTGCATGGCTGCATTTCTCTTGGCCACAGAATCCGCCCCACTCATGAATCAGGACTAAAGATGCCAAGAGGGAGAAGTGCTACACTACTTTGATGAATCTGAAACTAATGTTTTCAAAATATTGAGCAAATCTTTTGGACCTCTTTCAGAAAATAATGTGATTATTCATTATGTTTGCTTTTATTTTAAACTTAGGAGACACTCGACTTGTGCCAGTGAATTCATCATTATTGACCCAAATGGGGGGTGAGGGGTGGGTGTGTGTGCTGGTGGCGGCAGTGGTGGTGGTGGTGGGCGGGGGTGTAGCTGGCAGAGGGGCACGTTAACCTTGGCTGCTATTCATTGTTAAGAATTGTGCCTGCTGAGAGACCGCAGGGGCTGGTGGTGACTCGAAATTCTCCTGGAGAGAAAGAAATGGAAAAAGCACTTAGAGAAAGCAAGCTAAAGAAATCTGAATCAAAGGGAAATAAAAAATATGAGAGAAAAAGCCTTTTGGGCAAATCCTCGCCAAATAATTCATTTTCAACCTCCTCAGTAAGTACATTTGCTAAGTAAATAAGAGGCGCTTGAATGTCAAGAATCCGTGGCCGCCCCCAGCCTTGCTGCTCGAAGCCTTGGCAGGAATGGTCTCTTTTAATAAATGAGGAGAATAAATGGCTTTTCTCCTTCTGAGCTGTTTGATGTGAGGACTTTTTTGGATTTAATATGTTAAAAGCTGCTCCTTCATTCCATGCTTTTATTTAAGTTAGATTTTTTTTTTTGTTTTGGTTGAGTCAGAGCCTCTTAGAGGCTGCAATGCTTTGAAAGCAGATTGATTCCCATATATAATTCATACCACGCCTTCTCAACGTGTCAGGAAGACCCTTCTGCACCCATACCCTCCCCTCCACCCCCAAATCTTTCACTGGGTTCCTGAGGCGGAGTGTGGGGCGAGTTAAGTCACAGTCATGACAGGCGGTGGGAGGCCCAGCTGTCACAGATGGTGTCCAGACTTGGCCTGAGACGCTCTCATTGGCCGCTCTGATGTGCTCAGAGCTGCCGCTAATGCATCCGCTGCCCCGAAAACAGACCAAACACAGAGAAGCAGTTGTGCTTGGGGTCGCTCTGAAGTAACAACAGAACATAATTCACATATTCCTCTAGAAGAACACCTTAACAATTCCTTATGTTCCTTTCTTTTCCAGGTGGGGGTTACCCCCGCATGCTTCTCACTGCTGAGAGACATCTGTTTTATCGTATTTAGTGAATCTGTCTTGGCATGCCTGAGAATAACAGCACTAAATGGAACTCCTACCTTGCCAAATCATTCTAACCAACAGGCTTTCTGGGCAGCATGGCCCAGTAACAGTGCTGTAGTGATGCATTATTTTGCTTCTCCCAATGTTTTCCGTTAACTCCTTTCCTTTAACTGTTAAAGTTTTATTTTTGAACAGACATTCCTCTGGTGCTGGGTATGGCTGACAATGATGCCACTGTGACACAGCAGTTATCATTGAACGTTCTCTTTTTGAAATTTTGAAAATTTGTTTTCAAAGAGTTTAAAAAAAAAAAAAAATACTACATTTTTAAAATTTATGGAATTATTTGAATGTTTGATTTTAGAATTAAAATTTTGAAGCAAATGAACTGTCAAAGCATTCAGGTTAGCCATTGTGCCTGATGAGGATAGCCTTGCAAAGTAGTTAGCAAATGCATGAAGTGACAGATAAAGACCCAAAGTCCAAGTGGTGACATTAGCTGTGATTGTTTTTGTTCCCTTTTTTGAAGGGAGTATGACATGATCTTAACAACGAATATCCCAGGACGCCCCAGTTCTCCTCTGTTACAGGCCGGATAATGTATGTTATGAAATGGCTGATCTGGGTGTCACGGTTTCCATGGTCCTGGAAGAGCATGCCCATATTCATGATTTACTGCTGCTGTCTTGGTTACAGGCAGGGTAGTTATCCCAACATGAACCAGATGGGTGGGATGGGGTCCAGCGCCCCCTACAGCCAGCCGAGCGGGAACAGCTCTGGCAGGATGACACCCCAAGGTCCCCCTTACAATGCCCCACCCTCAGGTAAGTAGAGGAGGAGATAAGTGGGTCATGGGTCACTTTGGTAATATGACTTTTTGTGCCCTAATACATTGCTTCCTGTTGTTTTTCTCATCCTATTTAACACACTTCTTAATTGTCATACTATCCTGCTCTTCAGTCATAATCTACAGATCTTCAGTGTGGGGAAAAAAAAAAATATTTTTAGTGAACAAGAAGGATTTAAAACCAGTAAATCCATGTAGAATTGTATGGGTCTGCCTGTATGCGGTGTAGAGCTATGGGAAAGCTGTAGGTGGAGACCAGAAGTGTAACTGAACCGTAACCTCAGTCATAGCTGCTGTGTCCCTCTTCTCAGGGCCCATGGGGATGGCCGCTGACTCAAAGCAGAAACCCGACAACAAGGAGGAGGGGAACGTTCCGTCCACAGACCCACCTAAGGCCAAGGTATCCGCATCTTCTCTCTCTCTCTACCAATGCCCGTATTTCTCACTCTGTCCAACCCCTCCTTCTCTGTATCTGTTTTTCCCTCCTCCTATCCCCTCTGTCTTGATCTTACCCCTTCTTGTTCTCTCTCTCTATAACTTCCTACCTCTCTCTCTTCTTAGTCCCTCTGCCTCTCCCCTCATTCTCTCTCCCTCCTCTGCCCATTTCTCTCTCACTCTCTCCAGAAGGGTACCTCTCTTGCCCTGCGTGCATGCTGTCTTCATGAATGGCACTAACCTCTCTTTCTGAATGCTTGAGACTGCAAAGAGTCACTGCAACACCAGGAATATGGGGGCCGGGGACATGAACTAATAAATTGTGCTCTGGTGAAGCCTGTCAGAGAGGCAGGAGTAGAGAGACTTTCAGTGAGGGGAGATCAGGCCCCCTCCCGGCTGCTCTCTTACAGCCAGTAGGATGCAGGCAGCCCCAGCATCACAAACCTCTGTTGATTTCCCAGAAGATTCCCACAGGAATCTTAACCAGACTGTCAGAGGGAGGGAGGACCTGCCTTTGAGGAAAAACATCCCATTGGCTTAAGATGGAAAGAATAACGGCAAGCTCTGGAATTTGTCCTTTCTCTAAGGCTGTCTAAGCCTATAAGCTTGCTGTTGGTGTAAATGTAAAACTGTATTTTTTGGAGTAAATTTTGTGTGTCTTGCGTTGCATTAGAACAGTGATATTTCTTTATATGTCAAATTAATACATTTCTATTTCAAGGTGAGATGTTTAATTCTTTTTCAAAAACTGACCATATTGTCACGTGAACAGGTGACAGCTGATGTTTTATTTTATGTGGTCACATTTTCACGTGTGTAATGATGCCATCTTCTTAACAGACATGATCAGAAAGAACTTCCTGTCTCTTGATGTAGGCTTCTTGGAACTTTCTGTTGTTCTCCTGGCGTGTTGTTCCATGCTTCTGCTTGGGGTTTGGTTTGTTTTGCATGTTGCCCTTGTATCTCACCCGTCCCGTTACTCCACAGCCTGCTGATGGGAAAGTAACTTGCTCTTACTGCATCCGTAACTCTTAATATTATCAGCCTGTATATAAGACTGGTTGATCAACATGGCTTCTTAACGGCTTGTGCCCAGAATACAAACACTTCTTTTTTTTTTTCTTGTGTGATTTATTTTCATTTTGTTTTATGTTTTGTCAGTTTCATTTTTTAAAATGGTTATTCATTTACTCACCCTCTCTGGCCCTTGGGCTTGTGCTTTATGTTGTCATGACAACATCAGCAGCAATAGCAGGGCCTGGTTTGTGTGGTTTTTGGCTTAAGTTTCAGAAGTAAGCTGTGTGGCTTTTTCTCACAGGGTCCCCTGGCCCCTCTCCCCCCAGCCCCCGGCCCTAAAACAGATTCTGCATGCCAGCTTTCCCACTTCAGCACAGAGATCGCCCCTCTCACTTGACTCTGTATTTCTCAGTTTTCCATTTATTTTCTCAATAGTATTATTTATTTATTTTTTTTAAACAAATCCCATTGTTGATCATGTCAGTTCTTACATTGAATTATATATTAAGACCTGCCTGACAGAAGAGTGAAATGTGTACACCTACAGAAACACTCCAAGGCCTTACTTGGGTAGAGATTTTTTTTTTTGCTGACGCTGGGCAGTTTAACAGAGCTGCACGCATGCAGACTCCAAACACAAGCTCTCTGTCTCATGCGTGATACACACGCTCTTCAGCCACTTCAGCAAACATCTACAAGAAAGAGGAAGAAGTGACCAAGGACTCTGTCTCTATCTCTCTCGATTTTGACTGCCAGCCAACACTCACCATGTGCCCCTGGTGTGTCTTGTCCCCTTATTCTCTGTCACAGGATAGCTACAGCTCTCAGTGTGTTTCCAAGCCCCCACCCCCTGCCCCCTCTCCCCCAGCCCTGCTAGTCTCTCCTCGTATCATGGAGATGAAAGCGATAGCATTAGCAGCCCTGCCTGGCCAAAGACTCCGTCCAGCCCTGTAAGTGGCAGACTTTCTTTTTTTTAAAACTCTTTTCTGTAATTTTTTCAGTTTTTTGGAAGCATGCTAATTGGTTTAATGAAAGTTCTCTTATTGTAGATGGTGTTGTTTTTTTCTGTTATTATGTATATTTCTGATGTGGTGTGTAGTTGATGTCATGGGAGACTTTCTCATTAAGACAGCTCTGTGTGGAGGTCACATGGTTGGCTGCAGAGTACAGGGTCTGAGAGTCCTCCCCTCTCCCCATGGATAATCACCAAAATAGTATAATATTATGGGAATGATTTAATTGTTAGCATGACTTTGACTGAGAGCACTGAACTCTCATTTGCTCTATGGGCCATGGTTGCAGCCAGCCTCCTCTGGGCATGCTCAGTGTGTTAATGAGAAAGTTGATTGTAGTCACAGTTACTGTGTTGTGGTTTTTTGTGATCGTTCTCCATGGGTAATTATGGCTCTCGTGCTCTACCAAAGATCAGCCAAAATCTTTATTTCAGGTGTTAAACTATCTTGGCAGCTGTCCAAGAGTAACATGGTAGCTAGTTGTCCTTTAGACATGTATAAAGGACATTTGAAATGGGTTGTCATTGGATATATAATATGCGGTGGAATTTCCTTCTGTCTTCTGTATTTTTAAACTCATAGATATGCCAATGTAAATTTATAGCAGTTAAAGGTATGTACATGTACAGCAGTAAATTTAACTTTGCAGACCTTGTTGTGCCTTTAGTTCCTGGCATGAAGCATTTATAGTAGCTGGGTAGCCATTAAAACCCATTAGATTGTGTGTCTGTATGTGGGTTTATGTGTATGTGTGCCAACACACACATTTGGAATTAGAAAAAATAAACGTGTGTGTGTGTGCGTCTCAGTTAAAACACATTGTTAACCATTTAAATTTGTCAAGGCCGTTGTCAGCATCCGTGCCCTCACATGTGCACAAGATGGAGGCCTTGAAGAAACGGTCACGTTTGTTGTGAGATGAGACCAAACTTTGTATCCACAGGCAGGCCACTCCAACAGTGGACACATGTGAGCACGCATAAAACATCATTACCCTGCACAAGTGCAGCTCATCCAAAATACTGTACTCCGTGAGATGACCACTGTAGACCTCAGACGTAAAGGGAAAAGAGGTGGTGATCACGTGGTCTTGTCAGGCAGGCCTGTTTCAGTCTCCTCCCTCTTTTTGTCTCCCCTCACTCGTGACCCCTCCTCCCCTCAGAAGCACAGCTCTTCCACCATGACCAATGAAAAGATCACCAGGCTGTACGAGATGGGCGGGGAGCCTGAGAGGAGGATGTGGGTGGATCGTTACCTGTCCTTCATGGAGGAGAGGGGCACACCCGTCCCCAACCTGCCTGCTGTAGGGAAGAAGCCTCTAGACCTCTGCAGGCTCTACATGTGTGTCAAGGAGATAGGTGGCCTCGCCATGGTGAGTGCAGGGCACGTTCGGTGCCTTCTTACCTGTGTGATTGTAGTGATATTTTCTTTTGTAGTTTGCCTGTTTTACAGGAATGATATTCTCTGGGGTTAGTGACTTGCATGTGTGACGGGGTGATATTATCCCCTCTGGTTACAGTGGCTTAGCCGTGTTCTGGGAGTGACATTTTGCTGTGTCCTTACAGTGACGTAACTATGCGACAGAGGTGATATCCATTCTCTGTGGTTATAGTGGTTTACCTGTGTGACAGCAATAAAATTCTTTATGGTTAAAGTAATTTTCTTCTGTGACAAGAGTGATAATTACCTCAATTGTTGTAATGTCACACCTGTAGGACCGGAGTTACTCTGTAGGATATGTTTATGGTGTTTTAGCTGTGTGATGGGGAGATGATCCCCTGTATTGTTATAATGTCTTACCTGTGTGACAAGGTTGATCCTCATCTGTAGTTGTATTTGTAATGTTTCCCCCGCAGTAGAGCTCTTGGATCTGATGCACTGCTCCTCTCGGTCATGACTTTCACAGGTGAACAAAAACAAGAAGTGGAGAGAGCTGTCCACTCACCTGAACGTGGGAACATCCAGCAGCTCAGCCAGTTCGCTGAAGAAGCAGTACATCCAGTACCTGTTTGCCTTCGAGTGCCAGGTGGAGCGTGGAGAGGAGCCCCCACCCGAGGTCTTCGCAACGGCAGACAGCAAGAAACAGCAGCAGGCTAAGGTCCAGCCGCCATCTCCTGGTAAGGAGGGGTATTACACCCCACTTTGGCGGTGTCACATGCTTCTTTAAAAAAAAGAGCCAGTCATAAGCAATTTCAAATCAGGAGCATATGTCACAAGGGAAAATTATGACCATTTAAAGGAATACATTTTCACATTTTTTCCAAAATTCTGTAACAATTGTAGATATGCTTTGGGAAAAGAAGTGCAGATACTTAAGTGTATGAATGCATCTCAAGATTATGAGCACAAGACCTGGAGGGCCATGCTTTCCTCTGTTTTTGGTACATTACAGTAGTAAATTTGTTAATATAAGCTATTTTATTAATATAAGCTTTCATATGTGAGTCCACATATCGTGATCCAGATCCTAACTTGGTGGCTAATTAAAAGGCAAGCCCATGACCTTCCTGGACTTCAGTTTGACTCCCCTGCTGAATATTGTCCTGCACTATGCTGCTGTCAGTTAGCAGGCAAATTTTGGGATATGTAATGTGCTCAGTAAATAATGAAGTGCTATTCAGGGTGTGTGGTGAAGAGGCAAGATATCTTGTTGAAGTGTATATCTGCAGAAAGTGTATACATCTGTGTCTTCAGTGTACATCTTCTCTCTCATTAAAGAAAAGATAATCTTGTCGCCAGCACACAATTTATTTCCTCCAGGACGCTTCTTGGTTGTTGTCTTGAAAGGCTACTCAAAGATATTCAGAGATCTGTTATTTTGGAAATGGTAATGATCATCTTTCAGAAAAGATTCACTTGTTTTTTTAATTGTTTTGTACAGTTTTTAGTTGGCTTGAAGTAATAGCCAGTTGCCATTTGAAGATGTGTGTGGTGAGTGAAACTGCATAGCAGGTGCACTGAGTGTCTCTGCTGAGTTCATTGAGCTGATATGGCATGGCCAGATTTAATTAAATGACTGATTTTGATCACTTATTCACTTACTGAATAGAAAGGGCATTATGGTCCACGAGGGGCATCTGGGAGAAGGGAGCGTGATTTGGCAGTGATTCTGAGGATCCCGCTGGTCTGAGATCAGTCTTTCTGTTTCCTGTATTTCTTTCTGTGGTGAAGAAGCTCTTCTCTGTATTTTTCATATATCTGCTAAGCCAGGTCTGATCCAGATTGAGTTGCAAAACTAAGCACTACTGTGATTATGTTTCCAGTATGAAGGGGGCCAGGCTCAGTCCAGTACCTTGCTCTCCTTCAGCCCTGATAAGCCCAGCCATATCCCACAATTCATAACTCTTCACTCGCAGGTGGCTGCCCAGTGTGTCTGAGGCTATAAACAGCTGACAGATGATGACATCAGAGAGAGGGAGAGCGAGTGAGAGAGAGAGCTGTCAGGCGGCCAGGCAGGGAATTCCCCCCAAGGAAGATTGATGGGGGAGGAGTCTGGAATATATAAACAGAAATGACCTCTGTCCGACCTCCATTCACAACAGACCAGTGAGGCAGCAGTTTTTTTTTTTTTTTTTTTTCCCATTTTATTTTTTTTTTTTCTCTCTCTTGCTCTCTTGCACTCTCTCGCTCTCTGGATGTAGAACAGAGGGCACTTGAGTTCACCCCGTGCGAGTGTAAGTGCGGTGGCGTCTGAGGTATGCAGACGCACTTAACCTCTCCTAACCTCTGCATTGTTTACCTCTGGTGTTTGAACACATTGTGGCCGCTGGCATTGCATCAGGGGATTTCCTTGAAAGAGAATCCCACAGGCACACGTCCCCCTCTCCGACTCCCTCCTTCTCTCTGCTTCATTCTCCCTCTCTGTCTAACTCTCTCTCTGCCTCCCTCCCTCCCTCTCTCTCTAGATCACTCTCTGGCACAGTCTCTCTCCTCCCTCTTACTGCTGCAAAATGGAGGCAGGGAATTCTCAATTCACAACTCACATTATTTTTTTCCCCGGAATACCTCTGGGAAAGGAAGAAACTGCTAATGATGTTCTGTACTAATAATTAGAAATATTAACCCCCACCCCAGTTCTTAATACAGCTGTGATCATTTGCTCAAAATAGATTTTGCACATTATGCTTTTTTGAGACTATTTTGTTCATGCACATAGTATCTCTTTGTCTTTTCATTCTCCTCTATCTACAGCTTCAGTTGGAGGCATTCATTTGATTGGAAAGGGAGTCTTCTGTTGTTTTTTTTCCTTTGCAAATTTCAAAAGGTTGTTTCAAAGCCTCACGTCTGTCAAGTGTATTTTCCGTCTGGATTCACAGAATGGTCTAATGGCTTTTGTGTCTGCATCTTTCCAGATGAAAACCGTTGTGAAGGCACAGACGCACATTGTGTAGACCCCTTGTCTTTCTAAAATGGATGCGTAAATCTCCAAACACCTGTGTCCATGATCAGAAAATAAAGCAGGGTGATGTTAGGAAGGAGTAGATAGTTGCAGTTCAGCATCATGCTTATCATATTTGCGGAATGGTGCAGTGTGAGGAAACTCCATTTGAACCCTTTTTGCATTGACATTTCCTAAATCAGGGTTCTCTAGTCTTATCTGAAGAGGAGAGGCCTTTGTTCTGGTCCAAAACACTAATTAACTAATCATCATCTGCAAACCTCGATTTATCTGTTTTAGTGTTAGGTTAGAGCAGACACCTGCATACATGCACACATGCCCATCTCAGATCAGTTTGATTGTCACTGACCTAAATGTTTTGTCTTTTTCCATTTCATTAGATAACGGTCTCAAAACCTTCTGGGGAAAAAAAAAACTCCTTCAAAGCTAAAGCTTTCCTCTTCGACTACAAAACAAGTACTATATAATAAAGAAAAGCTAGGCATCATAGTATTTTTACTCGGTTCTCGTGAATAAAATTATTCATGGACCCATTTTGCGCAAAACACATCCACTTAGGTAGCCCTACTGGTTTCAACACACAGTCAAATACAATAATGATTCAGTCAAGGTCCCAGAGGCTCCACACACATTAACTTCAAGGCCGAATACTGCATTAACTAACTGCGCTCACCATGGCTAAGGCCAGGCTCTGTTGCCTTGAGAGCCTTGCAAGTTTGTGAGTTCCATTTTTTCTGCATCACCTTTTACTGACTTTCCAGATGTCATTGTCATTCATATGGTACAAATATCACATGCCTGGTAAATGTAATATATTAATACAGAACGTAATCTGGTGTACACTGAATCAAAGACCAGAAAAACTCTCCTCAAAGGAAAATGTATGATGCAGTAATTGAATATAGAAAGTGTTGAACAACATTGAATATAGAAAGTGTTGAACAACATTGAATATAGAAAGTTAGCAATTGCTAGCATTACCAAATGTAGACAAGAAATTCTTATGAAAAAGGGACATTGTTAAAAAAGGAGGGTATTGTCAGCAGCTTTTCTCATAAGCGTGTACTCAAGTACTCTCAAGCCTTAGTCGTGCGACTTTGTGGCGAAAATGATCTCACTTGGAAGTGTTCTGATTCAGTGAGAAACCACTGGATCAATACTAATAGGATTTCAGCCGGCATAATGTTATTTTTGGGTTGTTTTTTATGTTACTTTTGATACCTTGAATCTAATAGTAGGAGCTAAATCATGGCTAAAATGATGATTGGGTTGTTGGATTTGAAGACTATAGATCAAGGCTACTTCCATACCATCCTGCAGGCAGTATGGAGTTGTCTATATATATTTTCATACTTTTAAAAGAATGTGAAAAACATTTTTTGAAATATATTGTCACACATTTTGGACAATCACTTGGGTTTTACCCTTGCGCACACATACACATGCACACCTTTGCATCCAATCACTGCTGCCTTTTCCCTCTGAGCTTCTAAGATTATCATTCTGGTATATTGAATTCTGCAGATGGCTGGTACTCATTGACCATAGGTCACAGATCAGATAACTGAGCGATGAGGTGAGGGACACCCTGCCCTCTCCGGCCCCGTCTCTCACAGGACACTCAGCCAGAGTGAGCTCCAGCCCTGTCTGAGTCTGACCTGGACCTTACGGCATGCTGCCTCAAAGCTTTGCTTTCAGTAGAATATGCCAGCTGAGTGCCCTTTACACCCATTTCACTTCTGAGCGCGTTTGAAGCTCGGATGGGAAAAATAGGTTTTCTGCACAGCAGTTGCTCAGTCTTTTCTAGATGGTTCTTTATGACCCCAGAAGCCCATTTTCACTCCTGAGTGAAATCCTAAGTCAGGCATTGTCATTTTATCCTTGAGCAAAGTATTTGCTGTGACTGTCTTCAGTAAATAAAAGTGAATGGTAAATTGTGTAAGTTCATGTGGGTAAACACATCTATGTAAGGCCTAGATGTAAATGATCATGACTAAGGAATAGCTTCCTGACAGATAAAAAGATATCTAAGTATGTTTTTTTTTTTTTTTAGCTTGTTCCATTTCTCACTTCTTTTCATCTCCCTTTCCCTTCCTTCTTACTCTCAAGCCAATTCGGGATCCCTCCAAGGCCCACAGACACCTCAGTCCACAGGCAGCAGCTCGATGACTGAGATGCCGGGGGACCTGAAGCCACCCACTCCGGTCTCAACCCCTCACAGCCAGGGGACCCCAATGCCAGGCAGCAGGTAGGTGATACTCTCCCCCCTTTGACTTTTGTTGGGATGGGTGGGGTCTCCCACAGAATGCAAAAGTAAACTTTTACTTGAGTTCCTTCATTAATTAGCAACTTGTAGGAGTCCATCCTACCATTTCAGTGCAAGGTGACATGTATTTGTTTGGAACAACAAGGATTGTATATTACCTGTAAAGAGAGAATCAGTAGGTGTACCGTATCATTAAGTAGCTTCATAATTATTAATGGGGTTGCTGATGGTTTTTCAGGCTGTAGCCATTAGTGTTTGAGTGGAGTTGTTGACTGTTTGAATTAAACGGCAACAGCACATGCTATTCCCATTCATTTGTATGCATGGGCAAACATGCATTTATAACAATTATCGCTCTGCTAATAGGCGGTCACAATTACTTAGTACATAAGTACTGTTGAAGCATGGCTTGTAGGCTTGTAACAAATTTTGTTTAATGCTGAGAATACAAAGTTTGCAGATCATTACGTTAATGTATTTAAAACCCATGTACCCATAGCTAATTAAATACTGTATTAACAAAATGCACTTTGGAGGCATTTGGTCATAGAAGTTGTTTTAACCTAGGTTTATATAAATGGCTGGTCAGTCCAACTCTTTTGTATCATTTTACTTAAGTGTAGTTTCACCGTAAAGTGTCTGTTGGTGATTGACAGCTGTTCTTGTTTTTGCATGATTCTCCTATAAAAGAAACAAGATGAAAGTAGGCCATCTTTCTTTTAGAAAACATGATCTCTAGTTACTACTTGAAGTAGAATGAGTGATATTAGGTTCGTTGATAGCGCGTTTAAGTTATCTCTCTTAGTAACAATGATATTTTCAGTGATCATTAGGTTTCATTATCAGTGTTGTGTTGGACACCAAATGTCGGTCTGGAGATGCTCACTTTACCCTGGGTGTCTCTGCCATAGGAGCAGCTCCATCAGTGTACAGGACCCCTTCTCAGAGGTCAGTGACCCAGCTTTCCAGAAGCGCAGCTCCCTGACCCCTGGCGCCCCCTACCAGCAGGGTGGAAACACACCAGATGCCCTGATGAGGATGCAGTACGAGGCTAATGCAAGGAAGGGTGAGTGTGTGTGCATGTGGCTGTATGCGCATGTGTGCCGATGTGTGTTTTTTGTGTAAATGTCTGGATGTCTGGTAGTGACAGCAAATCAACCGTAAGATCTTTACTATCACTGCTTTTGTGATTTAACTGTTTTTGTCTTCGACTCACTCCCATCTCTATCTTTTTGGCACACACAACCCAAACTTACAGCTTTTTAGCAGCTTTAATTTATATTTTCTCTTTGTTAATATTCATAGGCAGGTCACTCTCTTTTAATGCAGCTGCAGCTGTGAGCATAATGCATCCTGTCAGTGATGATCATCCATCCATTTGACAATGCTGCCTCCTAGTGGAGGAATTTGGCATGTTCATGCAACTAGAAAACTTAGAAGTATGTTTTTGGTGCTCCTTGTATTTCTCCCATAAGACAAAAGTTTCAGGGGATGCAAAACTGTTTTGATATTACATTCAATTATACAGGTTTTGTTGAGTTTGTGTTGAATACATTGCTATTAGTCACAGAGCTTAGAAAAATTGAAATTATACAACTGATTCAAAATTTTAATTAATGAATCAATTCATAAATGATGACTGAATACTTATTTTTGTCTGGTGCCCTTGGTAGGTGTGGAAATAGGTCAGGTAATAGCGTAAGTCAGGTAATAGCTGTCTTCCTGTCCCTCTCCACAGCAGCAGGTGGAGGTGAGGCCTTCATGCCAGGGCACATGTCCAGTGGGGGCATGCAGGATGTTTACGGCAGGGGGCCCCCCTCTGGCCCCATGCCTGTCCTGGGAATGGGACAGCGCCCACAGTATCCCTATGGCCCAGGGTATGACAGGAGGTAAGAGTCGCAGATGGAACTTATAAACACAATGCATTGCTAGCATCTGTACACCTCTAGTCCTGAATAGCCAAATGGTCTTGTGTGCAGCTTTTCTGGTTTTAGTTGAATACTACATGTAAAAGCTCAAAGTTATCAACTTTACCACTCATTACTGAATACTGTAAATACAGCAGTTTTGGTATATTAAAAACATATAGCATGAAGTGCCCTAGCCAGTATTAGGTGACTTAATGATAAGCAGCACAGATAAGTGACTTATCAAAATTATTATAAAATATTAGTGAAATCAGGAAATGTTGAACTCGTAACGTGGATACATACAGAGGAACATATGTCATTTGGTTGTTTATTTTTTTTATTTAAACGTCTATACTGTCATGAAAATATACAGTCGTTCACCCATTTCTGGACAGTATCCCAAATGTTACTTGTTTAACATGACTATATGCCACAGCTGCCTATGAAAATCATAATGTCTGTGTGCTCTCCAGACCAGACCATGTGATGGGGCCAGAGGGAGGCATGGCTCCCCCTGGGAGTCAGAACAACATGGTGCCTGCCAACAGCGACCCAAGCATGTACTCTCCTAACAGATACCCATCCCAGCAGAGGCAAGAATCCCTCACTCTCTCAAGCATTCACTCATTCATCCCAAAGACTGTAGCTGAAGTTAATTCTTGATTGGGCTTTTACTGTTTTCTGCCCTCACCCATTTCTTTTGAATTTCTCAAAAGCCTAACTTTCTCTTGTTGAACTACTGCCCATCAGGTTATATTTATTAGTTTTGTTGTATTGTTGCAGTTACTTTCTGTCCTTGATATGTTTTATTTTATGTTAATACTGCAAACCACTTGCCCTCAGGGGACAATAATGCCTGACAGAAATGAGCACTTTCACTCTCTTACCCATTCTATCAGGTTGTGTGTGCGTGTTTGAGTTTGTGTCCATGCCGAAACTTGCTGTCCGCTCTTCCAGACATGAAGGCTATGGACAGCAGTACCCTCACAGCATGCCATATGGGGCACACCAGCCCGGAATGTTCCCACAGCAACAGGTGAGGTAGCAGCACCTCCCAGTGGAAGAACTCTTTTTGTGTATCTGTGCATTGTCATTCATTTTGATGCACTGACCTCTGCCCTCTGTCAATGCAGGGCTATAAGCGGCCTATGGACGGAATGTATGGCCCCCCAGCCAAGCGGCATGAAGGCGAGGTGTACAACATGCAGTATGGCGGCCAGCAGCCCGACATGTACGGCCAGTACAGCGGGGGCTACCTGGCTCACGAGCGGAGACCCATGCAGGGCTCATTCCCATACGCCTACGGGCGAGAGCGCATGCAGGGTGCTGGCCAGACCCCTCCGCAGCACGGCATGTCCCCTCTGCAGCCACCTCCCTCTTCCTCTGGATCCAGCGAGGGGCCCCAGCCCAACATGTGGCCCGGCAGGACAGACATGCCCTACCCGTACCCCAGCAGGCAAGGCCAAGGGCCCCCTTTCCCTACCATGGGACGGGGAGATGAGATGGATGGCCGTCCTAGCCAAGAAGGCCCCTGGCCCCGTCACCCTGGCCAGCGCCAGTCCCCCTTCCTGCCCTCCTCCTCTTCCTCCTCCTCTTCCAGCTCCATGCCCCCTATGACAACCCGACCGCCTCCCTCCTCCTACCAAACCCCACCCACCATTCCCAACCACAACTCCCGTGCCCACAGCCCCGCCTCTTTCCAGAGGTCCATGGAGGCCCACATGTCACCCAACAAGGCCCACTTCATGGCCTCTATGAAGATGGCCAAGGGTGGCATGCCCATGCCTGGCTCACAGGGCTCCACCCCCCTCAACCAGGCCCCACCCTCCATCCAGCGAGAGGTAATCTTCCCTTCGGGCTCCGTGGAGGCCACCCAGCCGCTTCTAAAGACCCGTCGCAAACTCACCTCCAAGGACACTGGTAGGCATTGCTTTCTCCCACCTGTTTCTCCTGAAAACCATCATTTTTCCTTGACAACCAGACACAAATGGCTTTTAATGTCTGAGTTTTTGTCTTGTTAGTGAGTGGATTTAACACAGTTGTATTTGACAATGATATGTTTTTCCACCATCAGATGTCTTTAAGAGGGCAGTAGTGAGACCATGCTATGTGCTCCTCCATGTTGGATTTATTTCTGGCTGACTAACCCCTGACACCTCTACAGGAACACCAGAGGCTTGGCGTGTGATGATGTCACTCAAGTCAGGCTTGCTGGCTGAGAGCACTTGGGCTCTGGACACCATCAACATCCTGCTATTTGATGACAACACAGTGAGCTCCTTCACCCTCTCCCAGGTGGGTCATGATGAGACACACTCTCCAGTATGCATTTCACTCTAAACCTCCCACTGTTGCCTAGACAGCTGTGATTTTCCATGAATATGATGCTTAAGTCACTTGCCCTGCAGTGAAAAGTACATTAGTACTATATTGGTCATATGTACAGTGTGTCTGACATCATGCTTTACATGCTTTATGTTTCTGTGCTGTTCCGATTTAATGATTGATTAATCTGATCTGTGCCTATCCATGTGCTCTGATTGCTTGGTCTGACTCCTGTTGAAATATGTGTAGATATTAGGGACAAGCATGAAAGTGCCAACATAGCCACTGTTCAGGAGATTTTAACACTTATAATTTTTTTTAATCCAGCTCCCAGGATTCCTGGAGCTAATCGTGGAGTATTTCAGAAGGTGCCTGATTGAGATCTTTGGAATCCTTGAGGAATATGAGGTGGGAACCATCGGCCAGAAAACCCTTCTGGGGCCTGCCTCCAGTCCCAAGGAGGAGGAGCCTGCCGGCCCAGATGAGGACTGTGAATCAGAGATGGAGGCAGGGCTGGGGGAGGAGAAACCAGAAACAGGACCAGAGGACATCCCACCCAGGCCTGAGGAGGCAGAGACGGATACAAGGAAAGCGGAGTGTCCATCAGAGGTGTCCGTGAAGGAAGAGGAGGGAAAGAGCCAACAGCACACAGAGAGCGAGGAGGCCCCAGCTGATCAGCCTCAGAAAGCCCCAGAGCCCAGGCCCAAGCAGGCCAGCAGGTACGACAGGCTGCCCATAAAGGTGCAGGAGGAAGGAGAGGAGGGGGAAGGGGAGAACCCCATGGAGGACATCTCTGACCGGCTGGGCCATGTGCAGGAGTTCATTAGTGGCCTGCTGCACTGGAAGGCAGGTGGCGGCGACTCGACTGCCCACATCCAGACCCACTTTGAGAGGAAGAGTGACGATGAGGTGCCTACAGGGAGGACCAACTCCGAGGAGCAGAAGGGCTCAGACAACAAGCCAATGATAGAGGAGAAGGAGGGCGAGGCGTTGAGGCAGACGGAGAACAACATCACAGCCACTATTGATGACGTGCTGTGCGCCCGGCCAGGGTCCCTGTCAGAGGAGGAATCCTCCCCTGCACATGGTGCCCAGGCTTTCCCCTTCCGCAGTCATCCTGCGGAGAGCCGGCACCACGTCACCCTGCTGGAGGACGAGCCACGGTCGTGGGATGAGGCCCCTCTGTCCACTGCAGCTGCCTGGCAGGACTCGCTGGCTAAGCGCTGCATCTGCATCTCTAACATTGTGCGGGGCCTCTCCTTTGTCCCCGGCAACGACGCAGAGATGTCTCGTCACCCAGGCCTGGTCCTGATCCTGGGCAAGCTGGTCCTGCTACACCATGAGCACCCTGAGAGGAAGAGGGCACCGCAGACCTACCAGAGGGATGAGGAGCGGGAGCGGGGCGTGGCTTGCAGCAAGGACGAGTGGTGGTGGGACTGCCTCGCCACACTGAGAGAAAACACCATGGTCACTCTGGCCAACATGTCTGGCCAGTTGGACCTGTCCCTCTACCCTGAGAGTATCTGCCTGCCAATCCTGGATGGCCTCCTGCACTGGATGGTGTGCCCATCGGCTGAGTCCCAGGACCCCTTTCCAGGCGCGGGACCCCACTCCACCCTCACCCCACAGAGACTGGTGCTGGAGTGCCTGTGCAAGCTGAGCGTCCTGGACAACAACGTGGACCTCCTGCTAGCTACGCCACCCTTCATCCGGCAGGAGCGCCTGTACGCCGCCCTGGTGCGCCATGTGGGCGACCGCAGGAACCAGGTTTGCCGGGAGATGGCAGTGGCCGTCCTCTCCAACATGGCGCTGGGGGACAGCCTGGCGGCGCGTGCCATCGCCCTACAGAAAGGCAGCATCGGCAACCTGACCAGCTTCCTGGAAGACAGCGTGGCCATGGCTGTGGCCCAGTACCAGCAGGGTCAGCACAGCCTGCTTCACCCCATCGCCACCCACGGCGAGCCCCCCAGCATCAATATGATGTGCCGTGCTGCTAAGGCACTGCTGGCCATGGCTTGCGTGGAGGAGAACCGGCCCGAATTTGTGCTGTATGAGGGCCGGCTGCTGGACATCGCCATCTCCTCCGTCTTGAACTCTTCTGTGGCAGCCATCATGTGCGAAGTACTCTTTAAGCTGGGCCGCTCGTGACAGGCGATTGAGAGGACCAGAGCAGGGTGTGCGGGGAGCCTGGGGGACAGAGCTAAAGTGGGAGGCACTCATTATTAGTGGTATTATATTTTTATTTAAATAAACAAGAAAAAAAACATGCAATTTTTTTTAAATAAATGAATATATATATGTATAAATACAGATATAGCTCCTCTGCCCCATTCAGAATTTCATTTTGGAATTTTTAAAAATCATTTTAATACAAATATTTAATACTTGCCATTTTATGTTTTTAAGTACTTTCGTCTTTTTTTCATGTAACCAAAAATCAATGCCTAATGTTGCATAGGGTTTCTTTGGTTCTCTTGTCTTGCTCTTTCTTTCAGATGTCTTGGAGTTTTTATAATTGTTCATACATATTTCTCTGTGGTTTTGTTTTTGGGAAGCAGATTTATTTAAATTGTGAGAAATATTGTAGATAGTACTTTTCTTGCCACATGTGGGGATAAAGAACACTGATTTTACTCTTGTATAAATGTGTCTGTCTCAGAAAAAAATGAGTTGTGCAATAGGATTTAGTGCAAGTTGGCCTTTTTTGGGGGTGGGTGGGTAAGGAGGGATAAACTGACAGATGTGAATTGTTTTTTACACCATGCAATACATGATTTTGACCCACCAGTGTTGTCAGCCTATCAGACAAATGAAAAATACAGTCTTCGGTTTGTTAAACTGACATGCTTCCTTGTTAGCCCAACCACAGCTACAGCCTGAGAAAACTTCCACAAAGGAACAGTTTCTTTAAAAAAAACCTGTATTACAGTGGATTCAGTTTCTACTTTGGGCTGATCTGTATATAGAAGTTGTGCATTGGACATGCCCTCATAATTTTTTTAAATTTTGAATTTACTTCATAATTTTCTTTTTTAAGTGTTGTATAACCACAAAGTGGGGTAGAAAAACCTCCTTTGTTATTGTTAATAATTTTATTACACAATTTTATTTTGGTCATATCTTAAAATGAGGGTAAAGGTCCCTGTATGTAAAAAGTTCCTGTGTGTTCTGTTCTGTAGTGGACAGCTCTGTTGACCAGATGTGGGAGTGAGTACTAGTTAATGTGGGGAATTAGTTGAGGTTACAAAAGACACAAAAACAAATCAAAATATTTATTTTCTCCCTTCAATGATGCAAAATGGGCGTAACTGTATTCCAACATAATGTAGTAATTGAATGACAGAAAAACAAATGTAAAAACTGTAAAGTCTCTTTCCGCTGACTCAATGATCATTTATTCAGTATAAAATCTTTATACTATATGTTCCACATGTTAAGAATAAATGTACATTAAATCTTGTCACTGTGAAGGATGTTTTTGATTGCTTTGTTTTATTTGAGTCTTTTCATTGGAATTTGGAGAGGAACACTGGAGCAGAAATGCCTCTGGTTGAGTCTCAGAACCCTAACAGTCACATCTTGAGAGGTCTTGCAGTCTGGAAACAACACCTAGTGTAGCTCAGTCACTGCACTGGGGACATAAGGCAGGTTAAGCAACTCGTCAGATTACAGATGTCAGTTTCAAGGGAAGTGTTTTTTCTGAATCAACTGCTGCCACCACCACCACCACAGGCATGACTTGGCTACTAAATTGATGTGATTGGGATGTAACCAATGTGGGCAGGGTTATCAATCTGAAATTCTCAGATTTTACCAGACGTATAGTCAGTCCCTCCAGAAAATTGCAATTGAGGAATATCAGATATCCCCCTGCCCACCACCAAAACAATGTTGTGCTTTTATAATTATGGGAAATTTTCTTTTCTAATTCTGATGTTGCTGGACAGCCTGTAATGGAGGTGGATAAGCATGGCACAAGAGGCTTACCCCCTGATTATGGAACTAGACCTCACCTCAGGCAACAGACCCAGTTGAATCTATTTGAATCACAAAATACACTACTAAACAATCTGTTTGCTGCCCCTGTTCTGTTACATACTCTATGCAGCATGTAAACATCTAAGGTGACTTCAGGAATGCAGGTCTAGTATAGGAAGCATAAAAGATTCTTTTTTGGAAGCGCAGTACAAAGACATGCGTTAGACTCAGATTTAGTTATTTTTCTCTGAATATAGTTTATATTACAAACGCAAAATAAGACACCATTCCCATAGTACAGATTATGTTTGAAAAACAGTCCAGTGCTGTGAACACATCATGAAATCTGGATACAGTCACTGATATAAATGTCAAATAAACAATAAGGTGATATTCAGCCTCTGAGCATAATGCAGCCTCCGTAATGAGACACCTGGAAATATACCAGCTCGTTTGACTCAATTCATGACATGGACAACCATCTTCACAGTGGAGCCACTTGCAACGATTCACCTTTTGGACACACCCTTATCGTCACACACACAAAAAGAGGAATCTCCTTGGATCATGAGATGGCACCAGAGAAGATCCTCAAGCACTGAATACAGTTTATCCCTCTTTAACAATCACAAGCTGCCTGTGTCTGATTCACTTCTGTTGTGCATCCAGTTAGCTCTCACAAAACTTTCAGCTGCAAATTCAAGGTTGCCATGTAAAAAAAAAAAAAAAAAAAGTCATAACCTCTCTGTGTTTGATTGAAGATAAACAGCATTTGAAAGGCTAAGTGACTACAACCAGGATGTTTTTTTAAATCAGTCAACAGACACAGCAGGGGGCGCCATCCTCTCAATATGGAGTTTTATGCATCAAGGCTGGCTGTCTCAGCCTGATCAGCTGCACAGTGCTGATGTTCTCAGGTACACCGTCAAGTCCTCAGCCCAAATCTGATAATCCCAGCCACTAGAGGTGGTGGTGGGGATTTATATCCTCTCATTTGGACCTGAAAAGTGAATCCCAGTTGAAGGGCACTGCATTGGCTGGAACATCCTTCTTTGGAATTGCTGGGAAGATGGACTGCATTTTCTGCCGGAACTCCGCTAACTGTGAAAGACAATCATTTTGTTTTTGTTATTCACCTTGAATTGATCAGAAAATGCTGTATTTTCCCACCACTTGGATGCAAGCATTATGTGGAAGCAAGAAAGTAAGTTATATAAGCATTTGCACAGTCTACAACTTAACCTGGTCTAAACACTTTTCTCTGGCTGGGCTGCGCTAGGCCTTTACATGCACAAGTTTTTCATCACAGTATTCTCATTGTTAATAATATTACAAAACAGCAGCTTCACCTCTATATAGCGTAGCATAGACTGATGGAGTCTCCACTGTGAAATGTTGCCTGTAAGAGCTAAAGATATATTGATGAGCATACTCATAGGACAGTATATAAAATGTATGCTTACACTGTGGACTCCTAGAGCCTTCCAAACTGTGAAACTGAGCAAGCCCACCCCACACCAGGCGTAAAGTGAGCCCCAGCCCAGGGCCCTCAGTGCCAAGGATGCCCCACTCTCTGGTACCGCTGCTGTGGCCATCACACCCTAGGACAGAATAGGAGTACATGGGCAGGACATCATGAGCACTTGGGACCTAAAGACCTGAGGCAGAAGTTATACTCATTGATGATTATAAGCATCATGTGAAAAATAAAGGATTTTGGAATATGCAAAATCCATTAAAAATATCTGGTCCCAAATAAATTGTGACTGAAATCAAATAAAGGAAGTTCACTTTGAGCTACAGTATGTTTTTTTCGCCAAAAACAGACCTAGTTCCCATGGAAAAAGCACAGACATAACCTCTTAACCTTGTTACTGATTTTAATTTAATTAGTCTCCATTTTTTGTTGGAAGTTGATCAGATTTACTATTTCTGGAGTTTGGCGAGACTTATGACACACAGAAATGAAAGCTGGTGTCTGGGTATTTGAGGAGCTCTGCCTGTACACACAAAACACAAACTTCAAACAGATTTACTGCATTAGGTGCCACTTCACATTTTTTTCTGTAAAATTTGGGTTTCAATTGACTTTGAATATGTTACACTTACCACTTTCCACTACCACAAAGTACCATTAGTCTAGCTAATTGCTTCTTATCTTAATATGAGTATTTAATAGGGATGTAAGAGTGGGCAACAGACTGAATCCAAAGTCAGGACACCTGACAACAAAGCTGGGAGTCTGAAGTCCAGGTAAGATATGAATTTTTGAACCCATTATTAAGGTGGTTTAGTTTTAAACGAATGGAGGACTGTAATTTGAGTAAAGTGTATGGTGTGACATTGCAAGCACTGCAAGCAGAAAAAGATTAATGTAATGTCTGATTGGAGACCTTTTGGAACTCTTTTGAACATTTTAGGCGAAGAAGCAGAGAGACAGTCTGGACAGGTCCATACAGACATTTTAGCAAGTCCAATCCACCTAACCTACACGTTTCCCCAGGTTCGCTGGGAGAACATGCAAGCTACATGCCAGAGAGCCTGGCTAAATGATCAGTAGGGGACATCCTTCACAGCATAACAAATTATGGTGCTTCTGCAATCTGATGATGTCAGGAGATCAAGGAGACATGCAAACTTTATTTAATCAGGCACTTGAAACAGTTCAGCTCTGGTCTCACTGGTATGTGTGAGTGTTGCGTGTATTTGTGTAGTGGCAGTCTCTGTCTGCAGTGGCCTTATACTATAATGGTCTTGATCATGGACCTCTTGGACACAGCAGTCACCAGTCAGTTCTTGTGTTGCCCTGATCTGATTCCTGCTGACCTCACAATCACATACCTCTCTCTGTTCAAAATCCAATTTGCCCACATTAAATGCATTGGCTATTTGGCTCAAATGGATGTTGACAAAGATGGGACTATGGTTTAAAAATAGCTATTTAAAAACAAAGGAAGCACTGTTTAGCCTTATGGCCTTCTATGAAAATAACTTCAGGATCTACGCAAACCTCCACGCAATATTTTTCCGAATTGGGTCTCGTGTATGGTTTACAAAAATAAGCATGACCTGCTAAGGGCTTAATTCAATAAGAGGGAGAGGGGGATGTAAGTTGACTGTGAAACCAACTAATTTTTCCTATTTAACAAAGTATGGAGGGTTTTCCTTTTCAGTTGAAAGCTTTAACTATCTTCATGAACAAAGAAAATCACTTTCTCCACTTTATTTTAACAAATCCTAATGCAAAAGGGCACAGTTTAACAAAAGTTTTCTCATGCATTAAGTTGTACTTAAAATGCATAACCCAAAAAACAGCAGTTTTATTCATTTCAATGTATGAATGTGCACAGAATGCAAATCTTCTTTAAGCTACAGATAAAAGCTCAAGAGGATACAATAAAACTTTTTTTAAGAGGAGTACATCTGACTAAATGTTTTGTGGTTCTGCAAATACACCATCCCTTTCAGAACAATTTAGTGCTATCACTATGAGAATTATTAAACTTTAAAAAATGTCCTAAATAAATTTCCTATATCAGTATATGTATAATAACATTCAATACCACATTTGTCAGGTTTATTTACATTTTTTGTTACAAAATGCACTTATGGCCTTAGTGAAACCACATTAAAATCATCAAACAGAATCATAGGCCGTTTTAAACTTCAACAAACAAATGAGTTTACAAAACACTGTCAGGGAGAGCATACATTTACCCAGTTTGTATTTTATAACATTTATTAGCAAACTTTCAAAGGAAAACAGCCAAATATATACTCATACGCTAAAACACATATTGTGACATTTATAGAATTTTACATGTACGTTTCATTATACCCACTGGCCTGCATTCTAGGGCATTATATTTTATCGTGGTATTTTAAATAAGCAACTATTTGAAAAATAAATCTGAAAATACCAATAATATTTCAAGTGCATCTGAAGGTGGCTCAGAGAATATACCTGATTAGTTTGTCCAGAAAGGGCTTTAAATAATATAAGGCATCTGTGCCGTCAAAATGCAGCACTGTACTCTCTATGGATAAAGGCTTTCGCCTGTCATCCTAGTTAACATAACATTGTCAGTTCCAAAATTAGTGTTCAACTTCCACACAGTGTAAAAAAAAACGTATCCTGACCAAACCTTATTGAACCATTCCGGGCTTTTCTTCTTAGCCATGGCCAAGGTCGTACCAAACCCTGCGACCATGCCAGCTGCAGCCACAGTGGAAAGAAATATGCCACCTACGAGAGGGTTTCAGTGTTAGCTAAAAAATATGCCTTTTATTTTGCGGTATTACTTCAGACATATAATATCTACGTTTTTTTCTTTTACACTGGCAGTATCAATAAACCACAGCTATTTAAATGTCCAGTCACTTTCCAACTGTAAATTGGCTAGCATAGCTCGCCAGCTAACGTTAAGTCGGCAAGATAAACACACCAAAACAACGCAGTTCCAAAATCTTTGTGAAGGTATAGATCAACATACAACACTTGCCTTTTATCACCAGCAGTTTTTCATCATCTCTCGTAACGTTGACTGCAGCACAATCAGTGACTTTCGAAAATGCGTCCTCACTTGGTGCTGTCATTTTGGACAACACGTCCCACTCGTAAACCCGTCCGCATCCTATACAGACACTAAGAGGAACCTTTCACCGCGTGTATAATTCTCCTCAGTTTAAATATTTTCGTCTTGAACAAAAAACTTAAATCAACACAGTGGCACTTAGATCTATGACTCGCCTATTATGAATTATCTTGTATCAGCTAAATCTTTAAGTTTTTGTCTCTTTTGAACCAAATTGTCAACGCAGAATGAATTGCTATTTCTAAACAGATTATGAATGATATTACTGGTAAAAGACAGTAAAATACATAAAAACTATGGTGGTCAAGAATTAAATACACAGTTATTGTATTTTATCGTGAGCTTCATACAGCTTTTAAAACACAGCAATGAGCAAGTGTAATTAACTAAAATGCAACACCGTTTTGTTGTCACGGACTGGGATTTGTAGTTCCACTGTCCATGCACATATATACTAATGAAATGGTTCCCTTACCGGCTTTAACACTACAATTCCCTTGGTTCTATTCGCGGTGCGGTTCTCGCTCTATTCTGTTAAATGTCTTGCAGGACGGGTGGCGGGCTGTGTACCTGCTTTGTGGAGTGGATACGTGCGGGGGAGAGATGTGGGCTCTGATATGCAGCCTTCATTCAGTCGCATGAGATGTTTACATTTAAAGAGGACGAGAGATGTAATGGATGACTGCTCAGACCCGGACTTATCTAAAACTACACGGACATATTTGTCATGCTAACTGTAGAGAGAGCTAGCGAGCGGTATTTTTTTTATTTCAAGTCAGTATAGTGAACGAGTGCTCTCAGTGCAATTGCGCGGATATAGTTTGAACCATTGCATTACATTACGATACCTAGCTAAGTGGTGAGGATGTTGACCTCCTCACTTGTCAGTGCATGAATGAGTCGGCTTCCTACAGATGCAGATTATTTTCCTAACTCAAATTCGACGATGTTATGCTTAGTTCTAATGGCTGCTCGCAACAAACCTGGATAAAAGAATGGAATAACAAGGACAATCTCTGAAGGACGTGCTCTGTTTTATCAACAAGAAAGCGAAGAGAAAGTATGGAGGGATTTCGTGCTGTGCCCGTCACCGTGGATTTCTGTTGCTGGTATATTTTTGCGAAAGAGCACTAAGGTTTCCTCAGTGGAATAATAAGAACCGAGAGCCTTGATAATTGTTGCTTTCTACAGTATCCTACTTGACGAATTACAAGGTAGCCAGCTAGAGAGCGATCGTTACCTAGCTAGATTGTTAGCTAACGTTACTTCTGTTACTAGCTATGATAAAATAACAGCCAATCACTCGAGGAGAGCTAGCTAATAATATTGTCAATTTAAACATTTGTTCCAAGGAGCATCAGATTCCGGGTGCGCGAGTAGACTTTACTAAAACGGTTACCTATATAACCTTTGTCATTTTAATATTGTTCTTGTGAGATAAGCAGTACAATTGGAGTAATATTTAATAAAACAAGATAGCTATCAAAGTCATCCTTTGTTATGCATATCCTAATTAATTGGCTGTAGTTACTTATAGCACAACCTAACACTCTCGTCCGGATTAACGCTCCAACTCCTGGCTCCGCAAGAGATGTTGGGGAATATTGGAGAATATTGCCGGCTGTTCATGTAAACGAATACTTTACAATCTTGAAGCAATTATCCACGTATTTAACATTACGTCTGTAGATAGTTGTGTAACTTCCTATCGCTAAGTCGATGTAATACGCTGTTTTGTGACTGGTAGTATTTGATAATATCTTAAATTATAGCCGTGTAACGTTAGTTAATGCCACAGGGGATTTCGTTTTGGCTTGTTTGTTGTGCAGTTCATTTGATGTTTTCCTGGTTGTAGTCTTCCACCCCCTGAACATAAGTAAAGGAACAGGCAACATAAAGGGGCTTAACAACCGCCGTCCACGAACTATTCGACTGTATTGTTGGATTCCTTGAATCGTGAAAAGGGTAACGTCGCCACTGTAGTTCGATGCACCTCAGGGTTGCTGAGCCCATGAGAGAGTGCGAGTACAGTCAGATTAGCACGCGCAGCTCGTCACCCATGGAGACCCCTCACAAGAAAAGGATCCCCACGAGGAAGTGGCAAGCCTTCCCCGGGAGGAATAAATTTTACTGCAATGGAAGGATCATGATGGCAAAGCAGACCGGTGTCTTCTACCTCACACTGGTCCTCATCGTGGTCACCAGCGGGCTTTTCTTCGCTTTCGAGTAAGTGTGGTTTTTGACACAAGGAAACTACTACCTACGAACACTTTGGAGAAACCTTTTATATTGGTCCTGTTGGCGCGAGGCGACCTGGTCACAGGTTACTTGCATGTGGCTGCAGCTTCGTGCCAAATGCACAATGTGCGTGTTGTCTTCCTCGAGAGTTCCCCAAAATTCCATCATTTTCTCATTCTCCCTGGTGAATTACTGCTTTATCACTATAGAAGACGCTATCATTATAAGAAGTTAACATTTGGCTATATGCGTTTTTGTATACTGAGATTTTTCACACGAGACTTTATCGTTTTAAAATGAGTCTGTGGTTGAGGGGACAGTAATTATTTTCCTGGAGGGCCACTGTCTGCCAGGCCGCTTTAAACAGTATCTGGGAAGACTATAGTAACTGCAGGCTTGTTGAACCCTATATCAGTACAGCCAGGCATAAGTCACTCTGATTATCTTATGAAGAAGAAAAGGTTTAAAGTGGAACTTTTTGTCAGTATTGACATTAAGCCATTGTAGTTGTTAGTCCAGGGAATGGGCATGAAAACAAATTGACACTGGTGTGAAGGGCATAGTGCATCTGAGTGTGTACTTCATATGTTTGGAAAACACAGGCGCTCTCGCTCTCCATTTTTTTTGTGTTGTTGTCCAGACCTTGCCTCGCCATACAGACACTCAAACTCAGAGCAGCTCTCATCCTTGTAGACCTGTCAGCTAGGCACATATCACATCAGGAAGTGCTGCCGTTCACCAGTGTGTCAGATCCCCAGAGGCTCTGCTCTGAACCACTGAGCGTGCTCCATCGTCAGCTGGGCTGTCGGGTGACCAATGACACCCCTGTGTGTGTGTGTGTGTGTGTGTGTGTGTGTTGTGTGTGTGTGTGTGTGTGTTTCTGAGAGGGAGAGCGAGAGAAAGCGAGAAGGAGACAGAGTTATTGAACAAAACAACGGCTTCAGGGGATAAACAGCCTCTGCCATTGCCCTGTTTTTTGCTGTTGAGTATGCACAGCCTGAAATGAAGTTTTTGCTCAACAGACATCAACTTCTTGCCCAGTGATGCTGTTGTATAAAAAACACAGGCCACTCATATTTTTAATCAGCCAAAATATTTTTTGCAGTTTGGATCTCAGTGGGCATTTCATACTACCATTACAAAATAAATATTGAATATCTTATTTGAACAAATGTGAGGTAATGCCATTTTAGGAACAACAGCTGTCATAACAATCATTACAATATCCTACAGTCCATGGCTCAAAGTGCTTCGTATATTAGCCTAATCCTGTTTTGTGTAATGTGTGGAAAGCCCCTTCTCAATTTGAACTGAAAGGATTTCTTTCTGAATTTTGATCTGCATTTTATTTGGTTTCACCAGGTATTGGATACAATTCCAAACCCATAGACTGGTTTAGGCTAATTGCACAAGTGTATGTGATTGATGGTCTCATAGCCAGCACTCCTCAGTGATGAAAAGGTAATATGTTTTTTCTTCTCATTAAACCCTCCTCCCCCACTGCCAGGCTGCCACCATTTGCCTCTGCTGTATCTGTAGGCCCAGTCTGGACATGAATTTTTGTGATTCATATGACAGATAGTTCTCAGCCAGTTAACTTCTCTGCCTTTCCTCAAGTTCACAAGATGCTACAATTCTGTTAGTTGAAATGCATGAATGAAATGCCAGCAGTGCAGCTGATATTATACCATCTCAAAGTAATGGAGCTTGGAATAAATAACCTTGTTGACATACTTTGCTGTTGTCCTGGATTGCCCAAGCTGAAGGGGTTTTGCATATCTTAGACCATCAGATTGCAGATGAATTTGAATGGACTCAACAAAATGAGTGGATAAACTCTTGGATACATACTTACACTCAAGCGCCATGGAGAGAGCGCACAATCTCGCATGAATTGAGTTTCTTTGGTCCTGGCAGCAGACCCAGACTAAGTGCTTTGTAGCTTCTTTGGCTCAGCTAAAGAGACTTTGGGTGGGGGGGTGGAGGCTGGGGGGTCAAGGTCTGTACTTCAGGAGCCAGGACATGCCCACACTGGCCCAGATGTGTCTTCCCTCCACCCCCCCACCACCTCATCCTAACCCTCAGGATTTGTAATCAGAGCTCATTATTCCTCTCATGCTGAGTGAAGGGAAGGCAGTTCCTTTCTGAGAGAGCAGGCTTTACAGCAGGTGGTTGAAGAGCAGTCAAATGGTCCTGCCACTGGCACATGCCATCCACACATACTGAACCCAGGGTGGTCATGCCACTCAGCTGTCACACGTTTGATTTGGGATGGGAAAAGACCGCTGAGTTAGTGTTGTAGTTTTCCTTCTTTCAGTTGAGGAATGCAGCAGGAGTCTATTTTTAATGTCTTGAACTTTGCCTCCCACAGTTGTGCATATTTTGAGTACTCAGAGCTCAGACTTGCATATCTAATTTATGAAAGGAACTGCTCCATGATGTCGTTTTGATTTCTCTCAGAAATAGGAGTGCACAGTTCCTCATGTTATTCAGCTGCCTGAGCAAACGGGACCCTGAAGTGTTTGTCTTATTTCAGGTCTCTTGATTCAGGTCGTATCAGAGTGTCCTGCGTAACTCCTTTGTCTTTGTGCAGCTGTCTAAAAGAAGAATGTAATTGCAGTGTAACTTGACTTTAGGTTCCAAGAGTGTGATCGCATTGCATTATATCTTATTAAGCTCTGTATCACTTAATAAGTCATGATAAGTACTGATCTGGGCAATGAACATGCAGGAAAATGATGCTGCAAAGCTTTGAGTATAAAAGTGGTGCTAAAGTAGAAGCTCAGAGTAGAGGTGGCATAGGAGGACACTTCACAGGCTAGAGCTTCTTATCATGTTTGTCTCATGCTCATGTATAAGTCACAGTGACCCAGAGTTGTCAGCGGAGGTTACTTTAAGATGCATTCCTATACTAGTATAAGATCTTAAATGCCTCTACAAAGCCATCTGCATCATTTTACTTTTAACATATACAATAATACTTTGTTTGTCAGTGCTGTAGTTCTCTGGAGGCTTACACAGATGTTTGCTATTTGATATCCTTCATTAGCAGGCAGGATTTTAATTTGCTGAATGCATGAAAGCTCATTTTCCTGTGTCACATGGTGAGTCTGTATGGAGTAAGATAAAATGAATGAATAAGCCTATATTCATGCGGTGACACAGAGGAGGAGCCCTGACCAAGGATCCGTTTAGCCTTTAGCTCATAACGTGGTTAGGGTTTGGACAACGTTATCTTAGATCAGCACTCCTATTCCATGGTGCTTTCTGAACATTGACTGTGGTCCTTTTGTCAGTTATGAATTCAGCATGTCAGAATAGTGTTTGCCAGTGCATGACATGATGTTTCTCAGAGGCAGTTCTGGTTTGATTTCATGCCGGAGCCTGGAAATTATTAGCAAGTTGAATTTCATGGTTTTATTGTTAAAGACTTGTCATGGATGTTTGCATTAGTCTTAAAACAATAAGATGTTCACCTGTCACGGCTTATTTTGGTTTGTTTAAAAGTCACCATTCATTTTGAAGGATAAAACATAACATGTGTTGAAAAAGATGATATAGACGACAAAATAAACCTTTTATGGTCCACATCTCATATCCACCCCCTCCCCTGACATTGGCTTTGTAATAATGGATGAATTATCAGCAGAGAAATGAAAAGCTATGCATGCTTTTCTCCCGGCGATACCCCACCTTGTCCATCATGTTCTTGTGTTCCTGTTTCCGTGTGAATCATTCCTACTCAAACACCGCCGTGTGTGCTACCCAGATAGCTTTCATCTCCATGGCAACAAGAGGAGACTTTAACAAATGCCCCAATTTGATTTTTGAGCTCTTGGTTGTGTCACTCGCAGCAGGAGTGTTAATGGATCTGCAGACACAATGATAGCAAAGCACCATGCCCCTGGGCTGAAAATAACTCCACAGAACCGGTCCCTCATTCCAGAACAATGCGAATGAGCCCCGTGTGCCATGCTCAACAATAAAAAGACATGAGAGAGAAACACTCTTCAGGAAAAATGTATTCTAGAACGAATGTGAGTGTAAGGGAGAACAAAAGACATGAATTGTCGAAGTTGAGCAGTACGAAATATTGTAGTTGTAGCCAAGTATATTGTTCTATTAGTGGTGTTGCCAATAGCAAAGGCAGGTAGGAACATGTGTGTATGTGGTGGAGTGGTTGGAGGGTGAATGTGCCTCCTTGCTACTTTCTTTTATTTGCATTAGGAAATAGTAGAGAGAGTGCACTGTTAATTTTATAATTAGCAATGCAGTCAGGATAGCATTTTGTCCAAGCATTATCTTCTCATGAACCCATGGTGGCCATGTTTCCAATTATAAAGCTATATCTTCCTAGGAGTGAGTGTCAAACCTTTCATACTGTCTGCACTCTCATTTTCTTGTTCATATCGTTTGTCAGAAATGTCAAATTGACATTTATAGATTGTGATGACACTTAGGGAGAAACAGTTGGTTGTTTTATAATTCGCCCATACATTTCCTGTGATTGTACTCCTTTTACCCAGAGTTCTCTGTTCACAGAGCACTGGCATTTTGTTGGTGGTCAGGCAGAGGGAGTGACTGGAACCCAAAGCCATTCTGAATGACCTGCTACATCTGAATGTTGGGTCTGGGTTCTGAGATTATAAATAGTGATTATAATTTTAATAATTGTTTATGTTGATGTTCAGCTCACTGCAGCCTCTCGTCTCGTTTGCTAGCTTTTTTTTTTTTGAACACATAGGAGTAAATGTTTAAATATTGAAATGTTGATAATATACAAATGTGTATTATCCAAAAACATGCTCAATAGTTTTAGCATGTTTACCAAATGGGTCAGAGGAACCATTATTTTTCATCTTTTTATTTTCAATCCAAATTTCTTTTTACAGCGTTTTTACAATTAATGGGACTGTCATATGATGCACTACATCTCCAGAGAGTATTTAAAAACACTTTTTAGCTAACATGGGGGATGTTAAAACAATGAAGCATGTTAAGAGATGATGAAAGAGAGAGATCTAGACTTTTTCGAAAAAAAAAAAAGTCCCTAGTTGACCCAGGTTCTGCACATTAAAACGCCATTCAAGGCTTTGCCGGGCACAACGAGGGGGATCCATGTTAGATAAGCTAAAAGAGGAGGTTGGGGAAAAATCCTCTTTGCATCACTTAGCTCAGCCGTGTCAGTTCTCTTTTGCGTTTGGGCTTGTGGACAAAAGAGGGGCAAGCTGCCTTTTCCAGTAGAGGACATTTAGAGCTGCTCACTCCTGTTTCTCAATTTGACATTCAAGCCAGGGTTTGAGAAGCCCTGTGAATTACTGTGCATCATCCTGAAGAGAGGAAAACACCACAGACATTATGACCCAAAATAAAGACTATGTGGAACCATGGAACCACTTTAAATGGCTCACTTCAATACTGATAATCCAGCAAAATCTCAGCAGTCTCTTAAATTAGATTAATTTATGCAGCCCTTGCAGAACCAAAGCAGAGGGAAAAGGCTTTGCTCAAGAGTGTGCTGATATCGTACCATGATAGCGCATGATCTCAGTTCGTACTGTTTACTATTTGTGATGTTTTTGCTGTCATTAATTGATCATGCAGTGGATGTGTTGGCTCGGCCCAGGAGCTCAAGGGATCTCAGAATGTACCACCTGCTGTGTCCCTTGAATGTGAGCTGTCCTTCATTAACCTTTGAGACAACAGAAATAATTTATCACATCTCCATGGTCTGCTAAGCAGACAGTAAGTTTAAACTGGACCCTTCCCTTTTTTTTTTTTTTTTTTTTTTTTTTGCATTAAAGGATTTCTGTAATGGCTGGAACTTGAAAAAGACTTAGTGATACAAGTCTGTGGCTCTCATGTCTTGAATGTAAAATGTTGAACAACTCCTTAAAATGTTTCACTCTGAAATATTCCTTTCGCTGCTCAGTGGGGAGGGTTTTTTCCACATCTCTCAAAGTATGATGCACCATTCTCACCTCACTGGGGCAAAACTCCTCCATTTGCCTGCTGTATCTGTTGGGTGCTATAGGTCTGTGTTAATCTAGCTTTATGTGTGGTTAGCATGCTTGTGTTTATCTGCATTCCTGTGAGTGTATTTGCGTGCATGTGCCTCTGTGTGTTACTGGGGACAGAGAAAAGGCAGCAGGAGAGATGGATAGAGTGACAGAAGTAGAATGAACATGGTTTAGCCTGGAAGAAAGGGAGTTAGAGAAGGATTAAGGCAAGTAATGAGAAAATGGACTGAGTTTTTAGATTATATAGATTAATAGTAAAATTCATCAATCAAACTGTCCAGACTGTGTGAGAACCTAACTGCGACTACATGCAGTCATTCTCTTTAGCTTGGTGATAGAGATGAAAAATGAATTCTCACCCTTTGCAGGGAAATTTTATTGAAGCATTGGAATTTGTCATTATTTTTAGAAGAGGTCGTTGTAAAATCCATGAAGCCCAGACTGTCTTTGTAGTTTATTTATAAAATCCAACAGCAGGAGGGGAGATTGCATCAGTACCCTAGCTGGCATTCAGACTGGGCCCCCCAACCTGGTTGGCACTGGACCACTGAATGGTGTGTAGGTGGCTTTGGCCCTGGTATTGCACTTTGAATCATTCTGAACCATCAGCCGAGAATGCAAGGAGCATCATCACTCAGCCATGTTCCCAGTCCAGTCTCCCAGATTTACCACTGTCATAGAACTGCATAGAGCAGCACTGGTCAGTGGTTGATGGGATATGGGAAGAGCTTTCGCCAAGGCAGGATCCTGAGTGATATGCTGTATGGGCAGAGGGGCCTTCGTGTGGTTAAGGATTCATACTCAAAAGCAGAAGAAGGCCTGTGCCAAAATGGCAGAGCTGAATGGACTGATGGGAATGTTGGCCAATAGAAACGGAAATGGAATCTGTCCCATGGTGTTGCAGTCTGTTTCAGCTCCAGGCTCTGAGCTTGGAAACCTTCCCCAGCTCCTGTGTTGCCCAGCTATGGTCTTTCCTTAAAGAATGGTTGTAAAAGGTGTTTCTCCTTCATTTTGACCATTTGTTATGTTAATGGAAAGACTAGGTTGTAGACACATGGTACTGTGGAAAGTCTTTGCCATCTGTCTGATTTTCCGTATTTATCACATTGAAAAATGTTTACATCATGCCTCACCCAAAGGTCATTTCTGAAGACCTCCAGAAGAAAGTTGTTGCAACAGCAGTGTCATTTCTGAGATTTTCTCTGAGTTACAGACCCAGATCTCTGACATTATGCTACCTTCGCAATTGATGGCATGACCCCTGGCACCTGTACAGCAGGTGTCACTGCCTTGGGTGGTGAACAAATCCCACTGGAATATGTGTTTATACTGAAGTGCACCTGTTCAGTATAAACACATATTCCAAATTATATTCCACATATTACAAAAGTAATGTAATTTCAGGTAAATCTAATGCACTGTACCTCACAAATCTGAAGACTGAGGAGGCATTAAATCTTAATGTGGTGCTATGGTAATCATTACAATAAGAGTAACATAATGGTCCCTTTAATGTCTGTAATTGTTATGTAGTATAGTCAGCGCCCTTGTTTTCATATTGAAAATAAACAGGAAATGATGGGATAGTCATTTAATCTCTATAATGATCTTGTCTCCCTGCTGATACGTGATATACAGCAGTACATGTGTAATCCTCTGAATGTACATTATGTAATAGGTGCCTTAAAAGCCACCATGCTTACTGCATACAGTCAATCCATGGCAGGGGAACAATTTTGCACATTATGACAGATGTGGGAGCTGGGGAGTAAAAGATAATCATATGCTTTTTCACACCATATGACAGAATGGTGCCTTCTGTCTCCTTAAACCTGCATAATACAGTAAGCATCTGTAGTGTGTGTACTCTGCAGGTTGGCTTGCTGTTTAATGCATACATACACTAATGCACACTCTCACTCTCACAGATGGACAGAAAAAGTCATGGAAACTAAGAGATGTATTTTGGACCTTTGATTTGTATCTAAAAAAACCTTAGGTCACCAACATTAATTGTTGCTTGCTGGAGCACAATTATGTCTGTTGACATTGAAAATTATTTGTTTCTCCTGAATACTCAGCTTCTGAATTCCTCCCTGTACTCTACCCCAGTTTTGTTTTTTCTTGGCGGATCTAGAACATTCTCTAGCCTTGTCGCTGTGGAAATATTTGTGTATTTTTCAGAAGCAGATTCTCATTCCTTGCTCCCTCTGTTGGACTCAGCAGGGAGGATGTGGCACTGTGCCTGGTGGGGAGTTTGAAAGCACGCTGATCCGGGGCACTAATTTTCACCTTCCAGGGGTGACGTTGCTCATTACCTCCTGCCCTTTCATCAGCTTATCAAATTAAACTTTGTCAAGATGGCTGCTGCTGAACTGAAGTAATGTGATTACTGTAATCGGCACCTGCACAAGATCCGAAGATAACCGGATTAAAAGGAATTTTCTCATTAGATCGTTCATTAGATCAGATTACTTTAGGCAAAGGGAGTGGTGAGGCTCTGCTGGAATGTGTGGAGCATAGTGAGAGTGCCACCATTAAACTGAAGGATTGATGCCAAACGTCATATAAAGCAACATTGCTCAGACCAGCATTTGCTTTTGCCTTATGACCTTCCTGTACTAAAAACAGTGGTCCCAGGTGGTAGAAGCACTTTCTGTCCTTAGCTGCAAATTGCAGCTTAAACTGGGGAAAAACTTCCCTCACGTCCTCTTGTGTTAATGCAACTAAACTAAACAAATTCGGTACTCGTCTGTTGAAGCAAATCTCAAAATCAATGCTAGTCAGAGTTGGATTCCTTTGTCAGCGAATGTTCTGTGTTGATGCCGGATTGTTTCTCTTCTGTCTACCCTACAGCTGTCCTTACCTGGCATCCAACCTCACCCCAGCCATACCTGTCATCGGAGGTGTGCTGTTCTTCTTTGTGATGGGCATGCTGTTCAGGGCTAGCTTCAGCGACCCTGGTGTCTTACCCCGAGCCACGCCCGACGAGGCTGCCGACCTGGAGAGGCAGATAGGTAAGGCTGCCTGTCTGTCTGACCGCCAGTAATACCTGACACCATTCCATCCACCTGTCTGTCTGCATAAATTTTGCAGTGATTTTGTACGCGTGTGTCTGTAGTCTTTGACCATAAGAAAAACCTTCAAAGAATAACAAACTCAGAGATTAGGTATCCTGTTGATGCAAGACAAGCACACAACATTAGAGTCCGTAACATAGGTGTGTATCCTGGTCAGGTACCTGGACACTGTTAATGAATTATCTGTAAAGCAATGGTATTTTACCATAGTAAGGTGTTTCATGCAAGGACAAATAATAAGCCTTCATTTGCCTTTCTTGAGCTCATCAAGAAATACAGCTGTCGATGTCGTATCACATAAATGATTAGAGAAGAAGTTGGCATGAATTTCAGTACAGCCCTCCAATCCCACTGCTGCTGTGAGCATGATGCTGCAGTTGTCAGGGTTTCCAAGCAGTCTGGCACAGTCTTTCAGCGCCAGCCCCCTTCCTTATGTGTATGCTGTGGGCCTGATGAGACCACTCACATCAGCTGAACACCAGTTCAGTGTAGAGCAGAGGTAAGGGTGCTCCATTGTAGGGCTCTGAGTTTCAAGCCCACATAGAGCAATTTTGAATCAGTGTTACTCCTTTACATTGCTTCTGTTAGGGTTTGAATGTATGATTATGCAAACCAGTTTAAATGAAGTACGTATTATCCGATGTGACAGTTTGAAAATGTGATATTCTGATGGGATCGTGGAATGCTGGGTCCCCAGATGTGGCTAGTGCAGCATGTATGCACTGTGACAGTGAGCATACCATTGTGTGGAAATTCTGCTGGAGGAATTCCACATCAGGGCTCCCAAAAGATCGTCAGTCAACTGAACTTTGGTTGATTAAGTGGAAAGCATTTTCCCACAGAGTCCAATAAATGCTTGATTGAGTTCCGAAATGGTGACTGTGAAGGCTGTGATTTGGATAACATCAGCATCATGCTCCTTAAACCATTGAATAATTATTTGTGCTGTGTTGGTGGGGTGTCGACTCTGAAGGAAGGAAATGCTTTAACATGGAGTGAACATGATCACTCGATACCATTAAGGAGCAATTGCAATGAACCCTACCTTCTGAGGTTATGAATCCAGTCCTGTTTTGTGTGGCCTTGCTACGTGTGCTATAATTGTTTATGGTGAAGTCCCACTTTTTGGTACTCAGCAATGTAAAAAGTGAACAAAATATTACAAGCATTTAATGCAGAAAGTATTTTTAATTGTCTTATACATATGTATTATCATGTGTGATTGTAGCTGACAATAGATCCATGATTTGTAGTCTAAAACAATAGTGCCCATACTATCATCAATATCCATTCCCCCTGAATAATAGAGTAATGCCTGTAGTTATGACAAAACATTTGTATCTATTGCCTTTGAGCCTAAGCAGTCTAAACATTGACCACAGGGGAGAGTCTGGAACCCAGGTATTAGGAGATGTTCATTGTCAGACAGAATGGCTTTGGCTTTGCACATTACTCATTTATTGATTTGTTTAGAGAGGGCTTTCCAATGTTACTTCATGACCTTTGACCTTACTTCTTTGCCTCACCACTTTATTTGATTTTTTTTGTCTCTGATGTGTAAGCTTACATCCCAAAATACCATTTGAAAAGGTTAATACTGACCTGATAAAAGATCTGTAGGAAATAAAGAGAGATTAAGTGTACTTCCAAGTGAGGAAAAATGTTCTTTGGGGTTCTCTGCTTTATATTGTAAATTGAGGTCAAATGGTTTCAGAGGAAGGAAGAAGAGCAGAACTCTAGTCAGGTAAAGCAGATTTAAACAGACTGGCTGTATCCTGACAATATTTAATTGCATTCAATGGTTCTGATAAAATCAGACCACTGTGTTAACATTTTGGCACAGTGTGACCTCCATCATAACATCTAAGAAAAAGTCATTGTTGGCTCTTCTTACAAACAATAACTCCTTTTTGCTCCCAACTATCTGAGACGGTCCTCAAATATTTTTAGCTCTCCACAAATTCCTCTCATCTTTAAAGCTTGTCTGTTGTGGAGATATGGGTTTGTCTTGAGAAGTCAGTGGTGTATCTTTGCATGTTTAATTGCAGAATATAGTTGTCACACCATAATATATTATCCTCCACAGCAAAGCCTATCAAATTTCATTCACATGAAGAATATGACAATAACTGTGTTGTCTGCAAACTCCAGCATGTGGTTGTTTTCATCCTAGTTTCCCCTATTCTCTGTATACGTTGCATATGAAGCGTCAATGTGAATGGAACACAGTCTTTGGGGTTACAGGTTGCGTGACAACAATAATTTAATGCAAGAAATGATAATGTCTGGGTCTCTCTCACTCAATTGTAATTGTACTAACAGGGGTATATTATTTCTATTTAGCTGAATGTCATTTAGTTCTTTTAAAAAACAGTCTTTTTGTCTTTTCCTTTCTAAATTGCTTTTGAAGTAGATAAGTATTTAATTTCCCTTTTCAGAAGAGAAATAACAAGAATTTTCTCCCTATCAAATGGCCAGCACTCCCTAACCTATGCCCTATTTTTCTACCCTGGTTTTACCTTTCCCCTCTGTGTTTTTTTTTCATTTTTGTTTGGAATTGATGGAATATTTTCGCATTACATAAGAGGCGTCCTACCTTCTTTGTTTGATGACTGCAGGGGCTCGTTACACAAACAAAACAGGCCGATTAAATGAATCTCGTTAGGAGCCTTCTGTGGGCGGGAAGCTGGAGGAGAGGATACAGTTTGTGGAGAGGTGGAAGCAGAGGCTTTGAGTAATGGTTACCAGCTGCTTCTGCAGGGCCGTCATTTTAAACACTCCCAATCACCTCCAGATTCCATCTTCACCTTGAGCTCCAAGTACTTTCATACATTGACAGAGGGCACAGCTAAAGGAGACTCAAAAATGTCCAAAGATGTAACAAAACTGCAAGATGTTTTTTATGTCTTGTGGTGTTTTTAATAAGCACATACACATTTCTGTGCAAATAGACAATAATTAAATCTGTTGTTTCCTAGGTTATGGTAGCTCCTAGTTTGTAAGTTAGTCTTGGTGTCATCAAATTTCCAAAGTACTTTTTGTGTATTGAACTGGGTAGGGGCTGTCAAAACCAACAATTAAAATCAGACAGAGACTGTCCCGGTTTAAATCTCATCTGTGCCAGTGCAGCCACTACATTTAATTTGAAGAACAGGGCAACTTGCATGTCGCGTGGCTGTGTCTGCTGGTGATGTAATCACCCTGGAAAGAGCAGGATGCAGGCTGGGCACAGTTCTGTGTGTAAGTGTGGGAAGGATCAGCCTTTGGATGGCACAGTACTATGGCTTTGGATCAACACCTGTCCTGCTGCCAGGTGTGGTTAGAGGTGACCTGTGGCAGGTAATTTAGTCAGCCTTGCAGCCACTGTAGCATTCAAATTCAAGTTGGATCCTTTCATTTACTTTCACATACAGCTTCCTTTTGGTGCTCGGAACTCAGTAACGCAGCTCAGAAAACGAGAGAATATGACTTGTAGCTAATTGCATCGCATTTGTAGCTAGCTCACAGAGGTCAAATGATTCATACATTTAGGGCTAAATCTTGCAAATTTATTCCTCAATTGATGTTTCTGGAAACAATACTGTAGGTGGCAGCCAGTTATAAAGATTAACAGAGTTGTGGAGACTACCCAAACCACTAACAAACAGGAAAAGCAAGAGGAGAGCTGTCTGAGGAAATGACAAATACAGGACTGCATATAAGTTGAGTGATAAGTGGAAAGATAATGATGCTTGAAAGACAACGTAATGACGAACTTTTGACTTTGGGGTGGAACTAATGTGACATTACTGCTTTTAGTCTCATCCATATGCCCCAGGTAAGCAGGTAATTAATTTGTAAATAGAACAGAGAACTACATTTGAATCAGTCAATGACAAGACATTTCAAAATGTCACAAATATTAACAATAATGATATTAACCCTCTGAGTACTGTGCTGCAAGCATGGCTTTTCTCAGCTAAGATGAAAAATACTCTTATAAAGCACGTGTTCTGGTCATTTTCCTGAGGTTTTAAAATGAAAGCATACAATAGCTGGGAGCACATCAGTTGCTACTTGTGGTAATGTTTATTGGATGTTGCTGTTGATGAATTCCTACTCAACATGTCATTTACATGTTACTCCTTCATTGCAAGTAGTCAAACTTGTATTCCAGTATTTGCCATTCATTTACATTTTTGGTGGGTTGGGCCATGCATTCAGTCTTGTAGGAGGTGGACTACAAGCTGTAGGTGTGCCTGCAGATATTGCCAATCAGTGTGTGAGTTTGTGCGACTTGTGTAGGCAGACTGTGGGCACAGTCCAGCGAGGGCTGCTTGTGTGCAATGAGACAAAGGCGGCATCCCTGCCAACTGAATAACCCCCTCCCAAGATGACACTTTAGCAAATTATGCAGGGCTGTGGCAGAAGCACAGTCGAGTCTGGAAAAAGACTCTGGAGTCCATCCATAAACTGGAGCTGGGCCTTAACTGGATGAGCCGCCCAGCAGTAGTCATTTAAATATCATGGGCAGTAGATCAGTCTCATGGCATATCAGAAAACGGTGACCTGCTGTGATTTCCTCTAGTAGGAGGAGGATTTGTTCCAGGGCTCTAAACCAGAGAATGCACTCATACCCATGGCGTGCCTTTTTTGAAAGGCAAAAACAGATGTGCATTTAGGTTTTTTTTTTTCTCTCTTTCTTTTTCTCTCTTTCTCAGAATGCATTGCCCAGAAATGTAGACAGCAACAGACTAGTTAGTCCCAGACCAGCTGCTGGTGTGAGAATGTCTAAATATGGGCAGATGTTTTGATGGATTTGGTCGCAGGATAAACAGTTGGCGACTGGGGTGGACTGAGCGTCTCCTATCTGACTGGCCCAGCAGCTCGCTGACTGAAAAGGAAGGAAGGAATTTGCTGTTATTGTTGAATGCTGCATTTTACATTGTTAATGGCCTGTCCTTTTGGTTATCTTTCATTTACAATGCACCAAAAAAATGTGAAATTGTGAAAGGGAGGATAGTGTGATTTGCCCACAGTAGTGTTTTTCCATGTTTTTTTTTTTTTTTCAACTTTTGGCAAAACTGAATGATACTTTGGCTGCAGTTTTATTTTGACCACAGTCTGTTCTTGTTACAGCTTGACATGAATCTTCAAAACTGCTCCATACGGATCTCATACTTTTTGGTGTCTACTCAGGTCAGGTATAGGGAGGATGAGTGTGTCTGACCATGTTTGTACAATTGTGAACCTCTTTGGTTCATTGGTATTTATAGAGGCCAAGGGGGATGTACACATGGAAATGGGTCAGTAAACAGCAGCCAGGTTGCCTGGCTGGGATTTCAAGGACAGCAAGGAGGGAACACCCAGTCAGGCTACTTCCTGTTGGCCGTGGTGTCAGGGGGTTATCTGAACTGTACAGCAGGGCTGATCTTTGGGGGGATGGAGAGACTTAAAGCACCTTTTTTGTTTTTGTAGACTATATAGAATAGATATCCCCTTTTATTTTACTAAGCAGAGGCTTGTATTGCAAACACTTGCATGGATTAAGCATGCCGTTTGTTTTTGGATTACAAGTTCCGTGGGTCTCAAGTTCACTTCTGCTATTGATTTGCTGAGCTGCAGGAGGGAGGCTGTCAGGAAGAGTGTATGACTCCTCAGCCCTGCTTTGTGTACATTTAATGGTAACAGAAGCGTCCAATTTGTGTGCTCATTTTTCTGGTAACACAGGTGTCCAGGTTGAATGTATCATGGTCGCCTGCTGTGGTTTCCCAGCAACAGGAACCTGTCATGTGTTATCCAGATGTCCCCGGGTGTGGCCCACAGGCCTAATCTTTCAGAAGTGATGGGGGTCACCAGCACTGTGCACTGGCATAGTAACTCACTTCCTATAGTGGCAAGAACCTGTGGGATGAACTTAAATGGCAGGAAAGTTTTCACTTTCACTAGAACCTGCTCATAATGAGAATTAAGGTGACTGCACTATGGGACTGTTGAGCATCAGCCCAGGGCACAGATAGGGCTTGCTATGGACTCACTGTCAGTTTACCTTTGATCTGGGGGGGGAAAGAAACATGTTATTCATATGCTAACTAGTCAGCCAACACTCATCAAATGTTAATGTGTGCCATTACCCTAGCCAAACAAGGCATTTAGTCTTATTTGCCTCATGCGAGCATTATGAGATTACCCACCGTCTCCATCAGCACAATCGACGGGTTAGAGTCCTGTCCTACTGTTTTTTGTTGTTATGATGGGTAAGTGATATTGATTTCTTTAAATGTTAGCTCCTACACTACAGTGTGGGCAATCATAGTTTTCTCTCTTCTCTCTTTTGCTTTCCCTTCCCCCTCTGCTCTTTATCCTCTCTCTCACCTCCATTTTTCATAAGGAGGATACAGAATGGTTTATGTAAGTCTGTAATGTAAAACAGATTCCAGTTACTTACACAGTGGTAGGACTTCAGTATGAGAATATTTCTGTTCTAATGTATGGTACAGAATGTTCTGGAATCCCAGATAGTGTCTTGACTGGAGCGTAAATAGACCAGCCAGTTAACCCAAAAGCACAGTCTTAATGCAGAGGTACTGAATACTGAGGTTCTGAATAGATTTCATGATGGAATCATTCAAGATGTGCTCAAGACCACTCACTAACGTTAACATTGATATTTACTGGAAAGGGTATAGATAAGATATCCAGAGAGGATGGTGTGAGGCACTACTTTTGTACAGAAGTTATTTTTCTATGTTATTTGTTCATTCTTACGACTGTTTTTATTTCTTAATTGTGTTCATATGTTTACAACAGTTTTATACTAAGAAGACTTCAGTTAGCGTATTTAATTGACCATTCATGTATTTAAGTTCATTTTTTTTATCTTTGATCATATACATTGGTTTATTCACATCACAGACATTGTTAACTGTACCTGAGTTTACTGCAAAGACTCTGTGAGTCAAATTTTGCTTTAGGATTTTGCCACACTGAAGCTTTCAGATCTCTGTGTCTAGATCTCTCTCCCTGTTTTTAATGAAAGCACCAGGAGGTGTGTGGATTGTGGGGTGCATGTATGCAGAGAGAGAGTGGGCGTCTTTCTCTGCCTAAGCCTGTGGGTGAATGCGATTGGTTCTTTTTTTTTCCTCTCCTTTGTGTAACTATCACCTAGTTTGGGTTTTAATGTTTGCAAGCCTGTTTCACTTCCGTTCTGGTCTGTTTAAATGTAGATGCATTTTGCCTTATACTCCCACCAGCCTGGCCCACGTGGGTACCTCTGTCGTGGTCCGGCGGGCCACCAAAGATGTGCTGTGTGCCCCCTCCCCACTGAGTAATCCCTCCGGTCGTTGAATGTTTCATGTACCGACGTAGCAAACCTAGATTTCTTTTCATTCACCAACGCCTCCACCCACAGGCTCCCTTTTGCTCGTCAGAGCTCATACAGAACTCCCACTGTTCACAGTGCGCACCGCTACATTCACTGCCCACGATCAAAAGACAATTAACGCCTTATACAGCGCCATGCCAAACCAGTGCTGCAGCACCGACCACACCAGCCAGGGCTGTGTCGCCCTTGTTCCTTCATAGCAACGGTCGTCTGTGATTGCCTTTGCAATCATACCTACTTTATTCTGTAATTAGAGATGTCTGCTCTGTGACCTGTCTCACTCAGCTCCTGCTGTTTTGTGAGCTCCAATAGCATTTTTGTGCTGTTTTTGTAACCAGGTTATGGAGCGGGTGGAGGGGGTTCAGGAGCTACACCAAGTGCAGTATCCTGGCATCACTTTGAAGCACAAGAATAACAATGAGATCTTATTCCAGCTCAAGTCAAGCAGTACATAAACTAATAATGTCACTGGGCAGGGAGCCACCAGACTCTTCCTCCTGATGGCTGCTCCTTCATTATTCATGTTCTCTCTTCTCCAGGGTGACTCTCTGCTTCCAATAGTCTGCAGTCCAGCTTGGCTTCTCCTGTAAAAATGTGATGTAAAGACTTTTTGGTCAAGGGGCTCAACAGTGATGTCTCTCCAGCAGGAATGAACCCAGGAAATCAGTTGTCCACACATCTCACTGCATTGTCATTTTAGCCAATCAGTAACAAAGACTGCTGTGAGCTGTTTGACCCATAGGTGACCAGGGACTGGCTACAGGACATTTCTGTTTTGAAAGCAGAGTGGACTTCTGCAAGAGTACAGATAGCTCTGTAATCCTGGCAGACCATGCAGCTACTCAGGATGGTGAAAATAATCTTTACACTGCTTGCTTCAGTAATCTGCATTTGGCAGAGGCTGTTTGTCTGCTCACGTAATACTGTTCGTGTGTTATTTTAAAATCATAAAAAGGAAGGTTTTGGGACATGGGTAGCAGAGCTGAATCTGTCCTAAAACCCAGGCAATTCCATATATACAGAGGCACAGATGCAGGGATTAAATGGTTGATGCTGCGTCTGTTTCTGAGTATGGCTCAGCTGAAGTTCCAGTCCAGGCTGGTGATGTTATAGCAAAAGTCTCAGGATTGAATGTACCATGGACAAGAGGCAGGGTTTTGTTCAATATTAGCAAATTCAAGGTTCGTTGAAATTATTATTTGTTGATTAATCATAGTGGTGCATCATTTCTAATTCAGTTAAAAACTATTAATGTAGACCCAAATTTGTCAAATGTGGTGATGTTGTTGCTCATATAGAACCTCTGCAGAACCCCATATAGAACCCCATTAGCCTGGCCTTACATTACTTCTAGGATAGAATTGGACTCTCTGGGACTATACAATGTCTTAACCTGATGTCCTCCATTCTAAACATCGACGTTTCCCTGCACTTCTGTCATGTGACGTAAATGTTGTAATTTATAGTTCTGTTAGTTTCTCACTTTCTCAGAACCTTTGAGAAGGGGATATGCTAATTGTCTTCCCGTGGGTTGAGGCCCCGGCTTTGTGATGCTGAGGGGAGGGGGAGTATTGATCACATTTGTGTGGAGGAGATGGAGGAGACCCATGCGTTCGGTTTGCACGTAATCTCCTCCCTCACTCCTCAACGCCCACAGCACTCGAGCGCTTCCGCCAGGAGAGCAGGTGCTGAATAACCCACCCACATACTGTGTCTCACTGCTGAGATTCACCACACGTTATTTATCACTCCAACGTCAAGGACTGAAATTACGTAAAAACTGAACACATAAATTCATTAATTAATGCAATGTCTGAGGTTTTTGGTCATTTTTATTGTCATTTGCTTATTTGTTTTGTTCATTTTATGATAAGAGGCTTGTCAAGCTGGCGCTCATTTTCTCGTTGAGGTTTTAACTTTACCTCCTGCTGACTGTCAGACAACCCAGTGTTTCAGTGCTCATGATGAAACTCGTGCTCCTGCACAGAGTCTGTCTGCCTGACATGCTGCTGGAGGCACCCATCTCAGTTCAGAGTTAGACAGAAAGGGAACAGCAAGAACCAGTTAGAAACCTCAGGAAAAGAGGGCATTCATTTATTTTCCTATACAATATATTAACCCACTGTTCAACGTGTCAGTACACATGATTATTATGGCTAATGTTTCCCTACATATAAGCTATATTAATGGTTGTTTTTGACAAAATGCTAATAATAACATGGAAAAATAATTGAAGTTAATTTTTTATCTGAAGAATTTATATCAAATGTAGACAGTAGACTTGTTAGGTAAGCTGATATCCTCTGAATAACATAATGGAATGCCTGATGCAGGCATTAATAAAGTTGTAATGGAAAAATCAAAAGGTATCCTTTCTCTGGTTGTTCTCAGATATTCTGGTAGTCTATTTGAACACAGACATGGTGAAGGCAATGCCTGATCAGCTTCTTTATTTTCATTTAAAAAATTAAACAGGTGATTCTGGTTAATAAATCTAAAGCCGCTAATAATTAATTATTAAAATGTATCCATTAAATCATTATGCTAAAACTTAGTATTTGCAACAAGAAGAAAATGCATTGCTGCTTGATGAAATATGTTGGAAATATAGATGGGCTAGTATGCTTGCTCTGTCCTAGTTTCTTAAAGCTTTGTTCCAGAGGCAGGTATAAAATTTCACAGGATTACAGATGTGAATTGGACAGGAAAATTGGAAAATTATACCATTCCACCCCCCATGTGTTTTGATTTTTCTGTGAGGGGGAAAAATGCATTCAGCTCATCACCATTTTAACACAATGTATTAACACACACTTAACACAAACTTTTTTCTGTTATGCAGGAATGGCAGATTTTTCAGAAGTGGATGCAGTGTCTCTTGTCAATTTCAGTTTGAAGCAAGGGAGGAGAGGTGGCCCAGTCTGGTCTGAATGGCTTGGTTCACCTCATACGGCTCTGTTGCACAACTGAAGGTTTAAAAACCTAAGGTTTAAAGCGCCTAACCATAATGAATTAGTTTATTTTAAGACCTACAGTATATTAAGTAGAGTAGTCCCACACATTTTGTATTTTTTAAAAATTTTATTCTGAGATGTATGTTTGGAATACAGTATTTTAGGAGTAGCCCTCGTATTTGTAGTCACTTCTTTTTCTTTTCCTGTGTTTTTAACCGCAGATGCAGACAATGGCCCAATTTCCGGTGGGTACCGCCCTCCCCCCAGGACCAAAGAGGTCCTCATCAACGGGCAGACAGTCAAGCTCAAGTACTGCTTCACTTGCAAGATCTTCAGACCTCCCCGGGCTTCTCACTGCAGCCTGTGTGACAACTGTGTGGGTGAGTGTGCGTGGATGGGGTTGTGTGGTGTGTGTGTGTGTGTGTGTGTGTGTGTGTGGGTGAGTGTGCGTGGATAGGGTTGTGTGTGTGTGTGTGTGTGTGTGTGTGTGGGTGAGTGTGCGTGGATGGGGTTGTGTGTGTGTGTGTGTGTATGTGTGTGTGTGTGTGTGTGTGTATGTGTGTGTGTTTTATCTCGTGGGTACGGCTGTGTGGGTTAGTATGCTCTGGCCTGTGATTTATAATAATAATCATGGTGAATCACACTGGACTAACTTAAAAAGATTGTCTGTATTGTAGCACAGCCTAGGCAGAGGTGGGGGAGTTATCTATTGTTTCAGAAATACTCATCAGTAGACACATTTCTAGTACCCCCTCCTACTCACCCCCACCCTTTTGTCTCTCTGTCTCTCTCCCTCCCCCCTGCTCTTTCTTTCCTGCCTTGTGTCTCTCTCTCTCTCTCTCTCTCTTTCCTGTCCCCCCATCTGTCTCTCTCCATCTCCCCTCCTGGTAACCTTTCTCTCTCCCACCCTTCCTCCTGCCCTTCTTCCTTCCTCTTGCTCCATTTTGCTTTCCTTCCTACCCGTTCTTTCTCCTCTCTCCCCTTCTCCATCCTGCCACCTCTCTTGATTTTCATCTCCTTTTCCCTCCCCTCCCCTCCCTCCCTCCTACCCTTTCTTCCTCTGCAGAGCGATTTGATCATCACTGTCCCTGGGTGGGAAACTGTGTGGGGAAGAGGAACTACCGCTTTTTTTACCTCTTCATCCTCTCTCTGTCCTTCCTGACGGTCTTCATCTTTGCCTTCGTCATCACGCACGTGATTTTGAGTGAGTACCCCAAATCCAGCTGGTGCCCTTGTGACACTCAAGAAATTGTCCAGTGAAAGCACTCGTCCAATAAAAGCAGGAAATACAGAACCAGAGTTAGAGTGTTCCAACAATAATAACGATCAAACAACTACAAATTTGTAGAAATATTGCAACATGCAGTATTAAGATTGCTGTGATACGGAGATTAGTTTTCATGTTTTCCCTCTTAAGCTTTCCAGATTTTCTTTTCCTTTTTTCATTCCCATGTACAGTATCTATTATACCACGCTCAATATGATACTGAAATAACGATGCAGTGCACCATCATTATTTCAATGATATATTTATAGGTTTTTAAGTACTTTCTTTAACACCTGTACAGTGGGTAAAGGGTTACATTCTGAGGTACAAAGCCAATGTGCCTAGTGGATACACTGGTCTTTACAACTAGACAAACTACCCGTCCAGTGTCAGGGAACTTGTTTCCCTAATCATTCTGTCTCTGTGATGGAAAAGAGACTCTGGAGACATGTCTGCCGGTGGCATCTGAACAAATGCCTCCTCCCCCCCTCCCCCTTGTCCCCCCTGCCTGCACGCTAATGATTGCATTCCCCAAACCTGCTGACTGGAGCCCTGGTCTGAGACAGATGAAGGCCTAATAACCATCTCTGCATGTGATCAACAGAGGAGGCTCCAATTAATGAGTGTGTGGAAACAGCGGCCCATCCCTCAGACACATTGCCCCTATACCCCCCCAGTAGACCACGTTTTATTTATCAGGTTTTTTTCATATTTGTCGTTGGCTTCATTACCCTTGTTGCCCTTAAAGATCAACATCATATTAATAAAAGTAGACATGACACATTAGGCTGCCTGGGCATTTTGTAAGGCTCTTGATAATAGGAAAGATGGCTGTTTGAGATGAGTCTCATAAGAATCCCCTCGCTGTCTTTGTGCTGGTATCGTTTATAGTGTGAGGCAGGTGGCGCTGAACTGTGCCGCTGTGCTGTAGCTCTGAGTTTATACAGTCTGCTGTGCTCAAGGCTGGCCCACAAGTACTACAAAGCTGTCCACCTTACCCAGGAAAGCTGATTCAGATCAAAAATCATTACACCAGGGGACCCTTTGTTTTAGAAAGTTTTCATGAGGAATTTTTGCACCTGCAAATTACTAAGTTTCAGAAAACCTGCTGGCGGCTGCAGTAGTAACTGAGATTCAACTCCTCAAATTTAAAATCCAGACAGATACAGACAAAGTCGTATGTAACTTTACTGAAATTCTCATTTAATTTGGTCTGCCACTGTTTTGACGTACATTGTGTTGGCTTTGTAACATTCAAATACATTTACTTTTCTGAAGCCACCATTCGCATCTCCTCCGCTGTCACAGTTTTGATCTGAATTGGGTTTTACTGCACGCCTCTGAGAAGCACATCCCAGAACTCCTGCAGAACTCACCAATTCCACCAGTATTCTCTATGTTCTGAATTCTAATTCATCTGCACTTCTGATCTCTGACTTTGGATTCAGTGCTCATTTTGTGGCATGCATCTGTAAACTTGATCTCTACTGTTGAAACTAAAACATCCTAGTTTTATGCATCATAATAATATTGAATGCTTATGACAAATGCCAAACTACAGCCCAGCTCATCATGAATATTTGTAAACTGTAATATTGCATGCGAAGCTCCAGCTGCCAACTGGGTATTGCTGTAGTAGTCAGACCAAACATTCTTCCCATTGTCTCTACCTGGTTAGTGTATATAATCAGTGGAGCCTACTAGCTGAAGTGGGTATTGTGATGTTGTGTTGTTGTCATAGCAGGCCCTGTTAAAGTCTCCTCCTGTGCTGTCAATCCTGCAGGGTCCCACCGGACAGGCTTCCTCCGTGCACTTAAAGACAGTCCTGCTAGATATCCTTTTGTGTGTGTTTGAGTGCGTGTGTGTGTATGTGTCTGGCTGTATCTGTCTGTGTCTGTCTGTGTCTGTCTCTGTCTCTGTCTCTGTCTCTGTCTGTGTCTGTGTCTCTGTCTGTGTGTGTGTCTGTGTCTCTGTCTGTGTGTGTGTGTGTGCGCGCGCGCCTGCGTGCGTGTGTGTGAGTGTGCGTGTGTGAAGTCACTGCACTTTGATGTTTGAAATGTGTTTCTGGCTCCATGATGGGGTGCATGACAGACACTGATGTTAAAAGAGACGAAAGCCCTTTAGGATTTTATTTTCCATTGCTGATGACACACCTGGAAATCAGTGAAAGATACAAAAGGCACTGTTCCTCTCTCCTCATTAGGTGCCAATCCGCATGCCTGTTGTTGTGAAGCGGATTGTGCTTTTTATTTATTTTTTAGTATGTGACTGTTCTTTTACCTGAAAGGTTAGTTGAAAACTAGACCACATTTACAAAAGCATCCTGACTTAGAAGTGCAGTCTTTGAATATATTACAGAAAGAACATGATAGTGATTAAAAAATACACCTATATGCAACATAAAAATATATAGTATATAATATATATATTCTGTACAGAACCACTATATTTTCTTATTGTACACATTTAGCATATAGATTATATTTTATATTACTCCATGTGGATATAGTGTTTATGATTATAATGCCGTGCCCATATTTGTATATATCTGTATTTTTAGTAACTGCAGTGTGATTTCTGTATTGTCTGTACAGTAGGGTTTATGCCAAGTTCTCTGTTAGTTTGTGGTATAATCTTACATACATGTTGTGTTAGTCTGAACTCAATACAGAGTGGAAATGGAAGGAGGGAGGTGGGGGGACTGCTGCTGTTTTGCGGGTGTGTCTGCGTGCATGTGTGCAGTTGTGATGGAGATACACATTAACTCAGCTTGACCTGCTGTTTCCAGGCAAATGGGGAGAGAGGGGTGGTGGGCAGGGGAGCAGTGGAGAAAGGACAGCTGTCAGTAACACAGCATCTCTCTGAGGGCCGTCTGTGTGTCCTCTCTCCTACGCTCAGCCTACAAACTGCCCATGGGTGCGTGTATTTTGCATATATCTTCCATGACATATGGTATTTCCATAAAGTTAACTCTTCAGAAAAGGAAAGAGACTGCATTATTTTTGTTATGTCATGTTAACACTGGTATAACTGAGGATACATGCTTTTCTGTAGGAAGCTCAATAATGGAAATAGGTTTTTATGGTACTAACGATACTCAAACTGAATTATTTGTCAGGTGTCTTACTGAATACAATAGTGAGAAGTATCAGCTTTTTGATTTTTGTGACAACTGTTTCCTCCACTGGTCTTTTCCTTGACTCCCATACTGTGCTGGAGGTGGTTGTGTGTTTCTTTTCTGTCTGGTCAATAGTAGGCCTCTCTGGGTTCCACACCTACTTAATCAGCTCAAACCAGACCACAAATGAAGATGTAAGTACCTACATACAGTTTTTATAGTCTCTTCTCCTCCCTGTCTCTCTCCCTATGATTCATTTTTATTCAACATTGCTCTGCACTTCAGACCTCCATTGAAGTATTTTTGAATAGTGTGGGCAATAGTTTGTTTTTAGGTGTAACATTCTCACTCTTTTGTATTTCACAGTTAGTGTTCAGTGCTTTTACATCCAGGATTAAAAGGAAATATAAAGGTAGGCCTCTGCTCTGTTTACACTCTCCACTCTCCACCCCAGATTAAGGGAACATGGTCAACGAAGAGAGGGAAGGATAACTACAACCCCTATAGCCATGGCAGCATCTTCACCAACTGCTGCGCTGCCCTGTGTGGGCCTGTCCCGCCGAGGTGAGTCCTGCAGGGTTTCAGGGTGTGACTACATGTCACTTTTCTCTTCGGTTCACTTCCTGCCACCTCTCTCCCTCTCCTCCTCTCCCCCTCCCACCTCCCTCCCCCTCTTACCACCTATTTCTTTCTTTCATTCTCTCTCAGTCGCTCACTTTCACTCATTCTTGTTCCATCTGCTTTCTTGCCACCTCGCTCACGCTCTCACAGTTCCTTCCCACCCGTCTTTGTCCATCGTCTTCTTCCTGCCTCCTCTCTCCCTCCATCCCTTTCACACACATTCCATCACTCTCCCATTGTGCATCAGTCAGCAATTACAAAGCAAGACTCACTCTTTCAGAATCTGTCATTGTTCACAAAAACTTTATATCAAATGGCTCTTCCATAATTATGCTTACATTGCCTGTTTCGTATTTTGGAGCAGGAACAGACTTATCGCATATCTTGATGAAGAGAGCTGTCTGAGGAAAGCTTCCCCATGGCTGATAGAACTTCAAGCTGTGTGCCGTTTGCTCGACTGAAACATTTGCAGCCTTTCAGCAATCTATGTGTAGTTGCTGATGAAGACTGATAGCAAGAGATATTGAATTCTGTAGTCCTCTTGTGAAAAGAAAGTAAAGACAAACCTCTTTTGGAGAAAGCATATTTACAGTGTAGAATATATTACTATAAGAAGTTCCACTGTACATTCCTGTGATAGAGGTGTATTAGTGTTGTATGCTCCAGCTCTTTTAATGCTTCATTGTTGTTGGGCTCAAATCTGCATTTGTTTGTCCTCATCTTCTGTTGATTAACAAAGTAGTCTGCCAAGCCTGGCACCCCACATCAGAAAAAGCCATTTTTGTACTGATACAGGGCACCATGTATTCAGTATATGTCACAGAAATGCCAAAGAATTACATAAAACGCCTTCAGTCTGAAATGGCCAGGACATTCCGTTCCATTTTTTATGTGGGTGTAGGTTAATGGACCGCTCCCTGGAGAGCACAGTAAAGTTTACCGCTAAAGCCGGCGAATGTTTTGAATGGACAGGTGGCGTCCATCTGGCATGTGACCCTGCGATGGGCAGGAGGGCCAAGGCTCAGGTGTTCAGCAGCTGGAACCAGATGCAAAGCTGACTCACTCAGGCGTGTTGTATCAGAGTCCAGCCGGAAAGAAAACACACACACACTGTCTGTCTCTACCCCCTAAACCCCCCATGTCGCTCTCATACATTCAGACATTGATTAAGATTTAGATTCATTTTGGCCTGTAGAAGAGTGAGCTGCCAGCTTTGTTTTTTCTGGCTGCTTTGTCTGCCTGTTTATAGAAATCAGAATTCCTTGAAGATGTCATCACCTTGTTGTTGATCTGTTCCCCGCTTGTTTACAGGCATCCTGACAGGCTGGATTACATCATTACCCCCTTGTTTACCTGCTCTTCTCTTTCTCCCCCAGTCTAATCGACAGGAGAGGCTTCGTCCAACCCGATGCACCTCTGCCCACTCCCCACTCCAACGGGAGCACAATATATGGATCAACCCAGACACAAAGTCACATGGTAGGGGGCATCGCCCAAACCAGGCTTTCTGCACCAACTATCGCAATGTGCTAGGCTTGTAACTATAAGCCTAACCACTAGCTCATTCTGATGTGGTATAACCCAGGCCAGCCAGGCCAGGAGATGTACTTTGCTATGAAACAAACAGTCGGGTACCTATTTCTGATAAATCACACACTAAAATGAACAAATCTTATGTGTGATTTGAACAATGAACCATCAATTTAATGTCACTCACATCACTTATATGAACTCTTCAGTCAACTACTGTCACAAGGATAGCTTGTACAATCAGTTATAAGATCAAATACCTTGTTGATCTAGACTACCTTATGGCAGTCTAGGGTATTTAAGGGAAGGGACATGCATGCTGGTCTCCTGATCATGTCTGCTTAAGTGAAAACAGGAAATGACTTTAACTACAAAATGGCTCCCTCCACTGGCCAACAGAGCAGAGGCATAAATATCTGTTCAAGTTTAACCACAAAGTTCACAAACTGAAATGTGCTGCCCCTCAACCTTCAAATGTGACTGCCATTGCTACTGAGAATTTCATGAGGTTTCAGCAAGATAATGGCATTTTAAGTATCTAAAACACCAGAAGAGAATGATTTTAATTGTAATTCGTTTTGGAGGAAGTTAGAAAATGACAGCTCAAATTTTGGACTTGAGCTGTCATTTTCTAACTTCCTCCAAAAAGAATTTCAAACATTCTGCAACTTGCATCTGCCGCAGTTACCCTGTTCATAAGGGTACTTTGCGAATGAGGGGGTATTACTTTTTCCAACTAGCTTCATGAACTCCTACGTACCTGTCTTTGCTTGTGTTTTATGGTTTATGTGGGTGAAATCTGGAAGCAAGTTTAATTTCGTAGTGTGATAAATGAAAAGTTTGCATCACCAAATGTTTATTGAATAAACGTGACGAATCAAGTTTATTTATTCAAGACTGTATGAGTAAAACCAGTCTAATGTAAATATCAGGGAAAAGTTTTCTCTGTCCTTAAGAGGTTGTCTTATTTGAGATACCAGGTCAGAATGGCAGCTGTGCTTTCCTCTTAAAATGTAGTGGGTCATAGTGGGTGGACGTTTAACAGTTGCATTCAGGCCCAGAAGGGTTTGTGATGTGGTTAAAAGTTGCTCGTGCTTCCGTGCCCCCTCCCTGGCCTGGCTGTAGCAGTGCTTGGCCTCACTTCCTCCCACCCATCTGCGTGCTGATGGGTCTGACGTACGCAGTTTTACAGTAGTCTCCCAGCCCACTTCACACCCACACACTGCTTCACCTTCGAGGCCCAAACGCACAAACCATGCCCAGAGGCTGTGCTTACAAACGGACCGACAAATCCATTTATGACTGATACTCACTGCAAATCCACTGGTAAAAAAAAAAAAAAATAAGGGAGTATTTTTGTGTGTGTGTGTGTGTGTGTGTGTGTGTGTGTGTGTGTGTGTGTGTGTGTGTGTGTGTGTGTGTCTAAATTGAATTGAATTTTTATCTGTGCTTGGAATTGGGAGTATATGCATGATGTTACTAACATTTTTCTTCTTTTCTCCTCCTCTACCTCCACATAATCATTTCCTCATGTTAACCCATGTTACCCACCTGTTCTTTTCTTTTATCCCTCCTCCTTTTATTTCTTTAACCCTGACTGATTTCATCCCATCATTCCGACTCCCTCCTGTCTCTCTGTCTCCTTGACTCAGTGTGACCAAGACCAGTGCATTCAGAGCACCAAATTCGTTTTGCAGGCCGCAGCCACACCCCTGCTCCACAATGAGCCAGTCATGATGAGCGGGGAGCCCCCACTGCCGGGCAGGACGTCCCTGGGGGGTCACTGTGCAGCTCTGGCCCCGGGCCACCCCACCCCACCCACCTCCACCACCAGCCTGTGCTGGGAGGGGGAGCACCATCACACCCATCCACACCCACACCCACACGCCCATCCACACCCACTCCCACACCACCCCCACCACCACCTCTGTACCCCCGAGGAGGCACCTTCGCCCCCTGGCATGTTACCCTGTAGCCAGGCCACGCAGCTCTACGACCCAGCCAGCCTGGACTCACTGCATGAGGACTCCGTCAGGGGCCTGGTAAAGCTCAGCTCTGTCTGACCCTGCCTCCCAGCTACCAAACCGTGACTCAAACACAGGAGCCCAAGCAACGCCCCAGGACTGATCGATCTTCCATAACGTGTTAATATGTCCATATTCACAGTACCCAACTGGTTCATTGACTTGTACTCTTTTTGTTAAGTTGAAATTCTACCTTGTTTTCGTCAATAATCACCTCCAAAGACATTCGTAAAGGGGTGTTATCCTGTGAAGTCACAATATTTTTTTATGGTGTTCAGCATGGAAAACTTGGGAGAGTCTAAAAGCACGGACATAAATACTTTAAAGTATCAAATGCTGAATTTGAAAAACACTGCCCTACATTATTAGTCTTTGTGCCAACCCCAGCCCCCCATCCACCCCCCAAACTCTGTAAGGGCTGGACCCCCTGCCAAAGGACCTGATTCTCTGCCTGAGACTACCACCACACTGCCCCACCTATCAGTGCCATTCATCCCTGCCTCCGCTCAGCCGTGCAAGGTCTACAACTGCCTTCAAAGCCCCATCTTCTCAAGACTCAAATGGTGGATGTGGTGGCCCAGAGATCAGGCCTGCCTGCTCCACTGTGTGCCGCTGAGACTGATTCCCCTTTCCCATCCACCTGCCAGCTCTTTGTCCAATCCAGCCCCTCTTTTTAAAGCTGCTGATTATCGACTGGGGACTTATTGGTGATGCTGTCAAAACTTCCCTACTTTCAACAGGAAGCCCTTTTTAGCTGTTCCAATTCCTGTACAAGCCATTATGTGCTCTCTGAGAACTGGGGGAGGGGAGCAAAATAAAATGACTGGCTTTGAAGTACCGGATGTTTCTAGGCAACCAGAAGGCAGAGTGTGACAGTGAACTACTGAACATGTTTAGAAACTGTTTTTTTTTCCTCAAACACCACCCCCTTTCAGCGTCACAAGCCTGCCTGTGCTCTTTTATAAAAATGGACAAAGCCGCCTCGTTGATCGCCGACGGACTGCCTTTTTCTATTTCTGAAAGCTCCTCACACTGTTAGGGAATGTGGACAGCACACACTTCACCTTAATTGTGTTGCGTGTCATTTGTAACATTCATATCCAAAATTGTGGTGTGCCATACCAAGGACGTTTTTTTATTCCCTTCCAAATGCAATATTTCAAGTGAATATGAATGAATAAAATTACAACTTTTTTTGAGCAGTCCTTATATTTCTCTTTAGGTGCAGCAGTGTAAGGAAATCTTTCAGCACTGTCTTGAGAGGAGGGACGAATGGTCTCTTGATAAAATGGCACACATTGTAATGAATACTGGAATGTGTTTGAAGCTCGGTTCAAGCTTAAAAAAATATTTGTTCCCAGTCTGTGACATACAGATCTCCCACTCCTCGCAAATATATCTTTCAATGTAGCCAGAGGAAAAATAGATTTGTTCCCTTATCTTATTAAAATCAAAACAAATACTGAAAATAGTTATCTGTGGTATGATGTACGTCAGAAGCTTTGCCTTCCACTCATATTGCCTGGTTGTTTTCTATGTGGTAAATGCTGTGGAATGCTCCTAGAGCTAGACAGAAGGCCTTTTTTTTCCTCTCAGAGAAGATGTGAGCACTAAGTAGTGTTATTTTTAGTCCCCATCTATCTAGGATGTGTAGCACCCTCTAGTGTACAGAGGTGGCAAGTTGCTGGGATTCTTTACACCTCTTGGGAAGCTGGGCTGCTCAAACCCATCTGTAACAAAATGTTATAGCTGTCTCCAAAAAACATGGTTCTATCCATACTAGGCTGAATAATGATGAAAAAACTCACCTGTACAACAAATGCGAAACTGTCCTATCCTGGTCGAACATTAGGACACGTCATGGTGAGAAAAGACTGTTCACCTCATCTGGCGTTACCAATAATTTACCTTCCTCTCACTGACTCAACAGACCAGCTCCTTTGCTTTCTGCCTCACAGTACAGATGAGTTCCACACTTATACCCCTCTCCACCTTTTACCAATTGCCATCAACTGAGGAGCTGCCACCCCTGATGTGTACCCAACAAACCAATTTCCTATTATACACCTTACCTTTTCATTTGTACCTGTCAACCGGTGATTTCAGAGAGAAGCTTCATAAACCCCATAATGTTTGATGGTAAAATTGAACTGTCAGTCACTGATTTCTTTTACAGCTTACACCCATAAACAGCTTTTGCTCTCCACAGCAAACCACAATGATTGGTTCAGCTCAGTTACTGGTAGCATAGGGTGTCATTAAACATTAATCCTCCAAAACTACCAACTGGAGGACAAAAGGAAAAAGGAAGAAAGTCCTACTTGGTAATAAACACCGCTCAATGGTGACCCTGCCTTACCAATTCAAGTGAAGTAGCCTTCAATTTTGAATTACACTAACATAATCAAATGACACAAACTAGGTCTTTTTTTGTTTATTTAAACCAGAGGAACACATGTACAGCAATACTAACTTATTCAGTATGTACAATAGTATATTATATATACTATATGCATCTACATGACACGTATGAAACCTATTGAATATTGCTCTATTATAGTGTTATGACAAGGTAATTTTTGGGTGGCAAAGATGGAGAATACGCAAGCGAGTTTAACATAGATAAGTAAAGAAAAGGGAAACCGCTGCCACAGGAAGTCTCAATGAGCTCTGCAGTTGATCAGGTTCATCCAATGAGGAGAAGCAGAACAGAAACTTGCATAGAAGTAGCAGAGTGTGAGAGAGGTGCCCTAGGGTTTGTTCACTGGCTTCCTAGCTGGTCAGGTGCTGTCCTTATGGCTTTAAGAGGAAGCAGGTGCCTCTGTTACATGTGTAGCTAAGCCACTGGATGGGAAATAGTAACCCCTTTATTTATGTTCTTTCTTTTGTTCTACCTCATAAATATTTAAGTTGATATACAAGCAAATTCCTTGAAAAATTTTCATTCAATTATTTCACTCTTCAAAAAGACACTCTAAAGTGAGGGCCAGTCAAGTTAGGTGCCTTTGGCAAGGGAATGATAGCAGTCATCCAATCTGGAATTCAAACTTCTCTATGTTGCTCCCCCACATGCTAGAAACAATCTCCATTTTATATGTTCCTGTAAATCTATGTTTTATGCATAGATGTTGTGCTTTTTTGTCCTATACAACCAAGTTAAGCTCTATCATAAGGAGTGAATACAACAGGTGTTTGCATGAGTACATGAATAATTTGTACATACCCGTTATTCATATTTGATGGATAGATGGCAGAAAACATACATATTACAAACATGCAAAGAGGCGAATTAATGTCATCACTTGAACTCCTTTCCAAGACAATTAGACATACAATAAAATCTTTCTTAAGTCCAACTGTATGTAAACTGAAGTTAGTGTTTTAAGTTTTCAAGCTTTGATCACCCAAGCAAAAACATTCCTTCATTCAAACAAACCTCAGCCAACCCAACAGGAAAACTACTGCACTGTGATATCACTATGTACCATGACATACTAGTAAACATAAGCACATACTGAATTTCAACTGCCCTTGCCAATTTTAATTCAGGATATATTTTATGCAACTATTTTGTTTATAAATTATTTACCATTAATGATATGGACATTTTAAGTTGATGAGCAGATGGAAAGCTCAGAGTTTGCTTGTTACATTCAGTCAGTCTTCTGCTTTAAAAACATCTTTTTTTTAAAGTTTCATTTTGAGAAGTGGTTGAAAATCAAGATTCAGAATGTTTAAAGAGATGGGTCAAGGTAAAGGGTGTTTTTTTTTTTGTTTTTTTGTTAAATCAAGGCCAAAACCCTCACATGCCCTGATAAGAAGGTGTGAGGGAAGGTTATATGGGACATGGAGAGACCGTTAGGGCCTGCAGGTTTAACGTAGTTGTCAGACTCATTGGTGATGTGGGGTGTGAGAGATGATTGGTCACCACAGCTTAACATCCAGCAGTTGCAGGTCCCCCAGAATCTCCACAAGGTTGACGCGGGCCAAGTCCTGCACCCGGTGCTTATAATCAAGTGTGTGAACTCCATTCACGGCCACTTTGAACTGCTGTGCTTCACAGTATACTATCATCTGAGAGAATGGAAGGAAAGGGAGATGTACAGCGGGGAGAGGGAGACAGAGATGCACTAAGACACAGTTCACAGGGAACAGTACAGATGCCAATGGGCAAGGTCACAGTTATAGCCCCTATGCTGTATGCTAAGCTACCACTGGTTTTTTTACATACACTTTATCCCCCAACAGCATTTAGTTGTTCAGTGAAAAAGTATCTTTTAAAAAAAATAAACTAATGCATAATACTTAAAGTTGCATTTGCAAAACAAATCTTACATAATGTATACAGAGCAGGATGTAGGGATGAACTATGAACCTCTTATTTGTGCTTCCTTTGTCTAACCAATCACAGTGGATACTATTCAGTGCTTTCTGAGTCCAACCAATCACAGTAGATTCCCCATGGTAGGGGGAGCAGGATGATTGCAGTACCTCAAAGTACTCCCCAGGAGAGAAGGGGAAATTAGGCAGCATGTTCTCCTCTGGGCCCCAGCACCCGTTCAAGAAGGAGTTCCGGACAAAGACCCCAGCCTTGATGCGGGGGTTGAGATGCAGAGCGATGTCTTCTGTATCACCGACGGCCAGGTTCACAGCGAAACTGCAAGATACACACAGACAGGAGGGGAGGATTAGAGCAAAAGGCAAGGTGTCCTCATCCTGTGATCTAAAATTTGGAGCCCTGAACTGGAAAAATATCATAACTAATCATCTTCATTTGATTTTCAAATTGTTTTATTGCTTATGTTTCATCCAATGGCCCCATGTGTTACAAATCCATTTTTACAAAAAAAAAAAAAAACTTTTAAAAGGACAAACACATTGTACATTATACAGTTTTAAATGTCTTAAATGAGATAACTGAAGAGATGCTAAATACAGACCCATTAAAAATAGATTCCATAAAAACTCAATCAAATTCAAATAATTAAGAGGTCGTTGGGGAACAGAAACCAGCATAGAGCAAGTCCCAAACCATCACTGCGAATAGCTGCCCAGCACAAATCAATAGTGTTTTTAATTTAAAAAAAAAAACTGTTACACTTTGTATAACTGAAATAAACTGTGTTTCTCACCTGTGTGGGTACACGCTGATCTTCCCCTTGACTGTGAGGGTGTTTCCTGGGCTTATTCCAGTCTGAAGTCTGCCCTTGTAGGGCAAGCTCTGAGGTACAATTGCGTGTCAATTAGTGTGACAGACCCAAGACACCATTTATCTCATTTGATGTGCAGCAGCAAAACATTCTCAGAGGTTGTAAGTCACTCTACATTTATGGAGGTCTAATAATTACACAAATCAATAATTTATCAGCTTACCAGATCACCCGATTCTGAAAGTAGTGCCTGAGGAACAAAAGAGTAGACATTTTGTTTTTGCAAATTTTTATACTTCAAATAAAATGTGGAATATGCTGTGTGTGAATAGATGGAAAAAGCCACTGTATGAGGAGTACAAGACATTATGGACACTCTAAGGTGTCCTCTATAACACTATAACAAATACATGAAATGTAGGTGATAGGACATAAAACTATTCACACGGTATAAACAAACAAAGAAGCTAATAACTCTCAATTCATTTAGATATACAAAGCAACAACTGTAATAATTTAGGTGCATATGCGTCTACATTCTGAATGTGTATGAAGCATCCTATGTGACATTAGTGGGATTTATATCCTTACATTGGCTTGTGTGACTTTGCTCATCAGAATAGATGGGGGAGGTGAGGCTGAGTTCTGAAAATGGAAATAAAACACTCCACACTATGACCAACAGCAAAACTTCACACATATCAACTACACACACTCATGTCATTCCACCAGGTACTGCAGACCAATGGCACAACCACACTCATCTCACAACATAATGCAGTGTAGGCAAGTCTTATATTTTTCCTCTAACAAATATTTATCAGTGTTAAATTTGAAGTACAAAAATGTCTAAAAATCAAACTCAAAACTCATGAAAAATGGCAATGAAAGGGAGAAAAATCCTATTTTAATTGCAAACATTGTCATTGCTCTTCGGTGCAGGTAATGGATTAGATAACTGATCATTGAGATCACTGAGTACATTTCAGGAGAGGAGTAAAATCTTTAACTTCAGTGATGTAGTATTCTGTCCTGTAGTGCAAATGCCACCATGGTAGGGTCGCCATTTATCTCAACATTACAGTGATTTCATGCAAACAATGTCTTATGCATGAAAAATCCAGGTACACATGGTTTAAAGGTAGACTTGGACAGAAAGCTGCATGTTTACATTTGTAATAATTTACTCTGTAAAAGTCCCAATACAACCTTCCATATTAATACAAAAGAAGATTATCTATAAAATCTACTGCAGTCGCTAAAAATTGCCAAATACATACCAAAAACCTCTTAGAATTTTAAGTGACGCCACTAAACTCCATTCAAGAGATTCCATTTTCAATTATTTGTTACTATTATTATAAGTGCAATTTAATTTTACAAGCATATTGTTGCCCATTCCCTGGTCTAGCCACCTGTCATTTACCATTTTTCAACACATAACCAAAATTCAGATGATTCAGTGAAATTTGATTTCTGAAATTTGACTAAAACAATACCTATTGTATGAATGTGTGAACCTCTAAAAAAATGTTCTTTACAATAGCATTTTTGTGTGAGCTGCACACAGTATATGTAGGCCTGTATCAAATGAGAAATGCCCCTGAAACATTCTTTGGGGAGAACCCTGACTATGGAGCATATAATGGCTTCCATAAGGGCCAGATGATTTGGTTATTCCACTGGACAGGTATTTACCTAATCCAGGGTACATTCCATAGGCAAAACACTACTGAACATTTTGTAAAGGGGTTGAAACTGTGTTCAATTTAAAAACCTAAAGCCATTACATCCTCTGTGAGATTTGTTTGCAAAGCTCTGTCTTTTGAATGCATCTGGTGTCCCAGGTGCTGTAGGTCACTGATTGAAATGTGAAAACTGAATGGGTCTGACCCTCCAGGCCAAGACCTTGCCATGATTGAGTTAAGCAAAAGGTCTCACAATGGGAACATGGAATAAAATGCAGTGCTGAGTCACTGGATTACAAGGATTACAAACCGGATTTGGGATGAAGCCAATGGCCTGTACTTTGACCTTTCCAGAGATCTGCATTGTGTCCACCTTTCCGATATCCAGTCTGTGTCTGTACTCCAGTACATGAGAGCCATTCACTGCCACCTAGGGAGGTAGGGAGGGATGTTTAACAGAGTCGGTCTTAACCTTAATATACCATGATGCAGAACTACAGAATCTCAAATACTTTTAATATTGATTGTAATATTATATTTTGTGTTTGATAAAACTGAGACTGAATAAAATAAGATTTGATCTATTATTTATTTGTAATCCATCAGCATTATCAGTGATTATGGGCAGGGCTTAGATTATCACTTCGGCACAATAAATACTAGTAATTATTACAAAGACTATAGTTGTACTGCTACAAAGATTACAGCTGCCGAGGTGACAAAACATCACATCTCAAAAAAGGAGAAGCACTGCAAAGGTGCAAATATTTATTGCACATTTTATGACCAGAGAAAACTGTAAAAGGCATTTAGAAATAAGTAAACAGGAGAGTAATAAAAAGAAGGCAAAATGTGTTGCACTGTACATGAAATTTTATCTACACAGATGACATTTTTAAATTTTCTTCAAGAAAATCTGGCTGTGACAGTAGCAAGGAAATTGCATTCATTTAAGAAAGAAGTCCATATTATTTTAAGCAGGGGATCATAAACAATGTAAAAGCCCATGGATATGATTAGTCCTGGCCTGGAGGTGTAATAAATATTTTGCATTAACATGGGTTTACCCTCATTCAATATGACTGCCAAATACCTTTCCTGTTCAATAACTTTTGATAGCATGCAAACATTTATCTCACAGGTGGCTCATTTACCACTGGTTTGCACAAGTATAGCAATATGGAACTAAAGACAGGACCACTGTATTATATTTCACACCCTCCCTTGGACTGCTGTACATAATTTTTGTTATAGAGGTCTGTGAATTTACTTTAGTCACCTTAAACCAATAGTTTCTCATTTCCTTTGGGTTCTTAATCATGAAAAGCTTGTAATAAGCAGTAAAAGCTACTGAATCCTGAGCACATTCATCCGCAGATGCCAGCTACAACAAGCTGACACTACTACTATAAAGCACATAGTGTTTCTCTTGCTATTCTACAAGTAAAATGTTGTTTTTTTTTAATAATTAATCATTTTTCTTCTGATATGAATTATTGTATTATTCCACTTCATACTCTAAAGTCAAGTGCTTGTGTTCTAAATGGTCACAATTTAGTGGGCAGTGTTAAAGGAGAATGGAAAGACCATTGTTCCCTTTCGGGAGTTTGTGACTAGTGAGTCAGACATCTAAGATTAAACCTCCCTCATACTGAAGCTGGCCTACACACAAAGATTGACAAAAGCAAGAATGACTGGCATCCACTGCCTAAGGTGCAGTATTGCTTGCCTGAAACCTTTTCTGCTCCACTCTCTGACAAATATCAAGTCACATCAAAACCTTTTCTAAGTTGTTCTGCAGTTGAAAACAACAAGAATCTGCTTTAAAATGTCCAAAATGACCAGAAGAAAGCTTGAGCAATCTGATCTAATCTTACATATTTGTTAGTTCTATACAGTCAAAATGCTACAAAATAAAACACTACGTTGGGGCCTGTGTAATGGCCTAAAAACTGGGCTTGCTAGATGCCTTGAGGTGAGCCAACCTGTTTCCCTGCTTATAATGTGGAAATTACTTGAACCCTGTGCCTGTTTCTTTTGCTGTTTCTCCTTACACACACACACACTTTATTAGACTGTTATTTTAAAATCCAGAGCATCAAAGCAGTCAATTTGGTATATAAGAGGTGGGGTTGTAAAACCACTTATATCATGGTTCTAAGAAATTTTTACCAACAAAAAATCATAAAATGGAAAAATGAGATCATTGCTATTTGCCACTTGTTTCTCTGATTAAAATGAGGCCTTGAAACAATTCTATATGAACTCAGGGTTATTCTATTAAGTCGATGGGTGAACCATTAACCAACACCTCAACCACTTTCAGAGAAATTAAACTGACCCTACCCTAAAAGCACTCCTGGAGAAAAAAAGCAAGAGAAAAACATCTTTTTCCTTCCCATTTCTGACAACTTTCAGTCTTACTGTCTGGCTGCACGTCACTGCCTCTCTGCACGCAGAAGTTATTGGCTCAAAGCCCAGGACTCCTGCCCAGGGAGCACAAGCACATCCCAAGAGGGGAAACAGGAGCCTCTATTTACGTTTACTGAGAAATTTAATATGTCTCTCAACAGACCTTGCACATTCTCAGTAGGTATTCCATTATTCATTTACAGGACACTACTTCCATGGAGACCAGCATTACCAACATAGTTCATGTGTTTGGGCGTTACCCATTTACACAGTTGGATATATGTTGATATTATTATGGATTAGCACCTCCCTATTCGAATACTACAACTGAGTCCTGCCTGACATTCAAACTTAAAACATTCTTTCAATTTTTTTCTCAAGAACATTGCATCCACCAAGCAGTTTAAACCTATGAAACACGAATAAAGATGCCGTCCATTAGCCTTTTACACACACACCTCCACAATGGTGCCTTGTAAACGTGCATATCATAAATTGCATAATTTATTATTTGAAAAGGACATTGGATTATGACTTGTGGTATGACCTGTGCTATAAAGATTTACTAAGTTAAACTAACCTGCAGTGATACATTGGATGATACCAGTATCAAGACATACTTTCTGGATACCAGGTGTGCAGCTGTCTCACCTTGAACTGGTCTTTCTGCACCAGCATGATGATTTCAAAGGGTGCCCCTTGCTTGAAGGGCATTTGGTGGTGGATCTCCTCCTTGCCCCAGCGCTCCTTCTGCAGCGTATTGCACACTATGCAGGGCGACCTCTTAAAACGAGGATTGAAGTGAAAAGCCACGTCCGCTCGTGGCTTGGTGCTGCTGCCGCACGTCAGATCCACCTGGAATCTTCAGTGAAGATGTAATTTCATTTTTGTCGTTTAAAATAAAGTTGCTTTACAATAGCAGTTGTAGTTAATGGTCTCCTCAGTGAAACGAAAATTAAATTCTTGGTACAGATACGATTTATTACTAGTGATCAAACTATTTCACTGTTTTAACTATTCGTGTTCTACACATACAAATAAATTAGTATACATATAACATATAAGCATATACATATAGACATATAACTGTATGTGTATGCAAAAACTCGTCCGGTTTAAAAGGGGATGTTATTTACTCTTACCTGTCAGAATCGTTGGAAACAGAGCCCTGAATAAGAACCATCTCACCAGGCTGCAATCCTCCGAGAATAGTTCCAGCGAATGGAATTGTCTATAAGCAAAAGAAATAATATCAATGCAGTACAGAAAGTCAGTGCTTTGTCTCTGCACAATGTTTTTTTTTAACCATATGAATACATTACTGGCAACACTAACCCATTTTAGTAAGCAAGGTCTGTGCCACTTCTCATACCAGTAGTGCCAACACCATAGTATTGTAACAGATTTATTCGCTAACCTAACTAATAGGAATACAGAGCGATATATTATTATCGAATTGTAAAAATGAGGCAGACGAACACACCCCCATCACCATGGGGAAAAGGCTATGCGACTTTTTTACGCCCTCTACCTTCTCTCGTGGCATGTCGACTCCAGTGGGAAAGCTGCATCGCCACAATTGCGATGAAATACAGCAGTGACAACTGATAAGTGTTGATAGGCATAATACAGAATGCATTCACACGATCAGCAAGCTTTTCCTGCCAACAGTGAAAAGTATTATCAGTAGCAAACGTTAGCAGGCAGTTAGCTAGATTAGGTCTCTAGCTAGTGAAGTATTCACTAGTTCTCAAGATATCTAGTGATGTCAATTCCTACAGACCCGGGTCACATTTTACTTGAGTTTTAGTTCCTGATTAGTGAATGTTCACGATTGACATTTCAAAACTGATCTTTTTTTAACTCCGGGTGCAAAATCATTTAACTACTAGGCTAGGCGTATATTACACTAATATTAGTTTAGCTATTTGCTATTGGATTGTGCGGCTAATGCTATTTTAAATACTAACCCAGTAGGTTTGCGTAAGGTATGTTTTACATGTGTTTAGTAAGGTACAATAAACCAATATCTCATGCCATTATTACAAGTAATCGAAATCGCTAGGTTGTAGTGAGTAGGCCTTTCGCTCTTATTAAGCGCCTGCATGCCCAGGTTGTCGAACTCTGATGTCTTAATTGACAATTTACCTAGCTAATACTACCGATCGCATTTTTTTATACCTTAAATAATGAGGGGCATTTTGAGCAAGTGTGAGTGAAAAACAAATCAGAGCTGTAAAACCAAAGCTCGAAACAAGCTATACCTCGTTTTCAGCTGGATATAATAGCTGGCTAATAAACTAGCATATTGACGTCACTACTTACTCAATATTCACGGATAGATAGCTTGATAAGTTCTTACCGGATTTAAAACCGTTTGTTTCGGATTTGCAATGGACATGTTGACGGCTTCCCCCAGTGTACACGAATATCAAGCTAGTCAGATGCGCCCACTTCACTGTCCCGTGTTTTTCATTAGGTAGCTGCTTTAATTCCGCATCTTTGGCTTCGTAAACTTCCTCGTTTGTCCTCAGTGGGAGGGATTTGATGGTTTTTAGCCAATGGTATATAACGATCTTGCCTCTGCTACTGCACCCTCGTGATTTCGGCATAAACAGAAACAATCTATGGTGAAACATCGATCACTGATCCTAGATCAGTATCCATCTCTTAGTTCAGTGTTTCTAAACCTTTCTTGAACAAATGCCCCCTGACGTCATCATAATACCCCTTGAAGTATGGAGCGCATTTTATAGACCGCTTTATTACTGTCAACCTACTTATCTGCATTTCCTGGCCTGCTGGTAAAATGCATCGATTTACTTAACCTAAAGTAAAAGTTTTCGGTAGCCATATACCCACCGGCTTTTAATCAGGCGAGCATTAGCTCAGAAGAGAAATTACATACCCGTACTTCAGCCCTAATTAAGTCTTGATACGTCCCTTTTCCTCGATTTAGAGGACAATATTTAGTTTGCTATTTACGGCCTTTTCACGAGCCAAGGTTAAGACCTCATTAAAAGTAACACTGTCAGCTTTCAAATGTGGTTCTCGACGAAAAAAAAACAAAAATTCTCCTCATTCAAGTCATCCATTTTGAGTGTTAAAATACTAAAGGCCGCTCTGTTCTTGTGTTGGTTTCATAGCCGACCCAGCCAAATTATGACCAATTGAAGAAGACAGATGCAGAAAAGGTACAATTATCACTTTTATTTCAACACAAGTAGCTATATATAAAAACAATAACTTACATACAAGTTGTATAAAGCCTATGTACCAATTCCATCAGTGAAGTTCAATTAAAACCAAGAAGTTAAATCCTGCATTTTGGATTGTTTTAAATGCACCATTAAAACACTAAAAAGATGAACAGTGTACTAACAGTATTTACAAAAGGAATATGATGCTGCTGTAAAGTGTGTTGTGTGCAAACAGTTGCTTCAAAGACCCCCTCCTGCTACAGCAGGAACAAGCAGCCTTAGGTCAGATGAGAACAGAATGGGATGCCGAGAGTGGAAAATGGAGGTGGATCAGGATACTGGGTTCTGTTCCAGCCTCTTCAAGTGTTAATGCAGTTTCTGTGCCCCGGTACACCTTTACGCAATGGGGGAGGGAAGGGGACACACCCTTGTGCTTAGAAGTCAGCATCCAACCGGAACGAGTTGTCTGTGGGACCGGACATTACGCCCATCCTCTGGTACTCCCCGACCCGCTTCTCAAAGAAGTTGGTCTTGCCCTCCAGAGAGATGTTCTCCATAAAGTCGAAAGGATTCTCAACCCTGTAGATCTGAAGACAGCATTCAAAGCATTAGTCAAGATCACTTCCGAAATGAGGAAAAAAGGCAATACTGCATATTCCACTCTAGCTGGGCTCAGATTTTGGCGTCTGTGTCGTGCCGGCGCCCTCCCTGTCAGCTGGCCACACGCCTGCTTAACTGAGAATGGGCATCGACACTCAGCCCCCATCATTGGCTGAGGTACGTACCCCTGCGCCAATCATCACTGCCAACATTAGGGCATTTCCACTCCTCAACCACAAACTTCAGGCTCCTACTTTTACTCTAAATTCATGGTTCAATTAAAAAAAAAAAAAAAAAAAAAAATTACACTGAATAAATGGTATGTGTTAATTACAACTAAATTGATCCAATTTTGAAATCCAAACAGGAGAACTATTCAAACATGTTCCATTTTGGCCAGTGCTCAATGAACTTGGACCATCAAGATGGAGGCCTTACTACCATTTATTTGGAATGAATGCATACAATGCTACAGTTTATGGCAAATGGACAAGGAACAGCATGTGGTAGTTATGCTTATGACCCCAGTCTAAAAAATCAGAGGCACATGGTGCCAATGTGTGTAATGTTGGGGCCACCATGTCTACCACACTTCACAGGCAAACCCTAATTACCTTGTTGAAGCCCAGCTCCAGCATTAGTCTGTCAGCCACGAACTCAATATATTGTTTCATCAGGTCACAATTCATGCCAATCAGTTTTACCGGAAGGGCCTTTGTGAGGAACTCCTGGAGGGGGAAAAAAGTTCAACATGTAAGTGCCAAGATCACTACAGAAATAATTTGGAAAAGGTTTTAATAAATTAAAATGCAAGTTACCATACCTGCTCAATCTCAACAGCATTCATTATAATTTTTTTCACTTTGTCCTCCGAGGGCTTGTTCACCAAGTGTTTGAACATTAGGCAGGCAAAATCACAATGCAGCCCCTAAAAGAAGAAAATGAATAAATAAATGAATGAATAAATAAATAAAAATAAAAATGCAGTCCTTATTAAATTTGCCAGATGGAGAAGCTGGTAATGTTAGGTTATCATCTTCATTAACACTATACCCACATGGGTAGCTGTTTACCACAGCTGTGTATCTGTGCAATTGTGCATGACATTCACATGCAAGTGTGACACACCGAGGACCTGTTCATGCGTTCACATCGGATTGACACGTGTGCATGAACAACCTGCCCAGCGCAGCTTTGTGTGAGGAAAGATGTTGGGGGGAGGAGGAGTCAATGAACAACTCTGTCCACATACAGCTGCATGAGACAGATCTTCACTGCATGAGTCTCAAGTCCCTGTGTAAAGCCATGACACTTGAGCTATGCACTGTTGTGCCACTGTAAAAGACATGGAGCCAATGTCAAATTACAAAAACTCACCTCATCTCTGCTGATCAGCTCATTGGAGAACGTGAGACCAGGCATCAGGCCTCTCTTCTTCAACCAGAAAATGGCAGCGAATGACCCAGAGAAGAAGATTCCTTCAACTGCAGCAAAGGCCACGACACGTTCCCCTGGAGCACAAACACCGGTCACTACCCAGATCAACGCACACTTCCAACAACAGCATGAGGCCTGGAAACTGCATTGCATACTGTACAAAAATCCAAAGGTAATGGGGCTTACCATACTGTGCGTTTCGGTTTCCGATCCAATTCAGAGCCCAGTCAGCCTTCTTCTTCACACAAGGCATAGTTTCAATGGCATTAAAAAGGAACTCCCTGTGCAAGAGAAACAAAACTTCTAAGATACAAAGATAAAGACTTTTAGACGTTATACTAGCTACTTACAGCTTAACCAGTAGAAACACTACATGTTCAATTAAGAGGACAAGGTGATCTGGTTGCCAACACTGACCTTTCTTTGGGGTCTTTGATGTAGGTGTTAATGAGCAAGCTGTACATCTCGGAATGGATGTTTTCCATTGCAATTTGGAACCCATAGAAACAACGTGCCTCTGTTACTTGAACCTCCTGGCTGAAACGCTCCACCTACATGGGGAAGAATTTGTAATAAAAATAGTGCTACAGACATAACCATTGACTTAACCAATCAACCGTTCTTTCTGTTGAGCAAACAAAAAAATGGTCCTAGGACCTCCATTTCATACAGCAATTTCTATACAAGTCAATGCGAACCTGAGTAAGGGTCAAAAAATCAACTTTTTTTCCCTTTTCCATTTACACATTTAGGATTTGAATTCATGTCCTGGAATGGGGTAGCTTTGGCATTTAGGAACTAGACAGGAGTGCCTAGGTTTAACAGAAGTAAGGGGATATATATTACTGGTATTGCCAGGAGGGCCAAAAGTTAATGCCAAAGGAAGACCATTTAAGGTGACCAACTTAAGTGAACATGTACCCAATACAGATGAAACTTTTCACCCAGTTGTGAACCCCTAATAGCTACAGCCAACAACTTTCTTGTCAGCTTTCAAGTCACTGCTGCCAACTGTTACATGTTATTACTGTAATGGGAAACTCACCAAATTCTCATTAACAATGCCATCACTGGCAGCAAAAAAAGCCAGCACATGGGAGATGAAGTATCTCTCATCATCTTTCAAGGACTCCCAATGATGCATGTCCTTTGAAAGGTCAACCTACAAAATCAAGAGAACAATTATTGATACCAGAGAAACTTTAAATCACAAAAATAAAGACCAATGCAAACACCCACCAATAACAGCTAAAAAATAAAAAGCCTTTAACAAAGCAGAATGTGCAAATTTCATACTAACAAATAAGGCAAAACCTATCATGCCAATACCTTGAGTTCATTCTTCGGTGATTGAATAAATAATTATATACCAAAAATATTTTTTTAAAATCCAAGGCAATATTAACTCAATAGCACAAGTGTATTAACAGAAGACTGCAAACCTCCTCGGCAGTCCAAAACGAGGCCTCAGCCTTTTTGTACATCTGCCAAATGTCATGGTATTCGATGGGAAAGATGACGAAACGGCGAGGATTCTCCCTTAAAAGTGGCTCATCTTCTACATTTGTTTTCTTCACTGGTTTAGACGTAGCCTTCCAAAAAATAAAAAATAAAAAGTTGAGGATAACTTATGTGGAAGTAAATGCAAATAGGATACAAAAATGTCACTTGGATTCACTTGCTGTGTACCAAATGTTGACTTTCGACAGGAACAAAGCCGGAGTCTAAATTAACACAAAGAACCCCCCATTAAGTTAGATAAGCAATAACCCCCCCCCCCTGTTAAGTAAGGCAACGTTTCGAAACCACTGCTGCTTTGGCGCCAAATACGTTTAACAATTCTATCTCAATCAGTATTACGGTTTATTTCCATTCTAACATGCAAGACATACATCTCAACATTAACCATAATTATCACTAAAAACAACTCACCTCGGTATTTTCAAAGATTTTCCGCGCCGTTTTGGACGCCAGGACTCGAGTACTGTTCAGGCTGGGGGGCTGAACATGGAAATTATATTAAGCAACGACGAGGACAATGTTCTGTGACTTTAGTACAATGTCATCATACATAAAACTCAGGTATTTAGGCACTTGATTTCCAGTCTTTTGTTAGACAGAATCACTTAACTCGCTAACAGTCTCGATTTCCTTTAGTAAAATTATCAGAGGTTTAAGAAGATAAAGTTTACTAATTATCAAGATAAACCCTCAACTTACTGTATTCTCTTTGTCCATCAATGACATGTTGTCCAACTTGGAAACAACGGCGTTTTCGTTCTTCTTGGAGAGAGGCGAGCGAGTGGTCAGCATTTTCAGTTTATGCTGGTAACGCTATTTAACTGACTGGTTCACGTTAAGAGAATTAAGTTCAATTTAAATATATTTGCTAACGAAATACGTACGAATATGAGCGAGCAAGTATTTTTTTAGCAAAGCTGAATTCACCTAAATAACTAAGGTTTTCAATATCGTTCTTTACAACACACCGGTTTTACTAACTAGCAGTACCAAAAGTGACTGGCTTTCTTTGAGCTCCCTCTATTTATTCAACTTTTGGCGCTCGAATGCACAGAACCAATGGAATCGTAGTCTGTGCTGGCTATTTAAATTGTAAGGACCGGGGCCAATCAACTCGTCGATTGTGCTTCTACAGATTGCGGGAAATTCAAGTGTTTTGTAACTTTTTTGTATAAGGAAAGCGCGGCAACAAATTTTGTTAGATAACGTTATCCATCGTCCACGGATAATCTATTAAACCAAACTTTAAAGCAACAAATATGTAAATTTTCGGCTCGATTACTTAAAATATGAACACTGAATGTTTCGACAGCTGACAGTATTTATATTTAGCTTGGTTAAGGTATCCTTAGTGATGTTAATGCTGAACGGAAAAAATATAACGCGTATATGACTACGTTAAATAACGTTATAAAGTTAACATGCTTCCAGATCCATTCTTATTTTTAGGGTTGACGTATCCTTCTGAACGAAGCGCGGTTTTTCAGCAAGAGAATTTGTTAGTATTGTGCTTTTGCCGCCATGGTGGATTGCCAAGTTACGGCTTGTGCTACAAAATATTAATCAACGAGATATAATCATAAACCCCTTGCTGACTGATACAGTTCAGTGTCTTTAGACATATTAAACTAAATAATGAAATCAGTCGAAGATATGGTACATATTTGTACATATCAAGAACCAATAACAAGCTGCAGTGTTGCCCATTTTGTTTTATTTTAGCTTAGCAGCCTAATTCCTGTATTTTCAATGTAGGGTCAGTCCTCGACTAGCAACGCTGAATGTTCTGTGGTTAATTTGAATATATTCAATCTATTCCGATTTAATTTATTGCTTGCTTTATTGTAACATAGTTGCAGTCTCCCTGACACAGCCAGGAAGTAGTTCAAGCAACGTCTGCCTGCGCGGGCATGGAGTGTTAACTGGGAGTGGTGCTTTGAAAACAGCATTCTAATTGTTCAGATCCTTTTCGCTCAGCCTACAAAATGTCGGTAGTCTTATGATTTCCCATGTTGAATCACAGCTGTTGTGTCATTCAGAGCATGGCTGCACAATGCAAAATAACTGGAATCATTCTGCTTTGCTAAAAGCGGCATTAGAGAACAATTATTCAGTCTCTTTCCCTCCACATACTTATGGCAGGGTGTCCTCCCAGTTATGATTTAATCTCCACTATCATAAAGAAAAGGACTGAGAACTGGATGTGATTTTGTTGAATGTTGTTGAACTTTTGGCAGCGGACCATGGGGGGATGCATAATGTCAATAACAGATTCCTGGAAAACATTTCAGTTATGCCCCCAGTAGCTCAGTATAGCTTATTCTTTTCCTCCATGGTTCCACACTCAGAAGGATGAACCTCAAGGCTGGTTTAGCAGGCTTCTTAGGTAAACAAGTTGAAGTAATAATATTTGAAGCTTTTCAGTGAACAGACAGGTGGTAATAAACTTTTAAAGTGTATTTTGAATGCATTGGTTTAGAGCTAGTGTCATTAAAATAAAAACCTGTTTTTCTTGTTTAAGACCTGGGAAACCAGCTTTGCAGTACACAATCCAGTCATTCTCCTGAGAAACATTTCAAAGAAAAGATGTCACCACCTCTCCTGTCAGCAAAGAGACATCCATATTGCTGGGTATTAAATTTGTATTTAATTTCTTTGCAGATTGAGAATTTGTATATATCGGTACATAAGGAAGCAGGATAAGAAGTATAAAGAACATCCTCAAATTTACAAATAGATGTTTATACACCATTTTCTTCTTATTGAATAATGGTGGAACTGTCTGCACACCTCTAACCTTCACCATGTCACTTTGGGGGTCAGAGCTGGAGTCAGAACAAAAAATTACAGTTGTTCACTAACCCTTGCAACAGAAAAAAACCCCATGGCAGCATCTTGGCATTCTACAGGAGTCTAGAATAACAGAATAATTTACCTTATAATTTTTAGTACTCCGATTCACAGTGTCTACTAAAGCCAGTGTGTCTTCTGGAGGGCACATTTGATTGCTTGTAGAGTTGAGTACCATGTGTTGCTCGGCCACTCGAACAGATATGGCCTGGAAATCAGAGAGTCCATAATTGTTTGAAGCAGTTATTTATTTTTTTTTATTTGTTGCTGCATTGTTCCGTTTTCAGCTTTGGTGTACATAGTTTTGCTGCGCTCAAGGTTAATAAGTAGTATATCCTGCCAAAATTCAATTTTGATCTTAAAGCCTGTACCCCAAGGCTCTATCCTTGATTCCCCATTGTGTTCAGAGACCTCCCTATAAATCTATTGGCTTGTTTTTTCTGATTTGTAGTTGTCCGTACAAACTTTTTGAGAGAACAGAGCTGTTCTGCTGATGTAACTACTCCCACTGTTCATGTTTTGAAATTGCACTGGAGTGGACCCTAGGACAAGCAGGTTCTTACTCTATCTCTCCATAACACCACTGAGACCATTTGCAGATTAACATTCTTTTAAATAACAGTAATATTATGCTTTCAGTAACACATTGGTATTTGCATTTATTTTTGTAAAATAGTTCCTATTCTTGCTTTCAATTCCATATAGCTCTGATTCTCATATAGCTTAATAATGTATTTGACTATGCTTATGACACTCAAATAATTTAAATTATATGTACATATTTTAGAATCAACACATTAATGTTTCCCCCCTGAGATACTGAGAAATCATTAAACTGGTAGGTCAGAAATTATTACTACAAAGCAGTCAAGAGTGTACAGCTCTGTAAATAGATTGAGTTTTACATGAATGGTGGGTGGAAAGAAGTTAAATTGTAACTTTTAAGCTGTGTTAACTGAGATGCTGGAGGAACTTTAACCAGACCCTTCCAGGACATTTGTATTAAACCTGTGTGTGCATTGCTTTATTTTGCCCGCGACATAAAGCTTTCTGTCAAGGATATTAATATGGGTGGCAATAATAGCAGAGGAAAGAAGGTTGTGTCTGAATCAGTTGCAACAGCGGACGTCCCCGCAGAAACAGCAAGGCAGAAAAGTGAAGACAGTTTGTCCAAACCATTCTTAAACCAAAAATGTACAGACATAAATGCATCTGTTAGAGGAATGCTAATAGTCTGTGACACGGAAGGACTTGATTCAAAAACATCAGCTCCTGATGGCTATGATGATGAGGAAGAATTGGACCAATTCCTTCAACAGTATGAAAGTCAAGGATTATATTTAAATGCAAAACATCAGTCATGCACTGAGGCTAAATCACCGGAATCCATTAGAAACAGGCAAACTAACAGCGGAAGGGCTTTCAAATCAACTTCTCACCTGCATGGCTGGGAACAGGTAACAGGTGAAAGGATTAACAATGTTAGCTTCAGCGCTAAAGATGCCCAACTCAAGCTTGTTGACGTTATTACCAGGGACACAAAGGGCTGGGGAAATTCACCCCATATTTCTGACACATCAACTGATTGCTTACAAAAAAAAGTAAGTACGCAGAGTTTTTTTAAACAGACTTGGTCCTTGTAAAAGATTACCTATTGAACATGGTAATCCCCCACTACCTGAAATTCGAATAACTTTTGGCATAATTGTGAAATACATGTTGGCTTATTTGAACCTTAATCTTAAACACAGTGCAATATAATATTTGACCACTGGTCTTATTGTGCTTTTGCTAGTTCCATCAGGTTTTGTGTTTCTTCTACAGGGAAAGCTGATATATTTCACACATACACTTCTTTACACATGACATGAGGATTTGTATGCCCACCTGCAATGAAACATTGAGTGTTATTTGGGATAGTATGCAAGGGATACAGAAGTCTGTCCTTAATCTCTTGGAATATAATATAATGATGACCTTCAGTATACTTATCTGGGTCGATTTTTAATTTATTTTAAGTACATCCCTTTTTTATAGGATCTCTTTGAGCCGAGCTGCAGCCAAGACCAATCAGGCATCAAGACTAGGTGAGCAGTTTACAATGTAATGAATAATCTGTTATTTCCTGTATTAAATACAAATAAAAATTATAGACTATACAATAGTCCTTTTAGATTAATTTGGGCCCTTTTCAGCTAAGTGTGAAGATTAACATAAATACACATTATATTTCATTTATCCCTGAGAATGGCAGTGTTTTATGTTTGTATCCTACCCCAGGGAGCTACAGTATTTTAGCAGCAGAAATACAGTGTGTTTTAGTTCCAAGCAACCACTTAACTGAATCTGTTCCAGTCAAAAATGACCACTGAAGTAAAAAATATTTCAATATAGAGAACACAGGCAAACTTGAGATTTGGGTGATATTATCCAGTACCCGCTTAATTGATAAAAGTGCTTAAACACTAATAACACCATTTATGGAAACCAGCTCTGCCTCTCATTTGCTAGAATCCCAGGAACGTGCAAAGAACCGGCTGGCCCAATGCCTGTCATACAGTATCACGCATCAGAGGAGGACCTGATGAAGACCATTGAGAGGGAGTTCAGCTGAAGCAAAGACAGAGAAATGTCTCCATGGAAACTACTGCATTTTACCAGTCAGGCTATTTTTAAGAGACTATATAGAGGATAACACTATTCCTTCAGTTTATCTTTCAGTTAAATTATTGTTTGCAATATGAATACTGTTGTAATATAGGCACTTTCTGTCTTTTTGTATAAAACAAGAATTCCAAACTCAGTCCCTGAAGCAGTGTGATTTGCTGTTTTTACTCAGTCAGTTCCTCTGTCCACATAATTGGAATGGAGATTAGTATTTGAGTATCAGGTGTATGTCTAGTCTGTAGTCAGACAAAGTCATTATTTTTAAAAATTCATCTGGGGCAGGGGAAACCTTATACACAAAGGATTGTCAGGATTTGGTTTGGCACATTGAAAGAATACACGGGTAACATTCTCATCTTTGTTGATTATTTAGTCAATATAGTATGGTGAATTTGCAAAGTCTGTTCTATTAAGTTATGTAAATATTGTTTATTTCACAATGGAGATAGGAGATATAATATTCCTCGGGTTCGTGCAGGCAAAGGTTCCTATTAGTTCTACAGTGAGACCCTGTGGTTAAAATGTGCAACTACATATTCCAAAACATCATAATAGAAATGTGTTTTGTCTATTTTTCAGCATGTTGAAACTACTCAGTAGGATTCTTTGGGTGAGGGAAGTTGTATGTATCTTGGTCAAGAGTACAGAAGAAATGATTCTTATAATGTGTACACCCACAGTCCATGATCAAAGAGACTGAGTAATCTGTAAATCTTTAACATGAATGAATATTTCCACAGACAACAGTGACCACTGTCAGTGAGTCAGTGTTTTTTTCTTGTTTGTTTGTTAATCAATGGACCAACTGTTAGGAGAAAAGGAGACTCAGTAATTCAATCAATGTCCCACACACTGACGGCAATAAGATAAACTTGATTACGATTACTGATTACCAGATGTATTATTATTATTATTATTATTATTATTATTATTATTATTGGTAGCAGTAATAGTTGTTATAGTGGTCGTACTTGTAGTAATAGAAGGTGAACACTGCATAAAAAAGTGCATACAATAGTTTTGCTGTTTGTTTAAAAAACAACTAGGCTATATTTTGGTATGAGGTCAAACTAAATATAGGCCAAATAAGCACCAATAAAAACGGAAACAAAAGACTACTTTAATCAGAGAACGAACAAAAATATCTAGCATTAAAATAATAAAAACAGAAGATTATGAGTCAAACAGAAGTATTGCCTTTTGCAACATGTAACCCGCTGCACTATTCGAGCAAATAAGTCCGTAAGACCTTGAAAGTGCAATAACCATTGCTGCCAGTAGTCGGTAGCACAGAACCATGAACTAGCTATAGCTACATACTACTTACGACATATCCTAGTTAATATACAATTTAAAAACAGAAAACGGCAGTCAACGCAATCAACCTTTCCCAGCTAAACGTTCTGCTTACGCTGAGGCAGCAACCAATAAAAGCGATAGTCTTGTGCTGTAATCACGAAAGATTAATTGTTTCAGCATAAAACTTAAAGTTGGCAGTAATTTTAATTGCTGATGTTGTAAACGGTACAAACTAACTCCTAAATAATCGAGTATCAGAAACAATACTGGAGTTCTGAGACTTACATTTGTACATCTCAACCAGTATCTGTACATCTCCAACAGTTCCCCACGGTATCATACAAAGAGTAATGTAATGCACTCGCTATAATACAGTTTTTATCATATATGTAGCCTACTGAGTTCGGAGTACATTCAGAGGTCCTATACGTAACGGGCATAACCCCGAAATAAATTTAAAAAAAAAAAACAGAATTATGTCACATTTAATTTTGGATGCAATGAAACTATTATACACATTTTAAAAACATTAATTTCAGCACGGCCTGTCATTTGATGGTATTCTATCGATGTATAAACTCAGTGTTGTAAAATGACAAGATAATGTTAATAGAACATGATTTCTAATCTAGTTTACATAAACCTCAGTAAATTCTGCCTGGTCCTCGAATTAAGTTTTGTTTCAGAAATATGCTGAGAACAGGACTGATATGGTTCGATGTGTTTACCAGGCCTGACCTCAGCTGCCATAAATGAACTTATATCGTTTTATTAATGTCTTGCCATCTGGCTTATGCAGTCAGTTAATTTAGTTATGGGGTGACCTCAAGAGGCACGCCTTAGCTTATATAATATTTAGGTCAATGCTGACGGAGGTAGTGATGACGAGTTATATAACTCCCTCATAAATTCCCCACACCCCTAGTTTACTTTGAATTCAATATTAATCTCCAAAAGAGCACGGATTTTTTTATTTTTATTGTTGGTGGTGGCATTTACCTGAGGCTGTCATTTTCCGATGCTTAAAAGTTCTTGGTGTATTTAACATTATGTCGCAAACAGACTTTCCTGCTGGACTGCCGCGCCTTGGAGCAAAGGCTTATTCAAAGCACTCAGCTGCTGTTTTTTTCTCATGCTGCGAATGTCGGTCAGTAAGGCAAAGGGGCGGGCTCGAACGAGCCAGTAAAAAACATGTGGCTATGCTCCAGCTCCGCGTCGTTTCGGATTGGTCGCGCCCACTGACCATGTCTCCTTCCTGCAATCTGATTCGAGTAACGTTGTTACTAGGTGTAACGTTGTTACAAGGTAAATTCAAAATAAAAAGCAAATTTTCGCTTTCATCTGTGAACTCGAACTGAAATGTCACATACAGTTAAGCTGGAACAGGCATTTAAACGCCATTTCAAAATATTTATTATTTTTTTTAAAAACGTGGCTTGATTACTATCTTTTTAAAACAACAAATGTTAATAAATATTAAATATAGCACCAATATTGCTGTGGGCACAATTATCCAACAGCTGATATAAATAACAAGAACTCCATAAGAAAACATTTAGCCAGCAAATACTGGAACAAGTCAACACAGAGCAGGAAATGTTTCTGCTAACTGTGACAGTAAACCCATACTTCTTTAAAAAATCTGGTCACTGTAGTTTCCCAAGCCTTCTTTCTGGTTAAGTCATGATTACCAGCTATAAGGGCTGCAATAAAAGCAAAATCACTGTTGTCACAAACCCATAGATCCTTTGTTACAAATATTTATTAAATAATATGCAAAGTGAGATAGTATGCAGTAATCACAGTATAGAATACTGATCACTTAACAGATATTTATATCAATAACAATTTCATGTTTTGTAAATAAATGTAGTTTGAAATACACAGTACATTCATATAGATGTGTAATATACAAATATACAGACAAGGACAGTCAAACAGTAAGACAATTTATACAAAGGCTTTGGCAAAAAGCACATACATTTTTGTAAATGTATTACTTAAAAGTAAACAAAAATTCCTTTAAAATATGTACAAATGAGCAAAAAGAAAACAGAATTCCAGTGCAAGATCAGTCTTTTTTTCCCATGAACTGGTAGCAGCCTTGATTTTTCTTTTTGCCATAGCAATTGGTAAGAGGTCAGTCCTGAGGCAGCTGATTGGCTGATGAGTGTAGGAGCTAGTTTGAGGCAGGTGCAAGCATGTTGAGAGGTACCACAGACCCAGGGGTGGCCGGTGCCTTTACTGTGGTGACTTTGTTGAGGTCTCGGACTTCATTCTGCCAGGTTGGAATTTTCTTGGTGGTCATGTGTCGACGGGCATGCTTGGTTAAGTGGTCACTGCGCATAAAGCGTCTGTCACACACGGGGCACGCAAACTTCTTTTCGCCTGTGTGCGTCCGGCGATGGCGGGAAAGTTCATCTGAGCGTGCAAACTTCTTGTCACAGCCCTCCCAGTTGCAGCTGAAGGGCTTCTCACCTAAATATGACAGTGGAACAGAAGGACAGTCAGCAACTGGTATTGTGTGACTTCAGACCTACTTTTCTCTGTTAATTATTGAAATAATGTGTCAGTGAAAAAAATCAATCCAAATACCTATTATAAAATACTACTTAATTCATGTGTCATGTCATGTGCAAGTTGATATATTAGTGCAATGCATGCAGCCTGAAACTGTGTGAATGCCTGCATTGTGACCTGTTCTTCAACGGGCAGTATATCTACCTGTGTGAGTTCGGAGATGCGCTTTCAGATGGGAGCTTTTGAAATAAGTCTTCCTGCAGCCAGGAAAGTTGCAGATGTAATTCCGTCGCCGAGACAGGTCAATCTGGGAGACACCGCTGCTCTGACCCGATGGCATATAGACCGGAGCTGGCGCCAAGGGCAGCAGCTTTGTGTTGCCCAGAGTTACCACCGTCTGTGGACACTGTGGGGCCTGGGACACGGGTGGCTGGGGGACCACAAACATCACAGCCCCTTGAGGCATTGGGGAGCCAATGAGGATGGGCTGTGAGAGAGAGGTGGCCTGGTGGAGGATGGGCTTCGCCCCAGGCTGTGACTGGGCCTGGGCCTGGATGAAGGCAGAGATCATGCCTGGCTGGCCGCTCATGGGGAACATCTGGCAGATCACTGGAGAGCTGGTGATGGGTGCTGGTGGGGAGACAGGGGCTCCGGCGGGACTGGGTAGGACCATCTTTTCGGACAAAGGCGCACTGCAGTCCTTGACCTCAACATGCGCAGTGATAGCGCTCTGCAAGTCATTTTGCGGGGGAGTGAGGGCAGGGGGTGGACAGGCTCCAGTGCCTGTGCTCTGTGGCTGGGCCCTCTGTTCCTGTAGTTGCTGGGGGGAGGGGACCGTCAGTGCCAGCCTCTGCTGCTCGGTGGCTGCCGGTGGAATGTGCTGGCTGGAAGGCCTGTCAGCTGTGTGGCGTATGACGCTGGTTGCCATGGCTCTGCAGGGCAGGGTGGTGGGGCAGCGGGGCTCGACAGAGCCTGCTGTGCCTGGCCGCGGGCCAGAGTGAGCATTGCAGCGTCGGGGTAGGCTGGGGCATAGCCTGGACGGGACGTGCCTCTGTCCCACCATGGTCACAGGGGAGGCTGTGGGGCTCTCGGTGAAGCTGGGGCTGTGAGGCGGGGTCATGCACTAAAGAACAGAGGGCCAGAGAGAGAGCGCACACTTCATTTGCACGTCCACTGCACTACAATGGGCCATTAGTGCTTGAAAAGATTATACATAATAATGAAGGTACTGAAATTGCAAACTCAACTTCATTGGATCCTCACAGTGTTGGTTGTGGGGTTCATCAATTTAAAAAAAAAAAAAAAAAATACCATTGGCATACTGTTTCAAATCTAATCTTGCATTAGGCTACAGGTATTTACCAATTGCACTGCTTTCACTTTGTAAGTGAAAGCGTTTTAGTGTGAGATTAAAAATCCATGCTAGTGCTTGGCACCAGCCACTTGCTTCAGTATTTTCATTGGGGCAGGTTATTGCATGTGCCTATAAACCCATAATGGAGGGAAATGGTGTATGAGGAAAATGGCATACTGAGGTAGCACTGTCTATCTTTGTTCTTTGTGCTGCATTGCTTTTACTCACCAGTGAGGAGAGGGAGACAAAGTCCTTTGGGGGCTCTATGGGGTCAGGGTGCTGCAGGAGGGAGTCACAGGAGTCGGAGGTGGGAGTTAGTGGGCGTGGTTTGTGTGATCTCTGACCCCACGAGCTCATGCATACCAGTGCCTCAGCCGCCTCCAGATCGTGGTACTCAAGCACACTGCAGGAGGACTGCTCGCTGTCATGCCTCTTCCTCTCCATGATCGACTCGTAGATATCCATCAGATCTGACTGAGGGAGATAGTAGCAACCATGCACTATTGATACTGATAAGAACACCACAACCTTTCACAGCTGCATTCATTTATATTTACGGCTTTCATACTGTACATGATACCACAGCCTCTTAACCTCTAGAACCATGTTATAGTGTTCATCATTAAGGTAACACCAATGTCTTAATTTATTTACAGCAAAACTGACATGCATACATTGAAGAATTTCACAGTGACTTCCATACAAGTACCAAGGTACAAAGAGGTGTGAGAAAAAGCTGCACCACAAAAATGACAAAAGAGGCAGCATCTTAATAGCTGAACACTGCGATGCAGCAAGAAAGGGAAAACTGGGATAAGGAGTGGCGCGCTGGCACATTCTTTCCCGTCATCAGCTAAATGCTAAGTTACACGTACTGAGAGGTATTGTGAGGGGCCACGGCACAGCGCAGCGGTTTAGTGGCTACACCCAATGTCTCATATAGCAGACAACTGCGGAGCAAGGAACCTCCCATTGCCAAATATAGACCAAATTGTGACGTGCCCCCAGTGTTAGACGTCCGTAGACAGACTATTGCATAGGCAGCAAATGTACTAGTACCAGGAAGTCAATTCTGCATTGCCTGACTGACTATGACCTAAAACCACTCCCCGCAACTAACTGCAATCGTATTTACCGTTAGCTATAATACATGTTGACCGCAAGTCTCTCTGATCTTGACAGCAGCAAAGAAACCATGAAACATTTCACTCTCTCCTCTCTTTAACAGTAACAGAACATATATTCAGTAGTGGCAAGCACAAAGTGCGCAAATTCCCCGCCTGCAACGTTTCAGGTCATCTCGTGTCGCACATCAATAGAGTCCACATGAAATGCAATCTATAAATGGAAAACAGCTATTTAGCAGATTATTACTGCTATAATAAATTACATATTTGGCTATCTATCTCTACCTGATAAAAATGAATCATGTTCATTCTCATTAAAATAATGCATTGCTTACTAGCAACAACATTATCTATTTAATTGCAAGCAATGTAATTATCTCCATTGTCCGAAAGGTGTTGAAATGATACAAAATGGCTGTTAAAACTAGCAAGCAAGATAAAAGTCATGACTGTGGACAGTGAAACACTGAATCATCATAGCAGAATCCAGAGGATAGCAAGCTAACACACAATGTTACAATGCCTGCAACTTTCCCATGACAATACAGATCATAACAAGTCATTCAAAATTCACTGGCAAAAATGTTTTCATTCAACACACAGCTCAATTAAACATTGACCTCAAGCGAACTGATTGCTTCATAGGCTGTAGTTACATGGAAAGCTACTAAGAACATTTTAATGAAAACTTGGGTAACGCAAGCTAAATAAACATGTGCTAGCTCCATAGATTTCACAGTGAAAAATGATAGCCAACTAGGGAACACAAATGTTAGGACACGATCTCAAGTACTCACCCCACTTGACTCCTCCACCTCTGAATTTTGTCGCGACGTAAAAGTAAGCATTCTGAACAGATTTCCCAATAACTGTCAATAATCAATGGAATTAAAGACAGACTCACAGCGACCGCCCTGTAAACAGTGAACATAGAAGTGGAATTGCTTTCACTAGCACAGTCTAACCTCAGCTGTGTGTGAATCAGAGGAGAGAGAGAAAAAAAGAAAAACAAAATTCAGAGAACTCTGGCGGGTGGCAACATGTTACCAATCAAAAACAAAGGTGTATCAGACGTTGTCCAATAGAAATAAAGATAGCGCGTGATCAGCGCATGATCGCTGGGCGATTGGAGGAAATAGGGTGCGTGGCTGTTGGAGGGCGTACCGGGGGAGTCAGCGGTGTCAGAATAAACCCGGTGAACTCGAAGCTTGAAAACTGGGGGAAAGGTCGTAGCGCTGAACGAGCGGAATCGTGAGATACTTGCACGCGTCTGGCTTGCTATACCAGGAAAGCGAGCCCAGCTCTGTCTGCAGGCGCAACAAAGAACTCCTAATTATCCGCAGCGGCATGACAGCCATGAAACAATTTTAGTATCAGGCAACAGTTTAGAATAATGAAATACATAATTTTATAATTTTATTTATTTTGCACACTATATGCAATGTAGGTTTGGAGATGGTGGTATTTTGTCTCCAGTAATTAATTGCAAAAATATAGCAGTTTGGATCAAACACAAGGATAACTATGTATACAGATGTAATCAATACAAACTTTCCAACTGCACTTTTGTCCACTGACTACTAAACAAATCTATTACAAATTAACCTGTCAATTAAGAAAAGTTTATTTAAAGCTATTGACAAAATAACGGTTTTCATTCATTCAAAACCACACAATTTCAAGAACAAAAACAGCTTAACAGCTTGCTTGAAAACATGATCTCAAGCTTGGTCTCCTATTGGAGCTGCTTAACTGTGAGGTGAACCCCTACCCTTCACCCCAACTGACACCCCCTAGATGGTACTGAACCCAGTGACTTCATTCCACCAAGGATGTAAACATCCATCCTTCAACGAATTTCAGGGTGGGGCTTTGGAGGCTGAAATGGGGGTTGGTATATGCCTCCTTGCAGGGGGTGGGGGGTGGGGGGGTGTTTATTAACCCTTTAACAGACCCTATGTTTTTGTGCCAACTACCAAAACAGTATGATCTCACTCTTATGTCTGTGATCTGAAGGCTTCTCTTGACAAAGTGTGTTATCACAAGCATGTAGAGATTCAGCATGAATGAAAGGCACTTGTGCAAACCAAAGGAAATTCTCTGTTTTGTCTGCTTAAGCTACCAGGAAGGTGAAATAAAATGAATTCTTTTCATGCCCTTCGAGAATGCATCAAATGAGTAACAGTTTCAAAACAAATTGTTTAAAACTTTGTGCTATTTGAGATGGTGAAGTTAAGCATGGATCATCTGAAATATTTTCATTTTTTGTTTTACTGAAGCCAGAAGAAGCATAGAATTCATAACCTACTTAACCAATAACCTATTCATAACCTACTCACAATCTGTGAAATGCTGAAAAATGATTATGCAATTTTCGCACAAAGAAATAACAACAAGCCATTAATGCTGCAAATTAAATCTCCACAGTATTACAAAAGAGAGGAGTGAACTAAATTTGATCGAACTTAGGTTGTTCCTCTCTTAACATTATAAACCAATCTAAAATTTCACATTATAATATTAATTCCAAAGTCCATCAATGATATTAACCAATACAACTTTATTTCCATGTGTCTTCATCATGAGAAAGACATGCTTGTGTTAGCATCCTTGTTATTGTAGCCTTCTTTTCCCTCTGGTACTGCATGTGCTCAGGCAAAAGATATTTTATATATATCAGGCTTTGATATGCTCTCCGACTTTACCACCCCATTTTGGGAGACCTCGTTGCTAGGTGTGAGAAGGTGACATGTGGTGTACCTGCTAGGGTCAAGTTGGGCATGTACTGAAGTGATTGTGGTGTAGCAGGGGTGGGGCACTGTCCCACAGCCTAGAGAATGTGAGCATGACCTTAAGTGAGGGCCAGCTCTTGGTTGTGCAAAAAAGCACCGGGGGGGGGGTGGGGTGGTGGTCTGAAAGGAGACGGGGGAGAAGGGAAAGGATTTGGGAGGGGGGTCTGGAAGGAGACGGGGGAGAAGGGAAAGGATGGGGGGTCTGGAAGGAGACGGGGGAGAAGGGAAAGGATTGGGGGGTTGTCTGCCATTGAATAAGTGGGCCAAATAACTGTAACTGGAGGAAAGGTTACACATGCACATCCCCTCCTCAGATTACTGCAGTGTGGGAATGGTGCAGTGGAAAATTCACAGCTGTCAGATGAACAACAACAGAAAAAATATAAACAAGACCAAAAACTTATCAGATTGCCAAAACTCAGCTTAACTGATACCTAGCAGGTTTTGAATTTTGCCCTGCTGCTTATGGTCATGCTTCAGTATCCTTTGAAAAAAACGCTCAAAAACAGTCTCCATGCTCTCAGTGTTCCAGTCAAATCAGGACATAGTGGGGCTCTGAATTCTCCCCACAAGGTTTATAAAAGTGATTCATGGCTGCTGCCAGATTAGCCTCGACCCCAACAGTCCTTTCTGTAGTGTCTGGAAAGGGAAGCAGCAGTTTGTGAGGCTGGTCCTGGTAATATGTTTTGCTATAATGGGTTTTTGTCTGGGTTTTTGTTAGAGGTATTTGGTCGAATTGGTATAAATTGGGGGCTCCAAAAAGCTCAATCTACATTAGATCATTTATTTGTCAGAAGCGGTAACTGATAATTGGATTATTAGCAAAGCAAATCTCATATTTCACATCAGTGTCAACCTTTTCAGGGTGATAGTGCTGTGAGGTTATGAGCCTCAGACAGGAAACTTCCAGATTTATATTGCTGCCATTTTGGTAAATATGGAATGTCCCTCCATTTATTAAAATGGCTCATAGTAAATGGTGGCAGATAATACTGAGTGGTTTTATTCTGATTTTGTCATATACAGCACCACATTCGCAATGTTTTGGCCAGAAAAGATCCATAGTCATTTGTAAGAAAGAAATCCAAGGAGCAGAATCTGCTAACTAATCATTTTGTGTGTTTATTTTTTTAATCCAACCACCAACATGAATTTTCACCAATTTTGAATATCCAGTCACAACTGTAGATCTGTCCCATTGCTGCAATGAACTGCTGGCAATTTGGCAGAGCTATGATAGCATGTGTACCAACTTATTTTCACTTTACAAGCTGCAGGCTAAGTCAGCTAGACTGTTCTCATGGAGCGTGCTGCTGTGTTGTTACAGGTAGCTGGCAGGTGCCTAACTACAGAAGATGATGAGGAATAATGAGGTGGGGGTTGTTCCAACCCTCCCCCTACCCTGTGTACAATTATCGACACAGTACAGTGTAGGTCTGCACTATAGAATGCTGCATGTTTGCAGGACTATAGGATGCTGCTCCACATATGGGTACCTAAATGTGAAAATACTTCATCCTAATTCATAGATACCGCTCCCCTTTAGCATACCATAAGGATCTCTTTCATGGTTAAACCAAAAGCAAAATATGACTTTACAGTACTTTGATATTACAGTATATGCATATGGTGTAAATATGAATTATAGGATCAGCAATGGCAGTGACTCAGATCCATGTAACTTTTTTGGTTTTGTGAATTCTTTCTTTATATATATGAATGCCATGTTGTGGCAGTGTGATGGAAGGTCAAAGGGGCCTGGCCAAACATATGAGACATGCTCAGTAGTGAATGAGATATCAAGATAAATCTGTTACCTGGGCCCATGGCTCTATTATCTTATAATTGGCTAGCTGTTGCCTTGGAAACCATAGCAGACATACAGTTTCCCTTCTTACCTTGTGACACAGAGAAGAGATCTATGTGCATTTTGGGCATAGTACCCTGCATAAAGACATAAGGTTGTACAGCTGAAGACTGGTGGGCAGCAAATTCTTGAATGAGGCATCTAGTGAGAAGCAGGCTTCACTCATCCCAAGCTGCACAATATCACCCTTCTTCTATGGCTCTGCTTAGTTTGTTCGCTGTGTTTACAGCTGCATCTCTTTACCAGTTGCATGCATTGTTGGCATTATTTGCATACGGGTTGCATGTGAATGGAGTTGGTGTCTAAGGCAGAGTGGCAGATGCTTTAGGGAACAGCCTATTGTTCTGACTGAGACACATGACAAATAGAGGTCAGCCTCCATAACCTCAGCCAAGTGATCTTTGTTGCCTGTTCCTGGCCTCCCTCATGTCCACCAAGGGCTCAGATTCTTAGGAACCTGGGGTGAGTGCCTGGCTGAAGGGTGTGGTGAGACAGACAGTTGAGACCTCTGGGGATAGGTGTATCTCCATCCTCAAACACGGTGCAAGCAGCCCTAGGAATCCTTGGGAGCTGCTTCATCATGGATGTCACCAGTGGATGGGTAGGTAGGTTGCCGAACAAAGGTCACGCTCAAGGAACATTAGTGAATGACAAAATGTGACCTGCTATTTTAAAAAGCAGGGTAGTCTGAGCCTGACAGTCTGGGTTTCCTTGAGTTACCAAGTTACCCAAGGGATTCACAAAATGCATGGATTAATCTAAAAAATTATTTAAGGCAGTTTAACTTACAATGAGAGAAAACACCCTAAGACAAGTCCTTGGTTGGACGCACTGATTGACCATTGACTGAATATGTACAGTAGTATTTTTTCTTTCTTGTGAAGTCAGACTTGTTCTTCAAATGTTTGTCAATAGCAATTTAATAATGTAGCAAAGATAGTAAATATAATATGAAATATACAACATAAAAGAAACACTGTTCAATTAAAAAGTGTTTCTGGGTAAATACTACCATAATCTAGCAGTAATCTATACAAAAAAATATAGAAATTAGGAGGTTGTGAAGGTGTTACTGCGATTGTATGCTATATACATAATGTCATGAATATCCAAAAGTAAAACATTCCCCCTCATTGCCACCCCCCGCCTCATGCACACCCATCATCCTAAATACCATACTTTGAAGGAAACTTTTAGGAGGACTACCAAGGGGAGATGAGGGAGTCGCGTGAGGCCCCTCAACCACCCTATCACAGGCTTGAGCGAGCAGGGAAGACCTGCTGGCTCAGTGCTTAAGGCTTCAGCTGCACTGTTAAAAAACACAGCCAGCTCTCTCTGTCTCCATAGGCCCAGCTGGGGAGCAGCCAAGGCCACACAGCTCTCTCATTCCTGAGCTCCACTGTACCCTCACAGCCTCCAGTGCTCCGCACATTGCTTTCAGGTGTGTTCCTCCAGGCCACTGCAACAATTTGGTGCTCTGTCTAACATAATGCACATCTGTCCTTGAGTTGTTCTGGTTTAAGCAGTTACTTTTTTAATCATTGATAAAAATGTTTGCGTTATTACATAAGGTGTGTTGCTAAAAATACTCAGGTGAGGGCCAACAAGCTTGTTTAAGAATAGGTCTTCTCAGGGACACAGAAGATAGCGTGCTCTTTTTTAAAGCTAAATTATTTTCAGGGCTTACCTTACCTGGTTTAACTGCCCACACTGAGCCACACTGAGATAAAAGTCCAGTTGGGACACCTGACAAAAGTTAACGACACAAACCCGTTTCTGTTGGATCAGATATGGAACATCACCCCCTCTCACATCTGCCCAGCAGATTGGTGGTTGATGTTGTCTCCCTGCTCATACATGTCCTTGGTGTTCTGCCTTATGGGAAACTGTTATGTGTTCACAGCAGAAACTAGTGTGCTTTTCAGCTAACACAGCTCCAGTGGGTCTCCATGGCAGGGAGTAGCTGTGGTTTGGAGTCTGTTTACAAGTCAAGATCCTGGCAGCAGTACTGGGGTCCATGCCCAGACTGAAGGGTGTATGGAACCATGGTACTCACTTCCTGTATGATGCAATACCTAACTCCCATTTTCAAGTGCTGTTTGGTCATTACCATAAGACGAGATGCTGAAATTTCAAAAGATTTTATTTTATGTAATACACTTTTACATGATAGAAGTATAAAATGTGTCAAAGTAGCACTCAGACCTGGTCTTTAAAAATTCATCCTTGTATACAAACCCATCTAAACTCATAAAAGGACATTTAAAATATTCCAGACAATATCCCATACCCTTTTTAATTTAAAATAATTTTCAAAACACTAAGATTTTAATACTTTTTGTAACCAGTAACCAGCTTTTTCATTTACATATCCAACAATAAAACAAAAGATTTTACATATGACTCTACATTTAAATATAATAACTTGTTTTCACCTACCCTTGCAAAACTTAGAGTAAAATATTTTAAAATATTTATATTATAGACTAATATACTATAAATATGTGCAAGTTCCACTTCTTATAAAGATTTAAGGGTAACTTCACCGAACAGTATCAAACTCGGTAATCCAATACCGTCTAGTATGGTTTTGTAGGTTTTGTTATGTACCTTAGAGTGAATAGGCATGCATACTGAAAAGTGTGACACTGGTTTCACAGCATAGAAATGTCAACCTCCCTCCCCATAGAGTCCTTACTCTAACACTAGAACGCTGCATTTTCCACATAAGAGATGGATGGGTAACGAAATATCCCTCCCTTCAGGAGGTCGGATTTTTTTCTTTGAGTACAAGTATTCAGTTTGTAAGTTATTGTCCTGGTGGCTGCTGAACCATTTAAGCAACCTTTAAGTTTACTCATAAGTGGGTAAACTGTGAGCCAAGTTGGGCTGAACGGACTGTTGCCTTCATTACATGGCTGAATGACGAAAACCGGCCTTTCAGACCATTGTCATTTAGGACAATGTTTGACATCTGTGTTGGAACGGAATTCGATAGTTCTAATACGACTATTCTCATATGCCAGTATTCCTGTCAGTTGTGAAGTTGGTCACAGTCTCAGTGTGTGGTAGCACACTGACACAACTGAAATCCATTCAATCTCAGATTAAGTTCACAATTTAGCAAATCCTGTGTCTTTACAAATGTTCAGGAGAGAATTTCAAAGAATGAGCAACAACCCAGTTTGCTTGAGAAATTGATCTAGTCTTTGTATGAGGATTACAGTTTCTTAGCCCAAATTAGACAACGTAACCATGACAGGATTATAAATTAGCTTGTATTCTCAGCTAAACAATTGAAGAGCTTTTCAGTATGAATACCTACTACCTTGAGGGTATAAAACAAATTACATATTACCCTATAAGCGGCAAAGCACTGATCCACTTTAACACCTGTTATCCGAGCAGCCTCAGGCAGGTTTCACAGTAAACACTTAAATAACCCCTTTATTTAAAAAATAAGCTATTTTTGTCCATGGCCACTCAGAAACAAGTCTGTTCTCTTGTACATGAAAACACAACACACAGACACATACATATTCTACCCAAAAGGCGGGAGACTCTACTCTAAAAATGTAATATTTACACACTAAATACTGAAGGATACTGTATTTAAAAACAACAAATCCGTTCGGGGACTGGTATGCCAGTTCTAATAGACTCTGATTCATTTCGGATTGTCGGTTGTGCTGTCAAATAAACTAGACCATTACTCTTGGTTCTATGAACCTATATACATTGAGAAAATGAAAGAGTGACAGAAGCTTCTAGTGGGGAATAGAACATTTTTCCTTTCCTGCAGTCACAGGCACTCTTCCTCAGTCTACAGCATTTCACATTCTAAGCAAAATCTACCTGAGTGCAATTGACAGTAGCATATGCAGTGTGAAATGTAGTAAACAGTAGAAATTATGTTTTCATTAATGCAAGAAAAGACCTTCTGCACAAATGCACAAAAACATGCATACACAAAGGAGAAATAAAATGTGTTCAGAATGCCCAGGTCCCACCTCACAGGTAATGTTACTGCACACCAGAGGACAAAGATGGTGTTGGATAGAGCCTCCTGGCACCTCATTCATCCAGAACCTGCTCTCCCGTGACCTCCCGATGGGTCCGGCTCAGATCTCAGTCAGAGTTAGCTTGTACATGCCACCAGCCTCCTCCAGCTGTATGAGGAATGTGTCTTCATTTGAGTAGTGCTGTATAATGTTGTCATCCATATTAACTAGGATCCTGATGGGGGAGGGAGAGGAAATCCTTCTCGTCATACTAATATTCTGGGTTAGGTAGATAACATACTGTCTGTTACATTTTTTTTGATGTGTTCAGGAAATACATGAATGGCGCTATGAACTTGTGTTGTGAAAGGGAGTTTGCACAATTTCATCACTGCCCCAACAAAATCAGAGTTGTTGCTGAGTAAATACCCTTTCACACTGTGATCAGCCACACATTGAGAGACACTTCATAATTGAGCTACTACAGGACGAAAGCAAAACTTACCCTTTTTTGGACCTCTTGTAGACTTTCCCTACTTTTTCATGTGGCACCTTGTATTTCTCTGATATCTAGAAAAAGAAAAATAATATAAAAATAAGTATATTATTGTAGCACCAGGTGAGAGGAAATACAAGGGATACAAGAGAAAAGGGTCTTGGAAACAAGGCACTCTACCACTTGAATTGAATACAGCACCAGCCATTATCCTAACATGGCCTTTTCCCTAAAAAGGGCAGGAAGGCTCCCCCTGCCCACAGCGCAGTGTTTACAGTGACCCAACTGAACCACTCTCAGATTCATGGAATGAATTTAACCAATAAGCAGCCAGACAGCATAACTACACAGTAACAGTAGCTAACTAACTAGCAAAAATTAAAGCAGCATGAGGCTACAGTGACAAAATAAAGTGCAACAAATACAACACAAGAAGTAGTCTGCACTACATTACTTTCCTTTCACATGTACAAGAACAAGAGAGCACATTGCATCAGAGGAACAAAAGTGCTTCCTAAAGCAAATACAAGTTATCATGCCAATAGAATCCTCAGGAATTGAATTTTAAATGACTGCTGATGCCTTTGGCACAAATGTATATCATATGACAAGCCGTTGGACTTGCGCTCTCAGTTTGCTTGCGTTTGGAATAAAACAGGTTCAAATGACAGTATACAGGATAGAGCTACTTTGTGCATGATTATAGCAGAGACCCCAGGCTATCCTCTGCTTTGGAAATAGCAACAGATGGATGCATTGGTCTCATGCTTCTACAATACAATCCACCTCTATGTCCATTAGTGAAATCTGTCATCGCTTGTGGGGCTTCTCCTGGAACATCTTTAAGGATCATTTACAGCTTGCTCTTAGGCACGAGCAAGGGCATTAACGATCATGACAATATTGGGCATTAACGATCATGACAATATTGGGCATTAACGATCATGACAATATTGGGCATTAACGATCATGACAATATTGGGCAATAATGATCATGACAATATTATTTCTCAGGGTGTTTTCGTGCCGGCTGCAAGGTTCTGCTGCTGTTCAGGCCAGTTGGCTCAGTGTGGGCTGATGTTAATAAAACTACATGGGGTCTTTGCTGACTCTGCTACTGGAGTTTCCTCACTGCCTCCAAAGGGACATTAAAATGCTACTGCTCCTGCAACCACATGCAATGATTTTGAACTAAGCCATGTGATGAATCCCCCTCCAGTTCCAGACTACTGCTCTCATTGTATGTAGAGGTAGTGGACATTCACACACTTACACATGCCATATAATTATTACTGCAGAGTGACACAACAGACTGGACCACCTGCATCCCACAGTGCTGTGGCGCCATATTCACACTAGAGCCTCCCTCTTCTCGCTCTAGCTCTCCCCAAAGCATCCTTCAGTATTTGTAACGTGAAAGTCACTGTGATAAATAGCATTTGATTGATTAATTAACTGACAGATACATCTTGGGGACAATGGATGTTGGTTTTTGGGTCAGATACTCACTGCTTCAATTAGGCCAGACACTGTGGGAGTGTTCAACATAAGCGCATCAAACACTTCATCCGTCTCCTTCCGCACGTACAGCAGAACTGCAGGGAAAGAAAGAATGTGAAATTTTTGTGTCCACACACACACACACACACACACACACACACACACACACACACACACACACACACACACACACACACACACACACACACACACACACACACACACAAATACTAGCATCTTTTCTAAGTGGGAACTATTTGAGTGTCCAGGACATCCCTCCTGCACTATACTACTGCTAAAGATGTACTTTTTTCACAACAATTACTGTAGGTATTGAACATGAGACATGGGCCATTAATTCAGATATAAAAGAGCATTCACCTCTCATGAAAAATCAGGAATATAATGTCAAACAGTGATTCACTGAATTTTAATACTTGCATAAAAAAGTGTGACATTGTGAACCTTTGAGTACAAAAGGCATGGTGACTTTTTATTTGCTTTCCTTTGCTTCCATTCTGGTGTTTGGCTGTGAGCCTGGTCTAATATAGACTAAGCTGTGAGGTTGTGCCAGACCACAAATGTCTGATAATAACCCAAAGAGTTAGGCCGTGCCTGTGTGTGGAGAAGCCTGCACGTGAGAGCGAGACATATTCCCAGACAGCAGGCTGGACAATGGCCATAATCCTCCTGAGGAATACACAGGCCAACACTCAGTCTAGAGTCCATTTGGGACTGATAACACTGAAAATACCTAAGCCACATTCAAGATGCACACAAAAAGTTACCAGCACACCGACAGACATTCAAAATGTACAGTTATGTATATCTTTGCAGGGGTAGTGAGAGGGGTTTAGTTTGTGCTACGGCAGTGCTATGTCACTGCTGACAATGTGTATATGTGCGTGCGCACACGTGAGTGCACATGTGTCTCTGACTGCAGAGGGGGCGGGGTACCAGAGGCATGCAGCTCTGTTTACATGCGCAAAGACGACAACAACCTCAGTCACCCTGAGCAGGATCTCTATCAAACCTCCCCCACCCTCCAACTCTTTATCTCTTTCCCTCTCGCTTCAATCTTATCTGTTCTTTTCCCCATACAGTGCACTTGCACTATTTAATATATTACATTTGTTCTATTGCCTACATATTTTGTACATCACAATGAGTTTCTTGCCACAGGGGTTCTCTGTCCCCCTCTGTCACTGTTTCTAAATTTTAATGCATTTTATTGGCATGGCAGAGAAACATTTGTAAAAGCAAGCCTCCCTCTCCCCCTTCCTGCTGCTGCAGCATTGTAACACCTTGTGTCTGGATATGTACCTTTCCGGGGTTTGTCTGTCCTGGCTACCTTGCTTGGAGGGGAGCCAAACTCATCTTCAGTTGTAAACAGCAATCTCTTCATGTCTGAGCTGCAGTAGAATGACATGATGTGATTATTACCATCTTAAAAGTCACAGAGGAAAAACTTGCCAAATCACTTCATATGACATACAGAAATCTTGTGATGAGTGAAATGTTTTTTTTTTTTTTTTTAAGAACTGAAAGGTGCGAGCAACTGAGGTAAGTGGAGCAGTGGTTTGGTGCATCTAAACAAGAGATCTGAAGGCTGTTGGTAGGATTCCTGTTGGTAGGATTCCTAGGTGGGACTTGCCCTAATCCAGTGTAACAGAATGTGTACATCATGATACCATGTATGATTAGGCAGTCCATAGGGCAAAGAAATAATGCAAGCTTAAGGCAGAATGCAGAGAACAAAGTTCTCTACCAGGTGGCACTAAAAGGGGCTCTCCATTAAAATACAACATGCAACACCAGCAGTAAGACAGAACACAGTGTTTCCTGTTCAATACTTTGAAAACCAGAATATGTTGCGAGGCATGTGTCAGGTCAGGTATGACGAGCCAGTTTACTGTGCTGTTCTAACTTAATTAGCATGACAGTGTTGTTACACAATAAAACTCTAAAAACCTAAACATGCAGCCAAAGGTTGATCTACATTGTATGTTTTTGTTTTATGTTGGGTCATTTGAGTAACCTTTGCCTTTGTTGGTTTTGTGGTTCCATCCCATGACAAAAAAATCCTACCACCAAAAGAAGACTCTATGCATTTCAGGACACTGCGATGATATCTAGCTGCTTCCCTGAGCAAAATGTTCTCAATTGACCATGCACCACCACCAGAGGCAGGCATAATGATATCACCATAAATAATAATTCAGCTTAAAAGACAGACAAGTGTTATTCTCACCCTTCCTCGCTGTCGTCGGACAGGTATGGCTGTAGTAGAGGAGAGAAAGCACAGGACAATGAGAAACATACCGACATTTAAAATCAGAAAGCCTCTCTTCTAACAGCCCAGCTTGCAATGCAAAAGTCAAAACAGAGCTTATTACCTTAAGTTAATAATGCACTGTGTGCTATCAATTTCAAACAACTATAACTACACTATAATATACACTATATTTACATTCACAACTGCTATAAAATACATTGACACAGATATAGTTTTCAAACAAATGACACACCAATTATTCTACTTAATTGTCTTTTTTATCATTGTGCACAGTCTGAACTGTCAGAATGGAGTTTTAAATCTTAAAACTTTACACTTCTGGATATTTTAAATTTAACGTTTCATTTAAAACTTCTCTCTATTGTTCAGTTCTCTGAAGTATCTCATTGTTAGGTTGTACAATCAGGTATATTTCAATAATTCTGCTTTTACCCTGTGAGCAATCTGACCCAATTAAGCTAACAAAGATTACCTCATAACAACAGGTACATACTTTCGTTTTAAATGTTTTATTTTCATTGTCAATTGGTTGCTCAACAATACAAGTCAGACTCTCACGCTGTAATTTAAAGTCTTAAGGACAGTATCAGCTGCAGCTCACATGTTTAGCACACTGTTAGTATCCCCACCTGAACCCCTGTGCTGTGTTATACAAACTCTTATCCACTCAGTTAAGTATTTTGCTGACCAAGTGACTTTCTCTCCCTGCTTCTACAGTGTAATACAGCCTGGTTGAGCTTCAGGGAGAATATTAGTAATAGAGGTAGCAGTAATGCCAGAGTACAGAACTCTTTGTATTGTGCATTCTGAAAGACATTTTTGTGTTAGACATCTTACAATGGTGAGCGCTCATGGCATGTGTACACACTACAGTACTCATGCGGTTGGTTTTAAACCCTGAGGGGTGTTTTTCCACGGACAATTGAAATGTAATAGACAACATTAATCAATATCTGATCATGCTTCAGAAGTAGTATGCAGCAGTGTGACTATGACCTGACAGAGTTGAAATTGCATTGTGGGATGTCCGTCATGATGTAACAATGAGAACGACTCTCTTGTCCTATCATACACGCTGTATCATGAGGAATATTTACATGGCGAATGCTGGAGACATAGACTTCTGGAACAAAGAGGACAGGCTGGGTCTCTAGGTCATTCATTTCTTTGAAGGCTGTTGCATGAATATTCTTGTGCACTGGGTGAACTCTCCCATCTGCAGCTGTGGGGAGACAGGGGCTTTCTGTGTTATGTGAAAACTAAATATGAATGTGAGAAAATTCACAGGCACACACATATAGCAGATACAGTTCTGATGTGTCAGCAGTCTGAGATGGTTTGAGTGTGTATGAACTGTGAGTGCAGGTGAATGTGACATGCAATGTTGGTGTATTTGTATATTGCTATATATGGGTGTATTGGTGTAGGTGATGTGTTTAGGCAAGTGTAAACATATTTTGGTGTAAGTTTGTATGGTTTTATGGTATAACATGTATGTGGCATGCTGGTGTAGGTACACTCACAGGCCCCGAAGTTTGTGGATGCGTCGATGCTCTTCCCCTTCCTGCGAGTCTGCTTCCTCTCCTCGTCTCGGACCTTGCGCTCGGCGCCCTTGTCACAGAAGACCTTGATCTGACAGCAGGCGCGGTGCACGGGCTGGCTGCTGCCACTACTGTAAGTGTACGTGTCTATCTGCAGGCTCAGCGGCAGTCCCTTCACACCCTTCTGAGAGGAGAAGTCTGTGCTCAGGCAGTTCACTGAGATATAGATCTGACACAGACAAAAGGGAGAGAAACAGAGATCTGAATTCACCGTCTCCTGTATTTAGAGAGAAAAAAAATGGGACAGCCCATAGAGTTGGCAGCACAATATGCCGGTTCAGCTGTTTTGTGGTACATTTTGGCTAATAGCTTTTACGAATGTATTTACTGGGGTGTATGTAAGACTTACAATTCAGTTTCATGACAGTTAGCTATTAAGCCAATTTATATCTTTGTTTACTGAATTTCTATCTGTGTGACTATATTATTTAAACTACCTATGAATTCTGGAATGAAGTTTTTATTTGGTTCAATAAATTTTTCTCAGGTGGCTCCTGAGTAAATCTTACTACTAAATCATCCAGTCTATAGTCATGAAAGATTCATTAGTGAAATTACTCTTTTGATTAATATGATGTGAACCTCTTATAAAGTTTTCTTTATAATGCCAGTTTCTATTTTTTCATTAGTTTCACACCAACTCATCCCATACAGCCACCTTCTGAAATACAACCACAAACTACAATCAGGTTTCATAAAACTACACCCTGACACAGATCCATAACCTAGAGTCAGTTATCTCATATAAATCACATACCTGTAGATCAAATTTCACCAGAAATATGTGGCTAAAGTTACATCGGTTACATGATGTGCTTCTAAAGTAAAGCACTAGACTAAACTGCTGATGTTAAAAATGATGACAGTGTTCAGCATTACCTGTTATTATGTCAAATAACATCAGATGACATTACATTACATATCCATGCCAGTCAATCTGGAATACTGCATGTGTAGGCGGCAAACTGTAAAATGAATCTGATTTTCTATCTGGGCACAAAGCATTGCCAGAAAACAGGGTGATCACCTTAATGTTAATCACCCCAACGGAGCACAGCCCATTCAGGCTTCAGGTCACAAGGCTCATCAACATCTGTTAATATTTGAATTCAAGTGGCTGCTGTTCTTTCCCATTCTGATATGCTGGGCTTGTTGAGGTTTAAAGGCTTGACAGTCAACAATATAGTGTAGGTGTGTGTGTGTGTGTGTGTGAGAGTGTTAATGTGGTGTGTAATTGTGTGTGGGTTGAATCAGTGGGCATTTGTGAGCCACAGAGTTTGCAGAGCTGCTGCAGTAGTGCTAGGATGCATGTTTCTAACCGCCATTATTTTTGTGTCTATGTCGCCCTCTTCTGGCACTTCTTTGTAACTGCCTCTAATATTAATAATTATTCACACATCCAGTTTAGTCTGGAAAAAACAGCGTTTTCGCCCTCATTTGATATGATAAGCATACTGCATTAATGAAGCAGAGTGCAATGCTTCATACCCTGTTTTGTATGAGGAAGGGAGGTTTTGAATAGTTTTCCTAAATAAATAGCACTAATAGCATGAATATAAGCCCCATCGTAAAAATAAAAATAAGAATATGATGCAGCACTCTGCCCCACTGAAGCACCCAAAGCAGTGAAAGCTGAGCCAGATTCCATCTTACCCGAGCCTCTTCATTGGTGTCCCAGGTGAAGGAAATGGCATTGTAGGCAATCTCCTCCATGTTGGTGATGGTGTCAAAACTCCCTTTGTAGTCCGCTGCGAGTGAGAAGGGCGATGACAGCATGACTCACTGCACAGTCCCTTTCCCTCTAACCCAAGGGGGGATGAGTGTGTGAGGTAGGGGATATGCTTCATGACCAGTTTAAAGTGGAAAAATTCTGTAAGCTAGCCTGTCCTTCAGATAGTCTACAAGGTCAGCATGTAGAAACCTAGGTCATGTCTAACATAAACAGAACCTATATATGTGTATAGGTGTGTGAATATGTGTGTTTATGCTTATAACCGTGCATGCATACAGGAGATGTACACACATTGTATGTATATGTGTGTGTTGGCCTGTGGGTGTGTCAGTATCAGCATGTGTGTGTTTGTATGTGTGTATGTATGACCGTATATGCACATTGCACGTGTGTGTTCCTCACCAATGTCAATACAGCGCTGCTTGGCTGTGTGCTGCCTGGAGTGCCAGTACCTCCAGTGTTTGAGCTGCTCATCTCTGCTCTTCTCCTCCCCAAACACGAGCATCACCACACTCTGAAACATGATCGCAAACCAGGGTCAGCTGCTTCACAACAGTGTATCACCTCCAAAGTCCATTCCACCATATATTGACATCATCATTTTTACAGCACCAGCTAGTGTTCTCATGTATAATAACATCAGCAGCAATTTAGTGATGAATTTGACAGATTAAAAGACATGCTTTTTAGACATTGATTTTTCTGACAAAAAAAAAAAAAAAGTCAGTTAGTGAATAAAGCAATAGTTAATTCATGACTGCAGCCCTAAGAGTTATTCATTGGCATTACAGTGCTGATGGCTAGCTCTTACCCGGGCTTTGCTGATGGGGTGGGGAACAGCTTTCCCACCGCCAAGCTCCCTGAGGCTGATGGGGTAGAACTGGCTCTTGTTGAGGTATGTCATGGGGCCCCCACCAGACTTCTGGCGCAGTGACTTTAGAGCCTCCAGTGTGTATTCAAAGTTATGACTGATAACAAAAAGAGACATTTATTTGATACTTATATTTTTATTTGTATCATGTCCTGTTAAATACCCTGACATGCTTGATACAGCCAGAAACTGTAGCTGAAGCTGTATCTTAAAACCTGGAAAAAAAATTAGGATTATCAAATCCTTGTTACATGTTTTTAAAAATAAAGACTGAATGTGGCAGCATCCTGGTGTTTCAGGTGCAACACCCAAAATAGATTTGGTTTGATTTTGGAAAGAGGTTTGGGTCTGGAATCAGTATATTAGCTGTCTAATGGGCCAGATTAGCATGCTGGTTGGATTCTTCAGGTTCACAGGCTGGGACGGCTGACAGACTGCTTTACCTTGAGACTGTGTGGAACGGTGAGTTCTCATTCGGCATGACAGAGTCCATTTGTAACTGGAGATCACCTGGGAATGAGAGCACCTGTGGAACACACGAGGGCAGAAAGTGCATCTTTACAAAAAGTAATCTAGACGGTGCTATGAAAGGATAATATCTCACCTTTACAAAGCGGGAAGGTATTCTTATAGGAAAAGACTGAAATAACAGAATCATATTTTTAGAGCAATGGTTCCTGAACTGTGGAAGTCACAACAGTCTAGTTAAACATTGCTTCTGTTATTCTCAGACTTCTTGTAGAGAGAAGACCATCCATTTTGAGAGACCAACCTTAGTGACTGTGAACTGATGTTTATAGAGGAAGACTACACTCTCACAGCATAACTTAATATTTAAGGGAGCATGATTATTATTTAAGACATTATATACGTATATATGTCATTAAGACATTATGAGCTCAGTTGCTGAGCTTGAAACTTTTTGCGAAGAGTATGACCTTATTCTCTGAGAAGAAGACCATTTCTGGGAGAGCATGACCGTACTCCATAGAGAAAGACTGTTCTCTATCAGAGCTTGACCGTTTGCCCAGAGACCAACACTGTACACTCAGAGTAAGACCGTACTCTTGGTGGACAAAGGACCTTCCCAGGCCCCACCCTTCCACAGACAAAGCTCACGTACTGGTTTTTGTTAAGTAATCTGCCTTAAAGAAAGCAGTACAGTGCTTCATTGTATTCAGCACACAATGGCATAATAATACACAAGCTGCTATTGTGGATCTCTGCCTGTCAGGACTCAGGTGAGAGGAGCGTTGTGCTATGTGAGGGAGAGATCCCTCATGCTACTGTACCTCATGGGAGCCATTTTTGAAGGATCCTGCAAATGTGGAGTCTGGGGTGTGGGACTGTGTGCTGGAGCTGAAGTGTCTGTGTTTGAGATGTCCATCGATCGGCAGAGTCTGAATGTTCAGCCGGGCACAAGGGGCCCCAGAAAAGCCATTCAGGGTCCCCTCTGTCTTGGTTGGATAGGTGGGTGCTGTGGCAGCGATAGAGACAGTGACCGTGGTGTCTGGCAAAGGGAGGGGATCCCGTTTGTCCCGAGAGTGCTGCTGCTCTCCTGGAGCCACCATGCTGAAAGGAACACTCCTCAAGACCTGAAGCCTGCTGTCTGTCATTGCCATGGCAACTTCCTGAAATGGAACCATGTGGTTCCTAAGGCAGAAAGGCATGCATACACAGAAATATGAGGACACTGTTTCTTGACTGCTCTCCATCTCATTACAAACTGAAAGGGAAGAAATGCTTCTCTTGACCACAAATGGTTGATTTTTATTCAGGTTGATTCTGATACATAAAAGTATCCTGGTACATTTTCCTAAACATTAAGAAATAATATTAAATAGATAAAGCAGGTCTGCTTTCGAACCAGGCATGTCTTAAAGTCAATGTTTAATGTTTACACATCTTTTACCCTCACAGAACAAGAGAACAGCTAACAATTTGTTGTAACATCAAAATTTATTTTACCTCTTGGCTGGATCCGTATCGCAACCCATAGCTTCAGTCTTAGGAGGAGTTGGCCTCTTTTCCCGGGGCACCTGAGATGTGAAAAGCATAAAACCGCTACCAGTCAACGTCTCTGAAACTTTGAATTCTCACTGCCAATGCTGGATTCAACCTAAAAAACCTGCCCAATGAAAGCAAAGGGAAACCTCTCTGGAAAAACTGCCCTATGGAAGCAAAGGGAGACGTCTCTGGAAGAAAATGCATTTGTTTCTTGGCTTAGACTGCCTGTAATACTTTTTGGTGCTCTTAGATTTCTAAAGATGGATTTGGTGGGCCAAGAAAAGTTTGTCTATGTCTAATTTTATGGTGTTTTTGTGCTTCTGTTTGTTTATTTACTGGATTTCTCTCCCCAGTTTTTCCCACCTAGAACCCAGCTGGTTTGTTTAGCCTCTCACAGCCTCTCTCTTAGCCTTTCTACTAGCTCAGGCGGAGGCAGACGTGAACACATGATGTCTCTGATTCACACCTTGACAAGCCCTCGCCTTTTTCCAAACTAGATGCACCCAATGCTTATGCGGTATGAGAATGACAATGAAAGCATATATTCAGTTTGTGAATCCACAGGCACTCATCTAACCAGGAGTCCCTCCTATCAGATCAGTGAAGCTGACACGCTTAACTGAATAAACCCCTGTCTTTCCCGGCAAGGCAGGGCAAACTGTTGCCTTGCTACTGTGGACCTCCAACCATAGCATGGACTTGAACACATTTTCTGGTTTCAGACCTGCTTCCCAAAAGAACATTTTACTGCATGAGCAAAGCAAAGGCCCCCTGTCTACATTTGTGACAGAAAAAAAAAAACAGAAGAGAACTCTTCCAGCTCTGATTAGTTCAAATAGGAGTCCCATCTACATGTAATTGCGATTAGTCAGAGCCAGAAACTAACCTTAGATGTATTAGTAAAAGAAGTGACAGTTTGGCAGTGCTATGCCACAATGCAGACTATAGTTTATCAGGCCCGTGGCTGAGAGTCAGACAGTGAGGTTAAGGTTTCAGTACCTTGTAGTAATCGTAAAGCAGGCTCAGGGCGGCAGCGCTATCTTCATCCCCATTGACACTCATCATGGCCTTGGTGGCGGCCGTTAAGGGGTTCTCCAGGAAGGACCTCCAGGCCTCATCTTCCTCAGTGTAGGCTCGCCGCTGGCCATAGCTCAGGTCGTTCTGCATCACTAGCACCGCCCTCCTACTGCCCGGCAGAACAGAAGATAAAACAGGATTCAAGCAATCATGGCTAAACACTGTAATGGATGGCAGCCAAACACAACCGATTACCAATACATGTCGTTCTGTGACAATTCAGAGTAAGGATCATGTCTGTGACAGATTCTGAACTCATACTGAGAAACAAGAGCTTGGTCCCCAGCAAATGAATTTAGTGTCTCTATGAGCATATACACTTCAATATGAACAGACTTTTTAAGGCATATTCTATTATAAATATTATATTTTTGAAAGAAAATAACACAGCCCAAATGCTTCTTGTCTCAAATGAAATGGGAAATACTTATAAGAAACCTATGATGTAATGTAGTCTGTTTTGATTGAAATCCATGAGCCCATAAGGAAACTTCATTTCTTTGATTGGATTCCAGCCAAAACCTTTGAAAGATAAATCACTTAACCTGTCTCTTACACATAGGATTGAGCTTGTGCATGTGGGTAAGACCTGACAAACCCAAGCTGTTCCTTAACAAGTGAGGAGTTGAATGAGGCCCTTCTGCATGGTGGTCACATTTTACATTTGACAAATGCAAGCAATAAATGTAGCACAGTAGCAGAGTTTATCCTGAGATCTAAACCTGACACATGTAGTCTACAAAATCTGTGTATCCTAACAACCACTCAACACCGCCTAGAAAAAGAAGAACAAAGAACAGCAGTCTGGGTCAGGACAGACAAAGTGAGTGGAAGAGGAAACTGAATCTTGCCCAGTTGCTTTGCTGTCAACAATCTACATTGGTGTTGGAATTTAGCTATTTGTTGAACAGGTTTGAGACAGACCCCATGCATTATATTGTCCAAATAAATAAATATATAAACAAACAAACAAACAAACTAGCCTATGTAATGGCTGGATATCTTCTGCCATACATTTGCTAGGTCGTGCCTTTTAGTTCCCCAACGATGGTTACAGAAACAAGATGTCAAAGATACCAATATGTAGACTTTCAAAAGGAGTTTCTGCCAGGACAGTTCGAACGACTTAACTCTTTAAAAAACCGGAAGGCCAAAGGAAATACTTGTACATTCACATAGAAAATACTGATTCCCGTTATTAAAACAGATTTCAATCCTTAAAATGACCTGACCATGTTCAATTAACGGTCAGCGTTGATCTAAGAAGTCAATGTTTTCCCACTTAATTGAGGCTATATGTTTTGACGTTTAGTTGCTAGCCAAAGAGGAGACTGAATGCTTGTTGTCAAGGTAGTGGTCATAGCCTACGTCTGTAATTCAATATATCATTGTGCCATTCACTGTGGGGTTTTTTGGTCTTTAAACACATTTCGGATTTGCAACCCGATAGAGCCGTAATTTGGAGGCAATATGCCAAAGCAAGCGGTCACACAATCCGCTATTAAAACAAGAAGCGGTCATGCGTAGCTATAGGTACCGGCAAATCACGTTACTCTGGTTAATGCAACCATTTGTACCCATTAATGCAATAAAACCAATAATGGAAAGGTTCTTACTGTTTTTTAATACAATATTTTGCATAGGCTAGGACACAATGACGCGTGGTGCTTAGTGTGGATATAGTGCAAGCCAATTATAAAAAAATAGCCAAAATAAAATAAAAAATGTTAAACACTTGTGGTGTTTATCTAGCTTTACTAATTCGACACCTCTCGTTTCTTTATCAGGACGGGAACTGTGTCTAAAATTTCGTTTCACAAACTAGGCTATAAGAGTGTAGACTAAAAAAGACAAACTGTAGGAAGCAAGTTATTATTCGGTTGAATTTGCTTGAGTCAGACAACTGTATGTCCTGACCCAAGGTCTTGCAGGTGTAGGTCCCAATCAGTGGCTAAAAATACAAAACAATTCAAACGGCGACACTGTCATCGTGGAAAACAGCCAAACTCTCCCATTCAAATGTCTGTGTACATCAAATGGCTAATAATAGGCTACATAATAGTAGAAGAAAAATCTGAACACAACAATGGCAAATTATAAACTGTTCAGAGACAAAATGAGACAATATACCGCTCAAGTAAGTTACGTAAAGCAAGCGGCGATATGCTTTGACACGCCTAACGTGCAAATACACCTGCGAGTTGCAATGACAGATGAAGCTGTGGGACATTCAGGAACGCAAAGGCAACCAAAATTCTCACACATTAGTGCTTAAACTTTTCACGGAAAACACAAGGACTTAATAGAGTATTTAAAAAACTATCAACTTTGTGCACATTAGAAACGTTATATGAAATTTACAGCATATCAATAAAAGTTCAAAATCTAGAGTAATAATAAGACATACTACAGTCAGCTATCGAAACTTACTTGGTATGTTCCTGTGCCATATCAGTCGGTTGAACTGGACTTTCTAGGTGGTAGTGTAAATCCAATCAGGCCACTTGATTTGAAAAAACAGGAGAAAAACTGGCGATGTCAGGTGTGTTCCAGTGAAAACGAGTTTTGTGGGCTTTTCTCGCTTTTTGAGTTTGAATCAATGACCACTTTTACCTGAGACATGCATTGCATTGATACGACAGGCGGAGACTTGAATTCTAACAGTGGGCATAACGCTCATGATTGGGTATTGAGACTTATGTTCACACCCCTCGACGATGTATTTTATTACCTGAGAGGAGGGGCGTGTGATGCTAATTGTACCTAGTCAATAGTAAAATAATTTGTAAAATACGCTGGTTTTCACGTGCGAATTTGGCAGGCTGTAAACGAACAAGAAAATATTCACTCAAAAGTATTTTAAATTGACGTAATTTAACAATGAACTAGGATAGACGTTTAGAGATTGAGTTTAATGTATTCTGTTCGGTTTTTTATTCAGTTTATATGGACTGATTAAGGAAATTATCTGCATAACACTCCAGCGAATGGCTGATAACAAGGCAACGCTAGGATTAAATCTACTGTACCTCCTAGTCTACCACATACATTTAGAAAGGAGGTTCAGTTAGGCTCTGTAAATCGTGTGTGTGGACCCATGGATTTTAATGGCAAGCCATATTTTGAATCAAAGTGTATCTTTTTAGGTTTGGGTGGCTGCAAAATGTTTACTTTAGTTTGCATATGTATGATAGCCATCGTCAAACATGAATCAGAGACATCACATAACTGGAAAATACAACTTTATTAATGTAATTGGACATAAACAGTTGACCATTACAAATGTGCAGAAGGGGAACACTGTGAGGTGTCCCTTTTCATAAAGTTCCCCAAGAAAAAGGCCAAACACTTTGTGGCACAAACACGAGAGAATGTCTGCAAATTAATTTTATTTACCCAGGTAAAAAGAAAGACACAACATGTAATTTTCAGGAACAGCCTGGGAAATAATATCAGAGCAATATAGGTAATGAATGCAAATGATTGTGTAGCCAATCAGATGTAGGGAATGGTTCTGTGAACAGGTGAAGGGAAAAGTTTGTGGTAATTTTACCTGGATCAAGTAAACAATGCTGTTGTGCTAGGCAGTCTTTACTGTCTCATCTGAGGGATGGTACCTAAAACAGCAGTAGTCACTCCTTACAAGACACAATTTTTAAAAATTGTCTTCACTTTCATGTGCCTTCAATAATCCTAATCCATCAGTAAATGGAAAAAAACAATGTCTGTTGCATTGTGTAACTTGAACACAGAGTAAAAATTAAATTTCAGAGAGCAACACCACTCGTGCTTTGGGGGGAGCCCTGGTGCCTCCATCACTAGATTGGGGCAGGATTTCCATGTGGTCCAGAGGAAAGGGTGTTTCCTACTGACCCACAGCAAGTTTAACAGTTTCAGAGTCCATCAAACAGTGCTGGTCTTTGTCAAAGAGACCTTTTTCCTTTTCAGATTGCATCTCGAATTTTTTTTCTTCTTTCGTCGGGGTGACACTGTCTTGTGACCAGTGAAAGGCGTGCCCTTGATGAGCCGTCGCTCCACGTGGCAGACCTCCGCATGTACGCGGGCAGCCTTCACCCCCAGGAGAAATGAGAACAGACCCAACAGCCACATATAGGTCCTGGGAAGGGTTGGCTCCACCTCCTGGAAGTGGGTTCCATCATGCCTGGAAAGGAATAATGATGGACTGTATTCATATAGTGCTGTATATCTCAAAGCACTTCACAGTGAAGGAGGAAGAGAGACAATGTGATTTAAGAAAAAGATAATAAAAAGAAAGTAAATGAGAATGACTGCAACCATAATCACGCTTAAGCTAAGTTTCATCAAATGGTTTAAAAAAGGAATGCACAGTCCACCTGATGACTAAGGTAAACAACTGACAGGCATGCAAATCCATGACAAACCTTTTGGCAGACCTTTACAATTAGCTCAAACAAAACCAGTTGAGCCAAGAGTCTAAACCTCAGCACAGACTGGTATATGTAAGTGTACACGCAACTCTACAAGCCCATGCAAGTGCAAACATGGAACACTGGAACGAATTGACACTATTCTCACAACATATTACACACAGACAACCAGATTGTTTGGAACATTAATTATACGTAAATCTTAGATCTTAAATCAACCTTGAAAGAGTTGAGTGTGTTGTTTCACACAATCAGACAGCATCAATTTACACAAAGCTGTTCACATATAAAGATACCAACAGGTTAAAAGTTAGTAATATTAGTGATAATAACCCTGTCTGCTCATTCTCAGGTCAGATAACACATCTTCTTCTTTGGTCTTTAGCAGTGAAGCCAGGTGCAAAAGTCTCGACTTTTAAATTAGTTTAAGGTTAATAAAATACCTGTTTACCCCTCTTTATTTCAAGCCCAGAGCATTACATGTGTTGAATATCCTTTTAATATCTGTATTTTACCATTATCATTATTATCATTATTATTACTGCCACATTATTAGTGAAGGAGAATGATGACAACTTACCAGGAGTCACAAACTTTCAGTGCAGTGTGCCAGTACTTGACGTTTGAGAGTTGAGGCGATGAACTCTTTTTCTTCAACACACAGCCCAACCTGTGATTGTGGAAGCTGGGCCCATCAGTTCCCTCCTCACCCCACTGGAAACGAAAGCTGGAGGGGGAACTGCGCTGGGGCTCGACAGTGGAGCCGGACAGCTTCTGGAAGGTCATCTGCAGCTGTTCCACCACACCTGGGGAGAGACAAAGAGGGGAGGAGAAAGGAGAGGGGAAAAGAGCATAAGGAAGACAGTCAGAATGTCTGTGGAGCTCAGATACCACAGAGTAATGTTTTACAAATATTCTCTAATGTAGGTATCCAGCTAGATTTTAAAAAATGGGATTTAAAAATGACACTTACGTCTTCTCTTGATGACCACAGTTTTGTCTTTCTTGGAAGGGTACAAAGCTGTCTTTGGTTTCCATGTCTGTCTGAAGGAAAAGAGGAAAGGTGCAGTTTGTTATGTTAAAAGATAATTAATTTGAAAATCCAGATGTATGTGTGTTATTTCTGACACAGCACTTTGTGATGTAACAATTGCCATGAACCTGCCACACTCACACTACATTTGTGAACCTGACACCAGATAGCTGCCAGAGAGAGAGAGAGAGAGAGACAAAGCAAGACAAAAGAATAGACAGAAATTGCATGGCAGTCCCTTGCCTCTTACCTGGCACGGTCCTGCTCCTCCCTCTCTCTGGCCAAATCCAAGGCACAGTGAACTGTCTCATACCACTTCTGTAAGCAGAATGTCTTGACCGCTGTCCAAGGGATAAACCATCAGTTTCATTACCATCAACACCTTAACCATCTCAATTATAATAATGACAGGGAGAGTCACATGTAAATGTGAAATACTTGCAACAATATGGTACAATTAAAATATACAACTTTTAACATTTATAAAGAAGCAGAGCTACTCGCTTTCAAAACAAATATCATGATAATATCCTATGATATTAAGCTGTTGCAAAATAAAATGTGTTTTTTTTTTTTTTGTATGCAAGGCAGTTCGCAGGCAAAACAGCTAAGTTTAAACTTGACAGTGTGTAATGGATGACTCTGTGTTAATATCACATATCTACAGGTGAAGGATGCACACCCTAAGAGAACTAGGGCAGGTGCTGGGGAAAGCCGAGACTGGAGAAATGGAGAAGCCCCTTAAGGGTGGAGAACATAAATGCAGGTTACAACAGCATGGGCCATCACACTGACAGAATGTCCCCACTTGGCCTTCAATGCAAACTTTGGTTTAAAACCTTTTAGATCTGCCTATGGATTTCATCCTTTGTCACATTAAGTCCATGTATTGTTGACCTGTTGTTTTTCCATATGAGATGCATTTGTATGTTACTTGGGGAACATGCCAATATAAAATTTTAGTGTTATTGTACATGGCATAACTGAATTGCCATGACTTTTTTTTGTTTAATTTTGCTTTTCTGTAGTTTTTTAATTGACATGGACTATTTTAAAGGCCTGTCCCTCTGACATTATATAGCCCAAACACAGTGCACATGTGGCTCAAAAACACCTGACAGAGCTCTTTTTGAACCCGACTGACAACCTTTCTACAAAGACTAGTAATTGGTCAAAAGAAGTCAAAGAAATATTTAAAGACTCCCAGCTTGCTGCTAGACCTGTCCAGTTCAGTTGTACTGCCCTGATTTCTTCCACAGACCATTCATAGGTGGTCAGATCTTAATCTGAAATGAGCATTTTCTGTTCTTGCTGCAGTAAAAAGATTAGGAAACAGAGTAAAATATCCTATTTGCAGATAGAAGACAGATCCCAAGTAATTCTGCCATCCCAGCAACTGTACACAGAACATTCCAGATAGATAGCAACCAATATCTTACTCACACCAACAGAATGGAAACATTGGGCTACAGAATGCTTTTTTTTTTTTTTTTACTGCCAAATGAAATTCAACCCAAGTGAGCACAATGCAGAGTAATGTTCACTCACATACGTCCTGGACCAGCCTCAGACTTAAGGCAAATTGCTGCATTTACATAAGGATGTCCCTTATTATTGTATCAGTCCGTGGCTGTATAGAGGAGCTGCCCTCTACCCCTGAGGGAAAGCTTCGCTCTCCAGCCACTCTCTGAAACTAAGCCAGATCATTCAGAGGGGAGGGGAGGCCATGCCGCTTATTCTACCTGTCAGCCCCTCAGTCGTGCAAATCACCCCGTTTTGCTTAAGCCACTCATTATCTTTCAACACAGTTGCATTGCCTTGGGCTGAATTCAAATGTGCTTTTCAATGTACCAGCTCAGGCTGACATTTCCCATCCTCAATTTACTGAAGTGTCTTAGACTAACAGAGGTTGGAAACTGAGTTTCTAACAATGTAAACAGTCACAGTTTTAGGGGTTTCTTTCGATACACGCCAAATGGACATCATACTAAATGGGTGAATGTGTACATACACCATTAATATGTCCTGTCATACACTTTATGAAGACTGAACTCAGAGAAACAGGAAAATCACTATCTATTTGTGGTTCAAGAACAATCACCCTCTGCTTCAGTTATTAGAAAAACCTTGCTTCAGTTCTTCCGACCACATTACCACACATCTCAGTTTAGGCCAAGTGAAACAGCATGATTCTCTCTGCTAAGGCACATTATGATACCTTCACTTCAGCAGAGAGGGCAGGCTAGTTAACGCCAGCTCCACAAACTATATCACTGACAGAACTCATGGCAGGTCAAAAGAAAATTTCTCAAGTGTTTCGAGAATTATAAAGAGCCACTCTCAGGTATTTCCACTTTCATGTAACATGTTCTTTTCTCCATTTAAGATTTTATCAAATGCATGCCAGTAAGAGTGAGTTACTATGGCCAACAGCTTCCCCAACTGAACAAAGACAATGAGAGCTATATTCCCTTGGTCTCTGTGTGGGAGACCCTACAACCAACAGGGACTCCTTGTGTGACAGAGTGAAACTGTGGAAATGTGCTGTAGAGAGTGTAGGTGAGCAGATATTATAGACAGACATGCATCTCTAATCAGCACCACTCTCTTCATCCACTTCAATCAAACCCTTAGACACCAGGCAATCAGAAAGCATGACACGATGTACTTCCCTTCCTGAAATGAAGTGCACTGAAATGTAATGAAATAAAACATATCAACAAGATACTGATACCTAATATGTATATGAAAATGGAACTGGGGATTTTAGGTACTGAACAATATTTTCACTAAGTATGATAATATATTTATTTACCTTTAACCAGGAAGTCTCATTGAGATCTGGAATCTCTTTTGCAAGAGAGACCTGGCCAAGGTAGCAGCCAACATAATGAGCAGCCAACACAATGCCCTCACAACACAACACAATTTATTTCTAAAAACGATTCACCGTACATTATAGCATAATCCCCTTGCTGTACAGGGCCTCACTGTATGGACAATAGATAGAGATGTGGTTTGTGTTGTGGTTTAAGACTTTACCGTACTAGTTCTAGTGAAGTACTACACCTTAATTTAAACAACATCACGTATATATACATTAAAAGTGCACTGCCACAAAAGATGACAGGTCTGCTATAATTTCTCTACCTTGGTTTTTGGAGTTTTGTTCATCTGCTTTATTGGATAATTTCCTGGAAATGAGAGGAAAAAAAACAAGATGACACACACATCTAAGAATAAAATGAAACTGCCTAACATTTATTAAAAAAAACCACAACCTTTTGTCTTACTTGCTCTGCAGAAAACATGAGGTTAAAGAGGAGGTGATTGCTAAAGTGACATGCAAATCCATTCCACAGCAGCTATGTCACCTTCCTCAGTGGAAAAACGGCAGCAACTGGGTGCCAGAGGGTAAATTCAAATGTGTATTCAAAACAGACTGGGCTGGAGAGGCACAAAATGTTTGAGAAGGTGTGGTTTTAGAAAGAGAAAAAGAAAGGGGGAAATAATTTTCCTTCGAGGACTAATTTTATTTTGTTAAGAGTGGGTCAGCTGAAAATCTGTGAAAGCACATTTAGTTTCCATTTTTCCTTTCCATAGTTTTGCACTACTTTTTCGGCGTAGTTTGAATCACGAGACCTTCCCCATCTATTTAGCGACGCCTTAGTTAATGTGTTGTTGAATGTTTTGGTCGCTGTACTGTCACATCACAGCCACGTTCAGCCCTGGGAGAAAATGAAAGGTCTTTCACACTGAAAATGAGCTCATTAAGTAAATCTGAAGGGTCACTCACCACTCCACCTTGTCATCCAGCTTGAACAGTAGCTTCATGGTGACGATGATGAGGGCTGCAGCCTGGACCTCGTAGCTGGGGATTTTGAATCTGCGGGCCGTGGGGTCATAGGTCAGAAGGGCCTCCTCTCCAGTTCTAGTCTGTTCTATCACCTTGCTGACCCAGCCATGGAGCTCATCTGGGGGAGGGACGTATGGATAAGACAGGGATATCCTTTAGCGGAGACAGTGCTACCCACTGCTGCAGCCTAAACAGGGAGCAGACACAGTGCTCCTCATTCAGTATATAGACCAGAAATACAAAACCAAGCAACTCTTCTGCTGTGAAAAAAATGAGTTCCATTGAACAGTTAAAAACCCATTTTGACTAAGTCACTACAGAATACAAATTCGATATAAATACTTGTTGATAAGAAGTGTAGGGCAATGAAAATCAATGAAAAACTTTTTTTTTTTACATTCCAAATATATCAGAACAGAAACAACACTACCAGCTGTGTCATTCCTTACACAGAATGCTGACAACAATCCATCTACCTGAGCCATTGTAGGAATCAGCACTTTCATCTGTGTCTATCCTCACCGGGAACAGTTATGGACGCAGAAGAAAAATACACCAGACTCCTCAGATCACTATATCAAGCAGCGGGTATATAAACGGACCAGAACAGGGTCATTGGCCCATGGGAAGTAAACGTCCTTTAAAATGTCTGCAGCTCTTTCAAGGATCACTGCCATTACTAGAATATGTTCAGATGTTTGATAGATTATATTTTGATTCATTTCTTGATTCTAGCTGTGGCGTTGTGGTAGAGACTGAATTACCTGGGAGGTTTGCCTCCATCAGATACTTCAGGCACAGCAGTGAGGGTGAAGCAGACAGTCCAGAGTTATGGGGGGGAACTTGGGGAGGCCCAGGTACACAGCCAGCTTTTGGGCCTCCAGCTGGATGCTCTTGTAGGAGGGAATAGACTGCAGAACACAAGCACACAATGGTTGTCACGGTAATAACGGCTACCAACACACACTAACGATGTCTATTGTGACACACTTCCCGTGTCCCATTGGAAGTGACTTGCTCTGAAAATATCCATCACTAATACCATGTTTACCCTTGTTATCAAATGCACCCTCAGTCAGACTACTGCATTTTTGTCATCATTTTCTTAGGAACCGAAACCAGCACCCGTTAATTGAAGATGCTAACAGTTCTGTCAGGTGAGCCTTTCTTCCACATGACTGAGTTTTCACATCCACCCGTTATAGAATCAGTGTCTGATTTATATCGGTCAACCAGAACAGATCTCACAAACACAATGGCACCTAGTTGGATGATCAACCAATTAAAGGGAAACAGGTAAGTAAAAACTGAAGTATTGTACACTTTACTTCATTTTTAAGTGAACAATATAACCATGTTGTGTTGAGCTTGATGTGAGATCTGCCACCCAGCTGCACACATGTCCACACTTGACTTGTAAAATGTTTTTTGTGTTGTAAGACCACTTCTTGTCAGTGCACTCACCTCCACCCTGAACACTTTTAAGTCCGTCCCATACAGCTGCATGTCCTCAGGAAAGCATTGGTGGGCATTGACATACGGGACATGCCCCTCTGCTACAAACCTGTGAAACACACCCCATAAATAATTCACTTTTATTCAATTGCTTCTCCTTCTTTCCTCTCAATTTTAAATGCCCAAGACATTCAAAAGCCAACCAGTTTCTCCAATACCTGCGGACAGATCAGGGTGGCATACACATGCACATTGCTATATTTTGAGGTTTGTAATGTCAGCTGCTGCTTCACACCAGAGTCCATAGGATGAGCTTGTACAGGCATGAGTAAGAGCGACTTTGTACAGGCACACAACTGGGTGCACAACTGACCAGCAGGGGTCACTGTGGCGCAATGAGACATGGACATTCCCATTGACAAAACATCTCCCTCCCTGGGTGATGCTAAGGCCCTCATTCACACTTTTAAAGGACCAAATTAAATATAAGATGTAGCCCAAACAAATAGTGAAAAAACGATCGAGATCAGTTTAAATAAAAAAAACACAGTATGTCAATACACTCATAAACAATGTCTTACGGACAATCACTCAAATTATTGACCAGGACCTCAGTGTGGAAACCCCTTCGGTGTTAAGGGGCCTGGAAAGGAAGACATTCTGGATACTTAATGTTCTACACAGCAAATATTATTTTATTTTCTTATAGATGGGGAGGCTGATTTTTCTTATGTATTTTATCTTTGCAACGATGTTATTATCTGCTTGAATTATAGCCACTTTGGTTCAAATTAGGCCTGCTGTTTTCTGAGATGAACTCCCTTTCCTCATGTCATTTTCAATATGTCATTTTGTAGCTCAAAGTCCACTTTCCCACCCCCAAGAGTGTAATTCAAGGTGTTTGTTTGCATGCAAAATTAAATGAGGCAGAGACTGTCCATACAGAATCAGAACATGGTATTGTTGACTGGCTCAACGGGTCTGTCAGCGAGTGCCCTGGATCAGTGCCACAATGAGGGGCCTCAGGCTTCAGGCTGAGAGATGTTCTCTGCAGACACTCAACTCTGTCACTCCCCCCTCTGCACCATACAGTTATGAACAGACAGGACCCAGGGGCTGTGGGGCAGCTCATGCTGGTGTGGTCTGGGATCTGGACTGCGCCAGTGCTGATGAACCAGGGGCCACAGTCTACCTCAAAAGTGGCAGCAGATTAAGTGCCTTCCTCTGACTCAGTGCAGGTTCCACTGCATGTGAAAGGAGGCCACAGACTGTTTCACATGTGCTGGAGGAAAGTGCATGATAATCTGCAGAGGCTTCGGTTATGAGTTTGGAGAGTTGGGAGAAAGAGAAACAAAACCTGACAGAACCCTGTTGATAACCGACCACCTCCCCAGCCCCTCTCCCTCACCGGAGCAGGTCTGCCAGGGTGACAGCCTCACGCAGCCACAGCAGGGCCAGGTGGCAGAGAGCCAGGGTCATGGGCATGCTCATTAGGGTCAGACTCTTCCTATTCTTTGCAGAGTAGTAGATCTCACCATCCTGAGAGCCAGAGCACACACTGGAGGCCCCATCACTGGAATAACCTGAAACAGCCATAAACAATATACGCATGTGCACATGCATCCCCACACATACATATGTATATATAAAAACATGCACGCGATCACACACACAAACACAGATACTTAAAACAACACATGCACAGACACAAATACATATGAGAAATCACACAAATACAAAAATGTGTACAGAGACACACACACATATATATATATATATATATATATATACACATACAGATGCAAATACATACAGATATGCACAGAAAAACAATCTCATACATATGCATGAGCACATATGTATAAAATACACCCATGTAAACAAGTAGAATCATTCACACCCATGCATGAACACAGGTGTTTGTACAGGGTTTTCTCCCTCGCTTCCCAATGATAAAACAACAATAAACAATAATCATAAATATTTGTCAGCAAAATTCTAATTTACATGTGCTTCCATGTGTCATTTGCAATAGAGTGACCTAATTATATCATGGGAGGACTCCCTGGTCCACACGCGGCATGAGTAATTGAATGACAGCAGTGAGCCAGTTCTGTAGTTTAACCAGTGAATGAAATTACAGCTGAAAGGCTTTTGATTCACTTGATTCCAGGAAGATTCCTGGGACAACTACAGGAAACCAGTCTTGACCAGACAGGTACTGTCAGTCTTAGAAGAACAAAGGACAGAAACAAGCTGGACCGGCACACTTGAATGACTGACCAGGGTGATTCTCACCTGAGGCTGAGCTCGGCCTGCTGGCCCTCTCCCCGTCTGCCTCGCTCCCTGACAGCAGGGAGACCTCACTCAGGCCCACTGACTCCGGGACGCTCTCAGAGTCTGATGCCAGTGACTTCGTAGAGAGACAGAGAGAGGAAACACTGTCACATGACATAATCACAGAGAGGGAAGACCTACACTGGTATGCAAATGTTGCCTTCTCCTAAAACCTGCTTTTCCTGGGTTGATTCAATTGCTAAGTGTCCCAAAGGCTTTATCACTCTGAAACATACTGATTTCACCAAGCTCATAGTGGACAGTTTCAAACCTGGCACACAAGGGGTCGCACATAATAATTCATTGGCAGTAAACACAGAGACAAGAATGGGATATACCCATTCAACAACCCACTCTGGAAAAACCTATTGTGGACTCTTGTGTAGGCTTGTAGCCAAAATAAACACAATAGAGTTGGAAATTAAAGTCAAAGCTGTAGTCTTAGAGGAATAAACTGTAATTCATCTTTGCAAATGGAATTTGTTGCCCCTTCAGTGGATCAGCTGTAATAAATTCATAACTTCAGCAAACATTTTGACAGAACTTTTATGAGAGGTGACATTTCTTATAAAACCTAATGAAACAGCTCCCTCTTGTGAAACCTGACTGACAACAATAAATCACTATAAAAATCATTCATTGTTAATCATAATTCACACCTAGCATTGCCATAGAGTCATATGCAGAGATCTGCACAAACACAAACTTAATTGAATGAAGATTTCAGTGCTTTTCCAGCACTGATGCTCCAGCATTGAATTTGCAGGCCCTGCTACATGCTTTCATTTTCAGCTAAAAATCCTCAGGCTGACCCATCGATTTTCACACTAAGTCTTTTCCCAGCTGAGGAAAATTAAAATCATAACACATTAAAGTGTGTGATAATGTTATTGTAAATTACTGGTTAATGTACAATTTTGATTATACAACAATTCTAAACAATACAGTGCATACTGCTGATAAAAAACTATGTCTACCATCTCTCATTGAGTGAAATATGAATGTTGCATTACGTTTCTCTGGTAACAGTACACTCTATTTGCCTCTAGATGGCACCACAAGGCTATATTCTAATTTGTGGAGAACCTAGCTCCCAGTATGAATATGACATGATATTAACACATGACAATTTATACAATCATGCTGACACAGTTAAACATTTCCTGGGCAGCAGAAGCTTTCCTCATCTGAAAGGGTTATGGGTATAGGGCTTGCTGTGCTGTAATGCATCCTGAAAATGCACTGCCGAGTGTGACCCACATACCGCTGCTACTTGCACATGAGTAAGGCAAAACATTTTTATACACAGTTGTTCTGCAACTGCTGTTAACTAAAAAGAAACAGATTTAGAAGTTACAAGAGAACGTTGATACACAATAAACATCTCAACCCAATGTCATTTACTTACCACTCTGAATTTCCCAGCATGTATTGGATTTCTTGTGTAGCCCTGTTGACTCTTCTGCAGATACTTCCTCCACATGTTACACAACACGTCATCCTTTGAAAAGACAGCACACAAAAGGCTCAACACTACAAGTATTTCAGAGCTGTTGGACCAGTGGCCTGAAGTATCGTGTCAAAATTCTTGTCTTTAATTGTTTATAAGTGTTTTTTCTTATTCCTCATCAAATCTTCTGAAATATGGAGAGGCATAAAAATGATCCCCTGGGAACACATAACATACAGTGTTAAATACTGGCTTTCAGAACTTATAAGTGTCAGACAGAGAGCGGACAACTGGGTATGTCATGCGCGCACACATAATGTACTTTTGCACTTGTAGACAGCTGACAGACAGAGAATGATAAGCAATAAAGCCACATAATACTGAAAAACCATATCCCGGTAAAATAAAGCAGTAACTGACCAATTAAATGGATAATCATGAAACTGTAATATAGCTCAGCCCATCCAAGTTCAACCCTCTGAAAAACTCCCATACTGAGGCTCACCTTGAACTGTGGACAGACTCCCATGGCCAGCAGGGCCTCGGCCTGGTGTTTGAGGATGAACTGAAACCCCTCACACACCACCCACTCACGGCCATGATCTGGAATGACACTCAGTACTGAAAAACATACACACCTGCACACACAAGTACAACACAGCCCAAAGCAGTAACTTAAATAAATCCGGATGCATGCAGATTTTAAAAACTACGACACCATACCAAGTTACTACAGTAAATCTGTTCCTGGTATAACAGTTTTATCTCACAGACAAGTATAATGGGGGAGGTCTGCTGCGGTTTTTCAACCACAGTACTCATTGGTCAGACTGTGCAATTAAATAAAGTTAGCCCCCTAAGCTAAAGACCAAAGTCCCCAGCATAGTGAACTACTCCCACTGTTTCTGAGGTGGCAGTGGAGTGCTGTCAGCTTGTGAAAGTGGACATTTGCGTATGTGAACTCTGCTACACAAGCTCTGAATAACTGAACAGCCCCAATTTAAAGATAAATGATTGGGAATGAGGATTGTCTCACATGAACTTTATCTCTGCAGTGAAAATGCTCCTTAGACCCTGCTAGCCTATGGTCTCTGTAGTGCTATAGAGAGCGGCCCTTTACCACATGGGATATACTGAAAGATTTATCCTGATGGCAGGTGCACTGACCTAACTTCCTCTTGTTTTTTGTGCCCCGGGATATAGAAGAGATGCGACTATTGGCCAAATAACTTGCATCCACAACATCTTGGGTTCTCTGTTAAATCACACACAGACACACACACACACACACTTCTCAGGCTACAAAGGTTGTACATGTCACACAATCTCACTTCTTTCAGTGCAGATGCTTAATAAACAAATACTACCGGCAAAATTTACACTCAGTCTGAGATGTCATTCTGGTTTTTCTTAGGAATCAATTACACGATTAGCCAGTAACACTACATTATATACAAAAATTATGTGCATGATTTTATTATCATGCACTCAATCTCATGTTGACCCTTTCAAAGGCATTTCCTGTTTCATGATATGATAGCATCACGAGGAACTTATTTTAGCAGCGTTCCATTGGTATTACCTTACCTCGATAACGTCATGGCAGGATCTACAATAGAACCTGCCCTCGTCAGTGATGCCCCAGTCCACCGCTGAACACTGGGCGCATGGTTGTCTGTAGTCACTCTGCAATCAAAAGACATATTTAACTAGTTTTCTAAAACCAAATACACATTAACAATACTTTGCTAATGTCAGCGAAGAAGCTAACTACCCTGACAAATTGTATATTGCGAGCGAAGGACGCCAATAGAGGCGTGAAAGACTGAGAAATGATTGGCCTTATCTAGGCATTCTTGCTAGAAACGTTTTGCTTCTTGTCATTCAAAGGCAGGCATTCAATGGGGATGTTTAAAAATTACCGTATGTTCTTCGTCCATTATACATTTTTTCTACAAAAGAAGCTAGTTCAGCTTCGTCGGCGCATCATCAGTCTTACATGTGGGTACCGCTACAGTAGTTTGAAGAAATAAACACGGCTTCATTTCCGGTGTGCAACAAAAAATTTCAACCGACTAGCAACTCTCATTGCTCTCACCAATTGCTTTTTCCGCGTGCCGTTGAACCGTTGAAAATGCGAATGACCTATTTTTAAATTGTAACCTCCTTATATTGTTTTAAATAATGTGATTATTAATGTCACATCTATTAATTAGGTGCTTTTAAATTCCTGAACATCAATGAGCATTAGATGTTTTAAGGATCCGATGCCCTAAACAATACCACTTCCAAGTGAAAATGAAAGGAGAGATAATAAATTCTGTTTAGAGCGATTGGCACAGAACACAATAGGTTGCTGAAAAAAAGACTCAGAATGACAGATAGTAGAAACACGCTGTGATTGTCTTTGTTGGATACTGGCTAGCGATAATTTTAACCGTTTTAGGCTACCTAGGTACAATGGATTAATGCATTCAATATGTCAAGTGAAAAGCAGCTGAGCCTGATTTTTGCATTCAGCCTTTAACCTTGACATTTTAAATTATCACAGTAATTTTAAGAAATAGCGAGATCGGACTGTTGCAATAGGGCAAGCAGTTTTTGCAGATGTCTGTTACAATTGGCGGCAGCACAGTTCCCAAGGTTGTAAGATATTGATCTATGGCATTTTCAGCTCCTGTTTAACTCTCCCCATAAAATACTATTCCAGTGCAGCTATAGTGACCCCGCATTACATCAGTGTTGTTTTTTTCGTGGTTGATGAGGTTACGTCATTGGTCCATCCATTGTCTCCCCGCTGCTGAAGAAGCCCACTCTGGACCCATCCGTCATTCACAACTACCGTCCTGTCTCTCTTCTCCTTTTCTTTCTAAAACCCTCGACGAGCTGTCTCCAAACAATTGTCTTCTTTCTTTTCACAGAACAATCTGCTGGACCCTCATCAGTCCGGCTTCAGACCTGGCCACTCGACAGAGACAGCATTGCTGTCTGTCAGTGAGTCTCTTCATGCTGCGCGGGCAGCCTCTCTCTCTTCCGTCCTGATTCTCCTTGACCTTTCTGCTGCCTTCGACACAGTCGACCATCCCATCCTCCTGTCCTCCCTGGCAGCACTGGGGATCTGCGGCACAGCCCTCGACTGGATTGAGTCCTACCTCTCCGGTCGCTCCTTCCAGGTTGCCTGGGCTGGTGGGGTTTCGCCACCTCGCCCCTGGTCACGGGTGTTCCTCAAGGTTCCGTCCTTGGTCCCCTCCTCTTCTCCCTCTATACTCGTTCTCTTGGCTCTGTAATCTCTGCTCATGGTCTATCTTACCACTGCTATGCTGACGATACTCAACTCTACCTCTCCTTCCCTCCGTCAGACACACAGGTTTCTGCTCGCATCTCGGCTTGCCTGAGGGATGTCCAGAGCTGGATGGATAAACACCATCTTAAGCTCAACCCAGGCAAGACCGAGCTGCTCTTCTTTCCTGCTCCTTCCTCTCCCATCTTGGACTTCTCCATCTCGCTTGGGGACACCCTGGTTTCGTCCTCATCCTGTGCGAAGAACCTCGGAGTGGTGATTGACAACAGGCTGTCACACTCCGAGAACATCGCGGCGGTGAGTCGGGCGTGCAGGTTCTTTCTGTACAACATCCGAAGAATCCGCCCCTTCCTCACCACCTACTCTACTCAGCTTCTGGTCCAAGCAATGGTTCTGTCCCGCTTGGATTACTGCAACTCCTTCTTGCAGGTCTTCCAGCGTCCGCCATCAGACCCCTGCAGCTCATCCAGAATGCTGCAGCCCGTCTGATCTACAACCTCCCTAGAGACACTCATGTGACCCCTTGCTGACTGCCCTCCACTGGCTGCCTGTTATTGCTCGCATCAAATTTAAAACTTTGGTGCTAGCATACCAGGCTGTTAAGGGGACAGCTCCAGCTTACCTCCAGACGATTGTCAGACCCTACACCCCTGCCAGACCCTCCGCTCTGCCACCTCTGGTCGTCTGAGGCAGCCCCCTCTCCGCTCCTGCACTTCCAGGTCACGTCTGCTGTCTGTCCTGGCCCCCCGGTGGTGGAATGATCTTCCCGTGGTGGTCAGAACAGCAGAGACCTTGGCCATCTTCAAGCGCAGACTGAAGACTCACCTCTTCAGGCTGCACCTCTCCCCTCCCCTCCCTTGCTCTTTGTAATGTGTTTATTCCTATTTGCACTTATCTGTGATTGTTTTTGCTCTTAATTTGTGATTGTTTAACTAGGCTGTTTAGCTAGTTTGTAGTCTCTAGGGGAGTCCTGATCTATTTGATCACCCTGGCACTTGGGACTTTACCCCACTCTAGGTTTATATTCGCACTTTTTGTACTGTTCTTATGCACTTTGCCTTGTAAGTCGCTCTGGATAAGAGCGTCTAACAAATGCCCATAATGTAATGTAATCATGGGACATGCTGCATGTGCAAAGCATTCGTTCACCGATTTGCAGATCACTCCTGAATACACAGTGTGGATAGAAATTTTAAACGAACAAACGTAATTTGAATCATATACGCAATGAAATGAAGGAATTCACAATAATATTTTTGCATGATTTTTTCGTGAATGTGCACTGCTAAGTAGTTTACCGTCACAATAAATTGTGCTGCCTATACATTATACCATTGTACATACCTGACACTGCAATGCTGGAAAACACAAGGAAAAACAAAAATTAATATAATGGCTGGAAATTTCATGTTAAATATTAAGCCAACCAAAAAGCATATCATGCACTGACATGTTTATTCTGTAAGGCGGGGGAAAATTCTCCCAATATGCAAATTTGAAGCATGTCCTTAACTATTCATTTCTCAAATTCTTTTGCTTCTTACTGCTCACCAACGAAGCAGATGTGATCCAATCTACTATATATCTCACAGGCTGCTGGCAATACTGTAAACTTATTGTTAGATCTTGTGACAATTATATGGATAAACCTATAATATGCAAAACACCAATACATTTTTGATAGCCATCAGTTTACAAGACACTATCATACATTATGTCAGGGTTATCCAATTAGATTGTGAAGTGAAATCTCAGCCAAAAAAGCTTAGTTTTTCCATCAAGGAACTTTGTGGTGACAAAAAATGTATCATAATATAAAACATGTCAGATAAACAAGGCATATATTCTTACTCATAAGAACATGCAGTATCCTTTTTTTTTTGCTGACTTTTGTCCATTGAAGAACAATGTTGGAGGACAATGTTGGTCACTTCTCTTTGGTTTTAACTGCATAGGCCTCACATCTTTAAGCTATGTAAGTACTTAATTGGCAGAGACAGACAGGTTTAACCTTTAGCAGAAAATGAATGGGATTAAGATTAGGGCTGGGCTGATGCTGCATCTGTGCTTTAGTGTAACTGTTGACCTACAACCGCTGCTGCAGTCAAAAGTGGGCCTTGACAAGATGTAGCAGAACCTTTGATTATGACTGAAGGCAGATTTCGTACTGGAGTTAGGACACTGATTGATCTTGAGTACAGGGCAATTTTCCTCTCTCTATTGCTTGAACTTTTACAAGATGATTAGTTATATAGGTTCTATTGTATGTTTGTATGTGTGTGTGTGTGTGTGTATGTGTATGTGTTTGTGTGTGTCAGTATATATGTGTGTGTTATGTATGTGTGTGTGAATGTTGATGGTGGGTACTTTCATCCCCCCTGCTTTGTGCTGATAATGAATCTGCCGCTGATCATTAAGAATATTCTGATGTGATATAGCCCAGTCTTTCAACAAGACCAAGTGCCAGCTGTGCATTCATTTCATATCAAAGAGTTGCTCTGCATTCAGACAGAGCCACTGGAACTACAAAGCAAACCAGAAAAAGGTACATGCAATGCTTCACAAAATAAGCTTGCTTCCACCTATTCATCAACAGTAATCTCCTGTACTTTTATTTTGGTACAGAACACAGACTTTTGTCTATTGACTGTCTTTGCTCACGACCAAATCGAAACAGTTTGTGTTTATATTTCCTGCTGAACTGAATACAGTTTAAGTACAACGTTAAGAATGAACGAGGCTGTGTCGTGACTCAGGAACATATCTCAACCCTGCGGAGGAGGAAACTGTGTGCTCATCTGAACTAAAAGTGGGAATTCAATGCATTTCATTAAGTCTCAATCTGAACATAATATTCTGATAATGCAGCTGTAGCGATGCAGGACGGTTACAGTATCTCAGTGTAGAATATAATGTGAAATGCAATGAACAGTAATGGCTACACTAACCTCTCCCAGCCCTCCCTGCTCACCCCTCCCTTTCTCTTAATTTGACTCGTGAGGCTCCAGTTTCACAGGCTAAATTTTCATGCTTTGCTGCCCCTAGGCTGACTCCAGCATTTCTATGCAAAGTGCAAGCCTTGTCTATGGAAATCAGTAACGGTTGGTAACTGTTGGTCTGGCTGCCTGTCGCTAAAGAAGCACATCCTGAAAGGCAGTGGGCCTGAGAATATGATATATATTTTTTATTTCCCAGTGGATGGAGGAATATGAGTAAGATGGAAAGGTGGTTCATGCTTTAAAAAAATTTGCAATTATGAATATCGGCTCTGATTCATTTCCCTCTTCATTGTGGCACAGTCCTCTAGCCATGTCTCGACATAGCTGTCAATGACTATGGAAGTGTGATTTACTGAGGCTCACTGAAGAATGGGATTCTGACTTGCTTATGGTCACTGACAGCAGGAGGGTGACTTGCTGTGGCTCACTGAAACTTGCCTTTTTCTCCATTTGGTTTGTTGTCTTTTGTTTTTGGAGCAGATGGAGTGGACTGTGCAACTGGCTCAGACACGGGGCCATTAAAGAATAAATATATCATTTTTTATCTAAGAAACCCAGCTTTAGAGTGGTGCTGTCATTTGTTTCATGTGAAACTCTCAGTCACTTAAATTAAGTGTTGAAAAATATAAAATGCAATTTTACATCATATTTTGGCCCCTCACAAAAATATACTACAGTAGGCACCTGATCCCATTTCCCATTATAAAAGCTCAGGTCATCACCCCTGCTTTTGTAACTGTGTTCATGGTTTTACTTTTCTCTGTCCCTCCCAGAAAAAAAGTGCAATTCAAAGAGGAATGTTGCAGGGCACCAGGCTATGATTGTGGTCTTTGGGTGTGGCTGGTCTGTGTCTCTTGGCTGGGTGAGGCCTAGCATAGCTCATGGGCAGGCCCCAGCATGCTCTCAGTGGAGCAGAACCCAAAAATCTTGCTGGATCCCAGTCAGGAGAACCCAGGGAAGGATTTCTGGGCTGTTACAGTGAGATGAGAAACATGACAGTGAATTCAACAGTGACATTATCTGAGTCTGCAGAACACACAGTGGATGACCCTGTATTAGGTTTTATTGAATGTATATATCTTGCCCTTTATAGAGGATGTAAGAACAATAAAACAGGAGGTATACTATACTATTATAATCCATGTATAGCATTTAACAGACAGTTCATACTGAAAAACACTGAATTCCAGAACTAAAATCTAATGTCTCTGGCCACGAGTGGCAGCTACCTCTTCTACACAAGCCAGGTGACCCTCACTGACCCTCTATTTCCTTAAAAATAAAGATGTGGACAGATAGGAGCTATGAGGGATGTCTGACATGTTTTGGGTATGAGGTAATGTGAGAATTCATGATTGTTTTTCTTTCAGACAACAGGAAGGGGACAATCCCCAGAGAGTCTGTTCTTTCTGAAAGAGAAAAATAACTGCAGCCAAAAATACCAGACATGAACCAAGTGTTGAAAAGTAACCCTCTCTAGACCCCAGTACCCAATCTCCCACACGAGCTGCCCCCCGACCTCCTACTCACTGCCAACTGAACTGTCACCATATTTATGTCACTGAAAATGATGATGCATTTCATACACCCCTCTGCAATTACTTGCAATTTATTCTATTCACAGAGAGACACACACAAATGTTGTGAGGTGATTTTGAGGTGTGCCCTGAGGTTTTGCATTTTCAGCTTCCCTCTTGAGACACCCTTTGCTAATGCCTTAGTGGGTAGCTTCATGCCCACTTTTGTGAGGCAGCGTGCTGGTCGTCATGGCAACCTCCTCAGCTCATCAGAACCTGTAGTGCCGAGGGAAAAAATCAACACTCTTGGTGAATAATCAGAAGGCACGCTGTATGGATAATCCATATCATCAAGCGTTTAAATGGAAAAACAAAAATGACGACAACCAGGCTGTGAAATGTCTAATTCTTTTACCGATGAATGAAAATTACAACATTTGGATGGAGGGTAAATGCTGTTTTTGGACTTGTTCGCTGGAAATAGAAAACCCTCATCTGGTAAATATGCACAATTTAAAAATGTTAATGCAGCAGGGTGATATAATTTTGCAGACACTGTGCAGTGAGATGATTATTGTAAGTGCAATTCTGATTGTGATTATCAGTCGGGAGCCACCCACTGTGATGATCTTCTCTGTGTTTGATTGAAAGATGAAAATGAGCCCTTTCTAACAGTATGAGTGTCCATGAACTAAAGAAGTAAGAATTAGGAAAAAGCCTTATTCGGGCAGGGGTTGCTGGTGCAGAGAAACTTGGCCACAAGGTGATGAAAAGCATTCTCTGACAGGTCTCTGAACTACTGTCACTCAAAAAGCATGCAAGGCTTGCATGAACATTCACAACAAACATGATCTGCCATTTTGGATGATTCTCCCTGCAATGTCTGATTCCATCTATAGAGTGAGCTGTTCTGCTGGTCTCAGTTCTCTCTGATTCTCTCTCTCTCTCTCTCTCTCTCCCACAGTCTGTCTCCTCCCTCCACTGCTCAGTCTCTCTCCCCGCCCCCTCTTCTTCAAAGACAGCCAGAGTTCCGGAACATTCCCGTGGTCAGGCCTAGACAAGATTTCACTCCTCACTGGTAGCAGTGGCACCACCCTCTATTTCACCCCTCCTCCACTTCCTACTCTCAATGTCCTGCCCACAATCCCACACTCTCTATAGTCCAACGCAGAAGCCCCACCCCATTTGAAACCCACACGGATGCATGCACGCATACAGTACACGCTCACACACTATGCTCACACACACACACACACACACACACACACACACACCAACATCTACTGGGGAGCAATATGCTGTTGTTGTAGCATGATCAGCCTCAACCCCTTCCCCCCTACACGCCCTGCACTCTGTGCCTTTTGAACAGACGGATTGGTCCTCTTCACTTTGCTGAGAATTCCTGGCTCCTTAATGAAATTGGTGGGCGTGGAGCTTTCAGTCATGGACACGCTTCTCATTGCTGTAGCTCCATGCAGACCGTAGGGTGCAGGGAGGAGATGGGAGGGGCGGAGGAGAAGCTCCCGGCTTTCAGCTCCCTCCCTTTTTCCCTGTCTGTTTTCTACTGGATACAGCTGCATTCCCACAGTGAGACCCTGCTCCAGACCTCTCTGTGCTCAGCGTGGACTGCAGCTGGTAGAGACTCTGCCCTCTGTGTTTGTGTGTGTGTATTTGGTATTTGGTACCTAGTAAGTGGAAGTATCTGATCTGAGCCTCGTTTCACTGTTGTTGTGAATCTCACGTTGTTTTTCATGGCTTTTCCCCTGAGATAACCTGAAAAGGCCTAACCATCCATCTCTGGGTGAGCTCCAGGCCCAGGCCCCAGGTCCCATGTTGGCTGGTCAGTAAACACACTGACACACCTCCCCTCCCCTCCCCTCCACTCTGTGTCATTCCGGAACAAATGACTTCACCAGGGTTGTTAGTCACTCAGGCAACTCTACACTGTTGAAGCAGACCTTTATAGCCACAATGATGAAAGCCACATATAATTCTTTGTGAGATTAAAGATCCTTCTGAATAGCCCTTGAGCATCAATACACAAAAAATGTATATTCTTCAGACACAAGCACACACACACACACACACATGCACTGATAGCATAGGGACATGCATGCCCCCATGTACACAAACACACACTCACAGAAATATGCACTTGTAAGTTTAATGGAATGAATACATGATAAAAATGCATTATTCAACACACAGACCACTTTACAAAAGTGCATTTTACCTACTCTGTCAGTTAATGAAAGCTTGAACCTTAAGAGATATGAATAATAAGAAAAAATCCCCATGACAGCAATATTTCTGACAGAGTAAGTACTGTATGGTGTATTATATATTTATGTATGATGGAACAACAGCAGCACCAGCCAGCAGCACTTCCATAAACTGTGAGAGCATGGAGAGTGAATTAATCTCCCCATGTCCTGAGATGTTCCTTCCAAAAATGGGGGGATATAAATATCAGGCTCTCTCTTCTCAGACTTCAGTCATTTTGAGATGCTTAACAAATAAGACATAATTAATGCAATGTAAGACACACAAACACAAAAATGTAAATCTGAATACCTTTGTAATTTATTACTGTCATAAACTCTGCCCTGTTGACACATTGCTAAGGGACTTCTGCTTACATAAATCATTATCATATTTGGAGAATAAAATGGCTCTTAAATCTTTATCATCTCTAACATAATTGTGTAGATGGGTCATTATGAAGATTCACTTTTTGTATGGTATTTACACTCTAATTTCCCTAAAGTGACAAATTGAAATTCATTGAAACCCAATGAAACTGCCCCATTGATTCATTTGATTTCCATGAAGTGCTCCGTCCCATATTGATAAAACAAATACGGTCCATAGAATCCATAGGAGATAACATACAGGGCCTCCAGGTCATCTCAGTTGTAAACCCTAATCTCTGATAGAGTGTCTTGTTAACTTAGTGAACTTTTCTCGCCTTTCTAGCATCAGAACTGCTCCAGCTGCACAAAGAGTGCAGTCCTTCAGTGTGTTGGCTGCGCAGTTCACCCAGGGAACTGTGCTGAAATGGCTGACTGAATGGGCTCCAGCGGATGTGTGCGCTAGCCTGCACTCCCTCAGACACTTGAATGGACTCCAAAAGTCACTACTTTGACAGTCAAACCCATGCTGCAGTATATAACCAAATCAAATTACATTGACTAACTGGTGCAATTTGGTGACATGCTCTATTTTGAAGGCAGCACCATGAATTAAGGTAATTGAAATAGAGTTTATTCTGTCTGTATTCTCCTCCACTCCTCAACCTGGCCCTTCTTCTTCTCTGACACTCTTTCAGGTGTTGAAATGTAACATTATTATGGCATTTGAAACAAACTGTGCCGAGATAAAAGAATGGTATCAGCTTGGGTGTTCCCAAGGATTCTTATGGAGATTTATGTACGAGAGTCAGAGAAAACCGAGGCCATTCTCGGTCACTGCAGTGAAGACGGGCCTGCTGGCACGGGGACCTGCTTTGTATTCTCTCTACAGTATTTCCAATGGAGCCTTCTAAGTGAAATGTGCTGAAAGTGAAATCCATTGTCTGTGCTCTGGACAATGGAATCAGGCATTTCATCATCCCGTGTTCCATTTGTCTCCTCTCCTGTTTTCTTCCCTGATAAGTAACAGCCTCGGGCTGGAATGAAGATCTCCGGAACATGAGCCTCATGATTCCGCAGGTCACAAGGTCATGCAGGGAGTGTCAGTGGTCCAGCAACAAAGCTGTGCTAACACGGACAGATGTACCAGCGCTAATGATGAGCAAACAGTGTATGTGTGCGTGTGTTCCTGTGTATGTGTGAGTGTGAATCCACTAATGGTATCCCATCTTAGATGATAAATGAAATCCTATTTTTACAGATCACTAAACAGTGAAAATGATTTTATTAATCTTTTTTCACAAAAATATCAGAGGATAGTTTTTCCTTAATTCACAAAAAACTGTTCAAAGCTCTCAAATCAATTCTTGTCTGTTTTATGATTACTCCATCACATATGTTTTATGTGCAACTTTTCCATTGTTTTCAGTCTACTCAGAAAACTTTTAAGTGACCCCAAATCTAATGTGGATGTATAAACCCTGTTGCTGGACAATGAGGTTGGTGGATCTTTCGTTCAGTCCTCAGACTGAGCCTATGGGGACAAATAGTCAAAATGGTTATGGCAGCTGAGAGAATCAGCCAAAACTATTGGGAAATCCTGACAAACAACATCAATCATGAAGGAAGACAAAGAGGCCACAGTCTAAAATTAGTGTAACTACGGTGACAGAGGCAGGATGTGACAGTGTACCTGAATCAACTGGAGAATGGGGGAGGCAAGATGTATGAGTGGGGAGTGAGTGGGCTGCGTAGCCCCATGGGACTCTGGAAAGAGATGTGCAGGTAAGGTGATGCCAGCGCAATAATGATGAGACCAGATCAACAAAACAAAGACAACAGATGGTTTCCAATGTAGAAAGAATGTCCAAGAGTACCAATCAGAACAACATTCACATTTTGTAATGGTTCACCCTTTTTTATTGGTCAAATTGCTTACGCTTTTCAATGCTACATTCCATGACCACCATGCTAAGCCCTCTATTACAGTAATTGCCGGAATCTTCTGTCTACTAGAAAATAGTGCTCAGTTGTTGAGTCCTCCAATTATGGCAAACCCACAAGCCTTTAAACACATTTATACTCACACATACAGAGCTGATTTATTTTTAACCATATGTAGTTCATTGTTAACTGCAATTTAGTTAATGGTTTGTGAAAAAAATAACAATGGTGCTGTAAAAAGGCTCAAAAACAACTGAGCAAAATCAACTTTTTTTTAAAATCAATAATTTATTTTAAAAACACAACCACATACAAGTGGTTGTCCTTCCATCTCTATCTCTAGTCTCCAACTGCCACTTTTATAGGCTTCACAGCCAATTACACCTGACTTCAACCAGTCAGGTATTGCCAATTTTTTAACCAGGTACAATTAACAATGGTAAAAGCTTTAGGGATGGGCCACTCCTTCACAGGACCTGACACAAATTACACAATAGCCAGAAGGTCATGTGCAGGTGGGGGAAAAACACCCCGAGGAGTTTTCAAATGCCCAACCTTTATCAAATTCAGTACAAATAGTCACACAGCAGGATGAGATATCGGTGTTTTCCATGTGGGAAACTGTGAGAAATACTGGAGCTGTGGGTGGTTGGAAACGACGTTTTGGACCATACTCATATGGCTTGGCAAAGTCATGTTGATATGGAACAGTATGATATAATCCATACATGGTCGATGACCTGTTTACTGAGATTTTGATGATGGTATTCACTAGTGTTACGCCTCTCGTTCCTTACGCTTGTTTGACACAAAGAAGACATCCATCCTATAGCTGAAAGCAAGAAGCACAAAGGCTCACTTGTATATCAATAATTTTGTTATCAAATTGTGCCTACTTGCACAACAGTGTACTTTGTCCTTTAGGCTGTGTTCCCCTGCCTTGGTGGTAGATGTAACACAAGACAATTTTACTATACTGCTGACAGTCAGGTTTTAAAGGTACTTCATAAACATAAGTTTATTACACCATTAAGGTGTTACATGTAAGACAAGCTTTTCATTTTTTTTTGTGGTAAAAGCACCCAATAAACCTCCTTCCTTTGAAGGAGATGCCTCTCTGCACTGTGTGATTGGCAGTGACTTTCTACACTACACAGTTTGAGTACAGTACAGCAACACCTCCATTTTTTGATCAGTCATCCACCAAGGCCAGCCTTCAGTAACACAACAAAAGGATACGTGGGCCGCCCACTGGGGTTGCCGTGGTAACCCACACTTACAGCACTTGTGCAGGAGAGTGGACGCTGCCTCTGCAGCAGCTTGCTAACAGCAAAGGAGAGGGAGGTTCCAGAGGAGCCTGCGTGAGTTCTGGGGAGTAAGCAGTTCTTATTAGGTGCAGTGCGACAGGGACTGCCTTCTGAGTGCACTATGCGTTTGGCACAGGACATAGGCACAGACACAGGGCACAGGGCACAGGGACCGGCGCAGGGCATGGACATGTAATGGGTGGAAACAGGGAATTGCATGGACACAAGCTGAATCTGATTTACTTGTACTTCTGTTTAAGTCTCCTTCAGTCTCCCTTTGTACACATTTATTGGACTCCTCTCTCATTTGTATTTTATTGATCTTCTTTCCACCCTTGGTCTTTTCTCAAGGGTGTGGGTTTGGAAGGGGGTCAGGCATGGAGGGGGTATGGAGGGACAGGGATGTGTTGGGGATAAGCGGAGAGGGGTGTGCAGGAGGAAAGTGGGGTTGGGCATGTGAAAGTGGGAATTTGGGAAAAGCAGAGACAGGGATGGAAAAAGGGGACGGGCAGACCAAGACACTGGAGTTGCTTCTCTAGCAGCAGCTGAGGTCTCTTTATCTCGTGGGCTGAAACTGCTCAGGGGCCACTTAGTGGTCTCCTTGGGGTCATTCACTCTGAAGAACACAGAGCTTATCATGTATAGCCACAATCTGTAACTTTATGAAATGGAAGAATAGCAGTAGGAGATCCTGGAGTCTGAAGAGATCATAAACACAGATTCTGCCTGCTCACAGGGATCACATAAAGACTCCCACGTACACACACGTGCACACACACACACACACACACACACACACACACACACACACACACACACACACACACACACACACACACACACACACACACACACACATACACAGATGCACACAGTCTCCAGGGAGCACACCGTTTTCAAGACCCCCTTAGACAGAGAAAAGAACAGAGCTTTTGGGAAAGTGGTAGCATAATAAAATACATTGCCTTGAGAAGCACGGAAATGGTTACATATGCTACAAAATAACTGAACTGAAAATGTCTTGCAGAGGTAGTAGATATTACAGGAGGAACCTGCTCTGCTCTAAAGTCTCTTATCAGTGACAGCTGACTGAGCCCTCTTCTGCCTCTCTCCTCTCTTGCAAATCATCAGTTAGCACAGATTGAAATTTTGTCATCCATGTTTGATCACAAAGAGGCAAAAGCCAAGAATGAGCAGAACCTTGGTGATCAGCACACACAGGTCCAATTCTGTCTTTTCTTTCTTTTTTTTTGCATATCATAGATGATTCAATATGAATGGTAAGGCAAGTCCTTGAGCCACTGACGTCTTCCCGCAGGGTCAGCTGGATAACCTGTCATTGTGCTGGGAGTCGTGACGGGCTGGGATGGTTGGCTCTCACCTCTTACAATTGCCACTGCCAGCTGAGTCACTGGCTGGCCTGGCTGTGTGGGAGGGGAGCTGGTTGACTAGTCTCTGTCAAATCCCCAAAGGAGAGATCGGTCTTAAAGCTCTCAATGATATCAGTCACAAATGCCATGAAGAGCTTCATCCTGCCTCTCTACTTTTCTATTCACTGCAACGTAAGCGTGGGTCGCTGTTAGGTTAGGTCTGATTTATGCTCTACTTGCCCTTAAATGCACCATAGGGGAAATATTGAAATCCCAATTAATTGTTTAAAGCTTGCCACAGTATCCAAGGGTGCTCTTTTACCCCTTTTTCCCCCACTCCCACCCCAACATGAATACAAAACCATACACACACCCACACATAAATAAACACAGCATGGAGGCACAACCAACTTCACACTCACAAACAAGGAACTGTTTCTGCACAGAAGGAATGACAGACACAATAAAAACATCAGGTAAAAGGTCAAAGTGTACAACCGTATTGCAAGCTTGTTGCTGGGAATCGGTCCCACCTCCTCAGCAGAATGGTCCGAGTTACTGATCAACCCATCCATGAAATGAGTCTCTCCCCCTTCACCACTCTTTGATTTGCCATGAGTAGCTGCTTCGCTGGGTGAAGATGACAGGTGATCATTGATCCAGCCATAATGTCATCATAAAATTGCCATAACAGTGCCATTACATTATGACATTTCCACAAGCTTGAGAGGCTGTGATTTTTTGTGTGCGTAACAGAGCAGATGCAATATTTTCCAGACAGCACAGGTTGGATATCAGAGTCTGCCCCTCCCCCATAGTCTGCCCACTGTTCAGATAAGGCTTTCTCTTTGATACTGTATGCATCCTATAGAGATTTAATGACCACATGCTGAAGAGCTCTGGATATCTGTACCTTTATCTGACAAACAATATAATGGTTGCTTGGTAACTCTTACAATTGCAAAAATGACATGTCTTTTTATGTGCATATTTCCTGGGTCTATTTTGTTATTCATTTCATTTTCATTCCATGTGAATCCTCTAAATAATGTTAATAAACCAGGGTATCATAGATCTGGTACCAGGTGCTGATGGTGCAAAAACTTGCCCTGGTTTGTCATATATCAAAGGCCCTGAAACATGAATAATATGATAAATAATTACAGAGAAGCATGAAAATAAAAATGAAAAACTACAATGCAATATGCTCCTAGGCCCCTGCAGTGGCCCCTTGCACTGAAGTATATGCTCATTTCTTTGTCAAAATGTTTTGTTAAACATGTGTCATCAATGAGTACCCCAGGGTCTTTAGTATTGTCCATGCATGAGATATCAAGCAGAGATATGTCACACACCTGACAAACTACAGCAACCCCATGTCTGGGCTTCTGTTACTCTTGTAAGAATCAATGGAATTCTCAGCAAATAAAAAACACACAGAGAGAGAGAGAGAGAGAGAGAGAGAGAGAGAGAGAGAGAGAGAGAGAGAGAGAGAGAGAGAGAGAAGGAGACAGAGAGAGAGACAGACCTTCAATACCCTTTTATTAAAATCAGCATACATGAATCAACAACACATCACAAAATACTCTCCCATCCCATACCCAAAAGACAGAGAGAGTCTGAGAGAAAGAGAGAGAGAGACAGAGAGAGAGAGAGGTATGTTTTGCCAAAATAATACTCCAAATAATTTTCTCCATCTCATGCCAATTTTTTTCAGTTTGAGAGGTGTAAAAGTGACTGACACTCAGCCCTGTGTGTAGTACCCTGCTACCTACAAACCCCAGATTACCTCACAAAGTGATGGTTGGGATCAGATGGTGTGTCATCTCCTGGTATGGTTTTATAGTCATTATTACTCCTCTTTAATATTGAAATTGTTGTGTTCAATGTTTGCTAATTGTCCAATTTTTTGGTAATTGCCATGACATTTTACACATCATGTCAACAAAAGACTATGGATTAGAAAATGAAATTGAAGCTGAACTAGAGAGAGAGAGAGTGAGAGGGAGAGAGAGAGTGCTCCTACCTCCATTTTACAATAATGCAATCTAACCCCGCTCTCTCCGTGGGAGGTCGCCCACCTGCTGCATAATGTAGCGCTTCGTCCTCCTCCACACAGGGCCAGAGCGCAGTGTGGGTGTCACAGTTTGAGGGCTTTTTAATTCTCCAGCATTTCTGCTGTGAAGGCTAGTATTTCTCCTCCTCACTGTTCCTCTGAGAGAGCTGCCATCACAAATGTTCTTCTTTCTCTCATCTTTTTTGTGCTCCATTTTTCCAAATCTATTCCTCTTTTAAAGTATTTTAGATTTAATAAATCTGTATATTCACATCCCACATAGAAAAAAAGCCAAATCCCAAACACATTTTAGATCGGGCAGAGCAATTTAGTGTAAGGACCAATATACATATACGTAAGGATGGTTAGTCAGTCTATAAATAGTATTCTCCAAATCCACAACAGATTCAGTATAATATGAACACAGAAAATGGTTCCAGAGATTGAATGTGACAATTTATAGACGTGATCTTTTTTCTAGCGGATTTGAAAATGTTGACTTGTTGAGTAATTGTATGGATGGCTGCGCACTCCATGGACAGGGCTGTGAGAGAGGTTGGCCATGCATGTTTCACACCCTAAGGGAAGGGGATTAGAGAGCATGGAACAGCTGCTGAGTCTGATTACAGGCCGATGGCAGATGTGTGATGTCACCTCACCCTGAGGGTCGAACATCAGCCAGTTCGACAGAATCCTTCTCAATGATCTTACGCACACACACGCACCCATACACACACAGGGCTGTACCAGCTACACACACGTCTGTTTCATCATCACTGTGAGTTCTGCTGGTGCTGACTTTGTGATACATGCATTGTTACCTCCCCATTGGGAATCTTGATTTGATAAGTTAACCAAATAAAAATATACCCACATGTGCTTTCTTCTCAATTAAGTAGATACCCAGGTGAGGATGACCAACTAGCTATTGGCCACCTAACTAATGTCATTGATTCATATGTTGCATTATAATGCTTTTCCTCCTTCTCCTAGTTTGGAACCTCTGCTATCACTTCAGAAGAGCAGAAATAGGCATGCACTCTTCTGCAACATGCAATATCATCTGCCAAGGTTTTTGTTTTAACCTTGAAATCAGGGACTGATTTAGACCCAAGAAACCAGCTGAGTAATCAACCGCTGTAATTGATAAGTGAAATGTTGAGTAATACTAGCATACCCCGTGGTGCTGCAGGATCCTAATACCCTGACCACCTCTCCACCACCATACTCTGCCATTGTTTATATTCCTTCCAGGCACTTTCTACTTACAGCTAATCCAGGATTAGCATACTCATCTTAGTCTCAGCCATCATGTGTTAAAAAAGCATACCACTGATCCAGGGTCAGCTCGTGAGGAACCTAGAACAGTGCTGGCTGATCATTTTTTAAGTAGGAGTTGCATGCAAGGCTCAGTTACTGGTCTGGAGGCCACACTGCATAAAATTGTACATCTTATGAACAATTTGCAAAGTGTTACAACATGGTATGTAAGCTTAATATTTTATCAACTGCATTGTAAAAATACATTGTAATTGAGTGATTTGATTTCAAAGATGCATATATTGTTTAAAAAAATCTATTTTAAAGATCAGATATCATATATGCATATCACAGGGGTCTGTGGCCCACATACACACTATTTCTCAACAATCCACAACAGAGAAACCTTCCCTGAGCATGATTGCTTCCCCTATGACAAGATGAGAGGCCCAAAAGAATGGCTGGAACAGTATGGAGTACCCAGACCTGCTATGGGGCTAGCTTCACCCTTCAGGAGAAGGCCAATGCCGTTGCACTTCATTCAGCGGACACAGAAAGAGGACTTTCATTCCCTGGGGACAGTCTCCTGCTGTGACCCATTCTACTTTGGAACAGAGGATTACGCAATCACCACCTCACCGCTGCCTGACTCTGTACCTGAAAATCTGGGCCATAGTTCTCCTCTACAGGTCCTTAAATGTCCTTCAGGCCACCACAGTCACGGTTCCCCCAACCAATTTATGTTTATTTCACCATTTCAGACTTAACAGAATGACAGTGCTAAGGATAGTAACTCAGAAAACCCTCTCAGACAATGAGGACAGAGTAACCTTCGATGAGACCATATCTGGACATGGGAGGAGGGATGACATTATTTCCAGTCCTACTGCAAAACAGCAGGACTGGCAGAGCTCTGTAAATCACAAAGCTCAGAGTGGACGGCCATAAATATCTCACAGGGGCCAGCAAGCTTTTGCTTTATGATTCAGCTGCAGAAAAGCAATTACCACTGCATGTCAAAGGCTTTCCTGGGAGAGTCAGAATCACTGTGGAAATCAATGATTTTGGAGATCTTTTCAGGACAGAAGGAGTGCCCACGTGTCACTATTGTGTTCTGTTGTTGTTGATTCTGCTGTGGAGACTGGAGGTTGGAAGTGGAGCTCATTTGCAATTACAAATGACAGGGGGAGAACCGCTGTGGGTTTCAGGGCATAACAATGATGATAAACATTATTAACACATTGAAATAAACTTGTACAGTACCTACCATTACATGACAACAAAATAACACCTCAACTACCATTAAGGTTCAGTAGGCACCTGTAAAATGCTTTAGGATCATGAGGTGACATGCACTATGTTAATGTAATATGAATGAGAACACAATGCTGAAGATTATAGTCCCTAGCAAAGGGAACCAGTTCATATTCATGGGTTGTAGAATCTGGCAGTCAACATTTTTTGACATTCACATACTGAATCACAGTTATTAACTCTATGGCCACTAAAACAATGGCCCTGAGGAATATCTATCTACACACTCAACTACTCAAGCAGACAGAAAGAAAACTATGTAGAGTTGTGTAGGATGATGATCTCAATTACATCCAGCACTGTGCACTATAATAACATCCCGGAGCCCGCTTCCTTTGCTGCTCTGTGCAATTTGTAATTACATTGTTAGACTAATCACACAGACCTGTGTTGAATAGAAATGCCCATCTCTGCCACATTTGTACAGCAAATTTCATAGAAGTGTTACTAAGTTGAAATTACAGCACACAGCTCAAAGACTAATTATATAAAGCTTTGCAGGTCATCTGCCAATCATGTGGGGACCATCTGCAGCTCAGCAACCAATGATGTGTGGTCTGCACCTCTGTGACCAATCACATTTATCATGAATTTGCTCATTACCTGGGATGGGTAATAAAGAAGCATTCTCAGGTTTGCAGTTAGTTCACATCTCCTAAATTAATAACAAATAAAAGACAGAGATGGTGAGAATGTATGTAACGAGTGACTTATTTTTGAGACTTCATTAATATCTGGACTGCAGTGGCAGCAGGGTGATTACAGTCCATCTGATCTCACTTCAGTAGTCCCTTCATTTGCCACATCACACAGCTAATGGACACTTAATTGCCTCTCTTTCACTCTCTTTTCTCCTCTCCTTCTTCCTCTCCCCTATGTTCTCTATTATCTCTACTATTTTCTTTTGTCTTCTCACTCCATTTGTCTACTCTTCTCCTTCTCCCCTTTTATCTTTTGCACACTCTCCTTCATCCATCTCTCTTGCTCTTTCTTTTTGCAAGCTCACCCACAGCTTTTTTCCTCCTGTCTGCTTGTTCCTCACTCCCTCTTATGCCTCCTGGTTTCTCTTTCTTTTTCACACAATCTCTCCTCCAGCCATCCCCCTCCCCTCCCCTCTCCTTGCTCCCTCATACCCTGCCAAATCTTTCCAGCTCGCTTGGAGCAGATTGACAGTGGAGGAGCTGTAGTTCCGGTGCTGTGGGCTATTGCAGACAGCTCAGGGGCTGTTTGGAGAGGGAGTCAGCATCTGCAATGGTGTGGAATAAATCCTGGCAGCAAGAGCAATGAGGGAGAGAGAGACCACGTGTGTGTATGTGTGTATGTGAGTGTGTGTGTGCGCGCATGTGTGTGTGTGTGTGTGTGTGTGTGTGCATGACTGCATGAATTTGTGTGTGTGTGAGAGAGAGAGAGAGAGAGAGAGAGAGATGGAGAGAGAGAATTGATGAGCATGCATGCAGAGGGGGAAGGGTACTGTATGAATATGCTGTGTATGACAGTTCACATGTGCAAGTGTGCATGTGAGGACGAAGAGGTCACAAGTGCACACGTACATCCATGGCACGTTTTACATTTTCGCATGAATGAACATATGTATGTATGCATCTCTGCGTATGTGTGGGCAAGCAATGGTTCATGTTTCTGTGTGCACATGGGTGTATATGCGTGAGTAAGTGTGCACGGGTGCATGTGAGATTCAGTGTGGCAGGGGCTGGATATAAAGGAAGAAGAGGGAGAGAGAGAGAGATAGAGAGAGAGAGCAATAGAGGGAGATGGCAGGGGAGGAGTTGGGAAAGGCAGCAGTTGGAGAATGCCTCTGCCAGCACCTTCACAGAGGCGGTAAGCCAATCCCCCTCATCTCGACCAGCAAGACAGTTATTCACTCAGATTCATATCAAATTTTTATCAATTGCACAAATCCTTTCCCATCCTTCTCCCATGGTCTTTGATGACCAGAACATGTATTTACAGGCACTGCAATATGCTCTTCAACATGCTCAGCATTTCCATACCAAAAAGGTACATTGCTGCCAGCACTCAGCTAATCAATTTAGAAACACTTCCTTACCAAATTACCTGAATAGGGGTATCTACATATGTTTGGATATAATACGTTAAGATGCTTAACATGCTATAACGTGAGGCGAATACGTCCAAATTCACTTTAAAAACAAGCTTTACAACAAGTAACCAACTACCATGACCACACCCCTGAGTAACTGCATGCAGTTTTGCAAAATCCAGGTGAATTTTATACATGCACAGTCCAGAGACTGTGATCTCTCATGCCCAGCATGAGATGTACATGTTTTAACAGGTTGTGTTTAGTCCAAGCCTCACTTGTCTTACTCAGAGTTATGAGCTTGACTGGTTGCTCACTCTGAGGTGATATATTTCTGCCCACCTTCTGGAATGTGCTCTTCTAATAAAGCAAAGGTGAGGCACTCTGTCTGATGAATCACAATATTGGGAGGGCAGGGAGACAGTCTTCGGGGTACACATCTTACGTAATAAACTGCCCCACCCCAACACCATCATCAGAAATCTGCTGATACCAGACAGGCATCAGCCAGCTGAAGCCAAAAAATTAATTAATTGAAACTATTTTGTCAAACAGCCGAGAATCACCTCACCTCCATACACACAATAAGAAACACTAAATCCTTTTATTTGACCCCAGCCTGGGTTCTGCGAAAACACTATCTACAAGAATAACTGGATAGAGAGGACAAATACACTGCAGATATAGAAAGACCCAGTGCAGTTAAAAACAGAGATAACAGAGAGAACAGATCCTATTTGAATGTATGCACTTTGATTTTTCACTCGCACTGAATAAGAGCATCTGATAAATGCAGGTAATGTGATGGTCAATGCACAAGACAGGTGTCATTGTCGTACCCTATGAGGGCTGCAGTATCTTCAGGATTTGTGGTTTCCTTTAAGTTATGAAACACATTGAACACTTGCAGATGCTGAAGCCTTCCAGGACTGGAGTCTTTGACACCCCTGTTACGGAGATACAAATGCATTTCCAAAAAGTGGAGGAGGACTAATAAGTTATAAGCTATGAAAATATTAAGAAAAGATGCGATCAAATGTCTTCAGTACAAAAATTCTGGCTTCTGAATCATTACTTGGTTGTTCCTTTAGCTGTCATTTTGCTTTACTTTTTCTAGGTTTCCATTTCAAGTCTTGGTGCTGTTCAGACCAGCAGTGCTGAATATCATTGATGGCACACTGACCTCAATTTAATACCAAGTACAAGGTTTCACTGACTACAGAGAGTGGTCCAATTGAGGACAGGTCGATCAGCAAGAGAAGCGGGGTCTGCCTCTGGATGTAAAAAGTGAACTGGAAATAATGCTTTGCTCACTGAAATCACACAAACGGGGAAGCCGAGGGATGAACAGCAACGAAAAGAAATACTTAAATGGTCAATGCTTTCTTCAGTTCATCAGGGACCAATTCCTGTTATTTTTCGATAAAAAAAATATCAAATTTTTAATAAATCAAATCTCTTAATAATGATTGGGTGTGTTTTCCTGGTTTTTGAAACACAGCACCAAAAAACTTGCCTGTGCTTCAGATAATTATCACATGAATTATACATGCAGGATGGAACACATGACATAATTGTGCCTCAGGCATCCCACGCTACTGGGTTTGCGTTCTCGTGGCTCAGCACTGTGGAAGCACTGGCGCAATATTTTAACGCTACAGCGATGCACCACTGTCAGGGACACGGTCTCCCAGTAGAAATGTTACATCGGCTTCCAGGATGATGAAAGAGAAGAAACCCAGGTGTTGGATGCAGGAGGATTTCTCATTGTAGGTGTGTTGTTATTCATAGTGTGTCAATGTGCTGTGGTATCAAGATTGAAGCCCACCCCACCCCCCCCCCCGTTCGTTAGAACTCTCTGACACATAACCTATGCCTCCACTGCATCATACGCATCCAGCTCGAGGGGAAAAGAGGAGCCGGTCTTTGCTGACAAACGCCCTTAAAATGTCTCATACCTCCAAATGAAAGGTAGTTAGTCTGGACAACAGAAAACATTGCCAGTTCTCTTTACTGGGTAGGAAGGTTGTTTTTTAAACAGTTTGTTTTTTACAAAAACTCCCTCATGCTGTTGGATTGAGCATTGGATGGAGGGCAAATGAGCAGGCAGCACATGACAGGCCGAGCAAGGGGGAAAAAAGAGGACAGGAGGAGGAGGAGACAGAGAGGAGGGAAACAGACCCTGCAGCACAGTGAAAAACAGCTCACCTTGGCCAAGGTCATGCATTCCTCTCCATCCTGGGAGAAGTCACCGTGTGACGCAGGGCTGCACTCCGGTCTGAGGAGAATCCCTAACACACACTGCACTTAGAGAGACGAGGGACTGCATAATTCATACAGACCAGACAGATGAGAGAGAGAGAGAGAGAGAGAGAGACAGAGAGGGAGAAAGGCAGAGAGGGAAACAGGAGCTGAGAAAACAGGGACAGTGCAAACAGCCAAGAAGAAAATCTCTTTTCTCTTTTTCATACACATTGATATTTTCATCATTGTGTGTTTTCTTCCACAAAGGCAAAAAATATAAAGAAAGAAGTGAGTGTTATAATTGAGTGTAATTAGAGCAGTGCAAGGGCACTGAGCCTGGGCACAGACATAATTGTAGCACCCCCCACCCCACACACTCCCACGCACATCTCTCTCTCTCTCTCTCTCTCTCTCTCTCTCTTTCTCTCTCTTTCCCTCTCTGTCTTACCCTCTCTGTCACACACACACCCACAGATACAGAAGCCATTCCACCCACATGCACACACTCAGACACACACACACACACACACACACACACACATACACACACAGGAAGCAGACTGCAGTGGAGGTGGGTGCATAGGAGGGGGGAGTGGTTCCTGTGTACCAGCATCTTTTCATCCATCTTCCCAGCTGGCACCAACAGGAGGGAGATGGAGCTCCACAGCCTCCTGGATAAAGCACACCAACAGCCCAGGAAGCAATGGGGAAGCTTTGTGCTATGCAAAATAATACCACTGTACATCCTACTCAAACTGTGCTGTCTTTCACTGCACACAGCAAAATGTCAGTTTAGCCATAGCAGAGTTCATTGATCTATTTCATTTTAGTTGCTTATTTACTAAGGACTGTGCACAACTTACAGGTCAGCAGTACCAGAGCTGCTATTGAGCTAATTATACATCTGCTAATCATGGTACTAGGGCACATTACAACACACCAATGCACAGCGCGTCCAGCAGGAATCAAACGTACTTCATCACACTTGATTTAAGACTGGACAACATTTCATTGCATGTCTATGCTGACAATAGATTGATGGGCAAAACAGAGGACCTGTTGAGTGTGAATGATGAAAGGAAGTAGGGAAGACCAGTGCAGTGGATGGGCCATATTGATAGATTTTCCAGATGCTAAATGCAACCGCTGTGCTAGGAGAGACCTAATGGCATTTATTATTGATGGGATCCTTTCAAGGGCTTTCTGCAGCATCTCCATCCGCCAGCCAATCTGCATAATCAATGCCTCCCTCTTTCCTGCTGGGTGTCATTCCTGTAGACAGTCTCTCTCTTTGTCTCTCTCTCACACACAGACACACACACGCACACACACACATACACACACACACGATCACATGCACACACGTGTTTGCACACACACAAACGTACATAAACCTATGCACACACAAAGACGTTCACATACATACATACAGTACATGCATATATACATACAAACACCTATGTACACATGTATACCTTGCAAAAAAACACACACACAAATACCTGGGTGAATTTAATAAAGTTAACTGGATCCTTTTCCTTGTGATTCTTGTGCAGCCTCATGGTGAACACTAATGGAGTGGGACCGTACCCCACTCTGCCTCCTTCTACTGTGCAGCACATTCAGTGAGTCCCAAAGAGTCACAATCAAAAGAAAAGATCTAACCGACAAAGGGAAAAGGGTATGCAAAACTGGTCTGAGGTCACTGGCATGAAGGAATAGGCTTTAATGGAATAGTTAACAGACTCTGGACAGTGATGGCCACATGAGTTGCCTTTTAAGTTACCTTGATGGATTTCCACATTCTTTCCCTCTTTTTTATCTTGTCCTCAATAAATGTGACTTTTTTTGTGTTGAGAAGATAATCAACACACAGTGTGCCTTCCTGCGCTTTGCTCTGTTTTCAGAAGAGAGACAAGACATCCCTGTTCTATTTTTGTTCTGTGGTGAACCAAAAATAAAAAAAGGAAATTTCATTTTCGTTGTCCATCCGGTGTATGTCATGCTTTCTTTTTGTGAATTTGTGTTGAGTGATTTACAATAAGAAAAAAAGGGGTAGTGGAAGATTTTATTACATTTCCCAGTGTGGAAACTCACATCCCTCATCTCAGTCAGGGATAAACAAGGCTTGGGTCAACAGAAACAACAGAACTATAGTATGAACACAGGCATAGAGATCAAGTGCATGCAAAACAATGTTCATAAAGCTATGTGCTGTGTTTCAAAACACAACACATAGCCTGTTTGCTGAAGGCCATCACACCAACATAAATGGTTCTACTCTGCATGTTCTGAACACCTGAAGTCACAGAGTAACATCCCCACCTTCTGCGTCTGTGGTCTATGACTCTCTTACTCCCTCAAGTTTGAACAGGTGACGTGACGTGAACTCTGCGCCAGTGGATCCGCCTCAACCCCATGGGTGTGTCAGTGACTCACACCTGGAGAGAGATAAAGGCCCAGCCTGTTTACCTTCATGGGTGGGGCCACACCTGGTTTTACAGTCCATCTCTCTTGTGGTTTCTTAACAATAAGAAGGAAATGATACAGACAGATTCTTCCTGAAACACTGACTCTGAATCAGTTGAATCTTTTTGCACACAATTGAATTGGTTTGGGTAAGGGCTGGGCACACTGACCCTAAATCATTTGTTCTGGTACATGAATATAAAGAAACTATTGCATGATGATTCATAAGTGAGAGGAGTTTTGAAAATCCTGTCAAGTTAGGAGTCATACACAAGAGAAAAGTATGATTTTAGTTTGCATATACAGTTTGCTATACATCAATGATTCCTGGCCCCTGTGATAAATAGGAGTGAGAGATACACAGCTGAACCATCTCAGATGATCCCAAGAATTTATTCATGATACTGTATTACAGCTGCACAAGGAATGAGTAAGTACATTTCACATACATTTGGCATTATAGGGATTTTAAATATGACCTGGCTGCACTGTCTCTAAGCACCACTGCAACAAAACAGAAAACACGCCTACCAACCCACCAACTCACACCCACCCCATACCCCCACACCTACTCACCCCACCCACCAACCCACAACCACACACCCACCCCACACACACACACACACACACACACACACACACACACACACACACACACACACACACACACACACACACACACACACACACACACACACACACACACACACACACCTCTCTCTTGAAATTTTCAAGCAGACCTACATATCCATAGATGGAGGGAGACATTTGCTGTAACCAGACACTTACCCCCACTGATTTCAAATAATCATATGCTAAATTCTCTCTTCCATTCTGAGAGTGATAGTAGCATAAATACGAAGAGTTAACTTGCTGGATTTTAGCCCACAGGGACATTTCACAAGGGAACAAGTTGCAAAGAATAGAAATAGTCTTTTTAAGTTTCATTGCCATGTTTGCTGTTTTATAGCTGTACCTACATTACATAGGCTATAAGCCTTATAGTCACATGGAAACTGACCCACAAGACACGGAAGCCAGTAGCTTGCTCTTCCATCTTGATTGGTTCTTACAGAGGCCTACAGAAGAAGAACTCACTGCATGGGATTTTCCAAGCTATTTAGTGGTGCTATTTTTAAACTGCTGCACTTCTCTGGACAAAATGCTGCCTCTACCTTGCACGCACATAGAAAGAATTTTATATTCATGTGAACAGATGAGGTTCAGTGGTGAACCTGATTTTAAGTCAGATCCTTGCAAATCAGTTTGTGGGAGGAGATTTTCAGTTGAATAAATTGTCAGCTCATCATAGTTTAAATCAGGGTTCTGTTCTTCCCCTATTAGAGTCATTGATTACAATAAGCAATGCCTTTCTCTCATTCCTCTGATGACACGTCAGCCCACCCAAACCCAGTTCGAATCTATTATTGGAGGGGTAACTACCCCCTACCCTTTTTATTCTGGTTATGAAATTGCAAGTGAAAGTTCAAGAGAAAATTTCCAGTAGGGATAATGAGTAGCAATGTTGGGGTAACTTTTGGCAAAGTTCCCCTCTCAATTTATTTTTTGATGTCCCCTTTAATTGAATTAATCTTTTAATTCCAGCCCCTATGAGAGTCTGTCCAGTGTTGGCCTTGCCCAAGGGGGTGGTGGGGGTGGGGGGGTGGGGTGTGATTCCATGCCCAATTGCTCTCCAGAAAACCATGGTGGTCAGTCAGGCCCTCATAGTTCAAAGGCACAAAGCTGCACATCTAGTGCCCTTTCATGTCTCTTGTCTGTGCAAGCTCAGCTTGTGGACTTTATTGTGAATGGAAGTAGCAGTTTACATTATGTGCTTCAGAGGAGAGAACATGTGTGTCTGTGCTTTCCCAGACTGATACCAGAGGTTACGACAGTAGGTGCGGCTTTTGAATACCATTGGGCATCCCAAATTGAGAGAAACAGAGAAAAAAAACAAAAAATGAACCATAAAGACAAATAAAACATCATATTATTATTGCATGCAGGCATACCATTGCTGATTCTTACTTTAAAGTGGAAAACCAGGCTTGAAATGATATAAAATCAAAAAGCTGTTTAGATGGCAGGAAAATGAACATTTAGATGTCTGTCTCTGAAGTGTCATAAAATCCACCCTCTCACTTATTTTTCCAGTGTTATGTTTTTTCCAAGAATATATTTTGCCAACAGGAGATTAGTGTACAGTCACTCAAGTCGTTCAATATGTCATGAAGACTCGCTATATACAAGTCTTGATAAGTTAAAACAGACAGTGCGCATCCATCATGGCTACTTCATTACAATCCCACCTGTACATTGCCAACAGACATTGGTGAGGGTATGGGCTTGTCTTAGTAATGTTCCCAACAAAATTATGGGGAATTAACTGTTTTTTTTTCCCTTGAGCAATATATCCATGAAGGGAGGAGCTCCTGCATGTCCTCTCATAGACATCATCTATTCCAGAGGAAATATGACATCAGTGCTGCATTCATGCCTGCTCTGAGCTGTGGCTTCAGAACAGCAGGTCACCACCCAAAAAGTGAAGAGAGTCACCAAGAATCAAATGGAAAATGAAATCACATCAACATTGTTTTTTTTGTCACATTTGGTGATACATATGTATATATAGTTTAGTTAAATAAAAGTGATATTATAGTGTGAATATATTCTTGCTTAATTTGTTGTGAATGTTTTTACAGTTGATCCATTTCATAGTTTTTACAGTAAGTAACATTCCATTGGCACATCATGCACATTAGGTACTTATGATGAAGACTCAGAGCTTAGGGAGTTCCCTTTTCATCTGCATCAATGTTCAGCAAGAGAATGAATGACACCATGTCTCTCCAGGCCTTGTCTCCATATCACCTGTCTACCCCAGAATAATTCTTCTTTATGTTTTTAACAAGTACAAACTTACCAAAATTAGGCATAATGACAATTCAGAAGACAAAAAGGTTGCTGAACACATGTAAGGATGACATCATAACACTGTCATCACTGTATTGTATGCAATACTGTCACTGTATTGAACGCGGGGTCTGTGAGTGTTTGTGCATGGGGGTGGGGGGGTGACGTTTTACAGATGTATACTAGTCAAAGAGGAAGAAGTGGCTGTTTGGAGTGGGAAGCTACTCTTCCGATGTAAAATCAGAACAGGATGAAGAATTTTATACTGAGAAAAGACCTTGTCTACCTTAAAAAGGAAGAAACTTTTAGTCATACGTATAATCATTTATTAATTTAAAAACTGAAACAGTTTATCCATGTTTTTTCCTTTTGAAAACAGTTGAAACATCCAGTTATCTTTGAAGGGCCTGTAGTTTTTTCTGCAATGTCCTCTGTTGATTCAGGAGAGCACAGACAAACATCTGTTCTCCTCAAAATTCTTGTGCTGCAAGCCACTGTTTCCTCTTCCTTTACTCATTTCATTTAAATATTACATATTATTTGCTGTATTTGCTGCAGGCAGACCACGGGAGGTTCCGGTGTATGATGAGTCAAGGGCAAACTACTCAGCCAAAACCCTCCCAACACTAGGGCCAGTTATGTATCAACTTTAAGAGCTGCCAGCCACAGTCAAGACCCCCACATTCAGGATTTGATATAACATCATGGCACGTATCAAACACTGATACCCAGTGTTTTAACAGGATGGGAAACCTGGCTACTTCTGCAAAGAAGACTATATGGACATTTTACAACTTCAGTCCTTCTGTGCAGATAGATAAAAGTGGAAATACAGGATGCGGGATGAGGAAGTAGACTGCTGAAAAATCACTTCCCCTGTCTGTGGATTGGTGAGTCAACATGATGGCCGACAGCACAATCAAAGCAGGGCAGAGAAGAGAAGTTCATGGCAAATACTGATTTAGAAAAGGATGAAACATGGATGCATTTGATGTATACTCTTAATATTAAATGCTTTCTGGTATGAAAAACCTTAACACCTGAATTACAGCCTGCAGGAAATACTGCTAGATTAACTCTACACTGTGTACTACAATTAGTTTAACAAGACATTGTGAGTCAAAGAGTGCATCTCCCATTACTGGCAATGGCTTCAACAGTACTTTAAACAAAGGAAAGATTTAAATTATTTCATAATTGTCACACACAATGCGCGGCCTTGATCCCTAACTGAATTTGTGTCAAAAAGCTGTGTGTGTGTGTGTGTATGTGTGTGTTTGTACTTGTATATGCCCATTTCCCCCACATCAGTTCCTGTCTAAGTATCAGGGCAGCCAGCCGGCTTCTTAACTGACAGGAACTCAATGCGTACAGGAGTGGCACTTAAGAGCTGCTGACCATTTGAAATGAATAATTCAGCCAGCTCTTCATAGTAATCTCAGGTGTCACTCACTCTGCACGTCAGTCACTGGGTGTGTGTTGTGTAAGCATTTGTAGAAATTAGCTAACGTTTTTGTTGTCGGAACCTTGTAATTCTGGACGCATTAGCATAGATGTGCTCAGTATGCAAATTGGATTATCTCGGGGGGGTTTATATGTTTTCACAGATAAAATTACATTTTCTTTGATTGTGTTATTTTAATTTTTAACTGACTCCCCAAAAAATAATTTGGCAGAACCTCCACATTGTTTAATTTGTCTACAATTAAAAGAAAAATACAAGGTGCGAGAACTATATTTACCAATACCAGTATATATGATTCACATGATACTGGAAGGCTGTATGCTACATTACATTACATATTAAACATTGTAGAGAGAGAATAAAAAAACATCTTAAATGGATCTTAAGCCAAAAAGATCATAAGTACTGGCATGTGGTAAGAACATAAGAACACAAAAACACATAATACGATGAAAACAGGTCTTTAGGCCCATCTAGAATTGTTATTCACATTATGTAAGAAGGTAGTCACGTTTCTCAGCTTTGTTAAGAAGTTTTCTCACAGCATTTGCAGCTTCTGTGAGAATATCCATATATAAGCCACCACATTCCACAAGAGTGATAACATCAGTGTTGTCCACACCTAAATATATGTCCTTTAGCCCTTCTATGTAATTATCTGCTGTCTTATCTGTCTCTCTGTTTGATTGACAGGTTCTTGTTGTACCTTAGCTGATGTGTTGTGGGTGCAGGGGCAAACAGGAAACTAACGGGCTGCCATTCACCCCCTAGGATATGGCTCCATGACTGTGCAGTTCAGAGTGAGGTCTGTTCTGTGCCCTGATTAAAATAAGAGCGAAACAAGCACAAGCAATTATCTTTATCATTATTATCATCTTAGCAGTAGCTAGTATTTCCACAACGGGGCAGCAATCACAACTCCTGGAGGAGGGGGACAATAGCTCAGTGTGTATTTAGCAAAGTATTTTCACTGGCTTAAAAAGGCAAGCTCATATGGATTTTCCCCAAAAACATTTGAAAACATAAAAATATACAAACTTTTCTGACATAACAGTACTGACACTGGAGCATGTGATGTAACTAAGAGACACCTCAGATATTCTGAGAAAGAAAAAAAGAAATGAAGGAGAGAGAATGGTGAGAAAGAAAAAAGAAAGAAGAGGATGGCAAGTGACCTTCAATCAATGGAGCACAGACCTTGATTGCAAGAATGGTTGCCCAAAAATGGGAAAGTGCAAAATTTACTAAATTTTAGTGTACTTTTAAGATAGAGTGGATGAAGAGCCGTAGTTTTAAATCATGTTATTGCTGGGCCCTACTCCCATTCTCCATATTCAGAAATGAGAATACAGGTTCCATTTTTGATGACTAGCCATGATCTCTCTCGCTCTCTCTCTCTCTCTCTCTTCCTGCCTCTCTCTCCTTTACTGGCCTGGGGAGGCTTCTGGGTTCAGGCCAAGAGGGATGCATGCGGTATATAGGATGCACTCAGAGGACTAAATGAGATTATGGCAAAATAAATAAATTAATTTATAAATCATGGCTGTCTTCTCATTAACAACAGGGAATAAATGGAATTGAACACCAAACTGTTGTTGGAAGCCTCCCAGAACAAATTTGCAGATACAATATATAATAAAGCTAGTCTTATTTATGATGCACAAGATTGCCATTATAGAGGACAGCGATATAAAATATTTCCTTAGGGCAGGTTTAAGGCCTGCCAGTAGCTCTTTCTCTGTAGTGCATCTTAGGAGAAGACAGCATTTGAATAATGAATCATGCACACGTCTCCGACAATATGACCCTTTCCAATGAGGCCATTTTAGAGATGGCCAATTGAAAACCGTACAGAACATGCCAAGAAATGGATGTTGAAGATTCCATGCATACCATACCCCAAAGCTCCATACCCCAGACAGATACAGTAACTGCTGCAAAAAGGAGTCTTGTGACTGAGGAGTGGGGATGCTGATATTGCATGTTGTTCTTCTCCCATGATGAGATGTTGTCCCAGTTATAACCCTTCTCACAGGACTGGGAGAGCAACTGGACCTGCAGGTTTTCACTGCTATCCAGCAGTTAAAGCTTTTGTCTACACAGTTACCTGACCTTACCTGGTGTGGTGGCTTTGGTGATTTTAACACAAAATGCCCTGCACAGACCTGTAGATCTCCTGAGCAGGGAATATTTACCATTGGGCTTTCAGGTAATTAACCCCCCCCCCCCCTTGGAATTGAGGCACAGTTGGTGTCCCCAGGTGAGGATCCTTGTTGCAGTGTGTTGAAGGTATGTCAGCAAGGACCCTGTTTTCTTCTGATTATTGAGACTCTGGTGCCCCAACAGTCTCAATAAGCATGTTCAATCTGAGAACAACTGTTGCATCTAAGCGCAACATTAAAGAATTCCCCACAATCATGGAGGATTGTCATTATTTGGTAGATGTCACTGAACAATCATTAAAAACAACCTATGGATATTGTACAGATGCAGTTTCTCATTTGTCAATACTCTGCAGCACTGAAACACTGATGTTCAGTGCAATAAATTATAGTAATATAAAGGTGCACCTCAATGAAATCACAATTTGGGTTTCAAAGGCTGTGGAGGAATCTCAGGGAGGATGAGGAGGTGTTATAATGTAAACCCTGAGGAAAAACAGGCCTCTCTGCCAAATACAAAATAAGTGGGGGTTTCATTGTGGGACGAACCATGAGGAGTTCAGCCAAGCTGCCATCAATTTATACTGCAGTAAAAATTTGTAGTCTTTCTGCATAATCATAAACAAAAAAGACCAAGCCCCGAAGCAAATTAGCCACAACAGAAATGGAAGCAGTAGTGCAGCACTCAACTCTGTATGTTGTAGGAAAATCTGCTGCAGTCATTGCTTCAAACCCTGGCCAAAGGCTGCAATGGCAAGTCTTCAGATCATCGACAGGGCCCACTGTCCTCCCCCACTCACTGACTCTCATTTCATATTTTTTGTCCATTCTAATATCGACACTTTCAGTCCTGCATCTGAGTCTTTCATCTGGTCTTTGTGGGAGGCATAATTCCTCTGCCTACACAAGCGCTGTCCTTAACTCCTGCTGAAAGCCTCCCTGCAGATATACTCTAGATCCCATGTAACTGCCCCTCCACACACACACACACACACACACACACACACACACACACACACACACACACACACACACACACACACACACACACACACACACACACACACACACACACACACACTGTGCTGTGTGTCCTCCAGAGACCACACAGGCTCCTCTCCCACCAGTTCCATAAGAACACCTGGAAATGAGCACGCCTGTGAGATTCAAGCAGAATGCTTTTCCATGCTGCCTCACAATATGTGCCTTCTACCAGACCATATCTTAATATGTTAATGGAATTCAAACAAATAGCCTTAAAATGAAAACAAATACAGAGGCAAACAAAGCTCCTGCTCATGAGATTAGTTCACTTTTATCTGTGCAACAATGAAAAGTAATTGTCAGCCATAATATTCAATTGTGATTTCACAGAACACAAAATATTCATGAATTTTAGAAAGGAATGAAAATAGTGAATTCTTGTACTGACTGAACTTAATCCCAGGATCACCTATTTTGAAGTTCAAAAACAAAAAAGGTGAAAACTATTACCTTCAGGGTTTTAGGACATACTGCTTTCTCTGTACTTGGTTGGTGGTTGCTGCAGGAAAGAGACACACCCATTCTGATAGACTGACAAGCACAAAGGTCTGGCACTAAATTCTTTAAGAAATGACATTGGAAGGATTAGCCTTGCACTTTTGGAGCTGCTGCTTGAAGAAGAGCTTGAAAGTTTCTCTGACAGTACAACTGAAAGTGTCCACTTCCAATGGAGGAAATTTCAGACTGGCTACATTAGATGTAAAGTAAGAGTTATCTCCAAGATGATGAGTATCTCTAGGTCTTTTCCTGCTATCTTTGACCACAGATGTGCCACACATCACATGCGTTCAATGCTGGTCCACTGAAAGAAGCATCTTTTCTATAAATATGTGGCAAATTTCTTAAATATATCTATTTACATTGCATTAATACATTCTTTAGTCTGTGTAGAATCCAGTGATGGAGTGAATATGATGTACTGAAAGACTAGAAGCTTCTCTGCAACATACCTCCAACCACCCAATTGCCATATACCCAACCGCTGCTCATCCTAAATCTCAGCTCCTCTCATCACAGACAGAATTTACTTCCTGTCATTTCACCACCACTCTTCTCATTATCCCTTTCCCCTCATATCATGATTAGTCTGCGAGCAGCTAATCAGCACAGACTCAGCTTTGTGCACCTCTTTCACAGATTGCTTGGTGACTCAATGTCCCTGTCTCCTTCCTCCCTCCACAGTCTCAGCCCATGTGAAACAGCACCTCTCCTTCTATGCCAGTGATTTCCCCTGATGTTTTCTTAGACTTCAAAACCAAGACACTGTGAGCTGTGACATAGTCAGATAAAGAAGTCATATTTCAAAATCATTGAGGTGCATGATGTCTTTTTTGTAACAGGGCTTTTCTAATTTCACCAGGTGGAGGGAAAATGTTTGAATACAATTGCCATGATTGTTCCTTATCCTACATCTAACTAGGAATTAACTCCTCACTTTTTCACACCAGCTAATCACGACCTACAAGTCACCACCCGAGTAAAAAAAGCAGAAACATACTTGTATGGTGATTGTGACATGCTGACAGTAGGAGAAAGTCGTGATTTCACTGCATGTCTTGCTTGCCTCACACATACTATGCAAGCATGACATCTTACTGCAGTAAGCCTGACTAAAACCTCTTGTCTCAATCCACCCTTATTAAATAATCGTCCTGTCTTCTGTGTCTCCGCCATAAAGCATTAAGAACGTTCAAGATAACACGATTTGTTTAATGAATTAAACTGATTACGCATTACTCACACAAACCAACCAAGTCACAATATGTACGAAAGCCAGAGGGCGATTTGAGGAGCCAAATTCTTTTGGTGCAGTGAAGCAGTCCAGGCTGCTGTAACTAATCATTAGGGATGGGCCTTAAAATACAGTCACAATGAAGAGATTGCATTGTTTGGATTTGTGCCTCCACCCTGCAAGACAAATTAAGAAACCACTGTGCAGCTCCTATTGGACCAGAATAAATATGAAGAATGGTATTAAACAGCTGTCACACAAACCAAGGGTCACAGGTTCCGAATAAACTCGCAAGGTTCACATCAGGTAACATGATCAATTCATGTCATACATTCCAAAAATTATAACATAAAAATAAAATATATATTATATTGTTCTTATCACAACAAGCACAAAGTCTTGAAAATTCAACAATTCTTATGCTTTAATGTAATAAAATATTTTTAAGTGTGCTGCATACATAAAGCATTGTTTATGCTGTGGACCTTACATTTGGCTATATGTTAAAATATACTTTGTCCATAATGGAACTGTGGGAGATTTCTGTTTGAACTTACCAGACTAGAGAGAAGACTTTTTGATATAATACATCGTTTTCATGTTTCAGGATGGCATAGGGGCTCTGTGACAGCATAGTCAGCAGAGAGTGACAGATATCGACATAAAAGGGACAGTTAGAGGTTATGAGGGTTATCCTGTGAGTGAAGTGTGCACTGCCCTTTCAACAACAAGCATGATCACTCACATTACTCTTGAGATCCCTCCCTCTCTTGTCACTTTTAAAAGGAACATTTCATTGACTTTAATTTTCATAAAATAAATGCACAGGTGGTTCGGTTGTAGCATATGATTATTTTATTTTTTATTAGACATTGTATTCCATCCATCAAAAGCTGTTAAATATGTGAGAGGTCACAGCAGAAGTCATCACAATTGCCTCAAATGAACCCTAGATTTCAGATCCATTTCTTTTATTGACCCAAGTTTTATTTTCTGTTCCATTAATGTCTAATGTAATGTGTTACTGTGTTACCTCTGTTCAAACTGTGCCTCCCTCTGAGAGTATCTACAGGGATTTTCAGGAATGGTTCTATCAATCAGTGTGATTAAACTGAAATCCGATTAAATACAAATGCATTTTTCAAACAGTTAATTTTGGTCAGTTAATTTCATGATCACAAACATTCCACTGTGTGTGAAGAGAGAAGCAAACACTGGCTTCTACGAGTGAGTCAAAGTTAAGGACAATTTTTAATAGGCTCCAGTAAAAACTCAAATGCCTCTTTTGGGAATGGCAGAGGGCAATTTATTTATTTTTTTTTTTACATTATTTTATTTCTTCATTTGCATTGCATTTGATTTTTAAAAGATATATGGCTGTTCTGTTATTACAAGAGATGAGAAGATAGCATGCTTTCCTGGGTTCCCCTTCTCTCTGTGTGAGCACATCCAGGGACTTAAACTGGCCTGCCTTCCCCCCCTCCCCTCTTCTCACACCGCCTCTCTTCCGGCCTCACACACTCTCCCTCCTCTACATCCCTGCCTCACACACTGCAGGGCAGAGATGGTGGGTGTGCGGGAGTCGGTGTGGGGCTCTGAATGAGCAGTAAGCTCTGTTGCCAGGCAGGTTTCAGGAGACGAGACAACACCCCAAGGCCTTTTTTTCCCTCATCTTTTTCTTTTTTTATATCCTGGGTGAGTGCGTTACATAATCTCCCACTCACCCGCCAGTTCAGAAACTGTTACACAGTGTGCCTGTATAATCTAGTTCACAGGCAGGGATGGGATGAGAAGGAATATTTTTTTTCAGTGTGGGGTGGAAGAGGGGGAATGGGGTGTGGTATCACAGAGGGGAGGGGGAAGACTATACAGTCTTACAAGGAGAGGGCTGCTCCCTCTTTACCTCTCAGCACTCCTCAGACAAAGCAGTGTTTGTGTCCCTCATGGAGGCCGGTCCCACACCCCCACACTGACACCGCTCTGCAAGAGGCAATGCTGTTATCTGCGGCTGGGTCATGGAGTTATCTCCCCCCGAAAAAGGCCTCCTGGACTCTGACCACAAGTGTCCTCACCAGACTTTCCCATCGTGCCTCCATTAGCACGCTCATAGTGAACTTCACCTCTCGGAAACAAACCTGCCGCTGATCCTGTGGGTTTGCTGGGATTTCCAGAGGTCACTAACCAACAGAGCTCACAAAACAAGTTCCCAGTGTTTCCCCCCCTGAAATGAGTCAGGCATTTACCTGATTATAAGGCAAGTGTAGCTTTTGGTTGAGCTGTGGAGGAATTGTGTGGCTGACTGCCCGACTTACTGGCAACTCAACCCTGAGTGCGAGAAAATACAATAGGAAGCTTTGATACAAACTTTAAAGACAAAGTCAGACACAAAGGCTGAATGGAGAGGATCATCAACAGCAAATATTGTCAGACAGAGGCCTAGGTGCCTGCTGTCTCTATATAAAAAAGAAATGTTAATGAAGAAGAACAGCAGAAAGGAAAATAACCAAGACAATACTCAAACAGTGGGAAAAACCGTTTATGTCATTCCCACCCCCCCAAACCAACGTGGTTTCAAATAACAAGATTGCAGGTGAACATTCCAAAGTTGTAACCGATCCACAGCTAACCTGCTGCATAGAGTCACCCCAAGATGGATGGCCCATTGTTCCCTCAACAACAGAGTTTGTCTACAGAGCCTGAAAAATGCGCAGATACTGGCATTTTCGTTTCAGTGGTGCTGTCAATGCTGAGCCAAAAATGAGGGGGGAAAATGACCCACCCCAGGTAATGCTGAAGGGCTTTTTCCCTTCAACTACTCTCACATAATGGTGAGCCGCTTGTCACCGTGGCACTCCTATTTTTCTGATTCTTTCTTTTTCTCATGACCTCCTTCCATGAAATAACTTATGCGCTTTTGCAATTGTTCTGTGATTACATTCCTTTTAGTCAGGTGAGTGGAACGTTCCCATCACCTGTCAATGAGGACTGAGGGGCAACTGCTTGAACAGTGAAAAAACACTGGGGACCGAAGTGGGTACGATTTCAAAGAATGTATTCGTTTCATGGTTTTCTGTTGAGATTGTGCTGAAACAATGACCTAAATGAGTAAATAAGAAAAGTAGAGTAAGCTTTGGAGCAGATTTGCACGTAGGTGAAATGACATCTTGATAAGGGTTGAGAAAGAACAGGGAGCTCTGCTGTTTTGACTATGTGACATTGGCAGTCACAATCTTCTGTTCCTGAACTTATTTTTGTCAGGGACAGAACAAAGTAGAGTGCACTTTATCCCTCTGAACCATCAGCGAGGGGTAGATCTTCCCTACAAGATAATCAGACTGTATTTTGCTTTTGGGAAAGCAGTCCAGAAAATTATAACTGGTGCAGAGTAGCTGCAATTACTGGTGTACATGCAATAAGTGATTTAATGAGTCAGACCACAGCACCACACCAGCACCAGAATATTCACAGAGAAAAGCAAAGCCATCAACTGCATAATTTATTCCTGGCAAGGGAATATAAAAATTACTGGCAAAGACAAACAAAAATATCTGTCACCCTTGACAAATGGCTTGTGATTTCCTGGAGCCGGTCTTGCTCTTTGATTACCTTTGTAAGATATTTATTAAGAATTGATCCTTAGCTGTGATACCTGCTGTGTCTCTCAGAGACTGGGTTCAATATACAGCTAAAGGGAACTGAACAGAGTGGCAGAATATTGGAGCCTACACCAAGAAAGTAGTGAACAAACTATTTCCTTTTAACCATGTTCAGTATTTTAGGGCTTTTTGGTGAAGTCTCAAAAAAGTCTTTCAAATACAGTCAACTTTTGGAAATGTTACAGGACAACTTCAAACAAACCCTGTAATGCTCAAAAACTGTGCCAATCACTCCTAAAGCTTCTCACACCCCTTAAACACACAAACAGACACACACTTTTTGCCAATTGAGAGTTGCTGCAAGGCAGTTCCCCTTCTGTCCTCTTCCTGCTTCCTGTTGTCACTGTGACACTATTCCTGCTGAACATACATGACCCTTTCCCTCTCTCTCACTGTGTGACTCTTTCTTGTAATGGGAGAATGTTGACAACCAAATCCAGAAGTTGCCATCCACAAATACTATTTTTGAGCCACAAGGTAGTGTATATCTATTTATTTCTGCTTCCCTCCAATGCATGCACAGTCATAATGAGAAAGGGAAAAGTGCATGCATGCTATCAGCCAGTAAAAATGGAGATGGACTGCTGTTATGTTTCAGCAATTGGCACTGTTGTTTTAATCAACAAAGCCAGCAGCAGGAAGGTCTATGTTTATGTCTTCATTTTACAGCCAGATATATACTGTGCTGCAGCCAAAAATCTCTGCAACTCCTCACCTTACAGTCCATTTGAACTGAGATAAAAAATATAGATATACTCCACACATGCATGTATATTGAAACAACCACACTCACATAAATGCACACATATAGATACACATACACAAATATATACATGTAGACATTCATACATGCACAGACATACAAATACGTACACACACACACACACACACACACACTCCTTAGGATAGTGCTCAGATAGGCATATCTTGAATGAGCTGAGTTCACAGCTTTTGGCAAATTGACAATGTCCACTATGGCCTCCTTCCAGTCCTCCTGTCATGGGCAAACTCAACTTGCAGTGCAGAGCAAAAATCATCAGCAGAGCTTCAGATTTTGTCGTCAAAACCATACATGAGGTAGTGCTACATCTTTTGTTGATGTGAACACCCCGCAAACAGCTGTGTGGTGCAGAAACAATGCAAAACATCTACATCTACAGGCTTGCTGTTCTCTCGGCTCACATGAGGCAGCTGTGTCACAAACAAGCCAAAGCTTTTGCCTAATCAACAACATTGATCCTGTTCAGAGTGGGTGCACAGCTGGTGATGACACATTACATGCTCACTTGTGGTGTGCTGGGATGTATCCAGTGTCAATAAGGGCACATGGGGGGCCTGAGAGAATGGTTTGGGATCCACAAACAGTGTGCTCTAGCGGGTCACCTTCATCTTATAACCTGTACTTTTGGAAATGCTACAGAGGTTAGAATCTGTTTCCACCCACTGACAGATGTCAACACACATCCCTAATTTTACTTTACATCACAGGTGAGTGTGTGTGTGTGTGTATGTGTGTGTGTGTGTGTGTGTGTGTGTGTGTGTGTGTGTGTGTGTGTGTGTGTGTGTGTGTGTGTGTGTGTGTGTGTGTGTGTGTGTGTGTGTGAGTGTGCATGCATGATGGGGGTCTCCCTGAGTCCTGCTCTGTTAAGTGGAGCTGTTGCAAGGGGTGGGACCTTACGAGGGTAGAGTCGTGACTTGCCTTGGGGGAGGAGGAAAGGGGAGGGTGAGAGGTTATTATGATACACTGCAGGGGACTGTTGGCAGTTCTCTCATGATGCTGTGTCGCACTAGGGGTTCTGTTCAAATCTATGCCCAAATCAATTATATTGATAGATTCATTGTTTAGAGTTATATGCATAGATGTTATGTGCATATTTAACTTCATTAACAAATTTACATTATGTTACTAATATGTGGTACACAGTTGGACAAATGTATCATTTTATGGCATTATGATTCTGAAGTGCACATTCAAAACTAAAAGGTAAAGTAAAAACACTAAATAGACAAAGGATTCTGAAATTTTTTTTTTTCTTGAAGCAGTTCTCTGATGAAAGAAAGTATCACAGACAATAGTTCTAAAGCCAGACTGTAGACTGGACACCAGGATTCCCTGAAAAGCAGCAACCCCCCACCCCACATCAATGTTACATTTGCAAGAATTTTGAATCTGGAGCATGACCTGAAAATAGACCCTCTCAATAACATCAGTGTCCCAGCAATGCACTTCACTCATGAGAAGAATATGGAAACAATATGTCACAGACAATCTCTTGTGACATCCTCAGACCATTTATGCTCAGTGAATAATCCAATATCTAGACTGACAGCATAGCTGAAATACTGTAGGTATTTTAGCACTTCCAACCACAGCTAATGATCATCTCATAGCCATAACCTGGAAGTCTCATAATGCTGTAAATCTGTTCAGATGACTCACGTGAGGCTGATGTTCTCACAGTCTTAACTGAGTTTGCAATGAGGTTCAGGGAGCCAGCCTGTTTAAGGTGCAATGCTGCAGTCCAGAATGTGTCACTTTGCATGATTCAAGATCCTTGAAAGACCAAGAGAGCTATAAATTCTACATTATAACCCACAATATGGCAAGTGAACTGCATTAAGGTAACAATGTGGCATTAAATCCAGTCAAGTAAAAAAAAGGTGAGCTGGTTATAGGTGAGCCTTGTTTATATTAGAATGTTTTGAGTTTGAGGATTATTGTCCAAAAATATGTTCTGTCTCTGCCCCTTCTGTTTTTAGTTCATCATCTGCTAGCAAAATTATAAACTGTTGGGATTACAAACACCAATTTACACAAATTTACCAATTTACAAAGGCTCTTTGCTGTAGGAAGCACTGACATTGTTCCCGGTGAATTAAGTTGATGCATTTTCTTTAATTTTTTTTTCTTTGACTTCCAGTTCTGAATAGTCTACATTTAAATCACGCTGGGTGAATGTGTAAAAAAAAAAAAAAAAAAAGTACTCAATCACATACAAATTAAGGATGTCAACAGGTTCAGGTTGTTCACCCCTAAGGTGCTCAAGAGAATGTTCTCAACACCTATGATTCTCCAAAAATTCTTCCGCTTTTGGATGGGTCAGTCAGTGACAGATTTTTGCAATAGCAGTCAATGTGTTTCTACCTCTTACAAATGGTCCCTTTTCAAAGAAAACTGGGACTGTTTGGAGACGAGAAAAGTTGTGGTGGATTGACAGTGATTTTGTCTTTGGACTACTCCAAGAGCCCTTCATTACCCCTGGATCAGTTCATACTACTAACAAGGAATTAGGACAAGCAGTCACTGTTGCATTTACACAAGAACTGCAAACATTTAGTGATGTTTTCCTAGCTTTATTAACTGAAAAAAGGTGCCCTTGTTCACTTTTGAAATTGACAAACAAGTCGTTGTGCATAATTGTGCAGATAACAAACTGGCATGATTTTATAGCTATTCGATAATATTAATATAATTCCACACAAGGAATTAATATGCTTAATACAAGAAGGCCGAACAATGTCATTCGGGTGTTAGGTTGGTTTGAGGGAAGCAACCATATTCAAGTACATGTCAGCCTGCTTCACACAAATTCAATCTCTCCGTGCCACGCCCGCCCCAGGCCCCGCTGATGCTGTCGATGTGTGGGAAGAGAAAGGGGGGCCAAGATAACCATGGCAATGGTGACGTATTCCCCCTTGCTCTAATTGGAGGAAACCCCGTGGCCTCAGCCGCAGCCTACAGGCCTGTCGATCATGTACCTTAAAGCCCGCCTTCTTCCCCCGCGCTTAACTCCCACTGGTCCATAATTTGAATGAGAACAGTTGACCGGTGGAAAAAAACAGGGTTTCATTGGGGTTCACCTAAGTCTAGCAACGCCCTTTTCCTCAGGTTCGGTTGAGTAGGATGTAAATTTTTTCCTCTTCAACCTCAAAGCGGATCAATTTGGAGGAGCTGTACAGAGCGCCAGAAGGTTGGGAAGTCTTTTTGTTGAGATGGCTTTTGATTTTCTAAATTCACATGTTAAATTTAATGAAATCCCATACATATCGTCGTTAACAGCTTTGAGAAAAAATGATCTAATCGACCAACTTGCTACTTACTTGCTAACGCGAGCTACGAAAAGCGATGCATAGGGACTCAGTTTTGCCGCATCCATTTTGACATATAGCTAGATAGTTAGCTACCGTGTTCGGTAGCTCTTTTAGCCAGCTAAATATTTGATTTTGAGGATGGCTATCGTTAGCTCACGTTCTGAATGAGAGAAAACCATTGTAATTTGACTATGAACGTTAAAATAGTTTGATGGATATGATGATTTACTGAATGAGATAAGGCGTCATTGTCTGGTTTTTCAGCCATTTGACAATGGTCTAACGTTAACAATAACGTCAGCTATCTACCTTGGAAGCTAGCATTGTCTATCTAGTCATCTAACGTTAGCCCTAGATTGTCATAATATGCATTGAAATGTGGTAAGGGTAACTAGCTGGAAAACGTAAGCTGGCTAACATAGTCGCTCATGCTCTCAGTGATTTCCTCCTTGTGCATGGGTCATGGTGGAGAGTTTGCTAACCGTCTAGCTATCGATAGCTAGTGATACATTGGTTAGGTATTTGGTCGCTTGCACGGAGCCGTTGAGTAACTACTATAACTAGCTAGCTGTTACCAAACAGCCGTAATTAATCCAGCAGGATTATCTTGAAAACTAGTGATAACTGGTACACTGCAATCCTTGTCTTAGTAAAAGTATCTAACTAGCAAGTCATCTTAATATAAACTCGGTATTTGCTTACCTACCCCGACGCAGCTAGCTAGAATCTGTTACGTGCTAGTGAAGTGGCTTGGCATTTAATCGTGATTTTCATTGCTGTTAACGTTAGCGAATGTGATCTTACGTGGTAGTTTCCATCTCCCTAGTAACGTTATTGTGTCTTTTTTTTTTTTTTTTTTAACTTTGCTTGAGCTATTGGCAGGGAAATTGGCTTCAATAGTCGGTTACGTTAGTTTGTGAACGTTAGCATGATTCTATCAGATAACTGTGCTAACAGTATTAGCTAGATACAGTATTAGTAAGAGTAATTTGGGTTGCAAGGCTGATATCTTGGTAATTGTGAGTCAATAGCTGAATTACCCAAGATATTAAATAACGCAAGCTCTCGAAATAATGTTTTATAACAGACTGGCCAGAATTGCCGAGGGTTGGCGAGCTAACACGCTAGCTTTACGTCAGCAAGCAATGCAACAATATCAATTTGACTATTGTTGATGCAATCAGGGAGTTGGACCTTTTGATATTACTTTCTTTAATGTAAGTAGGTAGCCAACCACTTGGTCGGCGTTTGCTTGCTGATCCAGGTGTTTATGCGTTTCGTTAGGGTTAATTAAGCTTCACGGTATTATGAACATCATAGCTAACATCGCCATTTTTTTGTTTCTATAGGTCTTGGAAAGGATTCCATACCATCTTCACTCCACTACTTTTGCGAGCTAGCTTGTTTCGTCTGCTTGCTATTCCCTCCCCACAAATTCTTTTCCCCGTTCCCTTCTGGACTCGTAAAATTACTCTAGTAAAGAAGTAAGCTCACGATTTTGAATTCTGTTAAAATGGATACGACGGATCTCATTCAGAAGGCCAAGCTGGCAGAACAGGCCGAACGTTACGACGACATGGCCACTTCAATGAAGGCGGTAACGGAGCAGGGAACTGAGCTATCGAACGAAGAGCGGAACCTGCTGTCAGTCGCCTATAAGAACGTGGTCGGAGCCCGGAGGTCCGCCTGGAGAGTGATCTCCAGCATCGAGCAGAAGACCGAGGGCAGTGACAAGAAGCTTCAAATGGTCAAGGAGTACCGGGAGAAGGTGGAGTCTGAGTTGCGAGAAATCTGCAACGATGTACTGGTACGTTCTACACTTTTATGGTCGGGAATACGTTAACTATAGGTTAAGGTATGCGTTAACTATTCTTGAGGGATTGCAGAAACAGGTCACATGTCATTGATAACTACTGATTCGTTTTTGTCTCTTGGAAAGAGAAGATACAGAATGATGCGTTTCACTCATTTGTTTGGCCCTGGGGGTTACCCGTTTTTTTAAAGTACCGTTTTTTTAAAAAGGTCATCATTCGTAGTAACATGAGCCTATCAGTTGGTGCAAACCGTCATCCATCATGGTTTCCCCGTAATTACATAGCAAGTTGAAATAACAAATGCCTAAAACGGTTTACCAGAATTTGTAAAGGCAGTATAAGCAAAAATTGATATAAGATTGAGATTATATTTCCTGTTGTCCTCAGTATTGGTGAGGGATGTCTACCAGGCTGTAAATTCTTGTCTAGTTGTTGTAGTAGTAGTAGAACAACATTAGCCCCTTGGTTATCTGAAATGTGGCTGCAACTGGATTGCTCCGTTTGTGGACTTTGACATTGCAGTTCTGTTTGGCTGATGCTTATCAGTAGCCTTGCAGAAACCCTGCATCATTGATTCTCACAGCAGTGCTGCAGAGGTGGACCCTGTCGGGATCAGTGGGTGTTGCAACAGTAATACAGTATGCACATGTATTTTATTCCTCAGGAAGTTGCATATGTGATATGAGCCAGGGTTTAGTGTAGACATTCATTTTTGTAAAGCCAGTGTGTGCTCAGGAAAGGAGCAAGGAAGCTAAATAAATGACACAGTTGCACAACAAGCCTGCAGTATTGAACCCAATAATGATTTGTCATTAAATGCTAAACCAGACACTTCTACATTCTAGAAGGCACTCTAGTAGATGCAAAGGTAAAATTGTAAATTTCTCATTTTTAAGATAGTACCGCATACAAGTTGAATTTTGAAAACCCTAAGCAATGCACCTGCACCCTTCAAGTAGTACGTTTTATTTTTTTAAATAAAAGCTTTCTTTTCACCAAACATCAGTGTTATTTATTGCAAGTTGCAACAAGCAGGATAACTTTGGATAAGCTGAGGTGCAAGCAGTTGACTTGTGATGCTGGAACTTGAATTGCTGATCATATTTGATGATTTGTGAGATTAAATTAGGCTAAATTAAGCCTAGCCCTCAGGATTTGCAGGCATTTTGCAGAAAGTAGAATTACCACACCAATTTCTGAGCACATGGATAAAATTTACATACCATTAAATTAATGTCTCATATTAAAGGAGTGGGCCTAACTTTGTCCACAAAACTCGCTAACATTTTACTGTGGCAAGGAAACAGAGGTCAAAGGGTGCCTGGTATGTTTCCTGTAAGATGATCTAATTTTAGTACTCCCACCCCTCCCCCCAAAGCCCAATGAATGAAACATTGTGCTCTCATCTACAATTTCTATATTGGGAATGGTAACAGGAACAATGGCTGAATCACATGACCGAGCAATGGCTTCACTGCAGGGCCAGATTAGCTAAGGTGTGTTTTAGTGGGAGGGGCAGCTGCAGATCTCAGTCTCTAGATCTGTCTCCCAGGTGCCCCTAGTGTTTGCTTGTTTATCTTAACTTTGCTCTAAAGGAGGAAGTGTTTGGCCTTTAAATTATTAGCATGTGTTGTGTCAGTGATTAGGCTGGTAGTTTATATTGACAGTCTGTGCAATTGCAATGTGGGGTTTAAAAATTGAATTGCTGACTGAAATATTTTCAGCTCTCCACATTGCTGGGGAGGCCTTAAGGAGTCCGGTCTCCACTGGATAAAACTTACACCATGATGCAAGAGTCTGTCCTATCCAGGGCATGTATTCATAAAGCATCTCCCAGAAAGAGTGGTGATCTAATGTCAGTATTTGTGTTTGCTCACTGTGGATTGGCTTATGATTATATGTGGGAAACCTGGTCCTAGATCAGCACCTGTGATTTGAAACACTGGACATAGGTCCTGGTCTTCATGTACAGTGCTGGTGGTGGATTATAGGGGATGTTTGTGTGAGGCTCAGCTGTATTGTGTGTGAGATAATCTCTCTGAACTCTGGGACCTCCTTGACATGAGGAAGCTTGGTAGGTGGGTGGTGGAGATTTGGGGGGAGGGGCACATTTTATATCCAGGCTGCAGATTCACGCATCCATTAGCACACATGGAGGAAGACTAATCATCCTGGAAAAACCACTGTAAACCCATTTTGCAGGGCTGCAGGACCTGTTCACCCTTGTTTTTAGTGTTTTAAGTGTAGGGTGTTGGGTACCTGCACAAGCTGCTGTGTACAGGGATGTGATTGTTGTAGTGGGACCATTGGGTTCAGAAATGAGACTTTAACAAAACATGAACAGTCAGATGCATATAGGAACACTGTAATAGGCTGACCTCGGCACGCTGTCTCTCCTATTTTACTGAAGGAGGTTTTGTGCTCAATCCCTTAACTTCCTGATATAATTAATAAAAAATTCATTTGCATCATCTATTTCTGTCACAATATATTCACAAAGGGACAGCAGTTAAGCATTGGTGGGGGCTGGGGGGCAGCGTGGTGATCAGCGCTGGCTTTCTGCGTGCTGTAATAAGCCGTCTCTGAGGCTGTGCATGTGTCGGCATGAGTACAGAGTGCAGGGTGGGACTCTGTCTCTGCTGTAACATGCCTTTATGGTCCTGCCCTGGCCCCACTGCTCCACTTCCTGCTCCCAGCTTAAGGTGTGGCTGACAGGGTGTTGAATCAGGATGTTGATTCAGGAACATTACCGCATTATCCGTTTGATCAGGTGACAGCCTTTTCTGTGACAGCTGGGATGACTTGGATTTCAAACATTGTTTCGATTCACCGTTACTGAGGCTGCTTGAGTCCTTGGGCTCCACTCTGATGCTGGTCACAAGTGCTGTCCCCAAAGCACTTCTCCACAGCATGCTTCATCTCCCTCCCCAGGCTACAAAGTATGCCTGTTTGCCTGTCCCCAGGGCTGAGTGATGTATGCAGGAGGCCTTTCCATCAAGGGCCCTGGATTTGCAAGAGGGCAGGGCCTGCTGACTCATCCCTACTGTTGAAATGTTTCTCTAAAACAGGCGCAAATGGTTTGAGTCTTCAAAAAAAAAAAAAAAAAAAAAAAAAAGTCCTTCCATCTTTTTAGTTTGATACTTGAATCAAATGCTTACATCATCAGCTGTGTTCTGTCAATGTTTCATGGTTCTGTGACTAATAACTTATTCAAACACGATGTGACTAACAGGAGTAATAATCAAAATGTTTTTCTCACTTCCTGAAACTGGCTTACTGGAGGGTTGTTAGGATGCCAACAGATGGGTTGCTAGAGATTTCACAGGAGTTGTATTTGATTGTGATTTGTTATCTCAACAGAAGGGGCTCAGTGAAGAGTTGATAGAGGCCAAAAGCCAAATGCAGTGGTGTGCAGGCATGTTGGCATCCCTTTTCCTCAGTTTATCATCTGCTAACTTTGACTGCTGGGGGTAAAAGAATGGCTTGTAATGAGATGTTTCCTTGCCTACAGACCATGCTTCAGTGACAACATGGAGCAGCCTGTAAGCAAGAGCAAGCTCTCCATTTGAAAATGGACACATCTTTGAAATTCTTCCTGTAGCTTGACTTAAAAATAGTTTACAATTCTAAAATGGTATGCAAAATCACATCAGCAGAGGTCATCCACTGCTTGAAGTGTAACTGAAGGTTTGGGGTGAGTGCATCAGAAAGGGAAGTGAGGAGAGACACCGCCTGGTTTCTGGGCGATTGACTGAAACCCCACAGCGTTTCAGTGCAAGTAGCGCTCAGGCACACCACAAGGCTTTTGCACTGACCAAAAAAAGAGGCTTAAGTCACCACTTGCATGTGTTTTGCGTAATATCGAAAGGTTACTAATCTGGGTGAGGAAGGGGAGATTGGAGTCTCGTATCTGCAGATCAGGGCTTTGAGGAAGTAGTCTTTCATTCTTTTGCAGTCTTCAGGGATGCATAACCTTCATGGTTATGAGATTTTTTTCTCCATATTTAATTTTTTTAATCTTGTAGTGTTCTGTGCATATTCAGTTATATTAGATGACTTTAAGGCATCATAATATGCAGCATTACTATTCCAGGTTATTCTCCTAACATTTATCTTAAATTTGGCCTGTTAGCAGTTGTTGTCTGGTATTTAATTGCCATTTGATGAAATGTGTTTTTGAGTATGTCCTGAATTGGATATGTCACATGACCTAGACTCCCCCGCCCTTATTATTTAGCTGCTAATCAAGGTGAGGAATATGGGCTGTGTCCTGAAAGACATGTGAATGTAAATGTGGATACATGCTGCCATCCAGCACTGGGGCAAGCGGGCCTGAGGAGGAGGGGTGCAGTTCACACCTAAAGTCCTGGTTGAGCAATAATAGGAAAGTGTATACTGAGAGGAAACCTCAGGTGAAGTCATTTCAAAGAGTATCCGTCTCATGTCTCTGCTCTGCTGAAAGAATTTGCGGCAGAGGAGGAGTCTGTTCTCAGGTGGCGTGGCCCCCATTTGTGCTGTTCCATATTGCACATCCTCTGTCGGAGATTTCAGATTTGGCCACCTTGCGCGAGCGTGTGGGGGTGTGCGTGCATGACTAAGTAGTGAGTGAAATAGAGCTGAGCCGAGGTGACCCATTAAATCAATCGGAGTGTCCATGTTTTGTGGTCTCGCTCAAGCAAGGCCCTGTCACACACCCATGGCTTAGAGTCCCCCAGATTTAATGCGTAGTCATACAAAGGTATACTGTGTACTCTGAGTGGACTGTTATACTATATGAAATGGCAAAGACTTCTTTCTATCAAGCTTTTGGGGACAAGTTAGTGACTCGGACCACAATAGTTTTTAGGTCAGAAAACAGCTGGTGAGTATAACTGAATTTGGCATCATCAGGCTGTTGTACAGTTTCATTGCACGTGGAATCAAGATGTGGCTGCATCTTGAGTCTGTGCTAAAATCCTACTGTGCTCTGCTTTTTTTTTTTTTTTTTTTTTATTCTCCTTGGCCTAGAAAACTGGGACAGAGGTGACCACATGCTAGCACTGCACCACCCCGTTCACTTCGTCTGCATGTCTAGACAACCGCTCCTGTGCGACAGCCAACAAAACCTTTTTCCTTTTTTTGTCTTGTCAAATGCTCCTTTTCATATCCAAACAAAGAAAATTAATTGTGTTGTACACAAATTGAGTGTAAGTAGGTATTCTACAGTAATGGTACAAGTGCTGCAGTACGAACTGGTTTAGGGCAGCGCACACACAGTGCCATGTCTGCACAGACACCTTTTTTTTAAAGATGTTGCCACAAAATAATGTCTGTATAAGTGGGACAAGGCGGTGGCGAGGTGTTAGCCAGGGCACTGAAATTAGAGGATGAGCGTGTGTGTCATTTAGGACTGTGATTCAAGTGCTCTCAAGCAGCTAACCACTTCATGATTGCAAACAAATGCATTTTCTCTTTCTTTTATTCTCTTATGCTTCTCGATTCCTCCTCAGTTACTCCCTCTTTCCCTTTCTCCCCTCCCTTATTCTTTTTCAGAGCAGCACATTGTACTGTTTTTTTTTTTTTTTTTTTGATCTGTTACGTTTTAGTTGATGGCTAGTCCATTAATCATCCATTGCCATGTGCTTCTGTATCGTACTTAGACCAGAGGATTGCTTGCATAAGTGAAAACAAATTAATTTCTCCCCCATTCCTGTTTCCCTAGGGGCTGCTGGACAAATATTTGATCACCAACTCCTCGAACGCCGAGAGCAAAGTCTTCTATTTAAAGATGAAGGGAGACTACTACAGATATCTGGCTGAGGTGGCCTCAGGAGACGACAAGAAGGGTGAGAGTGGTGCCTTGTGTGCAGCCGCCTCTTGGGCGGGGCCCGTCCCCGCCTCCTGTGAACAGCGCAGCCGCCCGTTCACCCAGAGCGGGCGATGTGCTCGACCGGTTTTGTGAAGCACAGCATGATCTCTGAGCATCAGGCTTGAATTTTAATGAGGATTTGAATGCAACAACTTGCATTACAGTTTTAACAAAGGGGACTGTGTGTGTGTTCGTGTGTGTGTGTTCGTGTGTGTGTGTTCGTGTGTGTGTGTTCGTGTGTGTGTGTTCGTGTGTGTGTGTTCGTGTGTGTTCATGGGGTGGGGAGTGATCATGTTCAGAGATGTAATGTGTGGCGTACTTCCAGTTGGGTCGTCTAGTTATGTTGTATTGCAAAATGTTTAGTCATTGTAGCTTCTTTTTCACAACATTTCTTATGGTCTCTGCTTATGGCTAAAAATGGAATGCAGGTGTTCAACCATTGGTTGCTGGAAGGGTGTGGGGGTATTATGTCATCCAATAAGATGTGACACCTGAAAGTCGTTGACAGGACTGCAGTGGGGCTTGTAGAAAGGTATGATGGCGATAAAGCTCTCTGCATGAGGGTGCATACTGGTCTTATCTGGCAAAAGTGCATAAGACTGGAGGGCAAGGTTACAAATGGCTGTTGTGGTGGCACTTGTCCTTGCATCTCATAACTGGGTTTTATTAGATTGTATAGGTATGGGAGTCATCAAATTTGATGTGTATTTCACGTTATGAAATGGTTAATCTTGTCCAGTTTATTTATTTTTTTTAACACTTGCTTTGCATATGGAAAATGTCGGCCAGACCTAGCTTGATGCTGTTTCAGAGGAAGATATTGTACAGCAGTTGTGCATAGCTTGTCCTCACAAACCTAAACAAATTCCTCATAATTAAAACATACTTAAGATTGTGGAATTTTCTCAGCCTAGATTGTTTGACAGGGTTATCCTTGTGCATTTGCACACTTCATTCTGCCTAGAACTAAATGATGAAGTAGGCAGATTGGTTTTCCTTGCTTCTCCTGTCCCAAAATCTGATGTAATATTTTATATAATTGTGGTTGGACACACTGTGCATGTGTGTTTGAGTGTTTGTGTTTGTATGCATTTTGCTCCTGGGGGTGATGCAGCCCTGGTTGATTTAATTATCAGAGAGTGGATTCTGATTGGCCCGTGCAGTCAGATGTCTGGTCATCCCTTTCCCCATCTCGTGAGCTGCCCTGCGGGGTCCCTCTGCGCCTCACATGGTGACTCAGACCCCGCCCCCGCTGTCACCCCCCCCCCCCTGTCACTGCTGCCTTTTCATCCCCAGGCTAGCCTGAAATGCCATCCACTCTGGAGTTATTAATTACAGCCTTTTACCTCCCTAGGAAGAAAAGATTCTGGGTGTTTATGAAGATGTAGGCTACCAATTTTGATGTTTGTTTGTGGTTGTCTATGATTGTGAAATTTTGGGCAAACTGAGCTTGGATGGGGAAGTTTGGTTCGGAATGAATCTAAATCATGACATATAGATCAAATTTTTCTAAGACATTGTGGCACAGTTGGCAATACCACCGATTTCCAAATACAAAAATCTGAATCTGTGCAAAGAAAAATGTGTAAGAAGTATAATGGTTAAGGAGCTGGTTTTCCAACTCACAGATATAACTTTGATTCCTAGGGAGTGCACTGCTGTTGAATTTAACCCAAATTTCTTTCGTTGCATATCCAGCTGTATAAGTGGGTAGTGTATAAAAATATAAAACTGCTATGTTTCTCTGGATAAGAGTGTCTTAAATGCCTTAACAGGTCCTATGGAGAGGAGGGAAGGGCAAAAGACTGGTTTTTAGTTAGAATAATGCACAATTATGCTACATGCTTGAGACAGAATTCATCCTTGGGTTCTCTGCTAGCCTTTCTGCAGCTCCTACAGGCAGAGTAGAGTGGCCTTGGGGTCAGGGTTGTGTTGTCTTCATTGCTTGCCTCCTCTCTTACAGAGACGATATCCAACTCTCAGGAGGCCTACCAGGTGGCGTTTGATATCAGCAAGAAGGAGATGCAGCCCACGCACCCCATCCGCCTGGGTCTGGCCCTCAACTTCTCTGTCTTCTACTACGAGATCCTGAACTCCCCAGAGCAGGCCTGCTCCCTGGCCAAACAGGTAAAAAGGGGGCACACAAACCAACCACCGGCAAGAACTGCAAAGAGTGTGTCTCTGTGTGCCCAGCTCCTTACCCTTGTCTCATAATGGCATACGGCAGTACTCCACCTTGGAAAAATTAAAATGTCATGACATGAGGAAAAAAAAAAAAAACTTGTCCTTATAATACTCAAATAATTGAGTTGATATAATGCATACCTGTAAAATGTCATTTAAATATAGCACATCGGCATTCAAGAGGGAACACAAAAATATCTGGGAGTGTTGCTTAATACAGCTCCTAATAAGTCTATCTGTGACCAGAGGGTTTTTTTTTTTTTTTCCAGGGAGTAGTGTGAGCGAGCTGTCAGCAACTCTGAGCATGCTCTGTACTTATGGGAAGATGAACTGGCACTCTGCTCTGTGATTGGCCCAGCCTGGTTAAGTTATATTTCACATGTCACAGCCTGGTACCTGTCACACATGACAGCAGTTCTAACCTAATGAGCTAGAGAGGTCCAATCTCAGTAGTGGGCTGTGATCAGTACATTTTCTCCAAATGGTCTGAATGCTAGTCCAGTATTAAGAGCCTGCATGGTGTTGCATTGAGGGCATCATTTTTTTTTTTTTTTTTTTTTTTTTTTTCCCCTGCCATACTCTCCAATTTTGAGTAGTTCGCTGTGCCTCAGGTCACTGTGCCCATGACACTGCAGCTGAAAAAGTATCTTCACCACTACCCTCCCCTCTCTGATTAGCTTGTGTACCGGCAATTATATTGTTTTGCAAGTCAAATGGCGCCAGTAAAGAGGCACTCATTTCATTTGCTTTTGTCAGGCTTTCCAAGGTTAAAAGTGAAGTCTTTTTTCAGTTTGTATTGAATTGCGAGGCTGGAGAAACATGTTTTACCTGTGTGGCATTTGTATTTGCAGGCCTTTGATGACGCGATTGCTGAGCTTGATACACTGAATGAAGACTCGTACAAAGACAGCACCCTCATCATGCAGCTGCTAAGAGACAACCTCACAGTAAGTGTCACATCTACAAATGGAGCAGAGTAAGGATACAGCCCAGACCCATTTTAGGGCTCCAGCAGATAGGACAACCTGAGTAAATACTTTTCAGTGCTGTAGTCATATAGATATACCAGGAACACTGAGGACAAATAATTTGTGCTGTGTGCTGTGCCATTGCAATATATTGTATTTTAATTTTGATTTGAGAGGCTGTTTAGACATCTGACTGGTAAACGGCAAGGATTGATCTATGTCCACTGAATTCCATAAAAGGCATTTAAGTCTTGGTCTGTGATAGCGGTAATACAACAAAACATGCTTATTCCTGGGGAGAGTTTTGACCTGACTTTCTTTCCTTCCAGTTATGGACATCCGACAATGCAGCGGATGAAGGTGAGGCCGGAGAAGGAGGCGAGAACTAAAACCGCACAAGGGGTCATCTCCAAAAAACAAAACTAAAACTTAAAAAAGGAAAAAAACCTTTTTACACATCTTCATTCCTTATTGTTCCACTTAAAATTCTAGTATTGAAAGCCCATCATTACTGAAGGAGCTGTGTGTGGAAATTCAATCATTTGCTATTTCTGCACTGCTGCTTTTGGAAAGAAAAAAAAAAAAAAAAAGAATTTAAAGGTATCTCCATTCCTTGGTTTGTGTTTGTCCTGGCCTTCCTGGTGTGCAGTCTCTGCTGTAGAAAAGTATTAATAGCTTCACTTTATATTGACATTTACTTCTGAAATAAGATGAGAAAAATCGCATTACAGGACTTGCGTGTATCTTCAGAAAAATCTGTCCAGTGAATTTCAAACGCAAGTGATTCAGAGAATGGTGGTGTGGAAGGCGGCTTAACTCTTAAATGTAGAAGTGTTCCTTGTCACGTCCACTGTCCCCCCACAGTTTCTCTCCACCAGGTTGTCTGATAGAGTTACAGCAGCTGACATCTAATGAATGATTTAAAATGCTGAGTGACCGTGCATACGCTGGCTGTAAGACCAAGGCAACCTGTCCTCATTGCTGTCATGGCGGCCGGTGGCCAACCCTACAAGGGGAGGCAACAAGCTGTTCACAGCTAAGCAAGCGCTTTTCATTGATAACTTGGTCTTTCCTTTTCAAAGGTCACAAAACACTCCTTCCTAGTTATATTCACTTCAATGTGTTACTTTGTAGCATGTCTGACTAAAACGGTGGCGCTTAACGAAGACCAAAAAGATGAAGAAAATGACAAAAAAATAAAAAATTTAAAAAATACATGCATGTCCTTTTAAAAGTACACTGGAATGAGAACCAATGCTGTATACACCAAGTCCCAGTGTTTGGTTTAGTACTTTTCATCGCAGGTTTGTGCACATGTGAGAGGGTGTTTGGTTTGTCCAGTGATTGTCATTTAGAGATTTGGACCACTATTGTGTTTTGCTAATCATTGATTGTAGTCCCCAAAAGCCTTGTGAAAATGTTTAATGCCCTATGTAACAGCTATGTAACATGAATAAAAATGACATTTTATAAACCAGAAATATGAATCCTTTGTCATTCTATCAATCTGTTTTGGGCCCCTGCCAAACATGCATTTACAAGATGTGCACCCTGGTTTTTTTTTTTTTTTTATTAAAAAACCCGAGTTTCTGTTTTGGGGCATTGTCGGACTGCAGTTCGATTTAAACAGAAAATGGAAGAGCGTGTCTTTTGTTATCCAGTTCTTCTTTGTTCCTCACACTGCATGATTCATTTAAAACTCCCTCATCATTGTTTAGAAGGTGTTCGATGCATCATCTACTGTTTCATTCCCGGAACCTTCACTGAAGATATCCCACTCCAAACCAGTTTGACTTCATCCTAAACTTCCGCTGCTGAATGCCCCTCACCTTATCTTGGCCCTCCTTGCATTGGAAGCTAATTCTGTATTTCCTACCTAGATAAACGTTTCACTCTGTTTTCAGTTCATCCTTTAAGATTAGATGGTGGGTACAATTTCTGACTAGCTGGTTTCTCACTGGTATACCAGCTATTACAGGGGAACTGTGGCTAAACTAGTGTTACTAGCTTTAGTAAATGTGTGACTGAAGTTTCCAGAGCTGTGTTATTTGCCGGTAGCTGCTGTTGAAAGAAGGGTCACATCTGCACAAGAGATTCAAGGATAATAACCTAATGCTTGTATGAAAAAACATGTTTTCTCTTTTGTCTACTGCAGGTCAGTAATGGAACATATGTAAGACAAGCACAACTTAGTTGCTTTTTATGGGAATGAAATTAATATTTCCAATTTATTGTGCCTATTGGACATGTAGCATCTCAGTACTAATTCCTTGTCTTAGGGAGCTGGATATGGTAGTTACATCTGTGATCTGGATTTAAACCAATTTAGCTTTTGTCAAGAGTGATAAGGTGCTAATACAAATGTAGTCTTTGTGGTGTGTGATTGATCTTTTTATTATTTGATCTTATATATCATGGCTTTTCTTAAAGATTTTTGGAGGGTAGTTGTAGGAGTAGTCCTCACAGAATGACTTGCTGACATGACACTGCAGCTAAAATAAATGTAGCCGTTATTTATCTTACTGTTTACCCTGGACATTATGCAAAAGAATACAATCAACATCTTTTGATATACTTCTTCCCTTTCATATCAGTAAACGTATTGGCAGAAGTCGTGAAACTAGTGTTGACAAATTTTTGTGAATTAAGGTTTATGTTGGAATGTATAAATGCATTTTGACACGAAGTAATTATGCACTTCCTATGCTAGAGTTTTTGTGGCCTTTTAGCTCATGTATGGCATAAACTGATATTTGAACACAGCTCATTTCCTAGTCTTTCAAATATAACTATTGACAAGCCATTAACCTACATTGTTCTAAAAAGAGCCAAGTGTTTACAGTGGATGACTTTAGTAATGTGTGGCCTTTTCAGTCATTTGCCCTTTTTGTGAGTTTACCAAATAATCCAAATGAAAGATGTATGTTTTGAATTCATTGATAATAAAATTACGTTATTATGATTTCTGTCATTGTTTCAGTTTCAGTAAAAAGGTATTAAAGTAACGCTAATAAAACAACTTAAATCTGTTATACAGTGACAGGGAAGGCTGTTTTCCAAATGAGCTCTGGCGTAAATTTGATGTCATTTAGACTATATTTATGGCATGATGGATAGCTATATAATCCATTTTACTTGAGTGCCTCTGCTAGTCCTGCGCTAAAGCAAATTGTTTATCGTTACGTTTAGTATAGGAATTTTAATGCAGTCAAAATATTATGTAACAAAATATTATGCATAGTATGTAACAAGCATAACAAAATATTATGCATAGTATGGTGTCCTCCATCATCTGTCAACAGTCTGATCATGCGCAATCAACCGACCAGAAAGATGTTTTAATGAGCAGGCAGAAAGGTTATAATCTGAGAATTTAGATTGGCTATTGTCTGTCATTCCAATGTACTAAAAGTGATGGTTTACATTTTTAGGCCTTTGCTGATCATACTAACAACAGAATCAAGTCAACAATCAAATGTAATAATCAGACCAAGTATGTGATTTCCGAAGAAATGAAGTATAATTGTCCAATTACTTTTACAGTGGTGTTTGTCAGGCCCATTAATTGACTTTGCTAATCATACATATTTAGAATCCATTACTTGTGATGTTTATATGCTATTTTTATTTTGGTTTCTGTTGACAGTAAGTATTGCAGCAGGTGATTCATACCCAGTTTCAACACAGACCTTTGTAAGTCTACCCTCCCCCCTCTCCCTCTCTGTTACTGGGAGGGGGAGTTTACCTGCACTTTACCTTAAGGTTCCTTATACTAGTATAAAAAATGTTACATTCTGGTTTTATCATTTTAAACCATTAAGCTGCTCTATTTAGATAATATAAGAAAATGATTTGACCTATTTTCAATATAGGTCAAATGTGCAGAATATAGAATGTGCAGGTAACAAATATTGTGTTTACCACAAAATGACAATATTTCCATCGTGGATTTCACAAAACAACAACTGGCGATCGCTGTGTTCTAAGTCATTTCAAATCTAGTTTTAACACAGAAACGGAGAAATGCGGATGAGCTGCGGATATTTTCAGAAACTATTCTGTTTTGTGACCGTTTGTACATGTTTATATAGGCCTACTATTTAATTATACGTTTTTCTGCGCATTTTATTCATAAAACTTGAACTGATAGGCTTTGCACCGTCGCCCTCAAATTGTTTTGCCAAAAGAAACTGATTTAAAAAAAAGCCAATTCTATCAATCTGATCATACTCTATTGCTAACAGACGAGGGATTTACATTAGACTCTTATCTGCCCTGAACACTGACGCTATCCGTTCATCATCGCAGTGTGTTCATTCCACCCATCTCTGTGTTTTCTAGATATGGAACTGCTTCCGGGTTTGTGGGCGGTTGCGGATTCAATTCAGTGGGCTCGCTTGATAGCTAACAGTTTCACATAATCGTATTTCGAGTATGATTTTTAAATCATAATTGGCTGTACTTTCTGAGCACTATATGTTGCAATATTTACGTTGTACTGACAAGGATCCCGTAACGTTTATTACTCGCATCGCTTCACAAAGTTACTCAAAGTCAGCCTTGATGTCGACAAAGTAGAAATAAAGAGGAAGCTAGCTAGTTGCTAGCTAGCTAGCCGGTACAGCGAAATTGTTTGGGTCTTAACGGTGTTAATTGTCATTTTCGCCATGAGACTCATCCGGACTATTGTTGTGGTCGTGTGTTTGATTTGTTGGGTAGATAGTGGCAGAAAACCTGTTGAAGAATCGGAAAGACTGGAAAATGAACGTGAATATGGTGAGTGGATGTTAACGTAAGCTAATTCCATTCCCACAACATGTTGAACTTCTTGAAATAGTGTGACTCGTGCAATGTTTTGGCGTTCTTCTTGCATCTTATTCATTTTTATCCGTGTCATAGTCTTCATATGTTTCCCATTATTCTTCTAATAGACGTTGCACTAGCCGATTATATTATAGAAACAGTAATAGAAGGCTAGTTTGTTATATGGAAACAACTCAGGAGAAGGACCTAAGATAGGAGCGTTATCGCATGTCTTCATTACAGTTCTTTAATTATCAGTAACCTGTCATCAGTCGTCTGTAAATTAATCACTTTCGAAAATTGTGAAACAATTGCCTGTGTTATGAATAGGTATCTCATAATGGGTTGCAAATATCCTGAACACTTTGTTGATCCAAATTCCCGATATGATGTCACAGTTAAAACCAAAACCACAATGACAGGAATGGTAGTTTCTCTGGGAGTTTTCGTGATTAACTAATGTGAAAGTGGAGCCGAAAAAGGTGTATATCTATACGATCTGCGTAAAGTTGTTTTAAGGAAACAACTTAAACACTCGAATAAATCAGAGGAAATGTTCATCATTTATTCCCGTGACAAGTCAGCAAACCCTTCAAGTCTTGAACCTTCAGTTTATTATGTTATTATAGTGGTGCGACGCCTATTTTCCATTCGTTTAAGTTCTTTATGTAATATGTGTGATGAAATTGAGAAATATCACATTGGTTTAGCAATATTTGATATGCTAATAATGCATGAAATCACAATTTCATGCATTATGCGCCCCACAGAACAGTGAAAGATTGCTTGGTTGTCTGTCGGTCGTGTCCCAAATGACAGCTATTATTCCATAATAAAGATGAATGGAAATACTTTGTATGTGGCCCTGAATTTTTGACTAAACATCAGACATCCTTTCATTCTTTCAGCAAAAAAGAGCAGCAAGGACACACAAAGTGGGGTCTCTAATCTCATCAGAGTTCAGGATCTATATCTGAATAGCCAGCAGTAAGGAGTAAAACAGTATTCAGAGAACTCGGAGAGGATATTTTACATTGCAGTATATGTTCTATATTTGTAAAACTAGAGCTTGTGGCATGAAAGAAAATTTTGAACCCATAGCCTGGAGATCTGCATTGAGTGACAATCTGATGTAACATACAATCACACTCTTATTTCTTAAGATAGCTTTTTATTTTATTTTTTCCTTCTAAAGTTGGTTTTTACTATTGACTTTATGACTGTGATTTAGTTAACACAAGGATGTGATGTAATCATACATTTCTTGCCAGGAGAAGCAGAAGCATAGCCGCCTTCTGTGTCCTTGGAAGGGGAGATATGTGTCGTTCACTCTAACACTGTGCTGTCATCTACTGTGTGCAGACACCCTGAGCTCCATGCTGTCAGACTTTGAGGTGCTGTCCGTGACCAGCCTCCGTCAACACTCGGTCAGAAAGAGGGAGGTCCAGGCCCAGTCGCACATAGAGCGTCTGCTCAGCTTCACTGTCCTCAGGAGGTACTGTAACTGCCCTCCGCCTGCCCAGGGGGCAGTGCAGAGACCGTTTCAGCTCAGTGTTCCCCCTTTTTATCTAATGAACTTTTTCAGAAACATTATTGTTGTTCCCCCACCCATTTTTCTCCCAATTTCAGAATTTGTTTTATTCACAAGCCTCCATTTCTCCTTGATTCTAGGCATTTTAAGCTCTACCTGACAACCAACACAGAACTGTTCACCCAGGACTTTGCAGCAGTGTTTGTGGATGGAAAAGGCAATGAGGAAAACTTTGAGGTCCAGATGCAGAACTACTTCACTGGTCATGTTGTTGGTAAGATATTGAAGGGTGCCACTGGCAGTGAGACCATGGTGTGCTGTCTGTCAAACACTCTTAATTTTTGGGCTGTTCAGTGGGTCAAGCTGCCTTCTTTTCCCTGTCAGGCTGTTGTTTATTTCTGTCTGTTGGCTAGATATGCGTATTTGCAGTGGAATTTATGCAATGCTGGAATGAGGATGCTGGAGGGAGTGTTGAGAGAACATTTCTAAGCAGTACTGTTTTTTGTGCCCTTTCTCAGCATTGTGACAACTGAATTCCTTGTGATTACAGGGGAAGAATACTCCCGAGTCCAAGCACACATTGATGAGAATGACTTCTCTGCACGCATTTTGACAGATGAAGCAGAGTACAATATAGAGGTATTGCTCTGTCTTCAGCTACAATGTAATAGCCATTTTAAAGGGTAAATAAGTTCCAGATTTTATTCCTTCATTTGATATTCAGGTATATTATGTGTCCTGGTAGGTATGAAACAGTATTATGCAGGCCAAGGGTACTCAGGCACTTTGAGGTACTGGGTCTTCTGGTAATGGATTCAAACATGCACTGCACCACTAGATCACCACTAGACCACTTACCTAATAAGCTCACTCCCTTGGATCAAGGAGGTAAACTATTTAAAACCTGGTAGTAGACAGTACAGTACAGGTGGACCAGATATTTAGAACCAGTGAAAGAGATCTTTAATTTAAAAAAAATGAATCTGTTTCTTCTTCCCCTCAGCCCCTGTGGAGGTTTGTTGAGTCAGTCCCTGATGACCGCCTGCTGGCCTACCGGTCAGAGGACATCAAGAACATCAGTCGGCTGGCCTCTCCCAAAGTGTGCGGCTACATCAATTCAGAGGCCCAGGACCTTTTGCCCGAAGTGTTGCGGGCAGCAGGATCTGAGGGGCCACAGGGTGAGCGTCTGAGGGAGGGTAAACAGCTGTAATGGCAGGACTGAATGAGGACTGATGAATCTCATAATGGGTGGAGCTACAATGAGCTGTCAGCCACTGACTTCCTTGAGCAAATAAAAAGGTTTTGCTGTTCTTGACAAAACGCTACTTTGATTTAACTCTGCCAGATACTGGTAGCTTATGGTATACCTTGCAGTGTGTTTTAATAATCAGGAAACCTCACTTTCCCCTCACTCATCAATTTATAATTGTAATTCAGGGATTTCTCAGGTGCTTGTTTGACGAGCGACATAACCACATTTTTTCAGCTAAGGCTAGTAGTGTAACAGCATACCCCAATCTTAGGAAAAAAAAAAAAAATGTATTTCAATTTTGATAGGTTATTAAGTGCTGGACTTCGACTTTTGGTCAGCCTTTGACTGAATCAAAGATAATCATAGAAATAAAAATAGAAAAATGTACAGATATTTTTCTCTCACCACCATATCAATTGTTATCCATGATAAAATGAATGAGAAACAAATTTTCCCTTTACTTGGACACTTAGCCTGGGATGAGCCTTCTTTATACTGCATATTTGAAGGAGAAAATGGACTAGAGACAGCTGTCTGTCCCTTCCACTCATTGCCTGGCAGTGTTTCCTGTTCATTTGTTTAATTTGTCATTATCTCATTATTAAATTCATTCATTATTCATGGAAGGTTAATTATGAGCCAGCCGTAACTGAATGGGGAAGTAAATACCTAACTGCAGGGGCCATTTGTACCGTGAGGGTGATTGGAGAGTGCATATTGATTTCTGTCTCATTAAAGTGGAATTGTGGGGAGGAAAAAAAACACAGCAGCAGCAACAAAATGGGAACAAAGCAAACAGAAGCAGCTGCTGTCCTTGATGAGGAGGGAAGTGAATGCAAGCGCTCATTTTATAAGTAGAATGGGGTTCAGCTGGCCAACTGGTCTTCCCCCTGTGAAGAGAGACCGTGAGCTGTCTGTGTACTAGTGCCATGCTTAAAGTAAAGCTGTCTTGTAACAAATGGAGTTCCAGTTTTGAACCAATGCTTAGATGCATCATAAGCTGCCTTTGCCCTATTTTAATAATGCTGGTGATTTTAAATGAGACTTGACTGTATTGGTGAGCGTATTTTGGCTGTCGTATGCAGAGAGCCTCCACAGGGAGAAGCGTCAGGCCCATGACCACAAGAAGAACACCTGCCCCCTGCTCCTTGTGGCTGACTACCGCTTCTTTGAGCACATGGGCCGCAAGGAGGAGAGTACAACTCTCAACTACCTGGTGAGACCCACTTTTCATGAATGGGGTGATGGGAGCCCTGGATTTCAGTCTGTGGATTTAAATCTGGGTGTGATATTTGCTGTGCTGAGGTGGGTGGGGTCTGTTCTTAAATGTGAATTAAATCATAGTAAATGTTTTCAGCCTGGGCTGTAATGGGAATCAATCAACCATATTCAATGTAGTTTAATGCGGTTAATGTCAGTCAGTCAGGAACACTCAGGTCCTGCCTGTGACATGAAGCTGTTCTCTGTTTCTGGTTACGTTTCCAGATTGAGCTGATTGATCGAGTGGATGACATCTTCAGGAACACCTCCTGGGATGATGAGTTTAAAGGATACGGGGTGCAGATCCAGCAGGTAAGTGCTGCAGTGATGCACCTGTATTTAATAATGAGACCATTTTAAATGATGCAAAAGTAAGGGAGTATTAGATCCTTTAAAGTGAATATGAGAATGAGTTTGTGTATTCATTCTGATTTAAAACACTCAAAGCAAAAACAATGTTTAGAAAAATTACCACAAGTAGTCGTAGTATCTCCCAGACTTGAAAGGTATGCTTGTGCCCAGCAATTTCTCCCAGTTTTATCACCCAAGAGCAGTATGTTTTTTACCTGTGCTGGCTGTAGTTTTGCAGTCATTTGGATGCTGTAGCCATGCCTGCTGGAATGAACAGTAGCAAGAGGTGCATTTTGGAGGATATGTGGACATTTCAACATTGGGACCTCCCTAAAATAAAGTAGTGTGAGGAAAAGTTGGAACCAAAATTTGTTTAAAAACATAATGGACCTATGATGATCTTAAGTTTGTGAATTTATATATAATACTTGAATAAACACTTTAGAGAGTTTGTGTTTGTGTGCGGTTAGATTGACAGAATCTGACATTATCTGATTTACAGGAGGCGAGAAAGATGAACGAATGACGATGTAGACACACATAGTTTAATGGTTTGTTCATAGTCTGTTTTCTTATGGCCAACAAAACACTGCCTATGGTGGTGTGCCATGCGTTTGTGGAAAGCTGAGCGTAGAGCTGACCGAAGGCATAATTTAATTAGCAAAAGCATTTGCTGAAGAGGCAGAGAAGTTGGGGTGTTGTGTAAAGGGCTATCTGATTTGCAATTCCTCTACCATAGGGAAGAATAGATTCAGTGTATTTCCGGCCCAGCTTGGCCAGGGATCCCAGAGTTTTCACATTTTTGTTTACATGACTCCAGTGGACTGTTCTGGCAGATAAACAGTATTCCCACCTACACTGAATGGCTCTTTGGTGCAAAATGGCTTCCATCCATCACCATGCAGGTGGGGGCTACATTGGTGCTGTTGGTGGAGGTTGAGACAAACTTTCTCTCTCACTGTGAAGCACTGTGAGATAATAAGAAGGCAAGCACTATATAAATCATATGTGTTCATAAAAGGACCCTTTTGATACATGTTACATGATCATTTTCAGATTATCATTAAAAAGGAGCCAACCCCTGTCCAGGGTGATGGAATTCACTTTAACATGTTGGGCAGTCCAACAAAGAACAAAGATGTGTGGGATGTGAAGAAACTGCTTGAGGTGAGTCAGACCACTGATGTAATGGGGGAGGTCTTGAGAACACTTCAGTTTTCTTTTCATAGTCAGTATATATATGTGTATTCAGTCAATATTGTTTTACTGGATACTCAACATTTTTGATATCCCCAGCTTTGTAGTTATATGTATTCCCAAAGTTAAATGATGTTTTGGGTTTAATAGTTAGCAAAAAAAAAAAAAAACAGTAATGTAGTGCATTATGAAATGGCTGCTAAGTAACAGCATGTGTAGGTTATTTGCCTGACTTTTGCCAAAAGTGTATTACTACTGAACAATATGGATGAATTCCTGTCTGTTCCAGCAATTCAGCTTAGACATGGCTGAGAATGCTTCCAAGGTGTGCCTGGCCCATCTCTTCACCTACCAGGACTTTGATGAGGGGACACTTGGCTTAGCGTATGTGGCCCCATCTAGGCCCGGGGCCCTTGGGGGTCTCTGTGCAAAACGTAATTACCTTCTGTTCACTGTGATCTCTTTCTTTGTCTCCGAGTTGAAAATGTAAATTTTATCTCTTGATAAACTGATTAAAAGTAATATTAATTGTAAGACGAATCGATACTTTGATGTCCTGTATGCCATCATTAAATGTTATAAAAATTGTGCACGAGACTTCATCTCTGTTTCAGTTCTCTGATGTTACTCCACTTGTGAGTGCAGGACTGAATATACAGGATGTGTTTTAAGTCATCTGAAAGGAAACCATGTTAGGAAACAAACATTGCAAAACTTTGTCTCACAATTTCATTATTATGTGTGTGTGTGTGTGTGTGTTTTTTTGTGTGTGTGTGTGTGTGTGTGTGTGTGTGTGTGTGTGTTTTTTTTTAAAGCATACTATCCTTCATTAACGTCACACAAGGTCAGTTACCTCAACACTGGCTTAACCAGCACAAGGAACTATGGGAAGACAATTTTAACTAAGGTCAGTTTGTGTCTCCAGGAGGTTTACAGAATATAGCAATATGTAATGACTTCTAATGACAGTTTTCTTTGTTACTATTTAAAAACCAATACAACAGTGTAAGAATTAACCTTGACCACTTTAAAAATCAAATCTTGCACATTTTCCTTCAAACCAACAGGAGGCAGATTTGGTGACCACTCATGAGCTGGGTCATAACTTTGGAGCCGAGCATGACCCAGACAACATCCCATATTGTGCTCCCAGCGATGATCAGGGTGGAAAATTTGTCATGTACCCCATCGCCGTGGGTGGAGACCATGACAACAACAAGGTGCTTCCCCCGGCTCTCCATTTCCATTTTTCTCCTCCCAAGAAAATAGCCCATAATGCATGTTGGATTAGAGGGGTTTTTAGACCGCTTTCCACTGCCCTCACGCTTGTTTCAGTTTGTGGGATGCTGGTTTGCAGATACACATACATCCGCAGCAAGGCCAATACCAACAAACCACTGGCCAAAAGACAGAACCTTTAATGTTAATTGAGTGCTATAATGATAGTTTGTAATATTAATGGAAACAAACTCAATATACAAAATGTATGGTACAGCTGCTGAAAAACACATAATTCATAATTCTAGTTCTAGTCATTTGAATGTTCCCTTTTAATTTTCTTTTTTTTTTTTTTAAAGCATACTATCCTTCATTAACGTCACACAAGGTCAGTTACCTCAACACTGGCTTAACCAGCACAAGGAACTATGGGAAGACAATTTTAACTAAGGTCAGTTTGTGTCTCCAGGAGGTTTACAGAATATAGCAATATGTAATGACTTCTAATGACAGTTTTCTTTGTTACTATTAAAAAACCAATACAACAGTGTAAGAATTAACCTTGACCACTTTAAAAATCAAATCTTGCACATTTTCCTTCAAACCAACAGGAGGCAGATTTGGTGACCACTCATGAGCTGGGTCATAACTTTGGAGCCGAGCATGACCCAGACAACATCCCATATTGTGCTCCCAGCGATGATCAGGGTGGAAAATTTGTCATGTACCCCATCGCCGTGGGTGGAGACCATGACAACAACAAGGTGCTTCCCCCGGCTCTCCATTTCCATTTTTCTCCTCCCAAGAAAATAGCCCATAATGCATGTTGGATTAGAGGGGTTTTTAGACCGCTTTCCACTGCCCTCACGCTTGTTTCAGTTTGTGGGATGCTGGTTTGCAGATACACATACATCCGCAGCAAGGCCAATACCAACAAACCACTGGCCAAAAGACAGAACCTTTAATGTTAATTGAGTGCTATAATGATAGTTTGTAATATTAATGGAAACAAACTCAATATACAAAATGTATGGTACAGCTGCTGAAAAACACATAATTCATAATTCTAGTTCTAGTCATTTGAATGTTCCCTTTTAATTTTCTTTTTTTTTTAACCTGATGTAAGTATGTATGTTTGTCTGTGTATCCCCCTTCAGAGATTTTCAAACTGCAGTAAGATTTCTGTTGTGAAGACGCTGCGGAACAAGGCCCCCATTTGCTTCAAGGAGAGGAACAGCAAGGTGTGTGGGAACTCCCGGGTAGAAGAGGGTGAGGACTGTGACCCCGGGCTGCTCCACCTCTATGACGATCCCTGCTGCACCTCCGACTGCAAGTTCAAACACAACGCACAGTGCAGGTGAGGTGGCCATCCTCATGCATTTCCACACACACCTCCTTGCACATTGGGCTCCACACACCTTTCTCTCCTTATCAAATGCCTTCTTGCACCCTTGTCCCTGGATTATTTGATACCCTCTTTATTGTTGCACATTTTGGCTGATGATCTGTTTCCTTGAAGATTGTGAGGGATCTGTGAGTGTTTTCACATTTCACCAACATCTGAAGAGTGAATACATTTTAGTATGTATTTGAGCCAGTTCTATCTCACAGCTGCACAGCACCACAGCTACACATGTATGCATTCACTGATAGGTTAATGCTTTTTGAATATTCCTGTGATCTACCTGCATTAGCTGTGCTACCATATCACTCTTACATTTGCATTTTGTTAGGTGAATCACAATCTAATCAAAATGATAAAAATACCACTTGCTCCCCAGAGCAGGCAGGTTGTTTGCATAATGCCATTAATCAATCAAAAGCTGAATTCAAATGCAGTTCATTAATTGCAGTGTGCTTGCGGTTTTCAAATGCTTCAAAGAGCGTTTTATTAAGTTATCTCTACAGTTGTGGAATAATTAAAAAAAGAGGTTTCTGTGGTATGTATCCTTTGAAAAGGTGCTACCTTTATGCATAAGGAAAGGTTTCCTTTGAGATGCAGATTCAGCTGGCCACTTTTGTGAACTACCCAGAATGCACCTTCTTTCTAATGTAATGCCAGTCAGTCTTGCCCTGGTTGTAAGTATTGTTGCTATGAAGTGTGTTCATCAATCAGCTGTAATCGTGCTAAATGCTAATCATTCCTTGCCCTCTGGTGACCCCAGCGATAGAAACAGTGCCTGCTGCAAGCACTGCAAGTTCCAGAAGAAAGGAAAGATGTGTCAGGAGGCCATCAGTGCCAACTGTAAGGACAGGTCTTACTGCACAGGTAAGTGTGAGTGTTTGTATGTGGGTGTTTGTACCATGTGTGCATGCCTAGTGCTTGTGTATGTATTTGCAAGTGTGGTTTTGTGGTTTGTCTGCTAAATCATGTATCTGACTCCCTCCCTTAGGTAACAGCAGTGATTGTCCCGCCCCTGGAAACGCCTCTAACACATCAATGTGTGTGGACATGGGCAGGTGTCTTAACGGCGAGTGTATCCCCTTCTGTGAGACAGTCAGCAAACAGCTGTCATCCTGTGCCTGCAACGGTGAGGGCCAAGTGAGGGAAGGCCTGGGGTATCTGAAAGTGTGTTTGAGACTGACTGACACATTTCAGGGCCATTCTCTTTGTGTTGGCTAAATTTGGGTATACTCATAAATGTTTTGATGGTCTAGACTGGTCTAGTCTGATGGCAGTGTTTCTCACTCTACCTCCTCCTATTCCTTTCTTCCTCATCTTTTGTGTCCAGAGACGGATGACTCGTGTAAAGTGTGCTGCCGGACAGTGAACGGGACCTGCACTCCGTACACGCACGGCAATGGGAGCTTCCTTTTTCTGCGCAAGGGCAAACCCTGCACTGTTGGTTTCTGTGACGAAGCTGTGAGTGGAACTTTATTCTTACAACACCCCTGCAGGAAGAAAGGCAGCTAAACATTTTCCGGCTTTCTCACGTGAAGAATGTGTGCTTTTAGAAGCGCATATTTAAATATTTTCCCAATCGGGGAAAATGGGAACTCCTGGTCTTCAAAGGCTGCGCCATTTAGCAAGTTAAAATTTTTAATAAGTTAGATCAACAATGGGTAATCCGTTGATGATATGTATTTGCTGTCTCCTTTACTTTCCCTTACCTGGAAACCTGACAACTCAGTATAGAAAACACTTCAGTGGAAATGTTCCAACAATTCTCCAATGGAGATAGCTGGAATTTGCCATTGTAAGGCTTGGTGTCTCTCCTCTGTTGCGTATGGCCCTGTGTGTGATCATTGAAGTGGAGGAGTTTGTGAACTCTGTGTGTTTGTTTACCCTCAGGGAAAATGCATGAAGCAGGTGCAGGATGTTGTGGAGAGGCTGTGGGATTTCATTGACAAGCTGGATATCAACACATTTGGTGGGTAGCAGTACCACGATCGCCAGTAAAGGCTGCCAGTTTATCACTTCAGCAGTTTTGTGTTCGAGCCAATCTTTAAATTAAGACAAGGTGTGCTCTCCACCAATCACTTGCCAATATTTTTGATCTCCCCTTTTTGAGAGGAAATATGGAGATTGATTTGCATTGATCCCTCCTGGCCTTTCCACAGGGAAATTCCTGGCAGACAACATTGTGGGCTCTGTGATTGTTTTCTCCCTGTTGTTCTGGATCCCCCTCAGCATCCTGGTCCATTGTGTGGTGGGTCAAAACATGTATTCTCTATATGCTAGTCCAAGATCTTTTCAAACCTATTTTAACAGCTTGAATATAGCTGCCACTTTGGATGGCCACTGTGTGTGGAACTATCCTGGTGACCATTTGTTCTACGCGATTAACTTTTCAAACTTAACTATCACCTGCTTAAGCATGCTTTGACTGACTGGATTGTTGGGGTGTTGGGTGTGGATGAAAAATTGAGGAGTACAAATTCTGAAATTATTGAGCAGTAATTTAATTACTATACCACTCACATCTTTCCTCTCTGTCTTTATTATGTAGGACAAAAGGCTGGACCAGCAGTATGAAGAGAACACCAAATCTCTGTTTTATCCCAGCGTGAGTACTCATATGAAGTCTGTTTACAGATGAGAATTGCACTGGCGATACTGTGCACCATTCCAAAATGAGCACTTTTTCACATCATGTGAGAGCTCATCTGTATCTGTGAAAAGCACCAGTGTTTTTTTATAGATCTTTTTTACAGACTTTTATTTTAAACAGTAGAGTGTGAGACATATTACAGATGTATGGCAGTATGCAGCAGACATGCACTTAACTCTCCAGCCTGTAGTGTAGTTAGAATTCTGGGTATGTTACCTGATGGTATCTTACCTGGAGTGGGCTCATGTCAGCTCTCTGTTCCTGTGTGTCTCCAGAATGTGGAGATGCTGAGCAGCCTGGAGTCTGCATCTGTGCGCATATTCAAAGCCCCACCCCCCTCCATGACGGCAGCCCCCCGCCTGCAGCCCCAGCACTCCCAACCGGCTGGCGGCACACCTGGGCAGGACGCGACCTCGGCCCCCTCCTCTGCCTCCGCTGCCCCCAAGGTAGAGCCACCACGCATGGCCACCATTCAGGAGGACCCCAGCTCTGACTCCCACCTGGACGAGGATGTGCTGGAAGAGGACTTCTCCCCCGGAAGCTCCTCCGCCAAATCCTTCGAGGACCTGACGGAGCAGCCTCCCCACCCGCATCGCAGTGACAAGGCCCAGGCCTTCCGCCTGCAGAGGCAGGCGCGCATCAACAGCAAGGAGACGGAGTGCTGAGAGAGCCGTCACGAGTACATAAGTACATACTGCACTGCACTCTCATAGGCAGACACACTCTCTCCCACACATACACACACATGTAGATACACACACGCTCTCATACACTCATACATCCACACATGTGCTCAGTCGCTCATTCACTCTTACATGCACAGAGGAGAAGGAGAGGGCTGGCAGTGCAAAGGTTAACTCCTCACACAGACTAGAATAAGCAGGACTTTCAAAGGACTGTGGCATGCACATATTCAGATATTTATGGTAAGACAGATTTGAGAAACTCAAGACATCACATCACAGATGCCAAATGAAGCAATGAGGGCGCTTGAGTTGCAGTGTTATGCCAGTGACTGCAGTTACATGATATTGTGTCATTTAAGTAGTTATGGCTTAGTTATGACAATAATTTAATGTATTATTAGTGGAATAACTTTATCGTGCCTTTAAGTGCCTGACAGCAGTTGGGGTCTACTTTAGAGCTCCCACTGTAGTCATGACAACAGGCAGTTGCCAGAATTCCACGGGTTCCCATTTCTGCTCGTTCACCATAGCAACTCTCCTGGCCTGGGATGGTTTTAAGGCACAGAGCAATTGATAAATTGACAGCTGGAGACCGGAGGATTCCTCTTGCATGTGTTTTGTCAGTGTCAACATTCTGCTCTGCTTAATGTTACCCTTGTGTCCTTTATCACTCCATCTCCAGCTGAACTTCATTAGTTATGCAGTCAGATTTCAGTTGTAGATTGTGTGTTGTTTTTAAAGGCATTGGAACCTCTGCAATATCATCCAAACCATTTTTAGCCATAAACAATCAACATTTTTATTTTTTTTTTTTTTTTTTTTTGAAGAGCGTAACTTTTATATCAGTCAATTTTACATTAATGGAAAAGATGATTACAATAGAGGCTTTGTTTTTTGTCTGTTTTGACAAAATGTCTCTCTATGGTATTTTTATTTCTGAATGCACTGCCGTTCATGAAGAAGAGCTTTCAGAAGATCCATTGGAACTATGGTCATTTCCAGTGCCCTATTTGTCTTTACCAGCATGGGGACTCTATTAACAGTTGTGTCCTGCATCCCCCCATTTTTGTATCTTTCCCTAAATTGAAATGTCCCAGTGTATTTGTAAGCTTGTAAACTTGTCTTGTTGTTGGGACATTCTCTGGAACAGTGCAAACTATCTGCTCTGCAGGCCACCAAATCTGCTGTGCACCCATTGCACCTGAGGACTGCGCTTTTTGCTGCAGGTGCCTGACTGCAAGTGCTCAATCGGCCAGAGGAGGCACTCTTCTGAACAAAGGGCAGGAAAACCTCTGCTGACTGAAATCCTCCTTTCCCAGGCAAAGCTTTGGACGACTGACCAATGTTCAGCCAGGATCCTACAGTCAACACTGGCACCAGCACGGTCAGAATTCGATTTTATTTAATAGATTCTGACGGATTCTGACTCAGTGCTTCAGCTAGATGTGTCACCAGGGAGACCACTCATGGCCTTTTTTTTAACATTTCACTAGCGTTCGTCACCGCAGTCTTCCCATTTCTTGTACTATCATATACTCAACCTTATGCAGAACTTTGGAGACTGGTTTATATCCTGTGGATTTTTAAAGGCAGCAAACTCCAAGAGACATTAAACAGTGAGCGATGTCTTCACTGTTGGATCAGGTTTTGACATCAGACAAAAAAAAAAAATCAACAATTATCAGGAAAGAGGCTAGGCTGAATGAATAACTTACTCTAGATTGTAACCCAGTTATTTGTTTTGCTGGAGCTGGTCATCTCTGAGGCGTTCCGCCTATAATGTTACTGCCATGGTTAACATATGATCCACTCAGACACTGCTCCTGTACCCACAGTTAAGATCCAGCCATATACATAATGTATTTAACTGGTTTTAATAATATTTATCATTGTAACCACCCTGGATATGGATATCCGTTTAGAAAATAGCTTTATTAAATCTATCGATCTGTTACTCCTGAAGCCAACAAGCCTTCTCTGCTCTTAATTTTAAAGGAGCCATTGAATTTTGAACTTTGCATTTGTGCAGTGCAGTTTTGATAACAAACTGATTCATGATTCACTACTGTTATCAGCTATTCTCTGCATTTGAACTTGACTTTTATGCCTTGGTAGAATTACAGGGAGAATGAAAATGTACTGTATGCAAAATTGTTCCATTACACAATAGGGCTTTCTTTGGTCCAGTAAGATGCTGTCAACAGACAGTATCAACAGTGCCTTTTTAAAAGTTCTGTCTGCTTTTTCATGTTATATGTGGTAGTGTTTTGTCTGTTTTAATGTGTCCAGTGGTGGTTATAAACTTTGATGTATCAGATATACCAGATCGTCATCTGTAAGGCATGATATGTACATATGCACTTGCTTTACTTAATTTAGGTATATGCTTGTATATATCCTTTTACTCTCGATAGCTTTGATTATAGAGCTACATCATACCTTTATAAAGCCCTGACTGTGGCTGGGCCAAATGAGCACCATTAATTGGCTGTTTGATTGGATTGAGATGAGTCTTCTAGCTCTTCAATCTGATGAGATTTGTCTGTGAACTCTTTTGGATTGGATGAGGTTTCTCAAAGCTCAGGAAGATTGAACGAGATATCTTGTAGCTCTGGAAAACTGGATGAGATTTGTCTGTTGGCTCTTGAGTACTGGATGAGAAGTATTGTAGCTCTTGAAAGAGTGGTTGTAGAGAGACCCATAAACCCAGCCTGGCTTTCAGATCACAGATGCCCCTCCACACCTGGGTCAGTATACATTGTGCTGGACCACTGCTTTGGTTTTCATCACCACTCACACTGTGTGCCTCTCAATGGTGCGGCATGGACAGTGCTCCTCCACCAGCTGTTTGGCAGCTCTCACGGTGACAAGGCAGTGCCACACCAGTAACGTAACTGTTTTACCATCAACACTGACCCCAGAAGGATATCTATCCATACATACCTGTTTGTGAAGCCTATTTCAGTGTGTATTGTTGGCACGAAAAGGGAGGTATGATGTCAAGTTCATTTAACAGCCATGTCAGCCGTTTCATAAAATGTGATGAGGCTGTAATGTAAAGGGATATTCTCCAGGTTCATATGTGTGTATATTTGAGGATCCTGAGGGTGAATCAGCCCCTGGACGTTTAAGAGTGTTGTAAGGCATGACGATTTGCCATAGAGTAGTGGCGTTGGGACTGTGAACTTGGAAAAGCCTTGACTATCTGAACCCTATTATCAACACCACTCTCAGATGACCTGTTACCTCTATGTTTCATCTCTTTTCAGAATTGTTTATGACTTGTGTTAACAAAATAAAATGTCTCAGTATGTTATTAAATTTTTATATACTCACAGTGTTGCTTCCATGGTGATTTTTTTTTCTGGAATGTTATCCATAGGAGATGAATTCCTCAGGGTAGTCAATTAATAGCTGGTTTTATACATTTATATAGTGTATTTTTATATAAAGTATTATATACATAGAATTTGAATGGGGAGTTCCCATTAATACATAATTGTATTCATGGTTATAGCCATTGTATCTTTTAGTGTATATATTTGTTATAGTGATTAAGGCTCTTGGAAAAAATACAAAGAAGGGAAACTTAAAGCTGTGAGGAAAGACTCAGGTGCATAACCTATTCAGGATTAGCAGAGTCGAATGCTTTGTAAGGTGAAGTACAATACATTTTTTAGAGCGAGTTTGGTCTGTAGAACAATTAATGGACAATTAATCCACATTGATATTAGGAGACACTATTAATATAATATCACACCCATGAGAACAGCATACCAAATGTTTGTCATATGTCAGTCAGTCTTGAAGGAAAAATTAACATTTGAAAAATTAAAAATAGTGATGGATTAAAGATAAACAAAGGCAAAAACCCTCAGGGCACATATAGGTATGTTTAAATCACTTTGGAGTATCGGCAAGATTTATTCTGTATGGGAACTGTAACACTGTAACATGGGCTGCATGTCTTGGTCATGGGGCAGTGTATATATTGAATTGACTGGTACACTGCCACCAAGTGGCCAGTCGACCACTTTAAAGCTGTAAAAAAATTTCATGGACCAACCAGCCTCTTTTATCAATATGACATAAATTAGCAATAATATTCTGTTTATTGAATATTGAATCTACAGAATTCTCAGATAAGGGGATGTCTAGATGGATAATTAGATGACATGATATTAACATCATTCTCCAAAAACAGCTGTTTAAATCGTGCTGCATAATAAATTAAATCAAAACAGTTAATCTCATTTGCTCTGCTATAGTTTTCACTCCTTATTCACCAAATGTTAAACTAAGCCATACAAATTTAAATGGTGCTCTTACAAAATTGTCAACTGTCAACACTGTCAATTGTCAACACTGCAATTGGTAGATTACCATTTTGTCAACTTTTAAAAGACAAGAGAGTGTCCATTGCTCAGGGTTGGGACACGTATCCACTGCTTTTGTAACTACCTCAAGTAGCCAACCATACATTTAAATGGTCTTTGCTTCTTATTTTGGCCGCAAAAGAATTCAGAACAACAGCAGAAACCAAAGATAAAACACAAAAAACATACTGAAACCACTTAAAACCTATGAATGCAAATTTATTACATTCATTATTCAAAATACAGAGGCCAAAAGTCATACAAATATGCCAAAAAGCAAATACTCCCATGATGCCAAGGACTCCTTACATCTCCTTATAAACGAACAGAGAACGTTCCAGAATGTTCAATGCCAGCTCATACATGGATCATTGTGAATTATTTACTTTTTGTAAGACATCTTTATTTATGGACAACTGAAATTTTCATATTAACACTTGAAAACAGTAGAAATGAACAGATTTTCATGAAAACAAAAATAATGTAATTTTGACATATAAAATGAACTACGTTGCTGCGCTCATAGCAGCAAAAGCAGCTGTGGTTAGAGTGGCTGGCTGGGAGCCCAAGGGCCTGGGAACTCTCAGAGCACCGGGTTCAGAGCGTCATAGAGCCGCTGGACGGCCAGCTCCACCATCTCCTTCAGGGATTCATCGTCAGCGCTGCCCTCCTCATAGTCCACCGTCTGTGGGGAACGATGGAGCTCGTCAATGGAGATGGTTCACAGCCACAGGCATGGACTCACACACATAAAACTATAACCACTGCAGCAAAGGTATACATGGTGGTTCAGAGGCACTACTGCACACAGTACTATGCTGCAGACAGTTTGGAGCCACAGCTATCACTGATATCACTGTTTTTTTCCCCATTTGCTGTCTATTTGAAGTGGATGAAAGGCCTCAGTGTGCTTCAAGCGAACACAGTTCACAGTTCACAAGGGAGTTGTTCATTGTGTCAGTTTTGCCCAACAGCTCACAACCAGAACTTTCTCTTTTAAACTAACGAATGAACACTTCCAAAAGAAGTCACTTTTGGAGGTTCTATGTAGCTCAAAGAGTACAGAGCCATCCCTCAGAGCCAGGCTGATGGTAGCCTAGCTAGCCACTTTTCTAGGTAATATTGCGACAAATATCACCTGAATATTTTTTTAGCACATAGGCAGCCTTGTCCTGTGTTCGAATGATGACACCGCTGGCTAGAATACTTGGTAGCTATAAGGTTTGTTGTTTTATATTTTTTGCCTTGCATTGTATGTCTGTTTGGTGAAATTTGTTATAGACTGTGTTCAATTTAGTTTATTTAACTCCAGTAAAAGGTAAGGAAAACCCCATTGACATGCAACAGTATATATGCGTATAGTTGTGGAAACCACCAACTGCATTGGGGTGTTACAGAAGCAAACTCAAGCAAACTGAATAAAGAGGAGGGAAGGGAAGAAAAGAGCCTCAGGTCAGGCACCATACCCGAGTCTCCATGCAGATGTAGGCAGTCTTCCCATCTACGGTCACTGACAGATTCTTCTCATCTTTGAAATCCACACAGTCCTCACCAAACATATCTCTGTAGGGTGAAATGAGGAAAGATTTGCTTTATTTTAAAGTTAAATCCCTTTCTTTAACCTGAGAACGGAGTTCCGATGTGGGAATAGCACTTCAGTTGAATAGCAAATCCAGCCATTTCAGGGTTTGCAGCAAGCAAGAACAGTGCAGCAGCCACCTATGGCTAGTATCCACTCAGTGCACCAACAGCCTGCTCCTTCTGAAGTCAGAAATCGCTTAAACAGCCCTGTACTGAGTGTGCGACTCCCCTTCCATGTGAGTTAAGGTGGAAAACTCTAAATCTCCATATCGGCCCACATTCATATATCCAGTCCGGTTTCCTCCATAAACCTGCAAAACCATTTTGAGAATGTCGCCATATGCTGTCAAACTATTCAGACTGATTGAAACATGGGGGCTGTGCTTACTGCAGCATAAGTTCAAGCCTCTTCCTGTATACATCCATGTCCATCTTCTCTTCGTTCAAGGCCATGACTGTGAATGAAGGGAGGAAACAGCTTAGTCTGGTACAGTACACATGGCAGTTAGGAGTACTCAAAAAGCCAATATGAAATCTAGAGTATTATTTCAAGCCTGCAGTTAGGTTTTCCTTAAAAAAAAATGAAGTAATTTAAAGGTAAAGTTGGCACTCTATCTAAAGCTGCAGAAATGTACGTTTTGTTAGAAAAAGCAAGCGAGGCAGTTTTCCCTCTAACGAAAGTCAGCAGGGGTAAGTAATGCAGTATAATGGCTAGGGAATTTGTAACTCAGTGGTTGCAGGTTCAATTCCCAAGTGGGGTCCTGTTATTGTACCCTTGAGCAAGGGACTTAAATTGCTTCGGTAAATAGCAAGCTGAAATAATGGCTGGTTTGTAAAAATTTATGAATTAAAAAATGTAATTTGCACAAGTCATTTAAGGCATATTCAAAATGTAAATGGAAAATCAAACAATGTCCTTCGGTTCACTTTTTTTTAGGGAACAAGTTATTGAAGACAAAATCATTACATCTACATTGCATTAGAAACTGCATTCATGTATAAACCAAAAGTGTCAGTATAGGCCAAGACCTGAGGAAACTCGAGACTCCCCACCCTAATTATAATATAAATAAGCCTATTATGCAAAGTACTGCACAGCCAATGTCATCCAAAACTATAAACCATCCTTCCTCTGTCATCCATCTTTCTTTCTTTTGTTTTTCCTACTTTGTTTCATCATGCTCATCCTATATTTACTTGGTTTGTTACTGTCTCAGAAACAACATTTGGTTCATACTCTACCACAGGTGAACAATGACCACATGATCTTCCATGCAACTGTTGCTCTAGGTTTGCTCTGATGGCGGCTAAGACCTGGGATCATTGTAAGGTTGCTTTGAGAAAATTTATGTTGTAAAATTCACTATACAAATTCAATTAAATGTAACTAAATCCTTGCCTGTGCATCCATGATATTTCCTGCCCATGAAGACAGCCATTAAATACAAACATACTCCATGCACCATGGTTAAAAATGCATAACCGGTCTGACCTTTCTGTGCTTTTGGGTTGGATTGGACCTCCAGGACCACAGTGGTGACAGCGTCAGCATACATGTCGTTCAGAGGATTGGCAATCCACTGCAGGAGGAAAACGCACATGGATTATTTCAACAACAAGCTAATTTACACCGCAGCACGGTTTGCAGCTCCATGAAAAGCTCAACCACTGCCACTGGCTCTTAAAGTACATTTTCACAATGGCCACAATTGAAATGGGCAACAGAAACAAACAGATAAATTCAGAAGATCACACAAATCTCACCTCCAGCACAACCATTCCAGCTTCATGCACCAGTGTAATGTTCTTAAAGATTTTAAGTGTGGTCTTGTCCAAATTTTCCAGCTCCTCCACATCTCCTGGGGAGGGGCATACAGGACTGTAAACACCTCGCTGATACTCATGAGCATTCAAAATACAACTCAGCAGCTTATTTACAATAGCACTGATGGAGCGAATATTGAAATAGAGTTTGCATAAAATCTTGCACACACTGTGGATCCAGGGTATGCTATTAGCCTAAAAGTGCTTTGGGGACAAAATGATGTTCATGTGTAATTTCAAAATCCTAAACAAAAACAGGCTAAAAAAAATACCTAAACAGCAAGAGGGCATACAAAGCATGCAGGATAGCTCCTGTATCATAACACTGTATGCAGCCCATTGTATTACATAATACTAGTGGGGTATATTATTTTTTATTTGTCTCGTGTTCACCAACCAGCCAGGCTGCGCAGCTGGTTGACCAGCAGCGAGAAGGGGCCAGTGAAGGGAATAGCTTGCGTCTGCTTCACAGTGCTCATAGCAAGGTCTGTGTAATCTGTGGGACAGCGAGAGATGGAGAGGAAGGTCAGTATTTAGTTCAGTGAGGAAACAGACAAGTCTTTGGGAAACGCTCAGGTGTAATAAACAGCTTACTGGACAGATCAGACGGGGTCAGGATGTGGTAGCTGAAGTTACGTTTCACCAGAATGCCAGACACTCTCTGGCCCTGCGCACACTTCTTATCGGCCAGGGAACCCATTACCTACAACAGCAACCATGGAAACAGACTGCTTGAGGTACACACACATGCGCCATCACACAAACTTCATTTCACTAGCAATATGCAGATTAGCTGCTCCTCGAAAATTAGAATCACTCATTCTTCCTTCATAATGATGGGGTTTCCATCAAAATTGGTTATCAAAGGTGATAATCTTTATTAAAAATATATAATTTACATAACAGAAAAAATCTTACTTTCCTGGTTCATTAGTGTTGGGGTAAAGATAACTTACATTTTTAAAATTCCTTAAAATAAAAAGATAACTGATGAGAAGCAGCTATGGTCTGAGCCATGTTGTGTTCTCATTGGGGGTTGGTTGGTGCTAGTCTGTGAAATACCAGCCCCCTCCAAAAGGCTCTCCTAAAGCTAATTTACTGGATCAGTTTCAATTAACGAGGCAACACTTCCCTCACACTGACCCTGGATCAGCTTAGACATAATGATGTTTTGAGCTGGAAACAGTCACTACAATGGGAAGTTCACCTTGGCCAGTTTCTCTCCTCTGAAGTTGAGGGTCACTGCCTCTGTGTTGCGGGGGTTGTGGACCTCGATGTGTACCTCGTCATTGTCCTCGTACTCACGGATCAGTGCTGCTTTCAGACGAGCCATCTCGTTCTGCTCCCCGTGCACCAGGATCTACGCAGTCAGATGGTATTTCAATGAGGACTTATGCAAAGAATGCAAATGAAAAAAATCTGACACATTTTACTGACCTAAACAGACTTTAGACATGTCAATTTTGTTATTACAATATTTTCCCATTTTCCCCTCAAGACCCACTGAGGCATGAAACCTTTTCAATAGCTTTTCAGAATATTTGAAAATGAGGTGAAGTTCAAAGCCCATGGAAAAGGTGGGAAGGATTTTGTCAACAAAAAAAAAAGACAGCTATACCTGTCAACAAAGCATGCAGAAAATTTGGAAACTGACTCATTTGTAGAGGAAAGAGCCCTAATTGAGAAGTTACCACGTGTGGGGGCTTGAGGGCACGGATGAACTCGCTAGTCTGCTGGTAGTCTGTGTGAGCAGAGAAGGAGATGTAGTCTACAGACATCTTCAGCTGCAGCTTCTGTCCTGACATGGTAGTGATCTCCTCCGGCTCAGACATAATGTGCTACATGGAACATGGACACACAAACAGGCCAATCAGTGCAGCCACACGCAGTCATGTGACACTGGAGACTGTACAACATTTATTAAGCTCTGTAATTTCCCATGTGCAATATTGAACCATGTGGTCAATATACTGCAACACAGGCTTAGACGATACAGTTTAATGAATAGTACCATATCCCTTTGGACAAGTAGGCATGATCTAGCTCACCTTGGCAAGGGTTCCCTCCACACAGTACCCTGCGATGATGACACCGTTCCTCTTGTCAGTGCACCAGCTTTCAAACAATTCCCGGGACAGGCCGCTCTGCATCATACCCGGAGACGCCATCACAACACTGGGGCCGATGTCATCAAAGTGGTCCATGCTCTGGGCGGGAGGACGGACACAGAGATATACAATTGCTATATTTGTTGCTAATATCTGAATGTTGTGCATGGTAAATAGTGAAATGATTTTGTGATGAAGTGTGATTAAGTGTAGTGAGTGGTTTACAGTACATGAGTTTGCAGTTAGCTGGCTGGTTTCTAGGTAACTGCTTCAGACAATTTTCAGACTGCAGTGCACTTGTTAGTTTGCAAGAAACTTTTTTATCAGACATTTGACCAGTTAACGGTGCTCACCTTGAGGTTGCTGATGTGCTTGAAGACGAAGGGGTTGTTGATGTTGATGGCCTTACGGATTTTGTCATTCATGGCGTTGACGTAAGTCTGGTACACAGCCATGCATTTCTTAGCCAAAGATGAGGCATAGTAGATGGGGATGTCATGGAGCTCTGGGTGGTTCTGCCAATATTCATCTGTGAACAGCACATGACAAGGGAGTTATATCGTATGCCTTTACGCAATTTAGCATGAAATCACATGAAACTGTCAATATATATATTTCAAGGTCGACAGCAATCACAGATAAGCAAATAAGCAGGACATAGTATCACCATTTGTGCTTCTTGCCACTTTGCTTTATTCCCACAAAAAGTGACTTTATTTCAGCTTCAACTGACCATTGTAAATATTTTTATTCCTTTGTGTTTTACTAAGGACCTTAAATTCTAGTGGAAATTTAATGGAATAAGGCTCAGTCAATATAATTGACGATATTAAACACTGGAGGAGGGGGTACTGTGCACATTCATACCCAGAATGAGCAGCAGCTCCTGGGCTCTTCCCAGGGCAAACACGGGAATGAGACAGCGGCCTTCTCGGTTAACAATGTCGTGGACTGTGTTGCAGAAACGGGCCTCCCTCTCTTCCCTCTTCTCATGGATGTGTGTTCCATATGTGGACTCCTGAGAAATGAGGACACACAACAAGGCTTAAAGTCAAAACCAATAAAGTAAAAAAAAAAAAAATGTATTCGACTTCTTGAATCGGAATACCAATATTATCTCCAAGGAAGGCACAGACAGTCTATGTTGGCTGCTGGCTAGGCCATTTTGAAGTTCATATTTGGTTGGTAGCTTTTTTCTGTTCCCTGAGGCAGCACAAAATGCTGCTGCAGCTTATAGTCCCAGTATCATACTGATTGACTGACAGTTGAGCATCCCACCGTATCTCCCTTCAAACTTATTTTAGAGATGTGACATTTTAAGCCGGCTGATTTTTTTTACCTTCACTGCTTGATCTTGCTACATTTTAAGATATACTCTAAATATACTGTGTGACACCAAGAGGCAGTACATTGCCTGCAGCCTTTGATATGAAAAAACACCAGTGTAATACCCTTACAGGATTACATTTGGTAGTACTGTTTAAATACATTACACAAATCATGTGAGAGCTGCTCAACACTCACAATGATGAGGATATCCGGCTTGACACTGGGAATCTCAGCTGCCATCAAGTGTCTGTCCTCCTGACGGGAAAAGTCCCCAGTGTACAACAGCTAAGGGATGGTAAAGAGAGAGAGAAACAGGAAAAGGGAGGAGAGAAAGACAGTGAGACATTGAGAAAGAGAGAAAATGCTTTTTGAAATGGACAGGGTTCCGGTCCTGACAATCCAATTTATGACATCATCTCTTGGCAACACATCACTCACTTTGACTCCGGCAATCTCGATCATGAACATGGCAGCACCCAGCACATGGCCAGCGTGGTAACACCAGAATTTGATTCCAGCCACCTCCTTCACTTCATGGAAGTTGATGGTCTCGATCTTGTCCATGCTTTCCTCCAGATCTGTCTCAGTGTACAGCATATCGTCTGCTGAAATGTTGCTGCAAACAGAGGGACATGCCTCGAATATGTTTCTATGTAAAGTCCAATAAATAAACTCGACCAGTCACTGCATTCTAAACAATAAATTAAAAGGCAGTTTTTCAATAACTAATCCCGGGATATGACAGTGGATCAAATAATTTGTCAGTTAAGTACACACTACTGTGCGTTTACCATTATTTTAAATATCTGAGCTTAGATAACTGAGAATACTTTGCAACTATGAATTCCATTCGGTGTATATTCATAATAAGGTTATATGTTTCAGGTATAATCAGGCTATGTATATTCAGCTTGACCTTTTTGTAAGTAGTGTATCTAAACAAAGGTAAGTGGATCAGATTTTATTATTGTCTGCAACTAAACATGCACCTACCTAACTTTGACATAATCTGACAGGAGCCAACGATAGATGGCTTTGGTAGCGTGTGTCATGAAGGTTCTCCCTTTGAAGCTGGTCTTCTGAAGAAACCATGGCAGGGCACCACAGTGATCCAGATGGAAACTGAAAATGATAACGGGAAACAACACTGGTATGTTCGATGGTCTGGTGATGGCTCATTCCCGAAGATGGTTAAACAAACTTGTGGGTAGGCTTGGAAAGCTCTTCCAAGCTATGGAAGAGAACCACATGGATGATCTAACTCACTGGCTGATGAGAAGCAGGTCGATCTCCGCTGGATCTATTAAGTCAATATAGGGAAGGGCGTCCATACCCTCCAGCCCGGGATGGATGCCACAGTCGAGCTGTTAAAATGAACGATATGGGTGTTTATGGTTTCACACGACTGTGACAATCCAAAGACACTTTGTGTCGGTGAGAAACATCAGTTGAAAAGGATGCCTACCATTATTTTGCGTCCCTTGAATTCCAGTATAATGCATGATCTTCCAACCTCCTGCCCGGCTCCACTATCAAGACACGAAGCATAAAGAAGCACCGATCATTCAATGCTCCGATTTCTTCTTTTTCATGAGCTTACAATTTGCAAATTCAAATAGACCTACAGATATATAACATTTCACCTCAAATGCCAATAACATTATCTAAGAAAGCCCATCACATCGGAGTTGTTCTTTCGGCACTCTCGAATATTCACTTACACAAACAGAAAAAAATGATCTAATATGTTTTAGCGACGACAAAGGGTGTGCTTTCATTCTTGACGAGACAATCCTGTTATACTAAGATGGAGGTAGATTGTTAACTGGTTAGCTAGATTGCCTACTGCGATATTTCCAGATGAAGAGAAGTCAGCATCGTATACTATTAACTAGCTGGCGAGCACTTTTTATATTCCACCCGGCTAAGTCAGACTCCACAAACCAGTTGCTAGTCAGTGACTGGTTTACAAACGGGCAAGCTAATTTACCAATTTAGCTATATAGTTAGCTAACTACCATCATAGCTGTCAGCCGCACATTCAATTTTTTCATTCGTTTTTGGGAAAACGAGAACAGACTTACAGTGGTCTGATCAGAAGCTGGTCACTTTCCTCTGCTGGGACTAGTATATCAGCTTTACGTTTTGCAGCCATCTCAACAGTAAAAAATGTTTTTCAAACAAAATCATTCAAACATTGTTTCATCAAAATTATCTTTTCCCACCAGCAAGTGGCGTGGGAGGGTCAAAGGGCAAACATCCGGTCCTTCAAAATAAATACGGTCGGTGAAGAAACAAAACATCATGCGGTACAGACGTAACTAGTTCCGTGCTGACTTTGTGTATTTTTCTTCGTTATTCATATAATTATTTTCGATTACGTTTAAATATGCGTATATTTAATTAATCTCTAAGCTAAAACTAAATTATTTTAAACTGTTACCATTAAAACTAGCATTGCTGTAATGGAGGTAATTAACCTACTGCTTTTAAGCTTGATACACTGTTGGGGGGGGCTGTCATGAAATCTATCATTGTAGGTGACTTGTGTGATTTTTGATTAATGTAATAATTAAACGATCAAATAAGTCAAACTGAGGTGTTTCAATTTTAATTTTCTTCAAAACATAAAATGTCTATATTACTAAATAAAACGCGACCCATTCGCACCCCCTGTGGTATTTTTTGAGATTGCATTAATGAATCAAAAAGTACAGTACATTTTACGTTTGTATAGCATAATGAAACTTTTGTGATAAGTTAGTGATATGAAACGGTTAACGTTAAATATTGTGAAATAAACCCACCATTCTGCTCAACTCATGCTACCATACATTTACACTGTTGTTTAAAATATATCCGGTTAATTTTTTCTTCAATGAAACGCAATTTTACAATAATTCCTGAAATGATATCTGTGAAGTGCAGTTGTTCGGAAAATGACCTGAAGTCTTCTGTAGCTAGCTACTGTGAATCAAATCTTTAAATCAATCCATACTGTAATCTTGTAAGATGTGTTCACTGTCACTGTGGAAAATATTGAGGAATAACTCTGCAGTGTGGCTTATACGTTTTTAAAGTTTGATTTGGCTGCGTCTCCTTTAAACTGTGGAGGTGGAGCTGCAAAGGAAGTGAAGTGTCTGAAATCGAGTCTCGCCAAAACAGAAAGAACCGGATACTGACGCTTGGCTGGAGTTACACCTCAGTACAGGCATAAACTGACACAAAGCGAAAACATAAAAAGGTATGCCCTGAGCAGATACGAGTGAAACTGTCAAACTGTCCCTGCATATGAATTTATGGATTGAAGTTTCCTGAATGTTGGTTATTTTTAACATCAATGAGCCAAGAGGATGTGTGGATTTTCAAAGAGGGATAAAAGGAGTGGGTGGGGTGGAATGTTTAGCTTAGCAACGGGTTTCCGTTTCTCGCGCTTCGGATGTTTAGCTAATTAACAAGTTTGCGACAATGGGGCTCAGAGAACACGTAAGTCTCCAAGGCACGGGATGCGTAGAGCAGGCGCAAGGCATTGTGTTTTACTACAAGTAGAAGTGCGCGTATATTTTGTGGGTATTTCGAAAGCTGTGTAAACTTTTGACAGTGCAACCAACTAGTAGTTTTTGCAACCCTGTTGAAGTTAAACGCCCCGTTAAACGGTTACAGATGCATGCCTAAATGCTCAGTTGCATATATTAGTACGCTTGCTAATAATATCCAGACTGTCGGATTTTTGATGACAGTGATAACGATGGTGATGACCATGCAGTTGAAGTCAAGACCTGAAGGCTCTGGCTACAGGGCGCGTGGAAGTGGTGACCGCGCTAACCTCATAGCAGTTAGAAAGCCAACATGCACCACCACACGTGGTGCAGTATGTAGTGTCAGTTACTGTTTCATTTGTGCATTGACACTATAAAATGATATAATGTTGCTTATCTTAATACCCGCATAATCCAAGAAACGGTTTAACAGTTTAATATGTTACTTTTTCTTGAGTGGTTCAGAGACAGGGCTACTCCGAAGTCACCATATCTAAAGCATCATATTTCCCTCTAAAAGTTGCTGGCTGTTCATGTTAACTCTTGTCACGCGTGCATAGTGTATACAATGCAATATTGGACACATTGGTTGAAAAATGTCTTTCAGCTACATAAAATATAAAATAAAATGCCTCTAGAATTGCTGATGTAAATGAAGGTGTGTGAGCTGATCTCCACAAATTTCTCATTGGCAGAATCTGGTGATGCCCATCCAGCCTTTACAAAGATCAGTGAGTGTGCCAGACTATCATCCATTAGATAAATGTTCTTTTTTTTTTTTTTTTTTTTTTACACCAATGCCACTTTCAACACCTGCTCTCTGTCAATGTCTGTGCTAGGTCAGAGATCAGTGGTTGTTGGTGAATCCTTATCTGGGGTAACTGTTAGTTTGTCTTGATTGTTCAAAAGATTCCGCCCCCTACTGGAAAGCTGAAGTGCTGGTCGTCATGGTGAAGAATGTTCCGGCCAAAGGGCAAAAAGCGTCACAGCAGCAGCAGCTCCCAAAGCAGTGAGATCAGCACAAAGAGCAAGGTGAGGTCTTTTAGAGTGCCTTTTATTAGAATGGTAAAAGCACCCATGAGTTAATGTCTTTCAGACAAAATGCCATAGGAATCATTTGTTATAACTAGAAATTTGGAAAGAAGGAAATACATCTAGGGCTGTGTCACTTGTGTGATAACTGTTTAGGCATTGGTTTGTCTCACGTCTGCTCCAGTCTGTAGATTCCAGTTTGGGAGGGTTATCCAGGTCCAGCACAGTTGCCAGTCTTGACACAGACTCCACCAAGAGCTCAGGTATGTTGTGTAATTCCAGGATTGTAATTGCTATGACCACAGTGAAGTCCAGTGTCTGCATCTGTGTCAAAATGTATCAATGTGATCTAGAGCCTTGATGATATTATAGTAGTTAAGGACGTAGATACTTTGTGTTGGGGTTCAGCAGAATCTAGAATTCAGTGTTTCCGAGTGATTTATTCTAGAAGGGTGTACCCCATGGAATAAGAAATCAGTCTGATGAAAACCTATAAAAATAAACTTATGTAAGATTATGTAAGATTGTGCCTGTAAACTAAAACTCTTCTGTTCCACTGCTAAGATGATCTGGTCAGTTAGTCTCCCTCATCTCATCTTGACCTCAGGTAACAGTACCTTGGACACCTGTGCTGAGTTCAAGGTGAAGTATGTGGGGTCGATGGAGAAGCTGCCATTCGAGATGTGCAGGACACTGCTGGAGCCCCCAGACTTGATTAGCTACATTGACACAGCACAGGTAAGGACCTAGACTGACTATAGACCTGTTTTTCACAAAATATTAATCAGACTTATTCAGAATGGGCTGAGGAATAGCACATTATATAAGTCAACTTTTTTCTTTGTTTTCATTAGTTAATGTCTTCACTTAAAGTTAGTTTTGCCCTTCATAACTGTATCATGATGGGAAATTAAGGAGTGTTTGAACAGTACTGTCTGTAACAATAATATTGCCTTGAGAGGTGCTGACACATCTTGCTATTATTCTGCTTTGCATTAATCTGAAAGATACTCCTGGGCTTAAAGATACAAGCGCAAATAAAGATACAGAAATAACATTCCACTGTTGTCTAAGCATTATATATACCACAGAGCTGCCCAGTTCACCGAAACTAGTGTTCAGTTTTTTTCATGACTATACTATATTCTTTTGCCAATTTTGTTTCCCAACTGAAAAAAACATTGAAATTTCTGCTCCTCTTCAAAGCAAGAAGGAAAGCTGCCATTTGTGGCCGCAGATGAGGAGATTTTCCTGGCAGTGTCCAAGTACGGCGTGCGAGTGGCCTCAGCAGATCAGTGTGTGAGTCGCTGCTCCTGTTTACCACCAATGATTACTGAAGTTTGTAAAAGGGGATCAGGTTCTTGAAGCTGGAATAGCCACCTGCAGGGGAAGTTTACCATGAGTGCCAAGTGTGCCATTGAATAGGTGCCTGTGAATAGCTTGCAGCAGCTGTGCAGTCTTTTGGCAATAGCTGTGAGGCCTTAATTAGTTGAAAACAAAAAGAAGAGGTCATCTGAATTAATGCATTTATAAAGTTTTGCAAGCTAGTCCTTATACTTCTGAAATTAGACGACCGTAACTATTGGGTGTTTTGGACAAGGGGAGCAAATGGAGGAAACAAAACTGAACACATTTCTTTCCGGCCCACAGGACGTGCTGCAGAGGCACCCCCTCTACCTAGTGGTCCGCATGCTGTGCTATGAAGATGGGCTGGGAGCTGGCAGGAACCTGCTGGCACTGAACACCACCGATCCCAAGCAGCAGGAGTGCAGTATCTGGGTGTATCAGTGCAGCAGTGCGGTAAGTGTGTCACAGTACAGCACCAAAGTAACTCGCACACTCACATACAGTGGGGTCCAAAAGTCTGAGATCACTAATGGAAGTGCTTCTATTTTGCATTATTTTATAATTTATTACAAAAAATTTCACTACAAATTATATTAACCACTTGAGGGAAAAGTTGAATCTTTGAAAAATGTACATGAATTTCAGAATGTTTTAGTTTTTGGTATGTTTCCCTTTTGCATTAATGACAGTGTGCGCTGGAGATCACATGGACTCCACATGTTTACATGAAAACAAATTTGAAAAAAAAAGATTGTGTGGTCTCGCACTTATGGACCCCACTGTATACACACACACTCGTGTATCAAGCATGCACACGCTCAAGCATGGTCCTAGACATGCACACATACATGTACAAAGTTATGCACCAATAAGTGCACACACATACAAGTTAACAGACACACATCATCGTATCCTAAATCTAGTTTTCTGCATCTTTTTCATTCAGGAGCAAGCACAGGCTATCTGTAAGGTGCTGTCTGCAGCCTTTGACTCCGCCCTGGCATCGGACACCAAGTCTTGAGGCTGGCTCTGAGGAGATACTGCTATGAGCCAGGCTGGTACCCAACATGCATCGTACCTCTGCCATCAGCTGAGCCATGTGAGGGGTTCACCATCACAACGTACGAGGACTTTTGTTTTTAATCTAATTTAATATAATTTAATGTTCAGTTTGAGAACAGTGCATGGTTTTTCTAGTTATGTACAAGTGCTGCCTGGTATTTCTAAGCCCTCTGGAGGAGCACATGGCTGCTGATTGGCTGACATGGGCCCGCAGCAGACTCCATTGATTCCCAACGGAAGGATACAACAGTGGTACACCATGGAGCACAAAGGCACTGTCAAGAGGGAGCTTAGGTCAATGAACCATATGACCCAACTTTGGAGTTTGGACTGGAAGAAATCGGTCCTCGTGTTTGCTGATGACATCATCCTCCCCAACAATCAAAACAGGCACATGGACCGCTTTAAGCATTTTTAAAGGTTAAGAGACAAAGGTGGGTCATGTGATAAGACAGACCGGTTCTGTTTTGAAGGGTCCCTGAACAATTATGCTGGAATCCCCCTTTCCAATTTTACACCCAATGCATTATGGGGAATAGGAAGACATTGACATCCCTATACCCTATTACCTCTTTTTTTTACAAAACCAACTCAATGGTCCAGATGGGATGGATCAGATATGCGGTACAATAAAGTATGAAATTTAATTTAAACATTTGCTTGTAACAGTCATTTTTTGGAAGGACTTGGTCATTTTCGTGTTTGGTGTCCCCTGTCCATGCCTGCAATATCATTAACATTACAACATCTTCACATTCATTCTTCAGTATTGCCCATGTCCATGATCATTCAGAGGGGCTATCTTGGCCTCTGCCTTTGTTTGCAAGGTGTCATACATTTTTTTAATTTACTCTTTTGTATGTAAACTTTTACAAAAGCTGTACATCACAAAAAAGAGATGGAGATTTTATTTCTGGATTCTCATTATTTTTCTATTGCTGATATGGCTCAACACCATTTTTTTGTGTATGTTTCCCAAATGACCACTAGAGGAAGCTCTTGCGCTGCTTGTCTTCCATCTGTATGGTTTGTGCGAGTAATGGTATAATGGGATTTTATGAACCCCATAATGGCAGAACCCTACAGTCTAACGTACATATTACCTATCCAGATTAGAGATGAAAAGATTTTCAAAAGAGTTATTGCATAATTTTAGAGGCTCTCCAACACTGATTTCAGATTCTGTGAATATTATGCAGGACATTAGTTTCTGCATTAAATGCTTCCCCCAGACAATCTTAGTTTCTCTATTTTTCTCTAAAAAATACTCATAAAATGGAAAAGGCAGGGTGGTTATGTATGAGCGCGATGAGTAGGTAGCTGCAATATTAATTCCCCCACAGATGCCTAGTGGGATGCTAGTGAGATTGCTAGTGGATGAGACATATGTCTTCAAACCCCTAAAAAGCATTGGCCCATAGAAAATGGGCGTCGTTCCAGCTGCCGCAGAAAGGACAAGAGAAGGGTCCTCTCAGGTTTCTGAACAATAGCTTGCTACACAGCTACTGATCTAACTCGCTACTTCAGTAGCCGATGAAGCTAGCTACCATACAGAATGATCACTTCCTTTATTTCATTTACAGTTGAAGCATAACTACTGACACACAGATGCTTTTCGGAACACTGCATGTCTGTATATAGACTGACATATAGACTGTTTGGCTTACTCACAGAGAGGCAGATGATGGAGACTCTGAAGCTTATATTTGACTCTGGGTGGTTTACAAACATGTATAGCTAATAAAAATGCATGCACCATAGCATGTGATACAGAGGAGATTGATACATTGAATTTGCCACCTAAAATACATATATTTTGATGGACTACAATCACAGTGTAACACAAAATCAAACCCCAGGACAGGATATCATCTAAAACAGTAAACCAATATTTGTTTGGGTCTTCAAGAAGGGCTGTGTTACATTTTTTCTCCATTCCTCAGTTTATTTGCATGACTGTAGAGTGAATTATATTCACAAGGGGAGACTCCAAATGAGAAAATGTGTGAACCTAATGTATAAAAGTTCAGAGCTGGAAAACTCTGAGCACTGTTTTCCACAAACAGTTTTAAGTGTTCAGTCTGCACACCCTTGTTAACTTTAGCCCTGCTGTGCTGCAATCCACTTTCTGTGGTGGGTGGGAACCTGTCAACAGCTTTTTAATGCTAAACTGGGGAAGCAAATGAAGACTCAGTCCTAGATTCATGACTGGTGATGGATCATAATGGCCATCCAGCCTTTCTTGCAGGACTTGCACCACTTTCCACTGTGGAAACTGCATAGCGTACCTTCCACTCTTCTGCACAGTGATCCCACTATCTGGGGATGTTTTTTTTCTTGGAGTGATTCAACATTATAGTAGAACTGCCTAATTATCATTTCAATTCAATTGTCAGGGGTACGTCCACCACAGGCTGCCAAGGTTGAGAAGTGCCTTCTAGAGGAGCAAAACTGAAGAACAGGCATTCCTGGGATCAGGACCACAGGAAAATCCAGTGTCTTTCCAGTGGGGAAATCTGTACAGAATACTTATCTATTTCGTTTAAAGCTTTCCTCCAACCAAGCCACACAGAGAATGTCAGTAGTAAAATGTTGTATTTGCTTACAAAAATCCCAAAGATACATACATTTTTCCGTTCCTGCATTATTACGTGCAGAGTCACTAATTGATCTAACAATTGGAATGTGCTTGAACGAAGCAATGAGTTTGTTAAGACTTATACAAAACAATACTTTTCAGTTTTTCAAACAATAACAATGCAGCCAAGTAAAAGTGCATGAAATATCGTCCGTAGCCTTTAAAAAACATATTCAGTTTGTGCATAAAAACATTCCCATGAGCCTTGAGTGTAGGTTTGAGCCTCCTCAGGGTCAGGGTTGAAGAGGCTGCCTGTTGGAGAGCAGCAGGGCTGGCACACTCAGGTCTGACTCCACTCCCACTGGGGCAACAGATGGCCTCTCCACCCCATCAGTCTGTGATGAAGTGCACAAACGTCACAGGGAAAACGCCTCTTCTCATGGGCTCCCCTTCAACATGGCCCACCTAGAACACAACACAGAGCTAGGCGTCAGATATGGGAGCAGCACAGGGAAAGGAATCGCTCAGTATCATGGTGACATTTTCACGTTTTCCCTGTGATTAATCAAGGAAATGGTGACTTTCAGAACCCAAATGTCTAAGACTGCTAGTGTTTGGCTTTATTGCTAAACATTTTCTCCTGCTGTTACCTTTAAAGGAGTGCTAAAGCTCTTTAAGTGTGTGTTAAACACAATATTTCTGCCTCTAGTTGAGACATTTATACAGTCTGTGAAACTGTAGTAACTGACATCTGCAAAAAAAAACCCAATGAGAGACTGTAGTTACTGATACAAACCCCGGTGACACTGTGGTCACTAACAGTCATGCACTCACCCACCACTCGTGGTCCTCTTCCCCATCCACCACGATCACCTCCCCCTCTTTGAATGTCAGTTCATCAGGGTTATCAGCCTCACAGTTATAGATGGCTTTTACCCTCTGTACCTTTTGTTTCTGAAACAGACATACAAAGTACATGTTTACTTCATGGCCATGTGAAATTTAAAAAGTAAAATAAGGCCACAAAAGATCTGCACAGAAATAAAAACTTCCCCCTTTCCTTGTGCATCAACAGTTGTACTATTCTCTTACATCACTGTTATGTCCATTGCAGTGTGAAGCAAACTTGTGACTGTTTTGACTCAGTTCTTAGACTGTTCACAGCTCAGTGCACATAGCCAACTAGTCTGATCTGCAGACTCCACTCCAAAGTCCAATAATGACGTAGCTCAGGCATATACTCAAGATTACAGTGTATAAGATCCTACCTCAAAAAGGGGAAGTTATTTCAATACAATGAGGAAGTGTATGTTTGGTGACAGACACATGACAGTACAGAAACACATCCAAAACGCATTACTTCTGCAGAGTCATGGTCTTTGTTGCTGATTCATAGCTTTAGTAACTGGAGCAGAACATTTTTGAATATCTGGCTCAAAAAACAGACTTATATACTCGTCCACAGGTACAGCAACTCACCTGGAAGCTAGTCCGAGGCATTGGGGCTGGGGGTGGAGCCCTACCCATAGACTTCTGAGGGGCGTTTGGTACTTCATTTGCTGCCCACAGAAATAGGAAATGACATCAAAAGGGAATTAAATCTTAGCTAGCCAAAAAAGACACACCATGAAAAGCTAGTGCTTGATTAAAGCTTGAAGGTGGACATTTGAAAAAGGAGTATGCAAAGAGTTTGATTGAAAATGCAATCTTTCTCAAGGTATTCTTATTTCTGGCCATGTACATTGAAGGGTGTGTATATATCCCCCTGGTGAGATATGGCAGTTTGTATTCACCTGGTCTGTCAACAGTTTCAGATTTGAATGAAGTTCGCTTCTGGAATGATTTCTCTTTGCTGAAACAACAAACATGAAGGCCCATTAAGCTTATCTCAGTCAGGTGACACTAAATTGATGTTAATGGTTAGTGATGGTGTTAATGAAAGGCCACAGAAGCACACCCTGTCTTCAGGTCTGGGAAGGACAGAGATGCGGGAGGGGGCTCACCTGGTGGGAGATCTGACTGTAGGGGCTCTGCTAGGGGGCGGGCCGGGCAGTGGAGGTGGAGGAGGGCCAGGCAGTGGGGGTGGAGGTGGAATCGGCTTGACCATGGGCAGGGGGGGCATGGTGGGCACAGGGGGCAGGGGGGGCATAGGGGGTGCTGGAGGCACAGGCCTGGATTTGGCCGGGTGTCTTACAGAGTCCATCCCACTCAGAGACTTTGGTACGGGTGGTGGAGGTGGAACCGGTGGGAGAACTGCAGAGAAGAGGTAAGATATTTTTGCAGTGTTACTACAGCTCAGCCAGAAATTTGTTGAGAGATACATACTGGGATTACAGAGACAGAGGCGCTGGAACGTACCATATGTGGCTATGGGGGACTCTTGTGGGTAGAGATTTGGGGGGTCAGAGGAAGACCTCTGTCGACCCACTCCCTCCATGATGTCGGGCTTCCGTGTACCTGAGCCCTGAATTCCATGGCTTGGGACTGGGGGTGGGACTGAGGGACCTGAGAGGAGGACACGCACACACACACACACACACACACACACACAATTATATTTTAGAGTTGGTTTGAAATTTGAATGTAAATAAAGGGAATATTCATATGTTTTTGTCAGTCATTCAATGTACCTCTTTCTGTTTAACCGTATGTGATGCATTTTGTCATTAAGTCATTAATGAGGGCTTGTTATGCTCTGCTGAAACCTGGTGGGTGCTACCTTTGCCTGTGTTCCGGGGGGGCAGCTGGGGGATGTTGACGGGGACGCCGGGCAGGCCAGGGGGAGGGGGAGAGGTTCAGAAATGCTCCGTAAGTTTCGTTGCTGACCATGCTGGGTATGAAGCCTCTCTGCCGGTCTCTGACCATGCTGGCTGCGTCCCGGGCCAAGGAGGCCAGGTTGGGCTGCAGGGGGTGCGTGCCTGGCACGAAGCAGCTGACGGGACGCTCCTCGCGCCGGTTTGGGATAGGCTGCAGACAAAGAAAGAGGTCATAGTCATCCTCATTTTCACCCTCATCCTTATTCTTAACATTAGTCAGATTTGCAAGACATTTATTCATCCTATTTATTCACATATGCAGTGATCCCTCTGGACCTAGTGAACACGTGTCTTTCTTTCTGAGTATATCTTATCGAAAAAGACAAGACAGAAAACAACAAGTCTGACACAATCCCAAAATCTTTTGTTTTACAACCTAACGAGCAAAACAAAATTAGCAAAATTCTGCACAGGCAGGTGACAAGACAGCCCACCTTATCCTCCATGTCATCATCACTCTCATCCAAGTCCTCATGATGCAGCCTCCATTCATACTCCACATGCACGCGGGCGTTGAACTTTCCCCCCTGAGCCTGGGTCAGCTGTCAATCACAGCATCAAACAAATTAATGTAAATATTCACAGTATCCATAAACCCAGTTACTTAAAATGCAATATGTATCACATTCACACAATACAGAACTACAATTAAGATCCTGTCTAAGCAGGAACTGATCCCACACACATTGAAGGATTCAGTTAAAAATTCCCTTCATAATGTTGTACAGTAAACTTTTCTGGGTCATCAATTTTTTCCAGGATGTCCTGAAATGTGTCCACCCTGTTACTCTAGCTTGTAAGTCATAAAGAAACTGTACTCACCAGCTCCTCACACTGTGTGTGTCGCAGCCGCTTGGCAATGTCCAGGGCGGTCTCCCCAGCTTCATTAACTATCCAAAAAAAACCAAACAATGTTTAGGACACTGTTGCCTGTCGTGACTGTGGTGATGCTGACCTGAGCCCACAAAATGCATCAGCAAAGCTGCTGGCCCTGCTCCTCCTGTGATGGGTCCTGCTCCGCCATCAGGGGTTTCATACATGAGTTTGAGTTACATTTTTCCTTGAAATTTATTTTTTCTTAATGTTGTGTACAACTCATCCATCTCTCTCTCTCTGGTACAACCGCAGGACTCTTACCGATGTCCACAGATGCCTTGCCTCTGAGCAGCAGTTTCAGACACTCGCTGTTGTCCGTCAGGCAGCAGTAGTGCAGGGCTGTGCTGCCTTTCGCAGTCTGTTTACCGAGGCTCCCACTGGCAGACACATGCAAGAGACAGGTGAGGCAAAGGCAGGGCAGAGAGAGGGAAACAAAACAGCATACTGAGAAATAACACACAGTCACTCCAATGGGACGTTCAAGTTCATCTCTGACTTACTCTAATGTTAAATGGGTGTACACAGGGTGCTTTCTTATTCCTTATTCTTAAACACCCCACCACCCCTCCTCCCAAATTATGTGTAAAGGCTCCTTCAATGGACTGGCAAAATTAATTTGAATCATAATTATTCCTCTGCCTCCTTGCCTGTTTTGGGTCAGGAAGTCCACGATGTGGAGGGACGTCCGGTCCACTAGCCGCACTGCCAGGTGCAGTGCTGTCTCACCTGGCTCCTGCAAATAAGAGAAGAACCATTGTGTGCATTTTCTGTGGTTAGAATGACTTCATCTCGGAGCAGGTGTTATCAGTTAATTCTGTGTTGTTCACTTCTTGTATTGCACGTTCTGTTTGTCACTTTAGTGTGCCGTACTACAGTGACACAGATTAAATTATAGTTTTCCTGACATGCTCCTTTGAAGTTGTGTTAGCTATACTGAGTGCGTTTACAGCAGATCGCTTTTGTTCAAAAGCATCAATTTCTGTGTATTGTAGACACAGATGAGACGATAAAAGCACTGAAGTGGTAGAGGGCATGTGAAGCTCTGCTCTGCTTTAAAAACACAGGAAGTCTTTTTCATTTGATACAGGAAGTGACTGACAAGATCCAAACTCTTCTATCTTCATGACCCTAGAAACCCAGACCAGTCAGCACAATGCACCCTTTCATCACAAGCATGGGAGGGACAGGGTTTGAGTTTAACTCCACCCTACCCTTCTCCCATTTTCCCCTTCTTCCTGTATCTACCCAACCCTTGACAATTGCAAAGTAAAAGGGGAGAATGAACATTTGTGACCCTGATAATGGGTGGAGCTACAACTGTCAACTACAGATGTTTTGAACCAATCAAAACTTATGTAAGGCAAACCACAGTTATTGGTTCACCCAATGATTTGTTGATATCCTATGGTAGCACCAGCCATTTTTGGTTCCACTAGGCCTCACTGTATTATCCATATAGGAGGAAGACTTGTCTTAGCTTGTTGCCCAGACTCACATGCTCATTGGCCAGTGGGATGGGCTCCATTAGGTCCACCCCTTCGGCATACACCTGAATCAGGGAGAAGATGTCCCTGGACTTCACAGCTTCACACAGGGCAAGCAGTTTGGATGGGCCGTCGGGGTACTTCCTCTGGGCGAAGCGTTTCTCGATGTACTTGGCCGTGATGTAGTCCTTCCGCGTCTGCCTAAGCGGTGGAGCACAGTGGGTAGATGACAACTTGAAAACCACAGAAAAATAAACTGAGCAGCAATGTTAGTGAGACATCACACTGTGGTCTGCTGTGGATTTACAATGTACACCCAATATGATACACAGCTTCTCCATATTATAATTCAAGTGCAGTAAGCAGCACAGTAGATAAATCCTCAGACTCAGTGTTATGGTTTCGCCCTGTCAAAACAGTCCTGCCGCAACCTGGCAAGCAATTTTCATTTTCAACAGCTCCATTAAAACAACACATACTTGAAAATGTGTTAACAGGGAAAACAACAGGAAAATGGTTCAAGAAAATGGTTCAAAGGTTACGTAGAACAGGAGAGCTACTACATATGCAGCTATCAGGTCTGATTGGTTCTCTTTTTTGTAATTTTTGTATGCATACTCAGAGTTTTTGTTTACAAAGAACATTGATTAATTGTTGCAAGGAATAAGCACAAAAATAAAAAAATAAACTGCATATACAGTAATCCTCCCACACCCACGGGTGATACGTTCCAAGACCTACCGCAGATGGCCAAAAACCTTGGATAATAGCAAACCATCTGTGGCCCCATATATAACATGATTTTCATGCACATACATACATATGGTAAAGTTTAATTGATTAATTACGCACAGTAAGACATTACCAACATTAAATACAGTAATAATAACTTAAATTGTACATTATTATACAGTACTGGACTGTTCGCTCTTTCTTGAATGAAAGGGATTTAGACGTTTTAGCCTAATTCTCAAGAGACGATAGAGCAATTAAAAAATATCATGTATCAAGGGATGACGGAGCAAGGAAAATCATGCTTTTTATGCACCTCAAAGGACGAAGGAACAATGACACAGACACTGCAATAACGTGGCAACTAATGCTATCAGCAAGAATGCTAGAGGCAGACTGGATGACAGTTCTGCAGGGCAGTGTGGGTATGGGGTCAAAGGGAAATGAGTCATGGACATGTACTGGGCGACTGGGCTGGAGGATTTCACCATGTTACAGCCTGTACTTGCTTGGCGGGCGGTTTGAAACTTATGCACTGTTTATTTTTGGAATTTGTCCCATTTTTTTCGTTAACTGAAACTGCGGTTGCTGAAACAGTGGATACGGGGAGCTATTGTAGACAATGCATATTTTTAGCATATGTAATCATTCTCTTGCTTTATAAATATGTTTATCATACATTCATGAGCAGACAGAGAGGAATAGAGAGAAAACAGTGTACACAGGGGTGGCCTCTGTCACCCTTACTCACATGTCACTGCTGGCGCTGGGCTTGGTCACATCTTCCTCTGTCAGGCGTGCCTCCATGATCTCATTGAAGCCTGCGTTTCCTACGTTCTTGGCCAGCTGCGAATGAGCAGACAGAAGTGTAAACTAACTATGGGGAGGAGTTTTCAACAAGGGCTATGTGAACTACTTCAAGCAGCCCCAATATCAGATCCAAGGAGATTTGTATATATTTGCCCAACTTTGATTTCATTTCCCTATCTCATATCCAGTTACAAACACAGACAACAAAACATGTACGATGCAAATGTGTTCTGTCTCAGAATTAAATTACAAAGCCAAAACATATTTTTCCTATTCATTGAAATGAAGCATGTAGAGCACCCTTTAAAGTGTGGTGAAGATATCAATCAATCGAGAGTGCAATTAGAAAACTCTAACAAGAGGCTGACACTCTGTAACACATACTATGTCAACACTCCAGTCCAAATGTTCTTTCAAATACTTTTTTTACAGCATGATTTGCAGGTATGTTTGATTCATACAGGATTCATACACAAATCCTGCTTATGTTTACCAAGAGCTCCGAGGTTCCAAGGTCATCCAGCGTCAGAGACTGTATCCTTGAGTAGTGAACTCCCATTTCCCGATGGATTCCAGAACATTCTATGCATATCAGGATGCCCAGGTTGGTGGAGAGCCATGTAGGATCTGTGTGTGCAACACAGAAATACAGTGTCTGCACATACTCATGAAAATGTATGCAAGAATGGGACACCCACACTGTATCTAGCTGAACCAGTGTAAAATCACATGGAAATTTAACGGGAATGTTATTTCAGGTCCTTCCAGAGACCCATGATGCCTTGCTCCTGAGGTCTCCATGATTACTCACTGGGTGCTCCGCAGTCACAGCATCCATCGTTCCCCGTCATCCTCTTCACCTCCCCCAGGATGGCCTTAGTCAGCTCCTGGACAATGTTGTTTTCGCCTACCTTCTGGTCTCCCTTGAAGGCATCACTCAGTGCTTCCTCCTTGCTGTTCTGCAGCACAGACACCCATCTAGAGTGGCAGGATTCACACAGCAGTCAGGACAGAGTTGCTGTGACCACACCATCCACAACATAGATGGTGTTGAAATCATCACAAGAAGTGTATGTTGCAGGCGAGGACAGACATACATCTTACGCACACCCATCTGACATATACATGTAAATAAGCACACTCAGATACATGCACAGGCAAGCATGAACACTATTCATTCCCACTAAGGACCAGACGGCTCTCACATCTGACATTCCCGCTCATCCTCTGTTTGGAAGTGATACGTTCGGTCATCTGTGGGAGGAAAGAGAAATGGAGGGCCGATCAGACGCGGGAAGAAGGGAGTCACACATGAGGTTCACAGGAAATGATCAAACTATGTTTAATTAATAAATGATAAAATGATCTGAATGGCTGTTATTTCACATATTAAATAACAGGCTTTGTTTGCACACATTTTCTATTTTGCCTTTTGTATTACTTATAGAAAACTTGAGGTTCAAAAAATAAAGGCCAAGCATTTTGGCAGGAGACGTAGCATAAAATTGAGTCCACCTACGGGATATCAAATCAAAGCTTTTTTTCTCATCTGGGTTGCACTTCACTTGACATGTCAGCAGATTCAGCTTGGCAGGAGGTCTGTTCACCTATGTGTAGAGGAGATGAACAAATGTCATGCATTTTCCAGCTTTACACAAATATATTTCATGCCACAGACATGTAATAACTAATGTAGCTGTATTTGTAAGTGTAATCATATAAATGCATTATGTAATTCAGAAGACTATGCCATCTACAAAATAAATGAAATAATCTGAACTAAAATGAGTACATGGCAGTATGTCTCACCGTTCCATGACAGATGGAGAGGTATCCACTTTTCACAGAACACTTCCTCTTCTGCCACACTTTCCTGAGACTGGAGAAACAGGGCAGTCAGAGATATTCAGCAGACATACTCCCACAATGCATTGGAATTGTGAGCTAATGACCTTATTTCATCATTTCCAAACATGAATATCACACACGCATACGGAAAATCAAACTCCTTTCCCACACAATATTAAATCCTGTATACAAAACTGTTAGCCACAATGTTGGAATGTGTACTGGTCTGTATTTGTCATGAGCAGATGATTTTTTTAACGGCATTATTTTCTGCACATTTTCATTTTGTGCATGAACATGTGAAATACACTACTTTGCTGGCCGTTTGCATGGTAAATGCAGCATCAATGCAAGAACAGTAAACAGGAGTTCTACATGTATGACATCATAATTGAGAGAATCTATTCTTAAAGGTAAAATAGTTTGAAAGGTTTTTTCAACTTAAGTACAAGAATGGACAATTTAATTAAAACACTTTTATTTTAACATATTCAAAGAAAACTGCATTAAAAATGCCCCTGATCCATTTGGCAATATTTCCGCACTTCCATATGCGAAGTTTACATAATGGATGTTTACATATTGGGACTTGGGCATCTTATTTCTATGGCTTTTTATGGATATGAGGTCATGGCAGAATGTTGGGGTGATCCCGCCCGCTCACCCGTCACTCTTTTTGTACAGGTATCCGCTGCGTTCTGTACCGTGCTCCTTGTTGCCCTGAAGCTGGTGCAGACTGTAAGAGGCATTCTGTCGGGCCTGGGAGTCCTTCCACAACAATACAAAAAATGCATATCAGTAATGAAATCAGACATGCCAAAAACACTGCTCCCTAAACAAAATAATGTGTGGCCATTTAAATCTTCCTTCTGACTGGTATACCAAAATCCTCACTTAACCAGCTGCATGCTACCTCACGTACATACAAACCCTTCAGTAGCTAGTTCCTTTTGACAGAATTTTTTATGTGTTTTTTAAAAGAACAAGTGTCTACACTGTTGCTACTCCTTGATGCTACAGTAGTACCCATACAATTGGCCAAACTCTAGGAATGTACAAACAGAAAACTTGCCATGTTCCAGGAGTCAAATGAGATTACAGCAATCACTGCTAAGAGTGCATGCAAAGACCTGAAATTCAGGGATTCAGCTCTGTACTCTACATCATTTTCCAGGAAGCAAAAAGGTACTTGTATGATAAAAAAGGGACACACACTAATGACAACATGATTGAGATGACAGGCATGTTAGGCAGGTTAGTGTTGGCCAACAGCACACTTACTCTCCTAGACTTCATTCACAAAGGAGGGAGGCAGGAGAAAAGAGAAGAGAGGGAGTCTTTCAGAGGAGGTCACGGATGGAGTGAACCACAGCACATGCATGGTACTGTTTAGGTCACATGACTTTGAGGCCTACTATGTACAGTTTTGTAAAATCCCACATTGTTCTGTCTCATATTATTTTTCCAGCCTGTTACATCATACAAAAAAAACACACAAACATTCAAACGAAGACAGACACATACACCACGCACACAAACACATAAGCGAACCATGCTGATTTTCTCCTTTGTTTCCAGAGTATTCCTGTCCTTTGTACATCAGGTGAGGGTCTCTGGCATGAAACAGGCCTCACCTCTTTCTGCTCCACCTGCAGAGAAGCCTTCAGGAGGTCCCGTAGCTGCGTAAGCTGCTTCCTCTCACCATCCTGAGTCTGCTTGATCTGTAGATATGGATGGTGAGAAGGGGTACAGATATGGTGAGAGTGGAGCAGCAAATAATCCAAACATTATGAAGTATCAGGGTGAATGCAGCCATAGCAAATTAATGCTTATTGTATTATTGTTTCATGTTTTTTAAACATATGAAACATTACACCACAAGAATAATGTCTGAATTAGCGATAAACAAACACTGAAAATCTTTGAACTTGTACTGTATAAGCAATGGGAAACATTGAATAACCACAGATAAACTAAAGAAAAGTGCCTCACTGCTGCCAGATCTGTGGCTAGCTTCTCAATTGAGGGTTTGAGGTTTTCCACTGCCTTCAGCCCATCTTGGAAGAAGCTGTGAACAGACAGATAAGTAGAATATGTGGTCCTCCACAGAGATCAAGAGTAGAATATGTGCATTGACACAGATTAGTAGGAAATAAAAAAAGATCAAGGTATCAAATGAGAGAATCAGATGACGTACTTGCACTGTGCATGAAAATACTTGATGAGGTTCTGGAGCAAGTCGACGCCCTTCTTCACTTTAATTTCATTCACTTTGAGGAGATACTGCAAAGGACCAAGATGAAAACAGATGTGTTAAATACATTATATGTTTTTGCATACCTTAACACTGTTTCAGTAATAACACATGAATGATCAAGTTTCATGCAGAACAAAAAAGTTGTGTTAGACTCATGTACATCCTTGGTTTGCCTCAACAGGTGGCCCCTGAAGGCAGGGGGTCAAAGTGGCCCCCGACCCATCAATTTTGGAGCAGGAGGAGATATCCTTATATCTCACTCTCACCATCTTATTTAAACACACACACACACACACACACACACACACTAACCTCACACATCTGGAGCTGGAAGAGGCGTCTCTCCTTCTCCATCTCCTCAGCGATCTCGCCACCGCTGATCTCAGTGCGAATCATCCCATGCTGCCTTGCATGCTCCTTCTTCTCCTTCTCAATCTTGTTTCTGTGGAGATTAGGACAGCTGTCATTCAAATATGCAGCAGCTGGCCATCTCAAAATTTGTTGACAAACAAAATGACTCATATCTCTCAGTTACAATTGAAGTAGAACTTCTTTTTCGCTAGTTTGGGAAGCAAACATCAGAAAAGCTCTATTTAATTTTATTGTACTAAATTAAATTAATATGCAACTCACTATCCACCTTCAATTTCACACATAAACATAAACACACACCCACACTCACCACTCACATACACCTTACATACCCTATAGAAATTATTATGGTCTGGTTTAACTATATACCACAGTGTTTAAATGAAAGTCTGATAGAAGTAGAAAGTGAATCTTACAGTTTGGTTTCATAGTCTTTCCAGGCCTTATCAAAAGGCTTTTTCAAGTCCTGCAGGGAGAGAGCAGATACCTATCAAGATCACTTCAAAAAGGGCATGAAACTGAAGTCTGTGAATACGCATGAGTGGAAAACGTAGGAGAGAGGGAGAACAGCTCTTAAAATTAAACAGGAACAGCTCATGCATGGGATGGCCTAGCACAGGTAATCAGGTTTTTGTTATTTGCTTGCAAAATGATATTATAACTCAGCAGGAACATTTCAGGGTGTGAACTCTGTGCATTGACTGGCAGCAGCAGCACATCTCCCCGTAATGGTACCTAAGAGGTGGGGTTAGAATGCTTTGCTGCTCTGGGAACAGCAGAAAGGGAGAAACAAGTTGCTTCTTGTAAACCGCTGCTGATGTCACACACCCCATGTGCCTTCAAACTTATTGGTTTATGGTGAAGTGAGGTCACTGAAAATTCTTTAAAAAACTCATTCTGGAACTCTTTTGGGCTTTGACACAATGGAATTATCTCTTCATTTGTTGAACTGATGGCTGTGTCATTAGGGGGGCAGAGATTTCTTCTCCATAGTGACGTGAAGACACTGCGGCGACTTGCTGTTTCACTTGATCATTAAGCTTTACGAACAGGCCTGGACTCATTCCACTTCTCCATGGGAGCTCTGCCTCTGGGCTCCAGCAACAGGAACACAGAGGGAGGGAAGGACACAGAGAGCAAGGTGGGTGGGGTGAGGAGTGAGGGAGATAGTGAGAGATAGAAGTGTGGGACTAGAGGAGAGAGAGAGAAAAAGAAGGAAGAAGAGACAGAAAACAGGGCGAGTGGGGTGAGCAGAGATGGAGAGGAAAAGAAAGAAGTGTGTGAAAGGAGAAAAGACAGGGGGACAAGAACAACGATAAATGAAGGAAAGGGATGGCAAAACCAGAGGAAGAGGTGAAGAGTTTCAGGTACTACTTTTAGAACCAGTGTTAGGCTGCACTGTGACCGCCCATCCAGCAGAATCCCTACTGGACACCTCAACCAAACCCCACACAAACTCACACTGTGTGGCTGTAAGGAAGTAAGAGTCCTCCCAGCCTCCACTACAGTGTCAGCACACATGACAATGTGGTAATGAAATCTCTCTGCTACAGATCCTGTTCTGCACACACAGTGCAAGCTTCCACACATACACCCACAACCATAAATAAAACTTTCTTTCTACCATCTCTGAAAGAAAATGAGCTGTTGGAGGTGTGTGGGATTCAGCTGTTTGTACTTTTCCATCAGCGCTTGAAAGACAACCTCCCTGACAACCCTACAGAAACCAGCAAAGTCACAGCCCACATTACAGAAACATCTAATGAGAGGGAGGAGGGGAGCTCATTAGCACCAAATCATCTCATACTCCACTGAGCTAATGCTGTTTGCAGTTAGCAACAGGTCTTCTGCTCGTAGGCGGGTGCAGAGTTCCGCAGCGAGGATTAAACAGCTCAGCCAGCCCTCTCAGATTCAGGTTCCAAAAACAAGACCAGCCTTACAGTGAGTTCCAGGCCTTGCACCCAGGAATGAATGCTTACCCCTCTCCAAAAAAACACAGCACCCATGCAGCCCCAGCCCAGTTATAGCATGCTGGGACCAAGGCCCTGGAGCGTTACCCCCCCTGGCTCTGGCCATATTCTGCTAAAATTTCCTCTGACATTAGAAAAAAAACAGACTTACCCCTTTCACACCTTTAAGATCACCTTTCAGCAGGCTATCCAATGGGAAAGTAATGATGTTGTTCATGTTCTGACACTAGGGAAGGAGAGAGGAGATGAACAGGACATCAGACTTACTTCCTGTTGACTGTGATTCAAGTCAAGTTTTTGTCAATACAGCATTTGAGTTTTCACTGAATTCAGCTGAAAGGGAGGAGAAAGACAGTTGCATTTCCACAAGACATGGTGATGGAGAGGTATCAGTGATGGCATCTGTGGCAGGGATGCCAAACTCATGTCAGGTTTTTTCATGTTATTTGTTTTTTAATCAGCCGCCAGTTTAGTCTCTGGTAACTTGTGAATTAGCCAACCAATAAGCTCAATTAATCACAAATGTACTGAAACACCAATAGTAATAAAAAACAGTCAACATGGTCCTTTAGCACAGGAGTTGGACATCCTTAATCAATGTCTCAGTGGGGTCTCACCAGGTTCTTGAACAGAGCTGTAAGCTCTTTAGTGAAGACAGAGAACTTGAGGAAGGCTGATCCCAAGGCAGGGTCATCTCTGCAGACACAATTGTCCCCAAACTTTTCCAGGGCCTGGGTGTACTGCTCCTCATTTTCCACATGAGCTGAAATGACACAGCCGCTCTGGATTACACATCAATTATCCCTCAAATAACGCTCATACAAACAAAGAGAATGAACATGTGCAGAGAGTGTCATTCATAAAGGCGGAGAAAGACAATATCATTCTCACACATACACACACACAAACACACACATACACACACACACACACACACACACACACACACACACACACACACACACACACACACACACACACACACACACACACACACACACACACACACACACATAAGCCTGCAGGAGAACACCTCCCCAGTGTTCCAAGTGTAAATCAGTAGCTAATTGAAATGCAACACTGAAGCCACCTGGACTCTGACCCGGAAGGGCTGGGAACGTTCCTCCCTTGAGTAGTGATCTCTGGTCCACTGATCCACTCTTTCAAGCCTTAGCGTCACAAAGCCACTCCCCCTCTCAATTTTTTTTCTGGGGATTGTTGTAATTAATTCAGTCTTGATCCCAATTTCAAATCAGAATCAAAATAGGGAATCGTTTAATTGTACCTAAAAAAGCACAACTCTCAGTACCTGATCACCACTGAAAATTGACAGCTTGTTAAAATTTTTTTAGTAGTAACATGCTTGTGCTAAATAGCTAGCAAGCTAAACTTAGCTGCTTTTATTACCAAAAAAGACTTCTTAAACTCTTGTATTGAGAAACAACCTCTATAACGTCTGTTTCATCCCTGTTGTGTTAAACCTATTACAAACACTGCGCACAATGGCACATCAGACTCTTTATGTTACTACCTGTATGCAAATATAAAAGGGTTTCCACAATGGAGGCAGTCACATTTGGTTTTGTTAAGTTTTCCTCTTCATCCACGGAAATCTTTTTCTGGCAACTGCACAATTTCCAAAGCCAAACAACAACACAACAACAATTATAAAAAGATTATGACATAATTTGTTTTTATTTCCAAGAGCAGCATATTGTTTGAGGTTTTATTGCTTTTTTACAATGACGGCTGTTAATAAACAGTGCCATGGTAAAACTGCTGGGGATTGTTTTGTCACCTCACAGTCCCAGGGTCAGAGGTCAGTCCTGGTTTTGCCTGTGTGAGGAAAGGTTTTCAACATGGACTTCCCACAAATGCTTTATTTCCTTTCACAACCCAAATTAATTCTGGCTCGGTTAATCTGTGCCCCATTCACTCCTTACACATGTATAAGTTTGTACTTGTGTGTGCATATTTGTGTGCCTGTGCATGCTTGTCATGCAAGCATGTATCCATGCAAATGAATGCATGTGATTGTGTGTGTTTATGTGTATATATGGGTAAGAGTGTGTCTGTGTGTGTGTGTGTGTGTGTGTGTGTGTGTGCACACGCTCTGTTAGGAAATATCCCTCCTGTGCTTACTGGGTTTATTTTTGACTTACAGTGACCGGACAAATATCTAGAAAATGGGTTAAGACTTTGTGTTTACTGAAGTATAAAGGGGTTTACCAGCCTTTTGGTGGTAGATTGTTGAATTGCCTTCATACATACATAGGCTGTGACTATAAAATGAGTATTAAGTCAGATATTGGTAAACGACAGAAAAACCACACATTTTAACAAAGTATTTAATATATATGCTGCACAATTTCTATCTTCAAATAGGTTGGAGATAAAAAAATAGATCAGTTGACTGACTTGACACATGGAATATTGACAAATTGAACTCCCACCAGTCCATTCAATGGTCAAACCTTCCTCTGTATACACTGCAGTAAAATACGATCAGTATCTCCTCAGGTCAATGTCAAGCTTTCTGTGCACAATGGGTTCATGAAGGTTCTCTTCTCCTCTCTTGATTTTAAAGTTATCACCCCCAACATAAAATGACATTTGTCTGTTTTGCAATTTTAGTTGTTGATTTCAGCACTCCTGCCTCTTTCCTTCACACTAGCATTTTCTTTTTTTAATTGGCATCCTGTTTTGTAAACTATTTTAATATTATGATGCAAACGCACATCAGATTTAGATACCTCTTACCTAAAGTACTTCTCTACATGCAGTGCAGGACATCCACATGCCATTTGTGAGGAATTAAATGACATTTAAAAGGTTCAGGATCGTGGGTTCTGTCCTCCAGCAAAGAGGGGCTTTAATCTGGATAATGTCTCTGTATGCAAAATCCTTTTTAATTCCTCAGATTCTTTAAGGCTGTAGTGGCAGTGATGTGTAGGACAATTGAAAAATCCATGAATGCTCATTCTTCTTTTAATTTGCTTTGTATCAATCAGGAAAAATACACTGTCTCACTGCTAACCATTTTGAATGAGAGTATTTAGTGCTTCAGACATTGTCTGTTGAACTGCCTTATATCTGCATGGTAGAAATGTGCAGTTGCAATTTTGTAATGACTGACTGCTTAGTGGAAAATTCTAAATCCATTCATCATTATTGTCAAAAAATGAATGTAATTGTACCTGTGATATACAAAAGAGCTGCAGATTTAGTATGCATCATTGTAAACTCAAATGGTTTTACCCTTCTCAACAAGTCAAATGCGTAAAGACAAAATGGAAAGCATTTGTGATCTTAAAACTGGTACAGAATCCAGATTTTTGGAAATCTTAAAATGAGGGCAGTTTCTTGCTCTTGGCTAACAGAATGAGTTGTTTTATGTTGTTTTTCTTGAAATAATATTTTTCATCACCATTCCATTCCTTCATTTGGCTTGATAAGATAATGAACACTGGTAAGTGCTGTTTTTACTCTGCAGTCTGCCAGCTGAGCTGTGCAGTAACTGTGTCTGAGGACTGCACAACTGGTGCAGCTGACGCAGTGGGAGTAGGCACCCGGTAAATCAGAGAAGTCTCGAATCGCATCATTAGACATCATCTTCAAATAGGGAATCTGTTTCCCTTCTGCATCATTAATTAAAAGGGTTCATGAATTTACACATTAACAAAGTATTCTGGCGAGGCTTAATCCAGGAATGAGGAAAACCCTTAAACAAGAGAGATTTTCCTCCAAACGGCATGGTTAAGCTGTTAAGCAATATCAGCCAAGATTGTTGGACTGATTATTCCAAAAAGCAGCTTGAACTAAACTGCTCAATGCATTATGTTGTTTCAAAAGTTTATTTCAGGAATAAACATTTCACATATACTAAATAATAAACAGTACATCTGAGCAGTGACATTTAAATTGACAGAGGTCAATCGTTTTGTTTAAATAATCCTTACCTACTGTAAGGCGTTTTCAGATGTGAACAAACACAAGAACCACCTCCCCAGTCACTAATTACTGATTAGGGAACAATGCAGAGTTACTGCATGTGAAAGACAGGAAGCTGGGCTGGAGGCTGTTGCAGTGCAAGTAACCTTGTTAGAACAGTGCATGCAGAAGGCAGGGTGTTATCACCCACCCTTACTATGATCTAGAGTTAGGGTGGGTGACTTCATTTCCCACCAGGTTTATACAGGAGACTCTGAGTGCTGCTGTGGTATTTCCCGTTTTTACAGATTGCAAAAAACGTAGACGGGTTAAATCATAATTACATGTCCATGATACGTACTGGAAACACCCCCTACAATACAAGCATGCAAATGGAATTAAAGCCTGCTGGCTGTGGCCTTAGTGTAAATTACAGTAATGACATAACCTAAGTCTCAATGATAAGCTAAAGCATAGGGCAGGGGTAGTAACTCTGCATTCGTCTTAGGCACTTCAGAAAAGAATTCACTCTTCCTAATGAAAAACAGGTCATTCAAACAATGTCCCCATATCTGACTGATCGACCTTGAAAGAGTCCAAACGTGATAGCTTAAACCACCAGGTGTAACCTGCACCAATGCAGCCTGGCTCCAGGGGACCTGTTGCTGGCTTGGTGGTGACCATTTCTGCTTCACCCAGTAAAAGGCATGATTGCTGTTTTGGATAGACAAGGGCGCAGGTTTGTGCCTAGGAGCTTTGGCAGAGGATTTATGTTATTATGAAGACAAATTAATGTTCTGAATAAGTGGTGAATTGAAGTGTGCTGAAGTCAGAGACAGAGACCACACACTTCTTTGAGGTAATTTAAAGGAAAGTGCTCAATGATCTCTCTCATCAGAACATTTCTGATGCACATTTCTTTTTTAAATAACTGAAGATCTAAAAGGAGCCAGCAACACTGACTGGCATACCACCTTGAAGTTGAAGCTAAAAAGAGTGAGAAGAGGTTTTTATTGCAGGTGATAATGTAAATTCTAAGAAAAAAAGGGAGCTTTCATCTTCTCTCCATCATTAAAATGAATGAAAGGAGATTCTTCTGGATTAATACAAACATGGTAGAGCAGCAGCAATTTCATTGTCTGTTAGTGGTAATAACAGGACACCTTAGTCACAAAGGTAAACTGACACTGAACTACGACTCAGACTCAGACATATGCTGAAGAAGCAGGAAGGGAGGCTGCAGTAATATTAATGTGTGGAGAGTGCTCTGGCATGAAATGGCTGTTATGTGTCATGGAGGTGGGTGCCAGACATCAGTGTTAGCTGAGGTGAACTTCTGTCCCACCCACCCCCTTAACTGCTAAGTAATTTGAGATCATGAAAGTGTGATATAAATCAAATCTGCCATGCATTATTATTGTGTCTAATGCATTCACTAAGCAACTTCATCCATGTGTTACTCTGGCCATAAATTTCCTTGCCTGAGGTTTTTTAAAATGAGCATTTTTTCTGCAACAGAATCTCATTCCATCAGTCTCATGCAATAGAATGTAATTCCAACAGTCTCATTTCAAACCACTTAACAGCTGCCACAAGTGAGTCTCAGTAAGTGAAAATATTTATATTATCCTAGACTGTTTTTTCATCCATATTGACAAAACAAGAAAAATGTCTTTATTCATCTGCATATATTTTTCTTTAACCTGTCAGACTGCAAAACTGCAAACTATTCACTGAATCCATGTCCTCTACACATCTAAAAAGATGAGTAAAAAGATGTCAAAAGATCTAAAACTACACTAAAAAGATGAGTGAGTATGTAGCATTGACAAAAGAGAGCTGCCCATCTCCTGTGATCCATAGGCCTGCTGGGACAGATACCTGCTCAGGTGTGAGGAATGGCAGGAATGAGGCAGGTTAGCCACTCCCTCTCTGCACCGACCCTACCTTCCCGCCCATATGGTCCTCCCCTTTATCACATGACCCTCTGCCTAGCACAGCCAGGTAACTCTCACGAGGGGAATGCATATTTAACAAAACCTGCACTAACACACACACATACATGCATACATGCATACATGTCTGTGTGTGTGTGCGTACTTAGACAAATGCTTGCACATAGACACACACAAACATAAATCAAGTTAATGTTGTGGTTGCCCTTACTCACCCAGACCAGAGTTATTGATAGACTTGACTGATTTCTTCATTTTGTGCAGCACACTGCGGTCCCCGTCAAGAGCCTGCAGGAGAAGGGGGATGGGTTAAGGACAAAACAGGACATAACTGGGGCAAGGGGGATATTTCATTAGGGAGGTCAATTATTGTTAAATACTGGAATTTCCATGCAGGGGTATCAGATCCCTACTAAAAATGTAAACAGGACTGACTCCATGCTTTCATAACTTGCTCATTTTGTACATTCCATGAGTGTGAATTTAACACATCATCTTCTGTCAGTTTAATGAGTGTCTAATGTGCAGAAAGATTCACTGAGTTTAAGGAGGAATAAAATTGTAGAGAGATAACTGTGTGACCTGATGCTTCAAATCCATCTCACTCTTGCCTCCAGGTTCCAGTCACCACAGCGACAGGTGTGAGCTTCCTCTATCTCTAAGGGACTCATTACTCAGGGGGTTTCTATAAATAGACACAATGAGCAGCTCCCTGCCATGCTGAAGACATGCCGTGAGCTTGTTAAAAGCTGTTCTGGAATGTGATAGAACTCCTCGAATGCTTGTTTCACCACATGAACACAGCCAGCAAGTGTACAGATCGATACATATGTGTGTGTGTGTGTGTGTGTGTGTGTGTGTGTGTGTGTGTACTTGCATATATGTATGTGTATGTACATGTGAAGGTGTGTGTTTATGTGAGTGTTAACAATTTACAGTCAATTATGAGTTTTACAGGCCTTTGAGTGTCTCAAAAGGTAATATGCTCACCTGGGAGCCCTGTGGTCAGGTGTTTGAATCCCAGGCTTTGTCTGCATTGGTGAGGCAGTAACTGGCCCAATCTCACTGGGGTTGGTCGGGTATTAAGCCACCTAAAGCTTGTTAGTTTCATCACTCTCTAACACTGACTAACACAAACAAATTGACGGCATCACCCTCTGATGACACAGGAAATATGTGATTGGTGGTGTGTCTGTAGTGAGTAAAGAAGTAAGGGCTAGTCATTGCATGAGTCTGAGGAAACACCTGCTATGGCATCTTCCTCCTGAGGAGGTGGGAGCAGGCCACTGTGGTGGACAGAACAGTTCAGCTATGTTTGGGGTTGGAAAATCCAAAATTGAAATTAAGATCTGTACAAGAACATAAGAACCGCACAATCCAACAACACTCCATGTCTTTTCAACAGTCCAAGCAGAGGCCACAAGAAGTTCAATGAAGACACAACAAGCTTAATACACCACAGCCCATTGGTCACACTTTCCCCATACTGACACCTTTGTGCTGAAAACAAAACCACATACAGCCCCTTACAAACTGCCAAGGAACTGCAGATGGAAATTAGCTATGGCTAAAACTGGTGTAATGCATCATGCTTCACTTTGTGAACTTTACATACAAAAATTAAACATTGTCCCTGTGAAACAAATAAATTATTTTAATCTCACACTGTCTTAGCTCAAATTAAACAAGAGCTTCTTTACAACAGTGTGAGGTCAACTGGACTGTTACACAGGGATGCCATGACTGACTTTTTTGTACTCAGTTACTTAATTCCAGATGATATTTCCATTACTCTCAAAGACATGCATAGACATGCCCATGCATGAAAAACAGAGGGTGGTGTTGGATATAGCTTGATTATAAGCCTTAATATTGACCAGTCAGAGCTGCAGCTGTATTGCAAGGGGTTGATCTCAGGGCCACATTGTTGTGTGTCGTATTTTTACAAGTTGTTTGAAAAAAAGAAAAAACATTCTTTATGTGTGCTTTGAACACAGTCTGTCCCAAAACAATGCTTTCCACAATAAATAAAAGTCTATCACTCACAACAGTATTAAAATACCAACATTAGTCCTCCATAATAATTGTAACAATAATAGTAATCTTGCTCTGACAGACAGTGATAAGAAAGACAGTAATGAGTCCTCTACCTGGCCCTTCCCACATAAGGTGAACTGTACTCCACTGCTGAATGGAGCAGAGGGTTAGGGTTATACACAGCCACGCACCAGCAGCAGAGGGGCTCGCTAGCCATGGGGCTGACATTGAAATGTCCTTAAGTACACCCAAACAGATCAGGAGGCAGTCAGAGAACCGAACATATGGGTGCACAAGTGCAAAATGCTCATCTTTGAGAAAGTAAGAGGCAACACCCTGCAAGGACTATTCAGTATTATCTGCAGTCAACCAAAAGACAAATATGCTTTGAAAATATGCTTTGAGTACTGCACTGACCCTGTGGCAGAAAGTATAACATCTCTGTATGTCATATCAGTCCCTTGAAACCACAACAGAGTCATGTTATTGGGTTGCGAAATGGTGAGCTATCTGCAAACCACTCCCATAGCTGCAGCAGCGTCACAAGCAAGAGAGGATTTATGAGGTAAGGCAGCTCAATGTAAAGGAGTAGATTTTATTTCTTCAGCTTCAACCCACACAATTAAATGCTACTGTGGTTGGGAGAGAGAAAAAGGCACTGTGAAAGTTAAACAAAGTTAAATATAGATTTCTCTGAATGTTAGAGATCAAACTGCAGTCATATTTTATAATATCACAGAAGTTACATGGGTTTTCCTGAGGCTAGCCCTCAGTTGTTTGCATACCTGGTCATGCTTCCTTGTTGGCTGGAGGCCAGGTGGGTGAGCCAGGTGCTTTTAATAAAGGCATGACTGCAGCTGAACAACGCTGGCCTTGACATGACCAAAGTAAAATTGTTGACTCTGCATTGTGGCAGTGGCTCAACCGCATTTTCAAAAAGCATCATGCAAAGGGAAAAAGGCTCTTAAATTTTTGGTTAAGATTTTGCATACACAATAGCAAATAACCTACTCCTTTCAAAGGTCATGCCTCAGAAGCAGTATAGACCATTTGTGTGCATTTGGGTTAGAGAAAAAAGAAAGAGCTTCATACGTGAAATTCAAAACAAGAAGAGAAAAGTGAAGGTTCCCAGAACATAGACGTCATATTTTGCTCAGCCGCAGTCCCACTTCCCCAGGGCACAATGACTGACTCCCACCGGCCAAACATCCTTCCATGCACTCAGCTGTTTCCGTGGCAACACTGAACCAGCACCAGCCCACACACTGTATCTGTGGCCTTCCTAATGCCAACAAAATCTGGACCAAGCTCTCTGACCCTTAAAACATGAATACAACCCAGGAGCTATAGGGGTGTCAAACTCTGCTCAATGAAGATTAAACATTGAAGTCACAGGGATAAACACTCATAATAGGATAGCTGACATGTTGAGATATCCAACATACACCCTGCCAGCATTTTATGCATCATTCCACTAATAATAGTACAACCCATGAGAAAGCACAGACACATGGGAGGGGATGGCCACATAGGGGTGATAAGAAGAAGACTCACAGAGGGAAAACCGGACAGACAATAACCAGAGTGGCAGGAAGTTCTCCAGTCCAAATGGAGACGTAGCCAGAGGTGAGTCCTGAAAACCTGCTAACAGCTAACAACATGTGTAGAAGCTACAGCTACCCTGACACATACACTGACTAAGTGTATGGGTTCAGGGTAACTGAAACAGTATCCTCATTATGTGAATCCATATGATAAGATCTTGTGAACCTCAAGACAATTTTTCCTTGTCACTTGAGGCCAGCATTTATTATATCAGCAACAGTCACGCCTGGGATACCAGCTTAGGCCACAAATTCTCAGAGGGAATTTCACACAGTAATGGTGCCTTTTATGCATGATGTTAGGTCATGGCCTTCATCTTAGAGTGGCATTTACTGAGCTGTTGTGATTGGTTAGAAGAGGTTGTTTACACTGCTTTCACTGAGCTTTTGGTGGGGATGCTAATGAAACTGGTAAGAGTGGGAGAGCCCAGGACAAAATGACTTGAATTTATGAACTGTTGTTTTAATTCTAATGCATGAAATCTCAGTACAGGAGAGTGGGAGTGTGACATGGATCTTGCTTTCACACCTACAGTGCAGAGAGCCAGAGGGTGAGGTGAACAATAAGGCAGGTAGGAAAGCAGGAGGGCAGCTTGGCAGGCACGCTGAGACAGGAAAAGCACAACCACAGCCCAGAGCCTGGGGATATTCCCAATGTTCGGAGCTCCTCTCCTGATGCGCTCAGAATTGGGAGGTGCGACCAGGGGCACTGTCTTCCCTTTGAAGGGTGGAATTCAGAGCACCGCTGCAGAGAAGGGGAACCTGCAGGACTGGAAAGGGGAGCGTCGCATGGTAACCTGGCAGAATGACTCAAGGGACATGTTACTGCTCGGAGACAAGAGTGGGCTGATCCCCAGTGCAGTGAGAGCTGTATTTATCCCACTTTACCCACACATACAATCCCCAGTGTTGTATGAACCATATTTTCCTTAATACTTACGCACATAATCCCCAGCGTTGTACGAGCTGTGTTCATTTGCTGTTCCTTACTCATTAGCCCTTGTCAGACAGGCCCCTAACTATGAGCACGACAAACTAGTGTCTACATTGTGGAACAACAGATACCAACTCTGGGGGTTTTCTTTGCTATTAAATAAATAGTAGCTGCTTCTGCTTCATAGAGGCAGGAAACCAATTGGAAGTGGTTATTAAGAGTTGGGAAAATGGAAGTACAAGTCGGGAGAAGAGAGGGTACATAAAAAAAGAACAACAACAATACCTAACATCAATGCCTAACCTAACCACTATATATGGACTTCTGAGAAGTGAAGAACGGTAAAAACAATCTGTGACATCTTTTAATTTTTCCCCTGAAGCTGGATCAGTTTATGCTTGTAGAAAACTATCAATCCATGCTGGCTGTTTCACTAACCCTTTTAACCCTGCCATGTTTTTGATGCTTTTGACTGTACCCAAATTTTGTGGACATACTCAGCTATCCACACATACCACATACCATTTTGCTCATAACTACATTTTCTGATGGAAAATGCTATCATGAACCCTGGTCATTATTACTGGAATTTGACACTTCCTTTTCTATGAAGCAAAATTATTATTGCATGTTGAAATATACATTTTGCATATATGATGATAAATGGTCCAGTATCCCACTAGAAACAGTTCAAAACTTGTATGACAGCATTCCAAGAAGGACTGAATCTGTTCTTAAAGGCTCACTGAATGCATCCTGACATTGTCAGCTACATACTGTCATATGAAAATGGTGCTCCAAGTAAAAAGAAAAAATTGACAAGTCAGGGAAAGTTTGAGTGCTTTGGCTGTAAATGTCCATTTTCTGACTCCTTCCAAGACAGATTTCCCACATACCATAATGTACATTTTTGTATATATTACAGGTGTGACATCTGTCTTGAAGGAATGAGGAGGCCTTTTTTAACTAACCAGAGATATAGATCAGAATAAGAGCTACATCACCACTGTGGAACAGAATAAGATTTGTAAACTGCTACATCACTACTGTCTGCTTCTGTTTTCTAATTCTGTGCCTCTTCAGGTAAAAAAAAAATCTTCAGATAGAGTGATTCTTTGGGGTAAGAACTCCTTATTGGTTCATAAATATTCATATACTGTTGTTTTGTCAGTTCCCAGTCAAAGTCTTGTATGAGCTGTGTTCATTCACTGTTACTCATGAAGTCTCTCAGCATTGCATGAGCTATACAGTTACTCATCTCACTACTCCAGGGAGGAACGTTTCCAGCCCTTCAGGGTCAGAGTCCAGGTGGCTTCAGTGTTGCCTTTCAATTAGCTACTGATTTACACTTGGAACACTGGGGAGGTGTTCTCCTGCAGGCTTATGTGTGTGTGCGTGTGTGTGTGTGTGTGTGTGTGTGTGTGTGTGTGTGTGTGTGTGCGTGTGTGTGCATCTCTAACTTGAAACTGTTTGTGCATTTACTCACTAAATTGAAGGTTTATGTTTGACTTTTCTGCTACTGCTGAAACTGTGGGTGTGTATAGGTGTGCCTGTAGGTTTAGTCACTCTGACTAATAAGTCAGTATGTGCATTTTTGCCTGTGCGGACAACTTGCCTCTTTCATAGCAAACAACATCAAACCACCTGGAGGCGGCCAGGATTGTCTAGATGGCTCTTGACACATTTCACATAAATGGAACACCACTGTGACACCATTACACTATACAAAGCCTGTACTATATACAAAGCCTATACGCTATAGATTTTTAAAGTCTTGTTTTCAAACCGTTGAAATATTTTGAATGATATTTTCTCCACAATCATTATGTTCTTTACACTCACACAATCATATCTGAGTTTTTTTTGTTGTTTTCAGTGAGTCTCTACAGACCCTCTACTGTGGGAATTTCTTACCGTATCTAACAGAGGTGCCATTATACATTTATTTAATCAGTTTTAACAAATGGATTCATTAATAATTAACCACATAAGAAATAAGAAAATCAATACAGAGAAATGTATATTTACAGAAACAGATTTCTTTACAATTTATTTAATAATCTATGTCAGGCAAACCTGGTGTAGCATTTTAGATGCAGTCTATTTTATTAATAATAAATAAAACCGATAATTGCAATGTACTCCTTCTCTGATGATGACTTTTAGTGCTTTTTACAAGCAGTAGTTGGCATTGGATGTCTGGAGAAGATACCCCTTTTGGTTAAGGCAGAGTGGAAGCCTGGCAGCACTTTCTGCTAAAACAGATTGCTAAGTGCCTCAAACAGATTATTTGACTAGCATTGCAGTGCATTGATTTACACACCTACACATATGCTGTGTAGTTAACTCTTGAGATTTCACCAACTCAATTCACACGTTATGACTGCTGACCGTATGCCAAGTTCACATGCATTCAGACTTGTTATATGTACAAAAGCCCTCAAAATGCTGGTAAGGAACAAGCTTTAACAAAGGGTGCCATTTCAGATAGAAACTCTGGGCACAGCTCATAATAAGTTAGCACAGAAATGAATGAGCGTTTATATGGTTGCATCACACTTCAACCCCTTATCATTTGAGAGACTAATGAAGGGGGGTTTTGGAGTTTCATGGCAGTGTGGTGGTTACATACAAATCCTGTTTGTTGCTCATACAATTTTAAATATGCCCAGGGTGATAAGCCCTCTTTGAGGAATAACATGCCAAGAAATCCAATGGTTCATGACTGGAATATTTGATTGGAGCACTAAGGGAATGACTTTAGAATTCTTCCATACTTCACAATCCAAGGCTTATGAGAACACACTGCAATACTCCTCCCTCCACCTGTTGCCGCCCACAGTTGTTCCTCCACATGGCTGGACTGTATCTCACTGCCGACACAAACGAGTCATAGTAGTCACAGCTACTCCAATCTCAAATTCCTTATAAAACACCATAACATGCCATCCTAATAACACAGGATGTAGTGCCATTGCCGTATCTGACATAGTCCTTTGCCTCAAAGCAACGACAAATACGACGACAATATAAATGCAATCTGTTGCTGTTGTAACTGTTACTATAATTATTGTTATTGTTACACGCATGCCCTGGAAATCACTCTTACAGATGAATCGGAGTTCTGGACAAAAACTGTTTCCTCTTGCACTTCCTTTTTACTTTTACTATTGTGGTTTAAAAAGTAAAGAGTGCTGCCAATGTTTGAGAAGCAGCAAACAGCAGAGGTGCTGCTGGTAATGAATTGAGTTACTACTTGGATAACGCAGCCTTTTTTCTACAGCACCAGTATGAGGTGTGGTCACCAGGAGTAGCAGACATACATGTGGGTGGGTAATGTTACATGTTCACACATGTACACACACATGAAAAGATATGCAGACAGACACATACAGCAGGTGTCATGAGTCAATCAGTTCAATGATTCACACTGTCTGCAAATGCAGAGCCACTTGGAATTGTCTGGAGATGCTTCCTCCTTCTTAACTCAACAGCAAAGGTGCTCTGACACGAGCAAAGTTTCTTTAAATGTCTCAGAGTTTCTGCACCATTAGCAGAATTACAGCATGAGGGAATTTGGTCCCACTTGTATTCAAATTTAAGGGAAGGGGGAATATTGTGTCATGCAAATGAAATAACCATACTGTATGCAGTCCCATCTCTCCTAAAAATACTGTACCCACAAAATGACTCAGGAGCATAAGTAGTGCCATGTGGCACAGACAGAGACTAGAAAATAACCATGAAATCACCTGTCACATGACAACCTCATTATGGCTTCAGCTTGGGTCCCTCCAGTTCAGAGTCTCCAGGAAAACTTGCCATGAAAGAGACATGAGTGGCAATGCATAATGAAGTCATAGAAAATGCAGGCAAACCTACTTGGCACAGCACACAAAGGGAGAGGTGCCCACGTCTCATACCTCCAAAACGGACTAACAATGCCAGCAAAGGAACTATGACACTGATACTGTCCTTTTTGGTGTGATGGTCAACACACATGTTGTCATAAGCATGTGTATACAGATCACTTTTGAGATTTTTGCTATTCGGTGATTGACTTAAACAGACCATTCCCAGCACTGGTGTAGTCTGATTACCAGTATATTCTCAAGGATTACAAATGGCACCCCCTTGCCACACAAGGTGAAGGAGGTAAGTAACCAGATTCTGTTGCTCTTTTGGTCATGTAATGAATAACTGAATACTTTTTGGCCATGTGAATTGTAATGATAGATGTAAGTAACTGATTTAATTTGGTCAGTGTTGCCTATATAGTTACAGGGATGGAAACCCTTAAACCATGGTAGAAATATTCATGGGACTCAGATGTAAAAAAATACATTCACTTGTATCTGTGAGATGGATCAAGATGGAGAGGTGAAGATGAAGAGAACAACTGATCTCGAATGATACGGAGATACATTGGCAGGATGTCTGGACGTTTCTGTCCACAGAGTTTCTTGAGACACAAACAGCTAAGTGTACCCTATTTGCGCAGGCACAGATAGCAACCCGTTACAAGAATGTTGTAAATGTCTTGAACGAGTACAAACAAAGGTACTGGACAAAAAAATATGTACACTGTGGCCACTATGCCACTTGTTAACCCGCCTACTTTACAGTAGCACAAAGAGTTTCCACCTCAAATGGCTGGGCTGTATACCTAACTTTGCACCTGTCTTGAGTTACATTTTTAATCCTACAGTAACTGGTCAAATTACGTACATGCAGCGCTGAAAGCCCGGAAAAGGCCTGTTCAGACGTGTACAGATTGTTACAGATCATTTATTCAGATAAAAAGACAAAGGATGTTTCTTCTGTATTGCACAACATATACATCTGATTGGCTGTTTTAGAGTAGTTTTTGCAACAGTCGGTACTATGGAAGAGGGACATTTCATGAATATTCTTAACTGGCTCCAGACCAGTGATATTGCATTCAGAAAGATTCAGAAAACTTGTCACTATAGCAAATGTGATTTTCTAAGCACCCGTTCCTCATTCAGAAGAAGAAATAATGCAAATGATTTCAAAAAGGCAATGCATAGCTGTCACCCACGACACTTCAAGACTGCAGTGTTCCCTTGAAATAACGAGCACCGTCTTACCCGATAGAATATTTATCCAAACACCTACTTAATAAACGGGACGAACACCTGTGCCCAGTTTGGGTGAATTTTACAGAGTTCTTGTTACTAATAGTTATAATTCAGGTCATCCAACATTGCCATTGACAGTCGATGAACTGAGCGCACACAAGATACGCAACTCACAATCCGGTACAAAATATGCTTGTGGTGGGCTGCATATGCATAACTATACTTAAACGCTAAGTTTTAGCAGTCTTTTTGACCCACAGAAAACTACTGAGACTGTAATCCTCTCACCTCACTAAAGTACACTTCCTCTTTCTTTTTGATGTAGTTTGTTTTTGCTTGGGTGTTAGTAATCATAAATAAAATATTTGAGGCTTGTACACGATGACGACTACCTCAAGCCACTGAAAATGTAAGAAGGTGCACTGGAAAATGTTGTAGTAATAAACCGAGTCCTTCAAATTCGTATTTTATCAACCCATAAACGAGGATAAATCAATAGCTCTGTGCACTAATCGGTACTATCTAATTTATAACTACAAACTACTGTATACAAATGAGTTATACACATTCTTTAAATCGAGAAAACAACTCAGTTCAACGAAAGTACCCTACTGTTGTTCTGAAATCATCAGGTAGCTACTGAACAGTATCATTTAACTTGTATACATGTAAAGAAGGAACAGTGCAAATCCTCTGTGAAATGCGCTGTGTAGATTCAGATGCAATTTAGAATCGTTCAACCTATTACAGATCGGCCCATTCACGTCTTCATCACACCAAAAAACACAAAAACATGCGCAGTGCCTGCGCTAAATTAGTATTAATGACCTAGGATAGGTTTTTGGGTAACTGCAGCAGACCTTTTCTGCTCAGTAAAGAATGAGGGAACGAATGAGGGAAATGAGTCGGGGTCTGAATATCTTTGTTGTCTTTTTCAAGAACTCATTGCGATTACAAGTTCCAGGCAAATTAGTAAGTGTGCTTTCTTAGCACACAAAAAGTTGGAGAGCCGCGGTCTGCCGTTCGTAAATTCATTGCGTTCACTGTCCTTGAGTTTGTACGATAGTGGGGCCACTGTAATTGCTCAAAGAGAATCACTCACCTCTTCCAGTGCTGCCACGGTATTTCTGCAATGAGCCATTCGATTGGTGAAGTTGGAAGTTGTGGGAGCTTTATAATCTTCGGTCGTCTCGGCCATGAATTCCGACACTGAGATTAAGTCCGGCATTTTTATTTCCTTGAACGAAGAAACGCTATTCCCAAAAAATTGTTAATAATATTGCGTCTCAATCCTGAAAGTTCAGTTTTAAAAGTCAGGTGAAACTATTCCAAGTAATGCATTACCATCAGCGCATTGTCCCCACTAGAATGATCGAGTCAAAGCACTGAAATACAGGTTACCTTTTACGTGGATCGTTCCTAAGGCAGTTATAATGTAAAATAACCAATACTATACTTTTCCTTTTCAGTCGGGGATCCCACGAACCACAGTAACCAGAGTGATGAAATAAATAAGGAGTTCTTTGCTTTCAAACTTTATCCCACACTGCCGAGTTTCTTCCTTGTTCATACACGCCTCAGCTATCAGTAGATTACAGGCTGGAAATTTCGCTGCATGAGAAACAAGGAATTTCACTAGGGCGATAAATCGGAGAAATTGACAGAGTCAAGGTGGAGGAGGGCATTGCACGAGCCCAGCCAATGAAAAACAAGCGTGTCTGGAATCTACCCAATCAATGTTAACACAGGGAGTGGCCACTTTTCCGCTTACAGTCTCTGTTTTAAGCGTCGGACGAGGACCGATACATTAATACTCTCAGGTGCACAGATCCGTGTTTGCGCTCCTCCTTGTAGTGGACTTTACTTTTTATACAGGATTGGAATTGAGTTTGCACTGTTTCAGATCTTACATTTAAATTGATATATACAGGAGCATTCAATCAAAACTCTACTTTGGCTCTACAACAGTAGGCGCATCAGCAATTTAATAATTTTGTATAAATAAAGCCAGAGTTTGCATTTGCGGATTCTATGTGGAGTTTGAATTTCATTAAGACATACCACATTGATTATACACCAATAACACATGACCATTTATCAGTAAGTCATCTGAAAACAGCACATTTTTGTACAAGCTACAAGCAGGTCATTCTAATATTATATATCCCTTGTTAAAACACAAATACCACAAACAAAATGACCAGCCTCCATCCCAAATGACTTGACTCCTGGCAACAGCAGAGCAGCAGGCTTTACCTCACACTGAACATACAGTTGCCTTATGTCCCCTCATGTTCCTGTTTCCTGAACACTAAAGAGAGTCACAGCCTGTTATGGTACAGTCAAAGCTCAGTCATTGGAGGTGTTCAGTCAATGAAATCCACAACCCTACGGTGATTCAAAAACAAAGGCACCACACAAAGCTTAGAGTCTCTTTAAGTTACAGCGCTGGTATGAAATGACTCTTAGAACCTGTCTGTTTTCCGTCAGTACCTATTTTTAATCCTAACATGGAAGTGCAATAGATTTCATTTAGAAAAAAAGCTACTGAGGCCCACCACATACAAGCACCCAAAGGAGGATGTACACTAATAATGGGACAAGCTCAAGCACAAGCAAGTCATCTGACCCCCAAAAAAAAAAAAAAAAAAAAAAACAGTTCCTTTTTGCTGGATACACAAAACAATGTTGCTTTTATACAGTGTGCAACAAACATTACACAAGTCCTGTGTAATGTTTGTTGCAATGTGGTTTGACAGTCTTGGTCCAGAGCAACTCTGTGTGGAAGCCTGCCACCTGCTGGCCCATTGTTACCTCTTTCAGTAGCAATTTCCCTGAAAGTATCCCCATGCTAACCACAAATAATTAACTTTAGCCATCAGGCAGGTGACATTGCTACTAGGCAAAACAGAGGCTGGATGATTTATTAATTAGTCAGTTCCAATGAGCAGGACAACAAATTCCTTCAGCCTGATTAACTAACCTTAATTAGACTGAATTTGTGGGAAATAACCAGGGAAAACATGTCAGTTAATACTATGCTTTGCCCTGTACCTTTGAACTGTTTCTTCTGCAAGCGTTTCATTGAGTCTGAGTCTGTCATTCATGTCTGCTTGCCCACAGAAACAAGTCTTGTTGTCACCATGACAACCAGAAAGCACCTCACCAGGACTTTGGGCATCCTTAGTCACACCATTCTCACACTGTTGGGCTTGTGCGTCAATTGGAATTTGTTTTCTGGCACTGTGTATTTAGCTCTTGCACATCAAGCAAGCTCACTGCAGTTCTGTTCGAAGGCCTTTGTATTGTGTGACTGTGCATAAAAGTAAATCAATTGGATTCATTTAAATGGCACAGTACAATGCCAAAGTAACTCACAAGAGACCATTTAGAGTCTGAGACCAAGTCTCTTTTTATGTGTGTAGTGTTTGTGTTGAATTAGGTTGGGAGGCAGACCAGCTGATGATGTAGTCAGACACAGCTGTGACACACAGATGCCAGAAGTCAGGACAAGGGTGGAGAGGGAGGGTCATATCTGTTTATAGATTTCATTCCAATTTCTGCTTGTAATAATGCAGCCACACCTTTTATTGTGATTAGGAAGTTTAACTACATTTCTACAAAAGCCTTTGACAAAACATGTAGATTTGTAATATCCACATATTCAGATTTGTCATAGTCTAACATAACCTGAATAATCAATTACTGGTTTTTGCAGCCAATTAGTGCCAGCATCAGTAGAAACAGTAATTGTATACACACAAGGCCGATGGTCGCAGAGTTTCCAGCCCCTGAATTACCAGGTGTCCTCCAGGTCCTAATCCAGCCTGAGAGGGGCTTTCCTCCTTTCTGGTTCTGCAAAAAGACTCCAAAAAGACATTCCTCATTATAAAATAATTGTAACTTTTCCTAGGATCGGAAGGGCTTTTGCAAACAGCAGTCTTGTCTTGACAGTGAAGTTAGATTATTTGATTGATCAAATTAATTTTATTGTAAACCATATGGCAAAAGTCCCTGAGCAAGGTCAGCTTCTGAGGCTGGATCTGAGCTTTCTTCCTGGTACCCTTGCAATCAACTTTCACTGACAAATATGACACTCAGAGCATGATGGAACTCAAATCTAATATCATATGACTAACACAGACAATGAAAGTACTTACAGAATGGCCTCAGTTCTCAGATAACCCCAGTTCCAGCAATGGCAAAGGGAACCTAACAGATACTAATTGGCTGAATTTCTGAAGCCTCAGGTTATTGACATGGTGGAAACAGAGCTAGCAGCTCTTATTGGTATGTGTTACTAGGAAAATTACTTGACCTACATAACCCTCTACTGCTGAAATACAAAACCCACAAACTTATAAAACTGTGCACCGTTAAATGAAAGTATTAAACTAGAAGCTATACATGTCATCCTCTTGTATACACATTTAGATTATAAGCCTGTTAACTAGCAGTTGTGGTTTTCATTCCTGTAGGTGCAAGTACAGTAATGTGCTCTCTTCTGTCTTCAGGTGTCTATATACCACTCTCTTGGCACTGAGTGGAGCTTTGAATCTCTGAACAGCCCACCTATGGAGCCCACCTGGTAGCCAGAGGAGGATTAAGACAGGGACAAGGACAATAGCTGACTAGGCCCACACTAAGCCCTTAATTGGTCTCCAATGTTAGTCAAACAGTGGTGACATGGATGTTTGTGCAATTAAGTGCCCTCTTTCTCTAGGTTTTAATACTAGATAAGCCATGAAAGTTCATTACTAATGTTTCAGCAGTGCATACCATCATTACATGACAAGTATTGACATTTTTACTAAATAAAATCAGATGTAGGTGGTGTCTCTTATGGAATGGGCTGCCAAATAGACATGACAGCAAAGAAATATAACCAGATGCAGTAAGAACACCAGCCAACTCTTTGGCTTGTCACATGATATACCAAGAATAAAAACATCATGCAGTTCAAGAGAATGCTGCTTAAACCTTCAGTACCAGGGAAAAATCAACAAGTTAGGCTGAGATGCAAAAATGATTTGAAACGAAAAAGTATTGCATTCATTACTCGTTATGGGTGAAATTAGCTAAAGCTGCCCTTTAATTGACAAACTATGCAAATTGCAACAACTGAGTTAAAGCAATTAAATAAATACTAAAAACAAATGCAGCTGGTGTTAAGGATATTTCAGGGAATTTTAACACAAGGCATCATCTCGGTTCTGTAACCGCCTATGTAATGTAAATGTAAGACAGGCCTCACATTCACACATACTCAAACTCAATACTCAGACATATTTAGGCACACATTTCAGGCACACTTTATTTTCAGACATTCATTATTTTCTAGGGAGCAACATTAAAATGCCTGCTTGTTTAGACACAATGGAAGGACAGGGTAATCCAGGAGACCTGGCATGGTGATGCGCTGGGTGATCCTTTTTCTCTCTCTTTTTACTCTTTTCAACATTATACATAAAAAAATAAATATTTTATCATCACAATCATTTTGACATAATTATAAACGGTTCATGTACGTAAAAAGTCTTCAAAGTATATATATTTTCTCTGTGACAGTCAAAGTATGTCTCTAGTACAAAAAAAAGACTGAGTAAAAATATCAGCACAGAAATAAAAAGAACTATCCCAATTGTCACAGAGAGAAATTCAGCCAACAGAAACCGATCTTTTTACTGCACTTGGTTAACCTTGGTTAAACCTCCAGTTTAGGAATTTCTCACAGCTGAAAGAGTAGTGTTGATTTGAGGTACATTCAGCCCTTAGGGGCTCTTCATAGATGACTGAAGAGTGGATTTGTCTGCAAAAAATAAAAACAAGAGATCATACTGGGTTCCACAGCAAACATAATTCAAACTGTAAATCAGAGAATGCAAGTCTGAATACAGGGCAGTGCATGGAAAAAGCTGGAAAACATGACATGAAACTGGGATCAGCTATATTTCTATATTTACCCATTCATACACATTTAGAAAAATTAAATGTTTTTTCCCCTCAGATATTAAATGAGGTCTAATAACCAGTCATTAATGAATATGTTAAGATGAAAATTGTTGCCCTCACTTTATACTCTTACCCTGATAAAGGACAGGATAGCAAAGACACTGTACCACATACAAACACTGGAAAGCATGATTAATACCAAGAGCGATATGGTGAACAGTGCCATCTGTCGCTCTTTCATCTTGAAGGATTTTTGATTGGGTGGTAGAGATCAGCTGTATCAATTGTCTCATCAGTGTCAGAGAGGGATCTCAGCCCTATAATGTTTATCAGGGTTCCAACAGACCATCTGCTGCACAAAGGCCTGATCATTACATGCTGAATTTCCCTGGCCCTTGGTGGGAGGCACATGGACAGAAACCTGTCTTACCCTTGCACAGGGGCATTGTGTGTATCCTGCTGTCCTCCAGGGTTGAGAAAGAGCCTCCAGAAGCGTTCTCCGAACCCTGGCCCTCTGTCTCGCACATCAGCACATTAATGGGGCCCCTGGAACCCTTTAGGTGAATCTGGATGCCGTCCTAATATTCAAAATCAAAAGACACAAGCTTGCGCCCATCAATTCAGTTACTGCATGGCAGCTTCAAAGCCATGATATATTCACTGTTCTGTTCTTCCCTGTAGATATGCTGGTGCCACTGCACCAAGACCAAATCGCATTAAGTTCATATGTCTACACAGGCTCAAAGCATTCAGTGCAATATGACTGAAAACAAAAAGGTTACCTCCATTGACTTAATCTGCATAAATCTTCATACTTTTAGAGACCAAAAGAGTGAATTGTTACACTCAACCAATTTCCAGTTTTTGTTTTACAAATTGTTTTCCAAAAAATTAAGTAGATCAGGCCATATATTTCCACCCCCCTCACAGGTATGTCAGACATGAGTCACCAATTCCAAACACAAATCTTATATTTAAGGTTCAATGTCCTGACCAGAACTCCATATTACTGTGCCTGTCTCTTGCTGTACTCCAGTGCTCACCTCCTTCGGTGTGGGGACTTCCAGTCTGGTCTCCTCAGGAGCTTTTATAGCAATGACTACCTGCCCCTGGAAGGCCTCGATCCTGCAGATATCATCATGTGTCACATAGGCTGAGGTACCAAAGGGTTAAAGAGAATTCAGTGCAAGACATAACTTCACCTCAAGTCCTGCTTTCAAAGCATCAGAAAAAAATCTAAATTACCATGGTAAACATTATACATTAAAGAAATGTTAGTAAGGGGAAAAAAGCAGGTTTTGATTTGATTGTTAAGTGTTTATTTCTTAAAGAGTGGTCCTCACGATTACACAAGTATAATGAATATAAATCTTTCAGAATCACAAAATCAGAGCATGTGTGAGACTGAACATAAACTAGTGCTTTGATAATTCAGTGCAAAATTATTTACATGCTTAGAAAACAAACTGTTACACAACCCATCAAAGATGTGTGTTCCCTTAACTAATTGTTACATACTACTGTATGTAATCTCTTAAATCCATTGTATACATCGATAAGGTGATGTGTTAATAAGTTGAACCATTCACCAAGACAATATACTAGGTGGCAAAGGTGATTGTTACTAAATTTGCCAACTCATTACTAACATGGTAGGCTCCACTTGGACTGTCACAACAAGGCACCCAGATTTAAGTCTCAACTTTAAATTAAAAATGAAAATGAAAATTTACATTACATCTTGGGATTTAATTGCATTCCTAATTTAAATGTAACCTTTTAAGACTTCCACAGCTGAGGCCATATTGTCAAAGTGGAAGGATATTCTGAGTATTCCTTGAGGTCAGTGAGGAAGAAGAGCTGCTGGGCGCAGTCTTTGATAAGCTCATCCAGGGCCTCTTCCATGGCCGTCAGGTCGAGTAGCTCTTCCCTCAGCTTCTCTTTCCATTGGCCTCCCAGTTCCCTGACTGGAACAGAACCCCTGTGAAAAGTGCCAGAAAACAACACTGACTCAAATGCCAGCAGTAATACATGCAAAAGCATGCAGACACAATCCAGTTCGGTTGATGTGCTACTTTACTGGAAGAGACGAAAAAAAAAAACACTTCAAAAAGTTCATTAACAGAAAATTGGGCAAGTGAAGTTCACATCTAATCACTTGACCATAGCAAAAACTCATTATTATTAACTTGCTGGCAGATGGACTAGGAGTGATGTTTATGCACCAGGCAAGGAAAAATTATTACTTTTTCTTACCCCTTATTATAACATATACTCAACAGGTTAAGAGGACAAGATGGCCACGGAGGAAATCCTACAGAGCTTACACCCATTGGATCTGGCTGGTGCTGCGTTTCTTGATGAGCTGGATGCCGTCCAATACATTGGTAACGTCGTAGACCCGCCTTTTGCGTGCCCCGAGCACACGGGCCGCTTCGTTTAGATCCACAATGCCGTTGGGTGCGGCACTTAGCAGCTCCATGAAGCGCTTGGTGAGCCTGCCAAGTGACACGTCACAGCGGTACTTCGGCATGGAGAAAGCCGTTCCATCTGAGGAGAGACACAGTCCTTGTCAGGGGTTGGACTCGCATGGAACTTTCATCAGTTTTTCACTCCAATGTGGTATGACCTTGCCACATTTCAGGAAATGTGCTTTCTTGTACTAATGACTACTGTGGTCACCTAGGATGCCAGGCCTACTCTCCAGAGCCACATGTGCTACAGATAGACATGCAAGAAAACTCTCACTGTGTTTGAAATAATTTTCCTTATTGGTAAATTACATATTTCTATTACAGAAAAATAGTCCGGTGTGGAATTTGTTACAAATTATTTCCACCTGCCTTTCATGTTGGTCACCCAATCCCATACCTATCCCATATAAGTATGAATGAGGTACCTGTACTTATAACAGAAAAAATTCAAGCTGACACGATGTGGGAATCTTTCAAACAAACATTTACTTAGTCAGGAATATGATATCAGAGTTCCTATCAATGAAAGCAGGGTTCTCCACATCAAACCCCATTCACTTAAAGGTGCTGTGTGAAGTTTTGGAGGTTTGGTTAGTCTGGTGACAAGTGGTAACAACCGGTAATATCTCAGCTTTAAACTTTGCCATGAAGTAAGGCTTGCAATACCATGCTGTTGGTTTTGATTCATCGTTAGATGGGAGTTACTGCTAAATCCAACCCTCAAGCCCGACTTAAAAGTATCTCGCATAAACCACTGTAGAGGGCTGGAGAGGTCTCTCACTTCTTTCTTACACCACAGGGCACCACTGGTGCTAATTAAAATACCTCCACACAGTCCCTTCGAAAAAAAAATCTATTTGCCTCAGGTTTTGCTAAGAAAACAAAACTATTTTCTATATCTGTGTTATACAAATATTGTATAATTTTAGGCTTAGTATAAGATTGTAGATATTATTTTTAATATGTGATACCAGTTGGAAAGCTACTGATAGGTAATTGAATACTTGTTAATATCCCCAGCAAATTAAAGAGTGTATCAAATATCACCCAACAAGGAAAGGAAGTGGCATCAGGATCCAATAACATTTACACACAGTATCAGAAAATGCATTTCAAAGACTGACATTTCACCAAGGCAGTCACAATTCTATTCTATGCTTCAAAAGCTATCTAGGCTGATCAAGTATTCAACAACTGAGAAATTCGTCAACCATAGTCATTTAACACAAAAACAGCGGGTAGACGAAGTAATGGAAACATCAAATAGTATATGAATTTGGTCAACTTTTGCCTTCAGATAAGTGCCAACCCTTTTGGAATTACCACAATACAGAAAAAAATGGTCCTTAACTTTGAAATGTGAAACAGGAGGTGCAATTATTGATTACCAAAAATAACAAACACAAATGTAGACCTTCTTTTATTTTTTCCATTATTTTGTCAACCCCCTGCAGGACAAAAATCTTTACAATACAAAGGTTCAATTATCAACTAAGACAGAAAATAAGCATTTTCTCAAGAAGCAAAACATCAAAATGTAATTGGAAAAATGTAATCGTACATTTTCCATCCGAAAACAAGCTTTGGAGAATTAGGAATCAATTTATGCAAGTAATCGCAACTATGAATAAAATATTGAGCAACCAAGCCTCACATAAACCTTGTACCTTTGTTCACAGGGGGTTTGTCCTTGGTTGCACTCAATGTCTGTGTTTTGACAGCCCTGAAAATTAAAAACAAGGAAATGCTCAAATTAACTAGGTCCAAGTTGATGCAGGTCATCAGAAATGTTCAACACACAAACACAATTAGCTTTTAGGACAGCCAAGGGTTTTCCTGCTATAAACATCCTATGATACATGATCAGACAGACTGAACAAAAACAACATGATAAAGTATACGTTAACATCTCCATATCTCGTTGGAGGAGTGTGCATGCCCCAGGTATAAAGCGAGGGGTGGACTGTAAAAAACGTATTCAATACCGAGAACTTACTCCGCTTCATCGGCGGGTCTGTCTGGGGTTTCTGCCTCCCACAGCTGACCTCCGCTTCTCTGTCCCCACAGTCTTCATCCTGAAACACACAAGTGAGTTGTTACATTGTGTTACATTGATATTCTCAAGGAGCCTTTTTAATAGCCTTCCTTGCCCTTCATGTGTCCAGCTAGGAATCCGAACAAGTGAAAATCTCAATTACCTTACTTGTGGAACTGTGCGCACAAAATTAGCAGCCGATTAATTCCGTCCTATGTCTAATGTGAAATTCCGATCATACAGTATCCAACACTACTTAAACGAGTTCTTGTCATCGGTAGACAGCCGCCAGTGAGATGGCGGGTAAAAACGATTGCCGTGTTGGCACGCCCCCAGAAGAAAATAGCACTGCGGTAGCCCCTGTAAATGAAATGTTGCAGTTCAAAAACAAAATACTGGAGTGTTGCAGTATGGCTTTTGAGCCCTTTTGGCTAATTACACTATGTACACTATGGTCGTTCAGAATTTTTTAAAATGGACCAGTTGCCCTTGATTTGTGACTGTTGAATAGTGCCATGCTAATTTGCCAAGCTTATCACATTAACTTACTCACAATAACTGCTAACTAGACAGACATACTTCTGCGTATCGCTATTATTTTACTTGAAACGAATTACTGTATGTTATTTTCTAACGCCAGTGCAGTTAGAAGTAGCTACTGGTACCTGCAAATCGGCACCATCTGAAAGGTCGCCTTGCTCGTCAGAGACCGTTCCAGCACTCATGGCCAGTGGTCCATCCAAATACGGTGGCATAATAGGTATTGCATCTTCACTTATTCCGCGCTGTGTTATGTGGTCTTTCAGGAAGTGGTCTTCGCATATTCTATGTTCATCACTAGGCACTTTCTCTGTCTCTCTCAGCGCGGCTAGCCAAACTTTAACTCTGGCTGGATCTTTAGGAAAACTGAAAAACCGCTTTCGGGATCTATTTGTGGTCTCGGACACAGAGTAGCTTTTGTTCGGACAGCCTTGGACCACGCATTTCACCATGGTCAAAACTGCTTTTACAAGCCCCTAAGGCCGCAACACCCTTAGCAACGCTGTGACTCCTGTCTATCTGACCGGATATGACGTTTATATAGCCGGATATCTAGTGGGATATATTTTCTTCTTCTGCTGTGTCTAAACACAGTGTACTTCAAACCTAGGGTGCGTTATCACCATCTAATGGAGTGCGCATTCAACGCCTGATCCATTCTCAAGTCATTCGTCATCCTTTTGATCCATTCAATAAATTACACATAAAGCAATGCATAAAGCAACTTGTTTGCCACGACGACATTATAAAATATTCACAATTATATCTCAATTTCCTAGTCTAAACATTAAAACTTTTTACTGGAACCATTGAGTTTGATTGAACCATTGAGAACCATTTGAGACCTTTGATTTACCTTACTTCACAATGATGGTAGCATGGTCTTGGGGATACCACACCTAACCAGCAACCACTACAATACCAACTGCACCTAGCAGGAAGTTCAGATCTCTACAATTTAAATTATAACTAATATTTAATAAAAAATGAGTTAAACAAAAATTAACTTTAGTTTCCTTTCTTAATACAGTTAAATAGTTTTATTACAAAAAGTAATCTCAGTTGCAGGTCAAAAGCTTAATATCTTATAAAATACATGTTGTCTACAAATATGTGTTCATATACAGTGTGTAAGGAGGTTACAAATATACATAATATACATCATATACAATTACAGTATTATTTACAAGAAATACAGAAGAAAACTGAAAGAAATCTTTTTACTGAGACAGTTCTTGGTCAAGGAGAGACATATTTTGGGGTATATTAGTCGAGCATACTTTTTGGTACTTTGTGACTTTAAACAGTGGCAGCCTGTAGATAGGGGTAAATATTCAATGTGGGAGTGATCTTAACAAGGCTATTGTAACTTATTAACCATTTGAAACAACACATTAACAAGAAAATCTTAATTTTGAGGTGACAATATACAGCATATCAAATACATTTTCAAAAGAGAAAAAAACACACCCAACCAGAGCTGTTCAGGCAGATCGCAGTATTCTCTAAATTTTCTAGTATGTTGGTCTAAAGCAGACAGAGCTCCAGGTAATTTCCTCTGTGAGCTTGAATGAATTTACCCACAAATGTACCATTATTGTTACTTTTGTATAACAGGGCACACATATTTCGCATATATTTTTCAAATTGATTTTGAAATTCCAAAACTCAACAAATCATTTGAAATAAGAAATGAATGATAGTGACGCGCTCAGGAGTTAGAGAGAGGATTCCACATTGATTTGCCCCAGAATCTGTAAATCATTGATAAAGTGGCAATAGCTCGTCTGTGATTGGGTGAGCGTGGCATATTTTCCACATTCTATTGGCTAACGGAAGATTATGTTCCCATCTCTCTCCGCCCTCACCCCATTTGTTGTCGTAAGGGCAGTGAGTCTCTCGGCGGTGCTGTAGCACTGCTCACAGACACTAGGAGGTACAGTGTAGCAGTAGCAGCTGCAGCAACACCAGCAGTAATAGTTGCAGCTGCAGAGAACGACTCGGGGTGTATTGGGGTTCCACCGTCTAAGGGTGAGAGGAGAAAGAATTCAATTAGCTCTGACTGAATCATGGCTACTGAAACAATATCCTCGTGCACGGGCTCCAGTTTACTGCAGCCGATCAGCGAAATCATCAATCTCCCATTAGATCAGGTAAATATTTCATGGTAATGATAAATTGGCATTGTCTTATAAAATTCTGCCATAACATTCTGTTGCACGGCGAAAATCTGGACTATATTTGCTAGAAAATAATGAAATTTGTACCACAGACATTCAACTAAAATGCTTAGTATTGCTACTCTTGGTCATACTGAAGATTTTAATTGTGTTGTTTTTAAGTGTGGTTTATCTGGTTGTTAACCTATTGTTGCAATACCATTGGTAGCCTTTTTGATACACTGCCACTCACTTAGTGGAAATAAAGCTACACATTTAGCCACCAAATTAAATTCGGGATGTGTTGTTTCGCCTTTCTATCCTACATTTTGTCTTGGAAAATGAACAGGAAAAATGAACATCGCGAGGCTTTGAAATTTCCCCCTCCTAAAATGCGAATTTCCCCATTGCTTTTTGTGCAGACGAAGGAGACGAGGACGTAAGTTGTTCTCCTCTCGACTGTCTGCGTTCCCTGCCCTAAATTTAGGTCATTATGCATTTTGTTTGTTTCCTATTGTATCTATAAATGTACTGGGATTACAGGCTTCCAAGTGTTTCCAAAAACTGATAGCTGAATCCCGAGTCGTTTTCTTCCCGGGCGTTATTTTCGGGGCGTGCACGCCTGCTCTTCATTTCTGTGCTAGTGTCTGGGATACTGACGTTTTGTTTCTGTTGAATAATATCATTTTTGATACTGGGTAACGTTTCTCTTTTTAAGCCATATATTTTACTTGACGATTCGAGTTACCATATTACGTAATTGTACTATCATTATTTTGACTTTTTGACTATTTTGTGTTGGGCTTATGGTAGTTAAAGCAATCTTAATTTAAAGAGCAGTAGGCCTATTTAGAATCAGCTCTGTAAATGAAATCCTCTTTACATCATTATTATTCGCTGTAAATACGTATGAGGCTTTTTGTCGTTGGTCTTTAAAAAATATATCGCAATTTTCTTCAAATATTCGCTATGGATAATATTTGAATATATGCATATGTAGAGTGTTGAACACAGCAGTAAAAGTATTTGCACGTGTCTGTTGTGTAATTCGCCGTTTTATAAAACATGGTACATAATGTGTAAACAAACCCTCACCCACATTAAGCGTGTACATTCTACATAGCAGTATGACAGGGCCAATCCTACAACGTAAACTCCTGCAGTTGTCAGTTGTCTCTCTTATCCAAATCCTGTAAGAGGGGGTCATTGAAGGTCTTGTGCTGCTCTTTATCATATTTGTCATATTATTCTCTACACTGCAGTCATGTGTGATTCATGACTTTGTTGCTTTAGACACCGCAAACCTCCACATCCTTGACCTTAATGTTTTAATGAGATATGGGAGAAATAAAATATTGTTTTGAATGTTACATTTTTTTGCACCAGGAACATCAAATTTGCATCTGTGTCATAAATATTTGGGCATTCAAAATGTGATGAGTTCCTACTTGCCTGTAAAATCTGTTTCTTGAAGGTGGATGGGCTACAAACATCTTTAACGCTATTATAATTACTATCTGTTGTACCAATTATAATAGGTCAATAACCCATTTTTTGTAATTTATCTTTTATTGCAAACCCTGCTATATTGGTTAATTTCCTAACTGGAAGTGATAAAACCTCTTTGTAATGTGCAGTCAAACAGAATAACATGGTGATTTTTTTACAGGAGCTTGTATTGATTATTGCTATCTATGCACAGTCCCCCCAAAATCTGGTTATGCTCAGATATGTTAATAACCTGTTTTTTCTCAATGAAATATGGTTACCATGGGAACACATGGGAATTCTCCAGTCTCTTGGTGGTAAGCCAGCTGAGAGAAACACTCATTGCACTGGAGAATATCTTGCTGGCAAGGCCTTAATTTATTTAAGCATCCATCTCCATTCCTACCTGCCTCAGTGGTCAGTATGTTGTCTTTTGGCACCTCCTTGGCAGTTGGCAGGGACATATTTGCATGATCTATTTTTATTTCAATGAATTATGAAATGGGGATCTGAAAGTTTAAGGTTTGTTTTTCTGCTGCTGCTGTCTGAGTGTGAGTGCTGTTTGTTTCAGATCGAGTATGATTGTGAACCATTGCAAAGGCCACATATGGGAACTTAAGGCTGCAATTATGTAGCTACAGGTACTGTTGGTCAGTGTGGCACAGGTTAGCAGTCGCATATGGTCTCAGTACTCTAGTCTACAGCTTTGCATGCAAGGCTTTGTATTTATTTATCTAAAAATAGGGACACAATGGTGAAACTGTGAAGCCTGCTACACTGTCCACATTCATCTGTCTTTTGTCATTAAGAAGTCATCTTCAAATGAGCTAGCGCGTCCGAGCCCTTTCTCTGGTCAGAACCCCACACCCACTGAATGGAGGAGTGTTGACCCGATCGCCCTGAGGAGAGTGCCTGCAGCCCTAAAGGGCCTTTGTGGAGGCAAGGCGAGGACAAACCGTGACATGTTGTGCATTTGGATGGAGTGCATGTTCCTGCAAATGGAAATAAGCTGATCTTCGTTGAACCTCCCCCCTCCACAGAAATGGCTTTAAGATGGAAAAAAAATATCTGTCACAATGACAGACGCCATCCTTGGCACCAAAAATAATTTTCCAAGCTAAAAGCAACCCACCTTGAACAATTATATCTGTGTTCTCATCCATTGTTTTTAGCATCGTGTGTCCCTCTTGTTTTCCCACAATGCTTGCGGAAGGCACATGATTGTGGAGAATCTAAACACAAACCTTGCAGCTGTGGAGTGGTAACAGTAATTGGATTGTGTGGTGACACATTATTATTCAGGAGACTAATTTTAATACCCTATTTTCACCTTTAACCCCTGTCATAGATATTCAATATTGATAGTCTGTGATCATATAGGTCTATAATTTCTGTTGGTCATAAATTAATGTTTAATATTAAATGGGTATTACTGCATTTCCCAGCAATCATCTATTATTTATTATCTTTGACTCTCACAAGCAGTAAAATGATTGACATTAAATCGATGGTGTTGACATAATATCTGACTTTGACTAGTATGTGTTTCTACAAGAGCAGAAACAAAAGCACTGTCTTGCAGACCTACTAATTTCAAATGGGGAGATGTTAATTTGCCTTTGAAAAACAGTCCTGTCCTGAATGTTACACAGAGAAACTGCTGTCCCAGGAGCTTGCACTTGAAAAGTTAAACTGATGCAGAGTGGGAGCATTTTAATATGTTACTTTCATGATGATAATGTCTAAATGAGTCAGTATTAAAACCTGAAATAGGCCATGTATTTACTATAGGGATACTTCCACATCATTGCAATTAAGATCTTTTATTTATATTTTTTTTACCAACAAAAAAACCAACTGGTAGTGTTTTAATTTCTGTTTGCTCATTTTGGAGAACTCCTCCAAACAGTTCACGGGCGATGGCTAGCATTTATGATTCTATCAGTTTTTAAAAATATGTACATCAATCAATAACATGTCCTACTTGTTAGCTGTAAGATACATTTTCTGAATTAAAATCTATAACCAAAGAAAGCTGGCAAGTCCAGTTGGAGGTATATGTAGCTGTGGGGCACTGAGGCTAGGGGGAGGGAAGTTTACATACTATGAGTGAAGCATTTCCATTGCACCCTTGACCTGAAATCTTTGTATGAATTATAATAGATGTAAAATATAGACCAATTGTAATTATCATCTATATAATTTGTGCAACATAATTGCATCTGTTAAGGAAATGAATAAATAATTAACAACATTAGCACATATTCTCTTCTGTTGGAGACTGGTGAATTTGAATGCCCTCTTAACATGTTCAGTATTTATGAGCAGAGAAAAAAAGCAAAACCCATTACCAGACTGAGAGCCTGCCTTTTGTTTTAAGCCCTCTCTACTTTGGCCTGGTGTCAGGTGTGACTGTTTGGTGTCAGTTTGTCTCTGGCAACAGTGTTCAGTAATTGTGTCCATGTCTTGTGTTTCAACTGTGCGGACGAGGGCAATAGATTCTGAACGCAAAGTAGAGTCTATTTCACTGTGCGCACAGTTTATACTCCCCTGGGTACCTTTCTCAGCAGGGCAACTCCTCTTTGTTTACCTTATGCATTTAATTTACCATAGGTTTTTAATGAGGCAGCAAAGTGGAAGCGGCTGAAACTAAGTTGTGCATTGAGATCTTGGTGGCCTGCAATGCATAGGTACTGCAGACAATGGAAGTAATGTAACTGATTTGTTAGTCAGATTTTCTTGGCTGGTCTGCTCGGTGCAGTCTCTTTGTGCACTCAGGACAGATGCGGGCAAGGACAGCATTGCCCACTAAGGTGCAATTCATGTTTGCAGGTTAAATATCATGTGATGACAGAGTGGCAGGTGTTGGGTGTGGCCATGCTGTAGCTGAAAGGTGCTATAATGATAAATAATAGACTAAGAGGTCTATGATGTGTGCATACTATTGTTCATATTATCCTCGCCATCTGTGACATGCTGTTAAAAAAATATTTAAGGGGAAAAATGTGGCTGGTGCTAGTGATGGTTGAATGAGATATTGCATTGCTAAAAACAAGTGGAGCTAAAAGTAAACTGTAAACAGTGACTTGTTTTTCAGTCAATCAAAAGGTTTTGTTCTGCAATAAAATACAATGAGTGGCTTAAATCTGTGAAGTTAATGGTAATACATTGTAGCTCCACCCATTTCTTGTGTCCTGACTCCGTCCCCCATCACTAGTTGACCTTTGCCAGTGAAGTCTGCATAGTGTTACCCACTACAATACATAATTATAGGGAAGCTAATGGAATCTAAGAGTTCAGTGCCTATTCTACAGTCCTTCGAGGACCTCCTGTTTTTTAACATTCCATTCTTATTTTCTCTTGTAGCATTTTAATTGTTATTACTTCAGTGTCTGCTGGATTTGGGGTGGGGGCATGTGAAGTCTGCATGCTCTTTCCCACTTCTTCACTGTCTCTTTTGGTGGAGGCACTAAATTGATTACTGGAAAACAGTTAACTTACTTTACTTGGCATATTTTTGTCTGAACCGGTAACTGATTTGAAGGTGTTCTGAGGTAGGCTGGTTTGATGGATGAGTGGCTCTGAATTCACACATGAGCCCACAGCCATGCCTATGTTGTTGACTTTCCTCTCCTGGGATTGCTTGGTGTTTAGGAAGTCTGCCAGCTTCAGTTTACTGTGAAAGATACCAAAGTAAGTCAGATTGGGCAGGAGGAATGGTCAGACTATTTCCATATATTTGTGTGATTTTTTTTTTCCTGAAACTGAACTGAAATACACAATTGGGTGTATGTTATGTTGTGCCATAATTGACATAGCTGGAGTATGAGTTGTTTTTAAACAGTCCATTGCTTTTCCATAACCTGTTACATACATTTTTACTCAGGGCTGTCATATTTCTTTGTTATAAACAAAGTGTATGAGTTCACTTTGTGGAATCAGTTTTTTTTTGGGTTTCTATAGTCCTTTCAGCTGTTGAGGAGTGGAGTACTCTTTGTGTTGTTGAAATTAAACCATTGGGAGAGGAAAGGCAGTTGAGAATTCTCTTACCTTTATGGAGGAAGCCCAGCACAGGATATGATGTATTTAAGAATATTTATACCCAGGAGCTTCAAATGATACCACATGCTCTGGTTTCTCAACATTCAGATGACACAATAGTCTCCCACTTTCAGTTCACTGTGCTAAATTTAGAGGAAACAATTTGAATTCAAAATAAATTCAACTGGTTCCCTTTCCTTTGTTTTCAGTTGTAGATTTCTATGGAATCAAAAAGCATTAAAAATGTGTCCGTGAACCAAATAAATGAAGTTGATAATGTGACCCCCTGGTGTCTGAAGAAACTGATCCTCTTTGTGCCTTGGGTAAATGTATTGTCTGGAACCTGGTCTCCGCCTATGAATGCCATTTTGAATGATTGGCTACCCCTTGGATTGGCTGGTTGCATCACTCAGATGCTGAGAAGCTTAAAAAGCTTTTGGTCAGAGATCCCCCTCGTTCTAGACTTGATGATTCAGCCGAACACAATTGTATGAATTTAACCAGTTATGTATTCACACTGTGTGATCATTCTCAAACTGTATTCACATTGGACTTGAGACACATTTCATTATCAGCTAGTGCTGCTAGTTTATTAAAAAAAAATGTGGTGTGGTTTTTCCATGGCTGTTGATCGTAACTCCAAACCACACCCAAAAATTGCTTGGTTTCTATCAGTAGTTTGGCTGTGGGAGGAGGGGCAGCTCTAGTTTAGTCATGAGCCTCTTTCATTATAAAACACCAAGCCAAAGGCAGAGAAAGAGTGACATTAATTTAGCCAGAGGCACATTTGCTCACAATCTTGATTGTTTTGTTGAAAGTTATGCTTTGTATAAACCAGGGCACAATTTTAGAAACCTGGTCATTTAGGAAGTTTCTCGTATCAAGAGAATGAAACTAATAAGTGAAATTGTTGAACTTTTTCTCTCAGCAGGAGTATAGGATTATTAGGCTACTTTTCCTCAAAATGACACTTGGAGACAGGACTTCGGTTTCAGTCTTCGGAATTTCATCTTTTGTGTCATTCACTCATTCATTTCAAGTCTTTGAAGTCACAGGCTTTTGTTCTAGTCTGTACATTTGAAGATTTACAACAGAAATGTGCAAAATACTCCCCTCTTGAAATTGTCTGGAAGTATTATTGTAGATATAGTGTATGTATAGAGCAGGCACACATACACTGCTTTGAGGAACTAAAGGCCTTTCCAGCTGTGTGCCACTAAAAAAGCCACGGTATAGAGGGAAGAAAGAAGTAATTCATGGTTACTATTTTTAGTATTCTGAATCTTGTAGTAAAAATGTTTTCACAAAATTTGATCTCAATTTAAAAGGTTGTTGTGGCAATGTAAGAAGGTATTGTCATGGTGTTAAATTTGTAAATACAACAGACTCTTCACTGTTTTTCATTTTTCTGACCCAAAACAAATCATCCTTTGGCCACATTTCAATGCACATCTGTATTTGAGTAGAATATACAGGTGATAAGTGCTTTCTACTCATTGTAGTTGTTGGAAAATAAGGACAGTGAATATTGCAAACGTGTACAATACTAGATTAAGAAACACAATCAATTTCTGATGTATTATTGTCCACCTAAGCTGTTTCTGCCAAGCAGGAATACTGAAGCACAAGTCAGAACTAGAGTTGGTGCCTGAAAGATAACAATCCCAGACAAACAAGTCCCCCTTGAGAAATCTGAGAGCACCAATCACATCAGCTCTCTGGATCTGAGACTGCTCCTTCACTCGTTACTGTATTTGAATAACATGAAATGGAATATTTGCTAGAGTAAATTTATACTTTTATATACATTTTATATGCTGATTGTTGTTATCAGTTCAATAACAATGGAATATAACTCAATGAAATGGCTATAACCATTGAAGGTACATCACTTATCATAAGAGTGCAGCAATTATGATGTGAACAGCAGGTCTGCAGGCATGGATTGAGGGCCGGCTGACCTCTCTGAATGTCAGACATGGTATAGGCCAGGAGGGCTCAGTTCAGAGAATGAGGAATTACATGTATAGCTGAGAGAGCGAGTGAGAGTGAGAGAGACTGCCTCCAAGGTGACCTTGAGAACATAACTATCAGACACAGCCTATGGTACTCAACCCCCAGCTCCTTTGAAACCATCATCTAAAGAGGTGCTTCAAAACACCAGGCCAAGATAGCGATAATTGATTGCTTATTCTAAAGTGAAACCCTTTGTAAGACCATTCATAGAAAATCAGTCTCGATGTGTTTTATTCCTTGCAGTTTGGATCTCCATATCATTGTTGTGATTTGGTCATATGTGTTTGTCCATGGTGTAAAACATGAATGTTGTAATGTGAACAGACCGGACCCTGACTTTTTTCCTGGTGGAATTCACCTCTCAATAACCATTGTTTTGTTAAGTCATTGTTGATATAGTTTTTATTGTTGATTTATATTTTATGTAAACAACTGGTGGCATTATTCTAATGTGTTTTCATGCCAGTAGAACTTATTTGAATTTGAATTTGACTGTTTCCCCCACCATGAGCTCAGAGGATCTGTTTCCAGTGCATTATGAATATGAATGTATGCAAATAAACACATGTGCAGCACAGCAACGTGCTGTATTATCCCAGCAAGTCCTATTTAGGCAGCTGATGCTCTGAGTGAAAAACAAATCATACCTGTTTCCATTGAGGTTGTTCCCCTGTTTTTCCACAGTGACTGAGAGTTGAATTAAGTGCCTGTAATGGAAACATTGCCAGAGGCTGTTGTCCAGCCTCGTACTCTTAATCAGGTTTGGTTGAGTTGTGAAATGAACAGGGTTTGATGTCTTGACATTTTAATTTGCCATATATTTTGTCTGAGGTGTACTGATGCAGGTGCTAATATTGAGATAAAGTTGTTGAGTCAACATATTTTTGTCCTTTTGCCCCTTGAATGTATTTGCGTAGCTACTTTTAATTAAGCTTCATTTATTGTCCAATGAATTGTCTGAGGACCAACTGAACATCTAAATAGTCTTATCAATACAGTGAAATATATGTCTGTTACTAATTTGATTAAAAGGTACATGGAAATTGAAATGGCCTATGCCATTTTTTTTGCTTATTGGTAACAGAAGTCTTTGAGTCATTAACACTCTGTGCTGGGTCCTAATGGCTACAGAAATCCAGATCTAAACCATGGCCGACATTGGTGTGGTGATTGGTGTTGGTTGGATTCATCAATCCTGCTGTAGAGGTTGATGAAAGATCTGTTGGAGTGGACGCTGGGGTTAATATCACACATCAAACAATTTGTTTTTTCAAGTAGCCTTACTCCTGATTACTAGCTTTCCACATTTGGTCAACATTTTGTTGGGCTCTCATCACATTACCTCAAGTTATTGAATTTTGAAGATGCAGCTGATTTTGACTTTTGGTGTGCGCGCTGCTGTTGACCTTTCTCATATTGTTGGCTCAATATTTACCACAGGGCTTTTCTCTCACTCCAGAGCTTGGTTTTCTCTCATGATCCTCAGGGATTTTGAAACCGCCAGGCGTGTTTGTTCAGAGCAAGTGAGCAAGCACACGGTAATGGATTCATTGAAAGCAGACCGTTGAAACCAAAGTATAATAACCCATAATGACAGATTGTAATATACAAAAGAAGGAATTATGCTCTTTACAGTTGATCCCTGAAACTCAGTTCTGTGTCCTCCAGCAGAGACTGCCACACAGTAAATATAACTGGGTAGGTTCGTCCCCACAATCGATCCTCCTGGAAGTAATGCATTTTTTCCATTTAAAACGTGTTTTATCAGTATCGTGCCTGCCTCAGTCTTCGTTGATATGGAACTTCATTGATATTCAAATTGACTTTTGTTTGAAGGAAACTGAGGAACCAAGTAATTTGCAGTGTGCACTGGGATTTGGAGTGCCTCTAATGCAGAATGCGTTTCAGAGACACTCGCTGACCCCATTGCTTAGCATTCTCTGTCACGCAGAGGGAAAAACAACCTTCTTTAAGCTCTTCTGTCCATGCAGCTTGAAGTTGTCACATGCCCACCAGACGGTCTTTATGTCTGCATGCTGTGGTGCTGAAGAGTGCAGTGTCTTCAAATGAAAAGCATGAAACTTTAGTATGTCATGTTGTTTCCTTCTTTTTCATGTCTGAATGATGTCACCACATTCTTTTTCATTAGCATCCATTTTATTTAATGCTGTTATTCATCTCATTGTTGCAGAGTATGGAAACGTAAAGCAACGTGCACACAGCTGCAGGAAGTAAGACACGCCATCAAATACTTTCTCAGTAGTCTAGGAGCTTGATCAGCAAGAACATGCCTTATTTAGATGCAAGTACAGTACATCTGTACAGATACAGACGCAGACTGCTCGTCACATCTTTTTCAAGTGCAGGGAAGCAGCTGCACATGACATAATGGCTTTTATTGTATTACGTCTTTAGTGCTCAGCATCCCTGCCTCAATGTGCAACCTGTAGTTTCCTGGTTAGAATGCAGGTTATAGGAGTCCATAGGTCCGTATGCTGTGACCGTTAGTTTTGTGTTGGATTAAATCACCACTTAAACATACTCAATCACAACTAAAATAGGCAATCACAAGAGATGTATAAAATGGCAGATTAAAACCCTTGTATTTTTAAAAAATGCAATGATTCAAGAAATGAGAGTACATAAAACATGTCTTAGAAGACTGCATTACATTGGATTGGCACACTAATCACACAGTGTTTTGAATAATGTACTGTGCACAAAGCCATGAAACATTGTCTGTACACAGCTGATGATGATTATATCAAACTCAAAAATGGAACCATAATGTCAATGTTGACATCATTTTTTAATAATGATTCTGAGAATCTGATGCATGGTCACAGGAAAGGTGAAAAAAGAAATAAGAGACTTGTCTAGTTAAAAGATTAGCATCCATCCTGCAATTTGTAATCTGTGTCTTGCATTCAGTATGTGGTGGATTTATAGTCACACTGTGTGGTACTGCAGCCAGTAGGAGTAGGATCATAATTCACTTTGTGAGTGACCATGGACAGCGGTCCAGGTTTACAGGTGGTTTCTCTAGCAAAGCAATGGGCTGTCACCAGCCACTGACATGAATTATAATCTGGTGGTTTCATCCATTAAGGGAATATACCTACTTCGAAGAAATGCTGTTGCCATATTATGGGGTTTGCTAGGAATTGAGAAACTCTCTGATCTGTGTTGCTGTCTGCATAAATGGTAACCTTCTTTGTTTGTATATTTAGATTTTTTCCACTCCTGGACTAATCAGTGAATAGGTTCAGACACCAGTTTACCATTCAGCATGCAAAGGGATCCTCTGCACCTGCAGCCATTTTGCATAGTGTGTGAGCAGCGTGCCAGCAGCAGGCAGGCAGTAATCAAGCAGTCATAATCGTCTGTGTCGACCGTGACCCACAGGGCAAGTGGGCTGCTGGGAGGCTGAAGAATGACCGCTTCGGCTAATGTCTACACTTTATAATCTATGCTTTTAGCAATGTACGAAGAAGGAGGAGGACCACTAACACAATGACCCCTGTTTAAAGATTCCCGTGCATGCATTTGGCATGTTGGTCAATCAGCACTGGATGTATGGCATTAAATCTTTACATACCGCACTTTCTCTTTTGTTTGTCAGCCAGTCAAGGCTTTCAGTTCTTACTGTTCTACTGTGGATTGGTAGGTTATATCAATATATTTATTTGTATGAGGATCTGATTGCATTTAATTTTCAGATTTGTATGTACAGACATAAAATCTGTTTAATCATGCTAAATTATAGTGGTGCTTACCTGCAATAAGTTGGGAAAAATGATGGTGATGCGTACAAGTAATAAGTCAGTGAAGTGCTACATTAAGCAAGTGGGATTTAACCATTACTTCGTCTTAAATGTTAAGGCTCTTTTTCTTCGCCATTGACTCGGCTTGTCATGTGCATACAATGAACCATTGCGTTTCATAGCGGTAGGGGTGAGTGACAGCATCTAATGTAGCAAGGGTTTAAAGAGAAGACCACGTAATCATGAGCCGTTTAATCATGTGATGAATGTACTCATTTTCAGCACAATGGAAACTGTTTCGGGGCTGATGCCATTAAAATGCTAATGTGAGGACTGAATCTCCGGTAATGATAAACACCTGCTGTTAAGCATGTACATTCATTTATCTAGCTAGTGCAAATAGATGAGAGACCTTTTCCGAGGAATATAAATATGAAGTTTAGAATGAAGACCTCAAAAATTTTAGGATCATGTAGAAAGGGAATTGTTGGAAATGTGGGGATGCGGAAACATGGTATCCAGAATGAAATGGTTGCCTGTTGACTTCTCTCCAGTCTTGCCACTCTGTAGCGATCTCCTGCCAAATGGCTGAAGCAGTGCAGGGCAAGGAAATGGTGTTGGGAGCCCATTAGGTGGCTGACACCTCTCTAGGGAAACTCTCTCTTGTTTCCCCAGGGCATTACTATTAATGAGACATTAATTCTCTGGATGACCCTCCTGGTTAAATGAAGGGTGAGGAATAGATTGTAATAAGTGGGGTGCATTGAGGTATTTGGGGGACTGTGTACAGTGCAGGGGTGGCCTGCTCTTCAGCACTGGCATGGTTTTATGCAAATTCAAAGGTTATCACCATATCCAGGAAGAAATGCATGCTGTGTTGTTCTCAGAGGTGTTTGATTTTTGTTATGCAAGGTATGAAATCAATCTGTGGCACATGTACCTTTGCAGATTTGTATTGATTTATTTGTATATGGTAGCAGTCCAGCTCCATAAATTTTAAGTAGGAAGAACAGAGTGCTTGTTTGGAAGTGCCTTTTTTTTGGCGCAGTCCCACAAAAAGTTTTGTTACTCAGCTAAGAGGTCCCCTCTTTCACAGGGTACATGATGATAAGGGAGTGTTGAACTGAAAAAAAATATTTTCAACTAGGCTGCCAAGATTACTCAAAGGCATTGTTTTAAAAAGTTAGTCTGAGCCATCAACTGAAATTAAAAATGTGTTTGGTGCACAGATACAACCACGTGAACCTCAAATACAAGCTACTTGGGTTTTTGTTTAGATTTATAACAAAACAACAAAGTAACTGTTCCTACAGCATTATGGAAATCAGAAAACCAATGATGGCACACGTACATGACCAGTATGGTAGAACATCTAAACAGAAAAATATATTTCTTTTTCCTGAGCTTTGAGATTTGCATGGTAATTATTTTCTGTGCACTCAAATTAATGGCTGTTTCTATGTCGGTTGCTATGATGTATTGCACAGTAGGGGCTTTCCTGCTGGTAGAGACCAGAGAACAACAATCTCTAGTCATAATCTGTTTATCAAAGGAAGGCGTAGTTCCATTTCTTGTTTTCATTGAATTTCAGAGCTCATCCCTGCTCATCCTCCCCATCTCCATATCTTTATAGGGGAATTGCAGGAATTACATTTATTTAACAGAATGGATTAACAGACATTTAGCACATTTCTATAACCATGTCCTTATCAGCTCTTTATGACTATCTTAAATGTGGGCCTGAAGTAGTTCGGCTCCATATCACGTGGTTCTGGATACTCCCGACAGAATGCCAAAATATTGCCTCTTTCCAGTTCTAACAGTGTAAAAGCCATAATATAGCTTATTTGGCTTCCGCTTGTTATCTGCAAAATGCCCTGGCAAGCTGTACCTGTCTGTATGTTTTATAAAGGTTGTCTTGTGCCTTGTTACTTCAGCATTACACTGTCATTTATGATTCAAATCCACATTTACAATGTGGAGTAGCTATTATTGAGGTGTGTAGTATAGTGTTTCCCCTTCTGGCCTGAACAATATGAATTGAAATTAAAATGGTAAAATTTATTTGACCTTTGGACTAAGACTGAAAACACGGAAGGAAAAGAGCCACGTTACTCACAGTATAATGTTTGTGTCTTGTGGCCAAATCACTGGAGTCTGTGACCAGATTCAAATCTAAGCCATTGTATAGCTTTTGTGTGTTTGAGTTACCATACCAAGATTTGGTATGCCAAAGTACAACTAAATAAATTGGTCATTGAATGTAGTTATTTGCAAATGTTAATAAATTACCCCGTATGAAAGAATGATTATGGATTATTGTGTGTGAATTTGTCAGTGATGAAAAGTGGTATACTTTTCTCCTGCACCTCACCCCTCAGTTTGCTGTAGGCTGAGGTCTCCTAGCAACAAGCTTCTTCTGAATGCCTCACAGTATGCAAGCCAATAAGATCTATCAACTGGCTCCTTTATTGAGAGAGTGCATTTTCCCTGTTCATCTCCCTTTTTCATTTTGAGATGGAGAATCACTGGGTTCACAGCTGTGAATAAATAGTGCAGCTGCAGGTGATCAAACTGTATGCTAAAAATGTTTAGTTCTTTATGTCAAATATTTGATCACTCTATTGGTACCCTATGCATCACTCTCTGTCAGTTTTGGAGAGCACTGACTAATGTTCAGCCTGTTCCTTGCCTTTTGTAAAGTCTGCATTCCACCAGCTAAGCTGCACGTTCATTGTGCAATAGGACTTAGCTGGGATGGGCAGAATCCAGGCGCTCCATTGATAAGAAGGGCTGCTAACGTGGAATTGGGCAATTAGGGTCATATCTGTTTCTGGATTCCATGTTTACTCCTGCTCCAGATTAATCAATCGGATCGATCGAGTTTTGTGATGCAATGTGTAGCTGAACCTGCATGCACAGCAGTGGTCTGGATCAAAATTGCAAAACACCCTTCCCAATGATGAGGAGTGGGGGGCCCTCCCTGTGTGGGTGATCCCACTGATAATCAGGCACCTCCTTTCAAGACTCCTGGGCGCAGTGGGCCCTGGCATGGGCAAGGCTCAGCTCATGGTTATAAGGTGCATCCCTGCACCCAGGACCAGTACTTTTAGCTGGACATACTCAGTACTATGAAATGAGCTTTGGATAACGTTTGCCAAAGTATTGGGAATATAAATTGTCTCACCAAAATATCATGTATGTAGGTAATTGTATGTAGATGGGTAGATGGCTGGTATAACAAAGTCAGAGTTATAAACTGGTCTACATGAATGTTTCTGACCAATATGTATATGTCCTTTCTTTTTTTCTGACTGGCTGATTGATATGTGCTCTGAATTAAACCTTAATTGAGGTTAAGCAGAAAGATACTAAATAGATCTAAAACATGTCCAGAATCTGCACAGATATAAAATGCATAACATGTAGATTATGAGTGTAGTGATAGTAAATGGACTACTTTCCCTCATGACTAATATTGTAAGTCAGTTCTGCAAGCTCACTCTGACAGTCAGCAGTCTTCATTTATGGCTGTCCCACTTGACACCTCCAAAAATGTATGAATTGTATTTATATGTAAACATATTTCTTTGTAAAGTAAAATTTAAGGAAAAATACATTGAAAATAAGCCATAGTCTTAGACTAATTTCCATTGTTTGATCTAGTTTTTTAGGTTTTCAGTTTCCATTCCTGGAAAGCAAGTACTACAGCTGCTGAAACCTTGTGTCTTTCTATTTTATTTATTTCACATTCCATTTCATGACTTCCAGTTGAACTGAAAATGTTGTTTTTCAGGGGTGGCTCTAGCTGCGGTCTGTGGCCCACCATGCCAACTCTACGTCCCCCAAAGTGAGGGCATTGCCAGGGTTCACTAAATGGCTATCTCTAAGGAGCCTGAGCAAAAACAAACACTGACTTTATTGTTATGAGGAGCCAGTGGGAGAACATTCATAGGCCCAAAACAACTCATCTACATGGTCATTGCTCAGATGAGATCAGAATAAAAAGAATAAAACATGCTGCTAGTATTTAAAGCCTGAAAATCTTACTCATTGCACCTTGTGATGGTTGTTTCACATACAAATGGTTGGGTTGCCAGTTCAGCAGTTGAGGGTAAATCAGTTTTTGTTCACTGGATTGTTGAAACAAACCCTCTTCCAGATGGATATACAGATGAAGGAACATTGATTTCTAGCTTCCCTAACTCATTAAGCCTGGCCTCAGCCCTGTCCTAGTCAACCCTACTGTGACTTCACATAAAATCTTTGATACTTAATGGACTGACCTTTTTAATCGGACTCTTTTGGTTTTGAATACTTAAACTAAAGTCTTTGAGGGAGCATTTGCGCTGTAGCTGTGGTGGATGCTCACTGATTTAGGTCATTAAACTCGTCACTGGATAAGTAGGATTACAGTCCTATATGTTCAGCTGTGCGTAATGCTTAAGAAGCGTACTTTTCATTAATTACAGGTGTTCGATATCTGTGTAGTGTCCACCAATGATGTCTTCCATTCTCAGCGCTATCTTTGAGTGAATATAGTTCATGTGCAGAAAGACCATAACTTGCGTAATCCTCCTCGTAACTTGTCACCTTATTGGGGTACAGGTACGTCGTGGCTATTTTCATCATATCAAATGAGACAAACTGTCTCCATTAGACACCAAGGCCTAGTGGGCCAGGTAGGATGCTATATCTAACTTACCCTGCATAATCTGACATCACATCTTGCATGCAGTCTATTTCAGAATTTATTCTCTTTTTGTACTTATTGCGTTTATTTTAGGTTACACAGTTCTTACCTTTTAAAGCTGTTGTTAACAGTGCTCAGACCTTTCAGTCCAGGATGACTTTAGGAGATGACCTGCATATTTGCACTGGAGCATAAAAGACAGATTATTATTGCCAAATGTGAAGCATTCAGGTATGTGCTTCACTTTGTTCATGACCCTAATTTGAACTAGTAACAAACATTCAAACCTGGCTGAAGGTATGGCTTTCAGAAGATAAAGTTCATTTCACGTGATTCCAGGGTGGCAGCCAGTCTAGACGGTAATCGGATATGCAAAAGTGCATGAATTAAAGATCAGATGGTGTGTGTTTTGTTTCTTTCCAGAATGCATGTGTGTAAATGTTAGGGTTGGGGGTGTTGAGCACAACCCCATTGATGGTGGCCCACAAATGGCACTGTTTGAGGACTCTCATCCAAAAGTTCCACCAGTGAGTTTGTGTTGGAAGCTGAGGCAGCTTCACAAGAGTGCATGCTACCATACTGAATGCACACAATGCTCACAATGCACAAAAACAAGCTGTCCATCCCTGTTGATGTAATTTGCAGACATGAATCTTTGTTGTGTGAGGTTGTTTGCAGAGAGAATAGCACGCTCACACAGAACTGTGAAGTTGTGCTTGTGTCAGCACCTTACACTGTTAAAGACCACTAGATCTTTTTGCACAATTGTCTCTAGCCCAAAAAGACAAAAGGCAGTGTACATATAACTAACATGCACACCTGTCTGCACTGTGTATTTGTATTTTTATAAGCAATTACACATCTTCTTCCCTCTCTCCTTCTCTCTTTCATATTTCAACTCTCACACTTTTTATATAATTGATGTCTTATTTTGGCAAGCATTATGTAAGAACCATGGAGTTATGCGTATATTTCTGGGCACCTTTATTTGCTTATGAATTAATGATTTATTGTCAATGACATCATCTCAGTTTGGTGACCATGTTTTGTTTTCAGTAAATAGATGGGAGTCTTACCTCCTTGAATTGAAATGCTCAATCTCTTCCAGTAATGAACAATAACAGGGCCTTCCCCATTAGGCCTCAGTTAAATGCTACTATGAAACCAGCATTTTATTTTTTTAATGAAGAGATTTGTTTTTGTAGTGCTTGTGCAGAAACGTACGTCACTGTGAGTCACATATTGCCGGTGCTGCTGGAGGATGATGAAGTCAGCATATGTTCAGTCTGTGCATTCACAAGCATCCGGCCAACCAGTGGTGAGACTAAAAAACTTTACCCACCTTAAGCCCTTTCTTTCCCTGGTGAGGCTGGGGGAATCATTGCCTAGCCAATGTGGACCTCCAGCCATAGCCAGTAATGGCATGGCAGAGATTGGAGCACCCAGTCGCAGAGCTTATGCTTGCCTCCCAAAGGATGACACCATGGAAGCCACCTGGCAGCCCCTAAATTGCTGTTTCTCAGTGAAAATTTGATTTCTACAGGAATTCATTACCTTCCTCTTTAGATTGTTAGTTTTGTGTGACTCTTCTTTTAAATGATTCACATTGCAAAACATTCTGCAGTTCAGCAATAGCCTCCATCACCTTCTACAAAGGAACTACTCTGTCATGGCAATAGCTTCTTTTCTTCATCACTAAGTAAAAGCTGATCATTTCCATCCTGAATAAAATAAGAGCCTCATTCAGGCTCTTATTTCAAAGCAGGAGTGCATACATCTGTGATATGTATCATAACTCAGTAGACAGCCAAGAAGTTGTAGTCTCCTTACCTAAATAATGTACAGGGAGTGTAACACCAAAGTAAAAGGGGTGTAAAAAGCGATACACAGTAACCATTTATGGCTCAGTAATGTGAGGAGCAGTGATGTTATCTTTGGGCAGAGTGTGAGCAGATTCCAGAGTAAACTCATCTTTCATTTATGAGCCCCTCTCTGCTGTAGGGTAATGAGGTAGCAGGCACAGTGCACTGAACCGAGCTGAGTGGGACTGACTCAGCGGGAGGGCTTTGGGTCCATTTTGGAAAATCGTGCTTATCTCGCTTGAGGGAACCGGGGAACATCTCGCCCTTTGCTCTTGGCCTCCTTTTGAGTCACAACCCCCCATAACCTCCAGAACAATGGAAGAACAATAACCTAATAACCACTCATAATGCATAATGACCCTGTGTTTGGAAGGATCTCAAAAACCTTTATTTCCTTCAAATTCATTTTTCTTACTTCCTTAACCCTCTGACCTCTGAACTTTAACCTCTCCTATTTACTCGGTCATGCAGTGGAACTACATGTAGTGGTATTACTTGCAATTTAAGGGTTACAGAGCTGTTCCAAATAAAATGATGTTGCTTATTTTGGATGATGCCCCACTATCTCTCCCATCTTTTATAAAACAAATAACTAATCCTGTTGTTATCAGCACTGGCAACAAACAGGTACAAAAAGGACAGCCAATACCATGCAAGGGGAGCTATCAGTTCACAGGGCAAATGATTTGTGACTGGATTTGTAGATACAGCTGGAAACCAATGTATTGGATTATAAATATTGTTACCCTGTCAGCTTGGTAATGTTGCTGCTTGCTGATTCTGACTTTTCTTTGAGCATTATAAAGCTAAATTGTTTTCAGTAACGGACATCTTTATCAGCTTCACTTGCCTGTTGTTACTGGATTTGAAAACAGACATTATTGTGAATTATATTTTTATATAAGTAAGAGTTTCAGTTTTCATGCCCTTTCAAAATAATGAAGGCCTATGGATTGCTACTGATCTTAAACTGAGTGTTAATGTTGCAATTTAGGCAAATGGTATCATTATCTGCAATGTATGGCTACTGAACAATGTGTCAATGTGCAACAGGGACACACAGTTTCAGCTCATGTTTCATTTGGAGTATCTCCTTCTTTGATTTGAAACTATAAATTGGACATTGAAGCATGTGTTTTAGCCACAAGGATTTGTCATAACATTTGTCATAATTTCTCTGAAACTATGAGTTTTCAAAACACAAAGTAATATTTAGTTCTTGAATACATCTTTGTTTTCATATGTAGCTGATGTCTGATAATTGGGTGCTTATCAGAGGTGCCAATGTATGTGTATCAGGATGAACATTTTTATGTAGCTAACATTCTCCCTGCTAATAACGGATGCTCCAAATACAATCTGGCATACTGTTGACATGGCCAAGAGCAGGGAATTAACCTCTGCTGACGAGATTATCTCCCAGTGATTTATCAGAGAGTGCCATTTGAGAATATATTGGTTTTCTGGCTGTTAATGGAAAGGTAACAGACAAAAACACATTTACATATTGGCATTGCATATCACATATCACATATTTTCATTGCATCACAGTTCATTGCTGCATTTACAGTCCTAATGTATTTCACAGCACCTCATTCTCAGTGAGATCTTGGAAAAATGTTCGATTTTATTTTTATACAGCATACTGTACAACAGCGTAAAACAATGGAAAATGTATTGAGCAGTTAAGACATATTCAACTTTTTAGTGCTGAATGATTATCACTGCTATTATTCACACATCTTGCCCAAAGCCCCTCTAATCTCTGTGTTATCTGTGGTTTGACAAATGCCAAGCCTTTTAAGTGCGTTTGAGCGTACATGTTGGTGTGTGGTGGAAGAAGCGTAGAGCTGGTGTGGACAGAAGCCTGGGAACATATGGGCCTCACACCCACATCTGTTGAGCAAGAAGTGTCCTGTGACAGAAGCAGCTGAGTGACCTGCTCCAGTAACCCGCGTCTCACTGAAAATAGCAGGGTGATGTCAGTAGATAATTTCCTTTGTCCAAGAGGGTGAGAAAGAGCCGCCTTTATAACGAAGACAATTTACTGTGGTGCAGATGTCTCCTCTATCCTCTCAACCTTAACACTAAAGACAGAACCAATGCAGCTCATTTTTCTGTCCTCAGTCTATTTATGGTTTGCTAGGTTTGCCACAGTGTCCCCCATCAGAACATTGGGAGCACATCATTTTGAAGCACACAGGCTATGTTTTTGACTGATAACGTCACCATTCCGTATTCAAATATTCATAATGTTCTGCGTGAATGACTGTTCTTCCACTAGAGTGGATTTCCATTATATTCTAATGGCAATCTGTCTCTTCTGGAGAGCAATGATGTTGGTTCAATAAATGAACTATATCCCCACCCACCCCAACCTCCATGTCACCAGGATCTTTTAAGGCCTTGCGGTATTCTTCCTGTGTTTTATTACACCCTGAGTCTCATGGAACCACAGTCATCGTTTACCTAGGTGCCAAAGGCTTACTGTCCCGATCGAATATCTCATTAACGATGCAGAACATTCAAATGATCAAAATTTATTAGCACCGCTCAGTGCTATACCGGGTTTTTTGGTATGAGCTCAAAAAACTTGACTCAACCCTCCCCCCCCCCCCACTCTCACTCTTCCATGTATTTAATTCTCTTGTCAAATTAGTCAAAAGTAGACTGTAAGAAGCACAGAATAATTTATGGAGCCCACAGCATGTGCAGTGCAAGCAGAGCAACGGCCCTTGTTTCAGTGTGTGTGGAACTAGACACCTTTCCCTGGATGACAATAGAAAGCAATGCGAAGCTGTTTGTTCAAGTCTGATTTGTCAGGCTCCACTGTAACTGCTGTGGTGTTTTAACTCCTATTTTGTGTTCTGAGCTCTACAATGACAGGTGGGTAGTTATGGAAAACACCTCAGGCATTGGTGTATAACACGAAACATTGATGCATTAACCTTTCTTTGCTGTCTCGGTATGCGCATGTAGTGTGGTAGCTGCTTTTTCCATATTTTTCCTCCCACCCAAATTGAAATATGTTATCAGTCCCATCCTCTAGAAATCTCTCTTCACAGACTCAGGAGGAGGTGGCTATGCATTCGACCTCTCCACCACATGTAGCAAACAATCTTTGCTATTTCTCACACTTGCAACATGACACCAATTACATATTGCCTATGCTGTAGGTAAACAAAGTCAACATAATGTTCAGTTCATGAACCTATGGGTGTCTGCTAACCAGGAGAGATGGCTACAGGGCAATTACACTGATGATTACTGCTTGTGTGGACCTCTGGCCTTAGGCAGTGAATGGCACAACTAAGACTGGAACTCCCTGCCTCAGGGTACACAGCTGCACCATGATACTGTGACCTCATTCTGTGTACCACATGAAGACCTATAACCTGTGGCTGGAAGTCCTCCCCCTTTTCCTGCAGTTGATAACAACAGAATTGTAGCCTTTTATGACATTTAAATGGACCCTGCTTCACACTTGACTTAGCACAGTAGTCATGTTTGTATATATGAACAGTAGGACGCAAAAATTGTCACCTTGGTGCTCCTCTCAGAATCTGAAGGAGGATTCTGAAGGATGCCTGTTTTAAATGTGAGCATGGCCTAGAATTCCAGATCATGAGCTGCAGGGAGGTTTTGGGTTACAGATGAGCTGCAGGCTGGGCCAGCCTCCCTGTGTCACCCATGGACCTCAGAAAGGAGTGGATGACAATTTGCTGATGACAATATCGAAAGAAAAGAAACTATATATATGTCTGATTAAAAAAGTACAATCCATTGACATCAGAGAAAATCAAACTTTGTATGCAGTATCTTTTGGGAATATGCCTGTTTTACTAGATTTTTTGAAAATAAAAAATAAAAGCGAAAGACCCAGTATGGATTTGAATTTGTTGTAGCTGATCTCTGTGTTTAAGTGTAGCATAGAAAATTGATGTGTGTTGTTTCAGGAATGCATGACCAATTAAAAAGTAAATTAGGCCAGCTCAGCTGGTCAGGGAGTTTGGCTCAGGTGCCTCCCGAAATCACAAACTGGTGTCTTGTCTAGAAAATTGATTCCCTCTTGGGACCTGCTTTGTATTCCTTTTGGAAAAGGCTCGGATCTGCTTTTGTCTTTTTAAAATGCATGTCTTTTTGAGGCACTGGGGAGGTGCGCCTACTTAAAAATATGCATGCCTTCTGTTCCATTGTATCATTGCAGCACTCAATGATTGCTTTGTTCAGGAATTTCAAGTGAACCCAGACTAACCATCAAATCTATGGTTAAAATCCGTAAAATTGTGTTTGGCAAACACAAACTGCAACACACTGACTTATTAGGGCTGAAAACTAACCATTGAGGAGCACTTAGGCAGTATTGACTAGACACTCTAATCTTGACATGTATTTCTCTGGGGTTTATATCATGTAATGGAGGGCAAAAGGCCACCGGGTGAATCATGTGTTTTTGTCTCAGGAGAGCATGCAAAACTTTAAGACATGGGAAAGTGATGTGTGAAACAATAGCACTGATAAATGGAGGACAAATAAAACCAACCCAACATTCTTGTTCAGCCAGCAATGATGTTCATTCCTGAATCAACCCTTCTTCATGTGTTTGGAGTGGCAGCATTATCACACTAGAAGCAGGGAGTAAGTGTTTTTTTTCTAGTCTTCTCACTATGGAACAACAGGTAGCCCAGGCAGAATGTGATCCAATGTCATAGTGTGCTTGAGCTCCTCAAAGTAAGCTGTAATAGAGGTATGTTTAGCCTGACTATAGTCCAGTAACTTCTATGCATGAATAGTTCATGGTTGGTACCCTTCATGTGTGAATAGTTTATAATGATGGCTCTGCCTATCCTGTTTCTGCTGCAGTGTTATCTCTGAGCGGTAGGTCAGATACTGTACTGGCCACAACCTCTTCTCTAATTGGCTTGTGGTCACACTATCTTTGCCAAAGGCTGGCCAAAGTGCTCTTTGTTAAAACAGGGGTGATTGCACAGCAGATAGGGAAGATTTGCTTTGCAGTATGATTTGGTTGTCTGACAATGTTCCTTGTACTATCCAGTGTAGTCTGAGCCAGTGTTTTACTTTGGAGGGGAATCTCTCCAACTGCGAGGCCTGTCTGGAACCCTAAAGTAAAGAAGTATGAATGCTAAGGCACGCTGTGGTCTCCCTCTACCAGTCTGCCTTTGTGCATCCAGTTTTCAAAACCCCACCATGTGGCATTTTGTCACAAAAAATTGCTGCTGATTTTGTGCTATTTATCTTGAATTGTTTTTTGCTTGCTATCTCTGCTGTATCCGTGAATGAGAGTCCCCCCCCCACCCCAAACCTAAAATCTGTGTAGGGTTTCCTTAGTACACTTATTGTGGTCAAGATTTGACTGAATGCAATAACTATAAATAACTGCATCCTATTAAACCAGCTCTGTTTTATCATATCTTTATCATGAACATCTTACAAAATGTGTGAAGTTCTACAGAGAAATCCATTAGCTGACATTCTGAGGTCATGGTGGCAGAAGACTGTATAGTTGGTGTAGCATGCGGAGCAACATTTTTGGCTCCTGATTTACCAGGCTTCTGATTAGCCAGAGGAGCTGTTACTGATCAGTGGGGTTGAGGTTACCTTGATCACTGGTCAACTTGTGCACATGTGACTCAAAAGGGCAAACGCTGTGTGCCCTGGTTTCCACTCACGTGCTCCATTTGTGCTGGAAGGACCTTTTTCCACACAGCCAAACAGTGGTGACATAACATGTGAAATATTAACTTAGTTTAGCATGCCGTTTGGCCAGGTTGGGCCATATGCAGTCACTATAGGTACAGTCCAATTAAAACTAATGAGCAGGCTTGGTTGGTACTAACCACTGCCTTCATCAACTTCATTCCAGCATACAGTGAAGGAGTGAGCCTTAGCCATGGCTTCAGAAGGAAAGAGACTGAGAAACTAATGGTGCCATAGGAAATTACACACTTTCTCAGGAATCTTCTGACAAAGTAATGAAGTTGTGAAAGAGTGAAGTCTTGGAAAGAGCATAGATTCAGCTTGGGTGTGTGGGAAATGTGATGTATAGTTTCATCAGTTTCTTTACCCAGAAACTGATGGGTCCCCACCCTGCCACAAAACAGGAGGAGGAGCTGAAAGCTGGACAGGTCCCTTGCTGTTGAAGGGGGTATTTTGGATTGTGGATCATTTTCTTTCTAATCCACCCCCTCCCAGAGGTGTGTCAGAGTTTCAGATATGAGCCTTGGAATAGCTCTTGTCTTATACCATCACTTTTCCAATGTGGATTCACTCACAAATGTCTTTGAAGGCCAATACCAGCTCCGTACCTTACCTCTGTTAAATCAAGAGCTCTAAGTGCACAGTGCCACTGTACCACTCATAGAGCATAGTGTATGGCACTAACCAGGGATGCACAGGGGATAGCTCACCTTGCAGTTTAACAGAGAGGGTCTGTGGAACATGAGTCTTTTCACAGTATTATTGGGGGGGGTTAGAAAGCTTGTTGACCTTGTGCTTTTTTAGAAGGACAGACCCAAACTCAGGGCCAGAATGGGGCCCTTGTGGCTTGACAGACAGCTAGAGTTTGCTCTGCTCAAGCTCCAAAATCACATTCTTCTCCACCCGATTAGCAGGTTCCTGGCCATGCCTTCATTCAAGGTGACTTTCATTGGGGTGGAACATCTGTCAAGATGACGGCAGCTGCACAGAGACACTGCAGCGCATGCGGTTATGTCATACAGGAATTGCATTAGTGGTTATCTTGCCTCCATTTGCGAATGCACATGGGAGGGTGTGCAAGCAGGCATCTGATTGGTGGTCAGCCTTCTCCCTGAACCTCATTAAAGAACCACAGGGAAGAGATTCGCTGTGGCCGCTGAACGCCTAAAGACGGACCTGTCTCTCTTCTATCAGTCCTTCTCTGTTTTTGTATCATTGACTTTGTCTTTATCTCCCTCTCTGTTCCTGTTCTTTCAGTGTCACTGTTTTTTGTGTCCTTCCTTTCCCTCATTCTCACCTTTGCTACTTTTGACCATTGATTTGACAGGCTGAACAATATTTGTGAGTAAATTGGAATGACAGGAAGCAAATGTCAAGTACATAACAACATTTTTGAATGCTCTACCCTTCCTTTACTTGATCCATTAGCAATTCCCTCTCTATTGATATGTTTTTTTTTTTTGCCAGAATGGCGGTCAGTAATTCTGTATTTCTCTTGGTGGTTGAGTGATATGTATTAAACTGTGGGTTAAGGAGGCTCCTGAGATGTATGTACTTAAGGGAGCATTATTGCTGTCTCTGTCTCTTTACTTCTGAAGCCATTGCTAATGTATGCTTCTTTGCTGTATGCTGGCAAGGAGCAGTTGATGAAAGGCAGCAAGTACCAGCCCAGTCTATTTCATTGGTTTTAATAGTAACATGGGACTGTACTATAGCGACCACATATGGTCTGCTTAACATTCAAAATTGCCAAACTGCATGCTGGTTCTGTCTTTTAGAGTTAAACTGACTGGCCTGTTATATGGCTAATTTTTGGCCTTAGTCAAAGCGTGAATGTCGCTTTCGAATGCTAATCAAGTGTTGGTTAAAATTCATTGGGAATAAAATCAAGGCCATGTTTCTGAGGCCTCAGCAGTAACGATCTGCTGTACTGCAGCGCGTGTTGTGGAGGATGCTGTGATAAAGGAGCCCTATTGGAACGTTAAAGTTTTGGAATGCCGCCTTGCAAATAACTTTGGCTGTTGTCAGTATTGTATCTCTTAATAGGCTATTAACATTCATTTTGAACATAATGTCACATTATAGAAAACGTCCCCCAATCTGTACTGAATACATATTTCAAATGAGATCTCCCCACCTGGCCTAGTGCCATTGGTCCACTCCTATGACACTCTCTTGCCCTGTTCTCCCTGCGATTGGTTCTCTGGGAGGAACCATATTAAACAGGTTTTTGGCAGATGGGATGGTGAACTGGGATGCGCAGAGGATCCTGGCTGTGTGGCAGGCAGATTTTGTGAGAGCCGCGACTCCCTGATCCATGATGCTAAATTTGGACTTATCTCTCTGAGCAGAAACCAGCAGACACATTTCAGCAGAGTGCAGGCTGATGTGTGCTGGGATCTGATTGGTCTGCCCTCTATCCACTAATCACCCTGAGCTCCTTCATAAGAAAAAAAACAGGAAACTGCACTAATTCTAAGGCAGTCTTCCTAATTCAAATAGCTGTTTGGAAGTTTGACTCTCCTCATTCCTGTGAAGTGTGACTGGAAACCAGTGCCCTCCACTCATATATTCTTGAATTAATAATATACCAAAGAGGCATCGGTTCTAGTGTTCTGTGCCACACCAGGGTTGAGGAGCGTTCAAGGCCAAGGAGAAATGGAGGGTGAAATGTCCCTTCTGGAAGCTGTGAGAGACAGAGAGAGAGGAGAGAGAGAGAGAGGCTATAGCCTGAATTGTGTTGTTGCAGAAAGCCTTGAGCAAAATGACGTGAATTTCCAAGTAAATGACGTGTGGTGCACTGGAGGCAATGGCTGCCCTGACTGGATTATGCTGATATTTTCCTCTCTGCGTGAGGGTACATTGCTGAGGTCAACTCTCCCTCCTTCTCTTTCTGCTTTTAAGTCTGCTTTGAATTTTTTTTTTTATTCAGACACTCCAAATACTCTGGCTACCCCTTTGACAGCAGAGGATGCCAACAGTCGTCACTGTCATCAGTGTGGTATTAGTCTCCCAGAATTCTTTGCTCCTAATGGCTGTAGGATAAGAATTTACAATTCCATAAATGTAACAAACATGCTGCTGTGCTGCACATGTGAAGGGGACAGAAAGTAGACAAAGGCAGATTTGATTTCAGAATGGGGTACTGCATAAAGACAGGGCTTCCTAACAGTGGGCTCAGTTTCAGAGACTGTGAGAGTTGGATCAGAGAGAATAATGATCAGCACAATCAATGGTGAGATGAAAGGCCTACAGTCACCTCCCTGCCATTGTTATTCAGGCCGCAGAGTCTGAGGGCTTCAGTCCTGTCCTGTCATTCTGCATCGTAACGGAGAAGAAAACCCATGCCAAGATTTTAAGCTGTGCAATAAGTGATAACAATGACCAGATTACTCAATGTGTGTGAGGTACTTTGTGATTTGTCGAGAGGGCACTGCTTTCCCTCCTGAATTTGTATAAGTGGTTCCAGCCACTATTAAGGTATTTTCTGGAACTGCAGAATATTTAAATGTGGTATGTGAGTAAAAAGCTATTTTACCACAAAGATATGTGTGCACACCCCTTTGTAGCTTGTATAATTTGATATGTTCTTGTGTAGAATCTTTAGTTATTAGCAGCTGTAGTCATGTGACTCCATTGGAATGCTGGCTGCAGGTCGGCTAAAATCAGAGGTAAATTGTACCCTTGGACAATGGACAAGATCATGGGTGGATTAGCCATCTACACAACAGGAGTGATATTGAGTGATGAGAATAGCACTTTTTCACTCTAGCCCTGTAAAAACTTTATCATGAACACCTGTGTGTGAATGTACATACATATATACATATACATATACAAATGTATAAACATTTTTCAGGGGCATACATAGTTAGGTACTAAGACTTCAGAACCAACCTAGCAAATATCAGAAAATGCTGTTGTGATCTCTTTACTCACCACTCACTAGTTGAACTTGTACTGTTTCTTTGTGTCAAATGAGTACACATGGCTTACACTGTGTGCAGGCAGACTGCTCATTCAGGCATTTAGTAGATGCTTTTCTGTAGAGCTGCTTATAGTCAGTGGTGCACATTGAAACACAGTCATCCCACTGAATGAGTCCTTCCGTCTCTCCCATGTCAAACTACAGTTAATTATGCATCACCCTTTGAGGCTGCTGGCCACAGTGTGCACTGGCAAGGTCTGGATTTGATTCTACATTCCCGGGCCTTTCTGCACCCTGGAGCGGCAAGAGCCAGCCAGCGGCTCTTTGTATTTGACCTATGTTAACCCAAGAAAGGGCATAAAATGAAACTGTGGAAACTAAACAGAAACTGTAATAGGGCCTTTGAGTAGTTGATGGTGTAAAGGCACCTCTTCATAGTGCTGCTGTGGGTCGTACAGCTCAATGTTTGAGTCCTAGTTGTGCCATTACCGGCAATGGCCAGAGGCCTACATTTGGTTCAGCCTTGAATAATATGAAAATTACAAAAATGTAATAACAATATGATAGAACGTAGAGTGCAATACAATGTTGCTGACTGGAATAAGACATCACTGATAGCAACATTATAGTAACTATTACTATATAGTAACATTTCAACTCCTAGCTGACATCCCAGCTTTTTTTAAAATTTAATTTGAGAGAAAACACTTTTTACAATCATTTAGTGATACACAATGAATGCTTGGGAACCACTGTAAGCTCCAAGGTGCATTCTCCTCTACAGTGATTTTTACAGAAGAAGGATGTTATGATAGGTCACCGCCCAGTATATCCCCGGTATTGCCCAGCTCAGTAATTTTCCACCTTATCTAATGAATCTGGATGCAGTGCAGTACAATGCAGTGCTTCCTGTTGGCATGGGTGAATTCAAGATTCATGAAATGATCTTATTTTGACTTGGTGCAACAGCATGGGCAATATTTGATTATTGTTTCATTGGCAGTGTGGGAAGCAGTCGTCACATGAATTTGAGATTTCAAGTGTGAATGGGGTCCTTGTCCCGAGTTTGTGACAGACAGTGGCTTGGCAAGGCTGATTGATCAGCTTGGGAGGGGAACAAGGTTGTTACATAGAATTCTTCTTATTAAAGTACGTACATAGCTACATTATGATGATACTTGCTACCTCAAAGTACGTAGTACTACTGTGCACTATAGAGTAGCACTGTTTGTCTTGTGTCTTTAATGGGAACTTCTATACATGGTTTGCAGTGCTCATAGATGGGGTGTTCAAGTTGTTTGTGTATTAAAGTGTCTCTCTGTCTCTCTCTGTCTGCTCCTGCAGGTGAACTTCGTGGTCTGCCAGCTCTTTGCGCTGCTCACGGCCTTCTGGTTTCGCCTGTACCTGCACCCCAGTAAAACCAGTCCCTTTGTCAGGCACATGGTGGCCACCCTGCTGGGGTTCCACTTTGCGCTGTTCTGTTTCGGCTGGTGAGTGTCATGGCGTCTCGGGTTCCCTGTTCCCTTGCGAGAGGCAAGCAGGTCGATTCGGGGGTAATTGATATCCAGTCAGCAAAGCCACTGTGTTTTCCTTAAACAGGCTGCTGTGATTGTCAGATTAGTTTGTTTCAGTGCATTTGAGACTTTGTGCATGCATATGCATATGAATGGGTGAGAGGCAGAGAGCTGCAAGCCCCGAGACTGTGCCTCTACAGGTATCAGATGTTATTTGTAAGGCAGTGATTCCAAACCTGTGGTACGTGAGAGTGTTGCAGATGGTACATGTGAGAAGGGAAAAATAATCATGATAATATTAAAAGCACAAGTGCAATGTAGTGTTATTGGGTGTGCTTTTAAGATGTTACTAATAGCATCATTATAATTACTATTACACAAGTTTGATTTATGGCCAGCAGCTCACATTTTTTATTTTTAATTTGTGTATTATGAGGTGGTGCACAGGTACTCTGTACGATAAGCTAGTGGTACACATGTGGGGACCCACTGAAAGGTATAAGGTGCATCTAATGAAATCTATAATACCAGCACCTTTAATGGTTCTCTCTACACTGCCTGTGATGTTATTTCCCCTCTGTGAGAGCCTGCCTGGCACAATTTCTGTGCCCCCACTGGGCATCACCCCCCTTCAGGGTTATGAGTAACCTGACATGACCTGGCACATGATGAGCTATGTGATTATGAGTTTCGGGCCCCGACAATTTCACCTGACATTAATTTATCACCCAAGCAAACTGAAGGTGTGAGGTGTTTGTAAATGTCACTGTGGAGACATTCCTCATATCCCATCAGCCCTTTGCTATAATAATGTGATTATGAAGGTCCTTGTATTCCATAATCCTCTCCTGTAGTAATGTGGCTTTGGAGATCTTCCTTGTGTTCTATTGGCCTTCCAGCTCTCACATAGTTATTCACATAGCATGAAAATGAAAGGGAGCACTACAGTGTGGTTTTCATTCATTGAGTTGTTGAAAGTACATTTTGATTTAAGTGAGTACTGACAGGATATTCAAACATCTGTGTTCAGAAGTCAATAAAAAGCTCTATCCTGAATACAGAAGTCTTCAATAATTTTTCTTTTAGCTTAATCGATATGTTGCAGCTTGGAATTTAATTATGCTTATAAAAGATTTGCTGATTAACAGGTCTAATTTTAATAAGCCAAACAAACAGAAGAATTGCTTCCAAAGTTAACTGCCAATGCCCTTAATTGCTGCTATAAAACTGCTGAGCTAATTGGATGAGACATTTATATAATCATGCTTATGACTGTATTACTTGACCAGAGCACTTATCGGCCATTTTCAAACTAGTTTCAGCCTTAATTAGGTTTTTATCAGTCTGTTTTACTGTTTGAGATTAAATTGTAAATATCTCACCAAATCCCAGTTCATCCCACCTTCAAATGAAGTATTAATCTATTTCATGGCTACATCAGGTTTTACATCACTTTTATGAGAGTATCATGCAAAAGGTGGATATCATCATCAGAAAAATAATTTATTTCATCATGGATGCTTCTGTATGATGGAAACCAGGTATCTATGTTCATCAGTATCTCTCTGTATGACAAAGCATGGCTGCCTGAGCTCATGGCTTTATTGTCAGAGAAAAAACATGACTTTAAATGTTAACCAAATCTAAATGTTAGTGGTTTGTTTTTTTTCTTCACAGTCTGCCAATTAAATAGTGCAGGTGTAAGTGAGTGCAGCTAATTTGGACATGTGTAGCTTAGTCAGAATGCAACCCCAGTCTAAACTCAGGAATTGGATATGGGACACACAAGAATGATTGTGAATGGCAAAGTTAAAAAAAAAAAACATCAGATATCAAAAAAAATGTTATTCCAACTGTTGTATAAACATCGCATTACAGTCACAGGTCCATTTGCAGCTTATGCAAGATGGTTTGTCTATCACTAAATCCAGGGCCTGATTGTGAGTCATGAACACATGTTCAATGGGGAACATTTGGATCAGTGACCATGAGCAGAGTTCTATTTTACCAAATTCAGTGTTTTGTGTGGGGTTTAATCATGGCCATTGGGTAACATTTTGGCAGTGTCATTAGCTGCATATTACTGGGAGTCACCACTGAGTGTGTCCCTCCAGCGTAGGGTGGGGTTCAACTGACCGTTGTTTCTCAGCTTACTGGGTAAGAGAGCCCAGGATGCACCTGGAGGTTACCACACAGATGCATCACTCCTCCATTTTGTACTAGTGCTCCTTTTTGTGTACTTTGTGATTTATAATTCAAAACCATGGTCACTGGCTCATGGGGCATGTATTGGAAGGCACTCCTACTGCATATTTAAAAATTGAAGGGACCTTAAGGATCTCCATCTTAGCTCAATATGTGACCTTCAGCTGAAGGCACACCCATTTGTGAATGTGATCACTGAGTGTCCACAGGGGTATAAATAGCTGAGCTGAACTTGGTCCTTCCTGATATACTTAGACACAGACACGTGCAAACACATACAGACCCACGTATGCAGAGTATTGGTTAATGGTCAGTGTAACCATGGACTTTTAGCTTTTGGACAATCACTTGCATTTTTTATCAGAAGGGACATTGATCCCTGTAACAATTACCCCTCTCAGGTGCTCAATAACTGGACATTTGAAAGTGCATGTTGTGTGCTGTACTTCTGCTCCAGTAACTCTCACTAGATGATATATCCTTGTGTTTCCTTACAGTAGGGGTTACTGTAAGCATAGTAAACACATTATTGTCTGATAATTGATAATTAAGGGGGCTTTATCAAATCCACAGCATCACCCCCAATCCCCCTCCACATACACACACACACACACACACACATACACACACACACACACACACACACACACACACACACACACACACACACACACACACACACACACACACACACACACACACACACACACATTTCCTGCTGCTTCTGTTTGTACTGAAAACATGAGGTGGCATTTTCCCTCCTCGTGTGTGTTGGATAATCTGACTTGACTCAAAGGTCACAGTGTGTTTATGAAGATCAGTGTCAGACCGGCCTCCCCATGACTCCTGTCCCCCTTCACGAGAGGCCTGGCTGCAGCTGAAGTACGAGCTCCTGCTCCTCTCTGAAGGAACGGAGCTTGGGTTCACAGGCTGGCATGTTCAGTTGCGCATCCAGATGACTATTGACTCATTTCCTGTGGTGTAGACTACAGCAGCACTACGAATCTTCTGGAGTTGCAGCATCTACTGTTTCCAGAACATGATCAGAATCAAGGGATTACAGATACTTTAGTTGTCATTATTGCCTCAGCAAAACGCAATGCCAGCAGAGTAAGATGAAATTGGAATTCTGTCCCTGATGATGTTATCTGTGAGATGACCACCCACCCTGTAAAAAATACCACTGACGTGCCCATTGGGGTACCCTCTCTGCATTGTTTTCTGTGAGAGAGGACTCTGCTGGCATGTTCAGAGATCACCTCTGTCATATTAACTGTGATAGACCATTCACTGTGATATGACGTGCGAGTGATGTAGCGATATTGACTGTGCTCGCTCCTCTGTCTCTCTGCTGTAGGTATGCCTTACACTTCCTGGTCCAGAGCGGAATCACCTACAGCATCATGATTTTGGCTGGAGTGGAGCACATGCACAAGTGAGTTCTGTTTCAGGGTCTCAGAGGTTTTACTCTCTCTGTACTGCAGTACAGTCTCAGCTGGGGGATGTTCTCTGCTCTGAAGGTGCTGGGTTTGTATTTAACACTGTCCATACAGTACAGCGTTGCTGGAAATGGATGCCACTGACTTTCACAGAAAAGGCTATTTCCTACCTTGTTCACCCCCATGTAAAATGACTTTATAAATCAAATGCACAGACAGTACAGTAATTCTTCTGCAGTATATGACATGTATATCATATATGTATTGCTGTGCAATATACATTTAATAACAATTTTGCTTTGATATGGGAAAGACCTAAATCTTTAAAAGGTCTTTGACATAATAAAAGCCAGTCATTTGACCCATAGCTGCCCTCCCATGCCCTTTAACCAGGATCCCTTCCACCTTGAGAAGAACAGAAAAATATGCGCAGTGTTGTTGTCGTTGATAATCATGGATTTAAGCAAGTAAGCATCTCCCACAGGTGCAGCTTGTTGATCCATGCATTGCCTTTAGCAGCAGCAGCAGGAGCAGAAACAGCTGGCAACAGTGAAGCAAATGCAGCCATTACTCTACAGAGGTCAGATTTTTATCTGAATGTGCATAAGGTGCTGATGCCAGGGGCTTGCTGGACACTAAAGATGACATCGTAGGGCCACAGGAGGGTGGTTTGGCAGCATTTACCTCACCGCTGCCTACAGCCAATGCCAATACAGACACACTCTGGAGAGACTGCTGGATAGGGTTCCTGCTGTCCTCAGGAGCCCTCTACAGTCTACAGTCCTGCGGGCTGGCAAAGAAGCAGGGTGGGGCCAATGAACGATGCCATTGCCTTACACAATGCACAATCACAAGTGCCAAAAGGGTTAATCTACTCTAAAAGGAAAAGAGGTGAATGGATTAAATATGGAATGTTTAGTCATTAATGCTCTGATTATGTGTAGCATTAATTAGGGACGGGCACGGGTTCTCGAGTATCGAGTACTTGCAAGTGACAGCAATGATCGATCATGACAACACAACAAATGCGTGAATGAACCTTCATCGAATATGTACATATATTATACATATTTTAATCTTGCAACTTCGTGAAATGCATTTTACACCGATCGAAGTCCAGTACCAAGCAACACAACACAACATACATCCTTCCAGAAATGGAGCGGTATCTTCATTTAAAAAAAAAAAAAAAAAATTAATAACTAATAATTTTGTGATTGGTTACAGTGGCATTGGGGGCGGGTACTTACGGTCCACTGAGACTGAACAGACGACAGTCATTTCAGAGACTGTGAAGCAGAAGCCTCTCCTAGGCTAAAGCTGTAGAACTAGCTATATAGCTAACAATGGCTTTGTGAATGCACAGTGATGTGTGGAAGCACTTTGACAAAATTGAACAAAACAGTGCAGTGCAAGTTATGCAGCGCAAAGCTGTCATATAACTGTACTACTAGTGCAATGTGCCATCACCTCACATTTAAACACAAAATGTCTAGCGAAAATGAAGACGCTAGCCAGACACAAATAACATTTAGAGTTTAGAGAACAACACAGCTAATAGCCAAAATGTTAGCCAGAGAAATTTTAGTCCAAATTATATTGTGTTTACTGGTGACTACACTTGTTGCGAGATAAACCCACCCCCTCGGAATAAGGGTACTCAAGTACTTGCTAATTTTCACTGTTGAGTACTCGAGCCATCGAAATGACCAAAATGCACATCCCTAGCATTAATATTTTCTTAGCACATTGTAAAAATGTTTGGAAACCCCCCTACCACCTGGTGTGACAACTGGATCATCCATCAGTGATTTTGGGGAGGAAAAGATACCCCAAGTAAATAAGACTTTATTGATAAATGTGTGTGTGTGTGTGTGTGTATGTATATATATATATATATCCTTATACAACCAAACAAAAGCTAAGACTGCTTAATGTTAAAAATAAACTTTCACCCCCCACCTCCCCTGCGGAGGATGATGGAATGATCTGAACAAGTAGATATCACCAAACCGTATCTGGAAGCGAGCACATCTGGGTGTTGGTGGGCTACAGAGAAGGGAAAGGACCAAATATCTTCTTGTTAATGCTCTTTGTATTATGAAAAATACACCTTGTACTATTTATTTCTTTTTCTCATGTAAATTCTCAATGTGAATTTTATGCAGGCTTTCAACAGTCTTAGAAAAAAATTCCTTTCTATTAATGTTCTTTGTTCTTGGTAGCTGTTGCTCATGATGCCTCCTCCCAGCCACAGTAACTGCAATCATTTGACCGTGACGGTTCTCCTGCCTCGCTGGTTTCAGGACCACAGGATTTAAAATAGTTGCAGTGACACCCTCTGCTATAATTGCCTGCTTTGATAAATCTGCTGTGCTGTATCCACACAGTGCTCATTTACATAAACCCTTCCTGGATTTTTGCAGCAGCACATAATAATTCCCAGATTGCTTTTGTAAGGCTTGAAAATAACTATAGGAGGTTCTACGCATGGTCTGCTGAAATGCCCATTTCTCTTCATCCGCACAGAGCGCTTGCAGAACTTTGATGAATCTGCCCCTGCAGGTGAATATTGGAATTCATTTATATCTGTACATCCTGATCAGCCTCAACTGAAAAGAAGAGAAATGTTGGACATGTACAAATTTCTTTGTGGTTTTAGCAATAAATAGTCAAGAGTCTTAGTCATAACTTGGTAAACTTGGTGCATTGTTGCTGCTTACCCAAACACAGTAGAATGACGGCCTGCGCAGATGAGACGCTCTCTGTGGTTCTGTCAAAGCTGCGCTGCCATTAGGTCACATCGCTGACCCATGGGGAGTGTGAGGTGATGTGTTTGGAGGGTCTGTTGATCGCAGGCTAGCTTTGGGTGCCATTTCACTCAGGCATTGGGGCGTGATAACTTCATGACAGGTGTTTAGGCAGGGCAGCGAGCAAAGAATCGGCTGATCAGAGGGAGGGGTCACTATGGCGTTCCCCTGGTGTCTCCCTGCCCCCCCCCTCTTTTTCCCTCCATCTCATCTCTCCCTGTTCTCCTCTCCTTCCCACTCTTTATTTGTTTGACTAACTTTATCTGGGACTGCTATACATAGGACCTTAATGGAAGTTCATATCCAGTATATTATGCAGCTTAATATGGACCCTTGAGGCTGATGCTACTGACATTTTAAGCCCCTGTGGATAACATGGATCTCCACAGAAATAAAAAAAAGCACAACAGATGCATATATAATGTATGTATCAGTCCATGCCATATGATGCTGGAAGCAGACTAGAGTGATTTTATCTGCTCTTCACTGTGTGGTGCCAGTCCAGTGCAGGCCCAAATAGAGTTGATTTTGGTTACTGTGCAACAGGTTTTGGAGGATGGTATTGCTGTGTCACACATTCTGTTTGGTGCAAAGGTTTGCTGTAGTCCAGTCCAGTTTGGCCACCAGCTCTCACATGCAGCACTTGATGGGGCAATCTAGTGACAATAAATCCAACCTACGGTATAAGCCAAACCAGGCACACACTGTTCTTTATCCCCCACTTTGGAAGAAATCATTAACCTACCACTGAACACGTCGTCTTTTAATGAAATCCATTTCATATTTATGTGGCTGGGCCATTAGAACAAATTGCCTCTGGTCTTCTCCTATTGTAATAAAATAATGGAAGCAGTAAAAAAAAAAGCATTATTAATCCCGATTCCACTTTTCACTTTTCAAGGGCTGCGTCTGAAGTTGAGGGCAGTTTGTCACTATCATTATTTGTCACGGTTTTCTTTCTTGGGGCAGGCCGTCTTCAGTCCCCTGAATACTAAGTGGAGCGATTTCACTGCGAGCTCATTTGTAAATGAAATGATGAGGTGTGCTCTTCCCAGGAGAGCCACTCCAGTGGCGCGGTAATGACGGACTGAAACTCGACCCCCAAGTAATGATGATGCGGAGAGGAGCAATCAGCTCTGCGGCCCGCATGCTGAGGGCCATGTTCTCCCTCTACCAATAACCATGATACTCTAATGTTCCAATTATGACTAAACTGCCCTTTGTCTTTTTGCCATATTTGAACAGTAATCCATGTGCTCATTCTCATACAGTGCTGTAGGTTCATTAAAAAAAAAAAAAAATTTCTCTGCTTTTTTTTTTTTTTTCCACATGAGCATTCTCAGCACCGTGGGTTTAACTGCTATATTCAGTGTTCCCAAAAAGAAGTAACCAAACTATAATTTTTGCACTTTCAGTGAAATTGTAAGTCGCAAACTGCACCTGCAATAATGCATCGATAGACAAATTTAATTCCTTTCCATCAAAATTTTATACCTAAAAAAAAAACCCCACATCCATTAAATCATCTATATTATCAAAATAATTTACAGCTGTTCACATCTTCACCTGTTTGATGGTCACATAATTGAAAGGGGCAGGAGGGAGGCTTTCTGGGAAATGTGTGGTAATAAAGATCAGCTGACCATAATGACTCACTGTGACGAGGAAGCTGGCACCTTGAAAACTCCTTCAGCTGTTTGGCTCCTGCACCATGCAGCCCTGGCCTCAGCATGGCCGCACACTCATGCGTCACCGCAGGCAGGGAGGGATCGCAGCGGGCGATGCCAAATCTGCCCGGCGAGATTCAACATTCATTTCAGCCCACATTTCATCTGCTGGGGGCAGAATTCTGTGTTAATGCAGCGTGCGTGCTCACGCTAGGGTGGGCCTCGGCTATTATTGGTAGATCTCTGTAGAGAGGCCTTTGACGAGTGGCAAGTTGCAGAGTGTCTGGGGAGCACCAAGACGTCATGCTGTAAACAGAGAGAGAGAGACGAAATGCCTGCCAGTCAGCAACAATCAAAATAAAGAAACACCTGTGTGTAACTGACCCACTCTTTTACTGCTCTGAAAGCTGGTGTGCTGCCTGTCCTTGCCATTCAGGATCTGCAATGCAAACCACATGTTCCTAAAAAAAATTGATTTCTCTTCCCTTGCATATATACAAAATATGGATGTCCTTAAGAACCTCACATAACTCATTTAATTAACAAGATCCACCAAAGTCAAATTAAAAGTGGTTTGCAGAAAATATATATTTTTTATTCATGTTTTGTTTTAGCAGCTTTTCTCTGTATATCATGTCTGTCACAGAGTACTTAACCCTGTGGTTCCATCAGGCATACACCATTGTAGATGTGCATGTGTTGTATGTGCCAGATTTAAGTGTCCTCCCTTTGTTTTGCACAGAATGGACTCATCCAGCTTTCTTCCTATGAATCAGTTATTTATGAGACAAATAAAAGATAAAGGCTTGTAATCACTCATTTGCAGCTTTGTATAGAAACACTGTGGCCCTTGACAGAAATAATATTTGCTAATTGTTATTCCCTTTGATTGCATATTGAAATAAACTCTGTCTGTCTCTAGACTGCAGTAGTGGTAGGAGTTGAAGTTTTGCCTAAACTATTGTCCATGTTTTGTTGTTTTTTTTTTTATACTATATTTTTCATTATGATTTTGTGCGAAGACTGAAATTCAAAGAAAAAAGATATAAGCCTCAGTTCACACTCAGTCAACATTAGTGTCTTCATCATCAAAATGTTGAAGTATCGTTTGGTTTCTTCATGTTTCTTTCCTTGGTATGTCTTGTGAAGTGTGCCTTGGAGGTAGATTTTTCTTCACCTCCCAATCCTAAATCTGCTGTAAGCTGATTACCCCCTGTCTGTGAATTTAATGGCATATGGGAAAATCACACCAGGCTTAAGGCATATGGCACAGATGACTAATACAGTATGGTTCAGAGGCTGACTTTTTCCATTCATGGTCTTAGCATTGCATATTTTCCAGTTCCCTTGTGTGCCCTCACCTGCAGTCTCTGCTGTATTTGCAGGTACTGTTTCGTGGTAGCTCTGGGGTACCTCAGCTTTTGCCAGATCACACGTGTCTACGTCTTTGACTATGGGATGTACTCCGCAGACTTCACTGGGTAAGGCTGTATTCTTTTACAACCTTCATGCATCTCGAGAGGAAAATAAATTGGAGCTAAGGTGTAATGGATGGTGTAAATAGGGGTCACATTCTTTCTCCAGGACCTGTTGTATTGTCCTGGAGCAGAATATATTTGCTACACCTCTTAATTTAATTCACTTTCACTCTATTTTTGGTGGTGTCAACAAATGAGCGCAGAAATGAATTTGTCACATGTTTAACAGAAACTGATTGCAAATATTGCCCTGATCCTTCCAGCCCACCAGTTCCTCATGTGGCACTTAACTTGCCTTCAGAAGAGGAAGTCAGTCCAGCCCACCAGTTTCCATTGCTTCAGTTTGCATGCAGCCACAGATCACAAGATACATCCATTTATGCATATTTCCCATGAGTTTTTGTGTTATTGGTTAATAAAAAATGAAAACAAAGGGAAACTGAAGCATGATGCATCATGAAATAGTTCCTGGAGCTAAACACTATCCAGATGTTAATGACATAATTGTCCTGAAGTGGTTTTTGTACTGCTTGTCCTAGGACTTTCACTCCAGTGAGTGTGTAATTGCATTAATGCAGATGCGGTAGTGGTGTAATGCAGGTGCATGAATAATGCAAGGCCGCAGGTTCTGCAGGCTGCACTGCTGCAGTGCTGATGGGAGTGGGGTTAGGCCATAGGGGGTGGGCCGCTTGGGCAGCTGGAGAGCGACATGATCAAGCAGACAGAGGGTCTCCTAAGGTTAACCTCTATGAAACTGTCTGCCCAAGATTCAAAGTGAAATTTCTGGTCGCAGTTCATTGGATTTTCTAATAAAATACTGCAGACATTATCAAGGTATTATTCCGTGAGGTTGTTGTTTTCATTGAGTCTGTTTAGGTTTTCTTCCTTGAAAAACTTTAGCACAATACAAAAATACAGCAGAGATGGTGTAATTCCAAAGCGATTGTTTTGGGAGACAATTTAATCCATTGTGTCCTTGTTTTCAGATCATCTGGTGCAGGGGAAAGTTTAAAGTGAAAAGCAGGGTTGGGAAAATGTTGCTCAACTTTGAGTCAAATCAACTTGTTGAAAATGCTAGTATGCATATAGCACTGTCACAGCTGCTGTCTGAGCAGTGGATAGTCACCTGAGAGTGTCTTTGGCACTGGTATGGCATTATGTATTATGGTGAATTATTAAATGAAACACGGGTATCAGGCTGATTCGGTTTTTGACTTCAGGTCCAGTTGAGGCATGTGACTCTATTCAGCAATTGCTTTTTGGCCTCTTTGAATCAGCTTTAATCCATATGTAAATCTTTGATGAGGCTGTGAAATATGATTGTAATCTTCCAATTTTCAAACTGAGGGGAATTTTGAGATTTGTCAAGAATTGTTTCACTAACAACACTGAGGACATGAGTCCAAGGCTCAAATTTGACAACCATTGGTAGACTTTGCAGTAGGTGAAAGAGATGTGAGAGATGAGGTGAGTGAGAACCAGAAGAAAATGTCCAACATGATTAATGCAGGTTTATAAACAAACTGATGTTATAAACCTCCTTACTTTGTCTGAACAATCTAAATAATTAATTCAGCTGATGCTACAGGCTGAAAAGACATACGATTGATTCTCTCAGTTTCATTAAAAAAGACTTGGGGCCAGGTGAATCAGAAATCCAAAAAGTTTGTCTATAGTAGGATACAAAATATTGTTTCATCCATTCATAGAACTATTGTTGAATTTGTACATTACTGAACTTTGTATTGTCCTCTGCATTAACACTAGCTGATACAACTACATAAAATAAAAAATAGTGCATGTACTTTATTTGTTGAACATTTTTAGCTTGAACTGTATTTGGGAGAGTATATGGGAGTGTAGTACTCTTCTCTGTCCTGGATAGGAGAAACCTCTGTAAACCATATGCTTCATAGTACATGCTAATTATAATTGACCTATGTATCACTACTGCAGCATAGACCTCTGCAGTAAATGACCTCTAAAGTACATTTTTTGAATGATAGTTCAGACCATAATGATTAACATTTAGTTTGAGAGGGACTCATGCAAAATGGAGCCAGATCATCCCAGAAGTATAAAGGTTATAGTCCATTTTGGTTTATTTTAATTCAAGAAAAATACATTTGTTTGTGGAAGAATGAGACAAAATAGTTAAAGTTGCCTTTTGAGTATTTTTCAGCATTTGCATATTTGCATTTACATAAGACTGCTCAGTTTACTACATCTTCACAGGAACAAGCACTTTTCTGTAGTTTCTAATTCCTGGTTGCCTGTTCCTCTTTTGTTAGGAGAGTTTCTTTTTGAGTCTGAGTTGCCATTTGTGGTGCATTTGTGTCGAAATCACAACATCCACTGAATGGTCACTGGTGTGTCATGTGCTCTGTTGCAGGCCAATGATGGTCATCACTCAGAAGATCACCAGTCTAGCGTTTGAGATCCATGACGGTAAGCAGGACTCGGACGGACTTTGCCCCTGTAAACAGATGCGGCTTGCTTTTCAAAGTGGGCTGCTCACTGTCAGGGAGTGTCTTGAGTTGAAGCCTTGGATTTGCATACCACTGATGTCAGCACAGATGACTGAGGGATCAAAGAAACTGTGACTGCATGTGTCATAATGAAATCTACCGAAATTGCTCCCAGAATGAAGGCGGTGAAAAGCATTACAAATTTGGAGCTGCCACTGACGGACTCAAAAAATGCACTCTATTTCAAAACAGATAATGGCTATGCGGATATACATCTAGAGCACTATGGAGCAGCCTAGAGCTCAGCCATTCATGTATCAGTGTAATTACTGCTCAAAGTGAGAACATAGAAAGGCAAACAATTGGTGCAGATGTCTATCATGTTGGCAAAGCCAACAAATAGCTAAAACCCAAATTCTATCTGCTGAGGCTTATGTGTGCCAAGTAATCAGGCCTGCACTGCTGCCTTGCATCAGGTTTATACTACACATAATGGAAGGAAGAGTGGGTTACTGAGGCCACCCCACCTGTTAAATACAGGTGATCTCAGAGGAATGAGTATCATAAATGTGAGAACAAAATACATTGTTTGATTGTCCCTGACTTAAGCGCAGCTATAGCAATTGTTAAAAGTGTGAATAAACAGCGGACAATATCACCACATTTCAGGTAAAAACCTTTCAAAGGACATTATAGACTGGAGAGAAGGAAGGCATTTAGGCTCATTAATGGATTCAGTCATTTTAGAGTCATACATATGTAATATGGGCATTGCTGTGTGGTGCAGAGGAAGTGCAGGATGTGTTTATGCAAATGAATTCAGTGTGAATACGCCTCATCAGATTTGTCAAAGCAGGCAATTATAAGAGGGGGTAACACTGCAACTATTTTAAGAGGTCATAAATTTAGTGGTCTAAAACCAGCGAGGCAGGAGAACTTTCTTGGTAAAATGTCTGCGGTTAGTGCAGCTTGGGGAAGTCATTGTAATCAACACCTACAAAGAGCACAAGTACTTAATTTCCTCTCCCCCACCAGGAAAAAAAAATGCATTAGAACAACTTCTCAAATTTTCAATATGAGGAAGAGAAATTATAAACCGGTGAGGAGCTTTGATATTCTGTATGAGGAATTTTTTAAATCTAAGAATTCAACAATCAGTGTCTATGCTCCACCACCTTGCAGACTGCAGTATCTTCATTCCTGAATGTATGTCCGATCCATTTCCACATTGAGGATCAACATCTATTAGATGTCTTAATTTGCCTGACCATGTTAATGACATTGTCTTAAGAAAATTGCCAAACTCACATAATGCAAGCACCTCATTTAGAGAAGTGCATTTAAAGTCCCTGTTGAACCGTCACCTCACAGGTGACCCAGAAAGAGTAGCGTCTGATGGGTAGGTGTCCCTGAGAAGGAAGGGTAGTGCTGTCTACTCAATGGAGGTGGGAGGTGCTGCCCCTTTCTGCTGGCTGGCCTGGCTGGAGAGGGTTCTTTGGTGGTTACAGCGCACTGTTGGGACAGGAAAGCAGCGTTTACCACCAGGCATTTACTGTAATGTGAGCTGATTAGGAGGCTAATCTCGTTATCAGTATAATGGGGAGAAGTAAACAATGAGTTATCTGCGTCGCTTTCTCTCCGCTTACCCGTCTCATCCCCTGCCCTCCTCCTCCCCAATCACCTCGCGCAAGACAAACCACAGCCTGCTAGAGGAGAGTCGCCAGCTGACAGGGCACGAACTTGTGGAAATCCAATTACCACCATTTAATCGCCCCAATACATCAACATAGACCCTGGGAGAGCCTTTAGTCTTAGGGGTAATTCATTAGACGAAAGCCCAGGAGCCCTTCCAAGATCAACCACACCCCTGCAGCCTCACCATGGGGAGGTGCAGCAGTAGGTGAGGCTTCTAATGATGCACTCCCACTCCTGTGTGTCAAACTCAACTCTGCACCCCACACCACTCAATACAATGCCACGTTCAGTAGACTTGAGGTCAGTAGAAGGGATGTTCAAGTGGGAACAGATACATTTATGGTTTCATTTTTTGTACTGGGTGATTTAAAAAAAAAAAAAAAAAAAAAAAAAAAAAAAAAAAAAAAAAACTACTAACTGCATACATTATGTTCTGTTTTAATCAGAGTAATTCAGTTTGGTTCTGATCATCTAATAATGACATGAGGCTTTGCTGAGACTTTGGTTTAAAGGATTGTGTAAAATGTTGAAGGTGAGCACATTTTGTATTTATTTAATTCAATGTAACCAAAACATTGCCAATGCTTAGAATTATGTCTGTATATTGGTAGTTTTGCCCTACCACTCCGGTTGAATGATGCTGACGGCCTAAGAGCGGATACTATGTGGCAGATGTCCTTATAGATAATGGCGGATAATGGCTGCTGGCATTAAGAACCCTCCATAGGTTGCCATTGTTCACAGGGGTCACATGAGGATAATCTCTGACACTGTGACTCCTCCAGATCTGGACAAGGAGTCACCCCCATTGTCAATGACACACATTCTCTGTTCACTCTCACAAATGCACTGTGATGGATCTGCCACCGCTCACTGAAATGCTGATTATCTGAATCCAGCACAGTGAAACCGGTCAATTCATTGCCAAACTAATCTGATGAGAACCACTCTCTGCTCCAGAGCTGACTCTTTCATGTTTCATTAAGGCAGAACCAATCACCCCCTTCCAACCTCCAATCCCCCACTTATGTTCCAGTTCACTATCCATTTTACCACCGCAGGGGTAAGAGAAAAAAGACTTTAAGGAACATGTTACTTGCCATAATTGTCAGTGTAAAAATATGTCCTCATTCCAGAAAGGCTAGAGTCATTGCCAAAAGCCATTAGGCCTTGGTCAAGTGAAGCACACATCTTCATTTGTCAGCTTGTGAAATTGTATTTGCCAGAGCCTCCTCCTCTTGCAATGCAGTAACTCCCAAGCTGTTGGTGTATGGCAGTTTGGATCATCACCACCGTGGTGATCCACAGTGGCGTGAAAATGGCAGCCGGGCCTTAAAGACCAACTTCACTGGAGAAAAATATAAATTCTGTCATGTATGCATAACAGAAAAATCACATCACATCACTGTACTCTAGTTCTCAAAAAAGGTTTTTGTCACAAAATCCGCTTGGGAAGCTAAGGCGGGAAGATATGAACATATATGGGTAGCTGCATTTGTCTCACATTTTTGTGAATTATTTTTTTCCCCTTACTGCCTCATTTTTACAGACTGAAATGTACAGATTTTGCATTCTTGCTGACAAGAAAGAAATGCAGCATGGGAAACTATTGTGTTATTGAGTTGAAGTGGATTCAGTGGATATTGTATGTCTTATTATTTTAACTAGAATAATATGCAATTGTGCTACAATGACGAGTAAGGACAACTTGAATATGGGTAGACTTATCCCACTTTTCAAAGCTGAGGTGGAGCTTTTGGAGGTATAAATATACAGGAAGATATGGGGGTTGTGCCTGGATGTAGTTGGCATTTGGAGAAAATGCTGCATAAGATCCCTGAGGACCAGCAGGCGTTGGAAAGCAGGATTAATGCAGTCAATTTATTGTGAGGTGTCCTTAGACTGTAATATCTTTTTGATCTATACCACTCAAACGTTTGTTGGAATAATAAATGAGGGTTGTTGATTCCCTCATTGGTTTGTTGAAAATGCAAAGTTTGTATTTAGTCAGTTTTGGCAGTGATCTTATTTGCATGCTTCATGCTCTTATCGTCCCCAGGCACCAATCTAGGATCAGCAGACTCAGATGAACCCATCGTTTATCCCATGATAAAATCTGATCCAGGGTCAGTGTTTAGGAGTGAGGTTTCAGCACTTAAATATTCCCTTTAGGATTATGAAAAATAATCTGCTGCATATATTTAATATAGAAAGTCCATATAGAAAAATCTATTTAGAAGCAATGCTCTGATGGAAATCATATCGTAATGCATAATCTAGCCCTGCAGTCTGACCTCTCCGTGCCCACCTCACTTTCATTTCAGTATTTTATTTCTCTCCATGGTATACTTATGGTTTATCATGGAATGGTTTTGTAAATACTCTTTTACTGCAAAAATGGATTGAATTGTAAAACTACAGAATGTCAGAGCTCAATATATTACTCTCTTGCCCTCTCTTTACCTGTCTGTTCTTCTCTCTCTCCCTCCCTCCCTCCCTCCACCCAGGAATGGCTCGTAAGGATGAGCAGCTCACTCCCAGCCAGAGATATCTAGCTGTAAGGTACGTTTTAAAGGTTTGTGTCCTGTATTTGTGGACAGAGCATGAGCGGTGACTGACTTTGTCATGCGTGATGCTTTGCATACATATCAGCCTGTTTATTTCGGTATGCCTCACAGCTATGGCCAGAATGCAGCGCCATCTGTGAATTAGGACCAGCACCTCATGTCACGGCATTCCTCTGCTATGCCATCATCCGAGTCCATAAATGTAGCACTTGCAGGGGCTCCCAGTCCTCATCCTGGAGAGTCATAAGATCTGCTGGTTTTTTTCTGGTTGCTCAGCTCATGACTGACTCATTGATTTTGTGGATTTCACAGTCGGCCTGACATATTATAGTTTCTTGGGCCTAACTTGTTTGCTGACTTTAAGGGAAAACAAAAAAAAAAAAAAACTGCACAGCAAGTGGCTCTACTGGACTAGGGTTTAGGGTACCCTGAGGTACAGCACTACCTTTTAATGACCTGCTGTCATTTAATTTCAGCATGATCTGGCTATTAGTGGTTTTTGTGTAGATGTGGCCTGCATGCTATTTTTAAGGCTGTTTAATTTAAGTCAAATGTTCCATACACCCCTCCCAGTTCAGCATATTTTGACATTGAAAGAATAAAGCTAAGTATCCTAAGGTTTGAGTGTCGACAAAAGAATTAATTAGCTCTATATATCAAATGTAATTGTAGGTTTGAGCAAAAAGAGCTCCAATTGAATTCTCAGTCCCTTGTCAAAGCATGGTGTGCGGTTACCACAGCAACTGCACATTCACCAAGTTCCTTGTGACCTGAGGGTCATGCAGTAAGTTGTCTCAGGGAGAGTCCATACTTTAGTAGAGATGGAGAGATTAGATAAGATGTGAGGAATGGCATTAAAATGTGATTTAACTGAGCAATGAATACGATGAAAATAAATAACATAGCGAAAATACATTTATTATAGTCCCTTAAAGATACATAAGGAAACTGTAAGGTTGTACTGTTTATAAAACCAAATACTTAAAAGGGTCATACTATTTTCCAAACAACTGGTAAAAAGTGAATCAAAGAAAAACTCTGAAAAACAGTGCACACTCTGACATACCAACAGGCAGCAATACCTGCACCCTAGAGACCAAGGACTTGGCACTTATAAAAAGAGTGGTCGACTGCCAAATGTTCTGCTGCATCACAATACAACAAACTGCAGTGGGCAACAGAATTTCTTCTTAATGCCAATAAAAGGGTTATTGCTACTCCAGGTGCAATTGATAACTTTCAGTGCAACTAAGCCAGTTAATTTATATTTTGCTGGCACATAGGATGCAGTCCTCTTTTATATGCTGTGATGTATTTTAAATTGAGGATTATGATAGTTATAAACCTGCACCTTCCTACTTTGGCTGCAAAATTGTGCAAAATTACAATATGTTTTTAGCTCAGCATGAATTTGGATACATTTTCTCCACTTTGACAAATGAAAAACTCACAGCTTTAAAGATTTACTTCAGGTATTTATGTTGTCATAATTTATGTTCTGGCTGGGTGTAGGTACTGAGTGTAATGGCACCCTCTCTGTCTTTTTGCTTTAGGAGGATGCCTAGTTTGCTGGAGTATTTGAGCTACAACTGTAACTTCATGGGAATCCTGGCAGGGCCCACATGCTCATACAAGGACTATATCACCTTCATTGAAGGCACAGCCTACTGCCAAAAGCACCTGGAAACCAATGGGAAGGTTAATGGCAAGCTCAAGCAGTGTGACCCTTCACCCAAGGTAAGCCCTGGGCAAAGCTTCCTATATCACCCCCTACTGGTTAAAATATGACCTGCTGCACCTATAATGTGTTTATGCACATCTGTGCATTTATGTCTTGTGCTCTGGGTATCATGTCTGTCCAGTGACCACTGGGTGATTAACAGACAATGCTAGCTACAAGAGAAACACTGTATTGTCAAGGGTGGGGCACACTTCACTACGTATGAGGAACTCAGAGGGCAAAATAGCAGACAGACCTTGAAGGCAATGTTTAAAGCATGATTCACAAAGAAACTGAATGGAGATGCCTTTGACAACTACATTTGCTGCCTTTGGCAGCACCTGGGAAGCCTTCATCAGGCAATGTTGCAGAACAATGTTGACTGAAAAATGTAGTCCACCAACACTATTTCAAGACATGGGCTTAATGGTTAATCTGATGTGGTGCTAAAGATATGTTGTGCAGAGGGTTTCTCCCATTGAATGTTTGGTTGAACTCTTAATCTGCTGCGAGTTACCAGACAGTGACAGATTTGACAACTGTATGTTTGCATATAAAGTATGGATCAACCACGCTTTTCATGTGTTTAAACGGACCGGCTGCTCCTTGTACATACTCAAATTTTCGAATACATTATATGCACGCAGGGGCTCCGGCTTCCTTTGCCGTCCACTCGTGCTTCTCCTTCCAGTTCCCTTGTCCTAATCTTCAGCAAGCCTGCCTGCACTGGAGAACTCTGTGTTTTTTACCCATAAATCATTTTGTCATTTTATGAAGGATTACCCTTCCTCCCTTGTATTTTTTCCTCTCTTTTAATGCAGTGGTTTTCAGCTAGGGAGCTGGTACATGTATCCCAGTGTCTCCCAGCTTTTTATTTCTGCAGCCTATCTCATGGTTACCTGACTGAATCCCATACCTGGAGAAGATCCAGTTGTTTTCATTTTTGCTCCATTTTAAGCAATTACTGTTCTGCATATTTTAAGTCCAATGATTCTGAGGCTGCATCTGATGAGTTTATGTGCAGGGGCCACTTTGGGACAAGTGCTGGGGCTCTCTGTAGTGTTGCTTGGGACAAATCTGCTACAGCGTGCTTGCCTCTTTGGCTTCTGAACTGAAGGCACATTCTCTGCCTTCGAGCGATCCATCGAATACTGAGAGGTTTTCCTCACAGACCATAATCACCATGTCTGCATGTGGCAACCAAACAAAATTCATCTGAAGCACTGCGGTAATACAATGAAGTGGATTGTCTAATGTGGCAGGAATGTTATGTTTAATTCAACAAAATAAAGAAAACGGCCCAGCAAAGCTGGGCTCTGTTCTTTATGCTGCCATATGAGTCATTGTTGAATAGGGTCTACTTGGGTCACTTGCATAGATTTTTTTTAAACCCTCCCATTAGCCAACGTCCATCATCTAAGAGCACAGTATGTTCTGTTTAGTGTGAATAAATTAAATATATATTACATTATGGTGCACTGCTCTGTGTTATTTTGCCCTGTTTTACTGCCAAAAGGCACCGACTATAAGGTATTTTTCATGTACATCTCCTGTCATAAAAAACCATTGTATTTCTTCCCTGTTATATCTTGGTGTTGCCTAATACTAATTTGCAGAAGTACTGGAAACTTCACTTTGCTAGTTACATATTAGCTGGCTGGCAACTTATATGCAAAATGTTAACAGCATTGATCTGGCATGCTTTACGCAGATTAAATGTATGTATGTCTAAATAGCTTGTTAGACGAACCCCAAGATATTTGTTATAAGTGGCTTTATAACAAGGGAGCCCCTAATGTTGTAATATGGATTTTATTCCTTGCACCTCCAACTCCTCAGAGGGCCGTCATCCACAAGCTGTCCACCTGTGCCATATCGCTCCTGGTCTTCCTATCTGTCTGCAAGGTGTTCCCCGTCGAACGCAACATCGATGACGACTTTATCGCAACGACGCCGTTCTACGGCCAGGTGATTTACCTGTATCTGTCCATGCTGACCACGCGGCCTAAGTACTACTTTGTGTGGACCCTAGGTGAGCGTCCCGTCTCAGATCCATCTTGCTGTTCCCTCTTAGCCTTTTGATATGTAGTTTGAACCATAAACAGTTGTCTTAGTGTCTGCCCTGACATTTGACTTTGGAATCATTCACAGTTGAATGAAAATACAGGTTCCTGCCTTTTTCACAGTGCCATTCTTCCCTATTTGGTAGAGAATATGGAGAAAATGCTAATTAAAACATTCAGATATGGACAAACAAACAGATGGCCAAGATACGATACACAACACACAATATGCTTGATACATGCTAATGCACAAAGCTGATCAACAAGTCTGCAGGATGTGCCAGTTAATTTCAGCTATCTTGTTGATCCAGATACTACCTGCAGAATACAGGAAGCTGAATAGCAGAAATAAAATACAAGGGAAATGGCTTGCGAGTGAATTTGAGATTTGAAAAGGCTTCTAGTGATACAGCAGTGATGCGTTATGCTTATTATATTTAATCTGGGTGTAAACTATGTTTGAATCTATAGTTATGCACTGCTAAAAATATCTCACATTGTTAAGAGTCAAAGTGTAGTGGACTTCTTGGAACTGGTTTTCATTGGATGCTGGATGTATTTTCTATGTACAATATACAAATATTTGAATGAAATTTTGTATCTCTGATAACTGATAGCACATGTGCACATGCTCCTGCGGGTCTGTGATTGTGTGCTTTCAGTTATTAATTTGATGGTCAATTGTCTGGACATGGAGAAGCTGTGTTCATGCTAACAAATGAAGGTTCATGGCAATGTTTTAATGACACACAGTTAATGGGGCAGCTCTTAGCCCCCCCAGTGCTTTAACCACTGGCGTATGAAAGACTTTATTTAAACCAGGAATGTTGAATGAGAGCCAGTTTCTCATTTACATTGATGACTCAGGGAAAGAAGGAGGGCAAGGGATTATACGCCTCATCAGGCACAGGGGCTGATTAGGTCTCCAGGTTAGCCGTGAGAGATGTGGGGACTTGGCTTGGGCACCTCGGTTCCCACACTCTTTACTATGCACATATTGGCATGGGACCTCATTGAGTTTAGGCGTCCTCTCAATCTGTCATGCAGAAATCAAATTCATTCATTTGACTGCATTGACATTATTAATAAGCACTTAGACAGAGCTGGGGAGGCCCATTTGGCTCAGCTCTCTCTGAGACACATTAAGTGTTCTGAGTTTCAGAGTGCTGGCTGCAGCGTTTGTGGTCCAGCCATCGTTCAGAACAGCTGGACCATGGCTGAATCAGTGTGCTTCTGCAGCAATATTTATGTCTGAGGGTCTGGACTCATAACATTCAGCTATATGGGTGCTGTAGCTCTGCTGCCTATGCCAGGCTGAAGGTTATTGTCTGTTTTATACTGCCCCCATCAGGATTAAATAGGAATTTTCAGCTGAGGTCAGCATCTCCAAGGCAACATTACATTCTTAATAATAAATCATTAGAATTGTAAGAGGTTGTGGCTTTAAACAGCAAGCACAATGATAATAATCAATATATGTTAACACTGACATTGTTTTTATTGCCCAGTTTTGAAATTCTGTCATGTAAAACAGGACACAATCAATGCTAAAACTATAAACTATTCTGTGATTCCCTGGCTGTTCTCTCTATTGATACTTGATACATAAGAAAAGGAAAATGAGCTCCCCAAAGCACATGGCATCGTGGTACTAGAAAGTGTTTGAACATTAATAATTCCCTGAAGACTGATTGATCAAAATGTGTAGTTGCCAAAAGTTTTGAATGCTAAGAAAGTTCAACTTTAATATCTATATCTGTGTAAAAACATTTATTTTCATGGCACAATGCATATGAAGAATTACAGGCCAATGTTACAGAAAGCAGGGTTACAACAAGTGCTTGCCTGCACATATTTCTGATGTGATGGGATGCTGCTCCTCTTCCTACCTCTCTATTGAGGTGTAACTGCATTAAAGGTGTAAATGGCATGAAATGTGCAGGAAGCTGAAAGCAGGATCTTAACGCGTCTGTATCTTCACCAGCCGACGCCATCAACAACGCAGCAGGATTCGGCTTTAATGGCTACGGTGCAGACGGCTTGCCCCGGTGGGACCTAATATCAAACCTGAGGATTCTGGATATAGAGGTTAGACGCAGAGTTGCATTTTCAGGTGCTGCTCGCTTTTTCATTTTACTTTGAAAACCAAAGGTAACTGGGCTTCACATTTGTTCAGTCAGTAAAGGTTCTCACTACGAGCACAGGCCAGGACTTGGTAGTCTTCATTTCTGTATGTCTGATCTGCATTCCCTCAACACTGTGATATGCCATTTTGCTAGGGCCTCCTGGATTTTGTCAGTAATAAGGATATGCTTCTCTTCATTTTTAAGCTGTCCTGGGCACTCTTGTGGCCAATGGTGTGGACAGCAGTCACTGGCACTTGGGTTAGCGCAGCGGGGAGTTCATTGGGTTCGGTAGCAGAGCTCCTTGCATTTGGCATGGGTGGCATTGTAATGAGACACAGTGTTTCTCTCTTCTGTTTCAGTTTGCTACCAGCTTTAAAATGTTTCTTGATAATTGGAATATTCAAACTGCACTTTGGCTCAAAAGGTAAGGAATCAATTGAAGATCAATGGTTTGCTCTGGTATTTGTTGCTGTGCGCATCAAATGGCCCCACAGTGTAGAATGTTTGTGTATTATAGCTCCCATCTTTTTCATTTAAAGACTAATTACAATGGACTGTGCTAACCAGTGCATGTTAAGGACAGTTACACTGTACACAAGCAGGACCACTACCCAAGCAGGAGGACTGTGCTGCATGTAAACCATTTATGATGTTAATGCCGTTTGTTGCTGTTTCTTGATGTGCAGAGTGTGTTATGAGCGATGTCCCTACAACCCCACGGCTGCCACCTTCCTACTGTCAGCCATGTGGCATGGTGCTTACCCTGGATACTACCTCACCTTCTTCACTGGCATTCTGATGACGCTGGCAGCACGGGCAGTGAGTGGCATCTCTCTCTCTCTCCGTCCTCTCTCTCCCCCTCTCTTTTCTCCTCTCTTTTTCTCTCCCCCTTCTATCTCTGTTGTCTGCTTCTTGGGGTACCTGTGGATACACATCCGCCGTTTTAGTCAATGCCCCTATTTATCAAGAATCGTGGTTACAGCACACATTATGTGTCTGTGAATTCTATTATCATGGTGACTGACAGTTTTTGCTTTTTTGAATCAGGTATTTGCATGCAGATCCTGCATGTGTATAGGTCCATTCTTTCAGTCTGCCGGCACTGAAAAGCGGAGACTGGACCCTGTGAGAATAGCATTGTGCAGGAGCAAACTGTTAGCCAGTGTGGAGCCATCCATCACCATTCACCCCCTGAGCTAGGGAGCCAGTGTGGCTCCTGGCACTGCTCAAAAGCCTTCAGTGTCCTGCCTAAATATAAAGCCTCTCTGCACCAAGGCCCTGAAGTGCTTTTATTTGTGCGTGCCTAGCATGAGATCCATTGCAGTTAATCCTTCCAACTATTGAAACAGCCTTCGGCCTGCGCCCAAAGGCCTGTCTGAAGTGGAAGTTATTTATAAAAGCCCATGGGGTGGCGAGCATGCCCAGTTGTGTCACCCAGACCTTCCCCCTGGCCCATTAGGCAGATAGAGAGCAGGATGGACTCTGGGTAATGAAGTGTTGCCTCGTCCTTATTTAAACTCTGTCTTGGATACCTTCTGTGAGACTCTGTGGAACAGAGGAGCCGTTGTCATGTCAGTGTGAATGGCATGGCCAAGGCTGCGCTGTCCACAGAGGATGTTGGTGAAAGGGCCAACCATTATCAGCTTCAGAAATAAAAAGTGGTTACTGATTGTGTTGTCTGAAATAAGTAGAAAAATCTAAAGAAAGAGGGAGAAATTGAAATGGCCTGTTAACCTGAACCCTTACTTGAATCCTACAATTTTAATCTGCCCTCTTGTGGTTGTTTGTAATAGCAGTAACCAGTTCACTGCTATCTTTAATACCGGCGGTTTCATGAGGGGACATCTGCATTTTAAAATTTGGCCAGATTTAATGAACTGCTTTGAGTCCTGGCATCTCCTTTAAGCAGCGTTTCCTCCCCTTTGTTTTGGCCTACTTTATGATTTCTCAGTGTAGCATAGCTCAGCTGTATGCAGGTCTGCCACAGAAGGTGATGTCACTTCCCCAAGAGGGCGAACAACAGTACAGCTGGGAACGTGAGAATTCAGCTTGGCTGGCTAACTCTGTCTCTTGGAGGTTATGGCATGCAGTTACAACAGTTGTGGTATTCAATTCCCATTAGGAGTAGCTTCCATTTGTATTCATTCCCATTCACATTTATCTTTTTTCACAATTTCACTACTGTAAAAACAGAATGCATCAGAAAGTGACATTTGGAAAGCACATTCAAACTCCTTTAGGATTTTTTAAGTAAATGTAAGTGCTTGTTGAATGTCAGTACAGTTAAGGCTACTGAAGATAGTTTCATGTGAAACAAAGAATGCTTATATATGTTACATGAAAGAGAAACCACTGAAGATGATGACAAAATCTGACTAGCAGTATTGTATGTGCTGTGGGCATCAAGCTCTCATGTGTTTATATTACTTTGAGCTATGGACTTCCTATGGTATGGTATATCCCATTTCATATTCTACCTTAGTCTCTTTGTATATTTGCCAATGAAATCACTGATGATGCTGTGTGGGGTCTGAAACCTCATGTAATCTTTGCATGGTTCTGTTTCAGATAAGGCACAATGTGAGGCCACATTTCCTGGGCACAGCAACACACAAGCAGGTGTATGACATCATCACGTGGGCAGGAACTCAGATTGCCATATGTTACACAGTGGTGCCCTTTGTCCTACTGTCAGTGGGTCCATCTATGAAGTTCTACAGGTGAGTAATGACCACTCTTTAACACAAAAACTATTTTAATTATATCCATAAAGTTCTTTCTCTGCTCCAAATGTAAAACTAAAATTTAAGGGGAACATATGATTTATAGTGTATATCCAAGGGGATTCTTCATGTAAAATTTCAAACCTGAGAAACATGTATTATTTAATTTTTACATGTTTTTTTCCTCAGAAGTATTAATGAACACTGTATCTTGTTACTTAATAATAAAATAATATGGCCTCCCCTACAGTTCTGAGCTAGAGAAACACAGGCAGGGCCTGCTTAGTCAATGTGATTATTTGACTTGAAAAGGGGATTACCCAGTAAGAATAATTGAGCCCCTTCATTACAATGTCATCACCCCCCTCCTCAGAGTTATTGTGACATCAAAGCTGGTAAACAGACACTTTGGCTGATGATATTAGTATGAGTGACATTAGGGTACCATTCTTACTTTTTTTATGTGTTATTGCCTTTCGCCTATTTAGTGACATAGCTCAAGCCTGAATGGCTGATAACTGCTGTTTCCTCCTCTTCCTCCCCCTCCTCCTCCTTGTCTTTGACCTGCACCCTCAGGTCATGGTATTTCTGTGTCCACATCGGCTGCCTGCTGTTGGTGGCGGCCCTGCCAGTGAAGTCCAGACACCTGCGAGCCAAGGAGCAACAGAACAGCCTGCCTCAAGCCCCTGTCCAGGATGGCCATCCTGCAACAGACAGCAACTGCAACCAGAGGGGGAAGGCTACATGAGGGAGGGTGGGTATGGAGACAAGCAGCACAGCAACGGACCCAAGAACTTCCCAGTGCTGAGACCACTTTTAGACCGAGAGACAGACAAACACACCGGCATCCGTCCAGCCACATTGAGGAGGGAGAATTTGTGTAGCGGCCAGCGGACAGGGAACTGATGGCCGTGACAGTATGACTCGTCCAAAGTGATTTTTATTAGGGACACTTAACAATGAGGGGCAATGAAAGGATGGGCTGACATGGTCAAATTGTACACAGTATTATGCAGAATGACTGCATAAAGAAGCTGCCTTAAACCCTCTATCTACTTGGACATGGCGCGTCCCCCCTCAGCCCCACGCATGCACATGGCAGCAGTACTCTTCAACTTCCAGGTTCAGTCAGGAGGGAGCACATTCTCTCCTGCTACGTGTAGTATTTAGAGGGTTTTTGTCCTCAAGCAAACTCACCATGTCCCCTTCTTTTGGAAAAATAAAACGGGAAGAAAAACATTTGAAAAACAAAAAGCTGTAACACGTACGTTAGATGCCAACCTCTTCAAATAGGCTTCAGAGTCCTGCAAGCCATCGTTTGATCTGTCTCTCAGTCTCTGTCCCGAGGCTGTGAGAGGACCTGTCATGCGCTGCGTTCCTCAGGCGACGTGCATCTGTCCAGAACATAAGGCCGTGCCTGAAGGGACGTGCGACGGTCTCTTTACTGCAGTTTGATTTTTAAGGGTTCTTTGTTTGTTGCCATCATTTTTTGGAGTCCCCGGTCACTCCAGCTCTTTGTACGAATCACATGTTACAGGTTTTCTCAGCCAACAGCCACGCTTGCTCCTCAGCCGTTAGTGTCAATGTCCAACGTCGTTAACCTCAAAGTGGTGGCACTAAGCAAGTCTTCAGAGTACATGATTGATGCATGGGACTAATGGGGAGCAGTGTGACTTTTTTTAGGTTTCGGTGTGATTTTTTTTTTTTTTTTTCAGATAATTTGGGAAAAGTATGTATGTGAATCGTCATTCATTTTAACTTTAAGCACTTTTTTCTTTTCACAGTTGTGGAAAAGGAATTAACATCAGTTGCCTCAGACCCATTTTGAGAAGTAATATCAGTATGTCAGAAGTGTTAATCTGTCAGTAATATGGTCTGTCAGGCCACAATATTCACCAGTGCTTATTCCTCATTCCCCAATACTAGCTACTGTAAACATTAGTCACCTGTTTTAGTGAGAGTTTTCCGATAAATTGTGTTTACTGTATATGTAATTCCAGTTATTGACTGATTCAGATTGTTTCATATCCAGTGGAAGTTGAGGATGGATTGAAGATGGACCTAGTCATACTTTAATTTCAGTTTTATTTCATTTTTTGTGTGAAGATACCAAATTGGAAAAAATTAAAACAGGCAGGTGTTACTGGTAAAACTGTAACTGCTGTGACTAAGGGAGGATTTTTTTCTGTGGATATTTATAGAGATTATGCACTGTCAACCTGCTGTGTGTCTCTTTTTTGTATGTGCATTTTCCCTTACTCTTGTGGATTATGTGATTAAAAGATGGATGAATCTGATCTAGGGGCCACTGGAGACCTGGTTTTATTATACTGACCCAGCTACTCATGTGGAAATTGAATCACAGGAGAAAATGTTGGCCTGTGTGTTTAGCATATGACCCAAGCAAATAAGCAAAGCACCCTTTTCCCCTGGAGCCCAGAGCTCCTACACTGTGAAACAGGGTTACTCCTCTATACAGCACCCAACATGTTTCACTATGCGTGGTGTATGACAGCCATTTTGGGGCTGCTCACCACCACTAGTTACGATGAAGGAACTAGTGTTGCATGGACAATTTAAACCTGCCTGAAGGAGAAAACCTGTGCATGGGCATAATAGTGTATTAAGAAAGCAGTATGGTCGTAATGGGATACAGTGAGAATAACATGGTGTTGATGGGGCTTCACCTAGAATATAGGGTGTGGTAAGTACATCTGAGAGAGGTGTAATGGGATATATGGAGATCAGAGGGGCAGCATGGGGTCCACTTAAAGGTTACTGGCAATGGCACTTGAGGGCTTTGGAGAATGTACTGAGAATTGGGGTGTTGAGGTGTAATGTTCCAGAGATCAAGTAGGCTCAGGCATTTTAGGTTGGGTAAAATATCTGAAATCCATGGTATATGCTTCTCATCATGGTTTTCTTTCTCAACCTTTTGCTCCTCTGATCAGGATTGAAACATTCCAGGCCACCACGCACACAGGTTATCCTGATATATTATCTTTATTTTACATAGAAAGCACTGAAGCCAAAATGTATTTTCAGCAGGATATGAAACACAGTTTTATTAAAGTAAATAAAATTTAATTAAATCATCCGTAACTTCCTTTCTTTCCAACCAAACTCTTGTTATTATTGTGGTGTACTGATTTATGTATGTGTTCAAGGTTACTTGTTGTGAGCAAAGGTGTGGCTGTTGTCTGAATGTCCAAAGACTGCAAGTTTAGTGTTTTTTATCACCTGGATAATATTACGACTTAAATCAACAGATCAATGCAAAGAACTTCACAGTACAGTGTGTTAACATATGGGTGGGAGGGATTGGGGATTACAAGTGCCCCCTTGTAGAATTGAGAGGAGTACTCTGTAGGGGCCTTGTGGTATGTAATGTAAATTTGTCAATGAAAATTGTTAAATTATTTATTCAGATAAACAATAAAAGTTCTTTTTAAGACATGAAATTTGAATAATTGAGAAATGTTTTCTTCACCTTAGGAGCACAACCCCACTTAAATATTCAACCATACATAGAATGTTCACTTCTCAACAGTTGTGATTCATCATACATGTATGTTCCTTTTTGTAGGACGTTATGGTCAGTATGTGAAACGAAAGATGAGGATAGATAGGATGGGACTCCAACTAAATTTTCCCAGGATGAGAATTTTTATGATTACAGACTGTAAGCTGAAAATTCACTGCTTTTTTTCTTTTTCTGTTTGTGAGGTACTAAACTAATAAAGTATATGCTAATGTGTCAGGAATAATAGCAATGGCCATAACACTGAAGATTTTGAAAGAGATTTAGTTTCAGTTGCCTTGTTTTAACAATGATGAAAGGTGATGTGGCTGAAAGCAATGGCATGCAGCTTGAACAGGAACCAACCACCAGCATAGAGAAATAATGACACTTTCAATAAACAATGTTGTAGCCTTCAGACTGAACTTCATCAGGTAAACTATGCATTTTATGACATAATGTTCAAATGATGGCTAACTTAATAACCATTTTACACATTTGTTTGATCTGAGAAGGAAGCCTGTATGGATGTGCTACAGTAGTCTAGAATGACCCCTTGTTTCTCTTCCTTATCACTGTCAGTGAACTCTGTTCTCTCCCTATCCTTGTCTCACTCTGCTGATTACTGCTTGGCTGTCAAGCCCATGTGTGACAATGTTGTGTAATCGAAGCCACAGCATGGAAACATAACACAACTGACAGTTGACCCTTGTTCTCAGCCAGTTTTCTCCTGAAGTTTTCTATATCTGAAGGACTTGGGGTGTGCAGAGTAGGCATATAGGGTAGCTATTTGTTGTGGGTGGCAGGGACTGTTAATTTTTCATTTTTTTTCCCCCCTAAAAGCTTCATTTGTAGTCTGGGGGAAGACTCTACATGTGTATGTCTTGCAGTACTTATCAGACTAGTTGATGCCCACATTTTCCACATTGACAGCTGCTCTGAAAGTTTCACTCAACACATCACTGCTTACATTGTTGTTATGTTTTGTTTTACCTGTTTTGTATGTATGAAGTTCTGCATTGTCTGTAAAGTAAAATGTGTTATCATTTGGATTTCATTTGAACAAGGGGTTTTATTTCAAAGGGGCTCATTGAATAAAGAATACGAAACATGCTAATTTACTTAAAGCATTACTGATTATTATTTCGTTTGATATGTCGTTTTATGTCAAAGGTTAAAAAGACCTTTTTACACCCAAACGCATACCCTGTTTTATTACTATTTTACAGTATTTATTGCACTGCAGTATACTACCATGTAGTTTAGGAATTAAAACATATCATACATTGTTAGCCTTAAGCACACAACATACCTGTGAAACCTATCTATGGTAATGGAGATACCTTAGCCCATAGCTTGATTCTGTTTCCAGTTGTTGGCTGCATACTTGGATGTGCCCCAGAATTATTTTTTTTTATTAGGGGCACGTGTACTTTTAGCATACTGCCTAATCTACTGCAAAGGGCAGCACTCATGCCCTTTACTCTTCATACTGTACGAAATTGTACCGTAAGAGGAATTACTTGCATTAAGTCTTCTTTCTATTTCATTAAAAAGCAGCGTAATATGTGGATATAATCATATACGTTTCCACCTGGTGCTAATTACGTGCTTATTATTATTTATTTAAACCTCAAACACGATATCAAACCCATGTCTATATTAAAAGAAATAAACAATTTATTTCAACACTTTCCATGTCTTCAAAAAGCATTAATTTGAGGCGAGGGAACTGCACCCAGACTAGTGCCATGGAAGTTCAACTGTTCTACCAGTTATTGCGTCCAGCAGTAGAGGTCTGTCCAGCTCTGGGTTGTGGTTCTGGTGATCATCCAACAAAGCATGTTATCTCCATTCAGCAAATATTGCATGTATGCTGTCACACTTTTACTACAAATCAACCTCTTGTAGATTCATATAACCAACGTCTAAGCTTGGATAGCATATCGATAGCAAGTATTGCAAAACCATGCATTTTATATTTTACTTCACTGTTAATGTGATAATAGAGTGAAATTCCAATGCACCAGTAAACAGAAGTAATACAATTTCACACAACCAAACGTGGTGTTTTAGCTTTCATCGGAAAACATAAAATTATTAACTAATAACTGCGCTATTATCTGTCCATTTAGCTGCTTCTTGATGCTCTCACGGCTACGTCACACCTCGGGTAGACCGAAAGCTCAATACTGTCTTCTGCCATTGTTATCCGTTGTCTGTAAAATGGCTGTCGTTGGGACAACGATCGTGACATTACCCAATTAAGGACATTTAAGCAGGACGATTCACTCAAGACATTGGTCAAGCGAAGATATTTTTTTAAAAAAAGGTATGTAGTCAATCAAACAAACATATATTCTTGGCAACTGTAATCGTAGAGAAATGTCTTCTGATGCCGTGCCAACGACAGCTAATACTACAGATAGTTTAGCTAATGTTAGCTGGCTAATGTCAGTCAAGCAAAACATGCATTAGCTGTTCAAACCAGGTTAGCTTTATATTTTTGGTCAGTTTTTAATCAGAGCTTTATCAACGTTGATTGGTTGGCTTGCGCATCACTTGGTTGTTTTGTATATTTTGGTGTTGGAAACATCACTTCCCGAACACTGGTTCATTTGATCGATATTTGATGTAACGTTGACGTTAGGTACCATGCTAGCTTGCTTGGAAGCTAATGGCAAAGTGTATTGAATAAGCAAGGACAGGCGACTTAGCAAAATTAGGCCAATGCCAGTTACCTGTCAAAGCAGCTTTCTAGATAATGATGATTGCCTCTACATGAATTAGCTAGCAAGCTAAACTTCGTTCGTCTCTACAATCAGACATCTAGAGTCAATTGCTACCTAGCTAGCAAAGACGTTCATGAACCTGTCTGACGTTTCTACTCATATATGCTAGCTAACGTTTTCTAAATTATCGCTAAGTGAGACCATTGCAAGTCGTTCATTGCATTCAGCATTCTTTTGAATTTTATCACTTGCGCTCAGTCAGTTTGGTGTAACGTTAACGTGTGCACATTCATGTCTGCAATGCGTATATTTATATATTAGCATGATGCGATTTGAGCAGTGCCCTTCATACCTGTTATATTTACAATTTGTTTTGACTCATGAACCATATTGGACAGTCTTGTTCGTGGAAGCATACAGATTGTTCGTCATGCTGTCATGTCAGTTAGCTGGGTCATCTGTTTTTCTTAAACGTTGATCCATTTGTTAAAGGCAACACCAGTTTCGCATAAGTAGAAACATAAAGCAAATTATTTATTTAAAAAAGAAAACGTATAGTGATATTGTATTGGTTAACTGATTCAAACACTGACAACAACAGGAAACATGACACCACCGACTTGTATCTTGTTCATGGCCTTTATTTTGACCATGATATGAAAAGTTACATTGGTTTTAAATGAGGCTTACGCTCATTCAGAATTGTGTTATCTCATAGAAGTGAACCATGTCCAAAATCCCGATTCTATACAGTATAATCATCTCAGGAAATCAAGCAATATGGCCACGGCAAATTGTCACACGGTTTATTCGTGTTATTCTATATGTAATGTTTGTGAATTGTTACATTAAATCTTTGTCTAAAAATAATGACTTTAATATCATTACTGTATTACTGCATTTGTTGTCAGTTTGAAAACAGTAAAATGCATTTCTGTATTTTTGCTACACTTGATAATATTGCTTACTCGTTAAAGGACACTCAGTGCAAGCTTCCAATGGAGATCGTGTCGCCAGTCACCATTCCATAACGACTTGACTGGACGGTGTGAAATGGCGGTTTCATATTTATAACTAGACTGTTTCCATTTTAAAAATACTGAGGCCAGATTTTGATGACAAAGGGTTTTATTGTAGCAAGATACATATTTTTTCACTTTGATATGGAACTATTAACTGACACTCATAATTATTTTGTAATAATAGTAATAACAATAATCCGATATTTCAAAATGGTTAAATGACGAAGTATTATAATGCTTTGATGTCTTTGATGTATGAATGTGTTTTTGTTGGTTCCGACAGAGCTATAATTCAGGCATAACTGATTTTTTGGATTTCTATAAATACTTATCGGTGTTCTGTTTCTAAAAAGGTGTTTCAAATATTCATTCGCTATTTAAGTAAAACTTTTACACTCTTGTGTTAGTCAGTCTGCAGAGAAATGCCCCTGGCACGCGTCTGGTTTTGAATTGTACAGTTTCTGCGTGCGTCGTTGTAGGAGAATCCTGGCTGGGGTGGGCGTTTCCTTATGCATAATTCATAGATGTTGGGGGATGTGCAGTAGAAATTGGGGTGTCGACATTCGGCTCAGGCGACTGAATCCAAATAGAAGTTACAGAAGAAGGTATCATCCAAGGATTTGCTGTTGTGGTAAGAGACACAATTCGATGTCCTGCGCTTTTATATATGGTACATGTTGTTTTTTAGACAATACAGTACAGCCGCGTTTTGATCAACGGCATCGTTGATTGCCGTTGATGTTTTTCTGTTCTGCGAGGCACCCTTCTCGGCAAAGCGTTTCTGCAATGTTTTATTTGTTCAAGGGAGGAGACTGCTAATGTTTTATTTAGCTTCTGGCCGTATGTCTTAACTGCCAACGCCGTGATTTTTCTGAAAATGTAGCCCGTGTGTATCCTTTTTACTAAGAGAAGGGCGTGTCGGAGATAAAGGAGTCCTCCCTCTTGTAAACAAAGGTCGATGATGGCCGAATGATGAACTGAGTTGCAGTCCCATCCCGTTTCACCCTGAATGTCACCTTATAGAATCGCAGTAAGAAGAAATATAAACGTCTATTTGCTCTGAATTTTCGTGGGGAAAAATTATCAGGAGAGTGAGTGAGTGGCTAGGGTTCAAAACATTTCCTGGTGTTGTTATAAATAATCGTGCTCACTACTGTAGTGGAATTTCAGCTTGTTCCAGTTAATGTGTGCAAAGAGCTGAAAACAAAACTTGACCTTTTAAAAGGTGCAGCTCTCATAACAATCTTGCCTTTATTGGCCTTTACCCATGTCAGGCTTTGTTGTGCAGTTTTACTGAAGGCCCAAGTCTCCTTTGTGACATTTGAAGCCCTTTTGTGTGATGTTTGGCCTCCAAAGGGAATGGGGATTTTTAGCGTTTCCAAGGGTACATTCTGTCTTGTGTTTAATATGTGTTTCTAACAGCAAACCTTGCTCGTAAACTCTTTTTTTTTCTCATGAAGTTTGATTCTGCAATTTTGTGCACTCATTGAGAATCTTCTGCAGGGACTCTCTGTAAAATGATTTGCAATGTGAAAAATCTGCAAATATACATTCAGCAGCTCATAAATGCATCTGTTTTTCTGCTGCTTTAGCGTCTTGCAAGTTACAGTATCAGTGCCCTATCAGGGACTGTAGGCAACATTCTAGGGTCAAAATGTCGATTCCCTCCATGGTATTCCACATTACTGAATCTGAATCTAGTGTGGTTTGGAAGGCAAACGTCCTGGAATTATGCTGAGAGTTCGCCATGAAAGCACAGTCAGCAGCCTTCAGGAGGGGAACCGTTTCGGCTCCTGGAGTGATAATTCAGTCAGCTTGTTGTGTTTTAGGTTTTTTCCTCTGTCTTTGACAATTAATTTGCTTATGTAATCTGTTGGGCAATTTTATCTTGTAGAGACTTAAAAATATGAGTCTTGGAACTTGGAACTTTTTTTTTTACCTAACTGAACTGCAGTTTGGTAAAAAATAAAAAAAAAGAAGCATGTTGGAATTGTATGTTTTCAGATGAAGGTGCAGTATCTGGCTCCAGCAGTAGGCCTGTCTCATGACATTTTAAGAACAGATAAACCATGGAAAGGTGACTGAACAGCCGAGTTGTAGCTGTCAGTCACCCTGCTTCCTTTGGAAGAAGCGCTTTCATTGCGAGCAGTTGAATTTGAAGCGGATTAGAGAGATCTTAGCTATTGAAGTTTCGCTTGTTATCAGTATTGCATTTTGCACAGCTCTGGCTCTGCTCTTTGCGACATCGTGTATCGCCCGGGACCTGCTGTTTGAATAGCCATCTGTACACCCCTGAACAGTTCCCATCAGGTCCTATTCATAAACAAAGTCAGTGTTTATTCCTTTATATTATTCACGTATGAATACTAGTATATCTATAACTGCATATGGACTTGCAGTTGTCTGTCAGAATGATCCATTTCCGTGTGTGGAATGTAACATGAAAATTCTGATTAGAGGCTTGCTAAGTTTAGTCGTCTGTATGTGTGGGAGAGTGCTTGTGATTTGATTTGTACTAGCTTGATTTTCGTGTGCCACAGTGTCTGATCCATGTCTTTGCACCTTTGGTTACAGGAGTAGCTGTACAGAGGAGCAGCCATGGACACCACTACGTCCATAAAGATGACCACTCTGGCCATCCAGAACCTCTTCAGCTATGTGGAAGAGGAGAACCTGGCTGCTGTCAAAGCGCACCTGGACAAGTTCAAGGAGGTGGATGGCAGGAGTGACGTGAGTGGTTTTCATAGTCCTCAGGGCCTGTAAGGAGTGGTCTGTGCTTACCCTTATAGGCTGGGTGGGGTCTCAGTTTTCTCACCTATTTATCCTTTGAGGTGTGGTAGTGTTGAGCTCAGTAGTGAAAAGACCTTTTCCTCTTCTTCAGAATGGGCAGACGCCCCTGATGCTGGCCTCAGAGCAGGGCAGTCTGGAGATCGTACAGGAGCTCATCAGGAGAGGGGCCAACGTCAATCTGGATGATGTGGTGAGCACACTCCCTCTCCTGTGCCTTTAACAGCGAGTGTTCCACATGAATAATTTTGTTGGATACTGCAAGCTAGGTTACCTGGTACAGAGAACATGCAGAAAAAATTCGCACATCCAGAGAATGTCGGGCAGACCACGTGTATAGAATTTAGGTGAATTTGACATAAAAGTATCTCTGCAATATCTCAAATACTAAAAAACAAAGCTTGCACATAAATGCATATAGAAAATCATATCCATGATTTTACAATTTCTGTGTGTATATGAACATTGCCTTCACCTGCATGTAGACATACACACACTAACTCATGTGTACATATTTATGTATATAACACACAAACACCTGTAGCAATAATCTTATGTTATGTCCCACAGGTTCTGTTATGGGTTTGTGGGTCTCTTGTCTTTTACTAGTTGGAGTTTCCATGGAAACAGTGTTCTTTTTGCTGATATTGCCATGGCAACATGGCCTGCTCTACTCTGTTTCATACACAGGATTGCTGGACGGCTCTTATCTCAGCTTCCAAAGAGGGGCATGTGGAGGTAGTGAAGGAGCTGTTGGACAGCAGTGCCTACATAGAGCACAGAGACATGGTGAGAAATGGCTGCAGTGCTCTTTCAAAGCAGTGGTTGACAACATGAAAATTGGCAGGAATTATTGGCCAGAGGTGGCCTTCAAAAATGATCTAGAGCTTGTTTTAATTATATTAGTGTAGTTTTAATTTGAAGTGGAAATCATATTAAACTCTTTGTGTATGTGTGTGTGTGTGACTGTATCACTGTTCCAGGGTGGCTGGACAGCCCTCATGTGGGCGGCGTACAAGGGCCGTGTGGAGGTGGCCACGGTTCTCCTTGAGAAAGGAGCCAATCCCAACACAACCGGCCAGGTGAGCATCAAAGAGGAGTCGGGATAGGGGCGCCCTTTGAACACACAGATTACGTTGTCACAAACCAATCAAACCCAGACCTCCCTCTTGACATCACGGTGAAACATATGAAGTAGGAATGTAATATGCAAAACTGAAAATTAATTCAGAACTCCTAGATTCACTTTCATAAAAACCCTCCCTTCTCTTTCTTAGCAATACAGTGTGTACCCCATCATTTGGGCAGCAGGGAGAGGCCATGCTGAGATCGTTCACCTCCTGCTCCAACACGGAGCCAAAGTCAACTGCTCTGATAAGGTGAGCTTTCCAATCGCAGTACCATTGGATAGTAACTTGAGTTCATACAGATGAAGTCATTTAAATGGGGGTACAGTAACAGAATTCACTCAGATGACTATGTGATGTATCTCTCTGTCCTGCAGTATGGGACCACCCCCTTGATCTGGGCAGCCAGAAAGGGCCACTATGACTGTGTGATGCACCTGCTGGAGAATGGTGCCGATGTTGACCAGGAGGGGGCGGTATGTGGTGCTTGTTAATCGAAGAAACATTGTTGTACTTTATCCTTCTCAAATTGAGACAACATTCACTGCTGTCCTGTTGTGCGGACAACCATAGATACAGTCACCATAGATACATGCCTATTGTGCTCCACTATGAACATGACGATCCATAAATAGGAGAAGTATAAAATTATATGCCTGTAGATGATGGCTAACACATGATATACTTTCTTGGGCCATGATTTTGAGTTCTCTTACATCTTGTTGTCATGTCTCTGTCTAATTTACCAGATTATATGTTATTCCTCAGGAGGAAGTCAATGAGAGCTTCCCCTAACTGCAACTGCTAACAGCTACTCTTTAAGTTCAAATCAGCATTTCCTTTTAGTAGAATGTAGAGCTATGTTACTGAGATGTTCCAAACAATGCTTGTACATTCATGAGAGGATGAAGGGAGGCCTGTAAGGTCATGTGATTAATGATCATGAAATGAAGTGATTGTTTGTGAGATTAGGAGCATTTTTCTGAGGGAGATGATTGTGAGATGAAATGAGTGTTTGAGATGAGGTGAGTATCAGTTTAGGTGAACACCTGTGAGGTAAATATTTGCTAGTTAAGAGCACGTGTGAGTGGAGGTGTGGTACTGCTGCTCCCGCAGAACTCCATGACCGCGCTGATCGTGGCAGTGAAAGGCGGCTTCACCGAGGTGGTGAAGGAACTGCTGAAGAGGAACCCAAACGTTAACATGACTGACAAGGACGGGAATACGGCCCTAATGATCGCTGCCAAGGAGGGGCACACAGAGATCGTGCAGGACCTGCTGGATGCTGGCACCTATGTCAACATCCCAGACAGGGTGAGCAGTGGCAGAGCCTTCACGCAGGGACCAATGACAAAACCATGCCTGCCATTTTATTTAGGAATCTTTCTCCTTGTATTGTTCTGGAACCTTTGCAGTTATGATAATAGTGTTCTTGTTTTACCACTGTCCCTAATCAGATCTTTCATCTGCAAATGATAATTGAAAAGCTATCTATCTTTATTTAGGTTATGTTCTAGCTTGTTTTACCACTGTGATCTTATGTGTGTGTGTGTGTATGTAATTGTTGTCTCTGCGTTTGTGTGTGTGTGTGCACCCATGTTTATTTGTATGTGTGTGTGTGTTTGCGTTTGCCTGTGACAGAGCGGTGACACGGTGCTCATCGGAGCGGTGCGGGGAGGACATGTGGAGATCGTACGGGCCCTGCTGCATAAATACGCAGACATTGACATCAGGGGGCAGGTAGGAGCCACCGTGTCACTAACACTGTGCCACAAGTGCCTCTCTCAAAAGCAGCACTCATGTGTGACAGGCCTGCTTTCAGCAGCACAGCTTTTGGCAAGGGTAACTGCAGGGTTAGATACCCACTCACATCTTATGTTACATCACCTGCGCGCATACAAGCAAGGCTTTATTACTCTTATATTCATCATTTAAGCCATGCATATTATTCTTCTGTCTTCATTAGTGGCCCCCAGGTATGCTCAGAAACCTGCTACACTTCACATTTAATAGTGTTTACTTTCAGTTTATATATTTTTTATAACTGCAGCATTTTTAGTTTGGAAGTGAAATTTGTCAGTATTTTTGATGTTAATAAATGATTAAACTTGTGTATGCCTACAATGCTTGAAACATTCAGTATTTTTGGAATGGTCTTATGGAGAGATGATAGTGTGCTTATATGTTAGGTAGTTCTCTGTAAAATAATCATGTTTTGCTGAGAATGTGAGTGTGTGTTGCAGGATAATAAGACTGCCCTGTATTGGGCTGTGGAGAAGGGCAATGCCACCATGGTGAGGGACATTCTCCAGTGCAACCCGGACACAGAGACTTGCACTAAGGTGAGAGAGAACTTCTGATATACACACACACATACCACACATCCCTGACCAAAAGCTCGCCAAAGTGAGTGGGACACTTCTGTAACACACCCACACACATACACCACACAATGACAAAGAGACTAAAGAGACACTTGTAATACATGTACACACACACCTGCAAGGGAGACCTGCACCATGATACACCACTGCACAATCAAGCACCCAGCCTTTAAACTGACACCCTGACACCTAACTGCAGGTGTGTTTAACCTAATTATGTTCGTAAAATACCAAGGTGTATGATATTTGTAAAATTAAAAAGTATAAGTCATTTAATAAGTTATGAAAATGTGTAAGGAGCACTTACATATTTACTCTTGTACTCTTGGAAACCTGGTGCTCCCAGTCCAGTCTGGGAATCACGAGTTGTGCAGCTGTTCCTGAACACCTAGCACTGTGCTTGCTCCACCCAATCCCTTTCTGACCCTGGTAACCTTGTCTGACCCCTCTTTGACCCCTGTCTGACCCTATCCATGTGCACTTTCAGGACGCCGAGACTCCACTCATTAAGGCGACAAAGATGAGGAATATCGACATTGTGGAGCTGCTCCTTGATAAAGGGGCTAAGGTCTCTGCTGTAGACAAGGTACCTTTTCATTATGTAGTTCCTTCCTGTGTGTACATAGATCACAGTGACTATGAATAACTGGTACTGGTACAAAATCTGCACATTACATGAAGAAGCACAGTATGGGATTGTTTCATGCACTTAGAAGTGTTCATGAAGTATTAAACCTGTGTCTATATGATGCATTAGAATCAGTGTCCCAGAACCGGCACAATAGATGGAGGCTTGTGTCATACACAGTGCTAAAGGCTATCATGCTCACCATCATGCTCAGCTTGCCAGCTTTTGTAAGAAGAAACCAGGTTTGAAGTCAGGGCAGAAGGAAATGAATCTATATCCACATTTATTTCAGGAATCTGAACCATGGCCTTCCTAGAAGCCAATGTGGGTGATATCTTAACTTTTGTTAGTGGATGTAACCACGCATGTGTCACATTCACATAGAGTAATACTGGGAGTTTGAATGTGCTAAAATGTTGCTAATGCTGCTCTTCACTACTCGCCAGAAAGGGGACACGCCCCTTCACATCGCCATCCGGGGGCGGAGCCGCAAGCTAGCTGAGCTCCTCCTGCGGAACCCCAAAGATGGACGGCTGCTGTACCGCCCCAACAAGGCGGGCGAGACGCCATACAACATTGACTGCAGCCATCAGAAGAGCATCCTTACCCAGATCTTTGGAGCCAGTAAGTCTCTCTCTCTCTCTCTCACTCTCTCTCTTTCTCCTCTCCCCCTCTCTTTCCTTCTCCCTCTCTCCTTTCCTCATTACAGCCTGGGCCAAAACACTTATTTCTTTCAGATCATTATTTATTTGCTTAGGCATTATCCAGGATTAACATGAGCATTACCGTTTTCCTGTGTTGAATTCTTATCCGTTTATACAGCTGGATGTTTACAGTAGCAATTTTGGCTAAGTACCGTAATTTGCTGCAGTAATTGCTACAACTCCAGGGTTCAGTGGCTGTGACCCCTGCCTGGGAATCACACCTGCAACACCCCGACCACAAGCCCAATTTTACTAAAGACAAGTCAAATGAATGTTTTTTTGTGCTGAACGGTATTGTGGGTAGTTATGGTATTTCTGCTGTTCCGCTCCCTGAATCCCTACAAACAGCCAAAAAAAAAAAAACCCTGAGAAATGCAGCTGTAGTGAACAAATACTCAGTGTTTACTAGTCTTTGCCAAAGTCCACAGATGGTCACTTAATGTAAACTTAATTTACAGTTTAAAAATGACAAATTCAGTATAAATAAAGACATGAGAAGTGGTTGGATTCTGGGTAGAGAACTACAGACAAACATCTGCTCACATACTAGCATTGATGAAGCACATTTAAGCTTGTGCTGTGATTGCTTATTTTTCTATTTATTTTTTCACTTACACTGTACATTGCTTTACTGTTCAGATTTGTTTGCAGATAGTGGAACCTGTAAGCAGAAAGTCACACACTGCCAGGGCTTTACTGTGGGGAATGTGACCCTGACCTGTATGCTCTTCTCCCTCAGGACACCTGTCCCCCACGGAGTCTGACGGGGACATGCTAGGGTATGACCTGTACAGCAGTGCGCTGGCAGACATCTTGAGCGAGCCCACCATGCAGCCGCCCATCTGCGTGGGCCTGTACGCCCAGTGGGGCAGCGGCAAGTCCTTCTTGCTCAAGAAACTGGAGGGTAAAACTCCCTTACATAATACTCCTGTGTCCTTCCCTGAGCCGCTACCCTTCTGTTCCATCTTTACCTGTACCACTGCTCCTCTAGTCTATGTTTATTGGAGCCACTACACCTCTTCATCATCTTTTCTTTATGGATTAAGCCTCTCCTCAATCTTTACTATGTCTGTCTCAGTCGTTATCCAACTACTGCACTTCTTAATCTATACTAAAGCTATGACAATTCTCTATTTTTTCTGTGGTGACTACACATATCAGTCTTTATTCTATCCTCTTCAGTAGACTTTAAATTACTACCATAGCTGGTTGAATATACAAAAAAATACAAACCCACAAAATATATAATAAAAAATGAAAGGGCTTATGGCAATGGCAGGATCATATTCTGACTGTTATGTAAATGATGGTGAAGTGATGTTTTGTAATTGGAACCACTCTCCACCCCTCCCCCGCTTCTTCCTCACAGATGAGATGAAGACGTTTGCAGGGCAGCAGGTGGAGCCGCTCTTCCAGTTCTCCTGGCTGGTGGTCTTTCTGTCTCTGCTGCTGTGCGGCTCTGTGGCGCTGGTGCTGGGCTTCACTGTGGACCCCAAGCTGGCCATCGCCGTGTCCCTCAGCCTGCTGGCCCTGCTCTACGTCTTCTTCGGTAAGGCCTCAGGGTCTCCTACTCTGGGCCCAGACTAGCCAGTGCCCTGCTGTGTAACTCCAGCTTTCAAAACCTACCTTTCTGTTCATTTTTTTTACCATCATCAGGAAATTTGGTAGATCATACACTTTTGCTGTGCTTTTCAGATATAATACACAACACAATATAATATGTATTGTTACTTTGTATGTCTTTTCCAAGATGAATCAAGAAAAAGGTTATGATATCATAGCATAGATTTGAACCAAACCTTTTATTTAAATTAAGGTGCACATACTGAGAAAATATTCTTTCATACATTTATATAGGTCTGGCACAATGCGTGCTGGATTCATTAGACAAGTCAAACAGTCCATGACTAAGCTGTTCGCTGTAAAAACACAAATGGAGAGGTGCTGTTCACTCTGTCTTACACTAGAGGGCAGTGTTGTATTGGATATGATAGAAATGTATCCTTTTAATTGGTTATACATGCCAAACCTTTCATTGAAATCCAACAACCCTTATACTCATACATAATTTCTTATACTGAAAATAATTTTATTTTGACTTGAATAATATATTTAAACTGAAGTAGTTATTAAAAATCGATATATAACTGTTTTCTGCAACCATATGAGTATTAGAATGAGGATGAAAAACTAGCATTTTTTAAAAAAATGACACTTGTTGATGTTTTCATTTTGAATTAATTAAACAAAAACAAAATCAATTTATAGGAAAAACTTCATCGGTGACTATAATAAATAACATTGACACTTTCAACATGGTAAACAATGAACATGTATGCTGAAGCACCACATCAATAGTCATCACACCATGCAGTAGGAGAGGCATGTCTGTACTTAGGAGGATAGGTGAGGAGAGTAAGAACAAGGTGTTCAAACAAGTCTGTTGCCAAACAAATCTGATTTAATCTAAACTTGTGTGACACATCCATTGTAAATGAAATTTTGGTCACAATATGGTAACCTTAGGAAGAGATGAGTTGAGTAAATGTACATATTTTATATGTTTATAACTTTTATGTTTTGTATCTAACTGTAAGGGAAACATTTTGATTGAATGTGCTGCAGAATTATTGACTAGGTGTCTGCCTCGGAACTAAGGTGTAGTGGTTTGTGTTGTATCTCTGCAGTTGTGGTGTACTTCGGCGGCCGTCGGGAGGGGGAGAGCTGGAACTGGGCGTGGGTCATCAGCACCCGCCTGGCTCGCCACATTGGCTACCTGGAGCTGCTGCTCAAACTGATGTTTGTGAACCCTCCTGAGCTTCCAGAGCAGACCACCCGAGCCCTGCCTGTGAGGTAATGAGACTAAAACGCCATCCACATCCCTAAAGAGGCAAGACTGTAAAGCAGTCATGCTCCATCCACCTGCCCGATTAAAGAGGCAGACCCTGCCCATTAATTAATCAGGGTCTGCCCTCCTATCTCCCTAAAGAAACAGGCCCCACCCATCGCTTACTCAGGCTCCATCCCTGTTACTATTTAAAGATGCAGTCTGGCTCCACCCACATGCCCCTAAAAAAAGCTCACCCTGCTTGTCCAGTTAGTTATGCCCCTGCTCCTGTACACTCCCCCTCCCTGAGGAAGCAGACCTCTTGCACCTGCACCAAGCTCATTAGGTAACCTCCACTCACAAACAAAAACAGCCTGTTCACACACATGCTGTGTATTCCCCTAAGTGAAATCTGTTGCTGTCTTTGCCTTTGCCTAGGTTCCTGTTCACAGATTATAACCGTCTCTCCAGCGTGGGGGGAGAGACCTCTATGGCTGAGATGATCGCCACTCTCTCAGATGCCTGTGAGAGGGAGTTTGGCTTTATGGCCACCAGGCTGTTCCGGGTCTTCAAGACTGAGGACACACAAGGTGTGTGTGGGTGTATTTCCTTTGTAAGTTAGCTTAGAGACAGAGGTAGTTAAACAGAAACGGTATATGAGTCTGTAATTCAATCTAAAGGTAGTGTGAAGACCAGACCAGACATAGAGACAGTGTGTGTGTCTGTACTTTAGTCTGTCAATCAGTCTAGTCTGTCAGTCTGTTTCTCAGCTGGGGGCAACAGAAATTATTCAGAATTATTATGTGTACATTAATATGGGCTTATGGCTGTGTTCTGTTGTTTCCAGGGAAGAAGAAGTGGAAAAAGACGTGTTGCGTCCCATCCTTCGTCATCTTCGTCTTCATTTTGGGCTGCCTGATCACAGGCATGACGCTGTTGGCTGTGTTTAAAGTGGACGGGCGTAACCGCACAGTGAATGCTGTCCTCATTGCCATGGCGAGCGTGGTGGGGCTGGCGCTGCTGCTCAACTGCCGCACCTGGTGGCAGGTGCTGGACTCGGTGCTCAACTCCCAAAGGAAGAGGCTGCACAGCGCTGCCAACAAAATGCACAAACTCAAGAGCGAGGGCTTCATGAAGGTCAGCTCTACTGTCATTCTGTCACACATGCACATGCATACGCACATATGTAACACACCAAGCATTTCACCACAGATACACGCACACACAGCGTATCTCAGTACATATCACCACAGACACACACGCACACACACTCTTGATTGCATTTTCTCACAGAAACACATACCTTTGTGCCCATGCACACAGATTTAGCCTCCAATATTTTTCCTCACACACACAAAAACACACATGGACGTGACGCACATAAACATAACTAAAACTGATGCGATTTTGTGGTTTATGGGTGTTGATCAGTAAACGAGCAATGTGAACAGAGACTGAAGTTAAGGAAGGTAATGGAGTGATGTATCGTCCTCCTGTTCCATGTCGCAGGTACTGAAGTGTGAGGTGGAGCTGATGGCCAAGATGGCCAAGACTATTGACGGCTTCACTCAGAACCAGACCCGGCTGGCCGTCATCATCGATGGGCTGGACTCCTGCGAGCAGGACAAAGTCCTTCAGATGCTGGACACGGTGAGCTTCTCTTGATCTTTTTAAAGAATCTCATTTCAGCAGTACATGTTTGAAGTTGTGTCGAAGAAAAAGAACGAAATGAAGAAACAAACCATATAAAACTTACAACACCATCACGATGCAGTAGCTGTGAGGCATTAAAAATGCAATGCAGTCACTGCATCAAAGGGCTTTATATGAGTTGGAAGCTGATTCTTGAAAGTGAACAGGCTAATGGCAGATTATCTTACATATCAGTAAAAATAATAATTACTGAATAGATAAAACACAGATTTAACTGTTTTGGAAAATTTCAAAATTCTATAGCAACGTTTAATTGATCATTTTTTAATGATTCACATTGCTAGTTGCAATATCATGTATTCTGTAAAATACTACTAAATTCTGTGGAATTATAGAATGTGGAAAGATAAAAGTGACATGAATGATGATAATTTATGACATTACCTGTATCAAAAGGAAATTGTAGACTGATTATGCGAAGGCAGAACACTAATGAGCTACACTGAAGCTGATTCAGAGCTGATAAAATGCCACCTGGTGTGTCTGAGGTTTCCCATTCAACACTAATTCGAAGGAGTGCAAAGCTAGAGTTCATCTAGAGTCCAAACTTAGCACCACTTACTGCTCTTTAAGTACTAAACTGACAGCAGCTATTATTTTAACTTCTGTGAGTTATCATGTACTGTTAGAAGCCACACACTGAGAACTAGTTTACGGTGCACAGATCAAAGTTAGGAGTTTGGTTTAATAACGAGACTGGACTCATAAGTAAATAGCTATTATTTACCTCTCAGATAGAGTCGAAATGAATTTTTCCAGTGGGATTAATAGAATTTCCTCCAGCCAGATCTAATTATTAGTGGAAAAGGACCCCCTTGAATTTGTGACCTTCCTGGTACTAATGTAATGTTCTCTGAGGGAGTCTACTGGAGCCAGCTGAAAGGTGCCTTTGTGAGCAAAATTGTCAACATCCCTTTCAAATTTAGAGCTATTTGTCTAGACGTTTGAAATGAATTATTAAAACTTCATTTTTCTTAAAAATGTTTACAACTTCAAAATGCTGAAGCTTTGATAAGGGAACTCGTGCTGGATGCAGTGAACACTACGAAGGATGAACACTAAAGGAATTACACTTGTAAACTCAAAATAAACTTGGGATTCTTGGCTGGCAACTGTCCCAAAAGCTATTAGGCATAGTTAACCCTAAGGAGATTTCAGTTTTACATGGGCCAGGGAGCACTCTTTTCTGTGAACTGTTTGCCAGTGATACAGTATTGACATGGGTAGGTCCTGGAGAGCCACAAGGTCAGCTGGTTTTGTTGTCGTTCCACGCTCAGTTGAACAGTCAAAGCCCTTGATTACACACTTAGCTTGCCTCACTTGATGTCTTGGGGCTAAATTGGTTGCTTATTTTAAAGAGAAACGAAGGCATAGGTAGATAGTGTTGAAAATGGAAACCTTGTTCATGCAGTGCTGAAGGCACCAGTGGTCTTCAGTTCCAGTCCTGGGGGGCCTGGCCGGGGGGGTGCTGGCTTTTATTTTCATCTGGAATTGCATAACTAGTTCAGTAAATGTGTAATCAGCTGTTTTAATTTGTCACATTCTGAGTAACCACAAAAATCAGTACACCCAACTGCTCTTCAGTGCCAGGAAAGAAAACCACCAGCATGCATGAAAGTATCCTGTGCATCCTCTACAGATGTTTTGTATCCAAATAAGTCATCCAAACATCAGATGATGAATTGTTTTACAAACCAATTTGGCTTTATTCATGAATGTATTTAAAATTACATTCAGTTCACGTTCAGAATGGCCCTTTGGTATTGGGTTTTAAAAGCTGTCACTCTGCTTGGCTCTGTGCAGTTTGCCAGTGTCTGACGTTTGTGTGTGTGTGTCTGCCTGTCTGTGCATGTGCGCCGGCCTGCTCTTCTCCCTCCCTCTAGGTGAGAGTGCTGTTCTCCAAGGGCCCCTTCATCTCCATCTTTGCCAGCGACCCCCACATCATCATCAAGGCCATAAACCAGAACCTGAACAGCGTGCTGCGTGACTCCAACATCAACGGGCACGACTACATGCGCAACATTGTGCACCTGCCCGTCTTCCTCAACAGCCGGGGCCTGAGCAGTGCCAGGAAGATGTGTGCCCCCACACCCGCGCCCGCCAATGGCGAGGTGGCCAACTCAGACGGTACTGCTCCCAGCTTCACTCACACAATCGCCTCTCTCACGCAATCTGTCTCTCTCAATCTCTCTCTCCCTGCTCCTTCTGTCTCTCCCTCTCTCCCTTTCTCCATTCTTTTCCCTCCCCCTCTGTGTCTTCATATCTCTCTCTTATTTTTCTCTCAGATTCTCTGTCTTTCTCTCTGGATTTAAACTATTAATTCACTCTCTTTATTTTTTTATTTACTATTTATTTAGGCTGAGCTTCCCAGTCTTGGAACAAAGACATTGTTTCATTTATTAATGTAATTTTAATTAACTTGCCAGGTAACCTGTTCTCACAGTTGTGGTCTGAACTGTGCATAAATGAGCAGTACATTTTACCCCTCCCTCACCCCTTCTCTTGCTCTCCCTCTAGGGTGGCATGAAGACCTGGACAGGAAACTGTCCCAGCACAGCCTGGGAGAGCTGACAAAATTCGGCAGCAAGACCGCGCTCAATCGCAGGGTGAGAATCTTCTCGTTTCCCCTCTCTACCTCTCCTCCCTCCATTCTAGACACAGAATCATGTTGTTGTACTCTACCGACCTCTAGGACAGTGAGCCAGAGAGCGGGTGTAGGGTTAGTCCTTCTTGTCTAAAATAATACAACAAACAAGACAAAGCCTCCTCTTATTCAATCAGTCCTTAAACATTGGAGCCCATGTGCAGCTTGTTTGAGATGTAATAGTCACTCACAGGTCACTCATTAAAGTCTTCAAAGTCGGCTAACTGTCTCTTAAGCCCCCTGCCACCCCCCCTTCTTTTAAGTGCTCCTGTCCCCTATTGTGTTTTCCCTGGCTCTCGAGTAACATTGTGTTACACAGATTTTCTAGTCTTTCTTAGTTTAATCCAATAAATGTAATCCAATAAGGTGTTTTCATTTGGGAAGGAGCCACCCCACACGGGACTCAGCAGCCTGCTCTGAATACAGTTGCACATGAGACTAAGAAAATTGGCAAACAGATGGAAAAGAAATGTCAAAATTTGTACATTTAGTGTGGAAGGAGTTTGCTTTTGGCTTTATGTATGTTCTTTGATATTCCCCTCCTTATCACTGCAGCCAAGACATTTTTCATCCCTGTTATTCATTCATCTGTTTTCAGTAATAATGGTACATAATGTCTCAGTGAGCTGTAGACAATGGGAGCAAAGACAACAGATTTATACATGTCAAATACACAGGCACACACACATGCAGGAACTCGTAGACACGTACACAGGTGTACACACACATACACTTGAACACTCTCACATGCACACATTTCAGTGTGGTCCAAAAGTCTGAGACCACTCGTGGAAGAGCTTCTATTGTGCATTCTTTAATAATTTAATCAAATCTTTTTCATTACAAATTATATTAACAATTTGAGTGAAACGTTGAATCTTTGAAAAATGTACATGCATTTCCAGAACGCCTTAGTTTTCAGTATGTCCCCGTTTTGCTTTAATGACAGCGTGCACTGGAGATGACATGGACTCCACAAGTTTGTGCAAAACCTGATGACCCATGTTATCACATGGCCTTTAAGCGCACAAAACTTTCTTGGCCTTTAAGTGCCCCCATAAATGCTCAATGGGGTCTGACCTTTTATACATTGACAGGGTCAATTTTTCAAATATGCATAAATGTGACCTAGACATAGTGCAGAATCTTAATTATTTCCTCTTCATTTTAAATTTCATAACTTTTCTTTCTTTGAAATGTTTAAAACCAAAATCCTAAAACTTTCAGATTATTTCCAGGTTAACACGAAAAACTTGAGAAAATGTTCAATGTGGTTTCAGACTTTTGGACCCCACTGTACATGTGCACACACAGACAGTCAAGCACAGAAGGTATAATTAAACAAGACAGCATGTCTTTAAACTGTCTTTAAACTGAGAAGGTGAACAGAATACCCACACAGACAGAGACAGATCCATTAGAATTTAGCTGCTTAAGTATTTGTGCTTTCATGACAGTCCCTTTGCCATGGACAGTAGACAGGGTAAAATTAGGAGTCCACTGATGGATTGACTGATTTTGCATCCTGCTGGTCCCGATCTTCTCAGGACACTTACCGCCGCAGACAGATGCAGAGGACTGTCACGCGCCAGATGTCCTTCGACCTGACCAAGCTGCTGGTGACCGAAGACTGGTTCAGTGACATCAGCCCTCAGACCATGAGGAGGCTGCTCAATATTGTATCTGTCACAGGTGACTACAATAGGGGGGTTTCGCAATGCTCAGGTTTCTCAGGGACGCAGTAGCCCGTTTATCTGCTGCTCAGCTCGGGCTCAGGCTTGTCATATGCTTCCTGTCAGGCCGGCTGCTGAGGGCCAACCAGATCACCTTCAACTGGGACCGCCTGGCGTCCTGGATCAACCTGACAGAACAGTGGCCCTACAGAACGTCCTGGCTCATCCTGTTCCTGGAGGAGACTGATGGCATCCCTGACCAGAGTACACTCAAGTCCATTTATGAAAGGTCAGCACATTCAGTTCACAGCACACACACATACATGCCCATGCACATACAAAAACATATGCAAGCCCACTTACATCTGTATATACTTACACACACATTCACATACATATATACAAACATAAACACACACTACACACTATAACACACAGGTTAGTTATATATTGCCACAGTACATTTCCAAGTAAGCATTACTGCATCATTAGCTGAAAGTGAGAGATGTATAACCACCTAAACCTGTTTTTTCTCACAACATTCATACCCATATTAAATAAATTAGGAAACGTCAATTTCTTCTTTCTTTTTCTGCCTGTTATTTGCTAGTTAAAAACAGGGATTTGGAGAATTAGTGTAAGTGTACCCAATCCTTAGGGATACACATGTGAAAACTGATACTGCTGTAACCGGAGTGTGTGGTGTTAGTGTGTTCAGTCTTTTCAGCGATCCTCTGTACTGTGCTGTGGTGAAACAAGGTGTCTCCACTTGACACACTCGTCTATTCTTTCTCTTCATTCCAGCTGTCTGAAGAGATGCAATTTTACATTGTGGTGGGGGAAAAAAAATTACAAATTTGGCACACCTGTGCAAGGCTACTGTGCCCAAATTTTAACAATTGGTTCTTGACATTTATTCTTAAATGGGTATTAAGGCAATTTCAGACCTTTTAAATAATGACATCTGAAATCAATACACGGAAAGCAGTTTCAGAAAATTAAGAGAATGGCTTTTCTCTGAACTACTGAAGCATTACGATGACACAGTGTTCATTTTGGTTTAGTTTAATTAGTACAATTATTGTCATTTAGTCATAATTATATGTTGGGATGAAAGCTTTTTTGTGAAGCTCATTGGTGGGTTTTTTTATGTGAAATCCAAATAAGCTTCTAACAACTGTTTAAAAAAGGGATTACTTTTCACCAGATTCGTTTAGGCCTCTCCAATGTCAAATCTTTGCTTGAATCATATACGCTGTTGCTAAATGAGGTGTGCCATCCTGAACGTAATTACATTTTAAACATAAAATTGCGAAACATTACAAGAAAGGAAGTTTCCTTCCTTCATTTATTTTCTCCAAAAGAAGCTGCCATTCTTAAACATAATCAAAAGGAATCACTGTTGGTACCCATGTACAAGAATAGTGTGACCTTTGTTTACTCAGTATCCATGAGGTTATTGCTATCGATCAGCATGCTGGAAATTCCGAACTCATTCCAGCTCTGACCACAAGAGCTGAAATTAAGGGCTCATAATTACAAACTCATGCTTGCACTGAACTTTCGTACATATCATTTTGTTATTTTTATTATCCAATTATTATTACACCTTTGTGTACTTTGGTAGCAAACTCTGTGAGCATGAACTAATACATTTTTGTAATGGTTGTGTACAGTATTTTAACCTAACTTGGTTTTTCTGTTTTTGAATATTATTTGTAATGATTCAGATTCTTTGGGAGATTTCCCTTGAATCACATACCTTCCATGTTTGCCATTCTAAGCCTCTATTCTGTGGAGGGGAACTAGATCAGAAGTTAAGGGGGGAGTCTATGAATCAGAGCATCTCTCCCAACACAGGCACCTCCTTTTTAGTGAATCAACCCTTTTCACCAGTTTGCTCTGACTACCGCCTTGATAAATTTAGAAGAGGATTGCCAGCCCCACTGTTTACATTTTCATCTTGACTTCCAGAAAATAGCAAACTCTTTAACCTGGGGGAGAACTTATTACGTCTCGCATCACTCATTCACTGCTGCGGTTTAGGATGTGGACGCAGTCCAGCCATTTGACTTGTCTCAAATTTGTGTGTTTTTCTACCTTGTAAATGTTGGCTTTGACTCTGACGTCCATTTTGAGCACTGGCGCTATGATGGCAGAATGTGGCTGGTGCATCTTAGGGTGGTTACTCAGCAATTTAAATTCATGCCACTTTCTCTCTGCATATCAGACAGTGGATCATCATCATAGAGCATATGACATTTAAAATTTCCCATTCAATCACAGTCTAATCAGTCAGCAGTTTGCATAGCAGTTTAAATGTCAAGTATTCTTTTCTTAATTTTATTTGGACATTCTAGTCTCAAATTTGTCCTTGGAATTATAATTCCATTATGTTGCTCTTGAACTCATAGACCTCTGTGGGCAGTGCAATTCTACAATTGAAATCCATTTGTATGGCCATTGTTGAATGAGACAGCAGACTTACATATATGTAACTGGAGATTTTAGCATTTAAATATAGTTTTATGTGCACATGCAGGTTAGATCTTTAAGCTTTTTTGAAAATTTGTGTTGTACCATAATCATACTGAAGCATTGAATATTTGAATATTTTGTTATCAAGATCAGGCCCACAACGTTCTCATACTGCCTAATGTAACCTGAAAACATATCGGTGCCCTCAGATTTCTGACAGTGTAACCAGCTGGTACAGAAATATGTCCCTCTGTCTACCCTAAGATCCACCTGAGAATTTGCTACTTTTGATTAAGAGTTCCGTTTACACAAGGTCATGATTAAACCCTAGTAACTGACCATTAGTTTATTAGCTAAGACCATCCTTGATGTTAGGCTACATTATACCACAATGGAGACAGTAGTTTTATCGACAAGTGAGGCTAATATATGTTTCACTTGGAGGCTACATATGTATGATATTTTCTTAACGTTCCCACAGGAGCTAAGGGTCAAATCAGTTTGTCCACAATGTCCAGCCGAGGGCCAGGTTAGTCATTTTAGACTGGATTGAGAGAGCCCCAGTTCCCAGAAGGACTAGCAGTGCCAAATGCTTTTTTGCTCATCTTTTATGATGTTTGAGCCCCTTCTACAACTTTCTGCAACCTCTGAGGACCCTTCAACCTTTCAGCCTTTTCCCTGGCTCTTTGACTGATTGCTCTCTGTTCCTAATTTGGCTGCAGTCATGGGTCATTACCTCATGTGGAAACTTGTCTCTTGGTTTCCCTAAAAAGCACCATTGTTTCTACTTCAGCGCTCTACCTTTTAGCTGAGGTCTCTTTGTGTGATTTACGCTTCTCTTCCCCCCGTCATGGCAGACCTGCAGATCTAGGTTCATTTTGGCCTTGTAGCTCATCATGGACAGGGTGAACCTTGTCCTAGATCAGCACTTCTACTCTGAGATGCTTTATAAATATGGGCCCAGTGGTCTTTTTGATGTGTGGACAATGGTTGCTACCGTACCTATAGACACGTACAACACGACCAGGATCATTAGCGTATCCAGTATGTACTCCATTCATGACATTGTGATCTACAAAGTCCTAAAAAATACAATATTCTTCAGCATATTGTTATAGCAGACTAATTATATTCTTGAAATGCTATTAAATTGATATTGTTGAATGTGCATTTAAGTGGTCAGTGCAGTATTCAGTGCTGAGCGAACAGTTATAGGAGACCATGCCAAATAGGGCTTTGTGCTGCTGGCTCCATTTTGGTAATATAATGCATCTCAACTCATGAGCACCATGGCCACTAGTGTCTGTGAGTAGAGTTCAGTTAAGGTTTTTGGCTGTTGGTGGGACGTGGTTTTCGCTCAAACACATGAGTTTGATCAAATGGGGAAACTCTGAATCCCCCTAAATCGGAGTCCATTCATCAGGGCCTGCTTTATAGCTGCCAGATTGTATCTGCCTGGTCTGGTCCACATTATTCCACACTTTTTCCCCTGTTTACATGGGAAAGTAAGGGGGAAAAGCTGACTTCCTCCAACTGAATAACAATTATGGGTTTAAGCTTTGGCCTAATGTGAATGCACAGAAGTAGGGAGTTTTGTTGTCCATGCAAAGGAAAAAATAATGACACACAATCTCTTTATACAAAAGAATTTCTATAAATATGAAAGAAATGTCATATTAACATTTGTTTATGAATGTTTAAAGTTGATAAGTGAACAAGGCATTTAGCTGAAAACATTTATTTGATTTTGGTAACAGTAATTTTTGGCAGCTTGTAGAGTTGATGTTGGATGCTGATGTAGATTTGGGATGAAATATTTGGCACAGCAACCACCACTTTTCCAAGCTTTATTAAGAGAGATGACTCTTTGAATGACTTGAGGAAATCAATCGCACTGTTATTTTGTCCTCTCAGAGCTCCCATTGAAATGTGGCAGCGCAGCACTCTACCACCTCATTGACTGTGTTGCTGAGCACAGTGGGCTGCAGAAGGCATTTGTATACAGACTGAAGTGCTGGCATTCTGCATCTCTGATAATAAATGCAGGGAGAAAGTTCTGTTCTTTTCTAGTCAGGAGGAGGCATCTCCGAAGTTGATCCTGTGTTTTTTTAATAGGTAAATGAGTTCTAGATTAATAAAGTTCAATGTTATGGTCAGAAATCTGGGTTGGTGTTTTACTTGTGGCAAATCTGGATAAATATTGGAGGAGAGGAAGTAATGCCTTTGTCATCGAAGAAATGTAAAAAGAGAAAAATACTGATAATTTAGGAGCAGTTTTTCTGCAGAAAAGAATTGTGCCTTGTCCTGGTTGACCCCAGCGGGTCTGGCCATTTTGATCTGATCTAACCTTAAGAGGACTGAAACAGGTGAGCCTCCCCTTCCATTGTCTCCCATTCTCTTAAATCACCTGTATACAACCCTCTGATCCCACCCCTCAGGATCTCAAAGAATATCCCGACGACCAAAGACGTGGAGCCCCTGTTAGAGATCGACGGAGATGTGCGCAGCTTCGAGGTTTTCCTCTCCTCTCGCACCCCCGTCCTGGGCGCACGGGACATCAAGACCTTCCTGCCCTGCACTGTTAACCTGGACCCCAAACTACGAGAGATCATCTCAGGTGAAGCCTGCTCTGTTCTCTTACCCTCTTTATACTCATGGCCTTCTCTCATAACGTAGAGGCACGTCCGCTCATTCTCAAAAATACATTACATCAAAAACCACACTTTACTAACTTCAAAGTGACTTCTTTTTTTGGCAAAAAAGGAGATGTTCCTGCATGCTGTTTCACACTAAGTCTTTGTTTAAATATTTCAGAATCAGTCCTTCATCTGTGTCTTTTTATCTTGCCGTGCTTTTTCCTGAAAATAGAATTTTATATTTTTGTTGTGCTTTCTGTATTCATTTTGAGCTCTTGCTGACACCAGGCTGACAAACAGGCACAGGGGCAAACCTTGCCTGAACATCATTACCATGCAAGCAGTGTCATCAGATGCTGTCCTTGTATGAACAATGGCTGGTTGCTCTAAATGTAGCTTATAAAAGGACACTTTCATTGTTACCTACTTTGGTGGCTACAGTAACTCAACTGGGAATGAAAGATTCCATGGTTAAAAATTCAAAATAACTTGCTTAAGTCCATGTACCAAGCTCTCGACAACAAGAAGACGTTCTGTTGAGACAAGTTAGAGTGTTTGAGTAAAAGGGAAAAGTTAACCACTTGGGCTTGGACATTATTATATGTCTAACCTTAGGATAACATAGGGTAAACAGGAGAACACACCTCATTAACACAAAGATGATGTGGTTAATTAGGTTTGCTCTCTTCTCTCCCCTTCAGATGTGCGTGCAGCCAGAGAGCAGGTGCACATTGGAGGTGTGACGTATCCCACGCTGCCCCTGCAAGATGCCCCGCCCCGTGCCCCCTCAGTCTTCAGCCAGCACTCATCGGCCTGCTCTCCTACAGCCTCTTTTACGGGCCCCTTCAACCCCCCCGGGGTGGTGTCACCCCAGCCGCACAGCAGCTACTACAGTGGAATGACGGGACCCCAGCACCCCTTCTACAACAGGGTGAGTCGCTCTGCAGTCTTTTTCTACCTCTCCCACCATGAGGTGAGCCTCTCTCTCTCTAAGAGTCTGTCAGTGAGAAACTAGACAGTCTCTCCCTGAAACTCTGTGTACACCTGGAGAGTATTTTTCCTTCCCATTGCACCTGTACTCAATGGTAAGTGTTTTGTGCCTGCACCCCAGTTAACCAATGTGGTTTCCCACTCTTTGTTCCTCTATACTTGAGCTATATCCAAATGTTAGCTTCTACACTGACCCCATACCTCTTCTCCTCTACTATGTGTCTCAATCTCTATGGTCCTCTGTAGCTCTTATACAACATGGTGAGTCTGTCTGTCTCTCTGTGCCCCTCTACATCCCTTCTACACCTCCTGTGTGCTATGGTAAGTCTCTCTGTATGCCTATACAGCACTGGTAAGGGCAGACTACTCCCTGCCATCTGGGATGGCTGCTGTGCTTTACTTGGTTTCTTCTGGTGTTTTAGCATCTGTGGGAAAAAATGCCGTTATAAGGGGTGACCAGAGAGAGCACTCATTGTTGGAACTATATACTCATTCAGTTAATTGTTACCAAACAAGTCAAGTTCACAAAAATTAGCACTTGTGCTATTTTTTATTTTGACAATGAATCTTTTCGGCCCAAACAGTTGTAACTGCGCTACCCTTCTACCGACAGTGTGGGAGATTTGCTTTAGATGGGTTAGTAGTCACTGGTGCACTTTTGCCCCAACATCTCTTTTGTTAATGTATTTGACCATCTGCTTGTTTCTGCATAGTATTTATATTTGATTTCTCACCTTTTTTTAATTAAGTGCTTCCCATGCTTTATCCATAAATATGATGAGGTGTGTTTATTCACGTGTGTGTGTATGTGTGGCCCCTTGTCCCAAGCAGTTATATATATTTTTTATTTTTTTGCATTTTGGATCCGAGTGTGTGCCTGCTTTTATTTCCTAAACGTGTTTCCTTTTTTCCTGAATTCCCTTCCATAGCCATATTTCCCCCATCATGTTTATCAGCTGCCAAGGCAATACATTGGCAGCACCCATCCTTACCTGCCACGCCCACCCATTAAAACTGCGTTTCCCAGGGACCCGTGCAATGGACTTGTAAGTACAGATCTCTCACTGATAAAAATGTAGTCAGTCTAGATTTTGTTTAGTTGTTTTAAGTAGTTTATAGTTAGGTCAGGTCATAGTGTTATGGTGAAAACTTATTCCTATGCATTACTTGGGGACCTTATATTAATGAACATTTCATTGCTACAGCAGGGCATAATTTGAATAATTGTAATTTTTACATTTATTTTGGGGCTTGAATTTCTAATTTCAGTTTTGATATATATGAAATTCAGCTCAGCTTTGTATATTTTTCATTCTGTGTGTGTGTCTGTGTGTGTGTGTGTGTGTGTATGGCGGGTGCATGAGAGTGGGGTGTGTGTGTGTATTGCACGCATGGGTGTGTATGTGTTTGTTTTTTTTGTGCAGTTGTGTGTGCGTGTGTGTGCCAGTGCCTGTGAGTGCCTATTTTGTGCTGGCAGTTTTATGTTTTATTTGTTTGCTCATCATTATCAACCCCTTTCTTTTTGCCTGTGCTCTACTGCTGCAGTATTCTGCCGTAATGTCAGAAAATGATAGGTGGGGTGGTGGTATATGCTCAGTTTATGCTCCGCAGATATTGAAGGCATTTCCTCTCTTCACACCTCTTTGCAAATGTGTGTGAAACGTTTCAGTAAACGGAAAGTCTTTTTTAGAATGGAACTTCTCCTTGTGTAGGAGAGACCTCCCTCCCTCTCTCTCTGTCCCCGTCTTTCCATCAACTTAATTGGCTCTGATTTCTGCAAGAAAAACTTGACTCATAAGGATTCCTTTTTACAAGCAGGGGTGGTTTCCAGTTAATCATTTTCAGAATCCGAACTTGAAGCAAAGGCCCACATATTCATGTCAGAAAATTATCTGAATATCTGCTGTGCTCATTCCCAAAACCATGATATGCAGTTGCTCAATGACACCATGCAAACTTCAGTAACCCCCACCTCCCTCCCTAAATGATTCAACCGCATGCTACAACAACCATTTCAGTTTAACTCTTTGGCTTCCAACAATCAGGCCTCCATGATCTGATTGTTTAATGGTAATCTAAAATGTGTACAGCAACCGAGAGCCATGGATCCTTGAAAAATCACAGTTGTACAGGTCAGTAACAGAGGAACGTTATACAACCTGCTGGTTTCCAACACCAGACTAGCCTTGCAGGCTGATTGCCTGTGTTCGCCAGTACTTATTAGCAGACACTGGTTAACTGTAACCCTTATTTGGTCTGTTGGTTTTTCCATTTCTTCAGTGTGAAGATGTTTGCATGTTTCCTAATGTTTTTTCCTCCCTCTGTCTCTTCCCTTCTCTGTTTTTTCCTGAAGCAGTTTAAGTTACAGTCTCTCAAACAAAAGCAGGTACAGAAATGTTTGGACCTCTAACACTGGCATACTGCCTAATTTCTGCTGCCCGCCTAGTTTGAAACTAATGCTTTCTGATGTGTTCTGACCCCTGGCTTCCCAGCATGCTCCACTAGAAATGTAGTGTGTAGCTTACGAGGAGGAAGTAGGACACAGCTAGATAGTTGTAGTTGTATTCAAGGCTTGCTCCAAGTCAAACCTTTGATCCATTTATATATGCAGTACCTACTCCAACCTAGCAGGTATGAATAAGTGGTTCAAATGTCTGACTTGTTCTAGGCCTCCTTGCTAACATACTGTCACTCTTTCTACCCTTGCTCAGTTACTTTTATCCTTGAAAAGGTTGTCCAGTCTTCACTTTCTTCTTTTTCTGACTTTTGGCATCATCTTCTGAACCAAAGGACAGGTCTTGATGCATTACCAGACCTTGCTCAACTATGAATTGTGCATAATGTGAGAACATTGCCTCATAGTGAAGCTGTAGTTTAAAGTATGTCAAACCTTAGCTACAAATAGTAAACAGTGAATCGGCTCTGGTACATATCAATGTATTATAATTATTGTATTTGTAATGCAGTACCCCTAGTCCATACCTGTATACTGGGTATGTCTCACGCCTGGAACCATAAACCTTGAGTTTAATACATGGAACAGTTTTGGCAGTTGGAAAATATTGTGAAGGCTTGGTGTCCCCTCTTTTCCAAGTTCATGCTAGGTTTTGTTCAACACTACTTTGGTCACAGAGGAATGCAAGTGTTTCCCACAATTCCATGCATGCCTTGATAGAGGGTGGAGATCACAGATTTAAAAATCTGGACCTTCTTGGGTGATCAGAGTCTACTGGTTAATCCAGTGTTTTTTTCCATCAGAGTACAGTGATTCCGATTAGTACTTTAGTCACAAGTAGTTGAGAAATGCTCTGAATGGACATGCTGTCTGCATAGAAAGTGATAGTACATTACACATACACAGTAAAAAGTAAATAAAGACAGACACTCTTTGCTGTTGAATTTCTGTCACTTGGGATGTAGTGTACCATGTGACACAAAATGGCTAATATGCTAGGCATTGTGGGATACGCACCAGGCTCCTCTGAAGTTTGTGAAAAGACCAAAATGTCCTCCCTGCGCACAAGAGGCTAAATATCCAACACATACTGTAACTCTCATGATGGCTCAGACAAGTGCAGTCTGGAAAGGCAGTGCTCTGGTGTTATAACTACAGTTCCATCCTTTTAAAATAATTTCATTGTTTACCCACACATTGTATCTGTTCATAGATCTGGTTAGTGCATATCATTCTCTCTTCCCTGGTCCCTCTTAAGCATTTGTTTGTGAAATTTCAGCTACACTGTAAAGTTAGCTAAGTTGAGCTATAGCTATGTAAACATGATGTCAAAGTGCCTCTGTCTTAGTGAGAAAATCCTGTAGGAGAACCCCCCTCAGCACTGCCAACCCATATTGCACATGACTGGTGTAGCTGTAAGCTTGAAGCAGTGTGACATTATGTGTTGTGTTAGCCAAGTGATTTCAGCAACCTCCAAGCTAGTGTCCTTTTCACTGTCATATGTCAAGCAGAAGCCTACATTGCCTCTCAACGTTTTAATTTTCAAAAGTCCAGTCTGGTGGATAAATAAAAAATTATTAGATGTTTAAACAAACAGTTATACTCAATGCCGTTTGCATGCTGCCCTCTTAACCTCCATGATGTGCCTTCCCTCACATTTTTTGCCAAAATATTTTTAAAAGGTATAATCACTGTTTTGAACATTAGTTGAAATGTTTGCAGGTTTCTATGAACCCCAAACCTAGCTAATGCAATGCAAGTATGTTTAAGAATTAAGAATTTAATTGCGACAGTGAGACTGAGTGAGAAATAGACACAAAGGGAGGGGAGTCAAGACTTGTGATTTGTTTTTTCTTTTTATTTGATATTGTGTACAGCCTTGCTATAATTTCACAGAAAATGAGTGTCCCAAAACTATTTTATAATAGAGCTGCAGCATAGTTCTTTCACATTTGTTTATTTCTTTTTTTTTTTTTTATTTCTAACCAAAGCAGAGTCACTTTTTTCTAATTGCATTCAGACAAATTGCTCTGTTACGATGGGGCATAGCAAAAACATCCTTCTCTTATTTTTGTTTCTACATCATTCGTCTTCCCTAGCCCAGTAATCCACCCTCTTTGTTTCTCTTTCATGGAAAAAAAGTTGTTTTATTGAAGGGAAATCCTCATGGCTGGTGATATTCATACGCAGTCATTCAGTTGTAAAATTAATCATCAATTATTTAGTGTTGCCTGTGTTGCCCTCTCAGACATATCACAGAGATGTAGGTTACCTTCATAAGGTCATTAATTTTTTCACATTAAATATATTGATATTTAGTGCAATCTGTAATGAACAGTGTGGGAAGGCCTCAGGACACATGGTGTAGTTTTAATTCCAATGATGTGTTTGAGGGAAATCTTGATACCTACAAACCATAAAACTATAACCTGCTATGCACTGTGTGAGTGCACATGCCTGTGCATGTAAGAGGCCAAAAGCAGAGTAATGCTACTGACACTGGATTTTGGGTCTGAATTGTGTTCTGTCAGGGCTCTGCTTCGGTAGTGTCGGGAACCACAACCACGCTGCTGAGCTCCATGAACACGGATGGTGTGTGCGAGCGTGTCAAACAGATCGAAGGCATCGACCAGAGCATGCTGGCACAGTACACCGCCACCATCAAGAAGGTGAGGCTTCCATTCCACTGCACCCTCACATACCTGCATAGCCAGATTGCACGAAAGTGTGTGATTAATAGATAAAACTTGTACTTGTTGCAGGCAGTTGGGTGTGTTTGTGTGGTTTTTCCATGTCCTGTCAATCACTCACACATATGACCCAATTAGGAAACTTGCCTCTCCACAACCTTCTGCTATTATTGGCTAAAAGTGTATGAATTGTCATGAATGGCATGTAGAAACTCCATCCATTTTTAGGTGCATGAAGCCTCAGTTCCCCTCAGTAGCTGTACCAGAAGTAGCTTTGAAAGTGAACATCCCCGTAATTTGTACTCTGTCGTAGGCCAATGTGAATGGCAGAGTTCTGTCGCAGTGCAACCTGGATGAGCTGAAGAAGGAGATGAGCATGAATTTTGGAGACTGGCAGCTGTTCCGGGCAGCGGTAAGATTCATAATGCAGGCTACATGAGTTACTTTTCCACAATATTTAAAATGCAAGTAAATGATCCTGGCTTTACTCTCTTGTTAGTCTAGTTTCAGAAATCCACACACCCACCTAAATGGAAGCCATTAACATGAGTAGCTCCATTGGAATATTGCACAAGCAATATTTATTATGTTTCAGTTTTTATGTTTGCTAGAAGGACTCTTTTTATGGTTATGGTTATTTACTACATAGTCAGCAATCAGTACGTATATGGTAATGTAAAAATAGCCTGACCAAAGAGCTTGACCAAAAGGCTGATAATATCGGCCAAAAATGGGAGTCTGGCACTTTATCAGCTATTGCCAGAAGTTGTCACAACTCAGAACATACAGGATTCACCATGCGTACACGCATAATTCTCTCTGTTTACCTAACAGAAACTGATGATGCCTCTGTGTGTTTGACAACGAGTGAGAAAGCTAGCTAATTAGCTAGTGAGCTTGTTAACCAAGCTAGCTAGTTAATTTGTAAATGCTGTGTTGTCTTGACTAGGATGCTGGCTGGCATTAGCCCATTAGCAAACAAGCTTGCTAGCTAGTGATAAGTACCTTCAGGTCATGGAAAAGTAAAGTGGACATGTACCTTACTAGCTAGAGATAAAATTGTTATCATAGCTACACAACCATATATTGCATTATTACATTGGCATGAGGTAACTGTGGCTACCAACCTCCCTCCATCTTCTGCTCTTAGAAAAAAGTTCAGATTGAACACAGTACATATAATATAAAAATAACACTTACTCGATTACAACAGTATGCTATTGCTAGACAATCCGTGAGTTGAAATAACAGTACAATCCCTTTAAAATAGTGTGCAAACGCATAAATGGTATAATATGGTTCCCTTGTTATTTTGATATCAGTGTGATGTAGCTATGTGAAGGGTACCTGGGTGTTGAATTCACTGGCTCACTGCCCCCTGCAGGTGATGGAGCTGCGCCATGTGGAAGCCCAGGTGCTGCATGAGGGGACAGGCAGCGAACAGGGTAGCAGTGTTGCTGGGCACATGGAGCCAAGTCGTCGCCCTGGAGCCCCACCCCATGAAAACCCTGACACCTCGCCCATGTACAACTTCAACCTGAGCTTCGAGGAGCTGAGCAATGTGGGCTTGGATGAGCCACCCAGACACACCAACCCCCCCTGGACCGTGCGTACTTACACTGGTCTAAATCTTTGAGCCTTACTTTCTTCTAGGGATGAGCTTTGCTATTAAAACAGCTTTCAGTCACTGATGCTGACAAATTCTCAACAGAGTGGGCACATTAAATGATGCCCCAACCAGCCAATTTGAAAATCTGCTGTTGTCACTCAAGTTGTAGGAAACCTAGGCCAGAAAAGTTAACTATGTTATCCAAAAAAAACTCTTCTCAGTGTTTGAAGTTGAATTTTTTCTATGACACACCAAGGCTCAAACACAAATATCTATCAACAACAACATCATGCAACAAGAAGACAACTTATCCCCCCACTGTTTCCTTTGGGAATGCCAATGCGTCATGGCATAGCAGCTGTGAAGATTATCTCCTGAGAAAATTAAAGACATGATCATGCCAAGCTAAACTTCTGTTGCATAAATGGTGACTGATGCAGAACTTACTCTGAATGTACATCTAGGATTAGAAGCCTGGGTACATGGGCTTGTACCGCTGCAACAATATTAATAAGTTAACCAGAAAACAGTAGAACTGTCATCGTAAAGTATGCTTTTTGAGCTTGAGCAGCGCTTGGTTTCCACTTGAGAAGCAGAACACCAGTGGGGGCATGTGAAGTCCTGTGGTCACCTTCTGTGCAGACTCCAACCACTAAACACATATGTAAACCTAGCAATAGGGATGAGACGATTCGGTTCAATATCACCAAGATTCTACAAACAGTTCAGTGACAAAGTATGACTATTCAGAATTGATATTTAATTTTTAGCCATGCAGAATACAAAATGAATTGTCATTTGAAGAAAGTTCTCTAATAGACAACACCATCAACAGCCAACAATGGCCATTTTCAAATTCCAGTAATCTAGGGGTGTGTTCCAGGACTTTTTCTCATCTTGTCTCCTCCACTTTTCTCCTCCCCATGTCTCCTACCCCAGAAGTATGTGGAGGAAACGAGTGAGATGAAACGAAAATTGGAACAGCTAATCCGATTAGCCCTTCATGAAAGTCAATCTCGGTTTGATGAAGTCGTGTAACTTCAACTGATTCCGAGGATATTTAAGCCAATCGTGCTTCTCATCCGCAGCCAGCCCTTTTTATGCATTAAACTATGAATATCAGTTACTCACATTCTGCTCATGATTTAACATAAACATATGTACAAGGAAAGAAAGAAACCTGCCGCTACAGTAACTTGCTCAATTTTACATTGGAAAATAACAATTCACAATTCAAAAACGTGACTATATTGTGTCAAAGTGGATATGTTTGAAAAAGCAAACAGTAATGTTTCCCTATTAATGTAAATTATCCAATTACCATTTACTGTTCTGGCACTTAGACTTAAGTGTTCCCATCCCTTGTCATATTTTAGAACTTTTGAATGGTGAAATATTCTGAGGGATGGTTTTATAATCTGACTTGTCGTGAGCACAATGATGTCACCCAGTAATGTGAAAAGACTTCCATGGTAGGATACACCGTTTGTTGGAGAGACAGAGATTTTGGTAGTTGTAAGATCATCCCAGATCATCTCATTTGTGGTTAAATACCAGGGTACAATATATATTTGAATTTATTGTCCCATCCTTACCTAGCAATAAAAATTCTTTCAATTTTTATTCGCTTAGCGGCAAAGTTTATATTTAACCTATTACCTTATTGAATCATATAGCGAGACATTTACAGAAGGAGTTCAGGTAAGGAAGATTGTTCAAGGGTACAACAGTGGTTCCCCAAAACACTTTAATTCTGTATCAGAGGTATTTCGGATATAAAATGTGGCCTAATGGCCTTCAGTTCTGGTCCCAGCTAACCACAGGCTGTACTTGTTTTCATCGTTACTCAGTATTTAATTGTCTAGTAATTGCAGAAAAATATAGTTTTTTTTAGGTGAAAGCAAAGCTTAGCAGACCTTGTAGCTGTCTGGGAAGAGGTTGATGGACAATAGACACTGATGCTGTGGCAGTAACATTCTTGATTTTCCTCTGCTCAGGGGACCACACACAGAACTCCTAGCATGTCCAGCCTGAACTCCCAGGAGTCATCCAACGACATCTGTAAGCTGACGGACAAGCAGCAAGCTGAGTACCGCAATGCCTACCAGGAGTACATTGCCCAGATGGCACAGTTGGAGGGGGCAGGCAGCATTGGGGAAAAGCCCGTCCAGCCACACCCAGGGCAGTTTATGCACTCATCCTCTGATGACAAGGGCAAGGAAGGCGCAGAGCCAGACGGACGCAAGTCCTTCACCAAGAGAGGGGGCAGCAAGGCTGCCGACCCGGCCGACTACAATTCCTCCGCCGTCTCAGCACCTGACGCTGCGCCACTTGATCCAATCACTGAGGAGGACGAGAAGCCTGACCATGCCGCATCCAAGACTGCGCCAGGCCGCAAGACATCGGGGGAGAGGGTGGGCCTCTTCCAGGGAGCCGACCTCAAGCTGAAGGGCACTGGTGGCCTGCGCTACCAGAAATTGACCAGTGATGATGACGAGTCAGAGGAATCGGACAACGCCCCACTCCTCGGCGACGGGAAGAAGCCGGATGCCAATGGCGATGACGCTGCTCGCACCCTGGCTAAGGGGAAAGAGTACCTCTCAGACGCCATGCTGGACAAGAAGGACTCATCGGACTCCGGGGTACGGTCCAGCGAGAGCTCGCCCAACCACTCCCTGCAGGATGAAGAGGCAGACCTATCCCAGCTGGAGCGGGCCAACCTGATCGAGCTGGATGAGGAGAGTCTGGCCCGCAAGAGGGGCCTGAGCCTGCCACACAGCCTTAGTGGCCTGCAGGACCCAGCCGTGGCCCGCATGTCCATCTGCTCCGAGGACCAGTGCAGCCTGCTGGCCAGCAGCCCCGAGGAGAGCTGGCCCTCGTCCAAGACCTACAACCTCAACCGAACGCCCAGCAACACCACCCTCAACAATAACACCAACGCCCAGCAGCAAGGAAACCAGCGCGGGCCGCCTGCCGAGGGCTCCACCTCTGCCCCCGAGGTCATCGTCGCCCCCAGTGCCAGCACCACCAACACCACCACCACGCCCACCGTCGATAATGTGCGGGTAGTGCACCTGAAAAGGAGCATGAACCCTGGAGAGGCACCTGAGATCCACATCGTCTCCACCTCCGACACAGTCACCTTCGGAGAGGAGCGGGAGAGCATCCTGTGAAGATCCCACCACACTTCACACTCCCTGGGACCAGGTCCAGATGGTCCATGTCATCAACATGCATGCTTTGTGAAATAAATGAATAGTCCATTGGGGGGCATGCATGTTTCTGAATCTAGGTACTTGTAGGGTAGTATGTTAAAGTGCATTCCAAGTTTACAGTGTTTAAGGGCAGGGTGACAAATTCCCTTTTGTGCTTATTGGAAAAAATATCAATGCTTGTGGCTTGCAAAAGAATTTGAAAAACAGTCAGAGTGATTGCAAGCATGTTGCTAGATGGGCAAAATTGGTCAAAATTCATGCATTTAAAACCATATTTGGAAATGCACTTCATTTTAGATCTGTCTGTAGTTTCAAATGTAATTGAGATGTCTTAATTCTTTTTTGAGCTTGTGAAATGGTAGTTCAAGAAAATTGTGGAGTGAGTAATGTGCAATTCCTTAGTGTGGTGTTAAAAACATTTGAAATTTGCATGCACAGTGTGTGTCATACAAGTTTGCATGGTTTGACATCTAGTGATTTAGAATAGCTTGTTGATGCATTGGACAAAACTGATGGTACCTTAAGCAGTGTTTCAAAGTTCGCTAATTTGAAAGATAATATCAAATCTGTCAAACTTTAATGGCCCCCAAAATCTAATCTGTGATGTGTTTCGATGCCAAACGTGTAAGGTTAGGTTCAGTGTAAGCTTAGCTGTGATCTTATTGTTGGTTAAACCTTAACATATTAATATTCCCCCGACCCAACATGCATAGATGTCAGAGGCCATCTGTTGCTCATTATTTAGAATAGTAATCGAGGTCTGTGAACATTAGTGATCATCTACACCAACTGACCACTTGTTCGTTTAAATTAAAGTGTTGCATGCCTTGCAATGTACTGTACCTGAGATGTACCTCCGTAACGACCATACCACTACTGAAAACGTACTGTTGTTTGGAATTTGAGGATGACATTGTGATGTTGCTGTTGTCATGACCGTAGAGGAATTGACTCTGAAAACGTAATTAAACATCGTGTATATGTAAGTCACGTGTCTTGACTGTTCACCACCACTCAGCACACCCACGTTGCTTTCAAGGATTGTCGTGTAGTCTGCAGTTCACATTCACATAACACTTCCCAAAACAAGAAATTCCCCTTTCTATCATGAATTTCCTCCGAATATAGCAATGCGATTCAGCAGAAGAGCCAAGGAGAAATGACGAGTCAACTTTACGAAACGCCCTCAACGAAGAAGCCTACGGTATTAGCCACTAGAGGCTTCACAGGTGAGTTCATGCAAAACAACTTTAGATGAACTCGCCGATTACAAGTGGCAATGCATACTGTTATCCTGTATACATGACATGATATCAGTCATATACGGTTCTTTCAGTACAGTCTGTATACATACAAAATATTCTATCGGTATAGATTAAAACCGACCGTCACAGTAAAGTCTGACAGTCGAGAACCCAGCTGTCGCTTAAAAGCACCGATGCAATCATGCACATTTGCAAAAGAAACTTCGGTTCCAACACAAAGTGTGGCAAGAAAACCTCAAGAATAGGTTGGGGTCAGCGTTCCCACGTACATTTTTTTCTAACATACTCATACAACATGTTGCAACCAACAGGAGGCGCAATCGCCACGAATGAAATCGCCTGCGTACTGACTATTAGTATGGACAACTGGAGCGCTAAGTTGTGCTTGCTATCCTGCAGGAAAAGGTAGAGAAACGTTTGTGGTATGATATTTTCATGCCCACAGCCGCCCAACACGTATGGGAAAAGTTATTTAGCATTAAGCACTGCACAAATTTAAACAATATCACTCAGCGTGTTACATTTTCTTCCTCCTTCACAGTTTAATATCAATTTGTACACCCAGATGCAGTTAGACGAAAGATAAGGCCTTTATATTACTAGTTGGCTATTGAAGGTAAATACATATTGCCACATTTTCTTTGTAATATAGACAGTATAAGACAAAATTACCAGTTTATTATCTGATTCGATTCACCAATGAAACGATGTTGAAATGAGGGGATTTCAGAGCCGTTTTCCCGGTATGGTTAACATTTTATGGAGTGTTTCGTATTACAACACGTGTAATTCTAGAGTGTGATGTTGTAAATGGATGCCATGCCAGCACACTTATCTGTGTTTCATTCCGCTTGGAGCCAATGACTTTTGTGATTCCACTCTACCCGCAGGGAGCATCGTCTTTTTCTGTGTTCAGTTAAACTGAGTCACTGTTGTTAATTATTGCCAGATGAATGGTTTCACGGCAAGATGGGTATGTGTGCATGAAGCATTTTGGACAACACTTGCAGACTACCTGGCGCCAAAGAAACACCTGTGTGACCCAGTTAGGAGTTACTGTGCACAGGTGAGACCCCCAAAACAACTGGATATGTTCATGGATTCATATTATTTTCATTGACTTAAAAACCCGAATCTGCAGCATTTAACCAAATCAAGTGCCGTCTCTAAATTTATATAAGGAGACATTACAAATTTGTCATGAACACCAAATAACGGAAATGCAGACGATTCTTGTAGTGTGCTCTGGAATTTACTTGAATTTACCTTCACATAAAGTAAATAACGGCTTTGAATTCTGTTTTGATAACAAAGGAAAAAAAACTCGTAAACTATCAGAGTACAAACAGTAGCCTTTCACCAACAGGCATGAAAATTAACATTCATTAACATTCTGGAAAATCTGTTTGAAAACAAAGTCAGTGTATGGGCAAAGTGTTCACGTACTACAAGGATTAAAACTATCACTACTGACTTAGTGGGGTGGAAAACTCAAATAAAGCATTTGATTTATTTTATAGAAAAAAGATACAATATACAATATTATGTTATAAAAAAAAACAATTCAGCATCAAGTACAGAATCGTATTTTCTGCAGAAACGTGGAATCTGCAACTATACAAGAGAGGTCACAAGGTTTCACGCATTCATTTTCTAGATATGTCCCAGTCCCTTGTGCAACAAAATAACAACAGACTTAACGAAAATTAAACAGCATCCAAGTTCTGTTCGATTCACGCTCCACCTTTGAGAAAAAGGTAAAGACTTCTCGTGCGGTGTGGGGATTCCATGTGACACTGTTGTTTTTATTTTTGCTCCCGCTGTAGGGAAGATCAGAAGCCTTCCATTTGAAGAAAGAACAGTCTATATCGATAAATAACTGTCCGAAATAATATAACACATAGACAAAGACGCAGTCCTTCTTCTTTCTTTCTTTTTTATTTTTTGAGAAAATACTGTCTCTTGCTTCAATTTAAGATGAAATCCAGATCCAGGGCAAAAACTGAAAAAATGTCAGGTCCTGTATTTGTGTCCAAACCAAACACCTGTAAAAGATTGAGAAAGAGAGGCGTGTTTAGAGAAGGGCGATCAGGGCAGAAATCCGGACAGACTGGCGCCAGAGAGGAAGCCGCAGTTTCTAACATTTAACCAAACACTCAAATACTGGGCAAACCCTGGCCTCCAGATGTACGTGCACTCGCGCCAGATGTACGCGCACTCGCGCAACCATGGAGTACATCCCAAACATTTCTGACAACACACATTAACGGAACAATTAAATTAGACGTTGACTTCTACTTTCTTCTTGGGCTAGTTACATATTGATATAGAGGGCAAAACCGATGTCTAAAACGAACGTAACACAGGTAATATTACTTTTCATTCTGTGAATGTGAATGTTTTCTGCGTCGTTACTGTCAGCTACATGCAAGCTCCATTTCTGCTGCGGTAGCTACACAAGTAACCACTATTTTGCTGTAAATTTCATACATGGTATCGCGCTTTCCAGTCACTAACGCCAATATCCAGTACTGGCTTCTAGTTGAATGTCGAGCAAATGTTAGCATTTCTGTAGAATGGCGCCCATGGAATTAGCTTTTCGTTATTTTTTTATTTAATGAAAATTCCGTGGATTGCACAAGAAGATGGAAAACACTTACCAGTTTAGCGATATAGCCTCTTGCTGTCATCTGTGTTTAATGCTGTTGCTGGAAACTCAGCAGTCTGCAAACAAACAAACCAGCTCATTATTCATTTCAACATTCACACTCGACATACAGTATTATTACCTCATTAACAGGCCAGAGTAAAGTGGTATCTGACGACACAAGCAGCTCGATGAGACCATTTCACCCTGGTAAATGCATGCATGCCATTTCATATATATTATTGGTACCCCAACAATATACAATGTCCCCTAGAATGACTGATAAAATAGGGCCGTTTCCATGCAATCCAAGTACACTGACAAGACCGATAACTAACTACCTGTAAAGATAGGATGCTTATATCTGTGTTGAGAGTTGTCAAGGGGGTCCTGGACGTAGCCTGTCCCGGTCGCTGATGGTGTGGGAGGCCGACTAGAGATGAATTTGAATCAAGTGCAATCTGAAGGTCCAGAATGTAATCGATGACATGTTGCAGAATTTCCATCTTGCTAACGTTCCTGTTCTGTGGGAGGCTGGGCACAAGCTCCTTCAGCTTGGAGTAGCAGTCATTCATGTTGTACAGCAGACTTAACGGGTCATCCACGGGGGTCTTGCTCCTTGAAATTCCGAGGCTGTGTTCCGACAAACTCGCGCCGTTCTTCCTCAAAGACCTTACCGGGCTTATTGCTTTCATTTTGACACCACGACGGAGTCGGTCAGTGTTTGCCTGTAAACTGAAATTCACTGTTTGCCCTCACTGCGTTCTTACTGTCGGTTGCTAAGAAGCCAAAGGGACTGAATTAGCATGCTGTCAGTGTCTTTCTATATAGCTGCTGATCGAGGGGGGGTTGTAGCTGATGTAGATTGGTGGACAATACCACGTCAATCAGCGCTCTCAAGCCACCACATAGGTTGGCTAGTCGCACTGAGACAAATCCCTCCCACGTCTTCCGCGTACCAGACCAGTGAAAGCACCCGTGGAAGAAATACAGCAGCTTCAATGGATAGGCTGTGTTGGAGAAATACATTTTTCACGTCTCTGTCAAAGGGCTTTAATGATGTGAATGTAACTGTATGGCGTCAGATGCCTACTACCAGGAGGATGTAATAAGCAACGTCTAAAGTATGAGTCTTTTTTTCACCCCTTCTTTCACTCTATTCCTCATGAGCAGGAAAGGAATACGCTACTGTACAAATTGACATCCAAAATCTGCCGATTAAATAAATCCAGAAAGCTTCTGTGGTAATGGCAAATGTACCTAAGATGCTTGTGATAATTAAAATCAAGCGCATACTATTTTCTGAATCCGTACCCCTTAGGGGCTTGTCACTCATTTTGGTTCCCCCTTACGAATAATTTGGAAATAATATAATTGTGAGATTTCGTCGCATCGAAAGGTAAATAAGTGTCGAATTGTCATTTTAGCATACTTTACCAAATCTTCCCCTTTCCCCAAGACCGTTGTCCATCATTCCGTTACACATGTATTTTTTTTAAATAAATACCCATTGTCTAAACCCATGACCACAGGGGGTATTGTATTTCAAATGTATTTGACAGTATAATATATGCAAATATTCAATAGCACATACGCTTAAGGAAACCCATACACGTTCAGGTGGTTTAGCAGTGTGAGGTTTGTTCACATTTAGGGGTATGCATTGAATTTCGCAGAAATTCTGATCATTTTTGAGCTGGTAGCACTGACCCCTGCTAATTTTAACGCCAAGAGACATCCTGCAACCTATTAATTAATTAAATACAATGCGCGGACACAGTGGGGATAAGAGCCTGAAACATGTGGCAGGGGTGTTGACCTTGGATAATATTTACCCACTAATTACAGAAGCGCTAGCTGCTCGCACAACGCATTCCATAGCTGGAAAACGTACCATAAGGTCAATGTGTCATTCATTGAATAAAGGGGTAATTTAGTGGCAAAATCATACAGAATTATGGTTTTCTATATTAGTTCTTAGGTAGTGGCGAAACAGAGCTGATGTGCGCAAAGGTAATGCGGCACAAAAGGGTTGCCCCAGGGTTCTCACTCGCTAAAACGGATGTCAAGCATCCACGTTGTCAAGGCAATGCTACGCATACGCTCTGTACCTTTAATTTAGGTGATACAGCCTTATGTGCAGCCAGTCTTATTGTTACATACGAACACACTGCAGGAGGATGAAATCAGCAGATAGGAAACACCTCACACATGAGCGCTTCATTCGAAAGGAATGAAATCACGCGCATTCACATGAATAAACAGCTGGATGCGGGATGATGCAGGAATGAATATAATTTATTACCATACCTAGACCACTCAATACAGCCTTCTGAAACAAATGAGACAATTACTGTAGACATTTGCCATCAAACCAGAGTAGGCCAGTCTTTGTAGTTACGCACAGTAACCAACAGTCCTGAAGCGGTATAAGGGAAATACGTCAGACAGATGCCTATGGTTAAAATGCTTTTAGATATTTTCTATAGATACATCATATACCTTCAGCCACAACTCTTGACGCAAAGTATGTTAGGTAGTTTCCTTACTACTGGTCAACACATCTACTCTTAATATTTCTAAATAATTTCTCACATTTTCTGTTTTTATTAAATATCGCAGCCTTTATATATTCCACTGTTGGCTTAAATAGTAAGCTTCTTCAGTCACATTTTCCCTCTCACGAATAAAATGGTTTGAAATAACGAAAACTACTCAGTCTGTGAAACAACTGCTGCATTTATAATTTGATGGCATGAGATCTGGGATCCATGCAATCCTGTCCACATCTGGTGCATTTGGATTTTTCCATTTTCTTTCCCCTCCTTTTTGTTCTCGCAGCTGTGTACATTTCGCATGACACTCTGAGTGATCCCTGACGGGTGATGAATTGGCACCAAGCTAGTAGCGGTACTGAGCAGCGCCGCGAGCTCCTGATCCTGCCGACTCTCTGGCGCCAGCCTCGTGACGTCACCCATTCACAGTAGCCCTCCGAGCCAGTCCGCACGGCGCCGCTCAGGCGGCTGCTATGACGACGGGGGCTGCCAGTCGGCTCGAGTTCTCAGCTGACTCCACTGGGCCGGAGTCACCTCGGTCCTTCACCGCTCCGGGGCCGCACACCTGCATCAATTTGCATTTCTTAAGTTGGCAACATTACATTTTTATTGGGAAAGAAGGATAATTCTTTTTCACAGTTGTGTCAGAAAAAAATATTTGAATGTAATGAAATTCAGCTGGTTGTTAACAAAAAATCAAGTGAGTTTTTCAAGGCAGAGACTAGAATTTGAAACAGCTCAACATCTGTACAGTAACTGTGCCAATTGAGGGCGCGCTTAAATAACTGTCCTGCATTCTTTCAGAGCAGAATATCCAACTTGTGAAAACAAATGTTTTACACACCCACAAGTAGAGGCCATTGGAATGCCAGTGTAGTTAAAAGAAACTCAAACTGAAACAAACTTTACTTTCACAGACGTCTTGCGCAGTACACCATTAACTAATGCTTGAGGGGTATCCTTTTTCTACGCAGGCGAGAAGGGAAATTAAACTTAAAATATCCTGAACTTGAATGCGTGGTTGTTACTTGGCAAAACAAAGATTTACAAATACATCTCTTGATGTTGAGAGAAGAGCACACTTAAAATAGGTTCAAAATATTGTCGTTTACCTGAAGTGTTCAGCTTGCAGTTATAATATATCCACCTACTGGGTACACATTTAATATCATAGGGTTAGGTTCACACAAAACTGATGGTTACTTATTTCACATTAACTGGTAATGACAACATCATTGTTTTTATTATATTGTGTTTTTAATCCAACTTTAAGCTCCAAACTCGGTATTGAATCTGTATAGAAATGATTCTTACACATGCTAAAAAGTAAATATTAATTTTATATTGATTAATGTCACTTAAACGTTTTAACATACTCCGCTGTACCAATATAGAACCAATTTCTCGCCGAAAGGAAATATTTTAGTTGCCAAAACAAGCAGGTGTGGGCGCAGACCAACCGGTGCCAATTCATGGGAAAGAGTAAAAATTGCGTTGCTATCTTCAAGTTTCTGGAGAGTTTAACTTGGCCGTCAGTTGCGGCGCTAAATAGACAGCCACGCGCCGGTCGCGTGCTGCAGTAGGCATTCCACTATTGTACCGTTCCACTCCAGAAGCCACATGGACTGCAGAGGCGTGGCTGGTGTTCGGGAAGCACAGTGCTAACAACCCGTAGGCTGTAGTGAATGCCGCGTCATTACAGAGGGAATCAACTGGTAGTTTCAAATGAGAAAATACAACATTAACCGTGTACATGCATTTCTTTGTAAAGGAAAAACAATTAGTTTCAGGTACGTCACGTCAGTGACATCACGAGGAAACCAACTTTATTCTTGATAGATATACACTGAGAGAATACACTAAAGGCAATAAAGCAGATAATAATCAATTAACCTACATTCATTATATACTGTAATTATTATTGGCTGTTCTGTGGTGATTGATTGATTGATTGATTGTGTGTGTGTGTGTGTGTGTGTGTGTGTGTGTGTGTGTGTGTGTGTGTGTGTGTGTGTGTGTGTGTGTGTGTGAAATAGAGAGAGAGAGAAAGTTTATGTTTGTGTGAAAAAGAAAATCATGGTGAATCTCTGTGTTTGTGTGTGCATGTGTGCTTGTGTGCTCACATATCCCTGCAGTAAGGATGGATATTATCTGTAATCACTTTGTACCTGTACTTTGGAATATGAAGACTTGATGGAGAATTGTTTTATGTATGTGCAAGGTTTGAACTGGTATGCGTTGACACATCTTTAAGGTGAATTGTACCTGAGGACAGTTTACCTGTTTGCTGACTGTAAGGATGGTGTTTGTGGGAGTGCATCCCCTGCTACTTCACCAATATTCTGTTTTCCTGATGGGCCTTTATGCCTGAAACTCTGTCTGACGCCCCTGTTGTACTGCAGCAGAGCGCTAACGTGCTACCTTCACAGGAGACTGAATTTTGGAAGACAGGGTTGAGGGGAGAGAGGCTGTCTCATGGAGCCATTGTGTGCCTCTCGGCACCATCAGTGTAAATGAGGTATCATGATGCAAACATGGGTGAGGCTGTAAGTTTCCCATTATTGGACAGAACCTCTCTCTTTGACATTGCAGCTACAGAGGGCTTTATCAGGGATGCCACTAGTACATCATTCTCATCTCATTTGGGCTTACAGGCTGTAGCAATTAAAACTGGTCTAAAATGCACTACAGTCTTGCTGAAAAACACATTTTGTAGGAGAAAAAGAAAATTTTTAAGTTCAGATAAAACAAGCACTGCCTCTGGATGTGGTTATGCTCCTGTAATGCAGATTACAGAACGCTGCAAGGTGAACGCTCCTCTGAGTATTTGCCTCTCTCCCCTTGCTAGGGCAAGCACAGACAGCTGCTGGCTCTGAGTGTATCTTCCATACTTGCTGGTCAAGCACAGTATTTGGGCTGTTCAGCTGTAGTGCTTCTGGGAGTGCTTGATAACCCTTAGCATTCATTTCAAATAAATGCAGAGAGAGCAGCCAGTATTTTGCCAGGACGCTTTTATCTACGCAAGTTTGTGGATTTGAGGCATCCACCAGGGACATGCATAAGGCCATAGTCCAACACTGGCATAAATGTGCACCTTGTCTCTTAAAGGATGAATCAAAGAAACAGACATTCTGTTTTGCAAGAAGTGAATATGAGCATGAAGTGCATGGAGAGGCTGTAAAACTGGTTCAACAAAGTTAACCACCCTAAATAATGACCTCTGGATTTTCCTTTTCTGGAACTGGTTTGTAACAAAGCTCAAAAATCAAGTACAAATGTAAAACCCAAGTCTGAATTTGTCTGCTCTGAAGCTGGTCAGTAAGGAGATGCTCTGCTCTTTGTGCTTGTCCTGTCCAGCAGCTGGCCAGGTGGAAGAGAGTCGAGCTGCTAATCAGCTTTGCAGGCTGTGCCATGTGGAAATTCTGCACCACCTTTCTGGGGTCTGTGAAGCTGTTAAGGAGCTCTGGATGGCTGTGTGCATGCTGTGTGAATCCAGTGCCAGCTGTGAGATACGCCCGCCTCCTTCCTGCCTCTTGCTGTCAAAGTCTCACAGCTTTGTGACCCTGACATACATTCATGTCTTTCCTACATGAAAACAGAGGAGACAATCGGATGTTCAAAGCAGTGAGTTGCCCAAAACTCAATGCTATCTCATACTATCTCATATTTTCTCATACGACCCTGGGTATGGTTCAGTCCTTTCTGCATGTTCTCTGAAGGTTTGCTTGTAGTGAGATTTGCGTGCAGTAATGCGTCTCAAAAATGCTAACACTCGGTGCTGCATCTCAATGACAATGTTCATCAGATTAGATTGAAAAAAGGAGCGTCTTGGGACTGAATGCACCAAGCTCACATCGCTGTTACTAAGACTGTGATTGACATTTCTAGCCGTGACCACTAGTTTAGACCATCTGTCTGCTTTATACAGTTTCACAGTTTATTTTCAGAGAATGTGTGGCCTTGTGTATGTAGTTGCTGCGCAGAGACAGGAAAAAGCACTTCTAGATGTCTGCTGTGTGATACAGACTGCAGCTGCATCACCCCGCCCACATTCACGTCCATGCAGCTGTTTACTGCTATATTAGCCTGTAACACAGGTGCATTTATATTTATCACTCAGCTGAACCCTCACAAGGTCATGGTTAGCCTAGGGTGCCACATAAGAGCTTTCTATAGAAGACATGTGCCCTGCAGTCTTTCTTACTTCCTCTCTTTGTACCCTTCCTCTATCATTACCCTAGTTTTTACCCTGCTTCCTCTCTCTTACTCTCTTAATTTTTTTTAATAGTAGTAGAACTTACAATTTAATGTAATATTTCTTATTTATGTATTTTTTCTCAAATATAACTGTATGGTTACTCACTACACTACACTAAGGCATTAACACACACACATACACAGGCACACACATATGCTCACATGTGTATGCCTCATATAGAAGAGAACATTGAGTGATGACATTTGCAATTACACTTCCCTAGTTAGTTCTGTATTTTTTTTGTCAGAGATTTTTAGTGTGTAGAGGCCTAAAGTTGTGAAGTCTTAGATCATGGTTTGGCTTGCTAGTGGAAGTTATGCTAATGAATGCAGGGTACGGGTTTGCCATTTCCTTCCTAACAGGAACTTACCAATAAAGTTCCTTGTTGACCTTGTTGTGGCCATCCTCGAAAAGTAATGTCGGAGTTCACACATATGGGTTGGAATCCTGAGCAGTGAATTACTGTTGTGCCATTGACCATCAATATGTCAACCAGCTGCATCGGGTGGCTAACTGAATGGGTTGATGTACTGATCAGCGAATAATGTAATATAATAATACTGTGCAATATGGTGGTCAGTGCTACAATCTGAAGGGAGCTGCCGCTGGAGTTCATACTGAAGATCTGGTGTTCCCTGCCAGGTAACTCTGAGACGCTACCTACACCTGTGAGACTGTTTTGAAGCACAGCTTAAACAAAAGCCCCTCTCCACAGGTGACCTGGCTTGAGCATCTGCTGGGATAATCACCTGCCAAGGTCACACAACGGCTAATGAAATGATCCCCACCTGGTTGTCACAGTATATTTACAAGCCTTTGGCGGTTAGATTCACAAAGTGTTTTTAGAACGGTCTGTATTATTAACAATTTAGAAAACTACTCCCATAAGTTACCTTAACCTTTTTCATAAGATAAATCAAATGAGTGAGTTTAGCCAATTAAATGAATCTTTGCCATTTTTAGACATGTTTTTAAAATGTTTAAACTGTTTAAAAAGAGATTTGCTTAAATACATTTCTAAATTCAGGGTCTTTTGACCTCCTTTGAAGACCATGGTGGGAAGTACAAAGAATAAACACAAAGCTTGCAGTCTTACTGGGTCAGTTACCACCACATGCAAGGGGAACTCTACTTGTGTATCAAACCACTGATCTGGGCTGAGCAGCCAACATTGTGCTTTCCAGCTCAAACTGCTTTCTGTCACAGAGATTGATAATATAGACTTAATGAGGAACCCAGACTGCATACACTCATTGCTCCTTCATTACAACGGAGTTGGACATCTTTCTTTCTCTTCAAACATAGTTGGAAATTCAACATACCCCATGTAAAAAGAGAGCCACTTGTTATGCTCTGAGTGAGAATGAGTGTGGTGGTTTGAGGTCTGAGTGACAGAGTTGTTTCCATTGCTCAGATTGTGTGTGGTAATTATGCATTAGGTGTTCGCAGTAGGCATCAGCTGGCCCGAATATGTTGCATTCTCTGTGAAGACCAACCATGCTGTATTCCTCTATGCAATTACCAATGAATGGAATTAAAACAGTGAATTTTTTTTTAGTAACTGGGGGTTGGGGTGAGGTAGCAGTGTGCTCCAGAGTGAAATTAAAAAAAGGTATGATGGGATTTGCCAGATGCAGGTAGGATTATGGGCACTGCTAACTGATGAGAGGCAGTGAGGGCCATCTGCTCACATATGTAGCGTGAGACAGTACATATTTGGCATGAATACCTGCTGCACAACAGTGATTCCTTTGAACTTTATGACTTGAAATTCAATTAAATAATTTCTCATGTTAATGTTTTACACTGCACATGGCAGATCATGACAGTGAACAGAGCACAGGCACTAACCCACGTACCTTGCGGAATTTCTGTGTTGTGTGATAAGCATTTCCTGTGTGGTTGCTCCTTTTCAGAAACTTGCAGTTTGACTTTGTTATATCATTGATCTTTGTCAAAACACTTGCTGCCTTACAGCTTTCCTTGAACTGGGCTTGGCTCTTTAACCCTCATGTGGTTTTCGGGTAGAACTGACCTGTGTTTAAATTTTCCTTAAAATGTAAAGCAGATTATTCTTTTTTCTGATCTGAAACTCCATGGCTTTGGTTTTCCCTGTGAAGAACATCCAAAATAACACATTTCTTTCACAGCAAAACAAATGGCAATTTTAGTGGTGAATGTCATATAACAGAGGTACATTGCAAAAGCATCTGTATTATTTGTAATTCAGTTAATTACAATATATGTTAAGTATTTAAACATAATATTCTCTTACTGTTTTCTTTCTACCAAAGGGTGGAAAAGTAACCATATTAAACTTGAAACTTCAGACCTGGGTTCTTGAGTAAAATTGTGAAGGTGCTGTCAAACACAAATGCTTGATCAGTGAGGTTTCTCCTGTATTATGGACTACATAGTTAGCCCAATGCACAAAGAATTGACCTGAGCAATAGGATCAGGAAGTACACTGAGTGCACTAAGTCTTACCAACAGAGGCAAATACATAGGTCCATCAGAGTCTGCAGTACTCTTGTGACAACTAGAATCCCACTGCAGAGGTAACACCCACAGCAATGTCACTGCACAAACGTATTCTGGTCTGTGCTACATCAAGATACAGACTCTTTCAGATGGAGAGTGGAATTCCCCATCGCTAGCAGCGCTGAGCCCAGTCTACTGATTCAAAAGCTCAGTGACACAGGTGCTTCATCAGCACCGTGCTTCCTGACTGATTTCAGTCTTGTGTTCCTCAGCGGGATTCCTGCTGACGGAGGCTACCTAGAGGCAGTGGTGTGTGTTTTTGGCAAAGCTCGATAATGCTGACCCACTCTTGTGGCAGAAACCGAATGTTCACTAATGAATGTGTGAAGACCATGGTATCAGATTTCTAATGTAAATTTCTGGCCTCTGGTTTGACTTGCTGGTAGCTGAATGTGAATCATGTTTTGCTTTTGGTGGTTCAGGCAAAAATTTGTACAGCCTGGTTTGGATGGTTTCAGTAGAGTGAATTGCCATACTGCTTCTCTAACCTGACGGCTGTCGCTCAGCTTTCACACCACTGTGGATAATGCAGCCTCCTAATGTTTGCCTCATTACCTTGGCTTGACCTTTGTATTGTATTTGGCTGGCTGGCTCAAGGAGAAGGTGACTGGATTTGAATTTGAGAGGGAGATCCACATATGTCCCCCTAAAAGCATGCTTTCATCGTATAAAGATAAGTAACAGCTTCTCTCTAAAAAGCCTCGGTTTATACTGAAAGCAACTCAGAAAGCCTGTTGCTGGATGTCCATTCATTTTCAATGAGAGCAGACAAATCCGGGTGATTTTAGCCATGTGCCAGTTTGCAATGGATTTGGGGTGTGCTGTCTAGGTACTATATTTGGAAATGCTCATATACTTCATCTGACCCTCGGTGTGTGTGTGTGTGTGTGTGTGTGTGTGTATGTATGTGCATGTTTGTCTTCGTGTGTGAGTGGGTGTGTGTGACTTAAGTGTGCGTAACTATGCGCCTGTTAGAGGGAGCATCACTGGGACTCCTGTGATCTTCTGTGATAATTTGTATAGTTATCGTCAAATATGAACATTTTCCATTCTGGTCAATGGGTACACCATCTGCCTTTTCTGAGTGTATTTAAGAGGTGTCCAGGCTGTCTGTCTTCACCCTTGAGAGGAGAATTAGCAGATGTTAGTGAGCTCCTTAATGCGGTTAAGAGTGAAGGCTTAGCTGGCATCCATCTGACTGCAGTACCACAGCTCACAGGCCTGGCTGAGATTAGGCACAAACCTTGTAAATGTACTGGTGAAAGTTCCCACAAAAGCATCACACAGAAACAGTCTAACTCCTCCAGGTGATCCATGTTAAGCAGCTGAATGTTTGTAAGGCTTTGTTTCAACAGAGCACTTTTGGTGGTATCAAGGGAGTATTTTCAATGATGAGAGTACTTTTAGTTCATATGTAGTCTTGTGCTGTGTTCCTTACTAACTGCTATCTTACTGTTTGAGCAAGTGCTAAGGAAAGTTCTTAGTGTTTTTTCTATGGTTATAGCAGTGAAGTTTCTTGACCTCAGATGTGTAACAGCATGTTGCTAAGGAGGGATGAGGTGATTGGGGCCTTACGTCCCTAAGAGCCCCTTCTGCTTCCCCATGGCCTCTCCCAACAGCAGGGTGTGCCACCTCCCCCCAGCGCATGGGCTGCTGGTAAACCCATCAGGGCCACCTGGGCGCATGTCTGTGCTGCGCGCAGTGCTCGTCAGGCATACGCCAGGGGAGGATTAGCGGGATCTCACTGCTGCACTTCTCATCAAACAGCCTACTGCCTGCTGGTCAGGATCTACCCCCTTACTGACCGGGAATTCAACCTTGTGCCACCTGAGGGTCAGCATAAACAGTCCCGCCCAGGGGGACAAAGAGAAAAAAGCAGGAGTACAGCCTGGTGAATGAGGTCAGCCTGCCCATTTTCTACAGGTGATCATCCTGGATTTCAGAGCCGAGCGTCTCAGCCAACTGGCGTGAAGGTCAACATATGGAGAGGGGAGAGAGACAAGGGGTGCTGAGCCTCTGGGGCTGAGGCAGGACGTCCCAGGGGCGGAGTGGAGGTTTTATCACCATGGGGACTGCAGCAGCTTCTGCTGCTCAAGGAACTGGCTCCGTCAACAGCAGCAGGAGCCCTCAGAAACTCATGAGCTGCAGCAGGCCCTGATGGAGGGAGATATATTTACAGATAACTCAGGGCTGGGTTAAGTGAAGGGGGTGCCATGTTCAGACACATGCTAAATAAGAAACTCTAAATTACTATATACTGTATATGTGTGTATATGTGTCTGTGTGTATGTGTGAACAGACACTTTTAACAAATTAAAGTGACAGTATTTTAATGTATCACACATTGAAAATGTGAAGTATAAAAAGTAAGTTGAACATATGCTGAATCTATTGCTTTACCATAAGGCATGCATGGATGGAATACATGGTCAGTAAAATAATTCCCCAAAGCATCATGTGTACAATGGGAATCTGACAAAGCCACCCTCTGCTTTTTCATCGCTGGTTTATTTTGAATTAAATATTCATTTGCATTGCAGAAACAGAAATTTGCATCAAATAAGCAGTTGTGGCAAAAAGACTATATCAAATAATCCATGAGATATGAATTCATTGTTTGATTTGAATGTTGTAAACTTGGTGTTAAGCTTGACCGTTCACACACCTCATATAGCATTCAGTCAATACGAAGACTCCTAATACCTTTTATTTAATGTTTTATTGTGTGTTGGCAGTTCCTGCATGTAATGGAAAGATCCCCTCCTGCTTTTCAATATTATTCATGAAAATAACGAGCTTAGCCATTAAGCTGGCTTTCCACCCCAGGGACAGAGCTTGACCTCAAAACCATATGGAGCTCTATACCTTAATCAGAAAATGGAGGTGGGAGCAGCGGCCGCTGCGATTTAGCATACACACTCAGAGTAATGAAAGTAATCACTGATTTGTCACTCATTAAAGGGAGTACTGGTGCAGTGGAGATTGCTCTGTGGCAAACGTGGAAAAACAATGCTGTATTACAACAGGCAATACCTTTTGTATGTGTGTGTGTGTGTATATATATCTATATAAGTATTATTTGCTGTATTTTTTCCAAATGAGACCATATTTTTCAATGTGAACTTATCATATTTAATGTAGCCTGTTACATTGCCTATTAGACTATAACAAAGTGCCTGTGAAGCTCTTTGTGTAAAGATGATCGCTATGGTCTGGATCACATAGTGGCCCATACCAATGGCACCCTCTGCCTTGCACCAGCATGCACTATTAAAGGTCTATTTTTAACCTATAAATATCTGTGCATGAATGAATAAATATCTGTGCTTCACTTCCCCATTTAGGATTAGGATGGCCAGTGATTGGTGATAATTAATGAGCCATTTTTATGACACCTGATTGGTTGGGATGGCATCCAAGTAGAAGTATGGGAAAAAACTAAAGTCAGCATAGTTTTAGCAACCCGCTCAACATTTTCTCTAAGAATTCCATCAGTTGCATCACTGTTAGGATTTTTTTTGTGTCATAGCATCAAAACCTGTAGGCAACCCTGACCCATCCCATTTTCACACATTTTGACTGTTGCCAGGATGTGATTGGTCATAGAGTGTTCCAGAAAGGTTGTGATTTGCATGTCTTCCCTCAACAGAGAATCCTCTGGTATACTGGACAGACATGTTTCACTTAATGTGTAACACAAATGTATAACAGAATGACGTGTGAGATCCGTAGAAAGCTGACAGGCTGACAAAGCTGAAACCTGCGTTCACAAGCTGCTCACTATTTTTGTTTTAAGGAAGTTTGTGAGTGTGTTCACACTTCTGGTGATGTGTGATGTGTGCTCTCACCATACCATTATTCCGCCAGGGGAACAGACATACTGTGCTGGAAACTCCCTTAACAGGGAACTATATATACTACATACAGTATAAACACATACACGCAAAGTAGACAAAAGCACAAAAACATATGTACGACCATATATGAATCCATTTATACTGTGCATATATTTTTGCAAACTTTTTTTTTTACAGAATAAGATGAAATACTATTTAGCCAATGTGTTTGCTGGCTTTAGCATTTGTTTGACAGATAGCCATCAGTACAAGTTAATCTATCTCTCCTTGCTTGTCCAAAGGATTTCTTTCAATTCCTGACCAGAAAGAGTGTCAGATTCCTATTTTCTAAGTCTGTGTGGAACAATCTAAACATTGATAACGGCAGTAAAAATGTAATTGAATTAAGCATTCGCAGTGGGAGAGGTGATGGTTCAGTTGGGCACCAACTTTGTAAAACTTGAGTTTAGAAAGGAGGAGGTGGTATTGTCAGATCATTCAAAGACATGCATATGCTTTAACACACATTTCAGCTCAAACTAAACATTTTTTCACATGACCATGACAAGCAACCAGCAGCTGTTGAGTGTCTAACTGGGTTCTGAGTTGTTTTCCATGAGTTTCCTGTATTTCATATCGCTATGTCTGAGTGGATTGCAAGGACCTTTGCACACAGGCAAAGGTTTCCCTTGTCCTTCTGATGAGGTTTCTGGCAGTCTTGTGTACCGTCTACAGTACTCTAATATTGGAGTATTCACTCATGATCTACTTCATTATAAACACTTCAAATGGTTTGAATGGTGAGGAACCAATTAACAAGAAGCATTTAAGGAAACTGAGGACTCCATCTGGTGGCCTGAAATCTGCTTTCTACTGTGTTCCACTGAATTGGTCTGCGTATTCTCATTTAAAGTCCAATTTGATGAAAACTGAATAATTTGGCAGTGCACACAGTGATGAACTAGTGATTAACGAATCCTAACCTGGCACAGTGAACCATTTGTTTACAGGAAAGATGACTGAAGTGTGACAGTGAAGTTGTCTGACATTGAAGTTGGTAAAGTTGTTTCTGATAGACTCAACAACAGAGTCCCACGTGGGAAACTGCAAAGCCCTTTAGCTTGAGCATTCGCTGCTCTACATGTGTGTCCTGCAGAGTTAAATCAAGCTGATGTGTAAATCCCATATGGCGTTGCTAAGAGCTCAGCAGCAGAAGGGTCTTCCCCCGAAGAAGATTATGGTAATGGAAGCTTTCTGACAACATCTGTATAGCGTCCGTCTTCATGCCGGCGGCTCACACCCCCAAAACACGTGACAAAGGATTTCAGAATTTCAGAGATTAGTGTGTACAAGATCCCTAGATGTTCAATGTGTTTGCAGAGCACCCCCATCTGTTTTCATTCTCCCTTTTCCTGCAGCGATCACTTTAGAGTGATTAACAGAGAGGGTATGGAGTGATGTCCTTCTGAACACCAGACAGGATGACTGGCCGAATGAAAGAGGGCGTGATTATTGTACAGATAAGTCATCTTTGTATGACCGTTTCATTTACATAAGGCTCCCCAGCTTCTGAATATCTGGAAATCAAACAATTTTTTTAAAATAGTTTGCATGGACTGAAAGTTCATCTCTCATCATCAAATATGGACATGAAATTTCTATTGAAATATGCTGTGTTAAAATTAGTTAGGAGGAATTGACTAGTTGGTGGAGCTCAGTGTTGTGTCATGGAAAACTTAATCTGTGACTCAAAACACCTTTTTATGCTATCAGTAATTTAGTATGACGAATAAATAGAACATGACTGAACAAACATACTTCTGTTTATTAAACCTGAGTAAATCCTCTGTAAGACAATGCAGGCCCCAAAGCTGTTTAACAGCCTGCAACCAAGGGCGCTTATCAAATTAGCTGTGGAGAAACTTGCATTATTAATTTCTCTCTAAATCATTCAGAGCACCCTGATGTACTATGCAAGTGAATACAAGAGGTGTACGGGATCAATGCAAAGACCTTCATTGTGTTATCTACATTTCAAAAGTTATTATGCTGCACCAGTCAAGAGAATCCAACCTAACCTCATAGTTGCACTGGTGATTAATATGGTCTTGGAAGAGGATATTCATTGTGTTCCTCAGAACTGTAGATTTTTAGCCCAGCACTTTTCACAGCCTTACTTTCAATACCTCGCTGTTATTAATGCTCACTCCCCTACTTGCCTGTCTGATTCAGCATCTGGGTACAGTTAAATTTTCATTTACTTTAAGCAAGGAAACAAATAAACAACCAAATCAACAAGAAAACAGTTACAGAAGAACTATATCTTACCCAATAGAAAGAGGTCAAAAGGAAGTGGAGATTATTCTCTTTAGTAGATAATGTTTTGGTAGGAGAGGGGCCAAAACAGCTGTTATTTGTTTACTGGATTTCACTTAGGAGCGCTCTTTTGGGAGTTTGTCCCACTGGCCCGCTCTGGAAGGACGGGCACTGAGGCTGCAAAGCAAAACAAACTGTATTTTCATGCGAATGTGCCCTTACATTTAGCGTCATCTAACCTTCCAAACTGCAGGGCATTCAGTCATTTGATCAACTTCTTACACCCTAAGAAAACAAACAGACTGTGTAGTGCATTTAATATAAAGAGGAAATAATTTTTTTTGAGAGGGATGTTTCATGTAGTGCCGACTGTTATAAAAATAATAATTTTTACTTATGGATTTTACCAGTAAGTAAGAAATGGGGACTCAGTGGAGAGTGGAGCATGCTGCTTGCAACAGGGGTGACATGTATTCTGTATGTTGCACTGGTCTGTTAAGGGACGATTAGGTTCACCGATCTCTCATTTTTGTATGTGATTTTGTCAGGTCAGCAATTTTCTGGCAATGGGTAGCCCTTTTGTCTAACCCCGCCATAGGTCATAGGCAATTTTAGCCCAGAGAGACCTTCTCCCTGCTTGTCCTATAGGTTTAATTTAACTTCTAGTCTGTGTTGTGGAAATGTTATAATTGTCAGGCTAGGGTTAAAAGGTTTTATTGAACTTTTACTTCACAGTGTATTGCATTGCAAAGTTATATTTGAGGATTAGCATGGTTGCACTGTGATATCTATCTCAGTGTCTTGTATAAAGTTACACATACCTGGCTGCAACAATTTTTCAGTTTTTATCTCATTAACTATTTTGATTGTGGAAACACAGCCACAATATAAAGTATTTTTTAGTGTATCTTGCTGCTTGGTTTAAAGAACAAAAAACATAAAGAATAATCTTTTGGGCTCAATCATATGTCTCAGTATGAATTATAGGCTTCAGCCATGGCTCATTAATTTAACCGGCTGCTTCCTGTATGAATGACGATGAATTAACCAAAAGTCTTCATGTCAACACCTACATAAAATATAGCAATTTCTTGACAGCATATGAAGTATAATAGTGTATGCAGTATAACATTATATAACATATAAATTATAATTTATATGTGCTATAATATATTGTTACAAATTAATGAGTCATGGCTGAGGCCTAAAATGTATATTGAGACATATGAATTGCCCAAAAGATTATTATTTATGTTTTATATATATAAGTACATAATAGTTTGGAGAAAAGGCTACAAAACATTTCCTGGAGTATGATGGATGTGTATTGGCTCGTTAAACTTAGTAAGAATAAATAAAAATCCCCTTCAAGTAAAAAGTGGTGATGACTCATGAAATGGCCTATTGGAATCCATTCTGTCACATCCTCATGTCAGATCATCATACAATATGAAACCACAGGACAACCAAAACTAGACTGAGATTGAGATTGAAATTTCTTCAATTTTCCATTCTAGGTGTTGACATCTGTGGTACCTCATCTGCTGGTTTTACATGTTCATACTGCTAATATGACAATTTCTACCTATACTGTAGCTTAATTGAAATGTCTTCAGCTGTTAGCATTCATAACCAACATGTACAGTCTCTATTTCGTGATTCCCTAATTTATCTAAATTTGGGAATTATAAAGCATTATGAAGCTTGATTTTTTTTAAAACAACTCCTGTGAAAATAAGGAATTAGTAAAAATAATTAGACCTTAAACTCAAGTGTTATCATTAGGACCTTTTCAAATGTCTAATGATTTAACAGTGGAAACAGATATGACAGACAGAACTCACATGGCTATCTGTCACATTAACACATCTGAAGGGGTGGCTATAAAGTCCATTGTTTGTCAACCCAATATCCCTGCTCAGACATAATTGGACAGTGGGGGTGATTGTCTGATATTGTTCCAGGCATGTTCTGATTGTGATAAATGACTTGTTTTTGTCACCAATTTCCTGAAATTATTGGAGAATACTGTGAGGCACAGTCATGGCCGCTGGGGGCCAAGTTGGCAAAAGCAAAAATGAAGATAAAAGAGCGATTGAACGATAAACTGCCAGACTAAACTATTTTTGTCACCACACCATCAAGAGTAATGTGATGACCTCCATGTTTGAAGAAAAAAAACACAATTATTTGTTTGATTAAGTCTCCCTGACTGTTTTGGACACATTTCTGTAGGCTATATTTCATTTTAGATTTTGAGATCTTCATGAGTTGGATATTATCATTTGGATGGGCTAGACACATTTATTTAAAATACAAACAAATCAGTAATCACCAGCTTCGGTTCCAGGGCTAATAGTAGTTTTCCTTTGGAGTAATGGCCCAGAACTGATTGGGCTAATTGTCCCAGGTGCATAATTTTGATATAGCCTAACAAAAAATGTCCTAGATAACTGGTGGATTTACTGTAGCACAATATCAGCACCAGTGAATTTTAAATGAACAATAAGAGGTTCAGCCTTCCCATATACAGTTAAGTCTTACCTTGGCAATATCACCTGTCAATATCTCAGCTGTTATTCCATCCAAATTTTTACTTTCAAAAACTAAAATCAACAACTTTTTGAGTTTGTGACCAACTCTGTACTTGAGAGGTATTGCTGTAGCCATTAGGTTTTATTGGGTTACTGATCATTGAGTTCTGAAGCTAAACAGAAGCATCCTGGCCTTGAGAGTCCTCTGTGTCTGTTTGTCCACACAGTTATCACCATAGAAATAAAATGAAAGGAATGGTTTGACTAATTAAAAGCTGAACCATATTGCAGAGGGTTTAATCACAATCCGCAGTCCAAATTTGAATGCAATTTCCAGTCTGTGAACATGTATCTGGTGGACCCGTTTCATCTTCACTCACGGGCCAGCTTTCAGAAGCCACCTGGACAGGTCCTCTACCAGCGAGGATGAATGGAAGTAGAAATTTGGGCAATGGAGGCAAAAAAAGGAGAGCATTTCCTGTAATCAGGAAAAACTCCAGGAATGTGATTGCTTTGCTCGATGGCCTTGCTGTCAGACAATGCTGTCATTGCTGCTTTGAATCTGCGATGATTCTGGGACAAGGGGTTGCTCAGGCTCAAACCACTAATGCCACAGCTCTCAGCTCCTCCTCAGGAGTAAGCGTGAGATGCGGTAATGCACAGGTGCATGGCTAATATGCAGACTTGTCTGAACATGTGTTCTGAGTGTGAAGAAAATGCTTACAACTGGGGTAAAATGAGGGCATTATGTTTACCTGGGGAAAAGACCACCTCCCAAAACCATGACATGGACAAGGAAATGGACAGGAATACTCCATTGTGTTTGACCATTTATGGTTATTATTAAACAGGTAGACAGGGATGAGGCAATTTATTTAAAAATTTATTTAAAAAACTTTGAGAATAGTACTTTTTGCAGAGAGAGCTAGCAATTACATCTTTGTCATTCTGTGTGGTTGTCAGTTGAATGCACTGTTAAACAACAGCAATCAAGTGTGGCCAAGCAAAATGTTCATGTGGTGTGTCCTAAACTACATGTACAAGTGTATAAAGGATTAGTTTCTTGGCATCACAAGGAAGGAATGAGGATTTTATACAGGAGCTCCTTTATCTGCCAGATATTGCTGTTAGCTAAGTTTTACAGTAATTATTTATTATTAAACATTGCCTTAAGAAGAGCCCTAACTTGAAATTAATACACACAAATGAAATGCATATGCTGTGTTAATGGTATTAATGAGTTTACTTTGTTGTTATTCACATATAGTGCAATATGTGCAAGCCAAGATTCTGCTAAATATCTGAATTCTGATGTGAAATTTATGTAGGCAATTTTCAGAAGCATAAATAACCCCATCTAAAGCAGTGGCTGAGGAGTATGTTTGTGGCTTTGTCCTGGTCATGTTGATGAACCCATATTCCTGATTGGACTGATCTCACCTTTATGAATGCTTTTCCAACATGTCTTTTTCCCCACTGTGTCTGTTGAGTTTTTGATATCGATACTACTACAATTACAATTCCCCGTTTTGGGACGGTTAAGATTTACTGATGCTGAAACTGAACTGAGCTGAACCAAAAACCATCCCACAAGACAGGCCTATCTCTCCAGGATCTGGTCCATTAACCCTGGAATTCATCCAGCTTGTTATACAGGAATGTGGCTTGTCCTAAAATACATTTTTGTGGCTCATGGTGTCCATTGTTAAAAATAAGCTACATCTGGACAGTGGTTTGAAAGATCAGTTGCATCTTTTGTGGTTAGAGAACAGTCGTAATGGATGGTGATGATTACCTGTAGACTAATGCACCTGTTGGGTAGAGTTTTTTCCTTCTTAGTGAGGTGTGTATTATATGCCCCAGTCGTGACGTTGTAGAGGTCAGATGCAGTTTTGTTCATCCTCTGGAGAGTGTTGTTGTGTCAGAGCCAGAGGAAGCGGACTGACAGTTTCAGAAGTACTCTGACCTTTGACACAGACGTTTTGGCTTAAGTGAATCATTCCAACATTTCTGTGAGCAGGGATCTAAGGCGATGAAGGGGCGGGAAATCTGAAGTGGCACACGCCTACCACACATCTACTCATAAATAGGTGCAACAACACACACTTAAGCACACTCAGACAGATATCTCAAATGTGTAGGTGAAATCAATCACTTCCTCAGTCTATCTCTCACAGTAGAATAGAACAGCAGGAGATACAATGAGGCTCACAGCAGACAGCAGCACATGTTTTTTCAAATGCTTCTTAATGCCAGCACTCACCCACAAAACATTTAGTGCCAGTTTCCTTTATAAATTTGATTTTAAATGTAATTTCCTACTCCCTGTAGTGAAGACAGGCCATCCACACACCACTGTTTTATTCAACCTGGGTTACACTTCATCAGTCAGAATCCTCAACATCGTGTCAACATCCTCCTCTTTTATTTCACACAGAGGTCCATGGGAACCTCTGTAAATGGCACACATTTGTATCACAAATAGCACATCAACCAAATATGCAGTATGAGTGCTGTCATTGTATTGTAATGGAATCCCCTTTCAAATAAAGCAGGGCTGCCTGTAACCAGTGTTTAATTTCTCCTCATCTCCTGGCAGACAATAGTCTTTCAGGGCACTGCGCCAAATATCTGCACTCAACACTGATGCGCACTGATACATCTTTTTTGCAAGGGGGTTGCGTTTTTTTTTCAATTTCTCAAAGCTACTGTATTTATCCATCTCTGTGTCAGTGTATTCACTATAATATGTTATGAATTATTACAACCTGTAAAATGATGTAGGGGTGTGAGTAATCAGGGGCATACAATTCCTTAGATAGAGCTCTTTAAGCAAATAATGTGTTCTCTTTTTTTGGGGGGTGGGGCCCCATTTTAGGGACAATAGAATGACTTGGAGGCTTGCCGACTGGCACACATCCTCTCTTTTTATATATATTTTTCCAGAAAGAGCCGATTTCCTACCAGATGTCAACTGGTTGTCAAATCAGCGGCTTAAAATGCTGCCAAATAGATGCTCAGCGAATAACGGCTTTAATTCTCTGATTTGAGCCACGCTGAGTTGAGCATTTATGCTCGAGCATCTGGTGTCATCAAGGTAATAAACATCACAGATATAAAATTACTAGACCGGACCCCCCCAATGACAGAACCAGCTCTATGTGTGTGGGACCGGCAGCCATATTAGAACAGGGCTCTAAATAAATCTGTAATTTAAGCTGCTTCAATTTAATCAGGGCTTAAAGAAACACTGTCTTACCTGTAGTCCATTTTTGTTCATAGTGCCAAATTGAACAGGGATTAGGACCATGATTTTAAATGCACTACAGATAGAAAATCACACTAAATGGTGACATTCTATATGTATAATAAAAGCAGGCACTGATGCCCATTCCTTGGACTGTGGTCGAAACGGGCTGTCCATTTAAAGATTATTGAATGCAAACGGAGCTTGGCCATGTTGGCAACGGTCCACACCAGCTGTGTTGCTGGCATAGTGATTTTGTTGCCAGATTTTGAAATCACCTCATTGATCATTCAAATGCTGGTGAATTACACAGTGTGTAGTTTTTTTCCTTTTCAGGTTATAATAATTTTATGCACCAGGCTCATACCAATCCTCAACAGATGGTTGAGACATGAGGTAAACACATTGCAAAGCTTAGTTATCCCTTGTAAACTCCCAGATTCTGCCCCTTGCAAGTTGTGATAGAGAGTGGTGACCAATGCAAGCTTCATTGTCTTTGTTAACCAGAGTTCCTTGTAAATCCCTCTGCACTTGGCAGGTATTTTATGTAGCATATGGTTCACACAAAACTGCTGGTCAAATTAAAGGTGACTATTTCCAGACAGGAGTAAATTCCTCTCAATAAATGGTTTTGTTTATTAATTCTTGCACATTTCTCTCCTAATGTGTGATGTTCAGTTATTTTTCTTTGTCAGATATGAAGCTCTCCTCTGAAAGGGCACGCAGCCTGTCTCTGACTCAGAGGAGTACAAACGATGCACACCAAAGGGGTAAATCCTGCACAGTGACACAAGCAGAACTCTACTGACTGAAACCTTCAACCAATGGGCACAACAGTGTAAAACCATTTTATAATAGCTTCAGATTGTAAACTGAAAAAACCCCACAGAAGGCAGAATGCAAACTAATGTTTGCTGTAACTTTAATGGTGTCCCACATTAAGTGCCTGTCATGAGGTAAGGGTTGGGGAGCGGGGCGGAGCAGTTGTGAGGTGATTGCTCACTGAATTATTCAGGTCTTATCCGAGGATGATGGGAGATCGAGGCAATCATTTTGGCAGGCAGTGCCATACCTGTCAATCAGCACTTTCTGTAAGGCGTATCTGTTTTCCAGAACTCTCGGTTTCTACTTTGGCTGGAGACTGCCTGGCAGAGGAACAAAAAGAACACAATATGTTCTAGAAGAGTCAGAGACAGCCCTCTTGCTCTTTTATGGAGTTTTAGTAATTTTCAGTAGCTCTCACTTGAAGAACCTGAGAGACTGTTGTTGCTGGGATGCAAGAGCCAGAGAGGGTGAATTTGCAGGTAACGGGAGAGGTGAGATGATGAATTATAAAAACAAGCTCACAGCCGTCGTACTATATGGCAGCAACATACAGGATATGCGCTACATTTCAAAAAATAACAAAAATAAAGTCCGTCTTTCCAAGGCCCCACCAGACTGTCACAATAGACAATGAAATATGTATACTGTTGTACAAATATATATTATATTAAACACATTAAAAAGATGCACATGTATAATATATTGCATGGTAATAATATCAGTGGAGTTAATGATTCCCAAATCATTGCTTTGCCATTGCTGTCATGATGCTGTATTGACAGAGGACCTTTACAGTATAACTAAATTTACCCTAAACCCTGCCTGCTCTGTCTTTACCAGAACTGTATCTCCTTTAGACATTTTTTTTTTTAAATCCGGTCTTTCAGTTAACAGGTGCTACACCTTTCATGCCAGACACAGCATCCCTTTGTTCTCTTTTTTGGCGGTTACTGGAGAGGGAAGAGTGCAGATGTGCTTTCACCTTGAATTATTGAACCTGCTTGCTGAGTTATTTCCCTCTTTCATAAGAATGATCCCAGCAGGGCCCAGAGAAAATGGTACTTCCTGTCTACCATCATGTTGCTACTCTCTGATGGAGCGGGCAAAAGAGGGAGATTGGGAAAAGAGCAGGCAAATCACTGTGAATACCTTGGGTGGAGGCTCAGAGATGTAACACACAAAGGACTGGTGTTAATCATTTCACTCAAATTAAATTGCAAATATATATAATGATGTGTGTGTGTATGTTTGTGTTTGAGGGAGAACGAGTCCTACATGATGACTGGGTCTAAAAGGTCTCAGCCATGGCACCTTCCCTCTCCTTTATCCATCAGATCCATAGTCCCGTGATCTTCACGTTTGCCCACACATACCCACATACTGTCTTCCTCGCCACCTACCACTGAAGACTTGTCACCTTTGTGAAAATCTAAAAACACATAAAATGCCATAGTGATGTCATCTGTCGCTCCAGTGCTGAGAATGATAAATGATAAGGCCATAGTGTCTGTCTGCCAGTAAGTGTGGGATTCACGAAAATGCATGTGCCTGTTAGGAAAAAGATGTATTGTGAATTTATTGTGTGTTCGCGTCTGAGGGAAAGTTACTCAGAACGAATGATGAAAGATGCAGTGCTGGGATTGTGAGGTGCTGTCTGCACCAGCATGGTCACCAAAGAGAGAGGAGCGCGGCGACACAGGCAGTCACTGTCCCTAATTCTGCAAGATATGCTGCATCTTTCTGACATTCAGTAATAATTTCAGCAGCTGGGAGCAATAAAAAGTAATATTTTACAGCCACTGGCTCAGCTCTAAATATGCCTCAAAAAGCAATAATCCATCCAAACCTTCTGTTGCCATATTCGTAATTGAAAGACAAAAATGATTTAGTGTTACCCTAGGTTGTGTGTGCACATACCCAGAAAACACACAAAACTCTCCAAAAACTCTGTTTGGAAGGGGTGTAGTTAGGGGCATTTTACTGTTGTTGTTGGCATCATTCCCTGGGAAAAGAGGTCCAATATGCAGAGATTTTACAATTTTTACATTTATGGATGGAGAGGTTTTAGGAGATATCTGGAGCATATGTGTCATTAATGTTGTTAACTAAGAACTCCTCTCCGTACATTATGTGTGTCCTCTGGAAATCACTATACTACCTTATATTTCACAGAGACATGAGGGCAAAACAAATGACCATGACTGACCTACAAAGGAAACAAAACTTGACGTATTGCTGAAAGCTAAATACACATTTATGATTTTTTACATTATGATACATACTGACAAAACTACAAATGTGCTTCCAATACGGTCTACATTTTTTTAAAGAAGGTTTGAAAGATGTGGAGGCCAGATACCCCTAAATGTTGATTGCTTTCACCCAGGGCTTGGTGGAATAGGTATCACTTTTGGTGGTTTACTCATGGCATTTGCTAGGCCTTACAAAAGCTGGGAGGTCTCTGTCACAAGCTCTGTCAGTGCTGCACTGAGTGACTGTGTCCATAAATGTGTCTGATAAAAGGAGAATAACAGCAGGGCTCCTTGTGATCAGCGTGTGTGTGTTCACATGCTCCTACGCTTAAGAAATACTTCTCAGAACTAAAATTTAGAAACCATCTCTGGCATGATGGTCTGAAATGCTCGTGAGACATAGCCTGCAGTGTAAAATTGATTCAGGCGTCATTATATGGATATTTTTTATTGTGTTTGGTTTTGATGTGAAGTGGATTGCTACTGCTTTCAATCTCAGCGACTTTTGAAAGCATCACAAATAAAAAATGCAAAGCAAAAAAAAAAAAAAAACTATTTTGAGATAAGTGGTTCAGCTATCATCTAGTCTGGAGATTTTGGATGAACAGTAAGAGGACAGAAGAAAAGAAATGGGGGTGGGCTGATCTGAGAAATATTAGGAGTTGTCACTTGTTATCCGGCATTGAGTAACAGAGCAGTATATCCTGGATGCTGGGTAGTATTGGTAAAGTGATAGTACTAACGTCATAACTATTGCAATGAGTTGTTTCTCTGACTCTCTCTATTTTTAAACCATATTTATACTTTTTCCAAATTCCTGTTTTTTTCCGTCAATTACCCCACAGCATTAAACAACTTTCTGAAATATGATGCAAGAAATAGATCAGTACGTAAATGTTTGATTGCAATGTTGATAGCTGAATCTGCACACTTTCATAATACTTGATCATTGAAAACATACAAGAGGACAGGACGTTAGAAGCCAGGGAAGCAATATTACAAACCTATTCCCAACCTATGTGATCATGCCATAATTTACTCACCTGAGCCAAGCTCAGATAGCTGATCTCTATAAAACGAAAAAAAAAAGGTGCAGTAAGAAGCAAACAAGCAATGAGGCCACATGAAGCAGCTCTGAGTGATGGAACTTTTGAATGACGGCGTTTACAGTGGCAGCTGTTTTACTCTGCGGTAATTTGAGTGATGTCTGACCCAACATTGCCCTGCCTGACTCAGTCTGACTAGACACCTGGAGGTAGAAAGTGTGACATTTGACACCCAAGGTCACATTGATAGAACGATTTGATTTCTGATGAATGCGAAGACTAAAGATTGCGTTGTTATGAACACCCTAATTATGGACAGCTGAGCATCGTATTGCTTTCCAGCTATGTATGCAAAGACATGTTACCTCCGCAAATATAGATCCACAAAGCTGTTGTCCACAATGAGAGCAGGTGGCTGAGTTTTTCTGGAAGACAGCAAGCAGAGCTGCCTCACTGGAGTCCCAAAATCCCACCTTCCCACACCTTTATTTAGGTACTTTGGCCCAGGGATGGCCCAATCAGTGGAGACCTGCATTATGACATGCATTGTGCTGTTACAGCTAGCCTTTTTTCCACTGGAAGGTTTCATTTTGGTTCATTTTGGTTCCCAAAATGTAGGTCAATTGACTGAGAAGTTTCAAGTCATCATTGCATTTATGAGGTGAGGCGAGATGCAGATAAACAAGAAGGAGACAAAATAATGGAAACACTAACTGATAATGTAAATGGAAAATGTAAAAATGAACTAATGAATAAATAAAAATTATTTTGGACATAGGTATATTCATGATTATAATATTAGTTAGCAATATTTCTCTGCTATTGATGGCATTTTAACATCAACACAGAAAAATCAATATGTGAGTTTTCTTACACAAAATGAGAGATCTAACAGATTTTGGGAGGGCACACACAGTTGGTGCAAGCATGTCACAGGAACAGCAAAATAACTTCATGTGTCCTGAGAACAGTGTTTAAAGTCATGATGACATACTCCAAACAAGGAAAAACTGCAGAAGATAGTTGTTAAAATCCTAAGAACAATTGCACCAGATTAGATTTCCTCTTTCTTAATAGTTTACAGAACTCTCTGCGTTCCTTTTCAAAGAATGATAGAATATCCCACAAGAAAGAGTTGAAACTTTTACAGCAGCATTCCAAGAAAGACTAAATCTGTTATGAAGGGTGACTTGTTATAAGTTCATAAATATTTATATGTTGTGTGGTGTTTCTTGTGTTTTCTCTACCCCCTTGTATGTTTTCAATATACACAACAGGCAAAACATTTCGCTTTTCACGAGAGCTTCTCTTCCAGCATTATCAGTGTCAGTGTTGTATTGAATGTGTCTCTAAGAAAAAAGAAACATGTAGGGGTTTTACAATGCTGCCTGCACCTTAAAAAAGCTGAGATATAAAGCTACATAAAAAACACACAAACAAATATGATATCAAATCTTTGTTGTTGTTGTTGCTCTAATAGCTTTTCAGAATGTTTGACAAATATGCTGTAACATTTAACTACTCAGGATTTGATGCCGGTTTTGTTTTCCGTCTTAGTTGATGTATGGTAGATTTTCCCCTGACTGCTGAGTGGCCTGTTGGTTCACTGCAGTAAACACTAAAGCCATGTACAATTAGCTGCTTACTGGATCCAACAGTAAGCTTGTAAACATTCGCAATAAATTGCAGCTATGATAAGATATCCTGTTAGTTCACAGGACGTTGTTCTCAAAGGTTCTCACAGCTAGAAGTGCTCTAAGGTCTCTATTAAAAACACATGGGTGCACCAATCTAACACTCTCCTGTGTTAGGGTAGATTTAGGTGTAGAAACAATGGCTGGCTGTCTAACAGCCATTCATTTTGCTCATCCATTGTGACCATTATCTTACAGGGCTTTGTGTTTTAAAGCTCAAAGTTACAGTTATGGTCAGTATTATTTGGACAATCAGCAGCCTTTCAGTGCTTTACGTGAATGAGATAATTCATCCCCCCTTCCCAACACATGGTTTTAATAATTTGTCAATTACTTCTGGGTTGAATTACAGCATAGTTTTGACCAACATTGCATGAAACGTTACGCAAAGCCCTCTTGATGCTTTGCTGTTGTACGAGAGCACAAACCTGTGCTGTAGCTGGGATTTAAATAATAACCAGATCCAAAGTCAAAGACATTTGAGTGACCATTGGGAAAAGGTCAAATGGAATATGTGAGCTAACAAGGATCCTGATTTATCCTCTCTTATGTCAGCTGAAGTTTGCTTGGTTTTTTGTGAAGGGGTCTGGCTGAGGCAGCTCAACACCCTTCTGTGTCATGTGCTTCAGCTACAATTCTCCAGCGGTAGCCTCAGCATCTGCTGCACAGCATTATACCTGTTGGGTAGCAGAGACAAGTCTGTTATTCCAGAGTTAGTTATGAGGCAGCAGTTGATTTGCCTATTGATTTGAATTTCTGTCATGTGGTGGTACTTTTGTTTTAGCAGGCAGCAGGAAAAAAATGCCAGACAGGATGGGTTTGCCGAGAAGGACAAATAATTCTGGGTGGAGGTTGTGTCGACCTGGAGACATTCCAGACTGAGGGGAGATAGCCATGGTAATCTCCCCTTCCAGAGTTCAAAAAGAGTGCAGGGGGCTGAACGTGTTACAGGGGAGTGCCAGGCCTCCTTCAGGCCAGTGTTCACCTGTGTGAACTGGGATAAATTCCTATCAGGCTGGGTGAATTCTGCTCTTGATAAGGCTGTTACGGGTATCTCTGGCTCTTGTTGTTGTTGGAAGAGACTGTTTGGAATCCCATATCAGGGAATGAGTGGTAGTAATTCCTGCTTAAGTGAGAAGAAATTATGATTTTCATTTGTCTTGAGTTGCCCAGTGGTGCTGGTAATATCATTAATTTATAGGGGTTCTGAAGTTTGAAAACGACTGGAGGTTTTACAAGTTCTGAATTGAATCAAGTTTGATATCGTTATTTCCTATCTAAATTTAGGAGGTGGGTTAAAAATGTAAGATGTTTAAATAAACGGGCAGAGTGTAAGATGTGGTGCTGAGATGGCACCCTCCTCCATTCAGCTGACGTTCTCTGAAGTCCTCTGTACTTCTTAATTTTCACTGCTCATGGTCAAATTTAACAGCCTCATTTACCTCACAATGGTTTGCCACATCTTTTCATAAAAGTGTTTTTACATTAGACCCCCTCTACGTATGTCTCTCAGACAAAAACTGTTTTCACAGGGGTTTATACCACCCCACAAATGATTTTCACACTTTATAGTTTTAATAAAGCTCAACTCCACAGTTACTCTGCTTGCCTTCACATTTATGTGTCAATTCTGAAGACAAAGTAACATTGTTTCAGCTGTAAAGTGCAAATTCAAAACTTGGCTGACAAAACATTGCTGAATGTTGGGTACAAATGTGACACAAGGTTACACAGTATAATTATATGACAAGACAAAATTGACATCTCATACCAGTCTCATTCTCACCTTCTATGTATTTTGAAAAATAGTGCCTTGTTTAAGCAAGGCAACTTCTCATTACTGTAGCTTCTCACTACTTTTAAACATAAAACATATTTGGAAAATACTCTAACTAGATATAAAATGAATGGCAATGGCCATTTGATCTCAACCACTTTTATAATGTTGGATGCGTAGTGTGTATATGGCATATAATATATCTTTAGATGTAATCCTCAACATTATCAATGAAATTAATATGCTTTTGAAGGTTTGTTGCTGCTAATATAGGAAATAGAATTGTTGTTCCAGCAGATTGTGCCCTATAAATAAATTATGGGCAGCTGTCTCATTTAAATTCAATTTGCTGTACAATGAATTGTTCAAGGTTTCATTGAACAGCTAATTACTCTTCTTCAATAAAAGTGACTACTTGTCTGTCTGAAAGGAATGTGTTTATGAGAACCCAAATGAGATAACTCACACAAACACCTCTTTGTATTCCTTTATTAGAATACACTTCCAATGACCCGTATCTGTGATGAATAGCTAACAGCAGATAATTACTGAGAGATGTTCAATGCAGATCACCGATTCAATTACAGGCTTTATCAAACCTTAACTGAGAGCTCAGCCGGAATGTAACCCTCTGTACACATTAATTACCCATTGACAAAGCTGCAAAACACTTGTGTCAACTCAATGATTGATATCTGTTCAAATCTGAATGTTTATCAATTCCCTCCCACCTATCCTTGGCACATGAGTTGTGAACATTCTGGCACAAAATATCTGAGGTAGTTGAGATGGGCCCCCTTTGCCGTAAGGAACTTTTGAAAAGTGCTATGTCACTGTGGTTCATTATTATTATTATTATTATTAATTATTAATTGTGTCAAACCAGGAACATCTTAAATCTAAAGAGACTGAACACTTAGGCCAGTCTGGCAGTTATTTCTCTTACTTTCCCTAGTTTTTGGAAACAAAATCTCATTTGGTAGTACATTCTGTGCCACTTCTGTACCTGTATGCCTTTTGGGTCAAACCTAACTTAAGTCTTGTCTTCAACAAATACTCAGATCTTACAGTAATATACCCTCTCTCCATTTCCATCCTCCAGAAATGCCCTAAACGACCTGATGCTGTGTATATGAAGATTCATTCTCCTGAAAGCTGAATGTGTTTTAGAAGTGGTTTTGCTTTCACATGAAGAAATTACATTGCACTCACAGATGACAGTATGGCTTTTTGGCTGTGGGCCATACATTATCCTATACAATATCCTATGCACTGACCCTCTGTGATTTTCAGCTTTCATGCATCAGTGAAAAATCAAAGATTTACCTCTAACCAAAATTGCCCTCAGCGGTGGCCCCATTACACAATTGCACAAAAAGGTACAGGCAAGCAGCTATAAAAGGACATATTTTCCTCAGTGTGAGGCCTTCAATCACACTGGAAAATGCTTACTTCATAGCCACGCTCTGTAATTAAGGCCATCTGAATAGCGCTATCGGGGTGAGCAGTTTGGGGGATATGAAATGTTATGTCTCAACAGACAAATATCGCCCTTGGCAGCAGCAGAATCAATTAACCTAGGGCACTGTGGAGCTATTTCAACTTCATTTAACAAGTGCCATACCTCACAAAACATTTCATTCATTTGTAAAGTCATTTCTGTAAGGTGAAAAGGCTAAATCCTTCAGCCAGAGTTGGTTTTAACTTAAAGCTCAATTATTTGACAAATGAGGCCAGGCTGGGGTGCATGGTAATGGCCCAATCGTATGGGAGTCAATTAAGCCCTCACAGATAATATGTTCTGATGTAAATGGGGAAAAAGCCAAATGTATAAAGATTGTAATATTTTTCCCTTATGGATAAAAGAAAATAAACTGCAGAAGACTGACGGAACCTCTCAGATCTGAGCATACTGCTATTCATTGCTTAACACATATGGAGATAATTCTCGAGACCATTAGATAAATGCACACAGTTTTTTGGGTCTGATCTACAGACTGCCTCTGCTTAGCTCTGAGCCCAGTGAAAACTTATCAGTCCAGTTATGGTGCTCAGGTCCACTGCAGATCATTCACAGAATACATAATTAGTTCTTCAATGTCATTTGATGTCATTCTTATGGAAAAAGTAAATAATCACAGCTACCCCTTAGCAGTGAGTGGTACCCCCCTCCCTCATTCAGCATTAGCTCTGCAGCAGTGATGTGCACAGCAGGGTTTGGGTTATGGGGAACAGTCACTGGCTTGTGGATGGCTGCACAGGCTACTGCCGCAGCACGTCTTGAGCAAGGTGTGGGTGGCACAGCACCAGCTCCACAGGTTAAATAGAGTGGTCCAAACAGAAAACAATTAGCTCATGCCTAAATGCTAAATATCAGCATGTGTAATACACAGTGGCTCTGTAATATCTAATGGCACAAGGATATACATCTTATAATCATCAGTTTTTATCAACACAAAATCTATTTTGCCTATGAATTAAAATGTATAATTGTACATTGTTTGCAAATACTCATCCATTGTGTTCTTCATTCCAGAGACTGTTATCAGGTCACACGTTTAACATGTAACTCGATTTGGAAAACTGCTGTAATGAAAAATGTACAACTTCAGCTGCTTCAGTTTTAATCAAGGAAATCAGAAATAGTATGACAAAAATAGGGACTGTACTTGGAGTTCTGTGTTGCGCTCACTTACTGTTTTGATCAGTGTGTGACTAAGGTTTTCATATAGTAAGCCAAGACCTGAAAAAAAATATCCATTGTTTGTCTAATTTGCAGATTTCTGTCCTGACATCACATAATATTGATGCAGAACTACATGTGTGTATACCTCACCACACTTTATAATCTGGAGCCATTCAGCCTGAATCACTTTCAATAATCACAATACATAAATTATGTATGTGCATATATAAGTGTACATTAATGTAGATATATCCCTTACGTTCATGTGTTGTGGTAATGCACTGCATTTCACTCAGTGTAATACATAAATATACATTTGCCGATAAGAATGACAGTTCTATGTCCCCCTAAATGGTTGTATGCACCTTCTACTTGTGGCTGTGCTAACAAGGTGTCACATGCAAAGGACTACATCCCTTAAGTCCTCTGTTTTTTGATGGTCTGGCTGAGGAAAACATGGAAGAGGAAAAGGATAGGTACGTGCATGGAAAAAAGTAAGAAAGAGAGAAAGTGAGAAAGAGAGAGAAAGGGAGAGAGAATGGAATTGCTGTGTGCTGCATCGCGATGGGAGGTAAACTCCAATCATTTATAAAAGGTAAACGCTGTCAGAGAGCGGGGCTTTAAAGCGGCGGGCCGCAGGCATGATTTATGAGCGGGGCACCGAGTTATAAATCAAAAACGCCTTTGTTTCCAGCGGCAGTGGCCCCAACGGCCCGTGTCCTTAGATGTGTCCGCGGAAAGTGTGTTACGATGAAGACGCAGGGAGGGCGTGACTGAGCGGAGTGGGACGAGCGAGTGTCTGCGAAAATGCCCGTCACTGTGGAGCAGTGAATGAGGATGAACACAGGGCCCGCACCCCGGGGACTCTCTGCACCGGCAGGGGCTGCTCCACTGCGCTAATATGAAAGGCTAAACACTAAACCAAGGGTTTAGAGAGAGATGGGTGAAGAGATTGCACAACATGTATCATACCCTGTGGTTCTTTAGCAATGTTACAGATTAGCATGATTTAAAGTGTTTAGGCAAATACAGCTTCCTCTTTTGGGGGGTCAGTCCCCTTCCCAACATGATTGGTGCAATAAAACCATCTTTGCATGTTGTCACTTCTGACTCATTCAGTATTACAAACAATATAATAAACCAAGAGAGGGGGAAGACCCAGGGTTAATGATTAACTGCATCAATACTCTAAATCACTTAAGGTAAGTCACTTGCCATAGTGACAATTTGGAGCCCTTAAGTGCATTTAGCTATAAGTCCAAGACAGAACAGGTTTTTTTTTTCTGAAGCAAAACCAGTCTTGCTTTGGTATTTCAAGTTCCAAGAGGAAACATATATGTTTATTTATTATAAATGCATCTTCAGCAAAGTCAGTATATAGTTAACAAATGTCCTCTTATGCATGTGGAAATGTGGAAATTGTGTTTGTTTCCCCAGCGATATAGAGGAGGAAATGGCTTTCACACAGGGCTCCAGCAGAGGAACCTGGATGTCATGCATGGGGGATTGTTCAGGTGTTCAGGTGTTCAGGTGAATTTCTCCTCCACAAAGACAACTGTATCCACTACATAAATGAAAAAATACACAGAACCAATAATTCATGTTGCACATGTAACAGAACCAATATTGTGTTAGCTATTTTATTTGATTGAACATCATTTTTCTTGTACAGTGCTTCTTTAAGTCATGACTTTGTTGAAAGGAAACATACATTTTACTGTCTCCCTCCTCCTCCTAGATAGATGAGATATCCATATGAAGGAGGCCAGCAGTGACCTAATGATCACACCCCCTCGGGTCTGCTGCTTATAACTGCCACCTACTTCGGCTCTCTCTGCGCAGTGTCTAGACATTCTAAATTAGGGAATGGCTTATAAAAGGTACCGCAGATATTACCCATAGATAGGTAAAAGGGTGCCCCTGTTTTTCAGAACAGCTCAAGACTTCATTAGCTGGCTTGACCAAATAGGACATCATTTGGACTGTGTTGCTGTTTTCAGTGTGCTTTCACTGTCTGTGTGTAGCACTGAGAGTGGGAACAATACACAAAATTGACTCATCTAATGTAAATCTACATCATCGCAAATACAAATGTACAAATGCATCTCATTATAAGTAGAGTGGATGTTTGAAAGGGAAAGCATTAAATCCAGACTTGCAAGACAGCATCACATCATTTGATCATACCTTAACCTCCCTTATGAACCACTGTAATGCTGGCTATTTAAACAGAGCAGCTCACCTGCTGCATCTCTCATATCAGACTAACAGTCACTCAGATCAGTCTCTGTCTCTGGTGGATGTCCTAAATGGGCTTCATTAATAACTTCAGCAAGACACTGGAATGCCACTGCATTCCCCATCATGATCACAAAGCAGGCCCACTTATTCTGCTCAGAATATCATCGGGGACCAGTCTTGCGAGGTGCCCAGCTCCATATCTCATTATCACCCCCTTCTTCACCCTTAAACTGATCTTACAGACGTAATGCCTCAGTACAGGGACACATCATCTACACATAAACACAAAGGACATTTATCACAGCTGCCTGTCTGCAACCACCAGGGGATTCTGGGTAGAAAATTACTCCCAGAATTCCCTGCAATGAGAAGGAGGAGATGGATTGCTCTAGAAATAATAGTTAAACCCCTGAGGTAATGGGCCAATAAGGAAAAAAAATGTATATTTATAAATATATATATATACACACACACACACACACACACACACACACACACACACACACACACACACACACACACACACACACACACACACACACACACACACACACACACACACACACACACACACACAATGGGGTCCAACAGTCCTTAAAACTAATGGAAGTGCTTCTATTTTTCATTGTTTCATAATTTATAAACTATATTAACAACTTGAGGGGAAAGTTGAATCTTTGAAAAATGCACATGAATTTCAGAATGTCTTAGTTTTAGGTATGTGCCCCATTTGCTTTAATGACAGCATGCTCTGGAGCTGGCATGGACTCCACAAGTTTGTACAAAACATGATGATTCATGTTATCCCAGGAACATCAAGTGCCTAAAACGTTCTTGGACTTTAAGTGCCTGCATAGATGTTCGATTGGGTCTGACCCTTTTTACAAAGGAGTTAACATAGTCATGGTAAATGTGACCTAGAAATAGCACAGAATCTTGAATATTTCTTCATCTTAAATGTAACTTTTCATTGTTTTAAATGTTTCTAAATCCCAAAACTTTCTCTTTATTTACAGGTTTACATGAAAATAAATAAAAAAAATTTAGTGTGGTCTCAGACTTTTGGAACCCACTGTATATATTAGATATAAATATGTGTATTTTGTTATATATGAACACATATACAAATCTATTTTTAAAATGTCTTTGTATGTTAAAAAATGATTTATTGTACTCTTTCATGGCTGAAAGCACCTGTCCTTTTTCTGTCTAGAGTGTTTTTTTTCACCTGAAAGCTTTGCCCTACCTTTGCTCAATGGTTAATGCCAGCCTGACCTTAAAACTATTCCCAAAGCTCTGTGAAACACATTTGTCCAAAATCCACATCTGTCTGTCACATCGGTCTGTACAGTGGCTCTAGACACAAACACAAAAGGAAAAAGCAGAAAAGCTATGAAAACAAATGGCTGTGGCACTGAGGTCCAAAACACAAACATACAAAAAGCAAACAGAAAAACTAGTAGGTGTGGTCCTGAAGTGTGAAAAGCAGACATGCAACCCAGACAATGCACAAAACTCATGTGGCCCTGAGTTGTGGATGCAACATACAAAAAAAAAAAAAAAAATGTGACTTAGTCTCTCTGAACTCCTTAGCAACACTGTCTTGAAAGACAGCATGTGTGCCATTTTTATTGTGATGGGTTTTTTTTATTTACTTGCTTGCTGACCATCTGCTTCCTTGAGTAACTTTTGGCCCCAAATGGTGACAAGTGGCAAAATCTCTTAGGTTTCAGGCTTAACTTTTCAAATTTGGCACGATACAAGACTCAGAGACAAGGAATGCCCCTGGGATGCCCTAATGACGGAAAATACACACTCGATTACAGACGAAGCAGTCTGGATCTCACAGGTATTTATTTTAATGATGAAAGCAGTAGAACAATCGCTTTAGCCAAGATTCACTATCTTTATTGCAAAATATATGAGCAAGTGAAAGAGGTAACATTAGCTTTAAGCATTCTGTACACTGCCACGCATTTCTGTAGCATCCAAGACAGTGACAGTGAGTTCATTCACCTACTCCTAACCCACATCAAAATTTTTCCTGAAGGAGAGTGGAATCCATCCAGTTATACTTTGTGCATGAAGACAGTGTAGGAAATTAGAGTGGGAGATGAGGGGGGAGCACCCGCCCCGTTCGGTGCCACTGAAGGGGAGTATCATTGCTAAGCCACACCTTAACTACACCATTGCTTTGTTTCACCTGTTCATCAGAACCTTCATGCTGTTAGCCTTTGACTGAATATGCAGCTGACATTTTAGCATCGGTCTACCAAGGTGCCTTACACTGGCAGAGTTACCTTCACTGCTGTCAAAGAACACGCAGTAAAATTTACCAAGCTGACAAGAAAGCCGAACTGGCTACCTCACAGATTTAAGAATCTCCTGGAAACAATGTTTTGGGGTATAAAAACGAATCACTCAGCTAGTTAATGGTAGCAGTAGAACAGAATGTTTAAAGAATTTATTTTTGCATTCTTAATACAACCATATTTTTTAATGCTGTTGATTGGCTTTATTTAATCAGCTGCCCATTACTATTCATAGGTCAGTGTGAAGATGCAATCAGGAATGACTGTTTAAATTTCCGTTACTGTCATATTAGGTGTGTCCCCTTCTACCTCACAGGACTTCCTCTTCTTAAAATGTGATGTCTGTGCTCTAGATTATAATAAAGCAAAATTAATTGAGGATGATATATGTTGTTATTGAATAGTGACTGTTCTTACTTTGCAAAAAAAGGCCTGTCCGTTGACCAGATATGGTTTCTATGTGTCACATTTGAAGCCTTTTTAAAGTAACTCATACATGATGTACATTTTTTCCTGTGACTGCAGTCAGGGGTTTCCCAGAGCGTATGAAGCATTGGGGTAGGGCTGTCTGTCCGCAGCGCTGCTGTGTGTGTCTGTGGAGAGAATAGGCTGCTGCTTATGTACAATGAGCACCAGCTGTGTGGTGTAAGGATGGTGGTTCAGCCTTCTCTCTCTGCCATTGTTCCCTCAGCAGTCACTGTCCAGCTGTTCATCTGACATGCCTTATCTCTTAGTAGCTTTTATGCCTTCTATCATAATCCCTTCTTGCTCATGTAGAAATGCAGTGGTAATGTTTGTCTTTATAAAGGGTTATTTGTTGACATGTAGTACAACAGCTTTTCCCTTCTCTTAGGAAATATATGAGAGAGACCCATGCACTGTCTGTGTTTGAACTGCTTGCCCCATTCACATAGTGGGAGAGCCAATGTACTGCACTGAAAGCTTATTTGTGGGCAATCATATGTCCCTGTTTCTATAGAAGCCCTCCTATCTCCGGGATGGAGGATTTAAATGGTGTTTGGGACGTGGGAATGGAAGTCTGAGGTCAGTGTGCTGGCAGTTTGTCATTGTGAGCAAACAAATGCCCTCGTATTGCTGAAGGCTTCCTAACGATGAGAAATTAAAACTCAGCACAGCCCGCAGCGAGCGGGAGCCGCGGTCCTAAAACGCACGGCTGAAGAGCTGGGCGTTGGGGGAGATACGGCCCATTAATTACTGAATCCACTGACTTTCTGACAAATGACCCCATCCTACAGTAGCCCTCATAACATTGACTTAACGCAGAGCAGTGGGACTTCGAAACTCCATGCCTCTGCGACAGAAGATTCCGCAACTTTCAACATCGTTTGTTTTTCAAAGGATTGATCTGCTTGTGCATGAAGTGAAAAAGATGTGCTTTTAATGCAGGCATCCACAGCTCCTGTCCTGTAGCCCAATGGGTATGCTTGTTTTTGGGGTGTTATTCAGCACTTAAATTAACCACTTAGCGTTAATGTGCTAAAGGGTCCACCTCTCATTTGTAAGGCCTAGAGTGGTTGCTGATTGAAATTGAACCAGAAAAACCATTATATTCTCCAGCCATTTTTTAAATTGTGAGAGGCTAGAATAATAATCTTTTCACTTACTACAACATCACAAGGTGGAATCACCATATGACCCATCATATACTTTTGAAAGGAGGTTAAATTTGGCCAGTGTGGTTGTCCTGAGCATGAAAATCATGCAGAGAAAGGGACAGTGTGCCGTGTTTACACTCTCTTGGTATGCTCTGTGACTGGCATGTGGTTAGCTGCAGCAAGGGGAGGTGCATTGTGGGTAGAGAGAGGCCCATGGTGTGTGCCCACAGCAGGGACCACCTGCACATTTTCACTTGTGTAGCTGAGTCTGAGGCCCTGGCTTCTCTGAGGGGGTTATGAAATTATTTTCTACCACCCACCAGCTAAATCACCAGCATATTTACTGTCAGTTTCTTAAAATACATCCCGCTTCATTATGCAGTGCAGCTGTCTTCCTGCGCCACCCCGTAGGTATCTCAGTAGGAGTACCTGGAAGAATGTGGAAAGTATTTAGTCGCTGCTGCAGCTGCAGTGCACATTTCCCATTTGGGAAAATTATAGTACGACATTATTATTTCCACGCCCCACTCTCTCAACCACATGTCAGGTGACCCTGAAATATATACAAACTGCTTGTGCAGTTTCCACAGTTTCCAACATCCTTATATAGTTGAAAAAATACATCCTGTACCCAGTGTAAACAACCTTCATCACAACTGATATATAGACCATCCAAACACCACTTTCCGGTGACTGTTGAAATGCAAAGTTTTGGGCAACAAATAGTTGTGCCACTGGCCACTGAAAGTCCCATTCTTGGTGTAGCAAAGCAGCTCCAAACACCTTGCCGATATTTACTTTGCTTTCGGAAGGTGAAGCGGATGTTTGTTACAGAAGAGGAAAAGAGATTCTTAAAAAAGATATAATGTATTGTCTTGTGTTAAGTCTAAATTCATAGAGCAAATATGATGCTGTGGTTTGTAATAGCAATTCCACGGATACCTGAACATCAAAGTAAACAGGGCCAGAGATATACTGAACCCCCACTAATAAAGTCCTGTGTCCACCCCTGCGTCCGTCTTGACTTTCTCTACCAATGGTTTATATTGCGGGGCAATAGTGCTAATAGTGCTGAGTGCTCATCCCTTTATTTATTAGATATGCCGACGGTATTAATATTGTCCCGTTGTTTTAATTACATGTCTACCTCCAAGCTGAGCTTTCCCTAATACATTCTCTCAACCATGCTGTATTAGTCTGCGATGAATGGTAGCAATCAGAGCTTTCCAAGTTGAAATATGTGGTGAATCAGTTGGGAAATAAGGCAGTTCTCTCAGCTAGCATCACAATACTTTGCTCTGAATTTACTTTGCTCTGAAGGCTCAAAGGCTTTCCAACACGTGATTGCATGATCACCCAGGCACAAAAACAATCTTTCCACTTTGTGGTTTTGCTTTAACTCTGATTGACAAATTTAAGGAAGTACTTCTTTCCTTCATTCTTTTACGCACCCATTTTGGGTCCTTTCAGCTGTGGATTAAAATAAGCGAGCTCTCCAGGACACTGTTCTATCAGTCCTGCTGTGGTTGTAGGGTTGCGGTGTGAGTCACAGACCCGCGATCCGGGGCTGAGGTGAATCACACTGAGAGGTCACTACTGGGCAGAAGTGAGTCACAGACAGACGAGCACTGAGCATGCTCATGACTCCAGGTGGCCAACAGGACTCATCCTCCTGCAAATAAGACCAGACAAAACCAAATGCATTGCATAACATTTATATAGCCTGCTCCTGTATACACATACACACACAGCAGCATGTTTGTCTTTCCCACTGCCAAGGAGAAAAAGACTTTGGTCAGTAATTACAAGTGTTTTCCAATCGACCACAAACAAATGTTCCCCTCCAAAAATAAATGAATAAAAAAAATCTTTTCTGAAATTGTCTTGCCACAGAAAGCCGAAGTGCATTGGACATATTTCTACTGTAATTTGGAATGTACTGGAATCTATTTATCTCTACAAGCATTGCTGTAGGATCTCCTAAACAACCTTTGCTTAACATTCAGTTTTTGTCATCTATAATTTTATAATTTTATATTTTTACTGTTTTGCTACAACTGACCTTATGTGGGAAATGAATGCAAATACAGAAGAGCAGAGGACCCCAGACTAATGCCTGAGGGTCTTACCACAGCACCCTGCTTGGATGTAAAAACTTCTACACTTCATATTCAACTCTGCAGCCAATTTAACACTCACTCTGAAATTGGAGCAAACTTCTGTAATTCCTACTGATTTACTTTTGCTGGTGAGTCACTCATATGGTATCTTGTCAAATGCTTTTTTAAAGTCCAAGAATATCATATTCTCAGTTTGATTCATTTGTACCTTTTTCCAGGAGATTTTTAAAGAATGATCTCCCCTGCTAATACCATGTTGGCTATCCCTGTTGATTCCTCTTTTTCCAAGAATAATTCCTTAGTCTTCCAGGAATAAAACTTGACCTAATGATTTCACAATCTTTGAAGAAGTGCAAGTTAAACTAACAGATCTAAAATGTTAAGGATCTGAATGACCTTCTTTAAATAGTGCACCTAATTATCTCCCTTAATTATCTGTGACTCAAGTTTTTGTTATTTTTCTTGCAGCTCACCACACTTTAACTCAATATCCTTCAAAATGTACTACAAATGATATGGAAACATGTAGGGATATTTGTAACCTCGTCCCTAGAGAAGTTCTCAATAAAGGACCAATTGTATATATGTGTAATATCTGTTTTACCATAGAGTAAAGCATCTCATCACTAACTCTCCTTTTTACTACGGTATTGAATATTTTGTTTACCAAAAACCTTTAACATATTATTTCACCCATTATTATTCAAACTTGGTGTTTTCTTATTTCTACCTTTTAATATATCCTGTAAAACAACAAAGTGTTATGGAAAGATATCTATTCACTGTGATGACACATATTAACCTTCTTAGTTACTGCCACAAAATATATGTCACATTTCTTACTATTTTTCAATAACTGATCTACAAACAAGATATTGTACCCAGTCTATATGAATTATATATTCTTATTGTTATCTTCTTAAAGCTTTTTGCCTGAGCTTAAAAATGGAGAAGTGGAAGAGGTTGTCTTGATTTGCAGGTATATGTAACTTGTGGTAACTTGCCCCCAGGGGTGAAGCCGAATCAGTACCGCAAACTCTTCTCTGTGTAGGTTGTTTGAGAAATATCTCAAGGTATTGATTGCTTCTTCTTGGCAGATTAACACATTCAAATCTGTTGTTAACAGCATCTAACTACTCCTCTTCCAACTTTCCCTGTTCTGATACATTTTTCAAATGAACAGAGGTGTGATATATAACTCCCTTTTCCATCGCCCCCTTGTGGCAGGGTTAATGCAGCCAAACGTCATTTTTTAGGGTGTCATGGGGTTTATCATGGGACAGTTTTATAGCTGTGACACACAGTCATATAACTGCAGTGGGGCAACAGGATTTTATTAGCAGGGTGTCCACTGGGGGTTCTCCTAATATCATGGGTTTTGGAGTCAGAGGCCGCTGACGAAGAATGCTGGCGTAAAGACACATTCATAGCTTTTTCCAACCTTTTCCCCTTGCCAGATGCAAAACAAGATACAGTTTCAAAGGTTCCTTTCACAACACTTACAAACCGATTCAAACCATCCCTTGTTTCTCTAAATTTACAGGAAACAACATTTATGAAACACAACTCGAGGTAACTATATGCCAACACATTGAAAAACAATGCTAGGACGATTCAAACGGAAATCTCGCGATAAGCTTAAAAGGACATTTAAAGCCTCTCTCAATGCCATAACTAAATGAAGTAAAGATGATGAATCAGGATAATTTAACATTTCAGCTAAATGCAAATACAGCCTGGCACTGAGCTTATGGACATCAACAGAAAATAATCTGGTTGGATCCAGATTGGAGTAGTGAGGTTATGTTAAATCAGCACATATGAGTGAAGACAGCGCTGCATACTGGGGTATAGATTCAGGCAATCACACAAGGCTAAATGGATTTTGGCAGCCAAGGTGCAGGCAGGGGCAAGCAGGAGCTGGCAGATCAAAGGAGGAAATGTGTTTTTCTTTCCATCCTCACCTCCATAACGCAGTGTTAGCATACACAATCCCTAGATTATGGCCAGAGCTGTCAGACCTATGTGAAATGTATAGAACTTGGCAGTCACAGTATTGATGAATCGGGCTTTAGTATACACTATGAATGGACAACTGGAAGATTATGGAAATAATAAAAAAATGAAGTGTAAATCTAGCCACTAAAAATCTTCATAAAAATTTTTTTAAAATAAAAGTGTACTGTATTTTGATTTTTTTATTGATAGTTCTAGGGGAAAATTACAGTTAAAATCACCTTTTACATAAAATATTTTGTTTTTAGGAAATCTGAAAGCCATGTTTAATTAGTAATTTCTAAATGTGATCATCTCCCTGGAACTAAGAGTTTAGTAGTGTACATAATATAAATTCATTCTGGGGACAAAAAACAAACCAGTTATGTTAATAAATTGTTTTTGAGTGCTTTATGATCCATAAGAGCATGCTTTTATCTCTGTTTTTTCCAACAGCTGGTGAATGAGAATTGAGTGATAATCTATTTTGTTCAATTATACAATTATGTTTAATTAAGAAATGTGCTCTGTGCTGTCAGAAATGAACCAGGGAGGCAGAATGAGTGTAATAACACAATTAACAACAAAAAAGCAGAATAATATTTTGGGCTCACTGGACTAATAACATGATCAATTATTGCACATTTACTTCAGGGGACATTGCCTGTGGAAATGTTCCAGAACATCCCAGGGGGATCCGGCAGTCATCAATCACGCTGTAAAGTCATAGCAGTTGCGGTGGCCCTAAGGACCCCAGGCTTCATATGCTGCCATTGCCTACCAGTGATATGATACACAGGGTCCCTTAAGGGGTGGCCAAGCTGTTGCCTGAAAGAAAAGCAGAGCAAGAAGAGACAGAACAGGGTTTGTTTTTTTTTTCCCTTATAAGGGGAGATTTAGGTCATTATTTATTAGCCCTAAAACTGTAAGACATCAACATGCTTGGCTCCAAGATCCCCAAATGTATAGATCTCATTATAAGAGAGCTGTGACAGAGATGACTTTTTGTGCCATTGGGAATTGTAAACCCATTAGCAAAGTCAATGTCACACTGTGTAAAATGTGTGTCCTCCTAAGCAGCTCATTGAACTGATTACCGAGCTGAATTTCTGTTATTACTGATAATTTGTAAGCATCTGTGATTAGCTTACACTGTTTTATTCTGTGAAACATTTTGTTTTAATATAGTGGAGGTCATTGTGAGTCTATCTTTTAATGTTCTGGAAATGTTCAGTTCCTCAATAAAAGATATCTGTTCTGTGTTGAGTGACATTTTATAATTACAAACCCTGATTAGTCTCCCTAGAAACAATTGGGTTCTATCGGCCTAAGCAATACTAAACTCTTGGTATAACAGCATTTAGCATTATTCCAGCTGTCAGAACGATCAGGCTGAAGGTGTTTTAATATTTAAGAATGTTTCATTTTTTATTTTTTTTGCTACTATCTATTATCATTTGTTTAGATTATTAATTATTCAACCATCCTAAAACTTGTACCAAAATCTACTGTACATAGTAAAATCTAAGCAAATATGAATCTTTATATTTAGTCATCACTTTCCAGAAAATCATTCTTATAAAATCCATGCAATCATTGTGCAGAAAATAAAAGGCATCTATAATCATGGTGTGCTGCATTGATGGCTCTTCTGTGCACATCTCAGTCTGACAGTTTGATATTTGAGGCCTGGCAAATTTTATCTTAATAAAATGCTGAAGATGAGCATATACAAGCCAAGGTCAGCTAACACATAAGCCTGGCACCATTGCTGCTGCTTTGCAGAAAAAATTCCTGGCTTCACCATCACAGGAATTCACCTGTATTATGAACTAACTGGGTTACTTTGAGTTGCAAATTCGTATGGTTAGTTCATTTGCAAGACACCGACTTAACAATAGAATGGCAGTGTGGTGAGGTGTTTACTTCTGTTTTATTATTGTCAGAAGCAGAATGGCCTTTTATGGTGGGTAACTGTAAAGCCACATTGCACTGTTTGACACCTGTATAGTATTTGAATGCAGCCTGGACTGGACATGGGCACACAGAGCAACGAGGTTATATTTAAGCAGACTGGAGGGGTGCTTTGCATGTGTGCGTGCAAGCTGCCAACAGCAGACCAGCAGTTACCTGAAAGGGCAGATACTGACTGGGATAAGATGCAAACTTTTTGTAAAATGAACTCACCTGAGAGCGCCTGGTCCCGTGGACCAGGTCTTTGGCAGGTGCTGAGGGACTAGCTCTTTTGACTACAGCGGTAAAGTCAGGAACACCTGTGTTCCCCCACACATGCCTGCTGGCAATGTTCTTACTTGAAGTCTGTACCTGTGAGACAGGTGCTGTGCGTCTCCCACTTGTGGACTCCTGCTCTCGCACTGAATTTGTGCACATATATTATACTCCTACAAATATATTTTCCCCCGGCCAAAACCAATTTGTCTTCTGTTCCAGGTAGTTAAACATTTGGAACAAAGACAAAGAAGGTCCACTTAAAACGGACATCGACAGGAAAACAATAATTGAACTGAAGATGCTTATTTACACGTTTTGGAAGTGAAATTGAAGACCTTAATTTAATTTGCGTTACAAAAAATGCACCCGTTTGTTTTTTCTTCAATAATTTAAGGATACAATTTCATTTAGTCCATTATTTTAGTTTTCTTTTGTTGCCGAGCTTTAGCTATTTTGGCATGCGGTTTTTTCTCAGCATCGAAATCTTTTGCCAGTGTCTTTACTGTTTTGCCATAGGTCTTAGAGAGTATATTTTTGAAACTTTCGCACGCTGTCCCTTTATCATTGCTTTTCTGTATGTACTAATTAGCATGAGGAGAGAGCCGAAGCAGGAGTACGCCAACAGACGGAAGTGTTATGCACACAAACCAGGGGGAGACGGGCGATCACGCTGTGAGGAGGAAACGATTTGGTGTCGGGAAGACTAATTGGCGCTGCTGGTATTCCTGATTTTTATATCGGCGTTTGAGCAGACAGTTTGAGAGCAAGGAAGCAGCTCCCGTGAAATCTGCAAAGCCGTCTGTTACAGAATGAGAGGAGAAGGAGCATCTCTCCGTGCAGCATATTATTGAGAAGGCTCATCATTTTAGCGGTACCTTTTACACAAACTAAAATAAAATAAAATCTGTCACAAAAATAACCCTGAAATTGGCATGAGTATCAGTATGTCATATATGTGTTCATATTACTCATGCATATTTACTCATATGCAGAACTTAAATGTCAATGGCGAAAATTAATGAGCATAATTATGAAAATAAAAAAAATATTTTCCTTGCTCTCTTGATTGTTCTGCCGACAGAACTATCCCAACTCAGGGCATATTAGAGCGCATTGGTCATGGATATTAATGACTCTGAAGCTATTTGGGATGCGTGGGGTTGTCTCAATTTGTATTGTCTGTCCATTGAAGCACTCACCAGTATTATCCACCTTACTTACAGCATAACGAATAACGTTTTGCCCTTCAGTTAGATTACATACGGTATATACTTCTTCTAATATACAAGAGCATATTCAATTTAAAACAACTTGTAATGATGACAGTTTTAGGTAAATTTCACAATCTACCATTGCTGAAAAATACAGAGCAATTACTACAGTATGAATGTTTTGCAGGAACTGAACAATCAGTGTGGCTGGTTTCTGTTAGTTGGTAATAATGGAGAGGAGTAATCTCTCCTCACTTAGGCCATGCTCATTAGTACATGCTCCACTTTATTTTACACTTTGAAAAACAGCTGCATCTTTGTTAACCTGGCAGTGGAGCTGACACATTTGAATTGGTTCCTGTAAGGCTGTTGGAGTCAGAAACATTTCAAAACACCTTCTCATGAACTGTGAAAACAGAGATTCTGTATCCCCCTTTCAGAGTTACCTGTAGATTTTAGTGTACATTTACACATAAATATGCACCTTGAGCGAACATTTGATTTTAATACATACATGAATTTGTTTAACTGAAGTTTAAATGCAGAATATGCATGACTTTGTTACCTCCATCTTTGAATTTCTAGGATGAATGTTTATCGGTTGCATTTTTGGAAGAGGGGAAAAGAGCAGCGGTTTCCCCTCAAGCAGCATTGCGCTGAGTCCTCTGAGTTAAACTTGGGTGGAAGTGTCCTCCAAGTGAGCGGCAGTGCAGACTGTGTGACAGAAGGTCGATGAGACACCAGCTGGAGCGTGTCACAATGCGGGAGTGCGCAAGGCTTCTGAGTTATTGTCAGGCACATGTGCCGAAGTCACCTTAAGTTTAAACAGCCTCTGCACAGTACCAGTCAGCATGTCATTTCGTCACAGTAACAGCCCCTGTCTGAGTGTGTCAGACAGAAACTGAGAACACCAGTTTCTGAGGACGAACACCAGTATTTTCGCTGTTATGTAATGAGCAGGATTTATTTTTAATGTTGCACCAGAAATTCTTTAGACTCACCAGTAACTCAGCTTTTTCAATTTTATAGGTTGTATTGATATTTGTGACAATGTATATCCAAGCACAATACTGTGGTAATGGTAATTCTGTGCTATGATGTAGCACTAGAAACTGTAGGTACTAACTCAAACACCTTGTTGTTAAGAAGCAGAGAGGATGGAAGCAGCAGGAGCCGAGTTTCTGTTGAGTTTACAGAATCTGAGGTAGTGCAATACATGTTTCCCTGTCACTCTGAAGACAGAAGGTCAAACAGTCTGTTACTTCTCTATTCAGAAGGTTTATTCTTCAGTTTTACAGTAGAAAGATATTTTTGAAGGTGTTTTGAATGTTTTGTTCCCTCAGCAGATAAGCAATGGCCTATGGAAACGATGGTATGCCATACAAATATGTGACTAAAAATACTCTTATTGAGTTCATAGTGCCATAATCCTCTGAGGGTGTTCTTTTGCGTTTCACTCTTTGCACCTCATGAGCTAAATCTCCCCTTGCTCTCTGCCCTCAACACTTTCATGTGTGACTAAAGTGCAAAGATGTCCTCCTTTGCGTGTGAACGCATCCTTCTCATTGAGGTCCTGTTCAACTAGGTATGGTGGGACACAGACCCTTGTAGGTGTCCCATTTCAGGCCGGGGTTATTACACCGCAAGGGCACCTGAGTCACCCCACTGGCCGTCCCTTCCACCACAGCTAATAGCAGTTGCAGTGCCTTCATTGCTGAGTGTCCTCATTCTATTGATTGGGATAGTATTGCACTCCTCAGACCATATTGTATTTCTACACCACCATGGGGGGGGGGGAGGGGGGGCACGGTGGATGAGCAGAGAAGCAGAAGCAGTCTAAGAACTGAGAGGAAGTTGATTGGGGGCAGGGGGCGAAGGGGTGGAGCTGCATGGGCTGGTGATGTGGTGTGGTGGTTACATGCAAATTTAATCCCGTGCGCAGCACTGCTATCGGATCTGTGACCAAAGTTCTTCACCTGAATTGCTTCAGGAAGTATCAAGGTGTATAACAGGATAATATGTAAAACGACCAGGGTAGCGACCCTTGATAAGGGTGGCTGCCAAACAAATAATATACTATGGTGTGTGGGGAGGGCTGGACAATGGGTGTACTGAAATGCTGTATGGACGATCTAGGGAGCGTGGGATCAGAGATGTGGGGGTTGATTTTGGACACAGAGATGGAGAGCAGGAGGTGCAGGATAATTGCGGGAGGAGGTTAAGGTGAAGTGGGGGACAGGTCTGTGGCAGAGACTTGTGTGTCACTGCTTTTCACCAACAAGACTTTGTTTAAGAGGTTAAACAAAGATTAAATGAAATGAACCCATCTGTGATAAAAACATGCGCCAGCACACATTCTACGGTCCCAAATTCCAATGATGACTGCATGCCGAGTACAGAGGTGCACGAGGCAGAATGATTTGGGCGGAAACTGTGGTTACCCTGATGTGTTGTGGCTGGATCATCATGGGCTTGGAACCCCATTTGTGACACTGCTGTTGTGGCTGTATCCTTGTGGCTGTACCCTGTACTCATCTCCATTGTGTGGATGAAAATGGATTACAGAATATGCAAGATGAAAATTTGTATGTTGTGTCAGATGCTGGCATCTGTTAAGTAAGTGACCAGCATGCTGAGTGATGTGGTTGAGTCGTAACAGGCAGGGGGTCTGGTTTTCCCTAACTGTGTGATGAGGTACTCTTGAAGGCTCGTGCCCTTAATGGAATTACATTTCACTGGGGATTAGGTTTAGTGACTGACAAAAGAGGCCAAAGCCAGCCTTCAGGTTGCATTATCTGGTGAAGCATGTTTGACCAGAGTGGGATAACTGTCTCCTAAAGTATGCAAATAGTACAAATGAAAAAGCCTCATTGGGGTAAAGACAGGCAGGCTTTCCGTGGCTCACTTAGGAAAAAAAAAAACAAAATAGAAATGTTGCTTTTAACTCCGATCCAGTTTACAGTCGCGCTCATTACCAGCTGAGAGCCAGGCCAACTGAAGCACTGTCTAATGAATCTCTTTTTTCATAGGCCCTTAATTAGCTGAGAGATGAGTGCCAAAGCAAGCTCTCCAGCTTCCTATCAGTCATGGCACAAGATCTGAAGCCTCGCAACGACATGAGGACCGCAAACTGAGGAGACGTGAGCAGAGCAAACATTTTTTCAGTGTGTTAGTTTGTTAAATACAAAAATGCAGAATTCTCAACATTATTACAGCTACACTAATATGATTTTAGTGTTGAAAGATTGCTGTGAATGGTTAATGGAAAGTGAAATGGTCTTAAATAATTACACCAAGGATTTGCTGTGAGTCTGCTGTGAGGCAGTCTTAAACTGTCCTGTGACTGTGGCCATACATGTATAGCAGATGGCAAAGGAAACAAGGAAAGTTGTGAGGACTTGGGGAGCAAAGCAGAGCTGGGAATCATGTGGGTGTTATCAGGATTTTGTTGATATTCTTCCTTTCAATTAAATACAGCAAGAATTTGCAAGTTGGCAAGATTCCCGAATAGCAAACTGATAATAATTACTTGTGCCCCGTTTGCCTCTCAGTTTTAATCAAGATTTTTTGTGAAGTTTTCAGGAGAGAGGATGTCGCTTCATCCATCACTGGGTTGGCGAGGGGCAAGGCACTATCATTCTAATTTTTTTTTACTAATTTTCAGTTTATTTTTACAGTCCGCTGCATTCCCGCAGTCTCTCGTTTTCTGTATGAATGATAAGGGGGGTGCATGTGCAGAGATATTTACAGAACCGAAAGGCTTACTGTACATGTTCTTCAGTTTCCTCTACTTCATGCTCCCCTAACCAAGTTCAAGGTTCAAGGCTTACAAAACAAGCCCATCATATCACAAGAGTGAAAGCTGCAGGATTCCTGAATTAGTGCCAGTGCACATCATTCTGACACCTTGCTGCTGTCCCTGAATGTTATGTTTTATTGTGCATTCTCAAAGACAAATGTTGACCACAGAGAAATGATGCCACTGTAAATGCACAATTAAGCATCTCATTTGTAAGCAACAGCAGGGCACTCTTCATTTTCTTCAGGATTATTTTGCACTTCCATTTACTTACTTCAAAGTGATGTCCCTTATATTTTTGAGTTCGTAACTGAATATCAATACAGATCATCATTGCTGTAAATAAATCATTTACCAAATGATTTATTTACAGCAAATGAGAAAAATCAGTTTTGTCACATAATAACACTAGATAAGGTGAAGTCACATTTTAATAAGCCTTGCATGTGACAAAGCTGTGAAATATTGACAATAAATAACTGATAATGCAAGCTCTCTGTTCATCTATCAAGCTCAACAACAGCTAAAGTATTGCTTTTTTACAGCATTGACAGCATCTTCTTATTTTAAGTTGGGGTTGTGTACATACGTGTGCAGGGTGGTGTGTGGAGCTCTTAGCGTGTTGGCAGTTTGCACGGATACTTTTGCGATGGTGTAGAGCTGCCTGTCCCGTACCTCCCCCAGGATGAGCCAGGCTCTGCCAGGTGGCAGAGCTATGAGCATGCTCAGCCAGCCACAGGGAGGCTTGCAGCTGTGGGAGCAGGCCTGCATCACCCAGCCCCACACATCGATTCACTCTGCTTTTAATAGGCTGTCTGCAGGCAGCACTCTCCTGGCTGGGACCTGAGATCAATAGCCGGAGGTGTTACAGGGTCGTTGAATGGTGTCTTGGATCAGATGAGGCTGACTCGACTCCCACTGATTAATGGCTGTTGGGCTGTGAAGACTCATCTTTGCCACTAAAGTAATTACTTGAGCTCAGGCTCATTGGCAAATATGAGAACTGAGAGGAAGTTATTACCTATTCAGTATACGAGGTGTGGCTATTAAATAACAAGACCAATGCTCAAGAAAAGCACGTTTCCTTCAAGCGATCCGTAACAGCAAACTGAAGACGTGAGCGGATTGAAACTTTCAGGGGTTGTTTATGCTTGCCCATTGGTCAATGGTTCGATCATGTGCGTTGCAGACTTACATAAGCCTGGTCTCGTTATTTAATAGCCACACCTCATATACCGTCATTATATCAAGCAATGATGTTGCACAATGAGCATACAGACCTTATGCAGAAAAGAAGTGGAGATCACTGCTTGACTATTTCATTCTCCTTTGAGCTTGCTTGGTTAAAAATGAGCTTTGATTCTGATGAGCTCCATCAGTGTGTCTTTGCTGTTGGATGGGATCACTGAACAGGTTGTTCAGCATCTGTGCTGAGTGGCCAGGCTGTGCTGGCAGTGTATCAGGACTGCAGTGATGGCTAATGAAGGCTGGTGTGCAGAGGGACCTGCCTCTGTGGCAGCGGGCCATGCAGGCAGCATGCTCACTCTGCTGTGCGCTGTGCTTCCTGCATGCAGAAACCTGCGGGAAATGCAATCTGACTGCACTGCATCACACTGTGTGAGGCCAGAGTGTGTGAGCAGTGCTGATGCTCTAATGGGACTCTGTTCTGTACCAGGTAATCATGCTTTAATGGGACTCTGTTCTGTACCAGGTAATCATGCTTTAATGGGACTCTGTTCTGTACCAGGTAATCATGCTTTAATGGGACTCTGTTCTGTACCAGGTAATCATGCTTTAATGGGACTCTGTTCTGTACCAGGTAATCATGCTTTAATGGGACTCTGTTCTGTACCAGGTAATCATGCTTTAATGGGACTCTGTTCTGTACCAGGTAATTGTGCTTTAATGGGACTCTGTTCTGTACCAAGTAATTGTACTTTAAAGGGACACTCTACTGTATCAGATAATCAGGCATTAATGGGAAACTGTTCTGTACCATGTGATCATGCATTGATGGGGCACTATCCTGTAACAAGTAATTGTGCTTTAATGAGACACTGCTATGTACCAGGTAATTGTACTTTAAAGGGACTCTGTTCTGTACCAAGTAATTGTACTTTAAAGGGACACTCTACTGTATCAGATAATCAGGCATTAATGGGAAACTGTTCTGTACCATGTGATCATGCATTGATGGGGCACTATCCTGTAACAAGTAATTGTGCTTTAATGAGACTCTGCTATGTACCGGGTAATTGTGCTTTAAAGGGCCACATCAATTGGAAAGTGTCTCTCTGATACATACTCACCTCAGCAAGCAACAGTTATTCAAAACTGCAGTGGTGGAACTGGTTCACAAATACAGTTTGGCATTCCATATCTGGAGAAAAATGAAACAAATAAGAGTAAAACCCAGCTAAACATATTAACGTCTTTACTGCTTGCTAGTACAGTTTTATACGATTACGACAGGTTGGGGAGATTAAGAGGCTTTTCGATGTCTTACTTAGCCAGAATCGCAGCATTCCCTCTGCGCCCACTCAGCTCCACACAGGCTCCGCTGAGCAGATACGTCAGCGCGGGCCGACACACTCTTCAGATGCTGGCTAGACATGGTGGAGCCGCACTCCTGGTACCAGGAGCTGGATATAACCCTCTTTTTTTCCTCCAGGTGCGATGCCTCACGCTGATTCCTCTATAAGGCCCTGACCGCAGCCTATAATCTAAACAGGCCAACTACCCCCAGCACCCCCCACACGAGCCTAAGGCCCACCCACATGAGCAGGACCCAGGCCACCACAAACGCTGCTGCAGACAGCTCCTCTCCCTCAAGCCTGTCATCACCCCCATCTCAAGGAGCTGGCGCCCAGAGGTGGAGTGTGGCCTTTTACAGTCGATAGTTTGTTTCAGCCCTCCCTCCCCCCACCAGCCCTCCACACTGTCTGTAGTAATGGGGCACATGCAAATTGTTCACAGTCTGCAAGTGAGATCGACCGTGACAGCCCAGTTGTTATTCCTGTAATATAATCCCAGGCAACATGGTCGTAAAGCATATTGAACTTGTCATATTTAAATGCTGGTCAGTTTCAGGTCACTTTGACGTCAGGTGGAAGCTGGGCAGAGAGTGGGGGAGAAAAAACCAAACAAAACAGTAGCCTAACTTTTCTAAGTGTCGTTTCCTGCTGTGTTCTCTGAATGTTTCTGTTTGTGTAACTACAAAAAAACCCCTACCTTTTCATTTCGTACAAATATTATTTGCCAAGAAAGCCAATTTTATGGTTGGATTTTACAGCTTGGTGGCAGTGACTCCTTTATTCCAAGGCAAAATTAGTTTTCCTCACAATGTGACATGAGTTACATTTTTCCGTGAGGCACCAATAGTGCTTTAATGGGTCCATAAAGGTCTTATGCAGTAGAGGAGAACACTAACCTATTGAGACATTCAGATGGGATTCAGATAGTGCTTAAGAAGAGGGCATAAAGATACCAAAATCTACATGAATCAAAAGGCAAACCAAATGCCTCATTGGTCAGAGTGTTGGAATGGGAGAACCTCTTTGATAGTTCATTTGAAGGCACCACTGAGCTGACACTGACTGTACAGAAATGGGATGGAGTTACAGCATTGGCTCAATGTTTTGGCTGTGGTGTCTTTCCAACCCCAGATAATGGATTGGATCTGAACGGATCTGAGATTTGAGGTCAACTCATTACTATGCCTGAACAGTCTGACAGGATTCCTCCAGGATTTTTGTGGGAGAGGGGTTAATCATTGATTATTTATGCAATAATAATAAAATACTGTTTGTTTGTAATTTGAAATGCTCCAAGACATATATAAGACTGTTCTCTCAGAAACAGATACAACAGGAATTGATTTGGAGTGGAGATCCCTGGCATACGCATCCAGTATGGTCAAATGTGTTTCCTGAGGTCTGTCATATTGTGTAAATTTTTGTACAGTGTTTGTTGTTCTTCTTCCTTGTACTTCATAATGACCTCCTTGCTCAGCTCAATGTGTTTCTGTTTACTCACAGAAGTGAAAGCACATTGGGTCAGAATGATCATAATTCTCTGCAGCCAGGCCTAAAGTATTTCCAGGCTTCACTGCAGCACAACTGCCTATGGTGGCCATGACTCAGGAATGTGTGCTTTTACCCAGTTAGCACTGAAACGTTTTCGTTGAAAAAAAAGTCTGTGGTTTTTGGATACTGCAGTTTAAAATCGACTGGGGAATGTGCGCTGGGCTGGACAGCACATTTGTTCAAATACTTTCCCCAAGCGTAGCCCAGACATGGATGAGTGGGCCCACCTTTTTGTTTGTTTTGACTCAGTTTAGAGATATTACTGGTAACTGAAAAACCAAGATGCCATAAAGCAATCCACTAACGCGAACGCTGAATGTTACCAGCGAATCTCCATGTAAATACTAAAAGTGTGCATAAATAAAGCTCTGAAAGAGGATTGTGCATGGCTATAAGAGACCGTGTGTGCCTTCTGTGCGTGCGTACGTGTTTTAGAGAGAGAGATTTTCTATTATTTGTGTGCTGCTGTGCACAAGATGATTGCACATTTGTGTGTAGGTTTTCCGTTTGCATGCTGCTGTGGGTCATATGCATGTATGTTGGACCCAAGATGCCCCAGGCCAGCCTTGTGACACTGAATGAGCTATCAGCACTTTCAGGATCTGATTGCTTTATTGAGTGGGCTGTCACACTTCATTCATTCATTCATATCCCTGCTGCACAATGCGGGTCTCATGAAAAACACGCAGGGCCAGCAGAGAGGGGTAATGTGTGAGGACCAGGACAGGAAGGGGGGCTCTTGGGGGGCACTGCTGGTGAGAGGAGCAGGAACTGAGTAAAAAAAGTTTGTTCTGCATACTTTTCTGATAGATATATCTGTCTGTCAAAAAAGCAAACATATATCAGGAGCTAATGTATATTTGTGTGTGTATGTATATGTGTATGTATGCTAGCAAATATATTTATAATGATTTAGCAGTCTTATCCTACAATTCAGATGTTCAGCAATGCAAAACAATTTTCATCATTTTTTTAATATTTTCCATAAAAGATGGTTATGGAAATCTGGTCACTGGAATATCTAGGCAATTGGGTAGTTGCTGCTGTTGAATTTTCTTTTCTGGAGCAATTTCCAAGATCAGAGCTTAATGATTATTATTATTATTAAGTTATTATCCCTCTGTCAATAGCAAGATTGGAGATATATTTACTGTCAGGGATGCATGTAGTTATTTAGGCAACTGCTTATCAGGCAAATAGATGCATATACTTAAAAGTAATTAATGCTGGACTCATAGTCTTGTCAGTGCAATCAGGACATGAAGACTGTACACAGTCACTTAAGTATACTATTTTCTTTTTTGAAAGTGAAAAGGATTTTTTTTATTTTGTGGGTAGGGTTATTCTGCATTCAATTATGTAAAAAAAAGAAATCCTCAGGCCTAAAATGACTACAGCATCTGAAACGCCTCTCACAGCAGTTTCAGTCTGCTGAAATGGTGCAGTTGAGTGCGCTGACATTTTCATGAGGGTGGTGTAACAGCATACTGTGACTGCCTGAACTGAAAGCCAATCAATGAGGATGAATGGATTTGCCCACAGCCAAGAAGAAAATCAATCCCAGCATGCACCATCGCGAAATGCTCGCACTAGGAAAAAAGTGATAATTTAGCTGGCTCAGATGCCATTAATTTCCACAGCAGTTACAGTGAACTGCGTTGTTTCTGGAATGTTTAATGTTTTTTTTTTCATATATAAATCTCGGGACAATTTCCACAGATAGATTTAGAGGGCTACTGTAGAGCCATAGCCGGGCCTGTCAGTGGCAGGGCTGATGGGAGAGGGAGCAGAGTGCAGTTATTGATGTGCTGCTACGGCCCTGAGTTTCTCTCCAGCTCCATCCAATTACTGTCTCTGATCACAGTGGCAATTTAGCAGCCCCGCAATAAAAGGGCACAGGCACTTTTCATCCCGCTGAAAGGCTGCTGAGTCATAAATCCATACAGAGTCCGGCTGGGAATGCGTGAAAGAGAATATCGATCAGGTTTCACAATCCATACCCTGCCAGCTTTCAGACTCTGCAGCTGCTTAGTAGTCTCTGCTCTTTGGCCTGAAGGACACACAGGACTGCAGCTGGGATCTGCACGCTGAATTTCCAGTGCTTCTGTCTCAATCATTCTTTGCTCCAACCTCACAACCTGCTCTGACTCAAAACAAATGATTGAAAGGCCAGGTTAAATATGTATTATATATAGGCATCTAGGCAGCAAATGAATGGTCTTTTCCATAAGGCCTTACACAGTTTATGTTCTTTACATACTATCTTCATACATCTGTACATCCGTATATTTGCAGAAGCAATCTGGATGAAGTATCTGGCTCAAGGATACAACAGCAGTACTCTATCTACTAATCATACATGCAAACTTTGAATTACAGGTCCAGCTCTGTAACCTTTCAACCGACTCTTACTCAGTCATTTTGATGGATGGGTCTGAATACACAAACATTGATATCTTCACATGATGAAGGAGCAAATACAGTAAAAAGTACTGCGCATAACATTTGAAAAGATGTCTTTGTTGTGGTCCTCATCGATGCGAAAACAGAAACAACATAGTGATGATCATGCCATCAGTTTCTTTAAGAGCTGATGTAGGCAGGCCACACATTTTGCACACATCATCCTGTCAATGAGCACTCATTTCCAGTGTCTGTGACGCCTCCTGGAAAATGAGACTGTTCAAAAATATGCAGCCTTCTGTTCATTCCCACACACCGTTAAGCTCAATGTCAAGTTCAAGTTTATTTGAACAAAAAGCAAAAAAATAATTTGAGTGCTTTTCCCATACATGTCTAAACGCTACTCATGGTATTGTATGTAACATTTATTGAACAGAAAACAATTATAAACAAAACGTGCAGTTGCACATAAATCTGTAATGTTAATGTACATTATATTCAAATGAAAATAAACACAACTGAAAATCCCTCAAACATGAATTAGGTCTGATGCCTTCACAGTTCTTCATAACAAGCATCATATGACAAAATAAATTTAATCACCACATGGTTTCACTTTCCTCCATTTCCTCCATACACTGAAGAGCCTCCGCCCTCATGACTGACCCTCTGGCTACACGGGACAGATTTATATTCAAACACACCCATCATTTTACAAGTGCGGGGAGCTCCTGAAGTCATGTAGCACCATCCATCATGGCCAATGTGAGATATATTAACATTATATTTTTCTATGATTGCTATTAGGTATTGATACCAAGCCTGGGAAAGGTGGATGTGTCGTCTGAGGTCATCATTACAGAGCCATTTGGAGAGTGGAAGGCCAGTGAACTTCCTGCCAGTGAACACGGCCCTGGACACACGGCGTTGAGCACACTTGTTTAGGTTCTGCCGCTCTGCTTGTGCATGTGTGATTGAGCCTGGCTCCAGAGGTAAGAGTGTGGCTTGCCGCCCAGTCATAGAGGGCTGGTGTGTAAGCTGTGGTGGAGGGCCTTGCCTTAGGCTGTCGGCCACTGATCAGAGGACTCTCTCTCTTAGAAACGCAGCTGTTGCTGCTGGAAGCCACTGTGGAAGCGGGGGGTAGGGGACGGCCTGGCTACAGGCGCACAGAGCCCCAGGTGGGCGAGTACAATCAGCTGGTCCCCCTCTTTTGTCTCGCTGAAAACGGTCTGGCCGCGGACAGGAAGACGTGTTGAAAAGCAGGCTAGTCTGCTCAAATCCAGCCATCCCTGATCCTAACTCTAACCTCAACCCTAACCCCGGCTGCGTCTCCAGAGACCGCGGAGAGGGATGTCATATCCATGGACAGGACTGTTTGGATGAGGTTGCCTTTTGTGACAGATCTGCCCCCGGCATCTGCAGCGAGCAGCGACTGGTACGGCTCCAGTGCAGGTATTCACTGATGTGATCCAAGGGATGGGGGAGAGGGGGGATGAAAGGGAAGCGCACAGATGTACCCCCGCTGGGGTTCGGGGGCCCCGCCAGAAAATGTCATATTCAGCAGCTGGTGCAACCCGCTATTGCCCCCCCTCCCCTGCCTCTGTTTGGCAGAAGCACTCCTAAAGGATGGCATTGCGTTATAAGGCCTTTCCCTGATTGGACCAGGCTACAGAACGCGGTTAGTTGCTGTCTATCACCACATACTAAAGATATCCAGGATCAGCCCTGCTGGGTGTGCGTGGGAGCAGGTTTCCCACCAAGGCAAAAGCCGGACCGCCCATACGCTAACAATCTGGACTCCCATAGGAGTCTCATGTGGGTGTCTTCACATTTACATTTTAGTCTTTTTTTTCTTTAAAAAAACCACCAGCAAGATATCTTTTCCATTCTAGCCTCAGCACAATGCTTTTTTTTATTGATCTCTCCAGTTCCATCTGGGTGGTATTTAAATGATGTCATGTTTGCTCTTTGAGAGTCCAGTTCAAGAAGAGATTTACACTTTTTTAAGCAATTTTTTATGAGATCAATTGAGTCAGCATTAAAATGTTGAGTTCTGTAAACATGTAATAGAGAAACTGCACAACACTAGAAACACAGGTATTAAAACCTCCAGCAATCCCTGAGTGACTGTGAGCCAGTAGATGAGAATCAGGTGATGCACATTCTACCATTACATCAGTAATAATAATTATAATAATGTTATTGTTATGTTATTAATGTTATGTTATTATATACACATAAGAAATGAATTAGTCATGTTCATATATGTTTTAGAAATATTTTAGTCATGCTGCATGTGTGCAATACAGCAAAAAAAAATGACAGAATATCTCATTGTGATACAGTCTTGTTTTTAGGTGGCACTATGATGCAATGGTTTTTGACTCCTGGACTTCAATGACTACATTACTCTGCTGTTTCACTGGAGTACCTGAGATCATTGCAGCAGTTGTGTGAATAGATATTATATGTGCTCTGAATCACTTTGGATGTTCGTGGCTGCTGTGCCAACAGTTAAAATATAAATGATATGTGGCTGGACAAGTTGGATCAACTTGACAACTAGTTCTACTACTAAATGAATAGGAAGTGAATAGGAAGTTTAAAACCCATCAATAAGCTATACCCTATTAGGGCTAACTTCTTATTTGCATGTGTCAAAACTGCCTGTGAAAAGCTGGAGTCAAATGGTGACCACCTGAAGCTGAGGGGGACAGGAAACTTTGTATGCAATTATTCATATTTGCAATAATTTGGTTAGCGAACAAGATAGTGTGTGATAAACAGAGCTTTGTGAATTGTGTTCCATAATTTGGTTGATCGGTGTTAACAGGGACATATTTCCTCTTTATTTTAGGGGTTCTTTTTATTTCACTGATTTTCCAGTGCCTCTCTTAAATTCTGTGTCCAGCATTTCCGCTCAGGAAAGTAAAGTAAAGGCATGTTTGTCTGCCTGCATTACCATCCTGCTAAAATAAAGCTTCCATGAATTGGTATGTTTTCCCTCCATGCTGTGACAGTTCTGTGAAGGTCAAAGGTCAGCAGATGAAAACTAGGAAGCGTTTCCAGCATGCCACCTCTTGTTTTCACCTCCAGCCTAATCAAAAGGGATTTGTTATTCTTATAGCATATACAGTAACATACATGTATTTACACAATTTAAGACAATTTATCAGTGTTTCCCATTATTATCACTTGAGGATTTTTTCACACATGTAAAATGGAATTTTCCCACCTTAACTACAAGCACAGGGTGGGAGAGCAGAAAAAGTGTGAAAATGAAAGCTTTACTTCTCAATTTGTTCCCCAGTAACCCTCATTGCTTGAAATAATGTTGAAACAAACAAACCCAACATGTTAGCTGCTCTGCTTCTCCTCTGAGGCCACAACTATGGCAAGCTTCATGACTCAGATCTGCATAGTGTTACTTTCATAATGCATCTCACTGTCATCTTTTTATTACTTTACATTTTCTTTATTACTTTTTACATTGTTCTTGTCTGAGAGACAGTGAAACTGAGGAAAGATTTGTTCCTCCGTCAGTATATTTTAAATAATATTTTAGTGAGTCATCATAAACTTAGTTCTGTGTCTGTTTTTTCTTGTAAAATTTAAAGGGTCAAGGAAGAAAAAAATGAAACAGAGATTATTTATAGTAGCTGATTTTTGATTGGCAAGTGGGTTGGTTTACAGTAACCCACGCTTCGTCTAGACTGCCAATTGTATTTAAAAAGCAAACAAGATCTTGCCTCGAGTTTCAATATTATTACTATTTTAGCCCAATGAGGACTGGTCCTTGTAATTTTCTGAGACACTCCGGTAATTGCATATTTTTCATTGGCTCCTCTGAGGTTGTTGTATCCTGAACAGAGACAGTGGCCTGGTTACGTTTGATTGCCAGAGAGTAAGTGGGGGAGCACCAGTATATCTTGTGAGTCTGAGAAAGAGACCATCTCTGTCTCTCCATGGGTCATCGCCCTCTGATTCAACTGTCAGGCCTCATCAGTCAATGAAAATTTGTCACTGTCGCCTTTCGAGGTGGGTAGGAGTTGGGAGTTTATCATGTCTCATCCTATTATATGTCATTCTCAGTAGGTAAACCTACAGAAGAAAATGACTAAGCACTCCACGCTAATACACTCCTTCCCTTCCCTATTCATCCTATCCACACTGATCCTGGATCAGGTACGATATACTGAATGTAATCTGTATGATGAGTGTGACACTGAACAGTGGTCAAGATGGATCAAAGGTTTAAGGCAACAAGGGGTTGTATGAAGCCCCACAGTCCCAGGCAAAGCCTGGGAGCCTGTGTGAGGTAAGCAAGTGCAAGGACACTGGCTCCCAAGACAGCACTAATAGATTCAATGATATTTCCAACTTCAGGACTGGCCTCGAATTTATCGACAGCTGAGAGAGCATGAAAGTGACAAGAGGCTCTCTGGAGATCTTTTGATTTCGCTAACTGTTCGCACGGGACTCCTTAAGCAGGTTCAAATCAGGATCACTGATTCATTATTGATGATGTAAAACAAATAATGCTTAAGCAGCTTCAAAGTATAGTACAGAGGAAACTGCATCCATTAACACAATCCACTCTCAAATAGGAGAAGGGGTTTATATGAATCTGAGAGGGGTGGTGTAAATTTAAAATGTAGAACCTGGTAGTGGCTCAAGAAATATCTGTGCAAGGAGTGTGAAGTATATTTACCTTGCAGTGCTGCATTGGTGTGATTATTATGATTGTGGATAATGAGTGATGTGCACAACAGAAGTGGGTTTCCATGTCAAATTCAAGCCAACACAAGCTAACTAGCTCCCCCTGTTGGAAGACAGGACCATTTGGAGAATGTGACAAGGAAGGTATTTGTTTAAATAAAAATAAGAAAAACCATGATGAATCTCTATGCTCTATGAACTGCATATAACTGCTTTGGACATAGTAATGTTGTCAAAAGCAGTTCTCTGTGCCTAAAATGATCAAGCATGCAAACAAGTATGTTTAGCAGTGATTCTACTTTTTGACAAAAACTGTGTTCTAAATAAAACTATTACAATCATAGTATAACAATCATATAACAATTATATTATCATATGATAAAATCTGTATACTGATTTTGGCCTTTTTTAGTTCATGACAGATAAAGCCACATATATAGGCCAACAGCCCAGTTAAACACAACATAGGCAACTAAACACAGTGTTGGTCATATGGTCTTGTAATTTAAACTGAATATAGATTTTTGAAAACATCTGGAAAGCTTTCATCACTTATAAGTATTAACTCACAAGTGGACTGCCACACTGAAACCCAAGCCTATGAGTGGTCTATATTTCAAGAGCTGGTGCAGAGTGAAGCACTAGCAAAAGCACTACAGTTGGACAGAGATGCATTCTATCATTCTATGATAGGGAATAGTGAGTATCCACCTCCTGTGTATACTCAGAATGCTGGGTATTAGGATTAGAGGAAATATGGTTTTCAGGGGTGGAACAGTTTCTGGATATTAACACCCCTTGAGCACTTTTAGGAGCACAGTGACGAAACCGGCTACTTTTCAGGAGTGCAGGTTTGAGCTCAGTTTGCTTTGTAGGTCAAAGAGGAGAAGGAGGCCTGAGAAGGCCAAGCCGGTGCGGGTGCGGCGCCACCGGTGGTCATTAGGGTCACAGATGCTGGGGTCCAGATGTTCCGCTGCCTGAACCGGGCCGAGGGCGATGCCTTGCCCAGAGGAGGGGAGAGGAGCATCTGTCTGTGCCTCCCCACAGACACCAACCTCCTGTCAGCCTGTCCAATTCAAACTGGGCTGGTAACAAGGTCACCTCTCTCCCTCTTTCTCTCTCTCTCTCTTTTTCTGTCTCTTCCGTTCCATTCCTACAGTACGCCTTGCTTTTCCGTAGCATAGTTGTTGTGCATGGAAGAGGCCAGCGGAATTTTACCATGGTGGATGTGTAAGGATAAACACTATGACTAAAAATTCCTCTGGACATACATGCATAGGAATTTCTGCCAATAATTCACTAGACAAAGCTTCCATATTCAGATTCATAAGACCATACAGAAATTTCTGACCTTCGGGCATTGTATCTTATTTTTCTGTTCAGCCATTCTTTGAACAGTTTGTTTGCCAGGAATGAAATGAATGTCTGTATTTGTTAACAGGGAGGTTACTATATGCTGATATTAACAGGACATAGTGATTAATGAATGCATTCCTCTTCTGAAAATGAAGGAAAAAATGAAGTTCAAAATGTACCTTTTAGCGAAGGGTGAATGAGATTTCAGAGAAAGATTTTATTTTGTAAGGACTGCTTCAGCTGTGCGTCATAGTAGCGCATGATTCACTCTCTCAGCTGAGCGCAGACACAGATGAAAACAGGTGTGGAACCAACTCCCTGCCTCTCAGGAGGAATGCTGCGCTCTATCAAGGATATTGCGCCTGGGCCATTATTTTAACAGGGAAGTAACAGTCCCTGCATGCGCAAGTGTCGCAACTGAGCCGCTGCAATCTGAATATAAAGAACCGTGAAGCCATGATTCAGTCACAGCTTGTTGACCTTGCATTCTTACAAGCACAATGTTAGATACACAAGTGTCATTGGTTGCTTTTTGAGTGAGCAGCAGTATAAACAGTTGAGATAGACATTCTGCTGAGACTTCCATTTAAATATTATTTAAACATTTAATTAGTCCCATCTCCTGTCAAACATTTACCCTCAGAGCAGGCACACGAAGGCGTGACCAGGTCCTGCACACCCATACGTTCTCATATAGCTCAGAAGCATCATCAAGCTATGTGTTATATGGCACAATGCTCACATGGACTCAGATCTTCCTTCAGCTGACCATCACAATGTTGCATGAGGTTTTAACTTTGGCTCATGTCCTTGTCCAGAGTGCTACTGCTCAAAACATCAAAAGTTTGTGTTTTGTCAAAAATGCAATGTAGTAGACTTCTTCATAATTTGAATTTTCTTCATCACTTGGCAAGAGCCAACTGCATTGTGTTGTGTTATTTTAAACTGTGCTAATTTAACATTAACAGGTAACATTATTTAGTTCTTAAGGAGATACAATAATCAGTCAATATTTTTTGAAGTTTAAAAGTAACCAATATGAACTCAAAAACTGCAAAGAAACTACAGCACTTGTGTTTATTTGAGGAGTTAAATTATTTTTTTTTTTTACAGGCAATTAATTTTTTTTCATTACAGGCAATTAACTTAAAGGCAAACACCCTTTTTTAAAGACATCGTTTTAAACTCAGTGTAAATTGCTCATGATACAGAAGAAATTTAGGAATTAAGACATATTGTAAACCCTTAAATAATGTGCATAGTGCAGACATCTTGCCGGAGGCAAGAACAATGATCTACTGACGCAACATTGTCTATTGCTCTGCAACTGGCATCCTTGTTGCACTTTGTTGCATCTGTGTTGTACAGGCTGTGGTTGACAGCTTCTGCATACTTGCAATCTGCAAAATAATCCTAACCTGAACCAGTTACATAGATTATGTAGGGACTTTTGGAACTCCACCTCCAGCTGTGGTCTGAAGATTCTGTCATTGTTGTGGCCGCCAAGGAAATTAAATTCTATTTAAGTTTAAATAATTTTACTCAAGATGCAGTATATAAATTCGTTTGAGGAGAGAGATGTAGCTTTAAATTAATACATTAGTACAATTTACACCATACAAAATTAAGGATCAACATAAGTATACACTAAGGGGACAAAAATGCTGTTCATCCACTGTTGTGTAGTCTCATAAATATAGTTTGCATTCATTAATGACAATGACAGTTCCATCAGGACTCTAATGTCTAACAGAAAATCTGTCCAGAAACTGGCCTTCACACACAGGACACAATATCATTATTGACTGTTACCCTGACAAAGGATCAGAAAGAAAAGGCTAGCAGTTTTTCTTGGCTGTGGTGCAGGTATATTATCCATGCATGCCAAATCACATTTCATCTGATACTTCTGGGCTGGAGTCATGAGACTGAACATGCCGTTGGCAAGTATGGGCTACTGATGGCTCTTCAAGCTTACTTTTCACAAGGTGTTTTTTCATATAATTTCATTTCATTGTACATAGAAATGAAAATTTAAATATGCCATTTATTGAACTTCTCCAAAGAGGTTAGGGCTTAGAGTCTTGAGTTTCGATTTTACTCATGATTTGAGGCAGGGGGTGCAGTGCAGGAAGGGTGAGGTGAAAAGTAAGGGCTGGAGGGAAAAGACGAGCAAAACTAAAGAAAGTGTGCTGCAGCAGACACTCGGCACGCAGGGTCCCTGCATGCATATTCATGAGGAGGCCTTCTCTGGTCGCCTGCCCACTCAGCAGTGGGGAAACACATGGTGAGCCCTGGCAGCGTGGGGCAGCCAGGCAGGGCAGAGCGGGGGCCCGCGGACTGAGGCGGCGGAGGCAGGCAGGGCCTGCGAGACCGGCTGATGCTTCCATCTGTGGAGAGTGCTGGTAATTACGGAGAGGAGGAGCACCCGCGGCATCACGCCATCTGCCAGCGGGGCGGCTCGCCTCGGCACGGACCGGGCCCGGGGACCCGCTAACCCCCCCACTCCCACACCAGGGGTCGAGGCTGCTGTCGGGGCCATCTGATCCAGGGGCCTTGGGGGGCCTGCCTTAGGGAGAGGCTAGTGGTGGTGGGGAAAAAGGAGAGCATCGAGGGCCTGCCCCTGGCCTAGTCTGACCACCCACCTCTTCCTCCAGTATCCCCCTTCTGCATCTACTATGGCACTTAATGCAAAACTGGGGGTTCACAAAATGACTACTACCATTGCTTGTATCGTTTCTGCTCTTTACCGAAACCATATTTATGCACTTTTGCATTTGTGAAAAACAGAGGCAACATTCACTGACGTGTGTGCTCTGGCTTAATGTGAGTCTGTTTTGTATGATTATTTGTGTGTCTCGTTGTTTGTGTGAATTAGACACAGTGCTGCGTCAGCATGCCTTTGCAAATTGAGTTTGATGTGGCACCTGGGCTCCTGCAGAGGTGTATTAATGAGGACGATGATTGTAATTATTAGATTGAGCAGATGAGGTGCTTAACTACACAGAACCAATTCGGTCCGTCTCGCTGCAGGTGCAGGGAATGGGTGGCTCTGCGTTTGCTCACCTGGGAGGTGCAGCTGTGGTAAAGAAACACCTGGGCCATTATCATAGAGCATCCCCCCCCTCCATATTTCCACCCCAAGGCTGCCAGGTGTGGGTCTCTCCTCAGATCTGAATCCACTCCTGTTTCTGTTGGAGGGAGTGCAGAGGCTCTGAAGCGCTAAACAGAAGTACAAAATGAAAAAGCAAAAACAAAAGCTTGCAACCCTGAAGTACAAAAACAAAACATATAAAAACTAGCGGGCAAGCAGATGCAACACACAAAAACAAAAACGTGGATTAATTATGCAAATGCATCAAACAGATCTCAGCACCATCAAATTGTTACTGTAGTTATGGAAAAAGTCCAAGTATTTTTTCTTCAGAAAATTGGAATTGAATTCTGAGTACTGCTGGAATGTTGTTGTGTCTCCATTTGGCTTGAAATAACATTTAGCTGGTTGATCCAAACTTACCAAACTTGGTATGAACCTTCAGACAGGTGAACTCTTAGATTCTCCAACATTTTTTGTAGATTTGACTACTGCTAGTGCTACAGTGAAAAGGACAAAATTTAGATGTAAACGCAAGCCAAGCCCCATATCCTGTTTGCATTACAACAAGATAAAAAATCAGATTTTAGCTGAGAAACTATTGAAATCACTAAATGTCACTGTTACTTTGCAGAGATTACAACATTTTGGGAATATATTTACTCATCAACCACTTATCTGCCCTGTGTCAGTTGATGCCTCTTCTCCCAAAGAATAAATTTGTCTCCAGGATGTCTGATGGTCCCTGCATTGGATTAAAATGGTTAAAATGCAAATCGTCTTGAATAATTGACAAATTTGCATGCAATTTTGGATACAACTGATTTACGTGTGTCTTCATCCAGGCATTATGTCCCTATTGGTTATGTCAAATGATGGCTGAATGGCAATCCAATGAACTTGCATGTGGGTGCAGCTTTTCCCATAAAAAGCCCACACCTACTTCAGTGCTGCTCCTGACACCACTAGTATCACAAGTATTACTCAAGGGTGCCACCCCCCCCGCCCTGCGCCCCCAACTGGTTCTTGAACTCTAGGAATAGCTCCTTGGAGTTACACTTTTTAAAATGAACTTTGTAGCAGGACACTTTTGGGGGAATTTTGTGGCAGTGTTATTAGGATGTTCCTGTGTATTTCTTGCTCATTTTTCAAACAGCATAAGTCTTTGAGATGTCCATCTACATACTTGTATTTAAGTGGCACTTTTAATATGGTTGGTTTACTCTGGATTGTCTATGCAATTAGATGTTAATTAAATGTGAAATAGAAGTCTTTTATGGTTGTAATTTTTGACTTATGTTGCCATTACAGTTTAATTAATATTTTTTAATATTGATATATGTTGATTTGAAACTAGTGTGTAATATGTTTTGATTACAAACTTTACATTTAAATATTAATTACAGATAGTATATAGAGTAAATGTAAATTGTCTTGAAAGATCTCACCAATTGAAGATGAAAAACAGACAAATAGAGCAATTTTAATTACAATCTTCAAAGCAAACTTCTCAAGAGCATAAGCCTTTGGTTGACACGCAGTCTCACCATGGTAACTGAAAGTGCAAGTGCAATTAAGGGTTGCAAATGGAAAGTGTGATTAACATTCCTTGCATTACATTCATCAGTTTCCAGCCCCTCACATTCACGGAGGAAGTCTGCTTTTGTCCATATTTTGCACACCCTTCCCGCAGCTGTCAAACGGCTGAGTCCTGCGCCTTCCCTTTGAAGAGCGATCCCCCATCACAGGACTCTATCAGCCTGTTTCAACAGATTGGTAGAATACAAAATGCAGGGCGGGGGGTCTCTGGTGTGACGATAAAGTGCTTGCCTTTGATCGCTGTCCACTTTGTTTTCCCTCCTGCGAGGCGCCTGTCATACTCAATGACAATCAACTTCACAGTCAGGTCTCTGGCTCACCTGACTTATTACTTATGAAGTTTACTTTTTTTCTGATGCTAACCCATGGGTAACACAATAGCTGTACCGTCTTCAAAGTCAATTAGTCAAACTTAAGAACATGCAACTGTAAAAAATGATGTATCAATCCAGAAAAAGTGGTACATCTTTTTATTTTCAAATAGAGTTACAATCTACATTGTAACCTAGCAGAGTAAGAACATTTGAGTCAGCTTATTTCATTGGGCGGGGATCATGCCATCTTTCTGAAAACATCAGTAATGTCCATCCTGTTTACTAGGGATGTTAATGCTCAGCCGTTTGTCTCAGGAGTGAAAGCCACTCTGCTGCGCTTAATGACAAAGCAGAGACACCAGGGCATCACTCCTCTTTTCCCTCCCTCCTTCTCTTTAATCTGCTCTCTCGTTCCCCTCCCTCGCTCTCTTTAATCTGCTCTCCAAATGAGACACAGCTGTGTGGACCAGGTGCTGCGATCCCTTCAGACAGAGCAGGAAATGATGAAATCCAAAGTGTTCACTTCAAATGTGACAGATGTGCTGTCAGCTCCCAATTCACTGCTGGAGACAAGCGCGCATCTCCCCTACTCACATAAACACACACACACACACACACACACACACACACACACACACACACACACACACACACACACACACACACACACACACACACACACACACAAATACATGAACACATACAGATTACATGGACACATGAACAAACACAAAGCATACACATATCATGTATGTGCGTACACACGCATACTATGGTAGCACCAGTGCATCATAGTCTTATTCACAGCTGAATTTGAATGGTGCACTATTCACACCTTACTGAGTCAACAGCTCTGTGATCAGTGTTCCGTTTGTAAAAGAAGGCTTACTGTGTGCTTTAGTTTCTATATTAAATCATAAGAGCAGTGTCAGGTTTTTACTATTACAATGTCAAATACTAATATTTGACTGACCCCAGAAAACATTTTGGAGAAAGAAAGTGGAGAAAGAAAGGAAATAGCAAGTTTGCACAATGCCTTGCTGAAGGAGGTCTTTGAACAGTACCCACACAGCACACCCACCCACACATATTTTCATGCTTGTGTCCTCTGCACTCATCCACCCATCGACCCATCACTAAGAAGATGTACTGCAGGACCCTCTGTGCTACACTCAGCTGAGATCATATGATCATGTGATCACAAGAACTGTGTGTTCATATGATCTAGAGGTCATATGAAATAAAAAAAAACAAAAAAAAAAAAAAACACACACACACAAGTAAGAGATGGATTTTCCAATGCTTCCAGCTCCTGCTTCCAGTTTGTCCTTTTCTTTATTAGGAAGAAAGAAGAAGAAAGCCTTAAAAAGAAGTTTGTAAACTGTAGATTTTAAGGCTATAATTTCAAACTGAGACAGTAGCCCTATTGAAAAAGCATGGGTCTGTGACCATATCACATTCATGTATTTGTGCTGAAGATAGCTGTGGTAGAGTATTCTGGTGAAAGGGGACGTTTTATGCTGGCTCATTTGAAACCTGAAGAAAAAAAATCCACCACATTGGTACTGTAGTGTATCACTCAGAATGGAATCTGCTTTTAAGTGAACTGTTGTGTGATCCACCCATATACTTTTCCATGTTAAGGTTTCATATAATTTTTTCTCTTTTGTCATTTTGAGTTTTTCCTCCAAAATATTTATCACGCTGGTCTGTGGGCTGCAGTGTTTCTCACAGCTTTGTGGAAATTCCCAGTGGTAATGATTTCCCTGCTACCTATGGGAAAGATTCAAGGCTCTGCTGCTAAAGACCTTAAGTGTATCATTATTTAGCATTATGTTTCGGAGCCAGACACTGCCATCTGAATTTGGAGCTTCTGTTTGAAGAGGAAATAGGACATATGGACATAAAATACCTAAGTGAAGATAGTTCACGCGGGAAATTCAAGTCGTTGTCTAGTTGTGTTATGAAGCATCAGTGGAGATCAAACCATACAAATTCTGCTTTCCTTTTAGTTTTTGTTTTTTTACCACCACCCAAGGAATTTCTTTCATGTCTATCATATAATTTGATCATTTAATTTCTATGTTTCCTCAGCAGGAAGCAACAAAAAAAGTAGAGGCTTCTGTCATAATTAACGTAAGGATACTTATGTGTAAATAAACCTTTTAAGACAAATGCAAGAGTTTTATGACTGAAATGATGTTGATGGCAGAAAATTCATAAAGCCTGGACTAATACATTTCCTGGACCTTTGCACAAGCTATTTGTCAACAAAAGCTGCTCAGAGTGACAGAAAATCTAAGGGACTGGAGGACTGGGGGAATATTTGGTGTGTCATACATCAGTCAAGAGATTAATCTTGTTGTCTTCTGTACATTTTGTGTGACCATACTTTCAAATTAGTTTATTGTTTATTATTTCATCCATTATGCAACATTGGCTATCTCTATGCTTTTCATGAATTTTGGTCAACATCATTTAGAAAGATAATGTCTGCAGTTCAGTTGTCCCAGGTTTTGCAATATATCTAAGTAGAATACAGGTAATTGAGAGGGTAAAAACCTTTGTGCCATGATTCCCATTGCTACTGTTTTACAATTAAAAATAGTGGCAGTGTATCATTGTAGCCCATGCTAAACTTGTTGTGCTATGAATTGTATTCATACTCCAAACTTAAAAACTCCATACTAACAAATGAGAAGCAAGTGCCGTCATTTCCAGCTTCCACGCTGCACTGTAATATTCACTTTAGTACTCCTTGTGTAATGTAAAAATTTGATTCACATCAATAAAGCATCACAGTTTCCCCCTTTTATAATTGAATATTTAATTCAACATGTTTTGGAAAATAAACTGTGAGATCTTGTATAGACTTCAATGGTAAAGGTTAAAAATATTAAAATGTTAAAATATGCTAAACTAAAAATAATCAATAGCGCAGCATTAGGAAACTTGACTTGCATTTGGGAGGAAATACGCTCAAGACCCAGATGTATCACAGCTGCTATACTGTTAAAGAAACTATTTTACAGACACTGAATTACTTCAGTATTCTGTACATCCAGCTGTACAGTATAATGGCAATAATACTCTGTGTCGCGTTGTACAAGGAAATCTGTCATGTCAATAAATAATGGAAACATTCAGAATCCACACAGGCTCAGCACTGTTTTTTTCTGTTTGCAAGAACTTTCTTTTCTGCCATTTTTTAACCCACACCTAAAAATAAACCGCAGTTTAAGCTGCAGATGGTGCAGAGGTGCAGGGAAACAGCACTTGCACACAAAGCCTTTTTTACTTTGTTTTGGTCAGAGTTCACCGCATGTACATTTTTTTTCACCATAGGAATAAAATGTAGCTAAAATATTTGTTCCTCAAACATAAGTACATACTTACATGAGTTAAGTGTATGAGAGTCTATAAGTAAAGTAATATAAATATGAAATAATAAAACAAAAAAAATGTAAGAAATAATGTAAACAACAGAACAAAGAAAATAAATCATAACAATATCAAATTCTAACATGGTGACAATATCCTGTACACAGTTAACTACAGTGTACAACAAGGCACAAAATACATGTTAAATAAATATAGTTTCATTTGTCAAAATAACTTGAATAAAATACATAATACTGGATATGTGATTATAAAATATTGCTGATTTAATTGTATATACAGTATGTACTGCAAAGCAATAGCTCATCACATAGAGGACCTATACAGGCAGAAAGACATCAATGATGTGCAATAGCACATATACACTGCATTCAGATATTCCTCTGGTCCATACCTTCCACTTCACCCTTTCTAGTATTGCAAAACAAATGAGAACTCCCTTTGTGTACACAATTTACACAAATCCATATATCCATACATACAAATCCATATTACACAGTCAAAACTGGGGATGTGTGAACTGTACTGGATCAAATATGTATTTTATTTCTAAATTTTTGTATTTATGTTACGTGCGTGGGCCACACCTAACCTCTGTCGTTTGCGAGAGGGGAAAGATTACAGGCGGGAAGTGCGACCCACGAGCGATGTTGGCGGACCTCGTCACTTTCACCACACAGGAAGAGCCGCCTGCAGTTTTCGTGCCTCATCGTCAGATGATAACCTGTGGTGACATTGAAGGAGGGTTTATTTCCCAGCGACAGATTCAGCATTCACTAGATGAGTTCATGCAACCGTTTATGAGGTTAAGGGATGAAATTTGATTTGCCATTTCAAATGAATTGAAATAAGTTTGCAGCATGGAAAGAGGAGAGAGCTCATCATTATGTGGAAGGCAGTCGCTCACTGAGGCTGGCACAGCAGTAGACCAGTTCAGGGGAAAAAAAGGGAGAAGACACATTGTTGTACTATTTCAAACAGTTAATTATTCACAAATATCAGAATTTCATTAAAACATTAAGAAGTCCCGTGCAATTCCTACCCCTAGTTCTAACCCACAGTTTAGCAGTTCATATTTGAATGAGTGAATGAGTGAAGGCTATGCCTTAGGCCTGATTTAATCTGAAGTTTGCACTGGATAAAAAGGGGCTCTAGCGACAGCTTGCCAAACCTTTCAGGGACTGCAGAAATCCGCTTGGCAGATGGGTGCCTTGGTTTTACATCTCGCTTGAGTAAAGGCATCCATCTCCGCAAGTAAAGCAGGCAATCTGTGCTGCAGTGAGCGGAAAACCCCAGGACCCTGCAGTGAATGAGAGGACGAAAGTGGGAGCACAACTCAGGCCTGGTTATAGCCCCAGTGCTTGTCCCCTGCCAGCTGACAGGGCTTGGGGGAGACACAGCTGGGATTTGCACACTATGCTGCAAAAAAAGAACTACAGGTCCCAGCAGGCTTTGCAGCAGAGCTGAACCAGCTGTCTATGTTTTGTGGACCAGGTCCTTAGGATAATGCTGTCTCTGTAAGGAAATCAAAAAATAATCATGGCCAAATAGAAATGCGCAGATGTCAAATGTTTGTTCCTCATTTTAGAGGACGTTTTTGTAGCTATTTTGTGTTCTGCATATGGTGGCATGCTATGACTGGTCTGTATCCCGAGGAGAGAAAATAAGACACTGTCCTGTCCTGCCTGTGCAAACTGCCCCCTCCTCCACACACCCACCCACTAACATAAACAGCTCCCACCTTTTGTTTAATTTAATCTTGTGCCGAGGCCCATTAACCTCCCCTAGCATCTGTCACTGTCTTGCATGCTCTGCTGAAATCTATGCTCCATATTTTCAGAATGTGTGTGGGAGGTGGGGGCACTTCACATGATGCTGGTTTAATCAGCTCACATGTAGGTGTCTTAAATCCATGGAAACTGCTCAGTGTCAACCTCCACTCTCACTGGGTAATGAGAATGTCTCTGCTGACTGTTATTATAGCAGGCTATTATGAATGTATAAATGTTGAGGTCAAACAGTGTAATGCATTACAAATATGTTATGAATTATGATCACACCATAACTGCATTCATTTAACTGGATAATGCTTTATAATCATACATTTTAAAGTAAAATAACCCCTGAGGAGCATTTAATTCACTTAGGTGTCTCCTTATGCCATTGAATCTTTTCTTTTATGTGGCTTTTATTGTTCAAATACGCTATAGCTGACACCTTTGCAGTATAAAACACATTCCTTATCAGTTGGTTGTGTCTTAAGACATCGCAACAATCCTGGCATTTGTCAGTACTGATCAATATTGAGTCTCTTCTGCCTTTATCCCAACCAAACTGATAACAGACTTTTCTAGACATAATTCGTAAGAATACATTTAACCCTGCTAATATCATTTGTGTCCTGAATCTTCATTATAGGTTATTAGGGAAAGGAATGAATCTAAACACAATGTTTTATTTCTGAATGGATTCAGACTGCTGGTTTCTGAGTAATATACACCTGTTCGGTGGATTAAAAATAGTTTTCCATATCAGTGCAGGCATCTGTTTGGAAAGCAAACTTTGAAAATCGCAGATACAGTAACCATCTGTGTGATCATGCAAACAGGTGCAGAACACCTGTGCGTTCACAAAGTGTTAGTTAAATGAACTCCGGAGGAAAGTGATGAAATCGAGGTGTGAATGGAAGCCTAATCATATGAAACAAGGTTGAAGAGAGTATATATTTTTACAATGCAAGCATTAAGATTTTGAAAACCTGTATTTCTGTTGTCCTTGTGCTTTTTACTCAATCATTGTGTTTGATATGCGTTGGCTAGTCAAAGACTTGTGAAACTTTTTCACTGGAGGGTGATCAATAATGTCACAGCACCCTCTTCAGGCAATTAATGAAAATAGGAACTCTGAATGAGGTCCTTCCATTCCAGCCTTGCTGTCGGCAGGTTTTAAATATGTATTCAACTGTTCATAACACTATTTCGGTTACAACTGAGTCCTGAAGCTGTATTCTTGTGTACTTAATACTCATTCCAGAGCTTGTCAGAGTTGTAATTCCTGTGGTTCTACTGTATATGTATGAAGTTTGCATATCTTTCATAAGACTGTTTCGGGATGGGAATGTTGACTTTGTGCAAAGAGAATAAAAGATGAATATGAGGGAGCCCATGCCATCACTGGCACAGATCACACTCATTATTCCATCTGCATGTGTCAGCGGCACACTGCACCTGGGATACATACTACACCCTCTGTCTCTGCCTCTTACCGTGTCATAGCACGCTGCACTAATGAGAAGCTAACGCATTTATTCATTTTCAAACATTAAACATTGATGTTCTCACAAAATACAGATACCATACCAAACAAATTATATATGTCTGAATCATGTAATGATCTTCTTATCTAAATATCATATCAATTGACACATTCTTATTTCATTCTCCACTTGGACAGCTGACATTAAACATTCTATGTTATACACTGAATTATATTATTGAAAACCAAAGATTTTTAAAGACACATTTTGAATTTTGGTTAATATAAAACATACTTGCAGGTGGCATCCTTTGTCAGTGGTATTAATATTTTTTGACATGGTGAATAATTATATGACATATCTGATGAAACACTGATGGAAAGAGGAAAGAGAGGTGAGAGCAGAGAGAGACACACACGCACACGTGTGCATACGCACATGCACATACACACACGTGCGCACACACACACACACATGCACACGCACGCACGCACATGCACAGACCGTGGGCGGAGCTGAGGTGCCCAGGGAACGGGCAGCTGTGGAGGGAGAAGCAGGCCATAAGGATCGTGCGCTTGCCAAATCAGCATCATCTATTATGAATGACCCGGGACGCCCAGCCCGCTGGGAGCCAGGGCCTGTCTCTGCGTCCCTCGCAGTCACGAATCTGTGTACAACACCTCCGTGTTGGCAGGAATGCCAGTCTCTCACTTTCAAACATGGAGACTGCTGGGCATCTGCATTTCCTACATGTGAAAAATTCACCTAAGATTTTAAAAATCACCTGATATTTACAGCTAAACTCATCTGAGCACCTCAACCACTGATTTAGCGAGAGCGATCCTATTCACTACTATAGGTTTCCGACTGCATATGGGGTACAATTTGAATCCAAGCATGCAGATGCCAATAGCTACCTGCTGCCTTCCTGTTTCTGTGTTTCTACCTCAATAATGGTCAAAGATTTATAAATTAAAAAGAACTACCAGATATTCACACTTTCTAAGTCTTCATTAGTTATACTATGCTGCAGTTTGTACTATTCTGTGTTCATCCCAAAGTAATAAATCAATGTGTCTATGGAAATACTCCAAATAAATGGTTCACTTTGGCCAGAAGGCATTCACAAAAATGAGTACCAGTGTAAAACAACTGACTTACATATCACTGACCTTTAAGACTTTTTTGCCTTAAATTGTATTTAACAGCAGGTGCAAAAAATAAGGCCACGTCTCCCCCGATAACCCCCTTGTGGGAATGACAATTAGTCAAAGGCTTTGCAGCAACTAACCCACTTAAACTGCTCTGTACGGTGCTTCTTCCCTCCTTGCTGTGGATGACTTTGCGGCGTTCTTCCAGAACAAAGTTGCTGACATCCGTAGGCTCTGTAAGTCCCCAGCTGCGCAGCCTACTGGCACCACCACAGCCCGTCCTGCTTACCTGGTCTTCCCTCTCCTCCCGGCTCTCTCTCTGCTGGGAGGATGCGCTCTTGCCCACTGTACTGCAGTCTCACAGAGCTGCCCACCGGCTGTCTCTGGATCCTGCCACTGCCGTACCCCCTTTCACATCACGCTCTCCTTATCAGCCTTCATTCAACTCTTCCCTGTGTGATAAAGTCACTCAGGCCTGGCCATTCTGACTAGCCACAGGAGCATTAAACCTCAATGAAAAATAACTTCACTTATGCTGAACAACTAACCATGTTTGTTTTTCCATGTTTCTTAAACACCTTTTAACATGCTGCACTTAAAAAAAAACTTTTTATTTAAAGTATTCTCCTGCATTCTAAGGACTTTATCTGGACTTCTCCAGGTATTAGTGTTTAGCCTAAATCAAACATATTTGTAATTTCTACCCACATATGTATTTTTTATATTTTTTTCCAGCCACAGAACACCTGCCTGCTCTTCCACACACATCAGCATAACACATGTGAATTTGAGACTATTTCTACAGACTTTATCAATACAAAGTGAACATGATAATGTTTGGAATACTTCCAATCCACCTTCAGGTCAATCCATTCACAGGTGTTTGGATGCCCCAATGGCTTGGTTTAGCTATAAAATTATTTTTGAGGGAAAAAAAAAAACTGTTAGTTGCCTAGCGAAGTCATCTGTATTTCCAGGGCAAGCCACAGGATGGGATCGTAGTCAGTGAGGGATACAGCTGCAGGAACCCTTATGATGCCAGAGGACTGTAGGGCCGCTCCAGGCACACCCCCTGGACACCAGCCACAGCGGGTGATGATTCTGACAATGATCTGTCAGATGTTTGGATTGGAATTGCAAAATTTAAGACTGATTTGTGAGGACCTGTTTCTGCTCAGCAATACTTACACCAAATGTCGCATTATCACCCTTTTGCCTGAATGTTGGCGTTTAATGAAGAAGGTTCTCAGAGATTTCTATACTTGGTTGTTTTGAATCTTGGCAAAGTTCCAATAATCTCTTGACCAATAATGTGATTCAAGCATGTGATTTTCAGAAAAAAAAAAAACAAGAAAAAAAAAAGCAAAACAAGATTGAAAAGTGAAAGCAACCAGGTTCCCAAGAACCCTTTTCTCATGCACTCATTGAACACTAGAGGGCAGAGCCCTCAAAAAGAAACTTGCAAAAAAGACAAACTTTCCACCACTGAATTTCCACCTTCTTATGAGTTTTTACCCCACAACAATAAATGTAAATATTATAAACAAATGAAACTTCAGTAAATGCAGCTCAAGATATATTTAAACAAGTTGTGACATTACCACATTTAAGTGATTTTGTAGAGACTGTGAATGGGGATACAGATGGCTCCTGCCTAAGAAAAGAACAAAGAACATGTGCACACATACTTTTTATTGTCCCAGTGTTTTTATCAGTATACAAGGTTACTATATTACAGGCATTTCCATGTAAAGTAAATACAAATTCCATACAGGAGATTTCTCCAAACTGTACAAAGCAAACACATGACCAATATGGTGAACATTTAAAGCAAAGTGGAGTGAGGAGAGGGGACAAGCCACAAGGCATCAGGTCCAAAAGATCAGGATGAAACTTTGGCAAGCTCATTCTCACATCCAGCGCGTATGCCAGAGTAAAGGGCTACGGAGCTTGCGAAGAGACTCGGCTCGTTCCGTCACACGGATATTTCAGATCAAAAGGTAGTGACATTAGGCCCAGAACAGCTTTCCTACAGATGTCTGTCTTGTAAAGGCCATTTCTGTTTTCTGGCAGGGATTGCAAAAATTTCAGCCTGATAAATGTCATGGCAACAACATATCTGCAAGTAGGTGTCAGTCATAAATGTTACTATGGTTTTGGATCTTCTTTACTTCCTTTATCTGTTTGCAATGCCTGGTTTAAGTCTCAGGTGGGAAAAGGGAAAAATACAACAATTGGTCTGTTATCTGGTATTGCAAGAAATACACATGGACAGTAATGATATCAGAACAGAAGAGCTGAAACAGTTGTGTTTTCCTGCAAACTGAAAAAAATGAAAGTATACATTTAAGTTACCCACAAACACTGCCCTACATTAATTGACAGAGTGGAAATCTGCCCCTAGAACTTAAACCCTGAAAGAAGACACATGACACAGCCCCTTTCACATTTACAAATAATGATTATCTAACAATGGTACACATGTAGTGCAAATACATCAAATGAACACAGATATACAGAGTAAACACACACACACACACACACACACACACACACACACACACATACGCACGTACGTATGCACGCACGCACACACGCACGTTGGACCAGTCCAGTCCCTTTACAAATACTGCAAGGGCAAAGAAAAGATCATGCAAAACCTCGCAACAGCAGCTCATAGTCCTATAGGAACTGCTCTCAGCTCACAGCACGATTGTCACACTTTGGTCCTTTCATGGTGCACGTAGGAAAAAGTACCGTACAAAATATGGATAAAGTAAGTACAAATATGGCACTCCTGGGTCAATTATAAAGTGTGGCGTGTGACAGTAAATGAGCTAAACAAGTTTATACCTCCATTTCTTGAACCTAAAGTAATGGCTACCAGGCCAGCTACACAGTCAACATGGCATGTTTTCTTATGGTCCTCTATTTAGAACAAGACTGGATGAGACTGACAAATTCAGGTAATGCTCATAAAGAAACTGTACTAATATCAGACATGAGGAAATAACTGTCCTTGCAACTTTAGTATCTGGCTATAGACTACCGTGTGTAATGCTCAGCAAATTAAACTGATATTAAAGTCATATGAAAGTACTGAATGTCTCAGAATGTGCATGACCATCAAGCCATCTCCATTTTACGCACCGTTACGGAAGATGAGTTTGTACTACAGACAAGTTCAGCAAGTAATTTGACTGAACTACCTCTGCATTACTCTGCATTAGTTGGGTTCAACTGAACAGAACTAGCTACGGTACAGTGTAAAGCAACCTTATGAGGGACTGCTGAACAAAAATGGGTCAAAATACCAATTGCATGTTCAAAACGAGTATGACAGCCATAACTGTGCTGACTGGAGAAAGCACAGTTTAATTGCAACAGCTGTACAAATAGAACAAAAAAGGGCGTAACTGTAACAGCTGTGCTGATTGCACAGAATATCATTAAATTGCTACAGCTATGCTGATTGGACAGAAAAGGGGTCTAATTGCTACAGCTGCCCTGATTGGACATAAAAATGCTTTGCAAGAACTTGGGAACATCACTCTTGAGGTTTTGTTCTTTGGTTCTCTTAGGATGAAATGTTTTCGTCTTCTTGATGCTAGCGTCACAGTATGCTGTTAGTTACAGCACAGAACAGACAGAGCTGTTGTTTACCCGATTAAAGGTATATAGCTGACACTCTTCACCTGTCCCTGATGTTATCAGAATTTACGGACAGCTAAATGTTGAATGCTCTGGTGGTATAATGCCTTTGGCTATAACAGAATGAACATTAACTATTTTGACTTAAATATATGATAAAGTAAGCAGTGCTAAAAATAAGCTGTCATTTTTAAAGCCGTACAAACTTGCATAGAATATAGTGATTCCATGAGTTAATTCACCTAATACAAAATCCTTGGTCTGTACATACACATTACATGGAAACACCCATCCAGTTGCACCTGCTTTCATTTGGAACACACTTTAAATGTTAAATGTTAATAATCTTAGCCCTAACTCAATAAATTCTGTTTTATATAAAAATGATATTTATTAATAGTGTCCATAGATTTCTGCGATGTTGAAACTATAAACATGTATTTCAACTGCCATCCGGCGCACATGCATTCTGCTTGCACGCACACACACCTAACTATTGTGAACAGTGATTTAACAATGAACTAAATCTGTATTATTTTACCAATAAATTACTTGTTGAACAGGAAGTACAAAATGAATTTCAGGAGCCTGAACACTATGGGAATAAGCCCCACAGTAGGGGTCAGTTAAGCCACAGTTCCATTTCTCATACTGAAAATCAGATCAAACAAAATGGAAGGTAATCTTCCACTATTAGGTCCACCTGCATTATCAATAAACTAGCCAAAATCATAACCACAACAGTTTATTTCACATCGTAGGGACATGAAATTTATGAAGTGTTACAAAATGAAGTTTTTATAATTAGCATCAACAGCAAATCAAAAATGACTTTGACCAAGTATGGCTTGAAGATCTGGGTTATAGAGAGAACTGAAGTCGAAAGTAATGTCCTTCAGGAATAAAGTCAAAAACAGAACTGCTCAGAGAAATGAAAAACTAAATTAAACTTACTCTTCAGAGGAAATGGGCAGACATGCACTTCTGAAAAGCATTAAACACAAACACGCACGCACGCACGCACGCACCTTCTCAAGAACTGCAGTTTAGGTTCTAGTCACACATACCAGCAGTGACCACCAGACGGAGTGTGCTTATCTCACAGGAGTGCTACATTTGTGTCACACCCCACACACACAAACACACAGGGAAAACAATAAGGTGGTAACATGGAAATAGACCCATGAAGAAACAAGAGACCATAGTACCCATGCAGGACTTCAGAAACCTGCACCAGAGAAAAAGCATACAGAAAAAAATCCCTTGTGATGCTCCCCTGATCCCATGATAAACAACACCTACTGCAAAGCGGAGCTACAACACACTGCACTGGCTCTGCGGCTCCGCCCTCCTTATCAACACACCCAACCGCATGCAAGGATGCCATGAGCCCGGCCACACGACAGCCTGTACATGGTCCCCGGACCTGCTGCAAACCAAAGCGCTCTCCCTCCAGAGCGAGCAAAAACAAACAGGAAGAAAGGGAATTTGGTCCATCGGCAACCAGCAAGTCTTCTCTTCCTGCTGCTCCTTTAAGTGGGCAGAGGGTCATCGTCGCCTTTGCTGCACTTGCACTTGCAGCACAGGACAAAGGGTGTGGCCAGAAGGAGGAAGGGCGAGGCCACCAGGAGGAGGAGCCCAAAGCCGGCGAAAATCCCCACCACCTGCGGACCAAGAGGAGAAACTTGAGGTAACTTAGGATGTCAGGGCTGGAAGGGCAGTTAAACTGCAACACCTCTCTGTCAGCTACACTGTGCCATAGCTTGCTAAAACATGGCAAGAGATGCAAACATGCAAACATCTTCTCCTCTGTTGCACAAAATGCCACAACATAACCATGAGAGGGAAACATATAAACCTCCACAAGGGGGCAGCAGAGATCGACAAAAAATGCAAACGGCATCTTGGCATAAAATGCCATGAATGAACACGCAAACATGGATACTCAGCAAATCACTCAGAAATTTAATTTTCTATTAATGAAAGCACAATTCTCTCTAAAGAATAGACCTTTTGGTTGCGCATGAGCCCAAGGTAGAAATCTGAGCTATAAATCTCACATTGATTTATATGGATATAACGGTGTGCTCACGACAGCATAGGGTGATTACTGCGCTGTTTCTGAAAAAAGGCTGAGGCAGTAGGAGACTCCTCTCTGGAGAGTTAGACTGAGGCGGAGGCTGTACTGGACTGAGTCACACAGGCAGGAGTGCCTCCACGAGCCCACTGTGTGGAGTCACACATGGCAATCTGCCTGACAGTGAATCTGGTAGCTGGCCCACAAGCAGACGACAAATGAAACCCACAGAAGCTTATGATCTAATGACAGGGAATTTGTGGAAGCAGCCGGAATCAGGACACTTTATTTCAAAAATATATGTAATGTCCATCCCTAGCTTTGAAGTATTTATGACAAGTTTAATTGGGGGGTATGTATTTGGAGGGGCTTTTTAAGGTCTGAAGATGCCTTAGAGGCAGTACACATATAGGAACACATGTGGACATTCACTTCATATGGATAAAGATTATCAAATACACAAACACAGACACGCAGACAGGCAGGCAAACTCTCTCTCTCTCTCTCTCTCTCTCTCTCTCTCTCTCTCTCTCACACACACACACACACACACACACACACACACACACACACACACACACACACACACACACACACACACACACACACACATGCCCAGTGACTGCAGGGGGATGTGCAGGTAGTCGCCGCCCCCTTACCTGTGTCCTGTGCCAGATAACGGATGCTCTAGAGTGGCCCAGCTTATTGCGGCAGGGCCCTTTGTCATAGTGAATCAGGAGGAAGTCATCCTGAAGAGAGGAGGGCACACAAGCACTGTCAGTATTCCAGAATGCGTGTGTGTGTGTGTGTGTGTGAGTGAGTGAGTGAGTGGCCATGACAGCAATATCAACAGAAACAAGTACATCTGACAGGTCCACAGAGACAGGTGTCACACAGACAGCTGTCTGTCCGCTGCTGCGCAGCGCATGTGCGCAGCGTGTCTGTGTACTCACGTCCAGCGACTCCAGGCAGTACCAGCAGAATGCGTGTTTGCAGTTCTTGCACATCATCTGGGCGCAGCCCTCGTCTCGCTCGATGTACACTTTGCACTTTGGACAGCGCTTGATGGGAGCGTCGTCCTCGTCACTCTTGTAGAACAAGCTGAAAGGAACAGGCGCAATAACACCAGATCTGGGCTCAAAATGGAATCTCGCTGACTACGAGCCTGGTGGGGAATCACTACCTGATCACTACAGATCGACTGTGCTGAATCACATACTGTATTTAGAGCCAGTTTTTATGTTATTAGAAAGAATAAACTGGCATAATCCAAAACCTAAATGGAAAGCTCTCTTCGCCAAGATAACATTTACATTTTAGAAATGTACAGCACTGTTTTGATGTATTCAGTATTAACTAAATATTAACATGTGTCCTTCCTGCTCGCAGATGTATTACCTCATTTCTGTGGTAGCCAACGTTTCTCTCTGAAGGCTGTACATTGTTATGCGCTTATATCGATTTTCTGGCGTGCTGTGAGTGGCTACATCTCAGAGATGGAGTGCTGTGACAGGAAACTGTCCTGTGTTGTAACTGAAAGGTCTTTCGCTGTCACCACAGAGAAAGTAAGTACATTGTACTTCCAGGGCAATTTTCTGGCTATTGATCTAACGTGAGGCGATTATATCGCACCTCTCATTTACCCTCCACTCCACACTGACTGCAGAACTGAAACACTCATTCTGAAGACAGAGGATAGTGGCCTCTGACAGATGTTCTGCTGACCATTTAGATCACTTAAAAACGTGGTTCAATGTTTGCACATTCATGACAAATTATCACACTGCTTGGAGTCACTGGTAGCACTTTTCACATCACTCCACTCTCTCTGCTATCTTGGTCACCCAGGCTCAAATTTAGTCCTTGGAGAGTGAGAACCCAAAAGAACATGATCTAATCAGAGCTGGTTGTTCCAGGGGCAGGTGTTTGTGGCAGTCTTATGTGTTCAAGGTCAGAGTTACTAAACACCAGTGTTCATAGATGTGTGATTTGTGGCCGTTATGGTTCTGTTGGCCATCGACTTGTGAGAGAAAGAGTCAATACATTTTACGTTTCCTGCCATTTTTGTTCACACATTATATTCAAGTGGAACAACATTACATTTATATGTGCATATTATAATGCATGAACTAACATAACTACTAAATTGAATACATAGCAGATTCATGTCCATCACAAACACACAATAAAATGTCATAAAGTGCCACATAAAATAACATAGACACTGTACTCTACCAAATATGTGCCAAGGATATGGGCAGTGTACCAGGTTTGTAGAGAGAGAGACTAACACCAGCGCTCAGCAGCCCCGCTACTCAGTTTAATGCTTTCTCAAGCCAGGATGGAAAATAACAGAAAAAACAATGATGTTGATACAATGATTATGATTTTAATGAGGATTCATTTCAGACATGTCACATGGGGTGGCTGGGCCAATCAGAATGGCACGAGTTTCAGACTCACTGTTATGCTGTTGTTTGCATTCACAGTGAGGATGGTGATGTAGATAAAGATGAAAGTGATGATGAAGAGGGTGATGATGACCATAACGTGGAGGCGGGGCCTTACCTGGTCTCCCCGGACAGGAAGGAGCTGATGGGTGGGGTCTCCTGGCAGTTCTGGCCTGGGTGCCAGCTGGCCCGGCAGGAAGAGCAGAACTCCAGGCTGCAGACAGAGCACTGCACCAGCTGCGGCCCGGGCGGCTCCAGCTCTTTAAGCTGGCACACCGCCTGGCACGACGAAGATGGGCACCAGGTCCTGCACGGGTCCAGCAGCACCTCTGCAGGACACGACAGGACAGCATTGGCACCCCTTTGCACAGGGCAAAAGGGTGCAGAACTGGGCAGCGCTTCCGCAATGCCAGCCTGCCACGCAGCATGGCGCTGTCCAGCGCCACACATGAAGAGCCTGCCTGTAGCACTCAGCCATTCACACTCCTGTACAGATTGCTGCTCTGTAAACTGTGAGTGTAAGAGCTCTTACAGAACAATGGTGTGATCAAAAAGAGCCACAGAATCACAACAGTCCAATTCCAATATTCAAATAAAGCTATACAATACTAAGAGACGTCTTGTTTTATTTCAGAAAAATGCAGCTAATTAAATCCAGCACATTCAATTTAAAATAGATTTGATTAGAGAGGTGAGAGCTCTCAGCTTCTCTGATTGGTATTGTATTGCCTTCGCTCTTAATCAAGGTTGATGTGAGGACAGTGTGGGGCACTGCTCTGAATTCACAATTAGACGGCTCTGTTATCAGCAGTGCAGTGCAGTGAATAAGGAGCACAAAACTGTGGGGGCTGCAGGTTCCATTCTCAGTTTTGGTACTGCAGTTGAACCAATTTGTGTTTTATTTAGGCTGAAATGCCTCATTAAATACCAAGCTGTAATAAATTAATTCATTATATTTATATGTAAGTATAACATTTTGATGTAGCTCTGTATGTGGTCCTGTGCCAGGCAAAAAAAAATGTATCACTGTAATAATGCAAACACCAGTTACATATATAACCCAGATGCCAAAACACTGGCCTGTGTCTCATGTTATGAAATGTGCGTTTTGATGCGATGATTGATGGTTTCTTGCATTGCCTATTCAAAGTAACCATTCAGCTGCTACCTATTTCTTTTTTTGGGTGCAGGGTGAGCCTAACTAACTGACATGAATGTGACGGCAAACAGCAGTGCTGTGGTGAGATGCAAGCACAGAGAGATAGGTGGCTGAGGAGGCCCTGCTTACCTTTCTCAAACTGCAGCTTCCGGTATCTCTGCATGATCTCCGTGGCCACCATCAGCTCGATCTGTGAGAAACAGGCCAGAAAGCAGAGGCACACAGGTCAGAGACAACAGCACCTGAGACAGACTGAGTGGAGCTGACGCTGAATATGTCTGAGACAGAGAGACACAGTGCAGGGAGAGAGCAGGGAAGTGATGATATCTGCCCTCTGCACCCAAATGAGTGTTCTTTTTCTAGACCAGTGAGAGGGAGGTTGTGAGTTCATATTCAGCATATGACACTGATATTATATGCTTTTGCAGGGAACTAAATACATTGGTTGAGTAAACACAAGATTGTCAATGTATAAATGAAAAGGTGAAGCTTCAGACATGCCCACAAAAACATGCCTACTAATTAAATACTTAAAATGTAAAATATACATAATTTTAATTCCAGATGCAAGTATTGCTTATTTCTTTAATTGGCAAATGACATATTTGCTGCTGAGGAGATTCTGCAGAGTAGGTTCCTAATGGGGCTGTACACTCTCCAAGCACAAGTGCCCAGCTGTATTTTTCTGTTTCTGTGCCAGAGGTATGACTGAACACTTGACTCAGGTATATGTTGAGTGTGTCTCTGCGACAGCATTTACTGTAACTGAACATTTAGGCACTGACATAAAGCCTTGCTGTTGATGGCCGTGCTGCTCTGGTACAGTCCAGATGTAATGGTGCGATGCTATTGAGCTGCCCTTCAGTAAAACCCAGTGGGAGCTGCAGGCTGCATTACTCCGTCTCACTGCAGAGGTGCTGCATGGCATCATCGCAATAAAATTCTGTGGACTTATACCGATTAAAGATTAAAGAAAAACAGCCCATTGCCTCTTTCACTCAGCATCACACAAACACATCTCCAGCGGGCAAAATTACGCTTCCTCATTTGTGACCTCTCAATCAGAGCCCTTATGTCTTTCGTGTGGATATAAGCTAAGTCAATATCGTAATGGCAAAAGTAAGGTTTCCATGGCTTTTTTTTTTTTTTTATTTCTTCAGCTTTGTCTGACAGAGGTAAATTTGAGATTGAAGTCTTTATAATTGGGCTTTTGTCCTGACATTTTCCTGTTATTTCCCTCTGCAATAATTTGGATATTACCTAAAAAGTCCGGCAGGCAAATATGAAAGGCGAGGATAATAACAGAGCTAATGGGGTGACAGCACAGTTGGAAGCAGACATTATCTGCCCTTTAATCTGCCAATTACTCTTTATGCTATTAGGCTTGGATCAGGACAGAGGAAATAATTTTCAAGGCCCAAACTCATAATACCGTATGTGCTACAGTAACTGCAAAAAAGCGGGGGGAGGGGGGAGAAGTACCTCATTCTCCAGCAGGTGACCACGCTTGGGACAGGCAGAGTCAGGACAGCTAATAGCCGTTTCAAGGCCCTCTTTGATCAGTAGTTCCACATACTGCTTCAGGCACTGCAGGCAGGCAGACAGACAGACAGACAGACCATGAGGGAGAGAGACCGTGTTAAGTGTGGTGGCTACACCTGAATTTGGCTTCAGCTATCAAAGAGAAGGAGAGCAGCTTTACATTCTGATAGGAATGTGCCTCAATCCAGCCAGACACCCACAGCCTCCATCATGGTGAACCTCCTCTTATGTTGAGGGATATAAGTAGTAGTCTAACATTTGTCAGTGTCTTTGTTTAAAAGCATGTGCCTCATCTTTTGCTGCATAGTTCACTTCACACAAATTGCATTTCATGCCTTTCTTTCATCCGCCCTCTATACACAACATCTTCCTTTACAGCGAATCAAGGGTAGCAGTGTGACTAACGCTGGACTATATTTATACCACAGTGGCACCTTTCAGCCTCAGACAATCTTCAAATGCTGAACATTCAGTGGATATACTGCAGTAAATACCAGTGGAGACACACTTCTTGTCTTATTGTGAGGATTATGCTTTTTTTTAAACAACAAATAATATCTCTGTCATATGTCTCTTAATTGATATTTACTGTGTGGCAGACAGTCAGCCAGTGAGGAGCGGTAGGAGGTAACTCACAGGAGACCGTAAGGAGAAGCAGCTGCATTGCGGTTGTCTCTGATGTCATTGAGTTACCATGGAGAGACTTTCAAGCTACTAACCCTTTTTACAAAAGCTACCAGTACATTACATTCACGCTATCATTACATCATCTGGACAACACAAGAGTGAGGCTAACACCTACACTACATGATGTCTTAAAAAGGGAAATTTTACTCAGGACGGACAGCTAGTCAGATACATCTACACATTTCAGAGGAACACTCTTCATTGCAGGACACATACATTTTAGCTACACATTGACTGCAGCACAGACCAGCAAACATACTGATTTCAGTGCCAGTGAAGAGGTAAAAATGACTAACTACAAAATAGAAGACATTATTGGAATGACTGCCCAGAGAACACAAAACACGTTTCGTTTTCAGTATGGATAAGAGTACATAGATGTACTGAGTGCCTTGGCTGTACGGACCAGAGTACAGAAGACACACTGGCACTGTGTTATGGTGGTCATCTGCTCCAGAGGAAACTCCCCAAGGCACAGTTTACAGGACAGCAAGGGGTCCAGGGCCAGGTCCCAGGTGGGCCGATACCTGGCGGTGGTCATGGGGTCAGACGCCGTGGACCTGAAACAGAGACACGCAAATCAGCATCGCTCACACCTCCATCCTGAACCAGGGGCACATCCAGCAGCTGCAGAGTCACAGTCTCAGAACCGGTCACTGCTCACACAGTGCCCTGCAGTGAGGAATGGGCCGTGAGCCCCTGGGCCCATTTTCATAAAGCACCGCAGGTGTAGAGGCAGTTTCACCTTTCACATTGTTATGAATAAGACTGGGATTTACACAGGAAAAAAAAAAAAACGAATTTTTCATCACCCCTTCTACAATGAGACACTTTTTTCACAGCAGTCCAAATGTGTTGTGTGACCCATGTGCACATGGAGGAGAAATCAGCCCACAGCAAAGAATGACCTCTACTGAGTCCCCTGGGTCTGCTCACTTACACCATCATTGTGGGTGTATTATGGGTATTGGGACACCAAAGAGAAATGACACCTTTTTATGAGCTGTTCGTGTCATCTGCTATTCATAGTCTTGTGTGAACATTTAGTCAGGCAAAAAATAACATCTCTGTCATCTCCAGCTGCCGCTACAGAAAGGAAAGGATTTTTTATTTCTGCCTCCCCCCCCTTCCCCAATCCTTCCCAGAATACAGACAAGAGCATGGACAATCTCCAGTCTCAAGTGTTTATGGGTACTGCATCCATTCCTCATACCCAGAGCTACTAAGCAACGGACAGCTGGGCCAGTGGCCACTACGCCAAACAACAAGACTGTGTGAAGACAGCGTGGCGTGGCCCACTCAGTGTGAACCAAAGCTAACATAGTGAGTTTTCCCCTTGTTGGTGCAGTCTCTTTTGTCAATGCTGGCAGGGACAGAGGGAAGGAGGACTGTGATTTTATTAAGTGCAGACAGTAGACTCTCTTTTGGGTACGGGGGGACATGAAAGGAGAGGAGCTCTGGTTGTCAGTGGGAAAGGACCAGTTAAATCAGCATTCCCAGCACTGTTTACTCCAGTCTGTCTGTCTGTGTGTTCCTCCCCCCCTCCAAGAAACAGATGAATGCATCAGTATTAGGAAACCCCCTCAGAAGCGAAGGAGGGCACGCTGATGTGCCTCCACCTCTGCTGCAGCCTTATTTCCCTGTTGACAGAGCTGGCAGGGTAAATAATCCCTGAACACGCATGACAAAACACATGGTGTGCTCTGTGTGACAGTGACAAACAGCAGAAGAAGGCTCTGATTCAAAATGCATCTTCCACTGTCTTGACCGCACGCAAGCACGCACGCACGCACGCACGCACGCACACACACACTGGAAAACAACCATCCATCTTAACTGAGATAACACTCAAACCATAAAGAGCTCTGGAAATAAACAACTATGATAAACTGTGCCGTTCTAGGAGGGGGTGGTGTAACAGACTGCACTGTATGAGACCGAGGGACTAGGCTGGAGCCCTGTTCTTCTTATAGGGCCTTATAAATCCACATATGCTCCGTCCCCATGATCCGTCAACACTTGAGTAGGGGATCTGCCATGACTCCACTCCACTATACACGCTAGGTTATTTACAGGACAGCCAAAGACCCCTGCCACTCAGAAGGAACCAAACTGGACTGAAAACTACTGCCTGAGAGGTATCCAACTGTATGGCAATGAATACATGGATTACAACCTACATTTTTGTCAGCACAGGAATTGTAAAAATAAGAATAAAATATCTGAAAAAAATAATAGTGAATGCATTAAGCTACCCATGAGTACCACATTCATCACATCTGGAGTCTAGCCACAGGATTGCAGCACCTAATTATTTGATCATATTAAGGAAAGATATTTGGTTGTATGTGCCAAGTATACACTTAGAAACAGTCTTTGTTTTAGCTTTGTTTTCCTCAAGAAATGCCGAGGGGTCCTCTTGACTTGAAGGATAGTGTAAAGAGGCCCACAGAGATAGTTATTTTTATTCCTCTTTGGTCCTTCTTTATAATGAGGCTACAGGTGACAGTGAAAGAAAATCCCTATCGGTCACGAACTACCCCTTAGGCCATTTGAATATACTCTCATATCTACAAAAGTGGGTCCAATTCTACCTCAAGAATACACTCAATAAAGAATCTACTACGAGCTTCTAAGGTGTTCAGACATGCCATTATCTGTTTCTTTTTCCAGCCCTTGGCCAAAAGACTTCAGTGAGGTTAGATGCTACAAACATAAGCACCTTGTCAGAAGTAAATAAGAAAACACAAATAAGGAAAAAAACAAAAGCAGAATTTCAAAGTAATTTATTTTTGGCAACACGAGTTCAGCTTGCGAGCTTATCAGCTTGAGCATGCACAGGAGACATTTTCAATGCCAAGCAGAGACCCTCACCTGTACAGCACACTCTGGGCAGCAGCCTGTGTTCTTAAACCACCTGTACCGCAACATCAATACTGTGAGTATTCCATAGCAGTGCCACCTCCAATATTCATCAAAGCCAATTCTCCTATGTGTCAAAGGCTGACAGCAGTTAAGAGATAAGAGCGAGCAGACGGCTCTCATTTGCAACCCGTCATGCGGCTCTCGGTTCAATTACAGGTTGTCATATCAGATGTCTGTGTAAATACCATTTTTGAGTCAATCTAGGTTAATTCTAAATTAGAATTCCCTCCCTCACCATACACTATCACACCGCCCGGATTTCTGTCCAGAAGACAGCAGTCCTCTACTGCAACCCTCACCTGCCCAGGAAATTCTGATGCAGTTGACAAGCTGAGGTCTTAAATGACACATGTAGCTTTCAAGAGTGCATAGTTAACAGAATGGGAAAAGTAGGATGAAGAAAACAACAAGGCAACTGTGTTGGGAGTACAGCACTGAAGTGTAGAACAGCAGCTGCAAAAGTGTAAAGATTCTACTGAATAAAATCATGAGTAAAGCTCTATGATATTCCAAATATCTAATACCAGAAGTATTATTTGGTGCGTTGTGGGAGTGTGCGTCACTAGTGCCTGTTGTGATGGTGTCGGCTTCATGGAGAGTGAATAGGGCACAGCGACTAGGCTGGGACTAGCGACACATTCCAAACAGTTCAGCATGAACAGGATTCCATACAAATCAGATTGAGCAGGGATTGGTTCTGCCTGATTTGAGAGCGACACAGGAAGAGGGAGTGGATTACACAGGGAGAGGCACAGGGAGGTGGCGCACAAACAAACGCTGCTCAGCCGTGCCGCCTCGGAGGTCTCACAAGCTGGCAGATCGCCAAGGAAACCAGGGAAAAGTTGTACACGGCCAAAGAGGCAATGATGATACAAATTAGAGTAAAGCCGCTACCAATTAGCCAAGCAGAGCCGGGTACATGATTATAGAGAAGGTAGAGAACATGACACGCTGTTCCTCTACTTCACCAAGCCAAGGAAAGGAATAATTATACAGCTTATTTCTAAAGGACACTTTACAGGAACCACATGACCATAAGCGCTTAGGCTATCCAGAATAGGCTATTCAGCTCATCTCACAATGCCATTTGTCTATAATATGGACAAATGACAATGTGAGATGTTCTAGTGGAAGAAAAAGGGACACTTGGGGTTTTCAGGCGTTGATCAGGCGTGATATGGTGTTATGTGCATTTTTGCAGTATAGAGTCCCCTTTTCTTCCACTAGAACTGGTAAGCTATCCCATTCATTCACTGGCCTTGGTATATCTGTTTGCACAAACAACCAGATGAATGATTTATAAAACATGTGGAAAATAATTATGTACGGTATGGTATGTATAACAGAGCAAAAGCGGATCAGACTTCACTGTAAATGGGTGGTGTACATTGTTTAAATGATATTGTTTGTAAAAATGTTACACAAAAAGGAAAGACAGGAAATTCAGTCCAAAACACCCTCCACATTAAGTAATTCACATTACTTGAACATGGTAGTTCCCCTCAGTTCCAAATAGTTTTTTTTTATTATTTATAATTAATTTTAATAAAACAGAGTCCCAAAACTACAGGGGAATAAGGGGAACAACCATATTTAATGAGACAGTGAAAAGGTATTAGATATTGAGTAAAATACACTATGTGGTTCTAACCAGGCCAACATATTGTGCGATGAAGCTGAGCCAGTAACAGAGCACATCACTGCCATCAGCCATCCACTGACGCGCACAACTGCTCAAGTGCAATCAACTATGCGGTCAAAAAACCCAACACAACATCTGTCCGCTCGCATTTCTGTATGAAGCTGTTGTGAGGATCGCCACAGAGGCTGGGGTGCTCCAGCACTGCTCTGCTGAAGTGCAAGTGACAGTACCAACCCCCAAACCGCCAACCCCCGGCCCCCCCAAACATAGAACCGCTGTCTGGGCTGGCTCCAACCAGAGGCGATGTCTGCGCTCACTGTGGGGTCAACCCTCCTCTAATCTGTCTGTCTCTTTAAAAGGTCACATCTGCAGATCTGCCATGCAATAACAAGCCATTACCTTTCTGTTGGCATGGAAACCATGTCTCAGCCATCACCTCATGGCAGTGGTGAACTATGTGTGTCTGATAAACCTGTGAAATTTCACTGAAAAATTAGCATTTTCCATTTCTTTGATTAACAGTTTTTTTCAGTTACAAATTATTACTTGCCCTTTATCAGCTGTCAACACATCATGGATATGGCAGTGGAATCACAACCTCATGTATGTGGGAAATAATAAGGTTTGGAAAAGGCACAATTGGATGACTCAGTTACTGCAGATGGGGAATGGAACAGCAGTTTAATTGGGGCAAGAACATCTGAGCATTTTCTGAGGCAGAAAGACAGGTGGAGGCACAAACGCATATGTTTGAGCCCCAAAATGGTGCATGTCAGCTGCTGCACATGCACATGAAATTCTCAGCAAGACATGGCTCTGAGCCGCTGGCCCATTCTTACACAGCATTCGTAAGAGTGATCAAACTGTGGTTGAGTGAAAACTGTAAAATAACTATGTGCAGCTTTTGAAAAGATTCACCGTTAAAAATGACAATATTCACATTAAACAAAACTATCAATGATTCAATTCACATGGAAGCTTCAAGCTACAATGGATATTAATGTCTAAAAAGAATAAAGGTACTCACATTATTTATTCTGACACATGACAGAAAGCATTTAACCCGCTGTCAATAAATGTACTACTCTGCATAACAGTTCATACTGGGGTGCTTCAGGTACAGTGAGGTGTCTGATACACATTGGTTCTTTTTTTTTTTTTTAACTGGCCAATAGCCTAATGACATCAAAAAAGCAGTATATGGAACCAAAACATTCTAAAACGCTGTCCTCGATGGAGAATAACAAAGTTTAATCTTGTGAGATTCTTTCCAGCACTTGGGGAGATTGAGGACAAACTGCTCCAGAATAAATTAGGACAGTCTGTCTGCAGCCTCTTAATGGAGTTAATAGCTCCACTACCATCACCATCAGCACTGTTATTATTTGCATCACAGGGGTAACTTGCTCTTATCTTTGGGTGGCATGAAACCACAGAATATTACTGTAAGACGGTGATTATTTTGTGATTTTTCAGTAAATCCTGACCTGATATATTATAACACTGACATACAATAAATATGGTGATTTCCCCTGGCCAAATGCTTCTGCTACAAAGTAAACACATTAACATGAAAACATTTGAGCAAATGGCACAAACGAACATTAGCAAAGTAGTCCCTGCAGGGAATTTGTCCCCTCAGGGTCTTTGTTTGTGCTCTTCTTTTGAAAGGTTCAGCTGAAGTTCAAATTAAGCACAGTGCAGGGCTGCCTTGTGCACAATAATGCACTTTATTCACTTCTCTGCCCTGTTATATAACAGAAGCAGTCTGTGGCATTTAACATGATAAGGCCAAATCAGGGAAGGTCTGTGATTTGAAAACAGAAGATAAACTGAGGTGCCCTCCAGATCACTGATTTCTTGTGTTAAGCAGGACCTCCGCTGTTAACAAAAAGGTTAAATATGATCCAATAAAGCTTTCTTAGATTAAGGTTTTTAGGAAATGCACGGTCACCATCAATATCTGAAAAATCCCAGAGAAAGAAGTTTCAGCTGGCCGTTTTCCAGTTCATTTCTGGACAGTGTAAAGGTGAGACCCAGTCACAGCATGCTGTGGATTGTAGCACTGTGTTCACAGGGACATTCATCCTTCACTTCAACAGGGCTAAATATTCAGCTCAGTCATGAGCAGACTTATAGGAATGTTATTAAAATTCCTATATTTTATCATTTATAAAACATTTGATAAATTTATTAAAAGTCCTATATGTCTGATACGTAGTAATTTGTATACTCTTCCAACAAAAATAAACTACAGAAAAACAATTTGAAATGATTTTACTTGCCCTTGCTGTTTGATATAATCATATCCTGGTTTCCATTTCCATTATTTTGTCTATTCCCATATGTATTTGAATACATGGGTTTTATCATTTTACATTTAACAAATCCACACGCTCATACAAATGCCATCTACATGCTGAGACCTATGCTAAAATCCATTGTTAAAAAAACTCTTCCATTTTTAGATTAGATAACATGGTGTTGAATTAAAAGGCTTTGACATTAACGCACAGAGAAAAATGCTATTCACTGTAAATCCATTCATTGTGTCTGTTTCTCTCTCTACATCACTGACTGGAATGTGAATTCAAAGCTGTTACACTCCTGCCAAGAGTCTTGGATTGGAGTCACACTTCCTGCTTGGGGCACGCCCCATAACACCTACATGCCCGTAACGCCTGGCTGAGTCTCTGCACAGCGGAGCCCGGTTCCAGGAGATGGATTTCTGTTGGGTAAAAATGCACTGGCAGGAAGAACCCATGCCAACCCGTACATGGAACTGCAGTCTACCAGCCTGCTAACACACAGGGTGAAAGGGGCTGTGCTGCTCCTCCCCCATAACACTGAATGGGTTACATCATCTGCCCTTCTCAAGGTGCCGTTAACAGTGAACCGTCTGTCGTTATGTCCAAGACACTGCTGGGAAGGAATCATGGCCTTGCCAGAGAGAGGGATGAAGCAGGATGGGGAGTGGGAGAAAGACATGGAAGGGACAACACATTCATCATTAATGGACTGAGAGCACATTCTCCTGTGAAACCCACACAGTCCTTAGAGAGACAGGGGGATGATAGGGTATTCTAGACAGTAACACTTTAATTATTGATGGATTTTCATGTAAATGTAAATTAGTAAAGCTCATTTAAAGGCATTCTATTTCTTTACAGTGCCTCCACAGAATCAGTGCCCTTTCTGTGACTATATTCTCAGTTGCACAAAATTTTAGTCTCTTTCCGTTTTCCTCCAGAGATGAATATCTGATTATCACAAAGTAGGCCGAACTTATCGCCGCAATATCCTGTCAAAGGGTGCACACTAGCACAAACTATCTTCAAAACGTGTGCAAGTGTCTGCCAACTCTGCAATCCACTCATTAAACTTTGCAGTTAAGTTACCAAAGACTACATCAAGACATGTACCAAAAAAAACATGTTGATGACAGGTGACAGAGAACACCAGTACAGTTACTGTCAAGAGTATTTCTATGTTTTCGGAACATCCATGTTTTCTATTCTGCTTGAAGAAAATTATTTCCTTCCCTTGCCTCTTACACCCTACCTTGACTGAGTATCCATAGGCACGTTTTCGAAGATTTGGGGGTTCTACTGCATTGGTCGAATTACCACAAAAACTAGCACTCTATTCTAGCTCAACCAATTATCCTTTGCTTCTGATTTGCAAAATGGTTTCTTCATTTTTTTCATTCTATACCCACTTTCATCCCCCAGGTTGTTACTGCAAAATGGAGCTCTTAGTTAAACTACCAAATAATATGAAGGTAAATTTGACTAGCATGGACCCACAGAAGAACATTATAGATGGAATATGTCGTGGTGCTGAAGGGTGCCCCTTTTCCATCCTGTCCAGACTACCCAGGCCCTGTCCAGAATATCTAGCCTGAGTATATGGAGACTGCCATGGCAAACCTTCCCTGCTTTCTGTTCTTCACAGGCAGGTTTGCAGCCAAGCCTGAGAGGACCAAGACCGACCTCATTCTGCCATCCAGAACAGAGTGTGGTCATAGAGGAATATTACAGGAGGAGGAAGAACACGCCACCATTTCGACATAACATAATTGAAATGTGGTATAAAGTATGTGCTGAAGGGACTAATTTAATTTGAGCTTCCCTACTCCACAGTGGTCTCTATGAGTTTCAGACATAGGCCTGTTTTTCAGGAGAACTCACCAACAAACAAACCAGAGAATATCATGCTATTTTATTAAAAACTGTGAAGTATTAGTGGGGATCTTTTATTAACATGGATACTAGAATTACACTGGAAACCCACACTATCAATTCTATTATAAGTATATCATATCATTAACACATTATGCGAGTTTATTTATTTTTTTTTAATTGCTGCCTTTACAGGTCTTACAGAAAACAGAGGCACTGACTGACAAGTCCTCTCTAATTAACAATTTGCTGTCAGTCAGTAATAGGTCAGCTAAAAAAAGGCTGCTAAATACAGAGGTGTGAGACACTGGAGCACAAAATGGACAAATGCTTTCATGGATATACAGCATTATTGATATACTTTTCCCCAAATGTGGTCAATTTTGCTAGATAGCACCCATTTATATTTTTAGCAAATACCAACACTTAGAAAATTAAGCAGAAAAGACATGTACTAAAAATCTTCTCTATTAATTCAATTTTTCAACATGCTCAGTTATCTACAATGACAGATCTGTCTGAGACAAAACAGTTTTTGTTGGTTTAAAAATGTTTAACTCCACTGATGAAATTGATACAGCCGATTCGCTTTTCAAAAGCAAAACAATTTCCACAATTAAGCCTGTGATTCTCTGAAACATGGGCCTCACATATGCTTGTTCACTGTATGAAAGAGCCCTTTGTCCTCTCACTGCTACACCCCTTCCCTTTGAAAAATTGCACTGCATGTTACTTAATTGCATCTTATGGTGTAACGTATATGCCTGTGTGTTCAAACAGGCGAGGGTCATTATGTCATCTTGTTTATATTGTCAAGGGGAGTAGCGGAGGCATAGTGATGATGTACGTGATAGATTTGATGGGTAGAGAGATGTACATTCTTTTTTAAGGCAGTTGCATTAGCGAGCTGTGGACCTCCACACAGAGAATTTGAAGGAAAGAGAGAGATCCTCATTTAAGGACCTCTGAATGTCACGACACAATTTTAGCAATGTGAGGAGATGGAAAAGTCACCACTCAGAGTTTGAACTGGAGCACTGGCACTAAGCAACTATATGCGTAGCGAGGGTCAGTGGATTGCTTTATCATTCATAATCCAGTTTATGATAATAAAATGGCCACCATTAACAGTTGGCTGCTTAAACTTACATGTCAGCGGAGACAAAGGGCCTGTTCTGTGCATTCATGGTGAAGGTCTTAAACACACAGTAGCTTTGAGGTGGCACAGGATATCCTGCCTGGATGACAGACATTGGAAAAGCCACTTTATGCCACGCACACACACATGGTTGGAAACAAACTTGCACAGGGACAGTAACACATGGATGCATGCACGCACATTCACATGTCTACAAATAGCTTAAAACTAGAGGAGCTAGTGTGCATCACTGATAGCTCGCACCAACCAGTGTAAACAGGAGGTTTCTACAGCAGAGTCTTCCAGCAGTGCACCTTGTGCTGATCATTGAGTACAATTACATATGGAACAATAAAAGACTTTGTTTGGCATCCATGGTAACAAAGTGAAATCTGAATGCACATAGCTAGCAACCATAATCTCCACAGACAAAACACAGACACACTCATTTTCTAACACATTAAGAACCATACACTCATGCTCATGTTTAGTTCATTTCTTAAAATACAAATAATAAGATTATTAAATATATCCGCTCTGCTTTTCACAATCAATTATATTCTCCAAATGTCCCCAAACTGAGGTCCATGGGCTAAATGTGTCCTACGGTGTCTTACTTCTGCTGCTTTAAAGGAAGAATTGTGCTTATAATGCATGCATTTATCCATTTCCTTTTGAAAATGATCTTCTACCCCTTTCCATCAAAAAGAAACAAATATGTCAGTGTTCAAAGTATAAAAAAAAAAAGACATGGAAGAAAATATGACATCTTTGTCAGGAAGACTTGTTTTGGTTTGATGAGTTAAAAATAGGATGTCATGCTTGGAAGTTTTTTGCATAACTGCCATAAATCCAGGAGATGCACAAGCTAAGAAAAGACTCTAAGGACGCAGCGACTGAGGGACTCATTAACAGTGAGCGGCAGATTTAACAATGCGCTGCCACACGAGGAAACACTTTTTTGTCAGCCTTTTTAAAGCAGCTACGAGCTCTGGTGGATCCTGACCGGCCAGTAACTAGGTCTGGGAGACAGAAATGAAGCAGAAGGCAATTAGATCTTAATTGCAAAGCCCTTCTGCAGGGAGAGGATTTAGTTTAGCTTCTTTTTTGGGACCCCATCACACACAGCATGTGGGGCCTCATGATTCTCCTTGTTACATTTGCCGCATTTACCAGTGAAATACCAGCTAAAAAACAAAGATCCATTCCCTCTACACGGAGGCTCTCTGCTAACAACACACCATAAATATACATTCACCATTACTAACCCAGTAGAATGGTTAGTTCAGCAGGCTAAGACTTAACATTAAAACTTTGAACAAGCCTGATGCCATTTGTCTGAAATCAAAATACTTGTAAAATTCAATAGATTAAATGTTGCATCTTAGCCCAACAAAGACCTTATGCAATGGATTGCTTAGATTTGAATCTCTTACATCAGCCTGAATGTTCTAAGGTTTGACAGAGAAGTACAACTTTTTACATTTGAATATTCATTGGGAAAGAGAAATAGCATTAATGTCCATGATCAGGGGAAAATACATGTTTGGACATATATTAATTTTCCAAAAACCCACAATAAAAAATAACACCAGCCATATTAACATAAAAAATAATATGTACTCACCGTGTAGCTGACTGTGTCATTTGAAGGGAGCAATACTGAATATCCACCTAAAATCAAAGCCAAACAGAACTGAGCCCACTCACTCAGTGGTTGGGCTATTTATCTACCTGAAAGTGGACACCTGAGACAGCACACCGAGTTCTGGGCACAGAAATGGAACAACTCGCAAGAACAGTTATGCATGCTGAATGCCAGGTGGCCATTTTCAATAAAACAGCTTAGTGTAAATGCCCATCTTTGTTAAAAATCAAAAATAACTGCCTCTAGCACAGATGCTACTGTTGTTCTGAGGTGGCATGTTGCTATACTGTATGTGCACATCTATTCAAAAGGTGGGCAGTGTGTGCTGTTCCATTATCCCCTTTATTTGATGGGGTAATAGGAGGGTTTTAGTGGATAAGAGAGAACGTGGCTATTGGGGCTTGGAAGACACATTCTGTGCCTGGCACTTTGCGTCCTGTCTTTTTCGGAAAACAAGACAAAAATGTCCTCTTACATGTCCAACTACTCTGCAATGACTTGAAGCTTGACTAACATCCTCACTGATTAAGAGTGAATTCAGTGTCTACTGATAAGTATTTTTCTTTAGGAAACAGAATGAAGACATATAACCTCTGGCAGTGGCGAGAGTAGAGAGTAGAGGTTAGAGGACTGAACTCGCCATCAGGACGTTGCAGCCCTTGACTGCTCCTACTCTGACGCAACTGAAAAAATCGGCCAATATGCAATTTGCCCAGGACAAGGTAGTCAGAAACCTGAACAACATCAAGGGGAGAAAAGAGCTCCTAAATGGCTGAAGAATTCACAGGCCATAGAGTACACCACATTACAAGTTACAGAGGACCTGGGCGTAGACCAGCTGCAGAGCAGCCTGAGTGCTGTAATGATGAATTAGTCATTTCATAAAGAAGCCAACTCACATGGGTCATTTTCACAATCTTTGGTTTGGGGACCGACCTGGCTAATTTTTACTCCCTCCCAAACTTGCCTAGGGGAATCCCGTATGAGATCTGAATGTACCCTCTGGTGCTGTTTTAAGGGTGTGTTTCATCCATTAGCAAGCCAAAAGAAGCAAATGACATCACCCTTCCACCCAAATTTTCTTGATGGACCCGTTTCACAGAAGTGTGGACTCATGAGCACAATATCCCCCTTACTTCACTACAAATCCTCTGGTCAGTTTTTATCAGACAGGACAAGTCTGCACCAGACGTACAGCTCCAGGCTCAGATGAGTTTGGAATGAAATGAAGAAAATATCAATGTAAGTGGCATAGCTAGTTATCAAAACGGCTGGTAAGCCTTTTCATTGTGAATGCTCGGGAGAAGAACTGCCTTGTACATTCGATAGATAGTTTCAGTTGCATAAAATGCAGCAATATCAATAAAAAGAAATCTCCCTACACAGAAAACACACAGTATGATGATGATAAGGGGATCAAAAGTTCAGTATTATTAAATGTGTCACCTACACATTGAACATTTTTAGTGTGCAAGACAATTTGATTATTCAAGCCAAACAGACAGCTAAAAGTGGAACTCTGTTATGGCACTGGACTTATGTTGCAGTTATTTAAAAACCCCGGACTTTTAAATCTGGATAAGGTCCAATCAACTGCTCCTGTAGAAGTGAACAGATAGCCAAGTGAATAAATAATGAAATGTATTTCAGTGACTAATGTGGCACTAAGAGGGACTGAAAAGATGCAATGCAATATTTATGTTGCAGTCACACACAATATACAGCGGGCATGAGTTACGCCAGGGTAAGTAAAAAGGCCTTATACACATGAGCCCACCCTTGCCTTCTCTCCAAATATGTTTGTGTTCATCATCTACTTAGCTTTCTTCCTCCAATGGCTAAAACCTGAACCAACAGTAAACCCCTTCCCTGGACACTTCCAGGGGGCTAATAGGGGTAGATGCAAGGCATGCTGTTTACAGTGAGCTAAGAAAACCAGAAAGGTAATTTTCCTTGACAACTGTGGTAAACATCCAGCTGCAAAAGAAGACATATGCATGATGTTAAACGGTGTACTTTTGCCCTACATCAGGGAATCTGCAAAGCAGTGAAATAACCATAAGGGTGAACAACAGAATGTCTGTGAAAGTGAAACGTCATGGCTATATACTGGTGCCACTGTGCAGCTCAACAGCTTGACATTTGCAGAATTCATATGTTGGAAACTTAACAAGTTTTCTCGTGACGGGACTATGAAATCAAATAAACAGTGGAGATGAATCAAAAACAAAGCATACCTAAAATAGAAGCTGCAAGAGGATGTTTTTTAATGGTCAACTTCTGAAGAAAGGTCAGTTGTTGTTCACTTCGCATGAAGTTCTACAGATCTCCTCTCATAATGATATGCTGAAGGTCAAAGTTCATGTTTTGACAGTAAGGGAATCATTGTCAAGTAAAAAGTATGAAGTATCAAAACAAACAGGGTAGCAACAGGGTAGAAATTCCATTCTACCTCTTTTCAATAAGGATACTGGCCTGATTTCTCTGACACCGCATCAAATTACATACATAAAACAAATGAATCACCGCTTCAACAAATTCACAGTTACTTGGAACTGACATAATTCACAGAGACGATGTGAACAAAAAGCCCTGAGACTTCAATTCATTCTGAGGTATTGAGGAAAACACTAGAAGCCAGGGTTGTTTGAACGTTTCTGTCGTTTTTTAATGGTATTCTACAATTGACATTATATATCACCATCAAAATTAAGTTTTTAAATTGCCACAGGCACAGCAGAAAATGTTTTGTCGTGTCATACTTTAAGTTATACGCACGCTTCTCTCAATTGCTCCAAATTGTCACAATAAATGCGTCCTAGGTAAACCAGTTATCAGTGACGTCTTAACACTGACTCTTCCAGCCAGTCTGCGGGGTTACTGCCCCAGTCTAACATTTTTCATGTTCTGAGAAATGTTACTAACGCAAAGTGAGACAGTAGAAAATAAGATAAATATTGGAGGAAAACATTATATACAGACTAGTTGCCCTGGAAATGTAAACCAACGACTGGTTCATGAGCTCACATTGAGAGAAGACACAGTAGTAAGAGACAGCAATTACATCTGATAAGGTAGCCACAAACAATGTAAACATTTCACACGCAAGATACTCGCTTTGCGCAAGACACACTTAAAAAGTGGTGACTGATTAATTAGGAGAGTTTTTCAGGATTTTATTATGAATCGGATTAAATAGGCTTAAATCGGTTAACTTCCAAGCATTCGCGTAGCTACTTAGCACGATATGGTAATAAGTACACTGGAAGAAACTAGGTATCGCACATTATAGTGACAATATTAGTAATTTATTCATTATCAACATTCCCAAGTAGGTTTAGATTTATTTGGTATTGTGCGGACCATTTTGAGGTCATAAGGTACGCAGACCGTGGAGTACAAGCCTGCGACAAAGCCACTTTAATGTATAAACAATCAGTTAGATAGCAGCAACATCACACGCTACGACCTTACCTTTGAAAGCAATTAACCACTCTACTGAAGCAATCACATGAGCCTCCGATTCTCTTCCAAAGCTAGGTGACGTCTTCTTTTACAGCTCCGAAACCACTGCAGCCTAATATATACGATATTACAACAAAGTACGCGGGTTTCCTTCCTTGGGTGAAGCTGCTTATAAATACCTGGCTGACCCTAGCGATACTACACGCACGGAGGATTCAGTTTCGGAAGACTCGCTGGACGGACGCCATTTGTGTGTGTTTATAGGAGTTGAAGCGAATTTCAGAGACCGGCTTGCCGTTCCGAAAACGAGAAAATCGCTGGGAGCGCCCCTTGTCGGCCAAGAGGCGTTATTGGCAGTTTGCCCTTTGTCAAATTTCATAGGATAACGGCTTGTAGGACAAAGCATCGCTGCACCCTTTGGCGTTGCACTCTCATCCTTAAAACGGGCTTTACTATGTACAGTTACCACAGCCTACGGAAATAATATACATCTTCTATGCGTTTGCCTTATGTTTGTGCCAACGACAGGTTAGGTGTTGATAATCCCCAGTTGTGTACAATAAATAGACCTTACTCAGTAACGAAGAAAGCTGTTGCTATGGCAGAAACCTGTACATTTATGTACCTGAATAATTCAGTGTCGGTATAACCTAGCGCCCTGTTAATCTTGTGTTTGGTTCACGTTTGTCCAGGTGACATGGGAGTGACAACACATATTGCAATGACGTGGTGAACTGGGGAAATAACATTCAGAGGGTTGTGGGTTTGAATCCTAGATGTGGCTCCTAGTGCAAGTACTACTTTTCGAACCCTGTATCATGTCAAATCATTTTTGCTACCAGTGGAAAATGGTCTTGAATGAGAGATGGGTAAATCACTTCAAGTAAAAACATTAACATGGAAGGAAAAAACGATAGAAACTGTGATGGGCTTATGTAGTTTATAACATTCAGCTTTCTAATAATGTATATGATTTTGCTAGTTTTATGATCAAGGGCAGAGTAATGTCCTATTATACAGAGAAACAACCATCTTCCAGTTCTTGCCACTGCACCGTGATTGACAGAGATGACAGGAAAAGTGCTATTCAGACAAAGCGAACTAGTCTCTCACATCAGCATTTGACTTCATTCTGATCAAATGGTGTCGTGGTTACTGGGGAAGACAACATACAACTTGAGCAGGCGGGCAGACCTTAACTCCAAAGCCCTTGTATGCATATGATGTACATCCCCTAGCTGATGGGGTATATTTCATATATTTTGTACACCCTTGACTACACCACTGGTCATAAAGTGTGAAGAGGGGTCACTCCTACGTGGATGGTTAGGCCATCCTCATGCAAGATATATGAGGCAAAAATGAAATAAGGGCTCAAATGCAGCACATTAAGAGCTACTGTCATATTAATTGACAAGTAAGGTAGCCATCCTAGTGAGAATCAAAGCAGATAGCATGTTCAATTTCAATTCAAATAGAGCTGTACCTACCATGGAGCTTGTTATAGTAATGGTAATTAGCATGATAGCCATGCTGTATACTTTGTGGAGCCCACTTTATTGAGTGGGCTAATCAAATAGATTTTTCAACCAGTCCAGCAATTACATGTTTATGTAAAATACCACTACTTCCTATCATTCTAGTTACAATAATACTTTTGTTTCACTCAGGAATCCTCATATATTTGGTTTAAATGCTTATTGGAACACAAGTGTCATTACATTCATTTTGGTAGAAGGCTATGATGTTTGGGGTCCTCTCTGCTGAGGAAGCTCAATGATTACATGAGAGGCATGTAGCAAATAGCTGATAAATTCCCCAAATGACAGACAGAAAAGCAGAACCAAACAGGTGGAGGCTGGAATGGTTGTGGCCAGCAAAAAACTAAAATGAAAACAGCCTAGCAAGTGCAGAAATTGCACAGTCGTAATGAATATACTTGAACTGGTATTTAAATAGACTGCAGCATCACCATAAGCAGTATTGTCACCACCTGATGGGTGTAAACTCCCATGATGCCAAGGCAGCATGTTGACAGACTCAGCTGGCTGTCTGCAGACTCTGATTTGAGTTTCCCATCTGAACTAGCTTGGCTTATTTATTCAGCGCTTTCCCTACAGGCACACAAACCACTTAAACAAACATTTTAAAACATATTGAGTCAATGTGAAAAGCAAAATATGTATACACAGTCAGAAGGTGCACAGAGAGAACAAACAGTGGTGCGCTTTAAAGCAATAAGTAACAACAGTCAGAGAACAAGCGCCAAAAATTAAAGAGCAATCAAGGGAAAAGGCCCTTAAAACATTTGAAGTATATTTTTAAAAATAAGTATTTAACTCTAAAGATCCTGATTTTGTGGTTGTAATATCTCCACAAAGGCCATGAATCATTGTAAATGCACTTTCTCTTTTGGAGATTAGCTGGAACTCTAGAACAGGTTCAGGGCTTTGATATCAGATGCGTTAGAGTGTTAAAAGCTCAGTAATATAACCAAGGGCTATCCCATATCCTATTTTTAAAGTAATAAATACAACTTTTCAATAAACCTTTGCAGAAAATGCAAAAGATTGGGGTTTTGTGTGTTCTTTTGATATGCTTAGCTAAATTTGAACCAGGTGCAGATGTAGAAAGTGTTTGTGGCATAGACAGTTGTGTACCAAATTACATCAGCTGAGTCAAAATAAAAGCTCTGAATAACCTATATACTATCACAATAAAAATAAAATGTAAATTGAATCTATTTTGAAAGGATAGTTGGTAAATTTTTTATGTAGCTTGTAGTTTGACAAAATTTTTGCCAATTTATTTTTAACATATACAAATAATAATGTTCTGCTTTATGTTCTTGTCTTTTAAGGGTTACCAAAAGTCCCAGTGCCTCCTTAATTTCCATGCAAACCTGGAAATAAACAGAAAGTTTTAGGATTTTGAAACATTTCAAACTATGAAAAGTTATGGCATTTAAAATGAACAAGAACTATTCAAGATTCCACACTATTTATAAGTCAAATTTAAGGAAATATGTGACATTGACTGTGCTAACTTGTTTGTACAAATCGAACATCAAACATTTATGGAGGCACTTAAAGTCCAAGAAAGTTTTAGGCACTTGATGTTCCTGGAATAACATGAATCATCAGGTTTTGCACAAACTTGTGGAGTCCATGCCAGCTCCAGAGCACACTGTCATTAAAGCAAAAGGCGCACATACCTAAAACTAAGACATTCTGAAATTCATGTACATTTGTCAAAGATTAACATAATTTGTAGTGAAAAATATTGTATTTAATTATAAAATAATGCAAAATAGAAGCACTTCCAGTAGTGGTCCCAGACTTTTGGAACCCACTGTATATGAAAAAACAAGCACCAGGCAAACCAAACAATATACAGACATAGTGTTACCTAAAAGCTGGTGATCACACATTATTATAAATAGCCTGTTCGAGACATTCATAGTGCTGATACGGGACATGAAAGCCATTTTTAGAACGGTAAGTCATTTCTGCTCTCTATTATAGTGAGCGGGGCCACATGTGTGCTGCACACTGAGCATTGAACAGAGAAGCAGAATTAGCCCCATACTGCAGTGCTGAAGCAGCATGAGAACATATTTTTTCCTGTTTTCCGGCACAAGGCAGTCAATAAGGGTGAGTAAGCTGTACATCTGCTGATGTCAAAATGGGAACGTGCTCGCCAGTGAATGGTTTCTAAAAGTACTTGTAAAGATATACGATTTGTAAAGATAATAAAGCAGAACAAAAGCATGTGTAATGTTTGTATGTACGCTTGTATGGATGTGTGCTGCACGTGTGTGTGTGTGTGTGTGTGTGTGTACTCTTCCAGATATACACTGCATGTGTGTTATCATGCAAATGAGTACCATGCATTCCTGCTTGTGCCTGTGTGAGCATGTGTCCAGATATATGAAAAACAAACAATATATGAAAGTTTTTAATTACGAGTTTGGCTGCCCTTTGACTTAGAGAGAATAGAACCAATCCATGAGGTACTGTAAATGATTTGAAATGTTTTCAGCTGGGTATTAGACTCAATGCTCCATAACTTCACATAAATGATTCAATGAAGTTTAGATCAATATATTGGGGAGGCCAATGAGGATATTTAACCTGATCCTGGTGTTCATGAATATGGGAAGAACCTCATAAAATATGCACCATTGGCTTCACCTGGTTGCCTAAAATGGTGTCTTATTCCTTGGTCATATGAGTTGGGAACAGGAAATATGGACTGAAGGCTTCCTTTAGCTTTCTACAGACTTAAACCTGTCCAGATGTAGTTTTAAAATAGATAATGAGACCATATTACTCACTTTCCCTGCTCAAAAGGTTAACTTTTGTCATCATTCCACCAGGTAATGGTCTGTTCTGCATTGACCCTGGTTACAGTTTGATAATGGTAGCCATGCCACTAATATTAGATTTGTGAGGCTTACAGTGCACAGTTGTTGTTGAGGATAGGTATCAAAGGTGTGGATTCAGTTCTGTTGTCATTTTGAGGTATTTGTTTTGTAGTTTTACCAACTGTGCTGTGAAGCCTTGTCTATTCCTTTCAGTGAGCTTCTACTTGCAACACCTGCTTCTCTTTGTTTGGTATATGCCATCATGATTTTCAACAGATCCATGACACAATAATTTCAACATTTATATGACTGATGTCTACATCAACCATCTGAAATCTGCTGGTTCTGTCATGATATTTTGTCTGAGCTGAGTTCACTCTCCACTCACTTTAAAGACACTTACTGTCTCACAAAAATCCCATGGTAGACCTGATCCGGTACCATGGGTGTATGTTGAGTTTATGGGATACCCATAGCTTCATCCTTGGTTAGACTGCATTTTAGGTTAGACATGCTCATGTTCATACAAAAGACCATCTGCAATGTTTTGCATGGAGTAGGTGGACGTTTCTCTTGCCTCATGAATCAATACACTAAGGCCAAATCATATTATTTACATAAAGGATGAAAACATGATAAGTTGTGACAACGGATTGAATGGCAAGCTGCTTATGTATGGTATTAAAGGATAAAAGATGAAAATTTCCAGAGGATATGAATTTGTGTCATTTGAAATACAAAGATAAAAAACAGAAAACATTTATGTACAAATGAATAGCTTGGAGCTTGTAAGAGAACATGCAGCAACAATTAAATCTGAGTCTATAATCAACTGCATTTTACATACTTTTATGATGGGATTATCACATAAATGCCATACAGTGTCAATCAAAATATTTTAAATTCTGAGTATTTTAATATAGCACACTACAGCTAACTATAGGTCTGATTTGTGAAGTAATATTTTGAAATTTGCTCTAAATCAATATATTACTTACAGACAAGCTTCTACATGCTGGTGCTAGTTTGAATGGGTCTTTATATAGCCTGTGGTTTGAATATGCTGTAAAATTGTTAAGACTTATCAATACTGCCACCTGCTGTCTCTGTGTCAGTCAGCAATCAGGATGCTATTATGGTTTTTTAATCTTAATATCATATATTTTACAATATAAAATAATCATTTATGTAAGTCTGCCGTTTAATTCTGTATCTTAAATTTGTTAAGATGCATGTTAAGTGCATTATTTACCCTTGCTATTTAGTTGGCTATACACAAATTATATATTATATCTACAAAAATTTACTTTAATATCTTGAAAATTTTTAAATGCATTTCATATTTGTCTGACAATGACAAAGAACATGTTTATTACTTACATAGTGCAATAATGCAAACCCTGTGGTGAAAATGAACATAGACAAATGTGTACTTGAAGCATGTTTGATAAACACTGATAAAATGTTTGGTATAAGAATAAGTTGTGTAAATTGATTTAAAAACATTTTTTTGATTTGACAAAGCATAATGTTTTTTGTGTTCAATACACATTATCTGTTTAACTCTTTTCAAAAATAAAAGCAAACTCTGATAAACGCAGAAATGTTAAGTGAGTGTATTTAAAAAGAATATAGGATCAAATATTGCTTTTAATGCATGCTATAAAAACCCTTGACAGCAGTTTTATCAGGACTTAAATTTAAGCCCCTGATGAGTGATGACATCTTGGGTTTAGCTGTATTCACTTCAACTTTTCGTCTTTTTCATTCTGCTTTGTACCATTTTGATTTATGATATTTAATTGAATTATCTTCATTTTTGCAGAAAATGAAAAGCGACATAACATAAATGATATGGAGGTAACACCATCAGATATGCTCCCCAAGAAGGCAACAGGACTCCTTTCGTGTAGCCCTGGCCAGAGTCCTTTGAACCCTGTGATGGATTAGCCCTGTACTCTTCCTGTCTCTGTAAAGAGGGTGTCACCATTGATTGTGCTCTCTCACCGGGGGCAAGCCATTTTAAGACCTGTCAGGCCCGGCAAATGAATTGGACAGAACAAAGAGTGCCGCTGAGCTCGTCCGGCTGCTCCGAGCTGCTTGGGAGTGATTAGCGGTCGTCCTGGTCAGACCCAGCCCTTGATTTACTTTCTCACCCAACATTATAGACTTTGAAACGGAAGCCATAGACATAAATCTGGCCAAGGACCCCCCCCGGAAAGAATGTTATTGGATGTTGATGTTGGGGGGTCTATCAGAAACCAAATGCTGATTGAGTGTGTCTCTCAGCTGTGCCTGCCTCTGTCTTTGAAACCAATATTTCAGTGGAAACAGCAAACACTCGGTATTAGCCTAGCTGCATGGGAAGCATTAAGTCTGCCCAAGATTTATCACTGTAAGAGGAAGCAATCTAGCAAACAGCCCCTTGACTGAAAGATGAAAGGTAGCTTCAAATAAACTGAATGAATTGTCTTTATGATCACTGAATGAGTCTGTTTGAAACAGATGAAACCATAGAGCTGACAGTGTTGTGTTAAAATGTGTGAGCTGAAATGAGCTTGTGGCCTGGATGCAGTTTTGATCCCAGCCTTCATTGTTATGAGGAGTTATACAATGGGACTGCAGATACTGCCAGCTTGGTTGAGGAGAGGGGAAGTGAGACAGAGTGCTGCTGTCAATCAAGATGAAATGTAACACTGAGTGAGATGTTATATCCAGGAATTAATCTCTGAAAATTTGGCACCATGTCCTTATGGCTCAGTACAGTACAAAACAACATACATAAACAAACTGTAAAACTGATTTGACACAATTTAATATATTTTGCGCCAATCACAATGTACAAGTTCACTGTCATCCAAAGGTGTGTGCATCATACATCAATCTTGGTTCACAACGGATTCTGATGCTTGTTGTAGAGGTAGATGTTTTAATACACTAAACAAGCCACTTTAAGGTAAATTATGAGTGCATATCAAGACTGAAACATATTGCCAAGCCTTAAATCAGCAAGCAGAAAATGCAAACTAGTCTGACTTGCACCTTTGAAGTAGCCCTCATGAACTTCACTGCCCAGTACCTTTCTGCTCCACTAGATGGCAGTGCAATGTAAAAGGTAAGCCTGATCCCATGCAAACATGCAGCCCACATAAAATTGCTATTCATAGACCAGGACAGAACTAGGCAGATCGCCAACAGCCAGCACAGGAGCAGACACATCAGAGTACATGTCTGGACATGCAACAACATGTTTCATAACCCCGAATAACATCACTGATACACACAGAGAAGAACTGGAGATACATGTTTGAGCTATTTCACATTCTACATCCTTTAATGTACAGCATGTTCATGGAATGTACTCTGGGAATTTCCCTTTGTCTTATTTACAGAAAATAATACAGCAAGAGCACCCCATGAAATTGACTCTCTGGCATGTAAAACAAGTTGAATAAAAGGGACAAGTATCAATGAATCAAACAAAAAGCGTCATTGTATCAAATATTCCACTTTTTAACCTGTTGTGTTTTGAAGCAGATGATCGTCTCTGTTTTTTTGTACAACAGTACAGTCAAAGATATGATGTAAGTAGATTTTTCCTCATGGCCTTTTCATAATACTATAGTTAACAGTATTAGTTAATTGTAATGGTTGGATATATTGAGCAACCAGAATGGACCAGACCACAAACCACCTGTATGTGTCATAGTAGTGTTTTTCTTCTCTCTGTAAGATATCTTGCCCCAGTTTGCACCCTGCGGTAATAAGAAACCTATACTCTTATGTGGGTGTATGGTTTGAGTATAATCCAACTGACAATAATGACACTGGTAGGTACACACATTGTTTATTATCTAAGTATGTTTTTTATTCTTGCTTTTATTCAAACAAATATTATTAAGTTTATATTATATTTATTTGTTCCTTTGCCTAACCTTAACCTGGATGTTTTGTATCATTTACTCTCTTTTGGTTTCCTGTCATTTTTATTTTAAGATTATATCTGGGGCGATATTTCTTGTTTAGAAATCATGTCCCACTTGGTGCCCACAGCCTCCACTCCGGGGTCATAATAAATGCCACCTCACGCCTCCTCGCCTCAGAATAAAGTCCTGCTCTTTGTGACTAATGAGTGAGTCAGGACTGTCCATGTCAGTCATTCATCTCTGATTGGGTGAGCTCAGCACAGGCCCACAGGGAATGGGAGGCTGGTTCTGTTGCACACACATTTACACACACATGCTCACCCACACACAAATGCACAATGCTACATGTGCATACATCGTACACAAATGTATATAAGAACAGAAGAACAAGTACATACAAGAACAGGCCATTTGGGCTAAATAAGCTTGCCATTTCAACTATATATATGTATACACACACACAGACAGACAGATACACACACAAATGTTTATACACATTTCAAATGTTCAAACACATACACACACATATACATACAAGTCTTCATACTTCATACCCCCACACACACACACACAGGAGGATGTGGACAGGGAACATGAATCAGTGTTATTATCTTTGTTATTATCTGCAGGCTGCAGCTGCTCAGCCCTTCTCATCTCCATCTCAAACCCCTGCTCACAGACTCTGCTCTGGCTACTCACTCTAACCGCTGCTGCAAAGATCATTTCAGTCCATGCCTGGCTTGTGTGTGGACTTCACTGCATAATTTGCAACAGGTTGTACTGTGAACTTAAGGAAATGTGAATGCCCCTTAGACAGGGCTGAGGAATGAACAGAGGTCTGAAGTCCAGCTCTGGCCCTGGGCTTATTTACACAGCAGCTGCTTTAATATTTCATTCATGAAATAACAACAGGACAAACACACATCCTTGCTGAAATAAATAGACTGCAGGAACAGGCAAAGTTTCTTTTGAGAGTCAGCGATCCACTGAAGTGAACTCCAGTGAATCAAAGATCTCATTCTTTCCCTTGGGCAAGATTTAGCAAAGTCTTTGGCACATGTTAACATTGTCTTCAAGTGCACTTTCAGTTATATGATTTGTGATTGGAACAAATGAACAACCTCAACCAATCACATGCTCCTGTAGTCTTTTACCAGAAGGAAACATTTTTGCGTATACAAATGCTCTAGTAAATCTTCCCCCAAATGTTGTATCATCATACTTCCTTCATCAAACTATCCATTTTAAATATTAAGCATTTTAATAAAACATTAAATTTGAACTGATATGTATGTATGTATGTATTTACAGTTTATTTTTAAGAATAGAAGATATGTGCAGCAAAACATAAAATGCAGCTGATAATTTCTTTTAGATTTTCATACGTGGTAACTTTTTCCATTATGAGCACATGGTGCACACAAGCACATTGCTACAACATGGCTGCGGCATTGTGGGAGTGCTGTGTGTCGGCTGAGAGGCTGCCCCTCTGACTGTGGAGTGACTGTGGCTGAGGAGCGAGGGGCAGAATAAGTGAGTGAGGGGGGGAGAGTGGGTGGGAGATGGCTGTGCTGGCATGGGTCCCAGACTGCGGATGGTGGGATGAGTGGGAGGGAGCACAGCGACAGGAGAAGGGATGGGGAGGGGGCAGGGTCACGAGCGCCTGGGTCCCTCCGCGTCTCTCCCGTCCTTCTGTCTCCGAGAGGCCCACGTGGTGCTCCAGCTGGTGGCCACGCCCAGTCCCTCCCCTCCCGGCTCGGCGCGGGAGGGCTGCCGGATGCCAGCGGGGCTTTGATCCTGCATCAACGTGTGGGAATCGAAATCTGTCCCAGCCCAATGCCGGGCCAGAGAAAAGGCTGACACCATCACTGCATGGCGATCAGATGTCGAAAACTAGGATACTCAGCTCTGCACTGGCTGCATTAGCAAAGAACAGGACTGGTAACCTTAGTTTTTCCTGGAAATCTTAGTGCACCTATCTCAGGGCATGATCACCCACAATGCAACTTGGCAAATCAATTCCAACTGCTCTACATCAGCTGTTTCCTTTCTATTGTAATGGCTGCAGCATATCACCCTAAAGAATGGCATACAAAGACTTACTGCACCCTGTAAAAGGCACTGTGAACATTCAATTACCTTTTCTCTTAGAATTTGTTTTGACAGAGGGAATAATGTGACATTTTAACAGAGTCAATGAAGTGATGTTTTGATATTGTTTCTTTCAACACAAGTTTCATAATTAAATTCCACAGAAATTCAATTATGCTCCCTTTGGCTTTGCACAATACACACGGTACTACATCTGACACGTGTCAGCTTTGGTATTAAAAGAATTTTGTTTTTTGTCCCCATAGATGAAGGTGAGACACCTCATGCTTTCAGGGAATTTTCTCATTATTATTTAGAAGTAGGGAAGTTCTCAACCCTTAAAAGCCATATCTCCCAGTGGCTAATGAATTCATAAACATGCAGTAAAATCTCACTATCAAAACTGGACCTGATTGGCTGTCCTCAGGACCTGGTCCACTCCATCAAGATCTGTCATAACTCAATGGGGCTAAAGTGACACACCACTTACTGCCCATTTCCTCATAGCAGCAGCAGATGCAGATGACATGATAAATCATTATTTTCCTGTCAAAAACTGAGCAGAGAGGGGGTCTCTGCCTGTCTGGAACTGATACACAAAGCTAATAAAACACCTGACTGCAGGAGTACTGATCTAGGGTCAGTTTTTATCTTATGATGGATTACTTAGGAAATGGATAAAGTGGAAACTTGATCCTAGATCAGCACTTTGACTCTAATATACTTTATGGGCTCTGACCTGTCTACATGGACAATAAAGTCCTGACAGGCCAGATAACTATCAGAATTTATTTTACTTTACTTTGTGAACCAGAATAAGCCCTGAAAGCAAAAAAATGTCCCCATATTGTCATTTGTCATATTCTGGGCACTCAGTAAATCAGTTAGCAATAAACCGGGTTATGAGTCTTGCTGTAGCACTCGTGCCCTCTGAAATGCATGCGTTTGCATAGAAGAGTTCTATCTCACATACTGTAACATACTGTCAGAGATGTAGCTGATGAGTTTCTTCATGTTTCTTTACTGTTTCAATCAAATTTGCTTCATTAATTTTTTATCCTACAAAAGATGAATCATATATGCAGAAGGACTGTGGAAAATGATTTTGGTTTTAGGGGTAGCTTCCTTTTGTGTAGGTGAAATCAAAATGAATCAAAGGCTGATTTAGCAAAAATGTAACAAAGGAGTACTGAATATGGTAATCTGAACATACATTCCCCTCAAACCGTCATATCAAAAGGAAAACATGGCAAAATGATGAGAACTATAAATGACTACTATCAACTTATTGAACAGGGCTTTGGATTAGATGAAATGGTTGGACTTTGAATTCTTGTTCAGAGAAGTTTTTTTAGTAGAATAATTTATTCTTTCCAAATGCACCTAGCTCCAGTGCGTTGTCAAGGGCATAAACACTTATTTACACAGAGGAGATTCATTAAGCACTTTTACCTGATCAACAAAAATAATCTTGTTCCAAAAATGTGTATTTCAATGCATACCAACCAGTGCCAAATCACTGATGTTCTGGGCAAATTTTCAGTTCATTTCAAAAACGTACAATCTAGTCAGAGATTCTGCTAACTTCTCCAACTCCTTCTGACTACTCTTTTGTCACAAATTGTACAAAAAAAAAAAAAAAAAAAGAGAGAAGCCCAGTCACTGTGAAACGCAAGCAGTATCCAGTTCCTTTTCCAGACAAAGTGTCTCAGGTCCTTGTACTTTCATTCAGCCATTTCCCCATATGCCTCTCCCGCAGTGGAGAAAAAGACATCTGCCTGCTTTGTAGTCCTCCCACGGCTCTTGTGAAAAATCCTCCTAATGATCAGCCATGTGGCTAGCTGACCACCCCAGCGGAGAGAGGCAGCCCAGAGTGGGCCCCTCTCTTCTCAAAGCACACTGCGGCGGTCAGAGTCTGGCTCAAGCGCCAACACTGTAATGACTGGTTGGCTTCCTGAGACTGCTCAGAAGCCCATGCCTTCATCAGGGCGAGGAAGTGGCATGCGCTTGTCACCTATGTATAAAACCAGAGGAAAATATCAACTGCAGTAGGTTTCTTTTCACTTCTAAAGCAGTCGGAATGTGTTTTACGATTGTAACATAAAGCTAACGTGAACTATATCTGCATATCAGTGACACAGCTGGTACCTAGATATTGATCTAGTATATCTGAAAGTGAATGCTTCTGCTGTTAAGAGAAAATAATTGTTGCATTTGCAGAATACATATATAGCTTAGTATTATTTTACATTCTTATCTGATTCTCAAAGGTACAGTAGAAACAAGGAAAGAAAGATTATCTACACACCAAAAACACACACTGAAAATATTAGGTCTTTCACCAATAAAAACAATAATTTTCTTGTGAAATGCATTTCTGTATTTAATTGATATGGTTTTTGAATAGTGGGCAGGAGTTGGTATCCTCTTTTTGGGGAATACTGTACATTAAGCTGAGAGTGTGACTTTATTTTGCCACTTGAAAATTCTACAGCCATAAAATCTCATTGATTCTCCTCTATTCCCACTGTCCATCATTGTGAACATGCTGTCTATCTGCTGGAGACATAGTTATAAACAACACAGGGGCAGGGTGTGCAAACTGTATCATATCAGTCAAACACAAAGCCATTGTAAGGTATAAAAAGTCTTTGAAAAATTTGATTAATATTCCAAGACAAGGAACTTACAATTTTGCTATCTCTAATCCAAGTCAACCCATATCATTGACATGTTAATATTTCTGGCTAAAGAATGTTGTGATAGTAAAGCAGAAATCTGAAGACTATGCACTTATGGGGTTGTACCTCCTTTGATTAAATACATGTGTGATAATACAACTGAGACATTACCATAAAGCTCTGAATGATTTTTTTCTTGCTAGACAGGCAAGGTTTCAGTGGAGTACAGCTCCACATTGCACTGTCAATGGAAGACAGGGATCGTATTGCCAAGGGACAGACAGGCATGATAAGTGAACAAGGATCCCCAAAAACTTCAGGATTAGTGCAGTCATGCCTTTAAGACTTTTGCAATATAACAGACAACTTTCCTCAAAAGCAATATTCAGTACATTAATAAAAGATGTAGCCTTGCAGCAATATTTTCAGTTAGCTAAATGGAATAGATTCACTTACAAAGAAGTAAAAAAAAACAGTATCCAGCAAAAACCCTAAGATTACATTTTTGTATGACATGTTCCCTTCTTTATGAAATCAAATATGTATACAGTTATTCTCTAACATAGAAAACGTTGCTTTTAAAACCATGAAGCTGACATTACACGCCCACAAAGTTTTAAAGCAGACTAGCTAACAAAGTTTGCCTGGCCTTTGGAAGCCCCCATGAAAGCTGCTATCAGAACACATCAAAATAATCCATGAGACAGAGGAAGCACAGAAAACACCAAAAGTCCTTTTAACTTTTCTTTTCTTCAAAAGGTGTAATTTATTCCAAATGTATCCCTATGAACACAGCTGGGCCTGCACAATGTCAATACTGTCAAATAAGACAAGAGATAGGCCATTGTGTGATTAATGGGTACAATCTATGATCAGGATGTTGGTGCCTTCTCTGAACCTGATCTTCCTTAAAAATACCCAAACAGCAATTCTCTGCTCGCTCCACGGAATATGTGTATAACTATGAAGTGAACTCCATTACAGACAGACAGAACAGCCAGCCTGGGGAAGTGGGGAGGGTGGGGGTTGGTGGGGGGGGGGGGTGTCCTCACACTGCCTCTACACAGGCCGTATCCTCAGAAAATAACACTAGGTCTAAATACTCTGTATTTTCCTCTCTTTCCCATCCCTCTTTTCCCTGTCATTATAACAAAGTGATGAAGTGATTACCAGATATTTGGTACCGTTGTACCATTTGGTAATCTCTGCCATATTCCTTTTAGCTTTTCATGCTCCATAGAGCAGGTGAGGGTAAAGAAGAAAAGATACAGCATCTTAGTCCCATGTCATTTCTCCCCAGCTGCCTGCATCACCCTGTGATAAGCCAAAAGGATCCATGTTGCTGTTGCCATTCACAGCATACAACCTGGCAACTCATTCAAAGCCATAGCTAACGACCAAAATGTTGCATCCACTGTGAATTTTGAGGTAAGTTTGACAAATGCACAAAATATAAATGCAACATAAAACTAATTGTTGATGTGAAATAACTATAATAACTGGCCGCCTTTAAAGCCATGGTAAAAGATAAAAAATAATTAATAATTATGGAATGCATCCTCAAATACCACCAGTGAGAATCCGTCAGAAGATTTATACAAGAAAAAGTCTTGTATAAGACTTAGTCGACCATTCCAAATGCCTTATGATCATCTGTAAAGATGTTTTAGAATTCCCAATGATTACCAGACACACAAGAACATGTGCACGTATGCATGTATGCGAACACACACGTAATAATACCCACTATGCATACATAAACAGAGCATTATTGAAATTCCTTGTTGGCTTTATTGCATTACAGGTTTTTGCACTGAACTCACTTCATTGCCATACTCTTGGCATACTGAGACTCCTCATTTATTTAAAAAAGGAATGCAGGAAGGTATTTTACTAGGTGACCGCAGTGGATCTCCTTTCAGCTTCATCTGGGTTACAACAATGAACCTGTCAAGCCACAAAGTTATTAGGCTCAGAATGATATGTGGGGTGGGCCAGGTTATGTCATGCTTCTCCCTGTCATCTTAGCCACACACTGTTTAACACCGCAGGTTCCCCACTTACAGCAGGCGGATGAGATGAATACATCTGTGTCATTGCATTGTTGTGTCAGATGGTTACTCCTCATGATAGAAAACTCCAAAATTGCATGCATATTCCTGTAATGTTTTAAAAATTCTGTGCAAGGGACTGAGGTGAAGGAGATAATGGGGTTGTATTGAGGCTTCGTCAATCAACTGTGAAATGGAACGAAAGAGGAACATTTCGAGGCTAACAGATTTGCAGATTTGCTTATATCACGTTACATTGTAAAGTGCCCTCTCAGGTCAAGCTGTTTGTGTAAAAACAGAATTACCAGAATAGTTCAATTAATTAAAATGCAAGATTTGACTGTATGTGATGTGAATGTATGAGGTAGAAAGCCATACTACATGAGTGAATCACAGCTCAGAAGTGATACAGCAGGGTGCCCTGAATCTGTATTATCAGGAAGATATTCACTGTGTATGCTTACACAACACCATACTGGGTACCGTTTGTTTATGCAAATGAAATTGAATTTTCTGTCAGTGTTATGACTTTGTGTCTATAGTCTGTTAATTGTCTTGGGAATCCCACAGCAGAACACAGGGAGTTACACTTTGTTCTCAGACACTGGCACCTCCTGGAGAGATCTGCTCTCCTCATCATCATCCACAGTCATGTTAATTAATTGTGCAATGAGGCAAGGACATTAATGTGCCATTAATCAATGATCAAACACAGCTATGTTCCTTCAAACACCCATATGCAGATAGCTAATAAATCATATTACACACCTGCACCATAATACTGTATGAAGAAAGAAGAGGCTGTAATGAATTACTAAGTCACACATGGATATTATATTACCCTGACCAAAATTTACATTTCATCAACAAGAAAATTCATTATCATGAAACGGATAAATGATGAAGGATAAGGGATGAATGAAGCAATATAGTGAGGAATCACAGAACAATGCCCTTGGTTTTCTTAAACTTTTATTTAACTTCATTCCACAGTCATGATGCCATTTATTATCACTAGAGGGGCATTTACCTTCACCACTCCCTTTTATCTTGATGAAGAGTCTATTGATCTGTCAATGGGGCACCCGCCTCCTCCCTCCTCACACAAAACACCCACTTCCTCTCTCTACCCACAAAGACAACCAGGACTTCCCCTCTCCACACTGAGAACAGCCACTTCCTCTCTTGGTGAACAGGGAACAGCCACTTCCGCTCTCCCCACACAGGGAACAGCCAATTTCTCTATTTCCATTCAGGGAACTCTATCCCCATACAGGAGCACCCACTTCTCCCCTCCCCACACAGAGAAACAACAACTTCCTCTATCCTTACACAGCAACAGCCTCGTCCGCTATCCCCACACAGAGAACGGCCACTTCCTCTGCGCGATGTATCCCCACACAGAGAACGGCCACTTCCTCTGTGCGATGTATCCCCACACAGAGAACGGCCACTTCCTCTGTGCGATGTATCCCCACACAGAGAACAGCCACTTCCTCTGTGCGATGTATCCCCACACAGAGAACAGCCACTTCCTCTGTGCGATGTATCCCCACACAGAGAACGGCCACTTCCTCTGTGCGATGTATCCCCACACAGAGAACGGCCACTTCCTCCCTCTCCATTCAGAGAAGCCACCTCATTTCTCCCCACACAGGCCCACCTCTGCTCTGGCCACACATAAACACCCCATCTCAGCAGACAGTGGTAAGAAAATAAAACCTTCAGGAGACAGTTCTTTGACAGGTTTTTCTTTGGTTTAATCTCCTGTTCTTTCCTTTTAACTCACATCAAACACATTTAAGTTCTGATATCAAATATCATATAATCTCTGTCTCTCAGTCTTCCAAGCAGTGCTACCTGATATCTCTGGTATCTTAGCCTGTCAGGGGATCTTGGGGGATAAACGGTTTGATTAAGTCAACCCAGTTTGAGCAGAGGAACGTGAGAGCAGATGCTCTCATTAAAAATACAAAGGCCTTTTTTGGAGGGGGTGGGGCGGGTACAGAAACTGTCCTGTTCTTTAATGGTTTTAGTTTCACTCAGGAAGGTTGCCTGTAGCCAAGTCAATACAGCAGCTCTTACATTTTTGGGAAATAAAGAAATTAAATGTGCAAACATGCACACAGTCACAGACTGGTTTTTAAGAACCAAAGGTTTAGACTGCCAGGTGGGAGTGCTGTATGTTATAAGCAACAGTGCACTAAGACCATGGACTAGGGAAAATACTCAAGTATGAGGTGAGGGTCATTAAAGCAGTGGGTCTGTGGGTGGAAACAGACTCTAGGCCTGGGTCTAGAGTCCCAGAGGAGGTTCCTCTGTCCTCCCTGTGAGCAAGGCAGGTCACCTTAATGGCTTAAGTAAGTTCATACACACAGTACAGGTAACCGAGTGCACATAGCTGGAAAAGCCACACACTGTGGTGATATTGATTAACAGTAGCACCATCATCTCATTACTGTAACCTCATGTTCTCTCAGTTCTCTCATACACCAGGCCCTCTCTCTCTGCCCATGTGAGGACTGTCAGGACCAAATCCACTTGAACCAGTGATGGGAAGATGATGTGACTCATTTGTTGACATTATGCTTGCAGAATCCTGACAGCACACTGGAAACCTCTGAGCCAATCAGAAAAGCAACATTTGGAACTACCAATGACATGTACGATATATCAGAGTGGGAATATTACCAATCCCCTTGTGATACACCATAACTCAAAATAACAGTCACACAGACACAGCCACAATGTCTAATTCTTGTTCAGAGATAATTCATGGCAGTTTCATTTATCTTTGTCTGCTACTCAGAATTTAAAGGCAGCACATAATTTAAAACAAAATCAATCCCTATGCTTTACAATTATAACTTTCTCCTTTTACAGAGAAAATCCCAGCAAGGACTGAATATGAGAGTTATTCACTGGCCTGACCTGCAAAAAAAAAAAAAACTGAACAGATGCCGCACTCTGAGCAATCCAAGCATAAGTCCATTAATGACAGATTGTCACACATTATTTATATTGACACTCAGCTTCTCTAAAGCTGGATTTTTTTTGGATTACTGCTAAGCAAACACTGCCTGTATATCTTTGCACTCATTTTGTGACAGGGATTTATTGATGGAAAGAAATATATTCTCCCTGTCTGAGTAATTTGGATCTTTTTACAGCAATGAGGAAAGTCTTTCCTTATTGGCATTGTGTCATCTTATTCTAAAATTACTATTTTTTAATTGAATTGATTATTTTTTTATTACATGTTTGTATATATTTTATTAGATATTATTATTTAATCATGATTATGGACTAATAATAATATTATTATTTTTTCCATTTTCACAAAATCCTGGATTAGGTGTTTTATCGGATCCACTGGTATGGGTCTGTTTTTCCAGACCCTCATTGTATTAGCAGCCCCTGGGGGTAGACCAGGGCCTCTCAGGTCATACTGCCCTTCAGTATTTTACTTGATGAGCTTTATTGTAATAGCAGAAAGTTTGCAGGCCTGACAGCTGTGTGATGCACACACACACAGTTTGGATCTGTGATAGAGTCCTAGATACAGGAATTAAAGGATCTGTGCGGTGTATCAGGAAGGGCCAAAAGAAATGATCCCATCAGATGGAAATCTATAACAGCCCACACCTTCCTTAATCTGGCTGCGGCTCCTGGATCACTCCCAGATGCAGACAATCATTTCTGCCCTACACGCCGATCGATGCGCCTCTTTGCTGCTGGAGCTGGTCCTTTCCTGGTAGTGGCCAGTGAGGCGAGAGAAGCCTGCTTGCTCCTGACAAGATACATACATGTAATTAGCTGGGAAGGTAATTCATGTATTCCAACTGCAATAGCTCTTTGAAATAACTACTGAAGTACATTCCAGCACTTAAATTGGCCTCATTAGCAAAATACTACATTATTCAAGCTTTATGAAGCTTAGTAGACTGATTAACATGCTTTCACAGACAAACAAAATAAAGCAACTAAATCTGTTTTCTATGTCCCCATATTGTTTTATTTTTTTTCCCCAGTGAATTTAGTTTATAATATGCCACAATATTTATTGAAAGGAAATGCATAAAAACATATAGGTGTTTCAGTTTTACACAAAGTTCTTGCTTGTGTATTGGTAAATTTTTTTGTGCATTCATTCATGCCATTGTCTTTTCATGATCCACTTTAAAGACTCGTGTAATGCTGGGGAAGATAGCAGTCCAAAGGAGGAAGGGACTGGGCATAGCAATGAGCCAAAACAAGTGGGTTTTGCCAGATATTGCCCAAAATACAAAGATAAAAACGGGGTCCTAAGCACTTGGTGAGGATGCATGCTACAGTGAGATAAAAGTCAGATGAATGTGGAGAGTGAGCCTGAATCCAGAGCCTGAATCCAGAGCCAGGCAGTGCTGGTGAGGGAATGCAGCTTTCACAGTGCCAGGTATTCACAGATGGCCTTTCAGCCCTGCTCAAACCAGGCCCTGCTGCACCCCACTTTCCTCCCAACACCAGATGTGATTGGACAGGCTCAGTGTGGGCCAGTCAAGAGCTGATTATAAATACACCAAAAATAAAATATGCAAACATACTCAAAAAGCACTTAAAAATATGTTAACAAATGTCAAGGATTAAACATCTATAGCACGATACACTTTTTTCCCATGAATGACAAATAATCATATCTAAACCTTTAGGAATCATTAATTAAATGAATTATAAATATTTATTCTCCTTTTAAAATAACATCTCAATCTGAACCATCTCCATTAAGTCCCCTCATTAGTATGTAAGCTTGATATGATTCTCTAAACATGTAAATAGTTTTAAAATGCACATTTTTAAAGTCTGTGGGAAATTCATTGGATGTGACAAATTTATGTAAATATGATTCAAGTCCAGGAAAAAATGTACCTTGTCTTTGTGTCTATCCTGTGTAAACTGTATCAGGGGTCAAGGGTTCCCATGCAGAAAAATAAATCACAGCTTTCAGACAAATTAATGTGCCCGGTGGTTGCAATGCATTGTGGGTCAACCCTTGACAACCCTCGGCAGTCCAGGAACAGGCAGATCTCAGTCTCCATCTGAGAGTTGCAGTATGGGATTCTTCCCAGGAAAAGTACTGCCAATCTCATGTCCAATCAGATGTGTCCTCCTTCCAAAAATACAGAAAATTGTAGATAATTCAAAAGCTCACTGCTGGAGCAGGCACTTTGAGCATGAATTACACTTGATGCATTACAGAATCTGCACTACTGGCTGCTAATGGATACAAGTCAGGTTATCAGCTTTGATCCGTGAAAAACAGCTGTGCCTCATCTAGGTTTCTAACCAATAATCCACAGGATATACCTCCACCATCAATTAATAAGGTGAAAATACTGGCATATATCTAAAGAAGTGAATTATTTATAGTGTGTTACAATATCTCGCATGCGACACTTTGATGGCAGTGCTGAGCTCAGTCAGCAGTGATTTGCGGAGGGAAAAGCTCTTTCAGGAGAAACGAGCTTGCTCACTACTCAGACTCAGTGACAAACCCTGAGTGTGGTGATTAATGGGCCTGACTGACTTAAATGGAAAGATTTAATAATTATGCGAGCGCCCTGGGCTGGCTTTGTTACAAGAAATGTGTTCAAAATATAAATGTGGTTGAACACGTGAGACGCTCTTCATTAATAGAAATTAGTGGCAGAGTGCAATACCCAGAGGTCACAAGGGCTCTGCATGCGTGCACAGACGGTGGAGCTGCAGTTACCCCATAATGATATGTGAGAGATGTTCTGACAGACATGGCCATAAGATGCTGAGGGGTTTTCCTCAAAACAGTGACGGCAAACTATTTGGCCTAACTATTATGCCAACGTGTTGGTGATCACCCCTCACGAATCACATCTAATGTTATATTTTACATTCTCTCCTCCCATTTTTTGAGATCCTCCATTTGGAAAACCTCAAATTAGATTTTAAATTTTATAATTTTATAATAATTTATAAAAAAGAACCTACCACATTTCAACACCACAGTAGGTAGATAGGCCACCTTTGTAGGTACCAAATATTGCCATTCCACAGACAGCAAGAGCTCCAGAGTCATGTCTTTGCTTCTTTGACATGTATTTCATTTTCATAAATTAACAAGGAAATTTAAAGATTTACAAGAGATAAACAGCATTTTGATGGCCTACGGGATCAAAACATTGTCTTAGCGTGTTATGTATCAAAAATTATTTTCTTTGGGAGCATTACATTTTATGCAGACATTATCTTTTTCATAAATAGCTTTTGGAAAAACTTCCTGCTTTTCTTTCTATCCTCCTCCGGCACAGGGGCTTTGCATGCTGGGATGTCAGTGGGTAACTCAGAATCATTTGAGGTTAATCTGTCTTCTTAATGAATGGCTTATTCCGTTCCCCTTAAATTATGAATTCATTTCCGAGGTCTGAAAGTGCCAAATAAAACAGTGCAGACTTCAGATAATGGTTGATTATAAAATAAGAGAGGAGTCACAGATGAGCCCATTCTCAGTGTCAGACATGATCTGGGAGCATGGTGACATGGTTTACTTCCAGTTTCCATCTCACTCTAATTTCTTACCTTCATGGCTTTCAAATGAAATATCCTACGTTACTCTCACATAATCTTCACATACATGCTGTAGTCTGAAATCTCTACATATGAAACAATAATCAGTTCATGCCAAAGAAAAGCTTTCATTCATGTAAATTTCATAACATAGCAGCGATCAGATAATTGTGCTCACCCCTCCAGATTGTTTGATGGAACAGAATACATACCCTACAGTCTGGCTGGAAATCCAGCCCCTGGAGTCTATATGGGTAGCCAGACTAAAACATAAACACTATGTTTTATCTCTCTTTGACCCTTGCATTAATGCAAAAGGCATTTTCCAACTTCAAACAGTGTAGGATATTAACCAGATTTCTTATCAGAGCTGGCTCCTTCAATGCAAACGTCTCCAGCCTACTTCATGCTAGATGTGAGTGCTTGAGGATGAATAGAGGAGAGAGAGGAGCACTCTACTGCAGCTTCACAGCGAGTGTGATATAGCATGTCATTAACTGACTGATTGATACATTGCTTGTTGAGAGAGCCTTGAGATGCTACCAAGGTCAACAGGAATTCTACAAGGTTAGGTTCTCTATCATGGCAGGACTTTGGGCCACAGACAAACTAGTACTGTGCTATAGAAAATGCACTACACCAAGGAGAGGGTTTGACACCCTGATCAAAAGATCTACAGCCAGTCATGGATCATGAATGTGAAACATGCAGCCTGCTAGTCATATAGCATCATGGTTGTGTGGAGTTGTTTGCTACTGATTTAGCCTTTTGCAGAACCTTTCTGCTTCAACTTTATGGAACCAGCGAATGCATCTATGAGTGAGAGCAGGGTCAGATCCTTTCATCCGTCACTGACCCAGGGGATAGGAGGGTCATAGCCAAACCAGGAAGCAGGATCTCATAGCTTAGTTTACACCTGGGATTGTGGCTGAATGAACCCAAGTGCTGAAAGATATGAGAGGGGGACCCTGCCCCTGAATGGCAAACATCCTGAAATGGGATTCTCACATGTATCCTGTGGTGACAGTTCATCTTCAGACTGAAACAGCTCATGCCTCAATGGTACCACACCATAAATCCCACAGATCAGGTAGACTCCTGCACTGAAAACAGTTGTCTCACTAATTTGTAAAACACTCAGTTCCTTGCAGATGCAAGCACGCAGCTCAAAGTGTGTGAAAATCAAACATGTTCATCAAATGTCAACTTGATTAATGCCCCCTTCTCAGGCCGTAGCATTGAGCCATATACGTCTGGCTCTTTGTAATGAGTTTTTGAATGCTCGTGTCAGATAATCCCTTTGACTGATAGCCTAAGGGCTGCCAGGCTTGGCTGGACACTGATTGCCTCTTGTTTTGGGTGGGATGATTGGGCTCTCCTGGAGTCTGATTTGACAATCTCAACAGGTGAAAGGGGACGATTTCATCAGACTTTCTTTTTTTTTTTTGCAGCCAATGTGCTGAGGGTCCAGAGGTTCTCCACCAAAAGGCCATGTCTCAGCTCTACATCTTTGGTTTCGTTTAGTGGGGGCATTTGACATTGAGATGAATCTAGAAGACAGACAAATTTGAATGATGTCAGCAACACTCTTTACACAGTAGTCTTCACTGGCTCCTGGTGAGTATTGGTTTTTCAGTTGCTGTGTATTTCACTCTCTCTGACTTTACCCCGCAGGTGCAATTCTTTGAAAAAAGAGATGAGAAAAAAACAAAGAACTCTGACCTTTTATTTTTCCTGTGGACGGACTAAGCTGTGCCTCTCCCACCACAGGCTTCCCTGCCTTGGCTGTGAGGAGTCAGAGCCAGTCTAAGTGAATTTTAAATGAAACACAGGCATGCAGGAGAACCTTTTAATCGATCAGCGGCTGGTCTGAAAAATCAAAGAGAAACCTGCCTCATTAGCACAAATATACTGAGGGGTCAATTAAATATAAGTGTTGTGGCAGAATTTCGCATGGCAAGAACAAATCAATAACACATTTACCTGTAATGCAGTTTGGGCTAAAACAGATGAACAAAAGGTTGTGTACTGTACAGTATTCTGACAACAAAAAGTAATGCCGCCTTAAATTTGTTATTGATTTGTCCTAATTGTGTCACCTCCTGAATGGTGTATACTGTAGATTAACTTGGTTCTTTGGTCATGGACCACTGTGTGTCCATGAAAAATTGCCCAAGGGGTCTGTTCACATACATGCTGAGAGTGATCCGGGGCTTTGGTTAGTTTACAGTCTGAGTGTGACTGAGGCCCATGCACTGCTCTGTGCTAAGCTGTTAGCATGCCCCATCGTGACACCAGCATTATAAATTGAGAGTCAGATCTGGTAATTAATTATTGTTGAATGATGGATGGCTTTGGAATATGTGTGATTGGATATATTACACGAAATGAGTGATGCGTCTTACATTCTCATTCCCCTTACTAATGTTTCCCCCCTGGCCATTAATTTTGTTAACTGTGGCCATCGCCCACTGAAGGCCCTCAGATCAAGAGGGAATGGATTTTGTTTCTTGCCTTAGCTAGAGACACACATGTTTCAAAGTGGAGGAAGCCTACCCCTGTCTCAGGCACAATGCGGACATTTGAAGATTTACAGCAGCAGGCGCTCGTTCCATAATATGTGGAACATGATACAACTGCGTGGTGCAGAATAGGCTTACGAGAAGGAACGTCATATGCCCCAAAAGAGTACAGCCATTTGTGATTGGGGACAGGAATCTGCTGTTAATCTGCTATTAAGTGCTTTGCGCAGTCTGTTTGGAGGACTCAGGCATCTTCACTCATTGATTGGGAGGTATTGATTGTAGATCCAAATAACTACAGGCTGCATTGTAAGACACTGGAGCTGGGATACTGCGCTGAGAAAGTGGTGTCTGTGTAATTTAGCTCTTTGGTTCCTGAGGCTTGCCTGGTGAACTCATTGCACAAACTGGTCTGCATCAAACTCTCTCTTCGTTCGTTACATTCACTGGAGCACTGACTATTCAGTGGAAACTGAATAGTCAGCCAAATTGTGCTGTGTGAAGAAACATATATTTTGATAAATAGATATGTGGCAAGAGATAAAAAAACAAATATTTGTATTTTTGTGCTTATTTACAGGTATGTTCCATTTAATGAATGTCATATGTACAGACATTTTCAGGTAAACCTTCATTAATTATAGACATTAATTATAGAGAATTTAGAAGAAAACTGAATTATAATGTTAAAAAAAATGCCCAATTCTTAGCACAGCTTATTTCTGAGACAGACACAGAAGACAAATAGGAGCATCTGTGATGGGGATTTCCAGGATTTCGGAACCTCATCATTGTCCCAATTCAGATTTTGAGCTTGGCTTCAGTTAGCCGGCTTTAACGGAGTCGACATGAGTGATGTAGTCATGCTGACCATGAAGTTTTCATTTCCAAAGCCAAAAAAATGAAAAATGTGTGCTGTTTCAGATGTTTTGTCTGCCTGGAATGTATCCCACTTAGATTAAACACAGTCTGTTTCACAGAATCAAGGTTAATGAACCTGCATATATTTTGACAGATATCTTTAAAATATTCTCATTTCCATAATTCTGGATTTCACATATTTTATTGGTCAATGTAAAAAAAAAAATGAATCAGAGAAATGTTTCATTGCTTAGTGTCATGAGGGCAGGGTCTGAGCTTTTTTGGTCCAGGGTTATCAGGCTATTAGGCATTAGGTAATTAGCTCACCTCCCAAACAAATGAGTCCAGATAAATAATGAAGTCAGTTCTATGTTAGACTAATTGGTAAAATGAGGGGCTGTAGCTGCAAACAACCATAGCCCTTATGCCTGGAAATTGAGTACCCCTGGCTTAGAGGAATGTGAGACAGACCTTGATTTGTAACCTGTTTGGAGTTGGGCTATTGCAAACCTGAGCAGCAACCCTGCTGTCACAAATTCCCATATGGAGTCATCTATGGTATATACATTTATATACATGTACATGTCAGATAGCCAATTATCTTTTATTCAGGCACTCAAAGTTCGTGAAGGAGAAGCCCTGAACTGCCTAAAGCAACAGGACCGTGGTGTAAACCCTGGGGGTGGGAGGAGGGGGGGTTGGGGGAGTTCATGGAAACAGATTTGCCCCCCCCCACACACACACACATGGCTGCTGAAATGTATGCCAATTACCATGCTCTGACAGGAAGTAGGAAGAGATGACAGCTCCTTATCCTCGGACAGGTGCCAGCCTCTAACAGCACGTGCGTGCCTGAAGTCTCGGCATTAAGAGGAAAGCCCGGGGGTGACAGCTTGGTTGGCATGGGGCCATGATAAAGAGAAAAGCAAAGGTGGAAAATGAAGGAAGCTTGTTTTTGTGTTTGCTAGAATGCTGGTTTCAGGATCTCGTTGTTGGGGGAATTTGCTATGTTATCCTTAAAATTAATATTAGAGAATTACTGCACTTTTGGATAGGTAGTGTACAGTTCACTTATTACAAGTGCACTTATCACAAGCTTGAATAAGCAGTGAAATGGCTATACAGGAACTGTGCCTTTGAAAATAACTCAGATTCAAATTAAATTTTCTGTATAGGTAGGAACAAAATAAAATGTAAAAAAGACACCCAATGTGGAACAATTTTTAATTTGAATTCTTCCATCGACCAAAAATATAGCTTTGTATCAATGTAATGAATACTGTGAATGTGTGCAGAGTTAATGCACTATTGGGCAAATTAAGTAGGGAGCATCGGTTGGGATAAAAAAACTAGCAAGCACACAGCCATTCAGAGCTTGACTATGACATCTTTGTCCCAAAAAGGTTACTCTGTAGCCTTAGTGATGAAACATTTCTGTTACTCTCAAGCTTACAATTTCTTAACAAATGGTCTCCATTGGGCCGGCCCAAGAGAAACATCAGGGCTCACAGCTAGTGTTATCACCCATTGTTCATTTAGTTGTACAAACTGAATGTTTGCCAATAAAAAGAACACGTTTTGTTCACTCATTAGGTGGACAGGTGATGTCGGAGGCTCTTTTAATTTGATAGACTGTTACAGGAAATAAGGAATGCACTCTCTGATTACTTCCAATCTGGTTAAAATAGCGGCCTATTGTCGGTGATTTCCCAGGAGGCACGTACCTGTCTAAGTGTTTCCTTCTATTTGCTGCCACTTTGAGGAGGGTCACAAATCCGGGGACTGGTGCCCCACAAGACATCTTTAAGCAGGAGCTTTTAAACACACTGCATCTGAGCTCAATCTGGAGGCTTACTAACAAATAGTGTTTAAGAAGGTCTCAGGTTTCTTACTAATGACACAACACTGGCACTCACAGACTCACTGGCATAAATCCCTACTTTCATTGCCTCATGTTATTCACTGTCTATGGTTCACTGTCTATCAGTGAGAGAATATAAACCTGTGCACTTGAAACACGCTTCAGGGTGTTTAAAAAGTGTGCCTGATCATAAAGTCATGCCCAGATCTGAAACTGAATCTGTGGCCAGGAAAAAGTAACTGCTGAGATGAAACTCATTGACTACTCCATCATTGTCTATACCTTACATGTCTCAAAGAATTTTTTTTTTTTCGGAAAAAACAACTGTGAAACTCCTAGATTATCAATGTAGCAAAATCCTATTGTCAGTGATCCATCAGGGTATTCTGTTTTATTGGATTATCTGAGTATGAATATAATAATGATATACAGACGGTCCCCGAGATATGATGGTCTCACTTACAATTTTTCAACTTTATGATGGTGCAGTAGCATCACTTTCAGTGCAGTATTCAATACATTACATGAGATATTCAACACTTTATTATAAAATAGGCTTTGTGTTAATGATTTTACCCAATTGTAGGCTAATGTAATGTTCTAAGCACGTTTAAGGAAAGCTAGGCTATGACGTTCGGGAGGTTAGGTGTATTGGGTGTATTAAATGCATTTTTGACTTATGATGGGTTTACCGGAACGTAACCCCATCATAAGTTGGGGACTTTTCTGTATTGTTTATAAACAGATAGTTGAAAAAATCTACTGGTTGCAGTACTTAAAAAAGGAATGGCCACAGTATAGTTCTTTTTTTTTTTACAAGCAACCACACATAAAATTAGGTATGTGACAAAAAAGTGCAAAACTCTGAGAGAAAACCTAGTTCACCTGCAATACTTTTGATGGATAATGTTATTGAGCTGACTGACTTGAGGGGAAAAGTCAATGTTAAACATAAAGGTATAAAACCATCATAGTTATGATGGCTTTACACCTCCACAACAACATTGCAGTTCAACCAAGGGCTGTACTTTACACACAACAAACAAAAAACCTTCAAAAAACATCTTTGGACACACCCAGAGAAGTGTTTTTCTTTGGTTTAAGTTATTTTCAGCGCAACTCTATGCACAGTAAGAGCACAGCATAAATTATTCTCTTGGTCACTCCGGGTCATTTCGTGAGATGAAGGTTATATGCTTATATGTGGAAAGTGGGAACAAAATTGTTTTGACACAGAACAAAGACACCTCCAAATCGCTACATGCTTTTAATCAACCTTTGGTAAAGTCTAATTATAATATAAACAAATCACTCTGTGCACATTTCTTTCGGTGATCGTAATTGTAAAAATGTGTGAGTGCATTTTTGACAAATTGGAAACTTCAAGAAAATAAGTAGACAGTATAAATCAAGTAGGAAAAATCCTGTAATTATGTGACTGAGGAGAGCATAAACATTCACCTAACCAGACCTGTGTGAGTGTGAGTGCATATGACTCATATTCATCTCTAGTCACAACAGAGCTTGCTGACTGGACAACTTTTATCTGATCTTCATAAATGTTGCACCAACCTCTTCTTAGCCAAGGATGCACAGGTAAAAATGATCACTTTCTCACTAGGCCAGGAATTTTATACAAATGCTACAGTGAAAATGAACCAAATCAACTGCAGAGTCCCTGAACATCTGGATCCAAAGTCACACTGCTTGACTGCCCAAGCTTCTGCTCCACACAGTTCTTTCTTTCTTTATGATACCCACAGGGTCTGCAGCCCCTGTTGACTGCGCGCATATTAAAGCTTTTTATTTCGTGCTACAGCTGCGCGCTTGACTCATGTGGTGTTGCTGTCCCTGCTGCCCGAGGGTGTCCATCGACGGTGATGAATTGTACACACATTCCATAATAATCTCTCACTCTGGGAGGCTGGTCGATGATGTACATCTCAAGGCTGGATACAATACAAGACTGGTCATAAAAATGATACTGTACCATGCAAGCTGAATCGAGTATGGAAACGTTCATTTGAAATAATTTGTCACCAAAATTAAATAAGAGGGAACGGTATGGAAGTTTGTACTTAAACACGGTAATACGAGAGGATCCATTAATCTTCAGGTTGCTTGTTTCCACTGTAACTAAAATCAGGAAGCAAACGGTACACGCTGACAGACAGATTCCACACAGGGAAAGATATAAGATGACATCTATTTCCAGTCATCATATAATTTTGCACATTATATAACCCATTTACGCAGTGTGAATGGATAACTGCAATGGAGGTGGCTGACGCACCTTCGGCCCCCGTTCTAGGTCAAAGATCAGACAGTCCATCCCTCTATCCTCCATTGCACATTCTGCACCACAAAATTTTGTCAGTGGGTGTCCCCTGTGTCCCTCTCCCAGGTCAGTCCGTGTTCAGTATTCATTTGCCTTGTGGTTAGATTGTGTGCACTGGTGTCAGAAAGGTAGGAGTGGAACCCATCGCCTCCTTGCTCGGCCTTCGCCATCAGGTGGATTTGGATAATGGTCTTGCAATGGACTGTCTTACACTTGTACATCAAGCTGCCGCTCAAACAGCAAGACATCCAGATTAGTTCCACCCCTGAGAAGCATCTAGGGTCAAGCGTGCTTCAATTTTAATCTAAGAACCATGAATTGAAACAGTTTCATGTGTCTACATGAAGGAGAGGCTGGAGAGGTGTGTGCTGGGGGACGGATGGGGAAGCTGTCAAACTCCAGTTGTAAGCAGTAGAGTGTGAATACACTGCATTATTTGATATTATCGGAGTGTGACTGCAAGGACAAGCAAGGGTAGCAGTCCCAACCCAAAGCCATGTTCCAATGCTCCAGTACCATTCCTGTGCCTTAATATGGACTGAATGATACAACAGGGCTGAAAACCAAATGTTTGAGTTTTTCAGTTAGTATTGTATACAGTATAGTATACTACTTGTGCCACAGCCTGTAGCATGGTGCCTCTCCACTGAAAGTTTTGTGCAGGAGTGAAATAAAGCTGCAGAGAGGAAAGGGGCCAGAAACTGTGGCCTAAAAATACTGGTCTCTGCAAATCACAAATGGTCCAATTTCTGCAATGCTCGTGACATTGAAAACTAGGTAATAATTTCTAAGCAGGGCCTAAACCAATAGAAGCATGCGACTACCTTTAAATAAAATGGATCTGAGAGTGGGTAGCTCCAGCAAAAGAAAAAGATTTTCAGTTTGGCCAAAGTACACATGGCCAATAAATGTTGTGCATGAGACACCATGGCACCTGATATCACTCAAAGATGAGAACAGTTCAGCTGTGGATACATGCCTTACACATTCAGAAATGAATGTGAAAGAACATGGTTGTCTTCTCTCTGTGGGTCACTGTGTGTGTGTTGGACTGGTTGCTGTTAAAAATGCAAATTGATCCCACGGTTTGGTCTTACATCCTTACGTTCTCAGTGCCATGCTTATCTGGCAGCCCTGTATGTTTGGCTGTAGTGTGTTGCAGAGAGGGTGGCTGGCAGTTGATGGAATTGTACTGGTTCAGTCAGGCACGTATAGTATGCCAGTGTAAACTTAACCTGAAGTGCACTCTGTGCAGTGCACTTGCAGGATGATGGTGAGAGAACAACGTATGACTACGATAGAGCAATGATACATATACCAGGCCCAGGAAAGCCACGGGGTGTGCTTTTTTTGTTGTTACACAGCACTAAATGACCAATTAACACAGCTGATTGCATGGTTAACCCACCTCCCCTGGTCTCTAGGGTCTGCACTTGCTGTGAAACTTCATGTGAAAAACAAAAATCAGCATACTCTGGCTCCCAAGGGTCTGGAGTGAGTACAACTGCAACATAGGATTCCAAAAACAGAAAATAAAATAATATTTAAAAAAAATCACAGGATAGAAATGGTCTGGAAAGGATACAGATTGTAGAGGCATATTCATAATATGCCCTCTTGTCATTTTGTTTGATATTTTATTTGTTCATCTGGCCTATTTACTAAGGGATTTGACCCAGTAATAGTTTGTTGGAGCCTACTATAAATTGCTCTATTGTACAGTATATTATAAGGCCCTGAGTTTACATTTGTTTGGGTAGGATGGTAATGACAGATTTTCAAGAGAATAAAATATAATATACAAGCTATAAGTATGCAGAGAGATAAATTATTGAAGCACAAACAGCTTTGTCGACAATGATAAGCTTTCTTCTTAAACTATTTTCAGTTGGGACAATACAGCCTCATTTGCACTAACAACAGACACATATTTTGAAACAGTCAAATTTAATTTGACATTCTTCATCACCATATACCTATATCGAGTGATGAAGTTAACTGTAGAAGTGTTTGGCAATGCACCAAGATTTTACACATGAGAGTACACAAGATTTCGCAGGAAGCTGTTTAAGCTGAGTGACAGATATTCTTGGCTATGGTCACATCCTCAAATGAACCTCTGTGAGGTGTCATAGGGAAATGATAGAGATGCCGCTTTAATTTAGCTTGCAATGCTTCCTTGACTTATCTTAATGGGGTATTCATAACTATATGCAGGCTCTGTCAGGAGTATTGGGAGCTGAGTTCAGTGCAGCTGGGAGTTACTTCACCATTCAAATGAATAGTTTCATAAATGCAAAACCATAAACAGTATATCATGGCCATACAGAAAACATGCAACACATGTCTAAAGACTGATCACTTCAGTCAAACATCAAGCATGCCAACAATTTGGCTGTGCCCTCTCATGGTTGGATAAGGCTTCCACGCATTGCCTGTGCATGCCCATGGTGTGGCCTCTTTCCGACTTTCACCTGACCAATCACAGGTTAAACTGTCATGAGACTGGATCCTTTGAAGTAGAGTGTCGGCCATTTACCATGTTCTTCCTATGACTCCTGTGTCCACTCCATGTGGCTGTATAGTGCAGCTAACAATATAGCATACCACTTTGGAACCTCTGAGGGGGTGTGACAACTTTGAATGACCCACCACCTAAGGAACCCACAAGTAGAGCCACAGGGGCTGGGAATAGGTAGGATCGGACAGATGCTACAGCCCTCCTGGTGCGGAGGAGATAAGCGACTGTGTCCTTGGAGATCTAGGATGCAGAAGGGAGGTGAGCCCTGGGCTGGGAGCACTCCTACAGAACGGGAGAGCCAGGAAGGTGACTCTCTGAACAGAGATCTGAGGGCCCTGCAGCAAACCTAAAATGGATGTTTTACAAAAATAAATGAGGCAAGCATTTTTAGTTTGTGCCTCTGTACCATGTGTCAAGCAAGCTAAACCTCGGCCATTTTACTCGAACTTGGAAATTTAAAGTCTGTAGGTTTAGAAGAGTGTAGCTACCTTTTACCTTTCCTCAGCAAACAAAAACTATGCCCTATTAACATAAACTATGTTATTAATAAGGACCGTAGTCATAAAATCTTGCTTGTTGGCTATAGTGTAGTAGTAGAGGAGTGTAATTCCCCTTTGACAAGTTTCTGACAATCCCATGTACATGCAGCTCTAAACCATGTGTCATCAGACAATATCATATTAGCTTCTCCCACTACTCAGAAGTCAAAGTTTTGGGCTCATCACACCTCTTGTTGTGCATTGGCCTTGGACACAAGCAGCTTCTTAACGACAGTCACATCATTCATTTCAGCTCTGTGAATTGTATGATGCAGAATTTGTTTTGAGGCACACATTTAGTCCTGGAGATGTAGATTCAGTGCTGTGATCATTTTTGAGGCCACTGTTTTGTAGTTTTTGGCAGCTATCCTGGCAAATATCCCTCTATCCCTGTTGGTGCAATTACAGGCAACCACTGCTCTTTCCTGATGCAGTTTTTCTGTATGCTGTAATGATTTTCAACACTGTTCCCTCTGGCACATAAACAATGCCTGTGACTGATGCAACAACCATTTAACCTGTTTCAAATCTATTTGATCTTTCATGCTGTTCCAGAAAGTCGTATATTAAAGTATGGATTTAAATAACTTTTCAAAGAAGAAAAAAACTGAAATTTAGTGTTGATATTAATATTAACCACATGTTCAGACACCTTTTTAATTGTTATGTACTTACTTTAAATTACAAGCCTTTTTTATTTGGTACTTCCAATATATTGCCTACCTTATATATGTATATATAATTCTGGAGAAGATCACACACACTGCCCGCCTTAAAAAAACATAATTATTCAATGGACTCACTGCACTTCATCGGAGCTTAGATGCCCCAGTTCATTAATGCGTGACTCATCTTTCTCTATCAGCGGCCTGGGAGAGATGAAGCACTGGTGGGATGGCTGCGGGAGGACCCCTCGGGCGAATGGCTCCTGTCAGCCCATGACAGAGCCTCCTGCCACCTCACTGGGGACCGCCTGCTGTGGCTCCGCACATGCTCAAACGCACACTCAGCCCCTGCCTCTACACATGGGCCCTGCCTGACTGATGCTCACAGTGTCAGTGGTAAGAGGAGGGAGACAGCGTGAAGCAAAAAGAGAAGACAAGAGCACACAAGAGAAGGGGAAAGTGATGACAGAGAACTGAGGAAGAGGGAGAGGCAGAGACCGACAGACTTAGAGAGAAAGAGATAGAGAGGTGAAGGTGGACTGTATAGGGCTACACTAACAGTCTAGCCACGTTGTTCCACTGAACCGTGATCAATATTTTGTGAAACTTCCCTCCTTCTGAGAACTGGACAGTGTCAAGAAGCAAACAAACAAACACATCTCCCTGTTTATATCTTTCTCCCCCTCTCAACTGGAGCAAATCCTCTCCCCATCCCTTCTTCTCTCATACTTGGAAGAGAAGCCAGACAGAGAGTGAAGGCCCAGCGAGCAAAATACTGCAGCTGTAAGGTGTGAATAGGAGCATATTGGAGGTAAGTACTCTCGTGAGTGTTAGAGGCATATCTAGCCCCAAGCAGCAAGCTATATCTCCTTCTAATTTTGAAACAGCAGCATAACAACATGGGTATTTTTAGGTCTGACAGGTACAGAGAGGGAGATGGACATGAGTCAGAACTAATGTGTCAGAGCTAAAGTGCCTGGCCTGATTATGGCAGCTGGAGGTGTGTGTGTGTGTGTGTGCGTGAGTGTGTGTGTGTTTTTGTGGGTCAACTCCAAAAATGATACCACAGCATAAATTCAGTACAGAAAAGCCTGACAGATCTATTGAGGTCTGTATTAATTAATGTGGTCAGTCATAGCTACTTGATTAGAAACAGGAGAGAAACTAGGACATGTTAAGTTATGCTAAAAACACATTTCTAACAAATGAAAAGTGTTATTGTGTAATAGAGTGACTCAATCATTATTGATTGCAAATAATATCACCTCTACTTTTTTCTTACCTCTACTTTGTTCTGAAAAAGCAAGGGTTATTCAAATTCACTATGAATGGCTGACAAGGCTCAGAGTAATGCTTTGCGAGTGGAAGGAAGCAGAGCACGTTTTTCGTGTTTCGAGTGTGAACACTTGTTTCCCAGTGACTTCTTATTTGTATCATTTAACCAGCAGGTGGTGCTCAAGTAATCCAGTTCTTGTTTACGGAATCAGTCTGCATGCTGTTTCCAGAGCATACTAAGTTTAATTGCCTGGAAAACAACCAAATTTTAAAACACCTGGAAGCAAGCAGCCTGACCAGCACAAGATCACTGAACACACTGCTCTGACATCTCACAGCATATGCATTTCGAAGACAAAGGCTCCACTACAAATATTGCATTCCTTACTTCCACAGTGCAACTCCATGTTGAACATTTTAGAATCTGAAACAGGATTTTTATGATGGTCAATATACTTTCAGTCCCAGGAGGATCTAAATTTCACCTCAAGCTGTCAGTTGAATAATTCTTTAATAATGGAGCATTTTATTGAATATAAAAACGTATATCAGTTTCAGCCATAAGTATGGGCAGAATATGTTATACTTATAAAATAAACTAGACAGGGCTAGACTAAACGTATCCATCCCTCTCCCCAAAGATGGTAACCAAAGGCCTGAGACTGTTAAAACTGTGACTAACATGATGCTCATCAGATACAATGACCGTCCCTGAGAGAAATCTCATGTTTACTGAAACTTGAGATAAGGTAGTGTTGATTCAACACGAAAGGAGTGTGTGAATGTACAGTTTTAGCGGGGAATTTTTGCACTGATAACATGAGCAGACTATGAATCCTGCTGTCGCCCATTGCTATATCAACTATGTCTGTCTGCTTTTAAACTCAGCAAGAATCCAATAAAAACACTCCATGGAGCTTTTGGTTTGTTCAATCACTTGGAGTGGGTGGAAGCCTTCAGAATTTTTTCTTCAAAAAGAGCGTATGCAACTAACACAGATATCTGAAAACGTGTCTGATACATTTGAATAGTTAATAGAATATCTTACATGTCTGAAACAGAAATAAATAAATTTTGGGAGCTGCTGTATTCCAGTGTTTTACAGTGATTGAATGCTTATTTGGCACACAGCAGACTGTCTCCCATCTCTCCCCCTCTCCCTGTTTGCTCTTTGCGCTCTTTCATCCTTTGAGTCTTATTGAACCTCTTCCACTTGCCGCAGATGAATTCTGCTCTGGTCACGTGACGCTCTCCATGTGTGCTCCCCCTCTGAATGTTCCCCACATGTCCTTTATCCTGCTCCCTTTCAGCCCCTCAGACAGATGAATGAGACCATATCCAGACACATTCAACCTAAGGCACACTGTATCAAATGCCACTCCTAACACAATAGATACAGTGTTGGATCATCTTTTTCAGTGGCGAATGAGTCGATTCTTATCTCCCTTCTGACTAATTATGTTGGCATAAATTCCATCTAAACAAAATGCACCTTAATTCTGAATGACAAACGTAAACACAACGTACTCATAGCCTTGATTGAAATGTAGCTTTTCAAAAATCTTAAATCGGGGTCAGGAAGCTGCAGTGTAACATATCAACCTATCAACCACACAGTAGTAAGACAAACTACTAAATTTGTTCATCTGTGTATATGCACTTACATGATATATCTCAACTGCTGTAAAAGCAACCACTCGCCAGCTTTTTCATACCATTAGGGAAAAGCATGCACTACATGCAAGATGTATTGCTGTTATAATACCACCATAAAATACAATTCCATATCAGTGAAGAAAAAATACATTACAGATATGTCCAATATGGAAACATAGTGCTTGAGGTGTAAGCTGCGAAATTGTTTTGTTTGATGGCTTTGGTGGTGGCATATCAAACAGGCACAAAGCCACTACTGTGTGGGAAATTATACCGTATGGCCTTTTATTTTGGTTTCATCAGAAGGGCTCTCAGAGGTTCTGATAGATACAATTTGATGAAGACTTGCATTCAGGAAACCTAAATCACTCAGCAGAGATGACCTAACATGCTCTTCTAAAAAATGAACTGGTCTATATGTAACACATCTGTAGATTGGAGAAGCACACTGCATCCATTTTCAACTCTGGACTGGGTGGGAACATTCTTGTGACAAACTATTTCTTGTCAGTAATTCTTTGACAAGATGATAGAGACGCATGCCAAATTACATAAAAAAATATTCTCAATTGTGCCAACATACATTTATGATCGGTTTGCAGAATTTTTCATGAGATTCTGTTTTTTATGTGTGTAGTAGACACTGAAAAGGAAGAATACTGCACCTACACATTGATACATGATTATTTTATTTATGAACAGGTATAAAATATTTCTTTTTAGATAAGTCATTTTTTGAAGCAAATCAATAGTGCTTTTGTCTAGGAATTCAGACTCAAGTCTTAGCGGGCCACAGTAAATTTATGCAGTTTTTGTGGTTTCCTGTTTTAATCAGCAGCCAGTGTAGGCCTTGGAGACAGGTGCCTTGATTATGTAACTCCTGAAACAAAAACCAGTAACCATGACCCTCCAGGACAGGGATCTGACACCCTGTTTAAGGTAATCCAGTCCTTATATGAGTTTATTCAAAACTGAGCGGCATCTTCAGACAGGGAAAGCCAGTTAAGGCAAGCTGTATTTACAACATGGTTCACAGTTAAAAAAACATGTCTATTCAGTTTCCAAAATAGCAGGCTGTTCCACAAAATTCATCAAGTGCTCCTCAAGAAGCAGACTTTCACTTGTGCCCTGTAGTGCTGTTAGTCTGCCACAAGAAACTTTTTGAATCCACCGCATGGTCTGGAATATGAATGAGCAGAAAGTTTTATTTGCAACTGTCTGTTGCATTAGACCTCAGAACTGACAGGAAACATGGAAATGCACAGGTGACAATTAAAGTTGTGTGTATGCATGGCTGAAATGAGTCCCCAGGTCTTTTATTATATACGCCAAAGCATTTCAGACCTTGTGTTAGCAGGTGGTGTGTGGCCACTGTTTTCTTACTACTGATACTACGGCTACTACTGCAACTACTACTACCACTTCTACTATTACTACTGCTACTACAACTACTACTACTACCACTTCTACTATTACTACTGCTGCTACTACTACTACCACTTCTACTACTACTACCACTTCTACTCTTACTACAGCTACTATTACTACTGCTACTACCACTTCTACTACTACTACTACTACTACTACTACTACCACTCTACTACTACTACTACTACTACCACTTCTACTATTACTACTTCTACTACTACTACTACTACTACTACCACTTCTACTCTTACTACAGCTACTATTACTACTGCTACTACCACTCTACTTCTACTTCACTACTACTACTACTACTACCACTTCTACTCTTACTACAGCTACTCTTACTACTGCTACTACCACTTCTACTACTACTACTACTACTACTACCACCACTTCTACTATTACTACTACTACTACTACTACTACCACTTCTACTACTACTACTACTACTACTACTACTACTACTACCACCACTTCTACTATTACTTCTGCTACCACTACTACTACTCCTACTACTACTTCCCTCCTACAATCGCAAAGAGTTCCAGGGTGCTGAAATACTGTTTCATTAAAAACTGCTTTGTAAGGCTCAAATGACTTGAGTGTGTGGAACATCCAGCTAAACTCTTCATATGGAGTTCATTTTAAAATATTTATTAATGGCTTCCAAGAAAATGTAAAATGTTGAGATCTAATTAATATCATTACAGAGAATGATTCAGGGGGCTCTCAAAATGGATTACCATGGCCAGATACAGCTAGCATTAAATTACTCAGCGTGCGTTAGAGTGCTTCATAACAGTTTCTCACATATACATGATCATACAAACGAGGCCTGCACAGAGGTACCACTGAGTCTAGTGAACACTATCGCCATGATCAACGGATTCAGATCCTAGAGCATGTACACTGAAGAAGAATGCTTTCATTAAGCAGGAGCTCCTTCAGCTTGTCTCTGTCACCAGCATGTCTCTGTTTATTTTGGGTCTTTATTTATTTTTTACTGTGTTTATATTTTTTTCACTTAACGATGAAAGGCATAACATTAACTGCTCACATTCGATAATTTTGAATGCTTGCTTCTGTAGCGTATTTTATCTTTGTGGGTACAGTTCTGTTGGTGGCTTTGGGCAAGTAGAACATTTGTAAGTGTTCGGTCAACAGAAAGTTGGGATTTGGTTTTGGAGATTCAGATTTGCATTGCTGTATTTAAAACAAACATTGTGGTGAAACAACATGTTGTTTTCATGTACAGTCCAAAACATTGCATAGCATACTGGGTGAGAGTGAGAATCAACCTCTCAATCGCTCTGTGAAGATTATTAATGATTATCCATGCTCCATTTAGAAATTATTTAGCTTCTTGGCCACTAATGGTGTGATAAAAGACAAAAGCAAATTAACCGACAGCCTATGCAAATCCAAGATTGTATAAGGCAATACAAAATGCAACTTAAGAACACATATTGATAGATATCACCAAAGACAGATTATTCAACAGATATCACAGAGTTTTTATAGGAAACAGCACTCATTTGAGGTGAGGTACTGTCTACTATTACATTTGCAGTAATTTATATTAAAAGACAACTACCAAAAACATAAAACACAGGTCATGGTTACCCCTGTATAAAACAATCTTTGTTTCATGGACAAGTACCTTAAATGCATTCTACTGGATAATTATTGGCAATGGTAACCATTAAGTGAAACCACTCTTTGTGAAAGTACACTACTTATCCAAATAGGATGAAACTTGTATGTATATATATATGTATTTACATATATCATGAACACATTTAACATGACTGTCAGTGCCATTTTGACTTAGTCTAGATTTAATTACAAAAGTGTTTTAAGCATTTTAAGTAATCTTGGAATTTATTTTTTTCAGTCTGAGGGATCATTCGGGAAAAAAAAGGAGAAGACAGATCGAAGATAGGTCAAGAGACCAAAGCCATAGGACGCATGCATTAATTGAGAGCTACAATTTAAGTTTCTTCATTGGTGATAATGAACTTCCTGGTTGTAATTAGCTATGGATGGAGAATCGTTGCTTTTTCAAAGAGCTGGGTCAAACATAATTCCACGGAAGACCACAATCTGTCATTGCTTGATGCCACACACACGTGTCTCAGTTACCTTGAGGTCAGTTTATGGCATGTGGCTTTTGAAAGCCGATATTAATTAAAATGTCTTATGAGCGTTATTGAGGGCTTTGTCTACATGGCGGAGGTAAATTTGTCACAGATTAAAAAGCAAGGGCAAACGAGGGAGCAGAGGAGCAGTGATAACGCATGTCAACCGAAGCTGTTTATTTATCACCTTCGGCAAACACGCGGCATCCCTGTGGGCTGACATCACAGCTGAGCGTGGCCCGGGATGTGCCCACTCCCCTGACTGCCCCGCCCCTGCAGATTTTATCTCCCTCCGCTCTTAGCCCATCATTACTCTCTGCCCAGCGGACACAGAGGACGAAGGGAGTGACAAGGCCATGATTGGCTTTTATAAATCAGTTTGTGATCTGGCACTCTGTGACCCCACTGACTTGGCCTAGGTAAAGGCAAAGGCAACAAAAAAAGGTGAAAATGCAAACAGAGCTGCCATGTTCCTTTTGCATACGTCCCCCCCCATTGGCTGCTGCTGTTGTCTGCGGATCAAATAGATCTCATCATGTCAGCGTAAAGGGCGGCCTGAGTGCCGTTTAAAAATAGCGGTTTTGGTGCCTATAGATGGAGGGGGTGGATTGGTTGAAGGACATCGAGCTGCTTCTGTCTCGTCACCCCGCTCATGGGTATGACTCCACGTCCCACCCCCGCGCTCACAGCCGTGCCCACAGCAGACGTCTCAGAAGCCAGACCAGCACGAAATGGCCATCAATCAAATTATTCCCATGGACACATGCGACGGAAGGCTGACGCATAAAGAAAGCAAGCCCGCCAATTAGGGGGGCGCGGACTGCCGATGGTTTGGATGATGACGGCCAGCGATAAAAACCTATTAGCTCCGCATGGCATACAGCAGCTAATATGAGCAGTGTTTTGAGTCATTTGTTGTGGGGTGTGGCACTTAAAGGAGTTGTGAAGACTGACGTGACCCTGAAAGACATGGACTTGACTGCACTGAAATCTGACCTTTTGCATTCTGTACATTGATCTATGTGTCTCTCCTGCTGGGAATGAAATAGCTTTGTTGTCTTTTCGGTCATGTGCTTGAAAAATCTACAGCTGTTAGAGCTGACATTGGAAAAGTGAATGAGAGGGCTCATTAGCAGTAAATATAGGTTGTGATTTATATTTCATACTTTTGTTGGCTGCCTTGGTTACAATTATATCAGGGGTTCCAATCTCCAAATAATAATAACGATGATGATAATAACATGAATAATCATATAAAAATGGGAAAATCAAAACAGTTTTACATGCAGTATTTCTATTTCTAGTGCAGGAATGATGTGAATTTGCTTTTGGCTCCAGGAAGCTGTATCAGAGGCAGACCTGCTTATAACAAACACTTTGGAATACAGAAATGACATGTTAGCTTGGAGGGTCTCAGTGCTGTTCTTTTGAACTGTGGATCATATTAAGTGCTCTGTGAGCACAGTGTGTCACATGAATTATTTACCACTGTCTGAGAGTCTGCTTTAAATGCCAGGTCTGGTATGAAGGAGTGCCTGGCTTGTTTTTATACGTATGGTTCTGCTGGCTCTGCCAGCAGTCTGGGTTTGGCACCATACAATACTTGCTAGGGTCACAGACAGAACATGACACTGGCCTATGAATGTACATTAAACTTCTGCCAAATTGTAATAACTATTAAAATAAAATGACAACAATGATTTAGGAGGGGAAGAGATAGAGGCAGACCTGAAGGTCACCTTTGTAGGCCATAGAGTGACTGTCAAAGGAATATTGCTTTACTGTATATGCAGTAGATATACCATAATGAGTCAAAAAGATAAGAATAAGCCACTGTTAACACAGAAAACCAGTAAAAATGATTCCCCGCACGTGCTAAGGTATTGTTCCAGTTACAGGTATAAGCATTTAAGAGATCTTTTCATATAGATATATAAATGTACACATAAACAGACTCCATATTTTAAGAATGAATAAAACTGTCACTTATAAATATCATAACCATGAGAAATGCTTAAAACTTCTCACAGTAACATGGAATGTAATGTCATTACCAGCAGGTCATGGTAAAGAATGAAAGCCATATTACAATATATTTTTTTATTGCAATATGTGCCTCTGAAGGCTCATATAGTGTTTATGAAATAAATTGCAAAAATGATACACATTGTACATGCATATTCTGAAAATGTGCATATGATTCTTATGCCGGTAAGATTTATTTGTGTCACTTCACAAAATAAATATTTTCTCACCCTAGCAACATACTACCAGTATATAAAAATATTGATTGAATAATGAACCTACAAGATGAAAATATTAAAGACAACTCTAATTTAATTATGAAACACAATTATAATTAAAGTGCACAACACAAGAAGTACCCAGAATGCTGTACCATAAGTTGAAATGAAAAGACTGGATATTTGAAATGAAACACCACAAAGAGATGAAGTAGAATTGTGTGTGTGTGCACGTATGTGTGTGTGTGTCTGTGTGTGAATGTGCAAATGTATTTAAAATATTGATTCATACATTTGTGTGTTGTATAATCATGGGTTCATGTGTAACTGTGTGGGTAAGTGTCTATTCTGTACATGTGCATGTGGTAGTAAATGTGTGAGAGATTATGCATGACTGTGTGCTTGACTGTGTGAGTGGGACTCGGCCTCCTGCTCATTCCTTACTTTGACCAGAAGGCCCAGTAATAAAAATGTCATACATTTTGGACCAATGTGTCCTTCTGTCATTTACATTTTTAGGTTGATTATGTATTTAGTCATAGATTCTGTTCTCATCCATGGGTATAAATAGCCTCCAGACATCAACATGAAACATTTCTGAACACCAGCCAATTAAAAAATTAAGTATAATTTGTGCAATTAAGCAATAGTTTCCCCATTCCTCAGATTATAACTGCTAGTCTTCATGGACAGCCACTATTCAATGCAGCCCATGTTTTATTTCTGCAACAAAATCTGGAATCTTTTTTAGCAACAGTGAGGAATTATTCAGACATTTGTGATACAGCAATGAATTCTGTGACATACAGTCCTATATCTGAGTAATTACGTATAAAATGAAATTATGTGAACCATACACCTGTGTATTTTTTCAGGCTCCTAAATCAGTTTCTCCCATTCCAAGATACATATAAGCAACCTTGTTATGAGGATATATGAGGCTAATCACACCACAAAATTTAATTGTGACATTTATGGGTTGTTGATAAGTAAAACAATTCACTTAACAAAAAATGAACAGCCTAATTTTAGATAACTCAGCAAGAAAAGGGTAATACGCTGTACTGATATGCAGATCTCTGATAGGGTTTTGAATGCAAATATTAAATAGCCCTGATAAAAGGAGGGACACATCGTTGAAATCCTCTTGATATTATTTCCTTCTTTCGAGTGCTTTTATATTAATACAGATTATTATACTGGATCACTATTCATCTCTCTTTGTTTTATTGCCTTTTTTTAGTACAACACTATGTGGTAATGACTTTTGTAACCACTGCAATCAAAGTCAGTGCTATGATTTCATAACCTCAGATCACTCAATCCCATATTTTGATTACCATATTCCCTGTTTTGACTGGTTGTAATTATAAACTGGATGATTTCTTTGGGAGTCACTCTTAAGTAAAGGCGTCAGTCAAGAACATAAATAAAGATACGGCATGCTGGTATAATGTTTAGAAGTTGCTACAAGATGAAATGAAAAACAGAAGGCAAACAAGTGAGTAAGTGCTTAATCAGAGCTCACCGTCTGAAAAAGGTTATATCTATCTTAAAGAGAAATACGTACTTTATCTTAACTTTGGGCCTATCCTTTTGGACCTTTGCTTCATTTCATTCCCCCAGAGAACATGACAGAGTCTGACACAGGTCTGAGGGAAGACAAAGCCACCTTCACATGGCAACAACAACAATCCTCCCTCACCACCAAGCCCTTGTCTCCGATCATTTTATCTCTCCAATTATGAGTCAGTTCACCAATATGCACAGCTATGCCGTATGTCTCTGGATAGCTGAGCGTCATATCAGTCAATGATTCCCTATGACATTCCAGAGAGATTAATGTGTAGGGAGATTATACCCCATATACCAGGGGTAGCTCTAAAGCTCTAAGTCAGAGGTAGCTCCCATTCATGTTGCTTTTGTATGCCTTACAGTAGACTTAATCTGATGACAGCAGGAAATGCCAGAACCAGAAGTGTGTGCTAAACATAATATAACTTTGGTCTTAAAATACAATTATGGCATACTAACGGGTAAAACATGGACAACTGGTTATAACAGGAAAGTTTTTATCAGTCAGGCTTCAGTTAGAATAGAAAACATGCTTCCCTTTGATTTGAATTGCGCAGGAAAAAAGTTTGAAAACTGATAAGGTAAAAGAATGTTTACTTCTGGGGTTGGGGCAGGAATAGACAGGGCTGCCTGGATAACAACCCCCCTCAAAAAAAAAAAAAAAAAAAAAGAAAAAAAGCCCACACCCATTTGACAGCTGTCAGTTTTTCTTATTACATTATTACAGCTTCCGCTCCTTAAAAGACTTTGCACTTGCATACTGTACGGACACACCTAGGGTTGATTCATTAGCCCAGGTTTTGATCTTTGCCTTAGTCCAGCTCATAGCTGTAAAAGCACAGCTCTAGTGCCCTTTGGGCTTCAGACGCAGTTCATGTGTAGGGTTGCACAGCACAGTTTGTGATACAATGCCCATTCAGCAGCTAAGTGTTTTTGGATGAGTCTGTGAAGATATTTTTCTGTAAATGTTAAAATTTTTTTCATTTCTTTTTCATGAATTAGTTTACTCTGGTCGTGTCTCCATGCTCTCCTCTCCTCTATGTCCAGCCAGCCACCTAACATGGTGATGCCACCTAGTTCTGTGACTCACTGAGGTTTTCCCACTTCTCCTTGACAGGATATTGTCTCTCCTGCTTTTCCTGTTGTTGGGTTCCATGTTTTCAGGCTCCAATCTGGCAAGCAGCTGTTTACGTCTTAGTGAACTTTAATGAAGAAAAGGAGGATGGTCTCTTTATGCCCCCAGACCGTTGTGGAGACACTGCGGGTGAATATGATTTTATAGCGATAGTAATCATCGTGACACCCCGTTTCACATGAAAGCGGGAAACATCATTCTCCCCCCCACCGGCTCACAAAGCTCCATAGCCGCTGGTCTTATTTATACTAAAACCTCTCCCCCACGTCTCCAGACAGATGACTCCACCGGGCACTCTAGAGCCATGAACCGCATCACTGGAGCCCCCAACTGTGTCATACATGATTACACATTGTGGCCAGCACATCATCCCCTCTCCCTTCCATCAATCACAAACTGATAAAAAAACATCAAACTTACACAGAGGACCTTTGTGATGTACTTTCACAAGGGTGAAGACAAGACCAGCCAAAACAACGTGCAAAGAGCCTTGATTTTGCTTGTATTCTTTTTTTTTTTTTTTTACTTTTCAATTAATGCTAGCTTGGAAAAGCTGAAACGAACCCCACAAAATGACTGTTATTTTACATATCCATGTGGAGAGGCAGTAATTAAAGTGATCACTTTCTTGCACTTTTCAGAGTGCTATTGGTGCATTCTGTGTAATGCTTAGTACCCTATTGTAATTACCAGATACAATCTTTGTTCTACCTAATACGAGCTGCAAACCTCATGTTTTGTATAGTTTATGCCTCTGTGACAGTTGTTGAGCAACATACTTCTCCACTATTTAGATTAAACGTACTTTATGTTCCCTGAGAGTGGAAAAACATTGAGATCCATGCTCTTGTGTAGGAACATGAGCACCCTCTTATATGTTAACCGCTATTGGGGAATGTACTTGGTCACTCTGTCCCCTTGTGCCCCGGACCATGTGACCCCTCTCCTGGTACTTCAGGAAAGCACAATTGGGCACCACATGTATTGAACCTCTTCTCAGCTGAAACATGATGTTCTGAGAACATTGCTGTGTTGCTATGGGAACATTGTGAGAATGTTATGTCACTGTGCTCCTGGGAAGTGTGTGGAGGATTGACAAAATCAGTATTTTGCAGACTGAAAAAGAGAGGGCATCTAGTTTTAATAAAGACATATTGTTAATGACTGAAATAATGCACAATACTTACTTTATAATGCATAAAGCATATATATTTATTTTGTTTACATTAGAAGTGTCATTGCTTTACAGAAATCATGTGTTTATTTTATGCTACCATACATTTTAATATATTAGCTATAGTATGTTTTACAGAAAATACCCTTTATTCATTTTTCAGCATGTCTTAAGTATCAGAGCACTGTATTTTTAAGAAGAGCTGTGTAAAAAAAGCAAGTTGAAATATATATGTTAAAGAAACTATTGTCATACATCACAGTGACAACATACACATCAGCTCAAAGCAGGCTGAACATGTTTCAACGTTAAATTTGGTTCTACAATATTGGACTATGTTAAAATATTACCAGCAAAGTTTGGAATAGAGATGATAAACTTTAAAAAATGTAAATAATTTAGGAGCAATGCAGACTCATCAATTTGATTTCATAATGATTTGATATTATATTATTTATCATGACTCTTGTCTGGCATTCTCACAGATCTGAAACCACTTTGTGCTCAAAGTGGACACAAATGTACAAATCTAACTCGGATAAGAGGACTATATACCTATATACATGGCAGTATGTTTTTATTATTTTACCCTTATTTAACATTGTGAGTGGCCTCACTTTATCCCAGTTGCGTTGTTGAAATACCACCGCCCCCCCAGCCCCCCCCAGCAGGGGAGTCCCGGCTAAGTGATGTGATCTTTTGTAAACGCCACGGACTCGGAGGAGGCCGTGGGTTGCGCAGCGAGGGGAAAGATGAATGGCATCCACTGTGGCCCGACTTCATTTTCAGTTAAATAATGCAATCGTTCGGGACACAGTGTGCCGTGCAGCAGGACACAAATCACCAGCGCCTCCTCACTGCTTTTTTTTAGGCCATAATGACTACAGCAGCAGGGGACGCACACAGACCTTACAGACTGCGCAAGTGTGTATTTCTGTGTCTGTGTTTTCACTCCCACATGCATAGGGAAACATGGCCCACCTGCTCCTCCTTCACTTCAGCAGGCCTCTCTGTGCACTGCCTGTGTGCCCACACACACACACACACAAACACACACACACACACAGAAATGACATCATTGGTACAGTCTGTTAGAGGCACATATGTATGGCTCTACCCTGACAGAAGGGGACCCTAATTACTTTTTTTTTCTACTGACTACAGACAATTGTCAGCCAGGCATGCTACAGTGGCAAACTGTCACTGTTCCACACCTCCACGTTTGACAACAATGACAAAAATAGTCATTATCAACACAGAATATGGCATGCATAACTGAGACATACCTGGACAACCATACAAGCTCAACATGTATACTTCTGCAAGATTTTTTTTATTTCATTGTTATGTTCCTTGCCGTTCTTAATGGAACTATGGCATTATGGTCATGATAAATGTACAGCAGTTGGACCAACTATCCGATGTTTATGGGTCTCTTTCCATTTCTGACAAGTATTACAGAATAGTTATTGATCTTCCCTGTGTAGTTATCAGTGAATGGCCACAGTTAATTTAATAAATGGGTCTTTATCTAGCAAAAGAAGCAAAATTCAGTGTAACTGCAGATGGGAGCAGCAGTTAAATCCAACACAAGACTCAACAAGTCTTTGTAAGATGTAAGATGTGACTCAGACACCAGGCTCTCTCTTTATCTCCAAGCACATGTTTCACTGTTGCAGCTCCTCAGCCTCTTCAGGCGGAGCTACAGCACCATGCTCCAGGAGGAAGTCTGTGATTGGTTAGTCATTACATCATGATGATGTCACACCCAGAGGACTGGCAAAGGTGCTTGATCTACAGAGTGAAAGAGAGGAGCCAGTGGGCAGGCTATATCTGAGCAGTCACAATCAAACATTGCACTCAATTTACTCATGCTCGTCTATTTGACATTTACTTTTTTGGTATCCTTTGTACATTTTGAATGATTTGCATTAAAAAATGTCAAATTAATTTCCTGAAGGGGAAAGATAAATCTAAATGCTTCAATTATGTACAAATAAATGAATATATGAATTGCACATAGGACATTTTTTATTTTTATAAGCAATGTTTATAAAATTAATCTGAATTTCCAAAGCAGTTCCAGCATATACCAAATGAAGCACTTGCAATTTGAATGCGACACAAGCATCCTGCAGACATGGAGACAAAGTCCCCATATTGTGATTAAATCCAAAGAAATATAAGAAGGAAGACATTTTTAAATAAGGAAATTCAAAATGAATAAAAAGTTACAATAACAATAACAATAGCAGAAACAATAACAAACTATAACAACAACTGAATTTAGGATCACAGGAACAGCAAGTTATCATTCCAAAATTAGAGACACAGTACACTCTGACTCAAATGATTGCTAGTAGCGGTAGGTATCTTGATATCCTACCCTGAGACAGCACTGAACAAAAGTCCAAAATAATCTTGACTGAAGTCTGAACTGAAGTCCAAAATTGGAAAAACTCAGAACAACGAATAAGAACAACAGCATCAAAATAACAACGAAAACAGAGGCAAGCACTGAAAATCACAGCAAGATTGCACAGGATTGCATTTCCGTAACAAAGACAAGATCCTTGCCAAAACTTTCATACAGGCATATTGACTTGTATGATTAGTAAATGTGTAAATGAGATTTGTAATTAAATCATGTGGTATCCATAATACTGAAATAAAGACCATGTTGAACAGAGGCATTTGTCCTATATACACTACCTTCAATGATGTGATCTCTATGAAACTGTCACTTCTTTCTCCAGTCATTCATTGAGTCAGGCATCACTGATGCAAAAGTAAAAAGTTCCTTTTTTTATAATTTATCCAGACAATAGACCTTGTTAAAGTGCAAAAGCTATTGCTGTCAACTGTAGAACTGAGCCCAACCCTCTGGGGTGATATCAAATGGAGTTCTCATATAGTCTTGTTCTGCTCTTGGAATCATGCCCAAGCAAAGCCCCATATGCTGTGAAATACCCGAGCAACGACCTGACAGAGTGAAACCACCATTATTTCACCCCTTACGCCCAGGGATGAGGCTTCACAGTACTGCCACTTTCGGCGGTGCTGGTCTACTGCTGAGCTAGCCTGCTCTCTGAAGACATGGGACAGAGACTGAGATATAGTTTAATCCAGGACTTTAGACCCTCATTCTTTTTAGTCAGCACAAAGGGGACGTCACTGCAGGAGGGAAACAACACTGTCACTTTGTGGAATAATGAAGAGTGTAAAATACACTCTCCCACAGAACCAGCATTGCCTCTCAAATGGTGAACATTACATAAGCCAGCGCAGCGATAGACTGTAAAGATATCATTCACAGGCAGACAGTTTCTGTAGAAAAATTGACATTTGAAGGTAAAAGCAGCCTAGTCCCTTCTGACTAAAACAGTATACTTACTGTAATTACTATGAGCTTTCCATATGTTTACTAATCATTGTCATCTTTTATATCATAATATGTAGTATTGTATTTATGATCTGTTGGGAATGTCATAAACAGTGATTTGACACAAAATAGTCAACATCAAACACATTTTTTTTCTTTAACAAAGGAATTAGGTTTTTGGAGTGCTGTACCCAAAATCTCAGGTCTCCTGCCTCCGCTGCAGTTCACTTCCCTTCTTCATGTTTTCATCCGTGGTTCTGAACGGGAAGTCTTGGGCCTCTCATTGTTTGCACCGCAGGGATACAGGCTGGATTAAGCAGATTTCCTTGATGTATTTTGACTTTGCATTAACACGACTCCGGCAGGAAAACGGTGCTGCTGTTGGAAAGCCCCCTCTGAGTGTGGCCCACTCTAATCCCGCGTTTAATACATTGCAATCACAGACAGGAGGTTTCTTGTCATCAGATAGCAAAATGAAAAGAAAAAAAGAAGTTTAGGGAGGTCTCTCCCGGGCCCAAGGGAAATAACAGGCTGGAAACAGCTTTGCGTGGGTATTAAGTCATCGACACATTAAAGAATAAACCACTGGTTTCCCTGAGATGGAACATGAATGCTAAAATCTCAGCTATTGGGTGTAACAGCACTTTGCATTTCAGTAGTAATACGTCTAAGTTTTTAAACTGAGAGGGGAAAAATAATTGTTGACATGTTTATTTTCAGTTCAAGGTGTTCACAGGAGAAGGGACATTTTATACGGTTAAAAACCTTGGTTAGAAGTGCAATTATCCATTACTATTCAACATACCGCACCCCAAAGGGACTAAGAAACTACATCTAAGCATATCCCTGGGCCAGCCGGGATCTAAGAGTAAACCTCATTTTTTCTTAACAACGGTTCAAAAGTAGGTTATAAATTATGCTCATGCTCTTTATTACTTATGATCACACATTTTTCTGCTAAATGCATAGCAAGTTCACTCAATTTAAATGCATTAAAAACTTGGCTGTGCAGATCATTGCACATGGTACAAGCAATGAAGCACAAGAAGGCTCACCGATTTAATTTCTACACTTGAGAATTGTCAGGCTGAACACACACTTGCGATTTATATTACATATCCCTTATGTAATATATATATATATATACCTTATGCAATTTGTAATATATTATATATAGAGAATCCAATAACAAGCACAGCCTCTTTATGTTAACTATTGCAGCAGGTACCTTCCTGCTTCATGCTGCTGGGTGACATATGCTTAGCTGATTCTTCATTTGCCAGGAGGCTGCCGCACCGCCGCTCCTGTGTTTGAATGGTGATTCCTCAATCTGCTGGCTGACAGCCTCTGGTGGGGGGTGAGATGTTGCAGCAGTGACAGGGATATCAGTTTCAGGAAACGTCGCCTCCCCTTCAGCGCAGCCCGGCGGACTCACGGGCGGGGTCGACGCACCGTGAAATAGAGTAGGAGCACAGGTGCGGGGGAGAGGACACAGAACCCTGCTCCACAATGAGAGCCATCCCTCACACGGGACAGGCGTGGGAGGGGAGGGGGGGAGCTGGGGTTAGGGGGTCAGGGGCAGGTCTGTAATGTGATCCCCACTGAACAGAATCTGGGGTTGTGATCTGCAGTAAAAAAAAAAAAGGAACCCAGAAAATTAGTCCACTTGGACACACCCTGATTCAGTCATAGGGTCCGTTGGGGTCACCAAATTTTATAGGTGAAGTATATCTAACTGAATGTTTTCAAACGTTCTAATGCTTACTTGCAATTTTCCTGATAAATAGTAAGTTATGCTAACTTTTTCAAATGTTGAAATGATGTTTTCATATGTTTAATACTCAATCCATTTTCCTGATGGATTATAAAAACAGTTATAATTAAAATTTATGATAAAATATTTACAATTTCTTAGAAACACTAAAACAGTGTCCTTGAAGGGTTATCTGACAGAACTACTGAAAGGACTAACAACAGCCAAATGTGGGTGAAGATTAATTGTGCTTTCCTTAACTCAGTAAGAGTAATTAGTATGATCATTTTGTTCAGCACAATTCAAGTTTTCCAAATCCATTAATTCAATTCAACTTATACTAAGGCTTACGAAATCAATCTGTGCAGCTGAATGGCTTTTAGAATATGCTTAAAGCTTTTTTTTTTGAAGTAGTCTTCCAAGGAGCTGGGGTGAAACTGGATTGTTTTTGAGACTTTGTTTATCTCCAGTGTTTTTCCTTCCTGGCTCTGAGATGTACCTGCTCCACCTCATCTCCTCCTTCTCCTTGGCAGTGTTCCAGCTCTTCCAGGGAGCAAGAAACTCCCAAAGTCTCTGAGGTAACCAGCCAACTGTCCCACCCCCTGGGGTCCTGATTATTCGCTGTTGCTCTGGAGATGTGCTGGCAGTGGCCAATCCTGGCTCAGCACCAGGGGCTTTTGGAGCACACAATGCAGCAGACGTGGCTCTGTGGATCTCTGTGGTAGGGCCCTTCTCACACAGCTGGTGCTGCCACTCCCAGCATGGAGTCTGTAAGCCCACACTGTTACACTGGCCTTGCCTTTGGTGAAAGTCCCCAATCCCCAAACTCGACTCAAACATCAAGTCCAACCCAAAGTGTGACTCAACCCCAGTCAAAACCCAACCCCTGAACCTTGACTCAGAAAACATCCTAAATCCTAAAATTAACTGAGATCAACCTGGACCCAAATCTCAAAAGCAACTTGATGTCAACTGCAGCCAAATCCCCAAACAAAACTCAAACATCAAGCCAAACCCAAACCAAGATTCAACCCCAAGCCAAACCCTAAAATCAACCTAAATGTCAGGCCCAACATAGATGCTACGCTTTATTGGATTCCACTCTTATTTGACTATTTTCTCTAAGAGCTTTTTAAAGGTATTTTTGCAAACAATATGAATGTGTATTGATGCAGCTGTACCTATCTGCCTTCAGCCCAGTTCCTTGATTTCGGCTGATTATTATTTGACAGATGGACTTAGTCTTAACAAACATTGGAGGAACAGAAACTCAAAGCTCAAATGAACTGTTCTTAGCTTTGGGTTTCTGTCACTCTGCTGTAAGTTTATTGCTCATTCTCAAACCAAAAGCAAACCCAGGCCTTGCCTCAGCCACGGCTGGCATTACTGGGAATATTTGTTTTGTCTAACATGATATTACTTCTTCAGCAATAGTACCAGGAAATGTTCCTTTGTGCAGTTACAATTGCATGCAGTGTTTTTACATATGTAAAGTGTAACAGTAAAGTGTGATATTTCTTAGATGTAATTAGAATGGTACATCTATGCCTTTTCGCCTGTTTGGATTACCATTTTCTCTGAATTACTCAGTTATTGGTGTTCCAATACATTTAATGTTGTATCAGCTGAAAATGTGATGAGTTGATGTTCAATGCTTGCTTTTTTTTTTGGGTCGAAACAGGAAAGGTGTAATGATTAATTATCAATTATTAATGCTGCATCTGATTTCATAACCACATTTGCCTGACTGTTATTTATATGACTCTGTAATGAAAAACACATTAGGGTGGTAAGTTTAATTTCAACTTGTTTTGCAACATCCACTTTCGACTTGAAGTAAAGTTTCCTCATGACATTACATAATAAAATAAATCATTTCGCCTGCAAACATCTCTCAGTATGAGAGGCAGGGAAGCAGTGAGAAAGAGGCAGACAGGACCGCGTGGGAGTGTAAGACATTCACATGCCAAGTTCTGAGTCTACAACCTGAACTACCTTATTTCAGGGCTTTTGTCATTCATCCTTATACTGATTTATTGCAGGGGGGTGCACTTTCTATATATTTTCTGCTCACAAGAATCTAAATTGTATAACAGGGATGATTCACTTCGCAATTGCTGTATGTAGAATTTTAGATTCATTTCCATTCTTATGAAAACATCTGTACAAATTGAAACTACAGACAAAATAAAGAGCAAAACCAAACATAGCAGAAATAATATCACATGTCACAGCCAAATGTCTGCAAATACACTTAGGATGAGGTGGTGGTCATGAAATATGAAACACATGGAGGCCATCCATCAGCTGTCCAGCAGCTGTTTCTGCACCAGAGGTGTGTGTCTTCACCTCATCTCTCATATAACACCGAACAGCACACACACACACACGCACGCACGCACGCACACGCACACACACACACACAACACATGCATTCGTACAAGCACATCCTCAACTGTGCTGTTCAAGGTCCCAATCACAACCATTGCAGTTGTCTTTTGATGTAGATGTAAAATGCTATTTGAGCTTATATATGATTATATTAGTATAATGGTACACATGAAATTGTGAATTTGTTGTTACTTGGACTATCAAACATCTGCCCAAGAAAATGGCACAATGCAAACAAATCAAGAGCATACCTGTCACCTCAAAGTCCTCAAAATAGGCCTGACACATATAACATCTTGACATATTGCACTATATCACTTATATTTCACAGCCATGTTCAATGCTGGTTATACAACCTGTCCAAGGAAAAGGCTTGAGACTACCTTCCATTGCTAACAGTGTGATCTGAATGGGTGCTGTTCTATTATTATCACAAAAAGAATATGACATGAAATCAGACATGTATCTGAAGCAAACCTTTGGTAGATTTCCCCATTGACCATGAAAACTGTCATTAACCACGAAGAAGAGACTCGGTCAGGAAGTGAAGTGAGTGACAGAAAAAATGGTACCCATACACTCCTGTCGTTTCAGAAAATGATTGATACAATGACTGCAAAATGGAACATTATGTCTGGAAGCAACAGCAGTGAGAGGTCATTAGCTCCACACACCATTTCCTATGTCTTTACCTTGCACTTGTAATGGTCTTGGATGTGCATAGGTCTAATTTAATTGTGAAAAAGGGGCTTCACCATTTCAAGGGTTTCTTGGTTGCAACCAAAAAGGTTCCTGATGAGGGCTGAGGAGAAGAAAAGGTTTTCTGTCTCATTGTGTCAATGTGGCTACGCAGTAAAAGGCACTCTGATCGTGACAGAGCCATTATGACCCTGCATCTCACCCACCGAAATCTTCACAGAGAGCTCAGAATGACCTTTAACCCTGATCTCGGCAGGCTAGCTGGGGGGTGCCGGGTGATTCATTGAGCCTTGCACATGTGACCTAATTTAAGCTAGTAGCATCTTCTTTGATCAAATCAGGGCTGGAACAAGAATCGTCTGCTGTTACAACATTTTGTGTTGACCTTTTTATGTTTTGATCATTTGGAGTGTAGTAATGATTCTGCAGACAGAAATGAAAGCTACGTCAAAATACTGAAGCAATTAATTTGAATATCTATTCTCTTGAGGAAAAAAAAAAACATTGACAAACATTTTCAACAAAATGCACACCTGGATAATCAACTGCATGCTGTTTGAGGATGGCAGCCATGAATGTAACAAAATCTCTGAAAGGGGTTCCATGGCATTACAGACCAAACACTGGGAGAGGTCTGGTAGGGCACCTTGTTAAACCCCTCATGTTTTGGAGGCTTCTGATAGTTTTCTCTTTGGTAGTTCCGTGACAAGCTGGGACTTGGCCACCAATTTGGAGGGTTTTCATTATAATCAGTTAATGATGATTAAACAGTCTGAATGCATTGATTCTGGTGTGGGCTATCGATCGACAGAACTAATGAAATTCCAGAAAGGCGAGCAGAGAGGTGAGATTGTGGGAGCAGGTGGGAGGGTGTCTGGGGGTGGGGAGCGGGGGGGTTAATGCTTGCATCCATTGGCAGCATACTGCAACAATCCTAATCCTCCAGCCTTATTAACTAGAATGAAGACGCATTCATTTTCTGCTACCAGCTGTAGAGCATGCCAACAAAACAAATTTCATGATTTTCACTGAGTAATTTTTTATTCTCTCACACCCTGAATTAAATTTAAAATTCATTACAATGAATGAAAATACAGACACACATTCATCACCAAGATGTGTGACGGCCAACCATGAGGTTTTTTTTTTTTTTTAACTTGCAGCTAGCCACTCCTTTACAGCACCATGGTGTGTTGTATGAGGTATAGTTCTGTCTTTTTTGGATGATGGAAATATGAAAGCATTGTGACTTTGGCAATACAGAGATCAGAACTGTCACATATTCTAGAGGATATGGGTTCTGGGTTGTGAGTGGAGTTCAGGGAAATGGGCAGCAAGGAGGTAGCTACTGGAATTCATAATGGTGTTATTTTTCATGCACCTATATCTGAGATGGAACATCTCCTCTGCTATATTTTCTTCTGCTGACCCTATAGCCCACAATAGGTTGAGAATCTCTTCAGCCACACACTCTTTTCCCACTCAGTGCCATAAGCTCCAAGTGTCCTTGACAATCTGCAACTCTAAATCTCAATAATAACATAAAGATCATTCCCACTCCTTTCTTTGTGAGATGCCAGCATCCAAATTCTTGAATAATATTACATTTGTCAAGAGACTCTTGTGGGTCTGTAATCCTCATTTCAGCATCTGAAAAGACTTTTGAAAAGGGTTTCCTCACCCTTCCTTATGGATCTGTGAAGCTACTCACAATTCCTCACAGCCTACATATGTCAAGCTTCTGTGGCTACAGCTGTAATAGGGCAGGGATCTGAGGCTCATCCGGAAATAGATGGATACAAATAACCCTCCATACTGGAGAAATCAATTGAGCTCTGAGCTTGCACTAACAAATATCACATTGGTTTATTTGCTAACGTCATCATAAATGACTGAAGAACAAACAAGGGGTTTGCTGAAAACAGATCAAGCGCACCTGGGTGGAATGCCGTGTTTGTTATTTTCTCACGCAGCCTCATTAATCACCTCCCCTCCAAGGATACCTGACTACTTCAATGTCCATTTCCTTACCATATTATCAATCACGTCATCCCCTTCGCCGAGACTGCATGTTTGTTAAGTAGCTGAAACAATAATTATATAGGTTTTAAAAAGCCCTGCACTCTTTCAACAGAAATCTTGTGAATTTCAGCAGATTCAGATTTGAAACCTGGTTAAGTAATGGAAGCAACTAAATATCCAACTTATTTAATCTTGGAAAATATGGAACAGGAATTAGGAGTGCACACACACACACACACACACACACATATGCAGACAAACACACATGCACACACACACACACACACACACACACACACACACACACACACACACACACACACACACACACACACACACACACACACACACACACACACACACACACACAAGCGTACACAGGCACACACACCAATTAAGTGTGGCCAACTTAATTTAATCCTCTTATTGTATGCTGCTGTGTTCTGAGAGCACAGCCACTTTATCTTCAGTTTGATATCTCATGTCAAGTGAATCAGTGACCCTCTGTGCGGGTTACTTGGAGAGACTTGACAGAGGTGTAGCCCGATAATCAAAAAGCATGTTATCTCTGGCCAGCTCATTATGGCTGAGTGCTGGCTCGGGTCCAATTCTGCTTTAATCCATCCAGCCAGGCTGTGGAGCTGGGCTGAAGGAGGAGTGGGGGTCCCTACTCTTCCCTCACATGCACTAGTCAATCCAAACACTGTTCCCTGGATTTTGGTCACCACTTTTCTGGTGGCAGACATGGTGATAAGTGTCTATTGAGTCAAGTGGCAATTTATTTTTCTTGACTACAGATTTGATGATCTTCACACTCATTAATATCAGTTAAGGAAGAATGATTGTATATACTGTTTATATTGCTAAACCTGTGGTCTTCACTGGTAATGGGAGAACAAGGTGTCATGAAACCAAAAATGGGCTTCAGCAATCGGTGACACACCATTTTGTGCTAATCATTGTTTTTTATATTTTTCTATCAAAAGCAGATCTTTTGATTGGTTGAAACCAGTCGATGATTGACAGCTCATTGTTGTTCCACCCACTATGGGGGTTCAGAAAACCTCATTCTCCCCTCAATAGGCTCCATGTAGTAGGCTTCAATTTATGTTGAACAAATCCATCTCTGTCTGCTTTGTCAGCTCAGCAGGGCCTCAATGTAGGAACAGGTCCTGACTGGCTGACTAATCTTGTGCTGGGAGCGGTAGTAGATGCTGAAAGGATGTCTAAAACTGCAAAAGTTCAGGAGTAGGGGTGGTCTTGGAACATTTTCTTAAACTCACTTCTCTCTTTCACCCTCGAATTTCAAAAGTCATGAATCACAGCCTCTTAATGTGTTCTCTGCCTTCAATGCTTATAATTAGACTGAACAAACAGCCTGTACAGGAGGATGATGCATGCATCTTTTGTACTTGCTGGGAGTGAGATCACGATTCACATACTGGCATCGTCACTCCTACAAGATGTGTCAAAGGGGACTGAGTGTGCCCATTTCTCTCTTTTTAGGGAGGCTGCCCTCATTTGTTCCTGAGAACACCATGTGACAGTCTGAGGTGAGCATCATGGTCCTGATTGCATCGTGTGTCACCATGGCCATTACATCACTAACATTTTTGAGAGAGAGATACAGCAATGCATTCTGGGTGGATGGTGATGGTGGATGTGTCATGATGAGGTAAGTCCTAACAGGTGGCAAAAGGCATACAGCATGCCTGTGTATATTAACACAAACAAACAAAAACAAACACACACACACACATGCACACACACACACACACACACACACACACACACACACACACACACACACACACACACACACACACACACACACACACACACACACACACACACACACACATTCTTCCCCCTTCTCCTTTCAGTAATAAGTAACTTGTCCTCAAAAGCATAAACCATAAAGCCATTTTCACTCTGTGCACATATGTATTATTCCAGCAAGTGTAAATAAAAGGGAAATAAAGTAATGCTGACTTTTTTCTTGGGGGGCACTTGTAAATGAAGTATAATTTCAACCTATTTAAATAATGTCAGTAATGACCTCACATCTCATGGGAGAGGCGGAGCTGTGGCCAGTTTTTCAGTGGACTGAGCAGATGGCCCTGAGTATCTCCTCTGCCCATCAGTTCCCAGGGCCTTTAATTCACTCAGCGGTGGCTTCTCAGCACCACTTGACAGCTATCTGCAGGATTCCTGCTACACATTACTGTGGCTCACTCACCCACCCCGCATTTTGGACTGCGATGAGGGCGTTGGAATGGCTCATCTTTGGGTGCAGGAGCAGCTTGAGTGGGCAGGGAAGGTGTGTGGGCCCAGCTGGAGCTGATGTCCTGAAGAAACCTGAGAGCAGTGCTGGAGGCACTGAGGAGCAGCTCTGTCATGCAGGGCAAGTACAGATAAACTGTCACAGCCACACAGTCAGATTGGTGCTGGCCATAAAATTTCATTAAACCTTACGTTTAATGCTTGGATACTGCAAACACTGCTTTGATCAATAATCTTGAGCTCTCCGTCGCTCAGGGTGGTGTTTCCCCAGGCATTGTATGGACAAAATAGTAAGCTCAGTGGCAGGACGGTAAACACAAAGCTCCACAGAGATTTCCCATTCCCTTACAGGTTTGACTGACTGCTAGACCTGCTGCATAAGTTTATGTTGGGGGCTGTGTGATTGACTCAAGGCAGTAAAAAGGGTAGAGAGCCTGACAAACAGGTGCGACTTATACAACGCGTTTTACAGTACTTTCTCTGTGCGTTACTGAGCACGCAAGCAGCCATGGCAGCCAAGTGCAGCTGCGCGTGATTCAATTAAAGTACCAGATGTGCTGCAGCTCAATGACACAGAGCACTGTGAAAAGACCGTCCGACGAGATACGTTCACACTCCCAAACCCTACTGCAACGGACCATACACCGCAGATATATCTGGTCCAAATAGCTATATGCACACGCTCTTGGCTTGTACTTGCAAAGTATGCTACACTGATGAACTAGCCGAAAGAACATCTGACATGAATTATTCCACTTGCTGATTTTCTACCTCTCGGTACTTTATGTGAGATTCCAAAGCACGGCGCATGACTTCAGATTTGGCTTCTTTGCCACTGAAGCCTTCTTGGTGTAAATTTGTGGTGATTGTGACTGGGTGAGCTATTTCTTTCCAATTGCACCAAAAAATGTAGTGAAACATAGCTTTAAGCAAGTGGATGCAATCAGATCGCTTGTACAAAATGCCGGTGGTTGATCAAAGACCTTGCAGTGCTTAATTTGAGATCATGTGGATGACTACATCCTTCCATGTGTCCAACAATCCACTTCACATCCACTGTCATGTTGATGTTGGCAGAGGTGCCTTGGTGCTGGAATTTCTGTGGGCTGTGCCGAGCACATGCTGTACCCCTGAACCCATGCCTACCATTAGGCTGGTTCATTACGTACATCACATTTTCCATTTGTCCCTGGGTAACACCGCAGATCTGGTTATTTCAGCATTAAATCTTAAATATTGATGCTAAGGTAAGTCACCAGAGCTTTGCATAGGTCATCGAGAGAAAAACAAGCAATTCTATCCCATGTGAATTCATTCTATGATGTGGGAGAAACTGAGAAGTGGGGGTAATTTCTGCAGCTTGATGACAGCCACTGATTTGCTGAGAGGGTGTAGTTCTGAGTGGTTGAGGATTGATGCAGTCATCATCTCCTTGGGGGAGACTGGAAGAGATGGAATGGTCTTGCTTAAGGGGTCAATTTGAGAAAACCCAGACACAATGCAACTTTAATTAAAGTCCATGGGATGTGGGACAATGTCTTCTGTATAGGTAAACAGAGCAAAGATTACATTTATAACACTAAACAACAAATGTCAATGTGATTTATAATGACCTTAATCACCTCTATGCTCTGCAATTCAGTATTTGCTTATACATGTTAAAACCATCATCAATACCGCTGATATATTGCTTGTCTGGAAAAAGGCCTGGATTCCAGTGTATGCATGAACACCACAGTATGGCATTGAATCCCAACATTGCAATACAGTTTAAAATACATAGAATAGGCATGTTGTTGTCCATCATGTTGATATATCATGTTGATGTTGTTTGCCCCTTTGACCTCAGCTTAAAATAGTTTCCTTTTAAATTGATTTGAATTCATACTTTTTCTATAGCATACTGACATGGCTGATGTCAGCATTTAAGAACTTATGATAATATACAAAAATATTGGCTAGCAATTTTGACGCATGACTCCACACATATACATCATGGATTTGTATCACAGATGCGGCTGATTCCTGTAAACAAGGAATTGTCTCTCAATTCCACTAGCACATATACTGCAACAATTAAAGGGAGAGAGGGTGTCAATATAACACTATAAGCAAAGCAAGCTAATCTGGATAAAGTCCTTCATTTGAATGATGCAAGTTTTAATGTTTAGAGCTAGAGTGGCCACCCATTACTACTACCCTAATTACAGTTGGATGGGGGAAGGTGACGTTCGAATTCCATTATTTGAACAGTCTATCCACCTCCAGATTACCATTTTAAATGGACATGAATGGCAGGAGAGTTCTGTCATATAACTGGCCAGAGAAAAGATGCATTTGCATTCACAGCAAGTATCAATTGCATGACAATTCCTAAGTCGGTATTAACACATTGAAATGAAAATTTGAAAGAGGATTACTGCTCAGGAAGGCTTAAGGGACAAGAATAATCAGTTTTTCAATTAATCACAGTGATATGAAGATAATTACAGTGGAAATGACATGCTTTTAGTATAAGGAATGTGTGTTCTTTAATGCAGTTTTATTCAGATATTGATAATTATGTCAAGACATACTGTACTTATCCCAAAATGCATTTTATATTAACCTGGCAGGGCTTTCACATATATTCACCACATCTGAGTGTTCATTTGTATGAGCTCAAAAAGTGGGTGCTTTGGCTACTCTGGTGCTCAGGCATACTGGAGTTATTTGATTAATAGCCCTCCTCCTAAGAAGGTAGATTTGAAAACACATTTTAAATGTATATAGGTTTAGTACTTGTCCTTTGTCCCCTGCTTGATCAGGTCATTTCTCCAAAGCCAATGTACTTCTGGACAAAAAAAGTAACATTCAGGAGGAGTGAGATGGACATCAATGTTTTATAACATAATAATTTCTAATTATTACAAAATCAATAGAAAATGCATTGAGATATGTGTAATTTCATGCTAGTGAACAAGCTAAACATGGTCATAAGAACATAGGCCATAGGCTGCCTTTTCAGCCTATTAAATTACACCAAATGAAGAGTTCACCAAATGTGTTTAGGTTTGGGGTGAAGATATTCTTCCAGAACACAGCACAAAATAATGGAAAGTAAGGGTCAGTTAAGATAAGCCATCACATTACAGACAGTTCATAAAATTTTTGCCTTGTGTGTAACAAGGCTGACAAATTAGCAGCTAATAGATTACATTCATTATAACTTGTTGTTCACATATACATTTTAAATTGTCAATGTACAAAACTCCCAACACAGCAATATTCTCACATTCTCAGGTGAGAAAATATTGAGATAGCTGCTGTAATTGTTACTTGGAGATCACAGATGGTTCCACAGTAATATATCATCATCCCTATTAGAGAGGTCCATGGAAACAAAACAACAAAAAGCTACTAAAGCTTTTGCATCACCTGTTAAATGGTGATATAGGTATTGAGATAAAAGATGAGCAGAAGCCTTACAATCTTGCAGTTCCTCCCACGTACAAGTGTCACACCACAAGTTTTTGCTTCCAGCCCATGCTACATTCAGATTTTCAGTAGAAATGAGATCTCATGCTCTGAATTTTCCAATAAGCTGGCCAATGTTCTGATCTCCAAGGATGTTACAACCACATTTGCAAGACCTGCTTTTAGCAGCAGCGAAATGTAAACATATATTTATGTAGCTATGCTAATTTGCATAATTACTTTTAGCAAATACCTCACTGAATCACAAATGTGCAGGGGCACATTTTTATCAACACCATTTAGTAAATTCCCTGCTTAATCTCTTTAGTCTCGGCAAAAGGAGACTTAGGAGGGATTTGATTGTGTTTGGATTTGAAGTGAAATTTCACACTGACACAGGAGGTTATTAATGCATGGACTAACTTATCTGAACTTTTAACAGAAAAACAATAGAAAATAAAACCTAATTTGTATGCAAAATTTCTAGTCAAGGATAAGGTGAGTGGTTGGCTCTTGTCACTAAACTTTCATGTATTTTAATTTCCTCGTAGCAGTCGGCCTCCTCTGGAACATGTGTTTTCTTTTCACGAAAGCAAGACTTATCCTCTGAATGCTTCCATTCATTCAGCATATGGATCTGCTGCAGAACAGACAGAAGCCGGGGCTCATTCCATTTTAATTCATTCCTTTGTTTGTGGGGGTCAAGGTTTTAATTAGACATTCAGAGCTTCAGTTTTTAACTACTTCCACAAAAGATCCACTCTTTTTCTCAGTTAAGATAAGGCCACAGATACAGCAAACTGCCTTTACCAGCCAGGTGGTGGTACTGGTACATTGATAGCAATCATATACATCCTTCTGAAGTGTCACCACAGGTGTACAAATTAATTTGAGAGGAATTCTCGACAATGTCTATTTTTAGGCTGGCTATTAAAAAGTACTTAAGTCTTGACAGAAAACCCAAAAAAAGCAACATGCATCTTACATTATTATGGTTTTCTCTCTTATTGAGGAGTGGAGTCCAAACAATTGTTCAATTGTTTGGACTCCAAACAAAAACTTCAATTTTTTGAAGGTAATCTTTTACAACATAACCCTAAAATGTTCAAGTATTTTCATTGTGTGTTCTGATCACTGAATCCTAAGGCTTCATTTGAGCTGTATCAGCACACTGCTGCAGATGGGGCTGATGAGTCACTGGGTCACTCCAGCAGACCTCCAGCCCTATCACTGCAAAGTACAACAGACCCTCAGCCACCCTCACAGTGACCCCACCCCCACCACAAGCCACACAGCAAACCCTGCCTCAGACCTTCCTCCAGCACTGACGGAAAAGCAACCCTCATGCTGACCAGCAAAGTGTGGGGGGAGGTGAGGGGGGGCTCTGGCCTCTCCCATTATACAAGGGTCTTGGGGTTAGAATCAGCCCCTCAGGCCAGGCAGCTGTCAATTAGCGATAATTCCAGCCAGAGACTCTGTCTCCTAGCAACCAGCCAAAGAACTTCTCATTCAGGATGCCTGGCCTACAACACCCATGACAGCACACACAAAAAAAAAATCCTCAAGAGGAGTCTCAAGTAAACAAAACAAAACTGAAAAAACTGAAAGGACTCCTTTCACATCCAGTGCTCAATGCTTTAATCGTCATCTTATTTAATCTTTCGCCTGGTAGTGCAGATGGGCAACATAAAGATTTGATGCTGAAAACATGACAGACCACTAGTTTGCTTGTCGAAAGCTTGTATTTTAAAATTCAGAACAAATGTGAATCATGAAATTGTTTCTTGACATCAGGGAAATGGATTTGTCATGGATGCAGAGAACCATGCTGCAAATAAATTTTAAATTTGATTCCCTCCCACCCCCACACCCCCTGTCACAGAAAAACAAACAAAATTGATTGTGATTTGAGTTCAGTAAGAGATTTGTTATTTATTCTCTGGTAATTGACCATTCAAGGTTGCTTCAGATGCCAAACAATGTGAACATGTGTTTTATTTGCCAAAGCATTGTCTTTTTGACCCTGTTGCTCCAATAAGAAAACATTTGATTTCCCCTGCTACACAAGACTGCCCTGTGTGGTCAAAAATAACAGTAACCAAATGTGATCTTTCTGGGGCTATCTCCACATTGGACGAAAGAAAAACTGTGATTTGCTCTCTCATTACTTATTTATGCAGTGTGTTTCACTTTCGGTCTTGATTAATCATTTCCACCAGGGATTTATATGACCGGGGACCGGAACGGACAGACAGTAAATGGCTCCCAGCGGTTGATGGAGAAAGTGATTGATAAAACCCAATTACTTTCTCAGCACAGCTTGCAAATGATGACTAAGAGATGTGTGCAAACATCCATAGAGCAGCCTGGGGGGGGGGGTGATGGGGGGGTCCCAATGACTCTGAAACAATAAGATGACCAAGAGTCAGGGAGACAAAGATGACCAAACACTACCGGGGACGGATGACAAATGGCCTCTCCTGGCCAACGTCCCTGCTGATGAGCGAGCCTGCTGGACTTCACAGTGGAAAGACAGGCACTCACACGTGCACCGTATGTAAATCAAGTGTGTCAACCTCACGCATCTATTGCTATTCTACCATTGAGTCGGACAGAGCGGGGCGAAGCGTTTGCTTTCCCTGCAGTGTCCTTGGTGGGTCGCTCCGTCTGGGTGGTCTGTCTCGTCGGGATGACCCTGAGATGGAGAGGGTATAAATTTCCCAACAGTTAACGTCCCTCTCTGACAGCGGTGCACTCAGCTGATAGGGGTTCACGTGCAGGGCTGAAATAGGAAGGAGGGAGGGAGAGAGAGATTGTGTGCTGGTGGGGCTGAGCCATAGCTCTGCTCACCGCTACACGGTATAAAAGCATTGCATTATTTATTTGCCTCACAGATGCCCTTATTCAGGGTGACTCCCATGCCATAGCTTACATTTTTTAACGCGTTCACACAGATGGATGTTTGCTGGAGCAATTCGGGTTAAGTACCTTGGTCAAGGGTAGAACAGCAGCTGCCCACCTGGGAGCTGAACATGGCGGCCTTCAAGTTATGAGCCATGCATTTAGCAGTAAAAAGCCCAGGAGAAACAGCCATACCACACTGCCCAGCTCTGTATCCACTGTGTCACACTGCCCAGCTCTGTATCCACTGTGTCACACTACCCAGCTCTGCATCCACTGTGTCACACTGCCCAGCTCTGCATCCACTGTGTCACACTGCCCAGCTCTGTATCCACTGTGTCACACTACCCAGCTCTGTATCCACTGTGTCACACTGCCCTGCTCTGTATCCACTGTGTCACACTGCCCAGCTCTGTATCCACTGTGTCACACTACCCAGCTCTGTATCCACTGTGTCACACTGCCCAGCTCTGTATCCACTGTGTCACACTGCCCTGCTCTGTATCCACTGTGTCACACTGCCCAGCTCTGTATCCACTGTGTCACACTGCCCAGCTCTGTATCCACTGTGTCACACTGCCCAGCTCTGTATCCACTGTGTCACACTACCCAGCTCTGTATCCACTGTGTCACACTGCCCAGCTCTGTATCCACTGTGTCACACTGCAAAGCTCTGTATCCACTGTGTCACACTACCCAGCTCTGTATCCACTGTGTCACACTGCCCAGCTCTGTATCCACTGTGTCACACTGCCCAGCTCTGTATCCACTGTGTCACACTGCCCAGCTCTGTATCCACTGTGTCACTGCCCAGCTCTGTATCCACTGTGTCACACTGCCCAGCTCTGTGTCCATCTACTGTGTCACACTCTGTATCCCAGCTCTGTATCCACTGTGTCACACTGCAGCTCTGTATCCACTGTGTCACACTGCCCTGCTCTGTATCCACTGTGTCACACTGCCCAGCTCTGTATCCACTGTGTCACACTGCCCAGCTCTGTATCCACTGTGTCACTCTGCCCAGCTCTGTAACCACTGGGTCACACTGCCCAGCTCTGTATCCACTGGGTGTCACACTGCCCAGCTCTGTATCCACTGTGTCACACTGCAAAGCTCTGTATCCACTGTGTCACACTGCCCTGCTCTGTATCCACTGTGTCACACTGCCCTCTGCTCTGTATCCACTGTGTCACACTGCCCAGCTCTGTATCCACTGTGTCACACTGCCCAGCTCTGTAACCACTGGGTCACACTGCCCAGCTCTGTAACCACTGTGTCACACTGCCCAGCTCTGTATCCACTGTGTCACACTGTAATTTTTTGTATGCAGATAAGATGGGGTCCAGTGGGTGCTCCTGAAATGTTGGAGTTTGTGGCAGAGTTTGAGTGCTTGAATTTTGAAAGATAAAACAGCAAAGCATCCACTGCCATGTCCAATCCATGTCCTTCTTTCTCCATATTTTATTTTTAGAATGCAACCACTAAGAAATGCACTATGGCAGTAAAACAAGAGAAACAACACTACATGCAGCAGCATTTTTGCCCTCACTTCCTAACAAACTGCATAATCATGCCAGCTAAAAGTTAACTTCAGCACCTCATGTTGCTTGAACAAGGAGCTAAAAGCCAGACTGATTATAAATGACAGCAAAATGAGAATGATTGTAACTGTTGGCAGCACTCAGGGCAAGGGAGGACGAGTGAAGAGGTGCGCCACCCATGAGAGTCAGAGGAAATGAGCCCGGGTCCACACGCCCGGGGCCTGATGAGAGGCAGCACACATGCCTTTCGCAGTTTTACACCGCTGAGTGTGGGACCAATGGTAGCTATGTTAACTCTGATGTGTGAAAAGTAAAAATGACCACATTTATGTTTGATCAGCAAAAAGTGAAAATCACACAGTCATATTTCTGTTTTATCTGCACAGCATCTATCACACTTAATAGTTTGATCTGCAACACAGCTGTAACATATCCTATGAGTACATATTTACTGGGAAGTTTAAGCCAGTATTAGAAATGTGTGTGTGTAGGAGGTGGTCCCATGTGTTGAGGAAGCTGAGTGCAGTCAAAGCCCCCTGAGACTGCTGGAAGGCTTCCCTGCTCAGCCATCATGTTGATGTAAACAGTTTTCATTGTATAGCACTGCTTTGTTAAGGGTAGGGTGCAAGACTAAAGTTTTATGGCCACTGTGCATTTAAAAGCCACCCAGCTGTGGTAACTTCCCTCTGCCTGGAGTAGCTCTCAGCTGTCTTTGCTTGCCTTTAATGACCCATGACCAGTAACAGTGTGTTCCAGGACAAGAACAAAATACATGTTTCCAAGAAATTAGGAAGATATACTCCACAACATAAATAAAGTTATAGTGTGGCAAGATGGACTGTTATTACGGACCACAGCAAATGTACTTTCTATTCCAGTGGGGTTCTGCAGGTACTTGAGTACACTGGAACTGAGGGACATCCAGCCAGAGTCATGTATGAAAGACAGCAATGAAAGCGGTGCAACACTAGCTTAGTCATTAAACAGGTATACTGGCCTCTTAAAGTCCTGTTTGACTTTGAAATATGATATTGTAACACTAAAAAAAAAGGCTAGGTTAATTTTTAAGGTGCTAGCTTTGGAAAAGATGACACCCAAGGTGTTTTGGTAGATCACTATGACAAGCAAAAGAGATAACCATGTGTGAGTCACTGGCTCATGGATGAATGCTCCGGAAGAGTGCAAGTAACCCAGCTGCAGTAGGCTTGTATAGACGCAAATGACACAACAGTGACTCAACTGACAACATGAGACGGAGGAAGAAAAAAAGGGAGAAATTGTTCAAAAGAGAAAAGTCCATGGAAAATTCTGTAGGTGCACATGTTTCTTCTGGAATTTACAAACAAAAGCCCAAGGTAAACGATGTTAATAGTGATAATCGTCACGATCAAACAGTTAAAACCAGCTGTATAAACACGGAACAACTCAAAACCCTGTTCACTGCAGCGTAACGGGATATCTTCATGCAGGCAACATCATTTAGGATGCATTGATAAGAAACACATGCAAGGTATCAATTTGTTCCCCTCTGCATTTGCACGCAATGAGAGCACGCGCTACATTTTAAACACACCCTTGAACAATCTATGCACACCAAGGTTATACAGTATATGACATTCTGTTTCCTATTACATTTATTATATTTTTCATGTTAGGGGATGCATTGAAAAATAAATATGTTCCTTATCAAAATAAACAAGTGCATCCTTTGAAACAGTGCATGATGAGGACCGACATGGATTCACTTTTTTCAACATATCTGATAAGAGTGTATGAAATACATTCATTTTCACTTCATAAAATAAACATATGTGTGCCTCTAAGAGAGGGAGTTGAGGGAATATTGCCTTTCTTCGTAGAGTAAACACCATTGTGTCCCAGGCTTGTCCCAGTGCAATTCAGTTCTGCACTTTCTGTTAAACTTGGAACTGAATGTTCACTACGTTGCCCTGGATAAGGGTGTATGTTCAATTGAGGAATGGATAAATAAAACGTATATGGAGTGTTCATGCATGTTAAGGGGTAGAGCTGAAAGCATCATCAGTCATCACACAGACATGCCTGTGCCTACTTTGTTGTAAGCATGGATGTCCAGGGGGCTTGGTACTAAGTGCTTGGGTGGAATCTAGTCTTGACATTGCTCCACTTTTAGCTTTGACCCCATGAACTTTCATTATAAACCATGACCCCTCTCCTCTCCTGAAAGCTGGGATGAGGGATCCAGGGGACAAAGGGGGGACTCTCCAATTATTTAAAAAAGCCTCTTCTGCTCCTCCAGCTAAATGGAGAGGAATCCAACCTCATGCATGTGTGTGTGTGTGTGTGTGTGTGTGTGTGTGTGTGTGTGTGTGTGTGTGTGTTTTCTAGCCTAGCTGTAGGACACGGAGAGCTTACAAGAAAGGCTTTTTTAGAAGGAGGAACGCACAGAGTGCTAATCAACTCTGCAAAAATTTGCTAAACGATAAAACAGATCAGGTCAAAGGCAGTCAGAGTGTCTCTTCAAGTCCAATATGTTATTATTTATTTAACAATACAGGCATGCTTTACATAAAATATTTTATTACCTCTTTTATTTTATTTCAAACTGATGGCAGCACATCAGTCATGGGAATGGCTGATCATGATCTCAGCACATGAATAGTTTTTATTTTATTTTATATTATATTCAGGATTATATTTTTGAAATGATTGATTTATGACACCATTACAGTCAAAGAGTGAGGGCAACAAGAGGTGAAATGACAATGCTTATATGTCGATTTTTAAACTAGATTTCATCCCCTAGGCTTTTATTTTATCCAAATTTGGAATAAACCAAATCAAGTTCTGTAGGTTTGTTCAATCATTGAGATATCCTCTGTCAATTTGGCAGGGTGCAGAGACCTCTGTCTCCTCCCAGGTATGCGCTGCTGGCCCTGCTCCTTTTCACTCTGCAGTGCCCCACTCTTTGTGTTGGAGGAGCTACCTTCACCCTTTCCCATAGGCAGACCGCAGGCGCTTGAACCACCTGAGGAGTCGCTCTTGTACACTGAAACAGGGGCAACGCTGACAGCTAAAACATCCTCCCTGCATGGGTGATGAAAAAAGCCAGCTATGTGCTGCAGGGAATGGTCTGGGTTGACATGAACAACCATGCCTTAAGCAGGATGAAGCACCTAAAACCCAAAACCCTGCACAGCTATTCACATTCAATCCCCACTTTATCAAAGTCGGATTCTTACTGTCAACTTTCAGAAGGTCCATGCTGTAGAAGCAAAACAGATGCAATCTTTTGATACACACAGTTTCTCATGTAGCAGTAGCTGGCAATTCTACTTAAGAGAGCTGTGTCCTTGTGCAGATTTTGTTATACTGACTCACACTGAGCTAAATCTCTACACTAAGCTGCAACCTGGCGGTAAAGGAACATTTAATCCAGCACTTAATTCATGTTGCCTTTAACTTTCTACATCTGATAGCTGACTTGTTGATCTTGAACTTCATGTGGGTAAAGCAACACAATGCAGCAGAATTTGCATAACACTATACCTTTAATCAGCAAGTATTCACTTTTCCTAGAGCTGGAAGATAGTGTTCCATAATTTCTGTATTCTGGATCGCTCCATGTTTTACATGAATGAAACACGATGACAAACTAGTAAAATAAACAGCAGAGTCCTTTAACTTTTTAAACTGTTTATCATTAATTTCCCTTCCATGTTCACACTTAACACAAGTAGCAAAGGGAATTGCAACATGAGAATCTTTGAAAATATGATCAGTTTGGAGGTTCATTTGCAGACTGACAGAGCTGCAATTTGAGGGTTGCTTTCCTTTTAAACCAGCAGTGTCCCAGAGACTCATTGTTTAGGGGTGTCTATAAATTCTTACCTTTTCTTATAGCTCAGAGGTGTTGTTATGTGAGTGGTGAATACCTTGGGGAGCCTTGATGTGGTTCAGTGCTTTCTTTAGAAACACAGAGACGGGGGGTTAGTTAGGGCAACACCAGGACACAGCAAGCATTCTCAAACACAACTGCTATGACGCCTCTCCAGGGCATGATTCATCCTGTAATCACTCCCCTCAGAAAGCAAACGGCTATTTAAAAAAACCCTCCTTGATTGGTGATTAGAAGACCAGGGCAATGAATCTGCCATTTGTTTCTAAGAATAAGGACTGGCATAATAAAAAGGTCAAAGGTCAGTTTATTTGTTCCTCTGTGCCCTATTTACATTCCCTGTGTAGTGACATTTTTATTTTGAAACATTGTGATGCTGTAAACCGAAACAATGCAATATTGAGTTTAAATAAGGGACACGACCAAGGTTTGGAGAAACAAGCAGCACACGTGAAATGAGTGCAGTAAAAAAATGACACATGACTCAGCTTGGCTGAGGGGCCAAGAACCTAGAGTGACTGTAAATTACTGTACAACAACAAACAGCTCACACCACTTTTGCCTTACACAGTATTCAGACATATCAACCTATATTTCTAAATGTAAGCTAAGCCTTATCATAAGCGCTAATAGCTAACTTACACATTTGAGATTCAGGGGCATACAAAATAATGGAAAGAATATATGAATTCTTATTAGCTAATGAGGATTTGGGCTGACCTTTGCTTCCGGTACAGTGTCAGTCCTCCTTGGAATGTTGTTATACACATTTTGAACAGCTATGTCGAGCAGTATGCTGGAGCATTTTTCAAGAGGGAAAGAGGTGGGAATCTGCTCTACAATCCAAGTTATACAACCTAATTCAGCAACAATATATGTGCAATTTAGCTCATTGCACATATATTGTTGTGAATTGGCTTAAGTAACAGCTGATTTACAATTATCACCTTTGTACTCAGAATGTACATTTTTTTAGACTGTGTCAATAAGCGATAGATTCAGATTGATGGTGTTATTTTTTTGTGGTTTTTAGCAACTGGCCTGCTAGGTCTCTGTCTGTCTCTACCATTGAGCTTTCCCCTTCGGTATCAGTGAGAGATGACCTGTGTTCCTCTTCCCTGATATGATTTTCTTGTTTGGAATATGCCATCATGATCTTCAACACATTTATAACTGTTGAGATCTGGCAACCAACTTTTGAGTGTCTAATGTTGGTTTGAAAACTTGCATTTTAAAGTGCTGATTGTACAATTTTTGGTAATTGATATCAATATAAAACAGATAATTGTAGACATAATTGTAATGTAGGTACTTCAAAATGTAAGTCTTTGGTTTTTCCAATATTTTGTGCACAGCCTGTGTGTTTTAAAATGTGAGTCCTCTGAAAGGTCTCTTCAGTGAGAGATCCAGTGTTCTGATAAATATTCATAATGATTGATTGAGAGTACTTGGATTGACAGTTTGAGATGCCATCACTCACAAATCTACACTTGAAACTACTGGCAGCTTTGCAACTTTACCATGGTACAGGATTGGTACATTTTTGGACTTTTGCCAAAGCAGGTCACTATTAGTGAAGCTCAGTTAGTGTGCAAAGTTGTGTGTTCCTGTGTGGATACTGCAGAAAGACATCTCCACAGCAGGTCTGACTCTGCACTGTGGGAGTGGCTAGAAGAATAGTGGAATATACAGCAAATGAGGTCAAATAATGTAATAAAATCATGCAATTATTACATAACAGCCCACGCATCATCATTTACATATCCCAACTCACATCAACCTATGAGTAAAATGAAATCCATGAAGGCTTTACATTGTGTAATGTGGAATTCTGCGGCTTGTGGAAGACATTTGTCCCCTTTATCTACAATTCCAAGAAGACTCAGTCAATGCCAATGTGAATCAGGCATACATTAGCCATAAGTGAGGAAATAAAAAACATGGACATGGTTTTATCAGGGGTCTTTTTAAAGGGATTATCATATATGAAATGGCACGGGTTGTCCTAAACCTCTTGTGTTTGTATGTGAAAAAGGAGCTTTCTTGGGTGTTATCCCTGATGACACTAAAGGCCCAGTTATACTCCCTTGTGGATGCGCACATGGACAGCTGCGGACACCACGGACGCGTAGTTGTTCTTACTGTGCTTCTTTCTAGTCTGCTTGGAGGACGTGTCCCATTGGTTCTCATTCTTGGTTTTCCAGTGCATGCACAGTTGGTGCCCTTGTGGCGTATTGGCTGTGTGGAAAATTGGAGGTCCATGGACATTCCGCACAGAGCCTTGCGTGTACCCTCTGATGACGAAATGTACGTCACTTGGACCATAGCGGACCTTTGCATACTCGCAGTAGCACAAAGCATAACACCGGCCTAACAGTGATCACCCTGTAATAGTGATACATACATTTAGCTCTAATACTGCAGCCACAGAGTGGAGTAAGTTTAAAGTTGCCAAAGCTGTAAATGTAAACACTTTTCAACAACTGTACTCTAATTATTTACAGCTTCTTCACATTCTTATTTTGACAGTAAGTGCTCATTTTTGCTGTAGCTGCCAAAATACCAAATGTCATGCAATGCCATTTTCTGCCACCAGAAAATATGCATTATTTATGTGCACTGTTTGATGAATGTGTTCTCATTTACACCTGCATAGGTTAGGCTGCAAAACATTGGAGTTCTGTTAGCAGTACCACTACCTGTCCTTTGCCAACCAAACAAATCTATTCTTATGGGTAGAGAAATGTCACTGGAGTTTATGAATGTTTATGGTTACGTGTTTGCCGGCTTCAATTAGACAAGATACACAGGATTAAGCTAAGGAAATACTGAGAACTGAATTTAGCTGTATACATATGAATGTCAATATATAACTTTTAACAAAGGTTATGTGAATTTTTAAAAAACATGACTCCATCAGTGAGTATTTTCATCCTTCAAGCTGTGAGTGAAATTTCATTTAATATTCCTGATAAAGGAACACTGCTGAGCATTAGCTGGGTGTCTGGAGATAGACAGTCCACAGGCCTGGTCTGAATGCAACCCTTGTTTGAACTGGCTCAGTGTGAGCCTGAGGGGCACAGACTGTTCAGAAGCTTGAGGCTTATGAGCAAGCTGCCATGAACAGGTCCTGTAAAGACAACTGCTTTCCTCCTGACACAACCAGCCACATGTTGAATGTGACCCGTGATTTAATGGTTCTCTTATGGAAAACAAAACTTTGAGAAAGTGCAATAAAGAGCTCTATGGTCTATCAGGCCCTGCCACTGCCCCAAAACCCCCCACCCCCTTATCCGGCTGTCCGATCAATTGTGCTGCTGATGCAGTGAAGGGAGAAAGACCCTCACAATCAGTGCCAAAGAGCACCACAAATTAAAGAAAACATGGACACTAGAAGGAGATTGGAAACCAATCAATCAGAAATGATTTGGTGGAAACACTATCTTTTCCAAGATGAAGATTGACAGGACAATGAATAAAGATGATGGTGGCTGGCGCTATACCCATCATTTGCTCTGACAATCAGTCAATGCAGAGCATGTGTGTGTGTGTCAGTGTGTGAATATGTATGAGTGCGTCTGTGGAGGGGGCAGGGTGACCCGTGAAAGACAGTAGGTCAACTCAGCACTACTCTGGAAAGCAGGTCACCCTCTCAGAACCTCCTCCACTGCTGCACTCCTACATTAACAGACTCATTTCACTCCCTACTGTGGGAGAGCCCAGGAAGCTCCATAAAAAAGTGCATGCATGTAGAATAGAGAGAGAGAGAGAGAGAGAGAGAGAGAGGGTAAATAAACTGTATATCATTAGCAGCAAGCAAATCTTCAAATCATACATTAATGTGGAGCCCTTTCAGTAAACATAGCAACAGTGTAAATAAACCGCACTGACATCAGATCTGACTTTGAGAACTGGATTTTGCAGTGGAAAATCTGCATCCAATTTACATTTATGTTTTATTTCCTCCTCATCTTGTATTTATTCTGTGAGTTGATTCATATTCCTCTTCTGATTCATATTCTTGTCTGGTCCAGAGTTTGGAACCAGAGCCAGAAAGTCCAGGCTTCAGTAAAATATTACTGAACTCTTTTCTGACACATAAAATACTGAGAGCAACCACCATAATATTTTCAGTTTTTAACAGCTTGTTGAAATATTACATAGCCTAAAGATTAATGTGTGAGCATTAGCAGTATTGGTTGAAGTACATAAAATGTAATTTTCTGTCACGGAAAAGAAAGACTCGCAGTGCAATGAGAAAACAAATACAGAATGTTTTCCAGTTCAGAAAATGGCTCTTAACCTTCTTTTAAAGCTCTGTAGCGTCAGAACTACAGTCCTTGAAGGAAAATGTCCTGTCACCCCTGACGTGAGGCATGTGGGAGTATTTCCAGTCTACCAGTCGCTGTATGAATTTGTTTATTTACTGTGATTCTAGACTGATTTACGTGACCAAGACTGGCATTAAGTAGCTGGGGTCAGCCAGTCACCCGTGAGTGAGAGGCAGTCTGGACAGAGGAGGCTGAGGTTCCCAGTCTTTACTGTGTGGACTGCACTTTGTCTGGGCCACAGAGCCTTGGCAAAGCCGAAACATGAGCATGAAGCAGCCATGGATTCCAGTCCAGGCTGAACCATCTGTCTTACCATTGTCCCACTACTATCGTTACCTTCCAGCCACAAGCTTATCATACCGTGATTATAGTGTCTGCGGTGCAAAAGAAAAATGTCTGCATTCACAATGTTACTTTTATGGTGAAGAAGACAAAAGTCTTAGCCTTCTTAGGCTCATTCCTCTAATTTGTCAAAATGATTGTCTTACTTTTGCTGAATATGTTCTCAGTAGTATAGTGACTAAAACTGAGCCAGGTGCCCGTATAAGATGGGCTTGTTCGGATTTGTCTTTTGAATTCAAATTTAATATCATACATCTTACCATGCAAAAGAAGAGGCGGTGATTCTCGAATATCAGAGAGATGTGCTTAGAGCACTTTCATTTAGGATGCCATTTCAGATTGCGTGGATCTGCTCAAATCAAACAGAACTTCTGACCAGTCTCATAATTCTGTGACTGTGGCTCAGGCTATCCCCTGGGATTTGTGTGACGAGGCACAAATCTGTGAACACCCGGGGCTACGCCGAGCAGATGAGGACATCTCAATGGCATTATTCCACAAAGCCAGGTTAATTAAAATGCAGGACTGAGTGAAAAGAGAAATACTGCACAATTGATTGGAAAGGCACGGCGGATGTGTTGGACGGAGATAAAGACAGGGGTGCATCTGGCCGGTGGACATTTTTCTGCATGTGGGATTTCATTAGCTAAACAGTCTCACCCCCCCTGGCCCCCACCTCCACACAGCTAGTTTCCCTTTACTCATGGACATGACAGACAGACATTCTTGTGAGAAATAAGCATCTGATTTTCAGACATGATGCATCTGAGGTATAAATTAATGCACTAATGCAATGATTCCACAGGCAGACAGGAGCATAGTGCACCATTTGGTTTTATTACCATCATCTATCAATAGAATGATCATCAATAGCATTTAATTGGTATTTTGTATTGCCGGTTGCTGATGGAAAAAAAAATACATGTGTTGAAGCAGGGCTGTGAAAACAGCTTTATTTTCTTTGTGTTCTTTGTTAATGACAGTGAAACACAGCATCAAGAGTCTCCCTGCCTTAAGTCTGTGTACCGACCACAGGGTTACAGGGCCCCAGGGTCATTCTAATGCCCCCAGCCCTTTCCCAATACACGCCTTGGACCCCCATCCCCCTCTTCTCCCCTCCCTTCTCCTCCCTCTCACCCTGCTGGGCTGCCTGTGCCTCCCATCTGCTGCTCCACTTCCCCAGACACATTTACAATTCAATTAAATCCCAGCGAGCCCCTTCTTTTCTTCCTCTCAGCTGGCCAGCGCCTGAAACAGTGCAGAGAGCTGTGTGAAAGAAAGGGACCTGCTTCAGACACACACTCAGATACACACACACACACACACACACACACACACACACACACACAATGCAATTGCACACACACTCTCATTTATACACATGCAATCCCAAACACATACACTCTCTCTCTTGCACACAAACACACATGCACACGCACAACTACACATCCAATCACTCACACACACACACACACACACACACACACATCCAATCACACACACACATGCACTCCTACACATCCAATCACACACACACATGCAATCTTACGGACACACAAACATACATAATCCTCCACGCATAGATCCACATATGCATATATACATGTATATACATGCTCACCGTCATAACTTCTTTTGTAGAAGTAATTTTGTAGAAGGCAAAAAATGACCTACCATTGATTGTGGAAAGGAAACGTAAACAGGGAAACAGAGACACAGGGCAACAGGTAAAGAGGTGGTGCAAAGGGCTACCTGCAGATATCCCTTTAAGAAGTTACACTGATGTGTGACTCATCTAAGCACTTTACCCTGTGGTATAATCTGAACCCAAAGGAACTTACATCCAGCATTATGAAAACTAGAAATTCTACATTAGTAGTTCCTCATAAATGTTTCTAAGATGTAATGAGAAGGTGCTATCCACAAGAATCCCTGCTCTGGATATATAAGTTAAAAAATGAAAGAAGGGTTCTTAATATTTAATTACATCAGGGACCAAAATGCAAGTTGAGCCCAGAAGATAGACAGCATGAGACAGACAGAGAGCCAGGCAGGCCTAGACCCCGCTGCCGGCATGTGGTGCATTTTTAAGTGCGCCAACAACCACAGAAGGCCGGCTGGGATTGCAGGGGTTACAGCATGAGGTCACAGGACCACAAACTCAGGGAAGAGCTAAAAATCCCAAAAAAAAAAAAAATCTGCGAAGTATTTAAAAACAGTGGGAGCGGGAGGAGTGTCGCATTGGATGCCGTGCCGTCGCACTGCCGTGCCGTCGCACTGCCTGCGGCACTCTTGCAGCTCTGGTGGCCGATGAGGGGGCCTGCAGAGAATGCGGCAGGTGAGCGGGTGACAGACTGCGCGCTGATGAGCGCTGGTGCATATGACCAGAGAGCCATATGCAGTCAACACTCCTGGAGTTTATGAGCGGCACACATATTGCATTTCAATTTCTCTTCCTCCCTCCCTAGTCTACTCACAGAGCATGGGCTGATCTACAGCAAGCCATGCATTCAACACAGTGGTGATGTTTGCAAAGATAGTTTATCAGACAGAACGGTGATTATTTTTCAGTGATTACTTTAATTTCAAACACAGTACTGAAACTTGTTGAACAACTAAGAAATATTAGATAACATAAACCACTTTTAATGGGTAAAAATCTGAAAAATTCATTATAATTAACATACATCAACAGATATATATTTCATAGTGCTTTTCTACAGAGTCTCCATATGTGCTTATCTATTTTTGTGAAATATTACAGAAATATCTGAGACTACAGAAATGGCTAAGGTCTGGACTCTTTGCACAATTTAAGTCCAAGTAAAGCATTTGTATGAAAAAAGAAAAACAAACTTGGTTTTGATATCAAGAAATTTGCTTTTCTAGTGGATTACGAGATGGGACATATAAGGACTCTGTGGCAAAGGCAGAGATTTATAAGACACTGGCTCTTTTCCCCATTGTGTGGATTTCAGCTCTTAAGAATGGAGTTGAATGAATCAGTGAAGATAACCAAGCACAGGGTAAAGATTTATACAGATAACGGAAGCATTAGATTAGATTTGAGCATTAGATTGGTGTGATTTCAATGAATTTCAATGAGCTCACGAACAGTGCTTTTTTAGCCATCCATGCCAAATATTCCAGACAGAGTCTTCTGTTTGGCTCTCATTCAACAAGGCATTTTTCAAAGCCTCCAGTCGATAGCGTGCACTCTGCAAACACATGTGTCTGGAAAATACTAGATGCACTAATCACACCTATTTCATTGTTCAAAATCTTTGAGATTTCTTTTTGGTATTGACACAATGTTAAATTCTGAAAACCCTACTCTTGAATTTCACTGGCCTGCAGTGCAAACTCTGCATGCTTTTTACCATTTACAAACAGCAAAATGTAATGGTGCTATTTCATGGCACTCAGTAAGAGATGATACAGGGAAATGAAATCACAAAGAAATACATGTCAGATATCTTAGGCCCAATTATAGTTATGCAACAAATTCATCAGGATAAAGCCGAAAGTGTTGAAGAACTATAAAAGAAAACCATAAAACTGTAATAAACGCGACTTTTTTGCTCACAAACAGTGTGGATCACACTTATTCTGGGGCAACTGTGGACAATGAAAATGGCACGTTGTGCAGATATCAGCCCATTTCACCGATTCTTGGTGAGAGGAGGCTGAGCCAGCTCTCTCTTTCTAATGGACACATTATGTTCCTGGCGAAAGCTGAGGGGTCCGGTGGGGCAGTGAGAATGAACCTACGCTTGAGTGGGCGGGGGCTGTCATTGCCTCGGTGTGCTGGAATCATAGCATGAAATGCTATTGATAGCGTTCGGGTGAAATTATTTGAGACCCATCACTCAAAGGTCCGTGCTTCTCAAATTAGCCCTGGATAAAAATCTGTGAATCTGGGTCATGCCTCACAGATTGCACAGAAAGTACATGGAAAGTACAAAGTATATAGAAACATTCAACATCTGAATGTGGTTACAAGAAAATTAGCCAAAATGGGTTGTTTAAATGATAAAATGACAGTGAGACTTAGAACTTCACATTTTGTGCCTTACAGTACAGCCCTGATGGAGCTTAAAAGGAAAAGGCATGTCCAGCATCTATTCCTAAATGCTCCTCTTAGTAAAACAGTAAGAATAAAAACCAGACACACAAATACATATCTAAAATGAGCATCTCTGAAATGCAAATAGTTTTGTGTTTGACAGTTTCTTCCACGGCTTTGCGTAACATTCATCATCTGAAAATAGAAGGCTTTTTTTTTCCCGATGTTGGACCTGGTTGTGAGAACAGAGACAGACGGGGGTTTGGTAGTGCAGAGCTGTGGGCGATGTCTGATGTTGTGTCTGCTTCCAAGTAGCTGTGCGCGGGGCCTAAATGCATTTGGCACTCAGCACGGCGCACTGTGTGACAGCTTTGCATAACAGCCCCCGGGGCTGCGTCGAGGAAAAGGCTAAAATGAAATTATACTATGAGCTCGAACTGTATTGAGATGGTTTTGCTGAGGCACTTAGTAGCGCTAAACTGGGAAAACTTTCAGAATTATTGGACGGGGAGGGGGTCCCACAATCACAGGCTGTTCTTGCATGGCAAAGATGGGGAACGGTAGCCCATAAACTCCACAGGGGCCTTCGAGGAGCCTGTCTTGAAAGTGTGGAAGTGGGGGCAGACATGGGGGAGAATATCATAGCACACTGGACAGCCGTCATGGCACGTAATGAAAAATCATATCTGCACATGACAGCTTTGATCCATAAATCTACTTCTGCTGCGGTATCTGCCACCTTCAGTGATCCCTGGCCGTAGCATGGCAATGAGTAAGACAGAGGGAGCATTTGAGGTCTCACTGGGTTTTCACTGAGATTACACAGAGGCATTACCCCATCTGACTCAGGGCTTTTCTGCTATCAACATAAACTCTGCATAAAATATAAACCCTGAAAAGTGAAGCTCTGGTTTTTGTGAAATTGGACTGACCCCATAATGTAAACCGGGTCAAAGAAGAAACTAGACCAGATACTTCTGGAAAAAAAAGACAAGTGAACTGAGCTCACCATTTGTCAGTATATACAGAACATAAAGTTTGTGGAGCAGGACATCTTTGTAATTACCAGTGTTCCATCCCGGCTGGTGGGGTGAATGCTTTCCAGACTGTCTCCATTAAAAAGACATTTAACACCCGCGCGGTACCATAGCCTGCATGCGAAGCGCACATTCCAGGACATTAACTATGGTCAGAGTTCATTCTTTATCTCCATTTTCTTTTCATTCTTGCTTATGAAATACATGAGTATGAATAAATGAATTTATTCTAACACACAACACAACTGCCACAGTGGGTGATGATGCTAGCTCTGGATTGTAATGCATAGCAATGTAAAAGATGGGGAAAATCAATCTTTTTCCTTCTATTCTCTGAATTGATAGAAACCGCAGTCTTTCACTCCACTATGACTCCTGAATGCAATGTCAAGGGTTTGACTGTCACTTGATGCATTGCCACCTGGATTCTTTCAAAACCCAGAATTATGCATTGTAGAAAGGGGGGTGAGCTGAACACTGTCTTGAACACTGTCAAATAAATGGTCTTTAGAGGATTTGTTTCAGAAAAGCATTTTTTTTCCAATTTATTTATTTATTTTAATTTACTTGCGTGGCAAACCCTTATCTCCCTAATTGTGACCGAGACCTGATTCAGCGGCAGAGCCCTAGAGAGAATGGGAGGGGCATGGTTGACTCTCTGATCTATGATAGGCTCTCTGGTGAGGGGCCACGCCCACAGTGCACAGGCCGACTCACTCCCCTGGTTTCTCATTCTGCTGCACTGCTCCCTCTTCTCTCCGTTCAGGCCTGTTTACCTGGCAGGTCAAGTGTGACCAAACACAATTCCCTTAGCCAGAGGTGGGACTTGGAGAGCGTTGGGGTGTGGGGAACTGGGAGGAAAACAGGAAATATTTCTTACTTAAAGCTGTGACCCACCGTCTTCAGCCCCCAAGGTTTAATTACCAAGTGAAGTGGAGTGTGGAGATGAGATAGGCGAGATTGTCACACCAACTCCCACATGGAGAATCCGAAGAGGGAAAAGAACACAGTGCCTGGCTCAGGTCTGTGGTAATCAGTATTTAGACATACGGAAACTCGCTCCACAAGTATCAGCACTTGCTTGCTGTTGTAACCACTGTGACCCGAGACGGGGCTGAACCCCCAAACTTTGCAGCTGCACGGCATGACTCTCTGATGAGAGGCTCGATGCGCTCGCCGTGTTGAAGACCTATTTTCCTCGCCCGGGGAACTAATCAAGCTGTTATCATGGTTTCAAGAGCTGACATCACCATCCCTCGCGGTCTCACATACCTGCAGTCATGGGCTCCACTGCACTCTCCCACTCTTAACGCCCGCAGAAAACCCGGCTGAGTAACATGGCGTCAGTCTCGGATATCCACGTCTAATGGCATCAGATGTCACTGCTGTTGTCTGAGCAGGGATCCAACTAGCAAACATCACAACCACTCTACACGAAGTCTGAGAGACAAAATCAGCGTGCTAAGCCGAAAGCCTGGATCCATCTCACGGGGAACTAATCAAGCTCTCACTCTGACTCCAGGGGATGACATCACTGAGCTCGAGTTTTCAGTGTGAAACACATTATCTCCATTTACTGAACATGCTAACTATTCTTCTTATTGATAGTTATGGTCATCTTATAAGTATATGGTTGAAATGTAACTCCCAAGGACTGAAATTATGGCATAGATTAAGATAAAACACCCAATTAACTCCCCATCTTAATTCTCCGCAAACATCAAAGCCTAATGATCACCGGAACAGTATAACCTTGCAACAGGAAAAATGAATTTCTCCACAATAATCAAAGAGGGCAAATGCAACCACATCTGATCAATCGTGCAAGAGACTGCATCTCAGAATGTCAGATTAATATTTAACGGGTTCCAAGCACACACACACACACGCACACACACTCACACACTGAAATAGTAGCAGAGGTGACATCAGTTTTGACTCCCTGTCTGGTGCACCACACATGACTGGCTGACTATAATGGGGTTCCGGAGCATCACTTTTATTATAAACCTGAAAAGTAGGGTTGACATCCTCTATAAAGTACTATTCATGATTTGGGAATATGGATGTTGTTTCTACCTTGGCTGAATAAAGAAAGAAGTGTTTTATATGGGCAGGGTCACTCCTGCACAGTAACAGATAGTGAGTCCCTTTCTGCAGTCCTAAAGGAACAGAATAAAATGATATTTAACAGCTAACATAAAGAGTGGATAATCGTGCATAACAGACCAAACAAATTGGATTTCAGAGGAAAAACGGACATCTCTGGGAAGCTGCAAATGTAGATATACTGGCATACCTCCCGATGTTGTGTTGCTATAGAAATGTGTGAACTTCACATTAAGAGAAGGTGCCAAATACCTGCATGCTGTCAAAAGCAACATTCGATCACACAGTTGTTTCATCCTGCAGTCCAGTACACAGTATATGAAATCTGAGAACAATAAGGTTGTGTGCTGTACATTCATACATTTAGGGAAAAAACAAATGACTTTGTAGGTGTGAAAGTGTATGGTCAAAAGAAGAAGAAAAAATAGAAGAAAGGAAAAAGAAAAAGAGGAGGAAGAAGAGACCAAAGAAAATGAAAGAAAACAACAACAAAAAATGGACAAGCAATCATTTCTTAATCTTTTGGTTGATTGTCAGCATGTGGTATAAACAAGCAGTTCAGCCCCTGAGAAACACGTGCAGGTCTGTCTTTCACCGGGGGTTGCATGGTGGTGGCAGAGAGCGCAGACGCAGTCAGTGGAACGCAGCTAACGGCCCGGCTTCCTCATCCCCATCCTCAGAGTCCTGATGAGGTGCCGCCAGACAAAGGGCTGCCTTCATTTCCTCCAGGTTACTGTGTCACGTATGAGAACAGATTTGACTTCCAGGGGCCAAAAGGTGAAGGCAGCTCCACAATGACCTTTGGGGCTTACTAAAAGGAATCTGACAGTCTGAATTTGAATTTGGTTCAGGAAGCCAGGGGCGCGCCAGGAACCAGGGAAGGCAAAGTGCTTAGCGAGATGTCTCTCTCTCTCTCTCTCTCTCCAAATTATACTTGTTCTCATAGATTTCCTTTCCACTGCCACCACATGGAAAAAAACACAGTTTGACCTAATTTGCCAGTGTGGGTCTTCAGTTTTACAGTTTTTTTTAGTATTGCAAGATGTGTGGGCAAATCTCATGGAAGTGAAGGCTGTGGGTTTGTAATTAAAAGTGAACAGAAATGGCAACTTATGACTTATGGGCTGGGAACTGATCAACATTCCCCCAATGTCTACACCGTTTGGCCATATGCCAACATGACGAAAAACATCTGTATTTCAAACCAAACTCATTGATGCATGGTTTAATACATTATACAGTAATAAATTAATAGCTGATAATAACAAAATACTAATAATGTGGCCACTCCTGGAAACCCATGAAAAATCTTGAGATAAACATATCAGAAGAAGAACAACAAAGCACTAATGTGTATATAGCAAACTATGCCAACATAATGATCATTATCAATCTTAATCCCAATCATGATTCAAAATGAGATGAGGCTGAACTACAGATTCACATGATGCTCCTTTCTTGTAATTAGCTTGAGCCAAAATTAGAGACGCGCAGAACATGTAGTTAGTGTGTGTGACTGAGTGTGAGGTGTGTATGTGTGTGACAGAGAGAGACAGGGAGGAAATGTGAGCTGCATTTTCTCAGAGTGCCGTGTTAAAGTCTTGGGAGGGGGTTGAGAAGGCCTGTAATCAGCCCAGCTGTTGATGTCCATTAGTAGAAATGCACACCATTCCACTCCTCCCACTCCATTTTGTGTGAATGAATGATTTGTTCCTGGCATCTTGCTTAGAAACACAGTGCAAGACCTGAAAACTACTTTCACAGATTCAGCACAGGCAAAGTAAGACCAAGGGGACACCCTTGTAAGATCAGCAAAAGGGTAAGTAAGAGGTAAAGGATTGATGATGGACAGCAGAATAGCACTGGATTCTATCATGAGTTTCAGGAGAAAAAGAAAAATAAGAGGAAATGACATGTTCTTTACTTTCAAAGTTCACTTTTCCACTCCAGAAATAGACAACGTTCTTATTCATACAGAATTGAAAGAGACTACTGGGTCTCTTCCTCTTGGTCTAAGAGGGGACATTAAACCAGGTCCCTCCACCCCACTCATAATCATTGACTGAGAAATCTGCATAAACAGGAGGGAGATACACTCACTCATCTACAAACATTAAATATCAGAGACCCCCGGAAAATCTACTGATCCAGACTTCAAGTATATTTACAGGATGTGTGCATAATTTATGTTTTGAACATTTTTTTAAACTTTTGGTTCAATTAAAATGAGATTAAACGAGCAGCAGTTTGAACTGAAATATTTTGTATCTAACTTCAACCCCAAGGCAAGAAGAGCCAGCAGGGCAGAATGTTATACAAATCATTGCTGCTGTTGTCGAATAGGATGCTTTAGATGGCTCAACATATAATCTCATGGAAAGCATTGCTGGCTGAAACAAAAGAATACAGTTCAGAATTACAGAAAGCCTGGGGTTCTGCTAGCAAAACTGCCATTTCGCTATGATGCCATGGTGGTGTTGAGAAAGGCATATGCCAGCTGGGCAGATGGCACATGTGGGAAACATAGGAATGACAGAGCTTCTATATATCCATTCGTCATATCTCCTCTACACCCATTGATTGTATCTGCGAGGTGGCAGTAGGTGTTAGTCTGAGGTATAGGAGTCTCAGACATCTTTTGCCCCCTCTAAGTGGGCATGCAATGGAACACTCATGTTATTATACCATTATCCTTCAACACTACATCTTGTCCTGTATGAATGGAAAACCACTCTATCTCAAACGGATCAAAAAAAAAAAAAAAAAAAGTTGCAAGAATTGGGTTGCTACGTGCAAACGTTGGCGAGCAGGAAGATTTACAACTCGGGGCGGACAGATTTATAAAAGCTGAGACGCCGCTAATGATCAGGCCCTGAGCTGAGCTGGGGAGCCAGCAGGGCTGGGGGTAGGAGGAGGAGGTGGTGGTGGGGGGGGGGGCGTCAACATCTGAGGAAAAATAAAAATCAATTGCGGGAAGAAAAAAAGAGCCACAGATTCTTTTTAAAAGGAGACCTTTCAGTTCCCCATTAATAATGTGCGACTAGGAATATGTCCGGGTTCCTCTGAGTCTTTCAACAGTACATTAATGGGATCATTTTCTTTAAAGAAATGGTGATTTAGTTGAGCAGTTTGTGCCAGCATCTGGGCCTGCCTTCTGCAGCATTCTCAAATATGTTATTGGAATATTAGCTTTTCACAAGCAATAACTAAATAAACTTTACAGACTTAACTTTCCAGAGCTGTGCCTGAGAAAATGTGTATTACTCTTCCTCAAACGGTGCCTGTGACTAAGTGCACTGTGGTAATGCATGCTGGGAAAGATTTTAAAATGACCGGACATATAAACAAAAGGTCGAATGCTTCTTAGGCAATACATCTTATGCTGTTTTGGAACCCATACAAACAATAAATATCACAATTAAAACATGAGAAGTACACTCCATAACTGCATGTGGTCCCTGGGATATAAGTTGTAGGAACTTTCCTTGTGTTAGTTGATGTTTTATTAGGTTAAAGGAGCAGTCTTCATTCTTGGCTTTGGAGAGCCACAGGGTGTGCTAGATTTTGTTGTTGCCCGAAACATTAAGCAATTAAAGCAGCTGATTACACACTTAACTCACCTCCCTTTATTTCTTGGTTCTAAACTTGCTGTGGGATTTCAGCATACTTTACAATGCAGCATGCGCTACAGGACCATGAGTTAGGACCACTGGCTTTTAGAAAAAATACATTAAATACATTTTAAGGTCATTCACAGTGTTTTTAACATGTTTACATACACTCAAAGTGGATAGCGAAGCAAGGCAGAGTTGAAACGTTGCCCTTGGTGTGTGTAACCACCTGGTCAGTATCACTATTTAGCTCCTGTGTGCTGTTTGGCAGTATCTTGTAAACGCCACTATGGCAAATATCTGCCAAACTTGTTCATTATCTCGCACTCTTTGCATGCAATTGGAAATTTTAATGCTATGTCACACAAGACCATTGCCCTATTCCTAGGAATACTTACAAAAACATTTAATGTATTTGATTTCGCATGCTTGGTCTGCCGTGCCTGGCCTGGGTGACACAGAAGCCCAGTACCCTCCGTGGATACCAGAGAGGTCACTCATGGAGGCAAGAGTTTGGCCCTGTTTGACCTGCAGTGTTGGTTTTGTTTGAAAAATCATTATCCCTGGCAGAACAGTGAATGTGAAAGACCAGACAGGGCTGCAGTTTGTCTCTCTTGGACTGTGTTGAAGGTTCAAATATCCACACAGTGACCAAAAGCTTGATTTAAGACACTTGATGCTTATTTTTAATGTATCACCCCTGTGTAACCCCCATTGAAAGAAATAACACTAATTAGGGTGGTAAATCAAACAAATACATGTAAATAACAAAAAAACTGGAAGCAGAAGATATGTGTCTGTTAAGATTGGATGTATTTCAACTGCATATGTAACCCCCCTAACCACAATACACAGTGGACTCTCACTGCTAGAACTGCAAAGCTCAGGCAGAAAACACAGTCTTACCTCAACCTACACATACAACAGGCTTTCTCATCTGAGGATTAAAGAGATCTTCTGGACTTGCTTTTGCAAGGTCTTGAAACTCACAATATATTAGATGAGAACCAAGATTATTATGATAGCAGGCACTGCATAAAGCCGGAAGGGATCCTTCTCTAGGGGTCTGGGTATTGGATGCATCACATCTCAAGGCTGAAAAAGGCCTTTCCAAATGCAACCTAGCAGAAATAAAAAAAAGTAATTTGCATTCAATTATTCTGCCAAAAACTGAACCTAAAACCAACAAGACAGAGGTGAAACAAGATGGCCAGTTCTTTGTTCTGATCCATGACACTGTGCAGGAAAGAGATTGAAATTGTGAAACTTCGTTGCATTGGACAGTGCCAGACATCTGTCACTGGGGCTCAGCGTGACCTACAATGGTCAACAGGAGAGTGAACATGGGGGCGGGGGGGGAGCATCATCATTTTGAGGGAGCGACTTTACTTCATTTATGGAAATTGTGTAGCTGTCACATGTTGTGCACAGCTTCACTGGAGCAGAGGCCTACTCTTCCCTCTCATGGACCGCTTGATTGTCCCTGACAGATGGTCGCCTCTGCCTTTGTCAAAGAAATGTTGATGCTTTTGACACTTTGCTTATTTCTGTGTGCAGCATATGTGGTAATTTAAAACGTTTAAACAGGCAGCCGAAGAACCAACAGCTTGATGACAGGCAAGCAGGGCTAACATGAGCATCCATTCACACAAAGACACTGAATACACAATTCACAGAACAGATTCCTGCAGCACATACTGTATACGGCCTTTCTTATGTTGAAAGGAAATTCTCAAGTGGGGTATCAGTTCTAATGGGCAGGGGAACACCCAGCATAGGGTCCCACGCATAGTCCAGTATAAAATCCCTTCCAGACCAGTGTCCAGAAGTGAGCCATAGGCCATTGTGTCACACATTAGGGTTGTATTTTAGTAGGCTAATCCCTACCCCACTGCATAACAAGAACTCGTCTGCTCAATCAGGCACCTGCATACAATGACCCCTGGTTCTCAGTTCCTTCAATGAGTGGAATTAAAGGAAGGCGTATTATTACCCATATCTCCATAGTAAAAAAGTAAAATAAATAAATAAATAAAATAAAATGACCCCCATTTCCAATTTGAGATATGCTGCCATTGTATTTATTGGTAAATATTAATCAAAAATACAAAAGCTGGCCTGTGCTTTCAACATCTGATAACAGAAAACAAAACCTTAGATGGAGCTACGCAAAGAAAAGAATCACATACTGAACTATGCCAATTGTAGCCATGGATGTTATGTCTGCAAATATCGCCATACCAAGGCAAGGATCTGAAAAGTGGTCACAGAGATCAGACCTGGCAGTGAAACAAACCACAACCAGAGGTAAATGGAATACATGCTGCTTGAAGAAAGAATCAAACAACAGTTCATATTCTCTATTTCAATTTCCCAAGAATGGATTTGTGTAGGAGTATCATTTATATCAGTAGAGCGTAATTTAGCTTGAAATCATTTAAACAGATTACCTGCTGGATCATTATGAATATGTATTTGCTGATATTTCTAGCTATTATTTTGTTTTTTTGAAAACCCATTTAATCTCTGTGTATTTCTCTTGTATTTGTTTATAATCTCTCACAGTGAAAGAGTGTCAGTGAGTTTCAGGTCTAAATCCTCAGTAAGCAACCGCTGTCAAAAACTTGAGGAAAAACCTTAACTTGAACTGTTTCAGCAAATATTCATTTGTATGAAAAGATTACATGTAAGATGAAGTAAGTGACTGTATATAAAAATGAAAGTAAAGCAAAGAGAAACTTCTAAAAAGAGCACAGCTACCAGCCACTAATAGTCTTCCCCATCATGCTCTGATTCCCTGCTCTCTGCTCCCATGACCCCTGGCACTGCCATGGGATTACTCCACAAGGCCTGTGTCAGGACTGTGATTCAGTCACCAGCCCTAGACTAGCGGTTTCGCCTCAGTGACACCACTAAATAAACAGAAATCCTGGCTGTTACTGAACACTGTGTGAAACTTTTGTCAGTTTCCCTCATGTGACTTCACTTTTAAAAAAAGGCCAGACAAGGGCAGCAAAATATACTTTACATTTTAAAAGTCTGAAGGAATATTACAGACAGCAAATAAATATATTCAGCGAAAGCCCTCTGGGACATTTTATTGTGCAACAACATTTAGATAGTCCTTTTTACAAAGTATGATGGATATGACAATGAAAAATAATTGCTTATTAAAGGATTGTCTTTTGCCCCCAGCAAATGAAAACCCAGAATTCTAAAACTGGATCTAGGCAATTATTTGTCTTTGTCAAAACCAAATCTGTTTATGTATGCACCAAAAATGTTTCTAAAAACAAACAAAAAAAAAAAATCAAAAACAATTCTCAAATAAGGCAAGGAATCTGGATAAGTTACTTTTTTTCTCATCATTCCAAACCAAAAAGTTTATATCATATTCACCTCTGAGTATGGTAGGTACATATAGCTATTTTCTTGTCATGTGTTTAAATTATTTTTGGGGAGCATTAAGCAGTGTGCAGACATTGTCTTTTTCATGTGTCGAGGTCCTGACATATGTTTTAGTGACCTATTAGGAGCACCAAAACCCACTGTTCTCATTTGGTCGCATGTCTGTAACCTCAGCTGTCCTCTTGCAACCGGAATTGATTGAAGGAATTGATCTTTTTGAGGCTGGCGGACAAGGATCCATAATTTACTCGCGTAAATCATGACAATCAAATCTGACAGAACAGAAAGATTTTTTTTCCTTACAATTCCAAGCATATCACTCAAAGCATTTCACATGGCTGCTCAGAGTTCTGTCCTGTTTAGGGAGCAGCTGTAAGAATGCCAAAGCCCCAAATCCTATCATCTCTATCATTGAGATTTCTGAGAACATATATATGTTTTGTTATTTATTTATTTATTTATCTATCTATTTGGAGGGGGTATGAAACTATTATTCAGGGTCTGTAAAAAACTATGAATTATATATCAATCATAGCGTGCACTTTGCTCTCAGTCTTCCATTAGACAGAAGTGGCCACTTTAGTTCTGTCAAGACTGCAGCAGACCAACCTGGAGCCTGAGTCAGAGGCAATTTTTACTTTGCAGACATCCAGACCATTCAAATGAAATTGACAAGGTGAGTCAAGATGATGTCAAGACAGCAGAGATGAAAATACTGGAAAGGCAGGATGGGGCTGCCATTAAATTGCATGGCTACATTTTTTGTTACATGGAATTATAGACTGACTGTCAGGTAAGGTCAAACACATTGCTCTCTCTTCTTTTAACCTCTTCACATCTCTTACTATTGTGCAGTCCCTCTGAACATAGAAACATTAACAACCCAGGACAACCGGGACAACCCAGGTGCTGGACGAACACATACACTTATGCACCAGCACGTACCAACTGAACACTATGCCATTGGAACACTTAATTATATAACAGGCTTATACTAGATTCACTCTGTAGTTCTTTGTAAATTAATATGTTGCAAGAACTGAAAAAATACATGTATGAATATGGTCACAGTTATGGACAAAAGTTGCATTGTGGTAAGACCAAATGTTCCCTCACAAACTGGCTGTAGTTCACTGTAGAGATTCAGCTCAGCATGAGTCAGAATAACAAAATCTGTGCTAGGACTGGGCCTCCTTAAAAAGGCTATTTCTACATGAGAAACTGCAGGAACTGGTTCATTTCAAGTGATTACATCTGCTTTTTTTCCACAGCATTGAGCTATTAACTCAAATTTAAGGACAAAAAGCCAGAGCAGTCAGATAAAATCAGGGCCTTAGTGCTTTTCTATGGCCCTTGAGAAACAGCATTGCCATCCCCTGATCTAATGGGAGGAAAACTGATGTGGCTGAAAACAATTAGCATATGCCATTGTTCTCCAAGTACAAGCAGAGTCACACATACACACATATACATTCATAAACACACATTCGTATACTTACACACATCAGCAGTAGGATGAGGCAAAAAGATTCTGTTATATCTCCATTCATGGCCATTCTCTGATCAACACGCTACAGTAAAACAAGCGGCACAGTGATGATGCTCTGACAACTGATGCAATGCTCTGGAATGCTAGTTATAAAATTAGCCTGGGGTTGTAACTCTGACATTGCACCCTTGAACAATGTAATCACTTCAGTAAATGTCCACCCAATATAAATTGGTATTAGTGAAAATGTGAGCTATGTTAGTTGTCCTGGATATGGGGAGTTTGCTAAACCAATACATAAATGAACGCAATAAAACTCAGCTGTTGTAAAGAATGAACTCAGTGAACTTTTAAGCAGTGTACAGCTGGTGTATTCAAAATAAAAACGAGAGGATACCGATCTATTTTAAAATGGCATTACTAAAACGTATTTGATGATCTGAATGAAGGCTGGACCACTTCTGATGGATAGGAGCAGTGTTTAGAGAATACTTCAACATAGGGTGGACATAACCAAATGACAAAACGTCCAAAGAAACTGTCTCTATGTGCTGTATCTATGAAGGTGTGCTGTTGGTGGTCTGCCTTTTAGCTAATTTAAAATGAATTTGAATTGGATTAGCATGAATGAAAGGAATGAATTTGGTTTAGCAAATAAAATGTTTAAGTTGGGTAAATAAAAATTGTGGAAAAAGTTCTAGTTTTTTTAAACATCCCTGATTTCTCTTAAATTGTAATTCCCAGTTGCATCCACAAGGCATGCTCACTGCTCACTGCAAATGGACAAACCCAGCACCTCACCCCAGTAATGTCACCAACTGTTTCTTTCCACAGCAACAGGTTGAGCTTGCATCATGTGCAGCTTTGTGCATGCAGACAGTGGGGGCCCAACTGATCAGCAGGGAGTGCTGGTGAGTGGCAAGACACAGAAAAACCCACCAACTGACTCCCTCACTCTGCATGGTCACACAGGGTTTGGTCACACTAGAGAAGTGCCTTTGCACATAGTTGTTGCAGGTGTGCAGCAACTTCCTTTAAAAAAGCCATTTCTTTATTTCCTGCTAGTGAAAAACTAAACATATATTTTCTGTAGTACACAGCAATCATATGGTAATCAATAGACATCAGCACAATTACGGCAGCTAGTTTAAAATGAAATACAGAATTATATCAACTATAACTTATCACTTAGCAAGGTAACTCAGCAAGGCTGCAACCAAAAAGTGTGCTCTGTTTCAAAGTGTAAATGTATTAGAACTGTTTCAATAGGTCTGCACTGCTTCTCTTTTCATTAATTCCATTTAATATGTGTAATGTGTCGGCAAACCTCCTAACAGTAACCATGGCAAGTGTTTGGCTTTACTGAGGAAAAAAAATAAACGAAGAGATAAATCAACAGTAATATCTGTGAAAGCCAATAGAATGGCCTGGATCTACCAGATGACTGAGACAGCCTGTGCAGAGTAATTTTTGGCTAGAGTACACCCAAATCCCAGAGAGCAGAGTCCCAGAAAACTGCTTGTTTTTCATTAAGGTTCTTCTCTTGGTATCTAAATTTGACTAAATTTGTCCTTGTGGGCACCAGTAGCCAGAACACCCACCACTCAAAGAGAAGTGAAAGGTTAAAAGGATATAATAAAGTTCAGTACTTTACAGAATTAGCACAGCCACCTTGGATTCAAGGACTTCAAACCAAAGACTACTGATATGGTATAATTTAAAAAGAAGGAGAAACAGGGAAGTTCATCCCTAAGCCAGACTGGCTCGAGAGGAGGGCACCTAATTATAACCAACTTGACACATAGATATGAATAGATTTTTATCTATGAGTTTTCCTACAGCTTTTGACAAAGTACACAGGTGCATATATAGAACAAAGCATCCATTAAATATTACAGCTCAACATTAGGTTGAGCCCAGTGACACCTCACAAGGTGGATTATACGTTTTGTTTATCTCACAAAACACAGCAGTTGAGGTTTAAATTCGAAGTCAGATCACTTACTATGAAATGTTAAAGAAGTGAAATGATCCTGGCTTTACACATAGATCTCGTATCACTGGATTAAAATAACACTGGTGTGTAGTACAGCTCTTGCTAAAGTGGACCACATGCCTAAAATATGTTTGATGCTGAATGCGTGTTATCAACAATTCAAGGCTTTCTTTTCCTCTGACAAAAAAATATACAGTTTGACAATCAAACTCTGTGGATCTCCTGCCTGAAGGGTTTGTTTCTAAAATTATGGAGTTATACTTACACAAACAGAATTAAGAAGTGTGTGGTAATTTTCTCTTTCTAAAAGAGCTGAGAAAGTCACTCACATAGCATAGGCATGCTAAGACTGAGCGAGGATGGGCTGCCTTCAGCAGTCTCTTTAGTCACTCAAAATCATGCAGATCAAACAGGTACAGACAGCAAGCCTTTTCGCAAGAAATTATTTATTCTTTCAGTGTGTTTATTGTGTTTGTCTTAAGTGCACCCATTTCAAGGTTGAAGTCTGTCACTATTAGTACTTCACTAACACAGTTAGAATCTGTTGCATATTCCCTTAGAAGTGAATTTCTTTTGAGTGCACCAAAGCCAAATGTAACTTTAAGAGTACAAAGAATGTTACTTTACTAAAAGGGAAGAATAGCTGGCTTTTATAAGAAAAGCGCTGCTCTCTGATCTCTGGTCTTGTCAGGATGAAATACAAAACCTGCACATTTGTTTCATTTGTATTCTAGGTTGTGATTTCTAAAGCACTGGTAAGTCCCCCTGGATACAATTCCCAGCCAAATAAATGCATAAATAAATTAACAAACAAATAAATAATAGTGCATAAAAAACTAAAACGGTGCACTTCACAGCAAAATAAGGGGGATGAAGAAGGGTTGCAGCCATGCATTGGACTCGATGGCATTCGGAAACGGACAGTGCTATCGACGCAGCGCTGTCTGCAGATGTGGGAAGTATGAAATGTCATGTCAGCGGCCTGTGACGTCACATAAAATCAATCTGCCCCTCGGGGAGAATCTTAAAGGCACCATCTCTCCGTTTGAAGATGGCAGCAAACTGAAGATTAACCTTTAAATTCATCAGAGTCTCCAGGTGAAGATGGGAGAGAGTTTGCATTGCTATTCCATAGATCAAAAATGAAGATCCTTTGTGCTGGCAAAACACAGGACTGCCAATCATCAAACAAATGCATGGGAAAAATGGGTTGGAGGGCAGTGATTTGTGAGGTTTGCATGAATTCTGCATATTGTGCTTGACCAGGGAAATGAAAACGCAAATTCTGCCACACATATCAGTTCAAGGAATGCAAATACAGATTTCCATTATGTTTTACAGCAACAACATAATGCAACCCATAAAATGAAATTGGCGCAGTGTGTACCAGCAGAACACACAGACACCATTTGATCTGTTACACAAAATGTTGCTGGGAGCACAGTAAAGTGTGAATGGAGGCATGTGGTTTGTGCTGTGCTCTGTTTGCGGCATTGCGTCACTCCCGCTGCGATAGCGCAGACACAGGCAGACCCTTAAGGCGAGGGCCTATGATTGCCTATAACTTGGCCGAACACTCAATTTCACTTCTGTTCAACAGTCAAACATGATGCGACACACTGACCGGGTGCGCACCCATAGTGGAGCTATGTGGTGTGCTGCAATCACAGCAGTATCTGAGCAATGTTTGCATTCGAGCAATGATAAACTCTCAGCCCAGCCATCCATCCTGCATCCGCGCCAAATGCTGGCTTCACTCACCAGCTGTGTGTCCAACAACATAACTGAAGGCAACCGAACTCCAGACTGAGATAATGTATGTCTGAAAGGCTGAACAGTAAAAGCCAAGTCTGCATAAACCCAGCAAATTCATGGCTATGTACATTCTCTCAATAAATTCAGTATTATATTTACAAAAAACTATAATAATGAAAAGCTGTACATCAAACAATACTGGGACATTGAATGGATTCGATTTCAAACTATTCAGATGTAATAAACAAAATGTGCTAAATAATTCAATTACTTCTGTCATCAATCTGACTCCAAAATAACTTTATTTATCAGACTATATGTATTTATTCCAATCGGTTTGTAGAATACACTCTGGTAGCAGTGGTACCATAATGATTAGTGAGCTAGGCTTGTAAATGTAAGGTTGTAGGTTGGATTCCCAGTTTGGGCACTGCTGTGGTATCAGTGAACATGGTACTTCCCTCATTAAATATCAATTTGTGTAAATATATGCAAACATCTAAGCAATGTAAAAGTCACTCCTGGATAAGGGTGTCTGCAAAATGCCAAAATGTATAGTATTATAAATAGTGTATTTCTATGATTGTTATTTTCTATGCTATGCAACATGCAGTGTGCATAAATAATTGAATGCATTAGAAAAAAAAACATAGGTAGAGAGTAGTATTATGATTGAAAGTACAGGAAAAAAGGACAGAAAAGAGAGGTCGGTTGAGTGGAGGATTCACTTATGACAAGGAGAAAATCAAAGAAACAGTGAAAATCCACACCATCTGTTTTCCCTCTTTTACTTCCATGATCACTTCCAGGCATATCAGTGAGAAATACATTTTAAAAATGTGAGGTTAGTCTTTTCATGTAATAAAATATTCTGATAAAAACAATAATATGTGTGCCTTCCAGTTATGTCAAAGAAATGAGGTATTTGTTGATCATGACCTTCAAGGTAAACAGCTGAGCTAGGGCTCTGAAACCGTTTTTAGTACTATTGGGCACACTCGTGTACCATAATTGAGGTTTGGAAAATAAAAACCACAAGGATTTGGAGTATATTATACAGCAATGCTTCATTTTTTCTGATGCAATGTTTCTACAAAAGATGTTCATACAGTTGAGAACTGAATGTAGAATGACAGCATAAAACAATTTCTTTCACAGCAAGACAAAACAATGTCTTAAGCAGTGGAAATCCATATTAGAGATAGAGAAGATTGGAACAATATAAAAAAAGCACATTTCCCAGGGGGAGAATGCTCGTCATGTACACAACCAAAAGGAAACAGTGAATAGTATGTCTGTGTTTGTGTGTGAATGTCTGTGTGTATGTTTGTCATCCCAGGAATTTGACAAGTGTATGTGTTTAGATGAGTGTGTGTATGGCTCAGATTTTTTCTCTGTGAGTCGCTCCACTGTGTGTGCGTGTTTGTACATGTGTCTACATGTAAATGTGTTTGTGCTTCATGTATGGGTTTCATGAGTGTGTGCATGTGTGTGCATGGATAGGTGTGTGTGTGTGTCTGTGTGTTTGCAGGCATGTGCTGTGTTTGTATGAGGGCAGGGTAGGTGTGTCAACAGGATGAGGTGCAGAAAGGCAGGGGGCACCAGCTCTACTGATCCCTGCTGCAGCTGCTTCTCCTCCCAGAGCAACTGCTACCAGCACCCCCTGCTACACCACATACCACAGGGAGGGGGAGAGAGCTCTCCTCTGTGTGCAATGGGCAGTCACGTGTTCCTTGAGCTTTCATTTTTCACTTTGGCTACCAGTCACCTCCATGAGTAATTTTTCCTGATGTAAAATTTCTCCAATCACATATCAAATAATGGAGCCACTAAATCTGCATGTGTCTTAAGATTAAACATTATTTGCCTCTCATAGATGCTCCTGGATCTCCATGATCTATCAAAAGCATCTCATGCACACATTCCCAAAACAAGGGGGTGTAAACCAGAGGTGCGACTAAACAGCAGATCCAGCTACCTTAGCCTGTGAATGAGAGTGATGCGGATCGAGGCGGCTTGTGCCCCACCCTTACCCTGGAGGGCTACGTGCTGCTAATGGGTGAAATATGCTGACATCACCACTTGCGGTTTAGCAATCCTGCAGAGGGCAGTGCTAATACCACAGATGCACCCGAAAGGGACGCTGCCTGCTCTCCCACACAAGATCGACATCTCTCGCATTCCTGGCCGCCGCTCAGAGAAACTCACTCCTCACATATTCAGACCTCGCACAGCTTCCACGAGGGCCTAATTTACTCACATCTGTTGTTTTTTTTTAGATCTATTTATTTTTTCTGCAGAAGATTTATTTTACTGTTAATCTGCATTGCTTGATGGCAGTAAGAAACGTTGCTTGCCACTGGTAGTTGTTGAATATTCTAATTTGGTCAGCCTGTGTATTTATTACAGTCTTTCTGATTCCAAATGGTTTCTCCTGCGGGCTTAATATCCAGATCAGTGCAGAGATGTGGACTGAGTCTGGTATAATAAACCTGTAACATTTACCCTGCCTCCGTATGCCTTATTAATGCCACCTTCTGAGAGAGTTCAGATAAGCCGCACACAAACACACTCTGCTTTTATTCATTTATACACAGTCAATATTCCACCCCCACAACCTCACAGCATTACGGACATTATTAATTATATACTGTTCCTCACAAAAGGAAAAAAAACTTGCCTTCTTTAAAAATGAATAGCAATAAAGCATGGAAGGTGGAAACCAGGCTGACAGAGGGCTGTCAGAGATGGATGACAGGTACACAAATGAATGGAGAAATGACAGGAAGGGACACGGCAGCATTACAAAAGCACATCTAAAGCCATAACTTCTCCATTTATAGCTGACTGAAAGAACGATGCTTTCAGTGCAGTCAAGCATTCAATCCTAATCAACCCATTCTGGGTCCTGCAATTACAACACAGGGCTAGTAGGACATTCCTAGTTAGTAGGGAAAAAATCATATGGATTACAGTGGACATAAAGCGTTCTTTTAGACTATGCAGGTCTCTGTTTAGTCTGCAGAAAATTAATTCACTGGCCACAAAATCCAGAACAGTTGGATAAATATACTGACTCCTCTGTTCTCACTCTCTGTCACCTCTGAACTCTGACCTGTGTGCATACTGTCAAACTGCTGCTTAAATCCAAACCAAGATCTTGTTTCATGTCATGACCCAGGAGTGACCTTGACATTTTTTGTACTCTTGATTATTGGCTGAAAATGTCTGTGCCTCATCCTAAGCTTAGTTGTGCAGAGTCTTAATGAACATAGAGCGTCTGGTAAACCCCAGAACATTAAAATGATTATTTTACTATGAGTTTTACCTTTCACCAAGGCATGACAGACTGAACGATTGCAATGAATTTTTAAAGAAATTTTTGTCCACAAAAACAGATGCTGTAATAAAAATATTGTGCCTGGAAAATTGGATAGGGCAATTAATTCACATGGGGCTCAAAGTAAAAAAAAAAACATTGTAACTAAAACCAATAAATTAGCACTGTGTTTGTACAATGTAGCTTGAGGGGTTCTGTGCATGGAATGACAGGAATCTAAAAACTTGTACTAATTGTATGAGATAGGCCTTAAAAACATTCATCAGATAGTGCCAAAATGTATGGGAACTAGATGAAATCTCATCACATACATATCGCCTATCCTCTCAAAATAACAATACACAGTAAACTGACTAAATATTGCTTTAGGAAAATTATGGTGTAACTTGTAAAAGGCCTGCTTTGATTGACAGATGAATTTTGTCTTCAGCTCTCACTCGGTCCTGCACTAAAAAATAGAATAAACAGCTATGGTTCACAGCTTATGGGAGGGAAGACTGGCATGACCCACACTCATTTTCAAGTCGACTGTAGTCTTCCAAAAAGCAAACACATACACACATGTGTATACACACCTAGTTTTACCCCTTTTTATGCCAGTACCTGTGCCCCCAACCATACACATACCTGTCAGTGTGTGTCAGTGTTTTGTCCTCCGCAACTTTTTGTCTCAAAAAAATCTTTCACTGGGGATGAAGTGAGGAGCGCTGATTCAGATACCTTCCTCCCAACCCCCCGACCTGGCCAATGTCCACCATTTTGGCTCTGGCAAGTGCTCAGTATGAGTGCATCATGGAGGTTGGTTTTCTGCAGGGAAATGGACAAGGAGATCTGGTAGCATTGCATAGCTTTAATATTTGATATTAGCACAAATGATAATGTCATGTAGAATTACATTTACAGAAAATCCTGCTGGAATGCCATTGATGATCCACTCAGCTTTATCCTCTAAAATTAGAAGACGTTGTTTGTGATGAACATATCTGCACACTGGGCTCTGTAATGTGTGAATGTTATCCTCAGTGAGCTTGGCCCATGTCATGCATCTCCCACATATCACCCCCATTCGCTGCTGTGCTGGTGCGAACAGCTTGCATCCCTGTGCTGTTTCAGAACCTCTGCCCACACCATGATGAGGAACGATTACGGCATCATCAGGTCCAGCCCCACAGCGGGACAGATACAGGCATTCCGTTCCCCAACCACGCCGAACCTCTGTTCACGCCCCTCTGGCGAGTCACCCGTGCCTGGCAGCCTTGGCATTCTGGTGGCGAGGGCTGAATGCGCCCCATGCCCTGCCCAAACGGGACTGTTTGGACATGCTGTTGTTCAGCTGTTCCCCACTCCCCCACCCCCTCCCGCCCCAGCTCCTCACTCACCCACTGTGGGAATTATGTGTTTCATCATGCCTGCAATCACACCAGCTGAGCATGAGCCAATCAGAGCACAGCGTGGGGATAGAGGTCTCTCTGTGTTTCACATCGCAGACGACCATCGAGTGGCGCAGCTTGAACAGGACACAGGGGTCGGAGAGAGGGAAGGACGTACCCCAGCTGGTTCTTAGTCACGGTGGCCTTCATTCAGCCAATTTTAGAACAGCTCACTTTGTATTTACAGCCTCTTAAGATTTTTATTTAGTTCTCAATAATGAAAATCACTGGTTAACTGATTCTTCAGTCTGACAGAGGAGTTAGAGAATTAAATACAGGATCAATAATACTGTTTGATATAAGCATTCTTCTCTCTGTTTCTTAACCAGGGTGCAGAAAACCGAGGAGTGGACATAGTTGATGAGCCAGTGAAAATGAATCTGAAAGGAATCTTATTGAAGATTGGAATGATTTATTTAGTAAAAACTGCAGGCAATTTATTCTCTGAAAAGACAGCTATGATCACAGACATATTTAAAAGGCAAATACCCAAACCCAGTGACCTGTTGGCTTCACAGATGGCTTTTATCATAACAATCTCTGCATGATAATTCCATGCATTTGACAATGCACTGTTATACCTGTGCAATTTCCTCCATTCAGCACTCACATTTGTAAAATCAATTTGCATACTCCACCCTCAGCATGTGGGTAGCTTGGATTTGGGAGCTTGGTCGCTTGACTCTATTTCAGGGTTGAATGATGACTGTAGATCAGAGATTGACAGCTATCTTGCATATTTGAAAGGAAAAAGAGGAAACTTATGCTAATGCAAATTTCTCAGTAAAATGCTGCCTGTTCTTGTACAATAGCATATATGTGCTGCCACCAGGTTTGTGCACACAGACAGACCTATATCCTACCAATAATACCAATAATAATACAATTACAAGGCTGACATTTCATGGCAGAGTCTACCAAATTAAAACTATGGACCTTTTTATTCTTGCTATGGGAAAACACAAGCAAACAAACATACACAGACACACACCTGCAATGCAGAACGAAAGCTTGCCCCCCACCACACACATACAATACGGGTTATCTTGATCTGATAAAGCCAGCTCCTTCCCACAGAGACCCTTCTGTCCTTACTTCCACACCCGATTGATCATAACTCCATCTGTAATGGATGATATCTATAAGCATGTGTAGAATACTGTTCACCAGGTCAAAAGAACTGGAGGTTTTTGGAAGGTCTGACAAAACTGTAGTTTTAGAGAATATGAACATTCTTTCTTGAATAGGCTTAAACCGATTGAATATTTTTTTTTAAAATGTTATTATGTCCCGCTGGTTTAAGGTGACATTATTTCTGTGAGTCTGATCTGTTTGTTAACGAGTTTGAAAAGCCAGAAATCTGGAGCCACACTGAACGTCCCTGTTTGACAGCGATATTTCAAATCCAGAGAGCAAAACCACATCAACCACATTAATCTGGAGATGAAAGGCCTTCTGGCTTCTAAAATGTCCCCTGAGACTGTAACCTTTGACAGTGTTATATACATGTAAAAGATGGAAACAAGCTCCAGACATTGATCAATAAGGAGCTAAAACTTTGTTCAGGGTCAGGCTTGGAGCTTGGCACAATTCAGGCCTAGCCTTTAAGGGTTTGTAGCGAGGGGGTGGGGGAGGGGGTGGTTGGGGTGGCAAGCTGTATTTCATGAGGCAGCAGAGTTCAAAGTGCTGCAGACATCTTCATTTGAAAGTGTGGCTTTGGAGGTCCAAAGCATGACAGCAGATCAGTCCTCAAACTGTGAATTACTTCACTCTACACTCAAACACTTCAGTGAGCTCTTTTCTCACTGAAATATCTTGCATCTTAAACTTTCGCTTGCATTCAGTCGGTGCTCTGTATGCCACCCACATAAAAGGCTGTAGGCTGAACAAACAAATAGAAAAAAAATTTAAACTACCTGCTGCTCTCAGAAGATCTGAAGCCAGTTCTGCTCACAGGCACCAGGAGCCAAACTTTGTGTACGCTCAGTAAAAAGCTATGCTGAGGAAAAGAGGCACTGTTTATAGAGTACAGATCATTAAATCATTGAAAACACAACTCAGCAGTATGAGCCATAGCAAACCCATCGACCGAGCAGTGCTCAAGACCCCGGCTGACACAGACAGCTTCTCCAGCAGTGCAGTGCATAATTTCTGTACATAACACAGCAGCTTCGGAAAATATTATTTATTTACAGACTATTGCTTATTTTTACTGTGGTACAATCCTTAAGTATTTTATGTGTTTGAGTGTTGGCAGTTTTAGAAGTTGCATGCATATTTTACTAGTTAAAACTTAATTGCATTACATGGATTGCTGGAAAGATTTAGAAACAATGTTTTTGAATCAAAATATTCTCATGAGAGGATACAATCCATGGCTTGTGTCAGGAAGAACATGTAAGTATTCTGTTGTAATACAATCAGATACACATATAGGAAGAGGCCAGTTAAATATTTCAGGGATTGTTTTCATGAATTTCTATGCTGCATTACCCAGGGAAATGGCACTGGGCTGACTATAACTTATGTTGGAAAAAAGAGGCAAAAAATGGAAAATAGTGACTATATAATTTCCAAGCAGAGTTGGGATACAGACAGAAAGTGAGAGATGGATTCCAAAATGGTGTGAGGACATTCAGGAATCCACAGCTTCAGACTGGGGCTGAGATATGCAAAGCCAGAGGTCAAAGGGCACACACATGACTGGGGGCCCTCGGTGAAGGCTCCCTTCTCTAGCTCTGCTAATTCAGGGTTAAATTAGCATGTCTTGAACCCAGAAGCCCTACTTTTCAGCTGAAACAGGAAATGCAATGCGGGTTCATTGCGACATTACATCATCTAAACCCTCATTTTTTTTTTTTTTTTTTTTTATGAATTCAGTACTGAATTCTTTATTTCTCCTCTGCTGAGTAATTACATTTTTCCAATGTTAGAATGGATAATGAACTGTAATTAAGTCCCTGTGGAACACTAGGCTCTCTCTGTTTAAGGTTGAGCTTGCTGGGCTATTTGCGTTAGACACTGCATGTGTGTTCTAATTGTAACCCTTTGACGCTAACTGAGAACTTAGGTATGAGAATCACAGCTAGTGCACCACCTCTCTGTTACCCGACTTTTGTAACTGGTTAAGACCGATTGCAATAGAACTGCTTTTCTACACTTATCAGAAGTTAACTTTTAGGTCTGGCCTCAAAACAATTATAGTGCATTTTTTAAATGTTTCTTCATGGATATAACTAACCATTATAAATACATCTCCAGCCTTTCTCAAAAATGCACAAATAAGTTTTTAATTTCACACTGTATGTAAACGGAAGATGTGTTACTGCCTTTTGTGTTAATATGATGTTTCAATGTTTAATTCCACCAGAACAGTGTAGACCACATGATTGCACCCTGGTTCTATGCCAGGACATTTTAAACCCCTCACTTTTGGTTCTTTGTGTGTCTTGATGCATGGCCCGTTTTAAATCCAGTTTCACCCTCCTCATATGCCCTAACCTTGAGTTATTTCAAAGTTTTTGTTTGCCTCTTCAGGGAACGGAGGGATTTCTTCCAGCCAGTTCTCCATGGGTCATGTGACTACGGAAGGTTAATCCTCCTTCCTCCTCTGGGCTGCAGCTGTAGCGGGTGATTGGAAGGGTGCTCCGATCGGGACAACTGGAGCCACTGTTTAATCTTCTGATTCACCAGGGTAGGAGAAGTCACCCTCACCACCTCCCAAAAATACCAGCGTCCCCCAAAGCTGAGCCACACAGAGTGAGCCAAAAGGCTTATTTTGCTGTGCTCCTCACAGCCCCCATGACGCCCCTCTCCAGCTCTTCTGAGAGTGCGTTTTCAGCACAGAAGGCCGGATCCCTGCTGTTTTGTGTGCTGTTCTGTGGGCCAAAGAAGACCAATGTATTCTATTATTTTATTTTTGATACTATGTTCTTTGCTTTTACAGTCGTATTTAATCATAATTCACAGTTTTTAAGGTGCTACATGGCATAAAAGATTTCCTGAATCATATCTTTCTTGCAGCATTACATTTAGGATACATTTATATTAAACTTGAATTAAGCTATAAAGGTGAGATTCTGCAAATAGCTCGCAAATAACCTTCAGCTTTAAGTTTATATTTAGGACCATGAGAATTTTGGGCCAGTTGACAAGCTCAGAAGCTGCATAAAATTTTCATCTGTGTATCAGACCTTCCAAGGGCTCTCACACATTTAGCCCTGCATTTAGTCTACTTAAAATGATTTTTACTGATTTTTATATTTTAATACTAAGTAGAATGCATTTACAGTAAATCTCCCTATTTGGTAAAATAATCCACGTTTTCTGATAATAATGATATATTTGCACAGGACAAAAAAGTTTTAAAGGACGATAAGTTTGCAAAACTGAAACAAGAAGGACATCCAGTCACATAACTGAAATGGCACTCGTACCTGACCTCTGTTGTGGCAGTGCTTTGTGTGTGCATGGCTTCTGGTGGTTTCCAGCGCATGTTTTCATTTCAGACTCATCACTCAAATGTAATATGTTTGAGAGCTGTTTTTAAGAGTTCAGAAAAATGCAAAAGCATATAATATCAAGCACTATAAAGCCATGCTTACATGCTGAAATCATACATACACTTCAGCTCATACTGTTCATGTCTCATACGCTATCATGCATTGGCTTACAATATTTTTAATGAAGGCAAACAGGAGGAATACTACACACCACAGCATTCCGTCTTTGTTTTTAGATAATATGTCGTTACAATATCTTGTTTTGCCATCTACCTCAATGGTCCTAACTTGTCTCTTGCTTTGATGTCACCTGGGACAATGTCGTAATGCGGTGGTATTATTGTAAACTGATAGCAGGAGCTTATGTCTGAAATTCCTCAGGGGCATCAAAAGTATTTACTTGCAAACCAAAACACACAGCCTGAAATCTCTAATGGAGATGTTTTTCTCCACAAAAAATGCGGCAATGTGGGAGAGAGAGAGACATAAAGGAGTGATAAATATGCTCTTACAGCTAAAACATTCACACATCCATGGCTCCTGATGTCAACATTATGCACACACAGACACACACATTGAGCATGTTAAAAGCCACAGAATGGCTTGTGGAGCAGAATGGATCTGACGTCAGCTCTGTGGTAGGTGCTAGGATGAGATCAGTTAGGGAGGTGAGACAGAAGGAAGGTCACTCCTTATGGCCTGTCTAGGGTTTGGAGTGACTGAGTGTCACATCAGGCTTTATTACAGTGCCTATTACAAGTAGATTCGGACCCTTTTTCCTGTGAAACTAACAGGAACCTGACCAGTTTTTGAGATGAAAAAGGTGGGAACCCAGGAGAAGGCGGGACATAATGGTGCATACAGGTAGAACGTTCAGCATTTCCACATATTATACTTGGGATTTAATTTAAAAAATAGTCAAAGAAACTAAAGTGAATCAGTTATTGGTTGATGAAACTTTCACCCTTGTGAATATTTGCTCAGGGGGTGAGATTTAGTAGAGTTATCTGGGGCATGACACAGACAAACAAGCATTTTACGATTAATGGCTTCTGCTGTGTTCCTAGTAAGGATATTTGACTTTGTATCTAATCGTCTGACCATCTATAATGCTATACACTCTTTTATCCACATCTTTCATTGCACCGCCATGTTTATGTATGTATCACTCCCAAATTTCTACTAATCACCAGCGAGCTGATGAAAAGAAATGTGAGAGGAGGAGAAATGCGTGAGAGCTGCTTTAACTAAATGCAGATGAGGGCTGTTGATTTGGGAGTAAAAGTGTCAGTTGTTGGGTTGGTGGGCTTTATGGGTCAGAGCTGGTGAAATCATCTGTCCAATTAAACATTACAGTGGGAACCAAAAGTTTGAGACCACGATACATTTTTTTCATGCAAACCTGGAAATAAACAGAAAGCGTTAGGATTTTGACACATTTAAAACAATGAAAATTTAAGACATTTAAGATGAAGAAGAAATATTCAAGATTCTGCACTATTTCTTGTCAAATTTAAGCAAATATATGACAATGGCCACATTAACTCCTTTATACAAAAGGTCGGAACCCATCAAACATTTATGGAGGCACTTAAAGTCCAAGAACTTTTTAGGCACTTGATGTTCCTGGGATAACATGAATCATCATGTTTTGTTCAAACTTGTGGAGTCCATGCCAGCTCCAGAGCATGCTGTCATTAAAGCAAAAGGCGCACATACCTAAAACTAAGACATTCTGAAATTCATGTACATTTTTCAAAGACTAACATAATTTGTAGTGAATGTTGTAATGTTGTATTATATTATAAAATAACTTCCAGTAGTGGTCTCAGACTTTTGGACTCCACTGTATGTAGAAAATGCATGGATCACAGCTTGTTGGTAATTTGTAAATGCAGAACACACACACAAAACTACTCATACAACCAAATCACTGTCTATTCCTGAAAATAGGTTTCATTGTGCTGACAGTGGAAAAACACATCCTCAGGTCGTCACCCTCGCATAACACACATGCATAAAAAATGACATTGATGGCACCTGTCTGCCAGATTGTGTGCTAAATTAGGTTCTGGCCAAAATGAATGCAACAAATATGACCAGAATGACTGAAACCAAACCATACAATACCTGCAGTATCACAGATGGAATATTTCACTACTGAGATATTGTGCTTGTTCAGATGGACTGAAGCCAGAATAACATGACACTGGGTTTTCAACCTTTCACATTAAATTCACAGCATTCACAGAAATTCAGAATGAACACAGGTAAACAAAGGGAGAATTTATTTTCATGGTGGCTGCAAAAAGTATTGTGCGCCTTTTGGGAATTGCTCTCTGTTCTGCAGGCATGTGTGTGTGTGTGTGTGTGTGTGTTTGTGTGTATGATTTTCCTGGTTGGAGGATGAGAAAATTAGTCAGCTGCTGACCAGGTCACGGAACATTAGACAGGTCGTACACTAATCTGAGACCTGAGCAGGAGGAATACAGCCCTATCTCTGCTTTAATTATAGTGCAGTGAGATTACCCCCACCCCCTGCAATCCACAGACACCCCCCCCCACTCAAAAGCACCCAGCTGGCTTTCCCCCTGGCTTTGAAGCCTCCTTTTATTGGCTTGTCTTCGGTCTGACAGTCACGCCTTCTGCTACAGACGGAGACTGGATTCTGAGGCATAATGCTCTGCTCCTAAATGTATAATTTTTGCAACAAAAATCTGCTTTCTCTCTCTCTCTCTCACAGACACACACACACACATATATATATATATAAAAATCATGTGTGTGTAACATGTGACATCTCATTGACAAATACTTTCTAAAGCATATTTAATACAATCTGTGATCTAAAATATATGTACAACATATATACAGCATATTTGGTCTTCAAGTCAATTCTCCCATTTAAAAAAAGTCATAGGACAAACATGAAAATCACATCAAAGTGAATATAGGTATGAATTGTGGAGAACATTTATTACTATGTCATATTTCCAGAAATCATGTCAATTCTGTACATTGATGCAACAATTCATTAACGCATCACAATTTTTCAATATGGTACCATCAGTAAATGTCATGCCAAATGAAAATTTGTAGGAAAAAAAAAAACAGAGGACAACTTGCATCTCATCAACAAAGGAATGAAAAGAAAGCAGAGAAGTATCATTAGGTGAAATGTGTGGGAGAAACACAGGAAGTCAGGTAAGCTAAGCCCCCAGGGCACACAATCAATATCATATTTTCCACTGCCACCTCCAGCGCAGTTGTAAACGGCTGGTGTCAAAAATAATGACAGATGGAATCAGAGACCTTGGGTTTGCAATCTCACTCTTACTGTGGAAAGTAACCCCCACCACCCCACCCTTTTGCTTAACTGTGCTAATGGTTTCCTTTGCACTGCAGCATATGTGATTGTTAGGCAACGGTTTTTACTACTACTTGAGGGGGTGGCAGATTTCAGTTCTGCAGGAGACACTGATATTGGGCAACTATCCGACCTGACCTTCTTCAGCACATATCCAGCTGTGTGAATTAGTAAATGAATGTAGCATATGTTCTTCTGTGTTAACTATGCACCGTTAACGCAAAACAAAAAAGTATTTTAGTCCATGGGGCATGCCATTCAAAAAATGAATGAATAAACTCATCCACATTAGTTTTTCACAGTTTGCAGGGCTATGCATGTGTGTAATGAGGATTAAGGAACTGGATTTAGAAGTAGAGGTTTGAAGGAAGAGAGAATTGTACCCTTAAGCAATTGATCTGAATTTATTCAGTGAATTTTCTGCTGTACAAAAAAAAAAAAAAATACTGGTTAGGTGTACCATATAAGTTCAGGACATTACCCTGGATGAAAGCCAAGCTAATAAATAACAAGAAGCACTTAAACATTTAAGATTAATTTAGGAGGTGAGGCGGGAGTTGAGAGGTTAGTTATGAATTCCAATTTGTCAGAAGAGAAGAAATAATTGACTGAAATTATTGAAATGAGAATTGATTACATACAAATACATTTAGTACTTAGTTTTCTTGTTGTCAGGATGGAAAGTCTTACAAATTAACATTTGCTTTAAAATACAGTTGCTCCCTCAACAGTAATTTCAGTGTTGGTCCACAATAACCTGGAGGTTCATTGTTGACGGCCAGTGATTAATGTAATTGGGAGAGTTTTGTGAGAGACGTTAAACACTTCTGCCTTGGAAAGTAAATAACTGAACATCAGTATGCTGGACAGACAGGCAGTTTGACTTTGAGCAGATCCTTAAAATGGCCGTCTATGCTGGATGCTCATTCACCACCCAGTCTTATCATTGTCATAAATGTCCATTCCATTCCATTTCCAGTTCTTTACGGATTTTGGAAAACTGTAAGTGGTATTTGGCAAACACCCTTGATTTTAGACAATGGGAACCTTAAGAATTTGATAGAGGAGGGGCTGGGTAAAACAAAACTAGGGAAGAGGTAAGCACCTATTACACAGCATGACAGGTATGTGTCTATATAGAACAAGATGAAGAGAGCCCAATGTTTAAAAAACAGAGACTAAACAAAAGGGCTGATCGAAAGTGATGGCTGTGCAGGTATTTATGTCAAACTGGCAAATGTGACTGCTTCTGAAAAGGATCCTCAAAGTTCATGTCTTGCTTAAAGCAAGTTACTGTTTTAGGTTGACAGACACACACACACACACACACACACACACAGACACACAACAGCAGTACTAAGACTCAGCAGAACACAAAGAAATCAAAATTGGGTGTCCAATATGGGCTGAAAAGAAGGGGAAAATCACCAAGAGAAGCATCTTCCTGTGTTCAAAGAGAACACTCTGTATTTTCCTTATCGAGATCCTCCTTTGAGGCATGAGATTACATGGTTTAACAAACAATGTGGGGAGAATCAGAGCTGCTCATCTACACTGCAGCCGAAGGGGATCAATATCACCATCAGTGCAATATTTCATTTCAGTCTGGGAAAAAACAGAATACTTAATCTACTAAACACTCAGGTGTTTTCTCAGCGAATGTGTTGCACAGAACAAACCACTCTAAGCCTCTTATCCTAACCTCCAACAGCAGGTGCTGATGTTTCAACAAAATGACTCTTCTATTTTCTCTAGGTGATCAGAGAGGTGACTGGCATATTTGGAATGCAGAATGTGAAACTGAAGTCTGAGACAGAAAGGAACACAGAAGAGCACATGTGAACCCTCTCTGTAGCAAGAGATTTCTCTCTGCAGTTGTTCTGTTAAGTAGTTTCCTGTCTGTGAGTCAGGAAACTACTTGCGCGGCTGGGCCTGCGTGATCAGGGGATCCTTGATGATGAGATGATCTAAGCTTGGGCTTGAACCCTCCCGCCATGGGTGACTATGGCTGGTTATGAATTTCCCTGCAGGCCTGTTGGCTTCCAGATTTGATTTCATCACAGTTCATTACTGCACATTGGACTATTGCTTTAGCTGTACATTGAACAGCAACCCAAGATATAAACAAAAAACACTTCCCATATACAAAAAAATTGATTCCCATGTATATGCTTATATTCTAAAACATATGGTAGTATTCAATTATCAAAACAGTAAAAAATATAATTATACAAAAATGAACCTGAAACTGAATACATGCAAGCTGCAACGACTGCTACATCTGTGATGTGTGCCATATATAGATTTAATACTTGCCCATACACTTGACAAACATTGCTTTTTCACAGGAGCAGATCTCCTTTGTGGAATTATCTGCATCTATTCCTCTGCATGGACCATTTGGAGTTTCTCTCTTTTATCTGGAGGGGGAATCAGCAGGAAGTAACAGAGAGTCTGGCTTATCAGGGCTTCTGGCCTGGTGCCGAGGAGGAATGAAATGGGGGAGGGGCTGCTGATAGAGGAGGGGGCTGATCGAGGGTGACGGAGGGTGACAGAAGACTGGAGGAGGTGGCAGATGCCTGGAGATTCGGGGGGGGGGGGGGCAGCACAGCACATCAGCCCCAGAACGAGACTAGACTCCTGAGAGAGTACCCCACACAACATTTGTCTGATTGTGACCAACCCATCTGAATATGCTGAAATTTATACATATAAATTAAAAATTTGGCTGGACTGAGAAAATGTGGGAATGCTCACTAGATCAGGAAGTATAAAAAAAAAAGCCTTTTCATGGGGTTTTTGGCACCACCTGACCTGCTGAAAGCACTGGTTCTCCAGAGCACTGCCATGCCCTTTAGGTCTGCTATCAGATCCGGATAGTGCCAGTGTTGACTGTGGCTGGCAGGCCCACTGGATAGCACACAACTGGCCATAGCACCATGCTGGGGAGAAAGGTGTCAGGGTTATCTCTGTCTCATCATGCGAGAGCTTCTCCTCTGATTGATCTGACCTCTGCAGTCTGCTTCTGTCAACTGCGCATGAAGTGTACTCCTGGTGTCAGTGACTGTGCAGCTAAGCTGCTGGCAGCACAGTCAAAAGAAAAGGCAGTTGGGAAACAGTACCTCAGAGGAGATATGCTGGTCTAGGCTCTCTTAGGTTGAAGCAAAACAATGGAGGAATAAGACAGGTGTACATTATAATTGGCCATTCCAAAATCAAGGATGATATATACAAAATAGAGGAAGAAAAGTTTGGGTAAAATGCATTTCCAGGTTGCACTAGCCTTTCACTGCCAATGCAAAACCTCTGAAGGTCTGATGCATCCATCTGGCCAAGCACAGTCATTAGGTTTTGTTTGTGGCCTTGACCATATCCCTGAGATAAGAAGGGGACAACAGGATTCTTATAACCCATGCCAGTGTTTTAAGGTTTTCAGTAAAAAAAAATCTCTATGGAAGCTTGTCAGGCCATCCAGCTGTGAGACAAAGATGAAGCACAGCTGTATCCTGCAGCAAGACAGTGATCCGAAACACACACATCTGCATCAGAATGGCTGAAGTTCTGGAAAGGCCTAGTCAGAGCTCATAGCTAAACGCCAATGAAATGTTGTGGCAGAACCTGAAATGAGCAGTTCATGCTTGAGAACCCACATGCCACTGCATTGAAGCAGTTCTGTGTGTTTCAGCAGGCCAAAATTCCTCCATGGTCCTGTCAGAGACTGATCAATAAGTACAGGAAGTGTGTGGCAACAATTACTGCAGCTCGAGGTGGTGTAACAGTGCCTCAGTCTATTGGGTGTGGGGGGGGTCACTTTTCCACCAGGGGGTGTGACAGTATCTAATAAATAAATAGGTATCACAAAAGTGTTGTTTGTTCAGTCTGTTTCCCTTTTATCTAAGATTAGGTTTTGGTTGATGATTCCGAAAACACTGTAAAAAATATGCAAAAATGCAGAAAATCTGACAGGGGAAAATAGTTTTTTTATGCCACTGTATCTGCATTTTTAAACAGACTTACAAAGCAGTTCCATTTTCTATGTCAGCAGATGGAAAGTTATCCAGCATGACAATCTAAGGTGGATTTTGGATCCTACTAACAGTAAAGAATAAAAAACCATGGTGCTACCTTAATCAGCCATGTTGAGTTCATGTCAAGCTTCTGCAGTTCACCTCTTGAATGACAACTCCTTGTCAAGTGAGACAGTGGGAGATCTTGCTTTGCTAAGACAGGGGCTTCCTGGGTTTGTGCTTTTGTTCCTTGCTATTGTGTTTGGTCTATAGTTTGTTGCCCCAAGTAAGAAGCTCATGCTAAACTCAGGCCTGAATGTAAAGCTATTTGTGTGGAGATGTAAACGAAGGTCTTGCCACACAGAGGGAGAAATAAAGAGTGAAAGACTGGAGGTGTTTCCACAATTCACTGTTCCCTTACTCAGCTCTGATACATTGGGATGTGTGAAGACCCACAGTCCCATCATGCCATACACAATAAAGAGAACTGACACCAACAAGGAACTGACCAAATGTCCAACTGCCATTGAGAAAATAGCTCATTTGATCACACTACTTCTTTCATTAATTTCAATGACAAATGAAATCATAGCATTTGAAACTTTGAGAGATTATATTTTTTTGCAGAGGGAGGGGAATTTTGGTCCGTCTGTATAATCTGCACATCCCCAACCTTCACAGGTCAATATTTACACCCATCTCTGTTAATAGTCGATGTCCTTTGAGGCACAATTCAACCACTAATCCAAATACAGCTCAGTTTTGACAAGTGATTCACTCTGTTGATTGACAGAGAATGAAAATACCTTACAATCTAACAGCTGCCAATGCAGAAACATAGCAAAGGATTATACTACTGGGGCAATATGCGATTATATACACGTTCCCAGAACTGCGTCAGGGGGCTTTCTGATCGATATGATCTAAAGACTTAGAAAACCAATAACATGAACTATCCCTGAACATGGCTAAAAACGTTCACAACATATTTCATAATCCGCAAATATTAATCTGCAGGGGCATGTTTGTCCTAACCGGTTCACTAAATTCAATAATCTACATGCAGGTCCTTAAAGCCTTTATAACCCACGGCATGTCAGGAACATGCATGCATCGTAGTATTCCGCTGGGAACGAACAGACCTTCCTCTCTGGTTCTGGAAGGCCCCCTCGTTCCCCAGTGCATATCCAGCTCCACCTCATTATCAGTTACCCACCTGAATGGGGCTCGTTGTTGTAATAAGAGTCCTGTTTGACAGCCCAGGCCACAGCCTCAGTCACAGCATTCCTCTACAATCCCCTCACTCTGCATAGGTCAATAGCCCCTTATCCACTGTCAGACCTCCAATTCTGAGGACCAAGGGCTAATGGAATACTTTATCCCATGCCTTTTTCAGGGTGTAGAAGGGCTAGTGGTGAGGCTAACTTTGGCTTTAAGCACCATTTGTAGCCATTCTCAAATTAGCTAAGCTGAGCAGGAGAAACAGGGTACAGGGCAATGCACAACCAACAGAATAAAGAAGCACAAATATACATGCATGCAAATGGACCTTTTCTGGAAATAGGCAACATTGTTAGCTAAAATATGTATGAGAGGAGGGGAGTTAGGAAGCCACCAAACATGCCATAACAAGATTCTGCTTTTCTGTATCAGGGGCCAGAAGATTTAATGAGTTTTTGGTGGTGGTCAATATTTCTGGCAGCGTTAGCTAACTACAATTATTTTAGTTTTTTCCACTTTATATTCTGTATTAGTGTTTCTATTTAGCACAAAAATTTGTCACTTTTATTTAACTGCCTGCAAGACAGTAGAAGTCTGTGCACAGAGAAAAGTCAAGAATTTGCAAAAGCACACATCACTTCTTTGGTGACTGTGATTATTTTCCTTTGTTGGCTCAAATCATTTATTTACACTTGTTCATGTTTGTGAGTTTATTATTTAAAAATAGTCCTTTTGCAATATCAGACTGTTCATACACAAGGCTTTTCCTCCCTGTTTTGTTGACCTACTCCTGCTTAATGATTTGCTGTGCTAATTTTATGAATAAATACATTGTTGATGTGCTGTACTGGTCATTGCATAATATTTTAAGGTCAGAGAGGTATCTTCAATGTACCAATGTTATTAAATCTAAGTATATGGAGTTTAGATATAATGCATTACTAGTCAGTATTAACTTAGCTCAGTAACCTATTACTATAAATACAATCTGCAGCAGAAATCCCCCTCCGCAAATGACATTGAAAAAAGCATAATATCTCCGTTAACAGTTGGCCAATGTGAACCATCTACTTAAATAACATATGTAACACTGACATTATCAGAAAACCTTGTTATTATTAGTATTCAATATTGAAATAGTAAATTGTGTACTAATGTGAATCAACTCCAGCATGGCCAAGGGTGTTATTGCAGAAAACCTCGGCAATTCACTTCTTGTTGGGTGGGTAATGCATCTACTTGAACAGGATCTAGTGTAACGTCAGAGACCAGAGTACTCATTTCCGAGAGACAAAGTACAACAATCCCTGGGGTTTCTTGAGTGTGTGCTTCAGTTCCTGGCTATAGTTCCTTATCTATAGCTCTTGGTCCTATGGCCCCCAGTGAAAAAGCAGCTATTGTCATGCAGGGGTCCTGGGACAGGCACTTGATGCATCTCTGCTGGGGCTGAGCTGTATTCATTATGCGTCCCTGCACCTCCATGAGGGCTCATACAGCGCTTCAGATTTACAGTGCGGCGGAAATTCAGCTGCGGGACACTGGCTTCTACGCAGTTTAAACATGCCATTTAAAAGGTGTTGTTTTACAGAGTGTAAATTACAGAGTGTATCAAAAACTCCTTGGTAAAAGCATGTCTCGTAAGACAACGCACCAGATACATTCTTTTAACTATTTGTAGGAGCATTCTGTAGACTCACAAATAGAACAGAATGTATATCTCAATATAGGTGGGTAAAATGTCTCATAAGTGCGGTTTCCATCATGGTTTGGGGCCTGGTAGTTATATTAAGGTGGAATGTTGATCAGTTTTCATAAATGCAATATTTGAGGGACATTCCCTTGAAACTGAACTAAGCCAGCAATGTTTCTATTTACAGCTAGGCCAATAACCAAGATCAAATGAGAAATTGTGGCCAATGTCAAGACAACTTTATGGGCTATTTACACTAAAAGCCAGAAAAGCAGTCCAGTGTAGCACCAAGTAAACAATAGGGTGACAATACCTGCAATAAAAACATACTGGCCTTCTACTTCTGTATTTTTGTTTTTGACTGAAATATTGTGCAGCAGAATAGTAGCCCAACTAAGAGACTGCAGTTATCCCTGTGGTGTATGGTCACATGTGTGACTGGAATATTAATAACGGAACATTCTCAAAATGAGGCAACAATCACATCTGACTTTATTATTGGCATCTGGGAGGTGATTTTTCCAAAAAGGCAAACAACCAAATTCTACAACAGCAGAATGGAATTATGAAAGTACCACAAACTCATGCACCTAGACTCAGTAGTGTCTCATTGAATGTAAAAGGGTATCAACTTTATTAAAAAGAAAAAAAAAGGTGATGTAGCTGATCAAATGAACCCCTCTTCCACTAAAATTCTTGTGCCATGAAGTTACCATTACCTGTTAAAAGATAGGAAACCCAACCCAATCTCCACATTTTCCATTCACACAGGGGATATGTGTACAGTTCATATAATGTGCACAGTACTGAAATACTTTGCAGATTGCAAAATGTATAAGACAGGTGTGCGACACAGATGTGAATGAAAAGTTCATATGTTCATTCTTCGACTCCATACATCCTAGGTAATGTACGGTGCTACCTTCATCTTTCTTTTCACAATAGCAAAACCATTAGTATAATGGTCCAGCATATACAGATTATCCAGTTATATTACTGCTGTCCATATACTGATTTTTTTTAATAGTGTTATTGTACTGCACTGCCCACAGTTTAGGATATCTAATAGTGTTACAGTATTGTGCATACTGAGTAACATTTGGCATTGAGGTATGAGTGGCTTTTAATTCCCACTGTTAGAAGGAGGCGCACAGAAACAGTATTCCTCTCCAATGTACAATGTAATCTAAAAAAATATGAAACTCTGGGTTGCTGATTGCTATATATATATATATATATATATATATATAGATAGATATAAGAATGGTCTGTGTTATATCAATAGTCGTGCCGTGGCCTGTGATCCTATCGTAAATCCTTGTTGGGTGATCTTTTTGCAGGCCTGACTTGGTGCACAATGTGCCCTGGGGGGTGTGTGTTTGGAAGCTCCCTGATCATTCCGACATGACATCTCCTGGGTGGAAGAGGTATGTGGCCAGAAAAGTGATTCATAGTTTTAAATTCACAGTTTAGTTTAAAAGTGAGTAGCACTGGTTTCAGTGGGGGTTGAGGGGCTGACTGTTAAAAATCACTGTCAAGCATGAATTGAATTTGTGATGCTTTAAACACAATTATTTGAATATGATTCCCTGTCAAAGAGGTTCAACAGTAAGGACTATGGCTTTTCCATCGTATCCAAAGTAAAACATTAAATAGAATGAATGAATGAATGGATGGATGGATGGATGAATGAATGGATAAATGAATGAATGATGTTACAGAACAACTATCTAGCAATCAGGGTCTGCTATAGAGGATCTAGAATACATGTGCTGAAGTGTGCTGATCTACATAAGTAGAAAACCAGACTGTAAAATCCTAATTCAAATTGCCCTGATGATGACAAAAGCTACAGACTGAATGGCCCAATTATCCATGCCCTTCTCTCCTGGCTCAGTCTTTTGCAATACAAGTTTGGGCATTGTGTCCCTGATTAGCACAGTTCTATACAGGTAATCCCCATGGTTTCAGATTTAAAGACAGGCCATTGTGTTCAATGGAAGTCTTTGACTCATCTAACAATTACCCCTCCGTTTCTACAGTAATTACCTTATTTCAGAAGGATGAAGAAAAAACTGAAAAGTTATTCATCCATTTTATAGCAGTATGCTGAACATGAGGACAGAGCAGCCTGTATCCAAGTAAAATAGAACAATTAAGTCCCAAGGTTGGTTTTCAGCTGCCATTAAGTTCTCGGCAGTGAGCAGGTCACCATAAGGCAGACTGCATCAAACATGCAGGGATTGGGTGGCAGAGACCCACACTTAAAGGATGAGTAAAGTATAGTGTCTGCATTAAGACTCTTTGTAATGGGATTATGGGTGTGTGGGCCTGAAAAATAACTCTCTGTACAAAAGGCTTACGCTACAATGATACAGTAATCACAGCCAACTGACAAACTCCAATTTTATACACTGGATTACAGTTTCTAATTGAGAAATACTACTACTACTAATTCCACTGTTACTAAAGCCACCAGTGATACCACTAGTGATACTACTACTAATAAGAATTCATTTTTAATGATGTATTTTTCTACTTTATATATTTTTGTGCTTTTCTCCTCTAGGATAAACACTTTCATTGTATTACCAACAACACAGATCATCTGTGTTATTTTCCGAAATCAAACAAATTCACTGGAGGTCTTCACACAGCTTTAAGATGTCTGAATCATGCTAAGCGGATCAAGGCGAGACTTTGGGTTCATTTGATACGTGAATTAGCAGCGCGTCTGGCTTCTGAAACATCAATGCGGAGACGTAGTTTGATCATGGCTGCGTGCCTCACACATCATGCCCAAAATAGCCTTTGAGCGGCGTGTCATCAGGGTGTGGCAGCGCTCAGCATTTGCGTGGGCCCCCTGGTAAACCTCCGTCTAGGGAATTTTTAGCAGATTTTTAAAAATGCAACATGCATGAGTGAGCACAGTATGGTTAATTTCCTGAGGGGAGAAAATAGAGAAGACTTATATGGCCAATACCTGCTCCAGACATCTGACATACCTCAGTATTAATAAGGGAAAGCACGCAGTATGAACGAAATGCAAATTACACAAACATTCAAGTGACGAGTTACAGTGTCAGTTGGTATGGATGAAATGTAATATACCACATGAGAACAAGAAGGAGGCATGCTATTACTGGTGCAATAATCAGCACGGCGAATCTAAACAAATGCCTGACACTCAAAATCTATATGAGGAAAATAATGATTTCCAACCCACCTACCCACATCATTGTCAAAGACTCCTTACGCAATGAAGTGAAATTTGCCTGAAAAGTGGAACAAGGATTCTGAAGTGAAAAAGGGAAACACTGATAACACGATGAGAAGAAAAAAGCTACAATGTTACTCCTGACATTTGAAATTATTATATGTCTCCTTACAGGCAGTTCCAAGGACCTTCAACATGGTGTGATTAGACCATGGCATAATGATTTTTGAGAACATGACACCTACAACACCTACAGCTAAAATATCATTTATACCCCCTCCTCCCCCCACCCAGAGTTGCAAGAGTATGCAAAATCTAATGATGTTACAACTCAACACAAAGCATTGATTGTTGCTTGGTGGGTTGCAATCCAAAACTTTTTCAGCTCTCCTTAAGGTGACAAACACCGTCCACACTGGGTGGAGGAAGGGTAAAGTGGTTTGATTAAGACAATGCTTGGTTTAATTGGGTGGGTAATTACATGACTTTAATGAAAATCTGAAGTAGCAGGGGCCCTGACCAGTGATAAGAAACCCTGATCTACACCTTTTGTTCATGGCGCAATTGACCATTATGGAAATAGCCTGGATTACAACAGAGTCCCTTTTCCTGAGACATCATGCGATTATTGCTGGTGGAAAATTGAAGGAGCGTATAAAATAAACTCATGAATCATGAAAATTGTGTAAAAAGGGCAAGGAGAGGCATGAGGACCCCTGACTGTGTGATGAACTCCTGGAGACACAAGACAATCAGCTTACTGGAGATTTTACACATATAGACTAGGGAGGCTTAATGTATACCATAAGCACCCCAACCAACCTCCTTCTGAAACCACAAATTAGGGAAAAAAACCATATGGAGTCTGATGGTGCATCATATCTTAATCTTTAGGTGTCCCTAAAGGTTGCCAAAAAAAAGCACTTACCTTATTTGCATACACATAATTCATCCATACTGGATTTATCCACAGTGACACATTTAATATACAAAACATTAGAGGTTTATTTTGTCAGAGATTAAATAAAAAACATTACGATGCTTTGTAGCTCTTATGGTGAAGGCACACACCATGAGTGCAGACCGGACATCACAGTGGAGACCTTGTCTCTAACTGACTTTTCGCCACTATGGGTAGGCCGAGGCTCCTAAGGCTACTGCTGTATTAGTTCCCTCCAACAGTGCGCAGGGTTTGACGGGTTTCTGTCCACCAATGAGCACCTGTGTTTCTGTGTGGCCTTAAGTTTGTAAAATAGTGATTCTGTTTTGGCCAAGTGAATTAGAAGAGACGCTTGTGTGAGTTGCAGTGTTCCTGCAAGGCTGTGAAGATAACTGAAAGGCAAAAAGGGCTCAAAAAACAAGACAGAACTTTGAGGAGTTTTACTGTTCTGTACACAGGGAACTTTGTGACACTAAGACTGCATTTTCTGATTGAACAACATAGAATTTTGTTGAGCTGTTGCTAGTGCACCTGCCTCTGTATAGCAAATGTATGCTGCAAATGTATTGACGAATTATACATTTAAATGATACAGTTTGGTGTTCAAACAGGATGCAAGACCTATTTGTAAATTACATGCTCAAATCAAATTATACTGAACTATAATATTGATACCTCCATGAAATTTTCATTATTTTCCATTTTGTCACATAGATTCCTGTGCAAACAGGTACAGATACTCAAGCGACACTGAGTGTTGGTATCAATTTTTGAACCATCTAACCCGCAAAAAGGGATTTGAACATACCCTAAATGCATTTGGGCCAAGTGCCTTAAACTATACAATAAGATCATTAAAATATAGGCTATAATCTGCAAAGCCATCAGTAAGAGCTGAGCATTGTTAGCACCTGGAACACATTTGCTGTAAAGACTCATAATTAACATTGGTCTTTCACTGTTTTCTGTTAAATCAGGAGGTCCCAGCCTTTAGCAGCTGGCGTAGTAGTAATTCAATGTTGTGTAATCTTGGGCGACACTGATAAAGTCCCCATTGTTAAAACTAATTGCACCCAGCCACAGCTGCATTAAGCGATTCAACTAAATGGCAAATAAACAAGTCAAGGATCAATCAACTGACAGCGGCGCAGCTCAGGAACAGAATATCTCCTCACCAACAAAAATTTCATTTCTTAAGATATTATTGATGTTATGAAAGTGGACGAAACTATGACTGTTAAACAGAACAAGATGTCCTTTCCTCCTTACATTTTCCTCTGGCTGACTCGTGGCTCATGGAAGGTATTACACCTCGACAGAGCAAAGCAAACTGAATGCATATCATAAAGCATAACAGCAGAGAATGCAGCAGCTGTTCAGAGCAGTATATTACTCATTTAAAATTGTTTTACAAACACGGAGACTTGGATTATCTATATACCAGAATGCCCACACCGCAGAGTAAGAAATGTCAGGTAAGAAATGCCTACATAACAGCAGTGTGGAATGATTATTACATTAAAAGCCCAATAAATTAAACAGCTGTTGGGAAAAATTGTTCACATCTTTTGTTGCATCTGCATTTGAAATTAAAGTATAAACTTTACGATATTTAGAAAATAGCTGTATTTAAAATAAAACCATAAAACCCTCTGTGACCATCTGATCTGACTTAACTTCAGTGGTGGATTGTGGAATAAGCCAAAGGCTCAGAAAGTTTCTGCCTCCACCCAAGCCAGACCGTTTGTAATGCTGCTGATCTATCTGTGAGGGGGATGTGCACAGTGACTGAACTTGAGCCTGTTGCTTCAGCATTTACCGCAATCCTCAACAACTATTATTTTTTCAGCTTCACAAAACAGGAAGACCCTACACTGATGTCTGATTCTGTTACTCCACACTCATAATCTTTAGATCATAACCTCATAGTTCCTTTTCTTCCAGTGTGTACATACTGTGAGATTTACAGCCCAGCATCATTTTAAGTGATGGTATGCACTTGTAATGAGAACATGAGAAGCCATTCCACTAAGCATGGGTGCAAAATGACTGAAAATCACTGAAGTGTACAACAAGTTTTTTCCCTTGCTATGAAAACAGAATGGAAAAAAAGATGTCCTGCTATTCTTATTGATATTGATGACAAAGATCTGGTCCATCTGAAATTCAGATCATGTTTAATTTCTAAGCTCCAAGAATGTTTTAATCCATTTTGCTCATTAACCTGACAAGATACAGCAAAATGGACATTGTAATACAATATCATCACAATATGGTGCAAACATGACAGAAAATATTATTGTGTTATCTCAAAGCCTTATCAAACCAGTGGGTTACTGGTAGTGCATTGTTACTTTTGGTGTTATTAACCTCAGTCTTCCATTCCTAATTTAGGTAGCTTGCAGTCTTAAACCATTCAAATGGCAGCTGAATGAATTGAGAATGACTACCTGAGTGACCTCAATACATTACAAATGCAGTGTCCTGTCTGTGAACCCGCAGTCCCTATAGCTATCAGTCCAGTGATATGACAATTATGCTACTCTACAGCCCACTATCAACTGGTATCTCATTTCTTTCATGTCCTCCAAGAAAAACCTGCCAATCATAAAAACAGCAGCTCTCCAAAGATGGAGGAAAATATTCTCAAAGAAACACAAATCCATCCTCTGGTCACAACACTCAGAAAAAGGTTCAGATTCCGATCTCTGGCTGAGTATAGTTATCCACATTATAATTCTTTGCTCTCAGGCAACCATGGGCCAAAATATCTGTTATTTTATTTATTCGTTTAACTTTCCATATGCTTGGTTTGAAAAAAAAAAAACAGAAATTTGATCACAGGGACAAAAACAGCCCCGGGCAAGGCTAAAAGTCTGGCTTTGAAGATTCTGACCAGCGTTTTGTGCAGCTGATAGGGCAACTTGGTCTCCTCGCCCCACTCCTACCAGTGTAGACAGCATGCAGAGGGATAGCAGTGGTGTTTATAGATTGCGCCCTTTGAAAGGTAAGGCAATCTTTCTCACACACCTCAGCCACATCTGTAAACAACCCAAATATGTGCATTTTTGAAAATCCTGCTTCAAATAATAATTAATATGACAATACTCAAGGACTTATAACAACAGCCAGGCATTTCATCAGTAAAGCATTATTTTGACATTTCAGCAGTTGAACAAGATGTCCATTTTTGTCAAAGAACATAGAAAAAGTCATGGGAAACTGAACGGGACGTTAGCTAGTGAGGACCTTTTAAGGGAGGGTTGCATTAAAAAAGGCTGCATTCAACATTGCACTCATCATAATTAACCCCTCCCGAACCCACACTTCCTGTGCTAATTATTTACCCTACTGAGTAGCAGATCGGCTTTCATACTGGAGCCAGGCCCGCTGTGGCAGGGAGGGGTCACCCTTGTGGGGTAACCTGGGCAACGAAGGAATTGGAGTAGGAAGAAGGGGGCTCATGGGGGTTACAATGATCGCCGTGCACAGACTGCTGGGGAGAGGCTCAGCCATGAACAAAATGGGGAGGAGCACACAGTAGCCAGAGGCATGGCACAGTGCTATACTCCAAATGAATATGAATGGAGAGTTCACTGGCTTGGCCAAATTGCATACCCTTTGGCTATTTCTCAAAGCTGCCTAGGACAAGAAAGGAAATAAAATGGTCTAGTTTCTCCTCTACAGTTATTTTGTAGAGAGAGAGAGGTCCCCTCTTACTGCTATCTGGCAAAGAGAATGGAAGAGTAAAACGCAATCAGGTGAGGCTTGATTCTGTATGCTTGGCCAATCAGTGTAATTGCTACACTGTATATCTGCAGGACATTTTTTGATAGGATAATGGCTGCCCTTCTGTCAAGGCAAAAAGAAAGAGGGGGGAAAAATGTCGATGGCTTGCCATCTAGTCGGTATGGCCGAAAAGTAACATACACCCCTGAATGGAATGAGAAACATATAATCAAATCCATGCATCTAGGCCGCTTGCCAGATAATGACTTTTCTGCGCAGATAAACATACACTGCCACAGAGTGAGCTAAAGCACTAATATTCCACCAGCATGGCCCACAGGGTTCTGGAAAGACAAGCATTATCTACGGATTTTATGTATGCGTTTTTGCATTTGTTTTTAGGTCAGACACTAAAGATAAGCTAGAATAACAGATAAGACAGCAGAGAAACCAAAGACATTATCCTGCGTGTGATTCCTATAGTAGATAAAAATAAACCCTGCATCCTATCTTTAAAAAACTAGATCACTGCATGCCTTTTGACTTGGACATTGCACAAAGGGGAAATATATCCACCTATATTCTAATTTTGTTATTAATATGCGCATGATGGAGACAGCTAACCTACAGAGTTTCCGACTGGAGCAAAACAAGAGAGATGGGTGCTCAGTTGTACATAAATATGATACAAATCTGTGTTGCATTTCTTTACAACCATGGAGGAACATTCATCCAGCTGTCAGATTGGATGTTTGTTGGTGTGCCCTGTTCACTAATGATGAGCCACGTGTTTCAGCTGAAAATTTTTTTTTCAAATTAATGTTTTCATAAACTGGAAGATCACATTAAAATGGATAAATTTCACCCCATCAATTGCCTTCATTCCAACTGGTGAAGAATGTCTTAGTAGGCTCTTCTGGGAACAATGGTTTAACTATAATCTCCTGAGTCACAACACAAGCATGGAACCATCAAGATGCCTGACCTGCGAATACTTCCTGCTTACAAGATTTTGTTTATCACCTGCCTGGTTGGCCGAACTTGCGGAGAGGTGGCATGCCACCTGGCCAGTACAACTGTAAATGGACACCTCAGCAGTGGCCCCAGGGCTTGTCTCTCACCCGTCGCAATGGTGTCTCATGGCCTGGCAAAGTCAAATCCACCTCGGCCCTCCTTGTTTACAGTGACAACAAAGCCCCGCTTGATGTGAAAAGTCATGGAAATGCTGTAGGGGGAAGTAAGTTTCCTCCCTTTCATTTTTGGCAGATGCAGAGGGGTGGCTACCCTCTCTGCAGCAGATGGGACCAGGGCCTTTGTTTCTGCCCTCTAGTCCAAAGGGCAGCAGGAGGAGAGCCATCAACAGAGCTCAGTGCCTCAGGCCAGGCATGGAGGACAGGACACAGGCACCTCTTGTGTGGGATTACATACTGAATTTACCCTTAATTGTGCAGGAAAGAAAACTCAAATATAATTTTAAGTAACTCAAAGTTCAGTTGGTGTGTGAGTGCGTGCGTGTGTGTGTGTAATTAATGCATACAACAAGCATGGGTGATCAGGCCTACTTCTCGTTCTTAAGAGGTGGGTAGTGACCAACACATTTATGCTCTAAAACTACATGTGTTCCACTGAAAGTACATCTAATAGTTGCCATCAACTAGTGTCAGCGAAAAACAACAATAGACTCTCAAGTCTGAACTAGCAGAGGTTTCACTTTTTGATACATGGTTTTGTAAAACCCCTAACAGAATATAAGGCCAATCATCCTGGAATGCACACTGACTGCATATTATTTCAGAGGTAATGAATGTTTCTGACTAAATGAATGTTTTCTGAGATTACTACTTTTATGCTGGTGAATGTTTCTATTAAATCATTGAACCCCATTTGCTCAAATGATATGACTGCATGCATTTAGTTTAAATATGAGGGCTGATTTGAAGCATGGACTTGTAGTAGTTCCCTAAATAAATCACGAAGGCTTAACTGAGCATTCTCTATACATATACACTTCATCAAATTTCATTATCTTGTCTTTAGTTTGTGGAATGTATTCTTCCTTTTTGGTCCTGTACAGACACCGTTTATTATAAAGTCACAAAGGATCCACAGAAGATATCTTTTGATTTAGTCAATGACTTGGGTGCATTGCTGTAGATTCAGTGTAGACATTCCATGTAAAGAAGGCTGTTAAATTATTTTCATGTTATAATTATTTCAGAATTTCCTCCTCTCCATGAACCTTTCAGTGTGCAAAGGTTAGAAATGGGCCCTAATAACATACTCATCCATTATCTATAATAGGACATTTTGATTACAGTAAGGTAATATAAAATGCCATAGTGGTGTATAAGTGAAAACATTGAAAGCTGAGTATGGAATACTATTTTCTAAGGACTTATGACGAGAGGTATACCTTTCTCCCAAAAACCCAAGAACCCAACACAGACAAGTTCCAGGTCCAAAATAACACTGTCCTTCATATATTTTGCAAACTTGAGCTACCCAGCCATGTCATTAGACTATTCGATATTTTGGTGTCTACTGAAGGAAACATTTGAAACATACATTCTGACACAATCAGACTGCATAACCTCCAGTGTGACTAGTCTATTCAATATTTGGTTTTGGTGGTGATCTACATAGTACACTTTCCCCACATGTATTCATATTTACTGTATGTACAACTAAAACATTTCAGTAAATTTTCTTCCACTAAGAATGTTTCATCACATGTTTTGGCTAATGTCCTTGCAAGTATTATATATGTGATGGAGCTATCCTGTTTGCAATGTTACTGACCAAATGAAAGAACATGAGATTTCCAACAAATTCTGTGAAGTCCTACCTCACCACTTTCTGCGACTCTTTCAAATATTTCTTTAAGATCAGAAAGTAAGGTTGCCCGGAGTGGAGATTTGAACAAAATATCAACTCTTTGCCAATTTGAAAAGACAAATCGAGCAAAATGATAAGTGCAGGTCGACTGACAGATTGTTACTGGTAATTACACAAAAAAGGGTGGTAAGAATTCATCACCAACACAACGGACAGCAGGAAGCTGGAAATCTCACTTATTGGCCAATTCACCAGTGCAAAGCAGGCTTATTTTTAGCAAAACAAACAGAGCTGTTTGTTGTGAGTCCTTCAGCAGGAGATGGAGTCATTAGCATTCCCCTCAGCAGTGGTCGGTCATCCCCCCCCAGAGAGAGTCAGGCCTCTGTGACACAGCAGGGAGGTGTAAAACTGCACTGCGCCCAGCATGGTGTAATGCACATTGCACCCCTACACTGTTGCCCTCACTGACTCAATTACTGCATTTCCATGGTCAGGCCAGGCAGTTCAAGCCAAAAGCTTGAGCAGGTTCATGCCTGAAGGCTGATGCACAACACTCAGACTGCTGGCCCATCTGATTATCCACCAACAGGCCTCAGAGATGTCACTCTAAATCCTGCCCATATGATGCCTCTTTAGTGTTTGTGTCATACTTCCTACTTCTCTTCTAACATCTCCATTTCAACAGGAAGCTACCAGTGATAACCCTGTGGATGACCCAAACCATGCTCATTTAGGGTGACTGGCCCAATGAGATGCAAGTGGATTAGAAAGGCCAAAAGCACTGACTTGGAGTTACAAGAAACACAGCTGCAGCCTGGAAGTGGCTGTGGAAAAGCCACTGGCCTGCAGTAAGTCACTCTGTAAGTGTGGAAATATGGCAGTTGAGGTTTCTTAAAGGTTATAAAACATATCCCTGAATCCATTATATGTAGAGAACCAAAACCTGAATAGATTTTACAACTACTCCAGCACATATGATATTGTATATGTCTTCTTTTGATTTTACTCAAAAAGACCAAAAACTCACCTTGACTCTCAGGTCTTAGTCCAGTTTAGCTCCTAGCATAGTTCTTCAACCAGGAGTCACAGGAGCATCTTCAGTCCAAGAGATACAAAAAAAAAGTGCTCAACCCAAAATCATCAGGCAGGATTTGCATAATGATCATTTCATTTGGTGACAGCAATGTTTTCCTACAGGTTTTGGCAAATGACAGCCAATTTCACTTTTTCATGCCATTATATAAAAACGTGTGTCTTTAATTGAATTCACTGGAGCCCACAGAACTGATAGGAATGCATAGGTAACCTACATCAGATTAAGTTACATTAATGTCCAGCTAAGGGTGTTTTTAGTCAATGTGGGGAAACAAAAATCTCATGGAGTGTAATGTCTTCAATGGTACGTTCCATGGCAATGTTTCTCCAACGTAAAGAGAAACACGTACAGTTGAGTGCACGTTCCACAATACGAAAGAACCTCGACAGTTTCACACCTTGGTGGGTGGTCTTTGACGAGCATGTAAAGAGATGCTTTAGTGGAATATAACTTCAGTCATGTACTTTATACGTCAGAGGTTACACCTGGCATTTATACCAACAGATTCTAACACGTGACATTCAAACATGCTAAAATTTACATATAGAAAAGTAATTTATCAGTTGCACTGACGTCAATAGTAATTTGTGTTTGCATCACGAGAAAACATCTAAGCTTACTTTGAGCCCAGAACTAGAGATAACGAATAATGTAACAATCAAGTCTACCAATATTTTGAAATCAGTAAAATTGACTTTCTTGTCTATTGGTCAGCTACAACATGTAACGAGAAAAAAAGAGCACGGACGAATCAATGAGTTAGAGAGACTGGCACACCAAAGGCTGCGTGCAGGTATATAACAAAATTAAGAATGGAAAGAGACAAGTAGTGTTGAAATGTGCCGATCCAAAAACATTAAAATTACGGTTTAAAATTGCCTCAATAAGGGTCCTGGTGTCGTATAAAAGAAATTGTATTCTGCAGTAAAATCTCAGCTAACGTTATAACACATGGTGAAAATTATACATTGCATCTCAACGATATTCTGACAATTAGACTGACGTGTTCGGAAATTAAACGGGTTACTCTTACACCTGTTAAGTAGCAAGTTCTGGGTATACGAGTTGAGATGGAGTTACTAAACTATGTTCGCATGTAGCTTTTAAAAATACCTCACATACTAAGACTACATTAAAAAATAAGAATTTTAATCGTTAAACTTGCTTCAAAAAAGCGATCACGTTTAAACCAAATGTTAAAACAGAGTTAGGCAGGATTGATTTCATTAGCAATGTAACCCGACACTATTCTTTCAATTCACCTTGTATTGAATAGAATAAGAGATTGAAACCTACTTTTTAAAACAAATTAACTCCGTATCTGGATGAAAGCAGAGTTAAATGTCAATGCATTGTCAGAGTTCACTTCATGCTCAGAAAGGCAACAAAATTACAACTCTGTTTTCTCACCTTGGCAGTCTAGAGAATGAACAAAAATTTGTCGCTACAAGAATGACCGCGTTACTCAGCTAAACAGATGTAAACACTTTAAAAGTTTCTTTTTTTTTTTTTTTTTTACCAAAGGATATCCACTTTTACCATTTCCAAGCAGCCAGTGATTCGCCAGTCAGACTGAAACACAAGGGCGCGAGATTCGATTTCTTAAAGTGGCAGTGTCCCCGCGAGTATGAGAGCCACTGGGCGCAGAATGCTGACTCCGCATGAATTTGCATTTAAAATAGTTGGTTCTTTTGTGCGTTTGAATGTAGGAATTCGTCGTTGGGAAAAGAAACGTGTTCAGATGTTGTTTGGATACAATGGAGTTGTGCAGTGGTACTTTTGGCGAACGGAAAAAAAAAAAAAAAAAAAACATGATAGGGAGGGGTATAGAGCACCATGTGCGGGCTTGCATTACTTTCCTGTCAAAACACACAAACCGAAAGGACAAGAGGTTTCAGAAGTCAGGGAATGCACAAATAGGATAGGGATGAACTTCTGTTCTGCATCTTAGGTTTCCATGGAAACACAGCTAGAACTCATTCTACAGCCAGGCCCAGTAGCAAAATATTGTATCAATTAAAATTCAGGGCAATTCCAATGTTCGAGGAAAAAATGGTGTTAAGATGTAAAATTAACTAGACCGAGTTTAAGGCAAGCCCCTGGCTAAGTGATAAGAACGCAGGCGCATATAACATGCAGTTTCAGCCATCCCAACACATGGACATACTATAGTTTTGCATCAGTTCCAGCTGATTTATTTATTTTTGTCAAGATACAGACTTCAGCATCACGACATGTATTGTTTTTTCATTTGCTACAAAATGCAGATGGTCTGTTTTCAGAGTATATTGCACAAAAAATGAGGGAACAAATCAGTATGTGCCATAAGAATGATATAAAATACAAAAAAAAAAAAATCCAGTTTCACACCTGCTATTTGAAACCCATCCACAATGATATACATAAACTCCTAACTTTACTATATTACAGTACATATACAATCTCAACTAGTACCAGCACCGAGGTCTATGATCCCCAGTTCCGTTTAACTCATCCCTACAGATACGCACCAAATATGATCTACAACTGTACAAACCCCATCTTAAAATTACAAGGCATTTAGATGCAAGGTTTTAATGTTTTTTTAATCCTTAGCCCAGGACTCTTGCATGCTAAAAACAAACAAAACAGGGTAGAAGTGCCTGAAAAAACTCACTGAACACACAGTAAGAACAATCCCTTGTTATAACTGTACAAAAATAAGCCTGAAAATATCTTACTTTACTTTTAAAAAGATGAGGTATGTTATGTATCAAAATGTGTCCTCTCATACCTGTATTATAGAGCGGTTTGTCCCGCTGTATTTTCAAACCAGGAGGTGAACGGAATCAGATACAAAAAGAAACATTTGCGGCATATAGCTAGAAATCACACAATAAAAAAGACAGAAAGAAAAGAAAGGGAAAACTTTACATCCTGAACAGTGTCAGTTCAGATTTGCTTGGAATCAGTCCAGTCTAACGTGTTCCAGCTCCCTGCAGTTACAAGAGGGTTAAGATGCATAGGAGATAGGACTAAAGATTTTACTATATGGTCCCTTTAGTTTAACGCTAACTGCAGACCCATAGAAAAATCCATAAAACCCTGTCAAGCGGTTGGAAAAAGCGGCAGCGGACTTTTTGGCAACAGTACCACCTTCATACGCATCTTTGTTTAAAAAAAAAAAAAATCCCCAGTCCAAACTTCGCCTTCCATTTCTCCCAGACATACGCCATAAGAGGCAGGGTCGGGAACAGCTTGAACAGGGCATGTGTGTTTTTTTTTTTTTTTTTTTATTCCTCGTCCCCTGTTATTACTCGACAATCCCTTTTAACTCAGTACGTGAATACCAAATCCGAAAAGTTCGCCTCCAGCCAATCCCCAGCTATCATCTCACTGAGTTCTGGGGTGCAATAGTCTGGAAATTCAAAGTGAGAGCCCAGGCTACCCTCACTGAACGAGTCCAAATCTTTGTCCACCAGCGACAGAGACAAATTTCCTGAATTTGAGCTCCCCATTTCTGACCCTTGTGATGGGGCAGCAAAATTCAAACTGAAGTCAACGAGCAAGTCGTCCACGTCTTCGCTGGAACTGGACGAGGTGGAAACTGACCTGGATGATGAAGCTGGTGAGAGAGACGCAGTGCACGCGGTGCTCTGCTTGGTGATGTTCTTGAAATTGTAAAACAGTCTGTTTGGTGTTGCATCCCTCATTTCTTCATACATACTTGTTCCCTCCGATTCTGCAGAGCAACTCAACGTTGGGCTGGCAGGGACTTTGGCTACATTATACGGCCTTACTTGCTCCTCAACCTCCTCCTGTTTAATCCGCACTGGCAACTCTTCATCTTCATAGTCATCGTCCTCATCCTCATCATCAGTGAGTTCCCTTTTAACAGTCTTGTTACCCTTTAAGTTTGTGAAAACATAGTCGTATCGATAATCGTGAGAGGGTCTGCTACCCGTCTTGGTGGGCTTTAATTTAGTACATTTCTTACCAGCAGTCTTGGCGATTTTGTTAGACTTCTCTGGTGAAGGCGCGGTTGACTTTGAAGAGCTGTCGAGCTTTGGTTTTTTCTTGGGTCTGTACTTGTAGTCCGGATAATCAGCCATGTGTTTTAACCGGAGTCTCTCTGCCTCTCTGATGAATGGGATCTTTTCACTGTCCTTTAACATTTTCCACCGCTTCCCCAGTCTTTTTGAAATCTCTGCATTATGCATGTCCGGAGACTGTTCCATGATCTTTCTCCTTTCAATTTTTGACCACACCATAAATGCATTCATTGGTCGCTTAATGTGACCGGTAGCTGTCTTGCACCAGTCAGGTTTCAATGGAATAGGGCTGCAAGCCATCAGCTCGCTTTCCTCGGTGTCTGTAGCTTCCCTGGACATGCTGCTTTCCGTCTCGCTGTGTTCCGTTTGCTGCACCATGGTCCCTCTTATATGTTCCACGGACGCCGCAGGGTTAAACAGTCCACAGTTCGTTCCGCTTATTTCACTTGTACACACTCTCAGGTTCAAGCTATACTCTTCACAAACTTGCAGGCTGCCTTCTTAACTAGTTATTAGCTTTTCATATCGGTTACGTCATTCATGATTATCCAATCCCGTCTGTCCTCTCCGCCCAGCAGATTCCAAGCACTCCTCTCAATCTATACTCCGCCTTCCACGCATTTCATTGGTGCCAAGATTTGTAGGTGGGGTGTGTCTTCAGATTGCCTGGACTCACACCGTGCACTACAAGCATATTAATCATTTAGCTACGTTTTTGGAAAAGCAAGCGTAAACCCTTTGCTTCGGGTACAGACAAGAGAGACAGATGCAAAACCACTGTTTATTTGATTGCCCCCCCTCGCTCACCGCTAGCATAAGTGGGCTATACAGTAGTACAGTGTATTAGGTTGTGACTGTCAGAGACCTAACGAACCTCGTTTTATCTTCCTGCCCAATCGCAGTTCTTAAACAAAAAACTGAAGGTGGCGCCTTGACACTATAAAGCGAAGTTAAATTGAACCTCAAATCCAGACTACATATTATCTTAACACTGACATTGCAAATTAAATTCAAATGGATTATGGGCAGAAGAGCCCATAGTCCGTCAATATAGTTGTTTTTCTTAACAAATATTTTGTGGACTGTGCACAATTACAGTAATGCTTTCTTTATGTGTGAGCAATACTTGTCCTTCTTTATCCACGTTTCTTAAAAATGAAATCTCACCAATATGCGTTTAAAACAGCTCTCGTTTATTAAATCAGTGAATACAGCCCATTTCCTGTACTTAAACAGTAGACATGGAGTGATTACAGAGCCGTGTCAAAAGAATTCACGGTTACCAATATGGCCAATTGATTTGAGCTCTTTCATGGCAATCAGGTTATCATTTTTAGTATTAGTTCTGTTTCCTGTCTATTTGTCTTGATGTAAGTAGAATATTGATTTTATATAAATTATAATGATTGGGTAGAGGGTTTTTTTTTTATTGTACGTTAAATATCAAGTAGGGTTTCCCCTGCTTTCCTTTAATCCAGTGGTTTCAAGCACACAACAGAAAAAAGTGATATGGAGCTTGAAGACCAATGAGGAGTGATTTTGTGCACACACTTTTCCCATTTACACACACGCACACACGCATGCACGCACGCACGCATGCACGCACACACACACAGATGAGAAGCACAGAAGCCTATGCAGAGATTGCTGTGTCAGACCACCCTTACATCAGCCTTGGCTGGCAGCCAGCAGCGCAATTGGTGGCCAGGCGTCTGATAAGGCAGCCTGTGTTTTTGTCCCCTAGAGGGCAATCACTAACCCCTTTGAATCAGTCCTTGCCCCACCCCCCACGCCCTGCCTTTCCCACAGAATTTTGTGTAGTACACGAGTGACACAAGCTGAAAATCACCAGCGGCTTTCTCGTCTTGTTGTCTGAACAGCAGGCAGAAAGTAAGGGTGAAGGTGCTGTTACAATGCATTCACACCATCCACCCTGAATCTGGCTTTCCTGATCACATCTGCCATGGTTCAGTGTCAGTCAGTAACACAGAATACTATATCCAGGCTGTCTCCTCAGACACTACTACCTGTATTAAGGGAGTATCCAGTTTGGCTTTAAAAATTTTGAGACATGTTCTACAAACCTAATAAAAATTATTTTACCTTTTTTGCCCCTTGTAACTTTTGGACTGTTAGAGCATTTTAATGTATTCCTTACGGTAATCAAGGCTCCACATTGTCTCAACCTGATTTACTTGTACAAATAAAGGTTAAATAAACATGCTACCCTTTACCAAAATGTTTTCAAATTGTTTTCCAATTCCAATTGTTTTCCAGTTGCAGAGAGATTGCCTCTCCTCTGTAAATATTAGGAAAAGACAAAAGCAATAATTTTTAATACAGCTCAATTATCAGAGCTTCTGATGTGTTTGTGTACAAAATAAGGTGTAAAAAGTCATGTATTGCTTCAGGGCATTTTCAGTGAAATAGTTGAAAGAGTTACTTGCTGTTTCGAGAAAATTGAATTGTGAATTTTATTATGACACACAGCAGGGATCAAAAGGAGAGTATTTTGCAATGAGGGAAAACATAAGGAATACATGTCACATATAAAACATGAAAGAGACGATGTAAAAATGCATCTCTTAGTACTCCATCATTTACGTTAAGACACATGTGGCATAGACGTATGATGCAACTTTGCATTAGTGGCCAGAGAAAACACTTTTTTCCAACTTGCTCATTTAAACCTTCTGAATAAGTCACTAGATATAAAAAAAACATGTATGTTTTCTATTACACACATCTGTTTTTATGTGCATGCCTTAGTTTGGGACCAAATGAAGAGAAATGCAACAGATGCAGTGTGAACAACATGTGTTATGTTTTTACAGAACGAAACTCAACACTGTAATTCAACCATCAGTTTTGGCAGTATCCATTTTTCCTATTTTCCTTATTGAAATGTTCCATTTAAAACTGGTGCTGTGATAAATTAAGTGTGGATTTTCAGCATTTAAAGAATTTGCTGTAAAGACAAGAACTAAGACCCTGTGTAGAAATGGACACACTGAGAAGATTCAAAATATGGCGCTATAAGGAGCTCTTTCAGGGCTGTGCAATCTTTATTCTCCAATATAATTTTAAAGTATATATACAGAATGGAGGAAACTATGCAAATGAGAACTCTGTTGAGAAAGCCTTATAAAACAGACTTCAAAACCAGCTGCTGGTTTCCATAGAAGAGTACTTAAACATTGGATCAATATGAACCCTAACCAAGGACTGACTTGAATTGAAAATGCAAGGAGACTTCCCTTGGGATTAGCCCCCAGGTGTACTTGGCTGGAGTTCCGTCTGAGTGGTTCACAAAAGCAGGACGGGGTTGTGGTTGCTTTACAGGCAGAGGTGATTGCAGGTGTGAGTGCAGTCCTCACAAGGTCAGAGGCATTTTCACATGTCTTGTATTTGACATTGTGTATTAACAAAAGTGATTTTTCTGTCTACAATAAAATCACTATTCATCTTTGGTCATCTTCTGGGTCACATGGGCACTGATGTTCACCTGCTCTAGGGCATAGTATATATTAAGGGACACTTTCACATTTACCATTCAGTTGCCAGCCTTTAACTTTTGATATACTGCCAAGCCACGAAAGAGCAGTTTGAATTTTGCTAAGGTTTACATTAGTTAAAAATTGTAGCCTGCCTTTGCCTTCTTCACATGTAAGGTCTCAACCCTTGCTTAAAACATAGATTAATGCTGGGAATTCTGAAATAAAGTACAAATGAAAGACGATTCTATGCTTTTTCTCATTATGCTTTTTACAGGGTTGAAAAGTGACCTGATATACCTTATTGAAAATTATCATTTGATGCTATGGTTAATGTACTATATTTACTCTTACAAGCATAGTCTATAACTGTGAGTAAAATATTTTTTTTCCAAACATAATTTATTATATTGTTGCTGCTGTTATTACCCTATAAAGCCAGTGCAACACATCTGAGCACCACTGTTTGAGCTCCAGCATGAATCTTGAGCATGCCAATAGCAGCTCAGTTGATCTAAATTAATATAAATAAAAAAATCTTTTTTGATTGATGTATTTTAGAATCCCAGAGAAAGAAGTGTGAACTATTTCCTGCAAAGAATGTGATTATTACAGAGTAGTTTTCAAATCCACCTGTGATTGTTACACAGTTAGTTTTCAAATCCATCTCCACAGGAGAGGGCTGGCAATCAAATGCCTAAAATTCACTTGGGTTTCACTTTATCCCCAGTGTTCCTACTCTGACTAACACAGACTGCCATAATGTGTATCTGCTGCACTAAAACTGCATGGTGTCTTTATGATTAGTTGCTGGATCCAATTTTATATGCAATTTTTTCCCCATCCAGCAGTGTGTGTGCTATAGCTTTCTCATGCTCAGCAAAGAAAAAAAAAGACAGCCCATAAAATAAAAAGGAGAAGAATGATCCATCAGAGGAGATTATTGTACATCTGTTACACAATATTTTCACCAGATCACCATTCCTGCTGTTGAAAGGGAGAGAGTGACAGAAGAATGTCACACCTTGGAGTTGCGTTTGCCTTCTTATCGGGCGGCTCGCGCTCATGTTCCCAGCAGGTTTAGCAGCCCGGCGCGCCGGCCGTCACTGCGGAATGCATGAGCAGACATGGGTCAGGGGTGAAAGGGTGTAACTAATGGCTCAGACTGAAGGTGTGAACTCTGGAGTCTGTTATATGAGTGCCTAATCACAGCAGCCATAATTGCTTTATCACACTTGGTGTGGAGGTGAGACCCTATATGCGTGGGCTCTTCTCTGTAGGAGGCCAGTTGCCTGAATGTTGCCCTCACATTTGACTGCCTGTGTGATATGCTGTACAAATAATGAAAAAGCCAGATCCCTGCAAGTCGTTCTCTGTGACTGATTGAAGTGGTCTCTGAGAGCAATGAGAAAAATGCACATTGAAGTACAGACTGAAAGCATGGTTTAGCACTTTATGTATGCTATATACACTTTGCACATGTACATATTAGCATATTCAGAAGAAAGATTGGTATAACAGAAAGATAACCTAATAGCTCTACATATGAAAAGTATGGCCTCATACATTAATACAGGGCATGTAACCAGAGGTCGAGCAGGTTTGGTTTTTTGAAGGGAAATATTGTTGAATATTCTGAATTGCTAAATATCCAGCTATATGGATGGGTATTATGGTAGATATTATATTTTTAACCATCCTTGGACCAAAGTGTCTGCCAAGCAATATTTATTCAGTTGATACTATGGAATTGAACATTAAGGTGATGCAGAACATTCCTTTGTGAAAAGTACTGAACTTTGAACTCGAGGGTGGCAGGTTTTAGTTGTAAGGAAGCACTTGGCTGTTGCACCCAGTGTAAGGTGTTTTACTCCATGTCTTTGAGTAAAAACTCTACTGCATGTTGTCTTGGGTAAGGGTGTCTGCTGAGCAAACACATGCAATCATTTTGACCTACTTCCTGTTTCCACATTTCCATGGTCTGATGCTTAGCAGCTACTTGAAACAGAAGTGTATGTCTCTGAATATAAACAGTTGATGCTTTGCACTGTCTGCTATGCAAGCAACACGTACACAATCAAGGCTGTAAATCTTCTTGCAAATGACCCCCTTTGTGTGAATGAGTGGGTGGTTGTGGGGGGGGGGGGGTATTGAGCAGCCTATTTCATAGTGCTTACTTTTCCTGCAGTTACCAACTGAAGCCCAGATCCCATTTTATACTTGAAGCACCTGGATATGCTGTCAAATCATACAGAAACAAATGAAGTTGTGTCTTTATGTGCATATTACTGTGGGAAGCATGGTTATGCTCATGTTCTGCCAGCTTCGATATGCAACCTTTACTTTCAGCTTGTGATGAGGGAATGACAAATCAATGAGGCAATCCCAGAATGCCTGTGCCTCACTGCAGCCTGCCGTTTCCATGCGTGGTGGTGACATGGCACGACCCGTTTCTTGCCTGCACTGAATCATCCACCATGAGTCTCCAAATTACAGAGCAGACTTAAATCACCACGTTTACTGTATGCTGCTCCATGGAACAAATGTTTACCTTTGTCCTCTGATGGTAAGGGTGTATTTAGAAGCTCTCTGGGGGACGTGCTCATCTGAAAAGAGAGTGTGTTTAGTCTTAAGGTCTCAGCACTAAGAGGTGATGAACAGGGAATCTTTTCCCTCAAAATTTAAAAACGGGGCAGTGTTCATGTAGATTCACATACATGAATGCCCTTTCCAATGTGTTTACCTGTACTTAGTCATGTTTCAAAATCTATACATAAGGGTTAACAGAGAATTTACAGTATGAATGCCATCTGTAAATCCTGTTCATAGTATTTCCCTCTGTGATTGGGTGTTTTCTCCTTTATTATGTGTTTTCTGATTTTAAATTTAAATTCAGCTCAGTATCTTGTATACACAACTTATAATAATGTCTAAGGCACATTAAGAACCACAAAACCCAGAAAGAATAATATCCAAAAACCACCCCTCCACCAAAAAAAATACAGAATCACAATTTGATGAATGAACCAGGAGAAGGGAGTATGCATCACTGGATTCTGTTGTGAGTAATATGCTTTTCCTTGTGTCACAGGTGAAGAACCTTGCGTGTATTTTTAAATATAGGGAATCTTTCACAAAAGGTATTGTGTTATGGTGTTTTGCTGGTTTCTAATCCTCGCATCTAGAGCTGAAGCCTGACAGCTCATAACATGAGCTCATAGAGTGCACAAGCTTAAAGTGAAGTTCACAATGCCCTGACATTTGTCAGTCACTCTGCACCCTCTGGTAAATCACTGTTCACGATGGGGACATCTGTACCTAATTGGTCAATGTGTGCCTTTATTTGAATGTAACTGAGGGATGACAGGACCCATTTTGCCAAATTTCTGCATGCAACATCCTGAGGACTAAAAAGGCGTTTCTGAACAAGTGGGAGGTGTGTCCACATGATGCACCAGTCACATCTAGGTGGAGGTAGTACTGTTCAAACTTCCATTACACATGGAAAACGGGAAGAATAAATGAAATATGCTGGAATTTAAAATGAAAAAAAAAAATTTGCTTCATAATATCTTCAGATGTATTATTTTTATATTTAAAATAATAAATGATTTTGATGCATTGCAAGGGAAAGGAGATGAACTTGACTGAGGAACATCCTGCTATACAATGTGACACCACATGTAAAGATACAAAAAGTACATACTACGTGTACATATAGAATTCACATGTCTCCCGCTGATACACCTCAAGCATCTTGGCTCCATACTGTACTTTAAGTATAATCCCTCCTGAGGATAACATGTTTGAATAAAAATCCAGTAATCTGGGAAGCAAAATTTAAATGAATAAAAAACAGATGAGTCAGCTTACTTCTTTGCACAGTCAGCAACAGCGTGTTACCAGTGTTACCTACATATGTGATCAGGGCAAGGAACATTTGCTTTGTTGCTCTGGTATTGTTAAGCAAATACATGCTGGCTGTTTAAGAAGCACCCCTATGAGAGTGACACAAGTCCTAACTTTCAAGAAGCAACTAGCAGAGACCTCCTTCTGCCCTGAAAAGAGTCTTGGGCTAGCCATATGCTAATTTGCTTTTGTTGTTACATCTACCCTTGTATTCTGTCTTGACTGCTGAATATTCAAACTGAAAGTGCGAACAGGGTATAAACTGACCCTCCACCCACCATAAACCAATTTCAAGAAAAATGTCACAAACATGTATGGAAGAGAAATGTCACACAGGATTACCGTCTGTTTCATGTTTTAGAGCAATGGATGAAAGGGGTGATAACGTTGAACATGTGCTAACATGTACATGTTCAGTTTGTAGATGCTGTTTTAAATTTCCAGTGTTTGTCTCTTGTTACACAACGGTGAAATAAATTGCTACACTGAAAATGAAGTGGTATCAGGGCTTTAAAATAGTGCCACCAGTTTGTACATGTCCCTGCCAGCCACCTGTCTGCCACACAATGCAGCAGTCACCTGTCATGCTCTTACTCACCAATTTGCTTGCAGCTACTTGAAACTAAAGTACTCCTAATTTAAAGGTGAGTTCAGGATGTAGTCTACTATAAACAAATAAGACAATGGTAGAGGGAGAACAAGCTGGAGAAAGAAACAGAGAAAGAGAGGGGGAGAGAGAGAGAGAGAGAGAGAGAGAGAGAGAGAGAGAGAGAGAGAGAGAGAGAGAGCGCACAGGAGTGAAAGAAGAATACGGAGATAATGATCATGACTTGAAGATAAAAGACCTTATCATTTAAACCCAGTTTATCTCATGTTGACATTCCAGCTGATTATGCAGAGCCCAGAGATCCATGAGGTTTAAGCCACAGGGAGACAAACACAGTCAGGCAAAGCTGTGGTGGCAGAAAGCCTAGCTGTGCTTTCAGAACTCAGGGACTAGGGGGGTTGAGGGGCTGAGGCAGGGCAGCATGTAGCATTACCATCATTACCATCAGCACTTCATTTATCTGGCCTAGAAGGGCTGTGGTCGAAGTAGCAAAGACAGCAGGTGTGGAAATGCCTGAAATCATAAAAGGAACTTGAACCTCCTTCTATTGTGTTCTGTTCCACTGAGCAGATGGGAGGGGCTGTCTCCATGGGGTTGGGGGAAGTATGTGGGGATAAGGGAGAGCTCAGAGGCATGAGAGACAGGGTGAAAGCCCTGGAAGCTGTTGTCCATGCACTGGATTTTACCAATGTACAAATGTAACATATATGTTAATGTAAAAATGTAGTATCTATACATTCTCTGCATTACAATAATTAGGAAGACAACCTTAACTGTACCACAATAAAACAGGTGAGACACAGCCATTGACAAGTAGAATGCACACTAGCAAATATGGCAGTGGATTTGATAGTTCTATTGGTATTTATATGCACACATTAGCATATGTCGATATACAGCTCTGATTTGCAAAGCATTTGCATGGATTGTCATGCATATTTATTAACATAATTGGATGGATTTATAGAATTAATGGCATTGATTTGATCCCGCATACATACTGTGGTCACAGCTAGGCTGATTTTCACAGCAACACAAAGGTAAGGAATAATACGAGAGTATGATTTCACAATCATAAAATCAGACCTGCTCTTTTCTTAACCTCCTTGATGTTACTCGGAACAGGAGATATACAGCAAGTCAGGTGACTCACAAGGAGAAAGGCATCGGGACCTGATCCGACTATTATATGTATTAGTGCAGTTGGAAGTGTCGGGAGTTTATGGGGCCCATCTGCCAAGATTATGCATGTAGAATCTGAAAGACTCCTTGAAAATCCCTGAGCCAAATGAAACTCTGCTCAACATGTGCGCTGCCAGCGAAGTGTGCAGCAGGTGTAGAGTGGCACCATCCCAGTTTGTGCATTGGGAGGGAAATGCATGGGGGAAGAGCACATTATAGTCTGGTTGTTATGGCTTTCCTTTATCAAGCCATTATATTGACTCTGTTTTGTTCAAGAGAAGACAAACACTTGGATGATAAAGTTAGAGGGCATGAGAAAGAGAGAGATACCTGATTGAGGAAACATGTTAGATAATGTAGCGCAGCAGTTAATCACGATTGCAGGAATGCAAAGAAATGGTTAATTGCTTGAGATAATGGAAGTTACTGACATCAATCTAGATATACTCATGAGTGAAAGTGAAAGGATAACCTTTAATCCATTTGAAAAAATCTGAATCCTAAATTGTCATTTATTTGTACAAGGTAGGAGTATGTGGGCAGATAAATGAGGAAACACAAAACAGTGGTCATTTCTCTCAGTGACCAGGAAGTCTGTCTTCATTTCAGGCAGCATATTGTCATTAGTTTTATGTTTCATTCATCAATTGCTATGAGAAATAGATGAGGAGGGATGGTTGCAAACTGGATTTTAACTTTTGGATTTCCATTTTTACCATGTAGGTTCTCCAAATAACAATTATTATTTGTGCTTACATTAAGCTTGACTCCTGGTACATTGCAAGGCACATAGCAACTACTTAAATGAGATGTGGGACTCAGTTTTCAATGAAAATGCAGCCCCATACATTATGAGAACCAAATATTTCTTGTGAAGGCAGGTGCTCATGAATATTCATTAGCAGTAGGACTGCTCCTCATTTGGCTGATTTGACTCACTTGAGCTATGTGTGGAATTGCACCAGCCAATCAATTAGAACCAAAATCTGTTTCAGGACAGCCAACCTCTGAATATTCAGAGGGAGACCATTGCTGGAACTGTTAAAGTAGAGACTGGGGCTGTTCAGGCCACACATGAAGGAATATGTAGCACAGGCGGTGGGGTGTGATTTACAGTCCCTGGCTGTACCACTTATGTCTCTCTTGACTACTAAGCACTAGACCACCAGTTTAAAACAAGTGTAACTTATAAATTATACAAAACTGACAATACGTTTTGTGAATTAGAGTTAGCTGGGGACGAAAAATGACTGAGTCTTAACGTAAATTAAGGCATGTAAGCATTTGCACCTGGGCTAATTGTGATGTTTTATTCAATCAGTCTTGAGCAGGAGCAAATATAGCACAGATCTTTTCTCTTTCATGGTAATATGCTGGAATTTATCATTCCTAACACAATACAGTGATGCAGATGTATACTATTTTACTCCGTGAGACACAAATTTGGTTTCACTCTCATGCTATGAAAATGAAAAGGATGTTATATTTGTGTGCTTTGCTCATACTCTGGACTCATTTTGTAAGTGAGAAGTGACACAACCCAAACGACGTTCAGATTCTTTGTAGTCTGGGATGATGATACCAGTAATCAGCACCAAGAGTAACTGAAAGATCCTTGAGGGAGTAGGACATAGCTGGAAAGTATAGTATCTAAGCTGTAGAGAGTTCTAGTTTGAGATGACAGATCTTCATCCAGGACAATACATCAGGAAGGAAGGCTTTGATTGGAGTGGTAACATCCAATAGGATGATAGCACTGAACCAAGGGGGGTTGTGTACAATAAGAAAAGAAGTGGACTAAGGACCAAGTCCTGGGGCATGCCTGTTAGGAGGCTATGCAACTTTGAGACAGAGCCATACTGTGTCGAACGCAGCTAAGAGGTATTACTGGCCCAAAAATGAGGACCGGACATTAACTGGCATTCGAAACTGGACTGATTATGACTAGGTAGGATATTAAATGTTAAACATTGTGTCCACTGGATGGACCGAGACAATCCAGAGATTTAGACAAGAATGGGATGAGGGATACTGGTCAGTAATTTGGACTTGGGTGCAAGTTTGTTTTCTTTGGAGTAGAGGTGTCGCTTGGGCTGAATTATATTTGCAGGAGTAGCAGCCAGTGTTTAAAGAGGACCTCATCACTGATGAGATGAAAGGCAGGAGAGGAGGAGGGATAAGATCCATTGTACAAGACTTGCAGGAAGCCAGGATGAGAAATTGACAAAAATGCTAAGAGACCAGTTCAGGACTCTGTAGTTTGGTGATGAGAACTGTAGCCTTATGGCCCTCACTGTAAGCTTGATGAATATTGTGTCAATTAATTATTTTGGTTTGGAAGGCAAAGTTGTTGGCAGGGAATTTTAACAGAGATGAAGGGGGGTTGATTGAGTAGGCAGGAGATGGTTGTGAATAACTTCCATGGGTTGTTTGTTGGTGCTTCGATTTTCCAGACTCAACAGATGAGATGGCAATGATGAGCTATCAGGTCAGTGGGCAGTGTTGATTTTCAGAACGCATGTTAGTGATGTGTATCTCAAGTGTATTGGACAACCATGGCCCGGAAGCAAATGGTCCAGCAGGCCTGGAGACAGTAGGGCAGAGGGTGCCAGGTGGAGTAGACAGCAGTATTGTCAGATAAGTGTGAAAATGTCTCTAAATGAGGCAGGGCTGTTAATGTATTGTCTGAGGAGGTGTTGGGTGAGAGGTTACACAGGTTGTGGAAACCATTTTACTTGATAAGCCAGACTGCATGAGCCAGTCAGAGTGCTGTTCTTATAGACAGAGCTGAGCTGGAAGCCAGCTTTGGTAAAGAACCTCCCTTTGCGACCCGTTGGATGGTAGAAGACAATGATGTACAGTTTGGTGGGACTTTTGAAATGTACTTCATTTTTCTCAAGGAAGATGGTTGTGTTGAGTGAGTGGAAGGTGTGCAAATTGCCAATTGGAGGCACAGTAGCCAGTAGATCCCGGTCTCTTTGAAAACAAGGAAATGAAAGGAAATATGTAATCAATCTTTTTGTACTGCTGATTGGTAAATCAAGAGGCCACTGGTAATTATCAAAGTAGGGTTGTGGTTGCGTTAAGAGCAAAATAAGTTAGAGTATACTCTATACAAAGGTTGAGAATGTCTACAGGGTCTACTAACTGAAGCTTGTTTCCACTGTTTAACTCCCAACTTGCTCAGTACAACTGCAAATGTCAAGGAAAACAATATATGTGATATAGATACAATGCCATATATGCTAATATATCCTTTGTGGAAGCATTCTCTGAATTTCCAAATTTGCCTTTTACTTGCTTACTGTTTCTGTGCTTTGATATTAGATGACTCTGGTGGATGTCAGCGGCATTGTATCCAGCAAGCTGAGGCCCACAAAAGAGTTTTGTATTTATTTGTAGCAGCTAAGCAATCGTTGACATGGTGAATTACTCACATGGGGGCTGGCACACACATCTATGCAACCAAACAGAAATATACTCTTTTTTTTTGGGGGGGGGGATTATTTTTTTGAAATCACACTGTTTGTGGCAGCTCTTATTGACTCATTAGCATCTGGTACATTCTATGTACAGGCAGTAAAGTTAAGACATATACCCCATTATTTAATATGAGATATGTCATAAAACATGCAATTTGTATTTAGATACATGTACACAGAATGGTAGATATCAACATGTAGAAGGTTTAAAACTCCATTAAATGATGCACCATTTATTTAGCATGTTTCCCAATCAAATAGCTGTATTGTGCATGAAAGAAATCAAAAGATGTTCTGCTTGGTAGGTTTCCTTGATGAGATCATCCTGCCAATTACCTACAAATTTCAAAGATCGGATTTGTCAGTGTAAATTAGGATCCATTTAGAATTTAATCACTGACTGTTTGCAGATGACAGATAATTCTTTGACATTAACGTAAATTACATTACTTGCATTTGTAGATGTATGTTTGTGGCTATCGTGATCTCATTTACATTTTCTCTTAACAGTGCATCAAAACATGTCAGCATGCTGCACTGTCACCATCCACCAATTACATGCTATATAGCTTTATATAGCTTCAACCTTATTTTGCACTCTCTGCTGGCAGAAAGTAGTTAGCCATTGATTGTTGGCTGGTTCTGTGTATTTTGAATTCTGCTCTCACATTCAGTGTAATGGATAACCAAGAATCCATGGTTATCCATACAAATTATATTTGGCTCTTCTCTGTTTACTTCGTTCCTCTTTTGCAATTTCCAGTGCAGCCAATGACAACTGCCGATTTCAGGGAACAAGAATAGAGGAAAATAAAAAAGGAAGCACAAATTAAATGCTCTAGAATGGCTTTGATGTGTGGTTTCATCTTCAATACATTCTCAATCTAACAAGGTGATTGTTAATACCCTCAGACAAAAATATCTTGTGAATACACAATGTTCACTGCCCTTACGCTGAATGATCTCACTATGGGTGGTAACTGCAGGAGCCGTGGCAGTGATGGAGGATCAGTACTTGAGAGAGACGCTCAGCAGGTCACGACCCCTGGTGAACTCATCAACAGACCTTATTCCGATTTCTTAGGTACTATCCATAAATTAATTAGAGTTAATAAAGAAGTCAATACCCTGACATTGACCTAGGCAAGTATCTTTTTTTTTTCTTTTTGCTGCTTATATCTTTCACTGGCACAGGTGAGATGTGATCTAAAACTTGAGGCTTAATTTAATCTCACTGGTGACATTGTTTTAGCCACATGTCTATTCTAAGGTTAGCCTTCCTGGAGGCACTGTTGTATTTGTATTCCCATTGCAATTTACCCCACTGTAAAGTCATGTCTAGATGTCCTTTATTTTACAGAGTAGGCAGGTTAGCTAACCTTGCAGTCAGTGATGGGACTGCCCATGAGGGAAATGGTTCTTATTGGCCATCCTTGTTTAACCCTGCAGACGGTTATCATGTGTACATGCATGCTGTGCCTTAACTGAACTGATAGAGTTTCAGAAATGTGTTATTTCTTGTTCCTATAATTTTTAGAAATGAACTAATAACAGAAGACATCATTACAGTATTCATCATTAGTTCTTGCATACTGGAATGAACAATGTGCCCAAGATTTCTAAACAACAGCTCATCATCCAATGACTAGTTTAGTCCCTCTGCGAATAGACAACATCAAAAACCTTTTTTTTTTAATCATTTTCCTTTGAGTACTAACTACAGATAAGTAGAATGTCTGTAATTCATTCTTTTTTAAAAACGATGTAACTATGTGATACAAATTTGAAATACACATGGTAGCAATTTTATGTGGTGCAAAATGAGTTTAGACCATTAAATAGCATGAAAAATTTTAACTTTTAGAAAAAATGTTTTCCTTAAGTTTTAGGAAACCTTTTCTGTCATAGTTAAAGCTCCCAAGACACCATCCCCTAGGGGACTCTCATAAACAGGCCCAATTTTTCTTCTTTCTACAAATTACAAATGTATTCATGTACCTGTCAGTTTAAAATAAAGCAATTAAATTTGTGTCAGTTCATTGACTTGGAAATATTGATCTGATCAGGAGGTTGAAGGTCAAAGCTAAAGGTTCACTTGACATGTCTGCTCCAAAAAAAAAAAAAAAAAAACTCATTAAAAAGTCAAAAACAATGCAGGTTGCACTTACAGATCAAATCTGACAGACCAGCAGGTTAAAAGCCCTTTCACTGCCCTAACATGTTCAAGGAAGTGTAGTCTGTAATTAGCTGAAATTCATATTAGGGCTTCAAAGAGTGTAGAGACGGAAAAGTGTCTCACCCTCATCCCTTTCTGTCTGACAGATAACTTAAGCAATTACCAGAGGTATCTGGTATTTAGTATTTATAAAAAAAATGTTCCTTTTACTTTGACAGGCTATTTGAAGATTATAGTCAGAACGTACATGTGGATCACAGGGAGAAGATCAGTGAAATCAAAAGATCATACCTTCACAAAAATGAAACCATTTCACAAATGTCAAATTTCTGACAAATTCTCCTGTTGCTTATCCTGCCATAAAGTGTGCGATACCTCCATCAGGTCACACAACTCATATGAACAAAGTTCAGCCTCTATGCTCCGGTTTCTCCCCTTCCCTCCGTTCATAAATGAAAAAACATGAGAGCTTACAGTGGAACAGATGGTTTTAACGAGGGGAAACGGGATCAGCCTGAGCACTTTTGATCGTTTTAAACACCAACGGCGGAAACAGTTTAAAAGCTTGAGTGTTTTCATAGCAAATCTGCTCAATGTGAGCACAGCAATGTTTATAGTATAATGACCCTGGGGGCTCTTAGCAGGGACCAAGGGATTTTTCCAACCGGAAATAGGAATAAACATCTGTATTGAATAAATATTCACATTATCCACATTTCTCATAGCTTAATTTAAAACATCAGCCCAATGGTCAGATTCCCTTTACACATTTGAATGTATTGATAATGTTGTGGCCTACTGTATGTTCATAGAGATTCTTTGGCATGGAAGCATATTTCAATCATCACAGAGCAGTACTTCCACACGTTACTGAAAATTTTGATTTTTATGTTTTAAATGCCAGGTATATTTCTGAAACCCTGTATCATCCTGAAACATGGTGTAGGTTTTCTCTACAGACCTGTCTGTCTCAGTCCTCAGGAGCACAGATTTGTGTTTCCACATTATTGTAAAAGCAATCAGCCATGATGTTAAGTAGCTATGAACCAGGCAGCAATTTTCACTCTCACAAAATGTGATTGTTCTTTGCTCCTTTTGAAAGTATCATAACTATTTATTAAAAAGAAGGCCACACTTTTGTTGTACTGATAATTGCTGTTGTTGTTTGTAACTGGTAATTAGGTACATGTGGTTCTCTTTTTAGACATAAACATGAAAAGTGGAGTTCTGATTATGTCCCCTTCTGAAAAGAAACACTTGGAATTGTCAGTTTGCTAAAGAAAGAGAGTTTAACAAAATTAACCAACCATGACACGAATAGCAAGACGTATACTTAAGCCTTGAAAGAGAACCTGATTGCCAGCAATATTAAAATAATGGTGTTTAGGTATTTACTCAAATAATTGAGAAAAAATCCTTTCCCTACACTTCAGTCTTCAGAGAGAAGACCTAATTAAGTTGTCTTCAATTGGATTTTATAGCGATTTTCATCAGACTGCAAATTAGAGAAAGCATCTTCTTACTCACCTGTGACACAACAATACACAACAGCCATTACAGACCAGAATGCTTGATTTAACCCATCAAAATTTAGATTATATTTGCATTTGTATAACAATTTGTGTTATGTTGTTATGTACTGTCAAACATGCCGTGCACACACACACACACACACACACACACACACACACACACACACACACACACACACACACACACACACACACACACACACACACACACACACACACACACACACACACACACACTCACTCTCTCTCACACACACACACACACACACACACATACATACTAAAACCAGTACCAGCAGTTTATCAATACAATGTCCTTGAACCTATGGTGCACTTCCAGATGATGTGGAAATGTCCTAATCAAACTATGTGTAAGGCAGCACATGTGAAACATTCCTGACCCATCAGACAGGAACAGCCACAAAATGCCTATTATGTTTTTATAACGTTCGCCTCTAGAGTTTCGCAGCTCTGGTTGGGGGATTACAAGCAGACACACCCCTTAGTTTTCCTTGTGAGACACGTAGCCTTTGGCGCAATGCAGCCACTGGCAGGGAAACTGCTTCCAAACTGTGAAGCAGGAAAAACAGTAATTAGGAACAAGTTTAACCCAAACCCTGAAAGATTTTAACTAGAATTAGCTCTGATAATAATCCAGATGATGCATACTTCATCAAGAAGCTTGGATGCAGCTTTGGGATTTCCTTTTATTACTATACTCTGATTGTATGTGTATTTCCTACTTTTCAGTTTCATTAATTTTTTGCTTTTCACAAATCATATTGTGGAATCATTACATTACAATCTTTTGTTCCTTTAAAGATATTTCTGGTAGAATTTGAGGAATACATGGCAGCAGCAGAGAATTTCATGAAGCTGACTTTTACTTCCTGCAAACGCTGCAGTAACTAAAAAACATCTGAGTGCTTATTTTTATAAATATTTTTAACTATAATATTTGGATTTAGATGTGAAATATGACTGAAGTGAAACTTCATTTTACAAAACAATGTCCTGTCTCCAAGAACACATAATATTTGGTCATACTTGCCGTTTTTATTTATTTTTTTAATTATTGTTTCCATTATCACCTAATCTGACTTTCATATGCACACAAATGCATGCAATATCATCTAAGCCTCAAAATGATGTAAATTGGAAATGTTCCTGTGTAGTGCACATAAAGGCATTAAATTAGCTCTTACATAGACAGTAAAACTGTCTGCTCTGCATCTTCCACACATTCTTTATGGACCAGCCTGGCACCTATCCAAATGAAATACAGTCATATTGTTAAAAAAGTATACATCTGTGTGGTGGTTTGTATTATATCTGAGATTAAGCTGTACATTAAATTCAGTCAAATAATATGCCTGCATAACATGCCCACTGTACTATACTGATCCTGTCAGTCCAACATAAGCAATAAAATGTAACTATACATATTAGGAGTCTTAGGGTATGGTCACTTTCATATTGTATTTGTGTAGTGTTTGTCATATTTTGTTTCATTAATTTGAAACAAAGCAGAATGATGCAAAATGCAGTATGGCAGTTTTTTTTCTCTTGGTGCAGACCCAAAAGAAATAGAGACTGAAGGATGTGAGGGAAACAAGACGTTAACCTAGTTTTCTAATTCAAATAAAGTTTGTCATGGATAAGTGGAAAAGAGCTTCACAACCAGGCTGGCACATACAGTGTTGTAGGGGTCACTCCTCATCTGTTTTCAAGTTTTGTGTTGTTTATTATCAGTGAACCATAATAAATCACAGCCTTGGGAAATGGGTTCATGACACAAACAAAGATGACTTTGCTATTCAACAAAAATCTTTGTTTCAAGTGTATTTTTAAACAAGGCTGTCTGTACTGTCCATGTATTGAAACATTAATGAACTAACGGAAATGACAATGTGCTGTAATGGTAAGCACTTTATACTGAAACTTGTTCTCACTTGAGGGTGAAACTTTTGGCCCTCGAGATGCCCCATGTCAAGAGACTTTGCCAAGAATGAGCCTAAATTACATGGGGAAAATAAAAAGTGAGAGGAAAAGATGGATAACACCTTGCACTTGTGCTTAAAACTGAATGATAATTTTCCCAGGTCATCAGTACTTCTATTGCATGTAATAAAACAAGGGGGTCACATAATAAGGAACTGGAGCCCCTGCTGCAAGATTGATGGCTTTAAGCGGACAGGCCAGAAACTCGACATTAAATCAAAACAGTTTCATGTGCAGAGGAGGGGGGGGGGGTGTACAGTAAATCATCTTATCGACTAATCTATTAGTGATAATGAATTCACACCGGTCTTAGATTTGCAATTCATTACATTTAAGATTAACAAGGGATAGAACTTAAGTGAAGTGTACGTGGGGGAATTGTGCCAGGGCTTCGCATTTAATCAGAGATGGGGTTCTGAGAATGTCTTTCATTAGAAGGCTTAAAAAATTAAGATAAATTAAGACAGCCCTCAACATTGATAGTTCCTTCTTCCATTCAATGCTTATGTTGCTTCCTCCAGATGTATATCTTCTTGTTACCCGAGTTAAAACAGTATCTATCTTTAGGTTTCTGCCATGCTGTTTTGACCTCCACTTGTCAATGCCTTCCTGTGCAATGCAGAACGATGAACAATGGCAACACTGTTTCAAAAATAATTTAATCACATTTCTGCAGCTGGCTCTTGTTCCTCCCCATCCCATTAGACATGATTAAAGAATGAAAAGCCAAAGGTTATGAACTTTAAATAAAATTTAGGTACATTCCAGGTGGACGTACAAAAAAAAGTGTCAAGCACACTTTGCACCAAGGTTTTTACCCAGCCTTAGATATCAGATCAGTCAGGTACACAGGATGTTCTCTGTCACCATTGGTGCATTGTGTTTTTTTTTCAAACTTCTGTCACCATGCCACACAAATGCTGTGAGAAAATTCTCAGTTATTGTTGCTAGTGAATGTTGAAGAGTAAACTGCATGGTGAAATGCAATATATACATTTGTAATATATTTATATATATATTATATATTATACATGTAATAAATTTTACATGACATGAGAGTGCACAGCTCCATATGCTGACCATGCTCCAGTAACATTCATGTTAATTAATTATATTGACTTACATGACACATGGCTTATATGACAAAACAACTTGGAATTTAGAAAAGCCACCACCTCTATCAATTTTTGTTCCTGCAAGTAGGTGACCTGAGGCTGATGGAGGAAAATTGTAGTTTAAATACCATTTTGCAACTATCTTAATCATTTTGAAATATGTTATCTTTAATCTTTTATTCGCTTGTCATGAATTTTCTTGCCATCAAGTATCATCAACACTGTCACTGCCAGCATGCTTAATTTTTAGAAAATTTTGACTGTTAAGGAAATCTACTTCACACATTAAGTTGTTGATTAAACCTTGGTCAATTTTCTACAACTTTTAAATGTTTTACAAAAAAAAAACTTTACAAATCTGGATTGATGTATCAAAGAATAATGATAAAAGAAGGCAACAGGCAGTGAGCAAATAGGTGCATATTTGATAAACTAAACATTAGAATTGCTTACTTGAGTGCTTTTCACCATCGTTTTTCACTTTATTTTTTACTCTGCTTGTCAGAGTTGACACAAGTCAAGATATCAATGAAAGGAGCCTTTTACAAAGAAAACATAAAATGTGGGGCCTACACTATTATTTATGGAAAATTGGTTTGCATACAATTTTTCCTCTTTGGTAACCCATTTTGGCCTGGTTCTCCAGAATCAACTGTATATACACCTGGCATATTGGTTGTATCCAAGATACAAATCAACAGTACAATTTGAAAGAGTCTAAGCATTTTTCATAATCACAATTAGTAATTAACAAATCATGGTACAGACATAATGCTGGGGATAATCTAAATGAATTCACTATCCAGAGTGTTAGTATATGATTAGCACGTACAGTGTTAACTTGTTAAAATCATGAGTTTCACAATTGTTAGCAGTACATGCAAATACTGTGGTAAAATACCACTGAGTATTGTTTTTCTATACTATATTTTAACAGTGCATGATGGAAACTCTGTGGCAAAGTAGAAATGTAAACGCGTTCAAGTGCTGCTTTGACATTTGAAGGATTGAGACAATAGGAAAACCTTTGCCGATGATTTAGAGTGTGTTGTTATTCTGCACTTATGAAGACTGTATGGCAGACTCTAATACCTTCATCCTGTCTTGGGAGAATAGGAGCCCACTCCTGCTTTATGTCCTTCAGAGCAGCTCTGTATGTACTAGAGCAGCTCTGTATGTAAACCATTATTTAATTAAGCATGGGGCCATGTCAATATGATCGGAAAGAGGTTCATTATAAGTAGGATTAAAGCCACCGGCATGTTTAATGTTCCTCTCATCCAACACAAGCTCTTGAATTAATTGTTCAGTGGGAGGCCATGTTTAGCAAGCAGCTCTGCTCTTCGCATTGGACCACTGTCAGTTCCTGCTCCCGTCCGTCAGACTGGAGAGACTGCAGGAGCTCATGCAAAAGTGACCTCATTGACAGACCTTGATTTTTAATCAACTCAGGTGTTAGCCATTGTCTTCATTAGGCCTTATATATAAAGTAGAACCTGTCAGGCTGAAACGGAATTGAGTTGACTGGATTTTTTTTGTTGTGCAGTTATCCAACTTGGCTGTACATGACATTGAGTTGTAATTTCCCTTTTGTACTGATTTTTGTTTCATTTTGATTTCTTGTTCCCCCAAACAAGGGGAAAATAAAACAGCTTTGGCCAGTTTTGTTTTTTTCACTCAAGTCTTTTTCTCTTTCCTTTCACCCACCACCTGGCATGGTGGCCACACCTCCCTCTGTGCCAAAATACTGAAAATCAAACAATCATCCACAGCAGACTATAATACTTTCTACCCTTGCCTGTTCTGAGTAAGTGTGTGTATGACTGGTTGCTGGGGGGTCATTGCATTGTGTGGTTAAAAGTGTACTTGGAAAATGGGAACACATTGGTATTAGAAACCTAATCATTTCCATTGCTTTGAGAGGAGAACAGTTACAGATCAAATACTGTGCTTCTTAGACACATCCTCCTTAGTAACGTGCTATTATATGTGGCAGGAAGATGAGAGGGTGTGTGGGTCTTTTCTCATAGTCATCACATTATGGCTGCTGATTACCATCCTGTGACTGCTATGACACAGGAATCCAGCACTGAGATTCAGACTAACAAAAAAAACATACCTTTCACTTTCATCCTTTCTTGATCTTATTTCTCAGCTGCATCTGGGCCTACATAATGTAATATTCAAACCTGACCTATAACCACTGGGTTTTCTATCTTGGTTTTCTCCTCAAGCACACTGACTGAACCTAAATATACATTTCAGTAAAATTAATTTTCAGACAACACTGAATGCATTTGGAAGGAGTTTATTGTGATGTGGCAAGTTGTATATCAGTACAGACATTTGATCTTGGACTTAGACTCCAAGGGGGCAGTGTCATACCTCGCTGTTTATGGTGAGGTGAACCCCCACTGGAGCTCTAGAAAAGAAGGAGAAATACAGAAGAAAGAGAAGAAGACATGAAGGCAGAGATGGGGAGGGGGAGGAATGCCGGAAGTAGTGAGCATGATGGAAGATAAGGTACGTGGCAATTTAATACCTGTGTAGAAAACTGGTTTGGACGGATCAAGGTATTTGAAAGGGCAATCTGAAAATACTTCTCCTGAACTTTTATTTTTTTTTTAACAAACTCAAATTAAGGCCGATGATTATGAGAAATTCAATATTTTTGTTAATACTCTACATATTAACAAAAACAATGTACTCAATACTATATATTAATCCTGCTGAACGACAAAAAAAAAAATCCTTGAGAAAATATTTTCTTTGCCTTCACAGAAATTATTTATCTTCCATTACACTGATGTTCCCAAGTGTTACATCACTAAAACATTTCTTGTCATTAACCACTTGCAGGCTGTCAGTGCTGAGGAGCCAGTCAATACAGACACCACTGGGAAAACAGTGTGCCACCCAAGAGTTGCAGTAAAGGATTCTGGGAAATTGTGTCTAATCTTTGCCTAGTCTTTGTCATGGAATCAAGATCCATGACTACATATATCAGCCTTTGATATACAACTGCAAAATGGAAACAGACTTTTTGTACTAATTGGGATCACTCATAAGCCTATCAAGGGAGAGAAATTACACAGAAATATCACTGGCATTTTCCTCCACTGTCCTTGTGAAGACAGAGCAACTTTAATTTTCCCTCTTTTTCAGGTTGTCCATTTTTATTATTCTTAGCTTACTGTATCAAATTATTTTTTTTGCAGAGATGGAATATTATTCATTCAGTATAAAAAAGTAAAACTGAGACTATTTTGTTGTCAATTAAAGCAACTGACATGTTCAAGTTAGTGAAAACTGCAATGAATGTGATCAAAATAAATGGAAGCAACTGCTGCTCAAAGATATTAAAAATGAATTCTTCCAGTTCATTACAATATGTCACAATACATTTCAAATTATATTTTAAAGTGAAGATTAAAACATAATTTAGATTTTTTATTATATGAAAAAATTAAGAGATATTATATTTTTGCCTTGTTCCAGCTGTATAGTGACGTCTGTTTTAAACCTCATTCACTTAGGAGGCAAAGCCAACTATTGTGTTTAGTCAAAGCCAACTATAGTGTTTAGTCATAATCTTCACTTTAAGACTTAAGTGGTCATCTTCACATTTCTTACTTGTGGCAGGGCCTCCTTCATGGGGACAGTGCTATGTCCATGGGGCACAATTTTCTCTCATTGGTTTAACAGACATGACACCAGTATTATTCATATATCACAGCATTTTCAGCCATCATATCTGGACTCAATTAAACATTTATGAGTTATTCTTCAATGACACCTGAAACAGCGTTTTCCACTTCCACTCATGTTTGCTTGATTGCTTTCCTCATAGAAGAGAGGTGTTATAAAATGTGGTGTCTTATGCCTACTGCTGAATTTACAGTTGTGTGCACTTATTGCTCACTTATGGGTGCCCAGCATTCTGTCAAAAGATTTTTCATTTGAATTTTGTGTTCATGATTTTGGAGTTGAAATGAAAAGAAAAGGTTTTTGCTCAAAAAAACTAAGGCCTGGACTTATCAAAGCTTTTAGCACATGTTACATTTTTTGCACACACAATGTCAGTTGCTATCTTGTTGCTATCTTTAACACAGTAAGTGTGATGTGCAGAAATCCTGATTGTATGCAGGGTATAAAATTAAAATGACCCCCTCCCTTTAAAACAAGGTTCTCCTCTTCAGCTAAGTCCACATGACCCTCCACTGACCTATGCAGAACTCCATCATCATGTGAACAGACAACTGTGAGCTGCTGCAGTTGCGGTTAAATAAACCATAACTTTTTTTATTTTGCAATTTCGACATCTTTACCTGCAATGACTGAAATGAGTAATTGATCTTAAATGGTGTTGAAATGGAACATATTCAGATGTGCTGCATACAGATGGGTCTGTGTGCAAGGAAATGAGGTTCAGAAAGTCATGAAAGGCCATATTGAAGAACTCCAAAATACCCCAGTCCATGTTACATAACACTGCCAATGATACATGAATGATTAAACCACAACATTCTTTAATGCTTTTTACACTTAGGTTGAAAATGAATTAATGTCCATTTAGAATAAGCTTCCAAAGTAAACTGTAAGCAAATGAATATGCAGAGGAACATGAGGCGATGACTGTTGTGTTTGGCTCTGTTTAGCAACGAAAATCAAACGTCTTATTTCTGGATTATTTCTTGTTAATGGATAGACTGCCAAATATTAAAAATTGAATTACATGTAACAGAAGGAATGAAGTGCCCAAATCCCCTTTAGTGGTAGGTATTTAAACAGATGTGGGAGTAAGCGTAATGCTTAGATTTTAGCTTTGTATAGATTCTGCAATTGGTTCTTCAGCATTCACTTGTCTTGGCAGTAATTGATGGGTGTTGAGGAATACAGCCATTAAAAGAGAGGGGCTCATTGAACATATGTGACACTCACAGCGTTCCTCACCTTTTTCCCTGTCTCACCAATTGTTTAGCTGTCGTGAGGCAGATTTACTTTCAATTGCCTACAGACAAGCTTGCAGGTGCATCTTTGGTTATCCCATTTGAGATGTTATTGTTGTAAGGTCTTTGTGCTGTCTGATTGATCAGTGCACACTGCAGGTTACTGAAGCGTAAAGTGTACACTGGTTGAAAACCACGTCAGTAGATTTTACAGTGGAACATCACTTCACTGGGAATCTGCCAATTGGATTGTAGCGTGATTACAAACATGAGGTGAGCCTTAGAATCCAAATTATGTGCTGTTTATGCTCTAAGGATGACAAAGTAGTAATATGGTTTGTCAGTTGCAGTTTTCAGCAAGTACTAAAAGAGATTAAGATGACTTTGGCAATGAAGCCCATTTGTGCTGGAGAAGCAGTTAGTGTTACTAATTTAAAACCTGAGTTATAGCTTGTCCTCTGCAGGGGAGGTGGATTTTACAAGTGAATTCTGTGGCAAAAACCTTCTGCATTTTGAGAAGGAAATACTCCACTGCAATTCACATGACCATGTTTCATTAGCATTTGTTTCATCAGCATGATCATATGCATATTGAATTCAAGATTTTTGAATATTAAAATAAAGTTAATCCACTTTACAAAAACATTACCTTAACATTTACAGTTAAATGAGATTATCGTAAATGCCATGTGCCATAGATCAAAAACTATTGAGTAAATGTCCTACTGACATGGGAAGTATTCAACATAACGAACTGTCAATACTGAGAGTACATTGGCAGGTCACATACTCTGTAGACTGTTAGTAGATTGTAAGTCTAGATGTACTGAATTGCCAGCACTTGCCACCACATGCTCTTATGTGCAGAGCTATCCTTTAATTCTTCAAATTTAAAATGGACTTTTCATGCAGTATTGTTCCTTCTAAGACACATGAGGGCACTTTGCACAAACTTTGCTAATGATTCCCATACTTTGGGAGGGGGTGGGAGGGGTGTGTGATCCTGTTTTTGATCTACCTCCAGTGACTGAGACAAATAAGAGGTTATGAGTAATTTAGCTAATATGTAATACAACAATATTGGATTTAGTCAAGTAACATTATATTTAACTAAACTGAATCTAAATTAATATGAAACCTTATTTCGCTCTCAAGAAATATGACACTTTATAGGCTTGACTTTGAATGCCAAATGTGAAAATTTCTGAATGCACTTAGAATTATGTCAGCTCTGGTCAGTATTAGTGAGTAAACTTATCTAACAGAAAACCTAAAAAACATATCTCTAAGAGAAAATGGTTAAGCTTAGCTATTCATTTTCATTCTGACATAGTCATTCAGAAAACTGTCATGAATTCCCCTTCCTCATAGTATAGATTAAAGCATACAATACCTTATTGAAGTTTTGTCTACTTGACTATATGTATTTCTATACACTATATGTATGGCAAAAAATCATTCAAATAGAAAATCATACAAACCTATGAGGAATACATTTGCCCATTTATTTTAGTATTTCATGGACATAATGTTTTTTCTTTTTAAGTAAGACTTGTCCTACTATTTTCTTTTTTGAAATTTGTCCCTCACATAATATGAATTCTAAAACTAAGAGCAGAAACATGCTGCAAATGGAAAAAGACCAAGAAAGTGAAACAGTGCCCTTTAAAATGGCACTCAATCCCATGTGAGTACGTTTTTAATTGGTAGCCGTCCTGTCAGGCCTGGTTGTGTTTTTTATGATAGGGAGGAATCACTGTGTTCCTTTCCTTGGGAGCTGAGCCTAGGATGTCCTTGTGCTCTGCCAGCATCTGTTGGGGGGTATCCCTTGAGATGGAGAATGAAGGTTTGGGCATGGGGGGGTGTCCCAGAGTGGCCTGCAAGATGCTCACTGTCCGAGACTGCACAGAGGACGAAGTCCGACTTCTAAAATCTCCCCACCGCTGACATGCCCCGTGCAGGGCCAGGAGCTGAGACACTGGGCCAGTGGGAGAAATTAAGCAACTGTTGATGAAAGGTTTCCAAGCATGCAAAAGAAGTTCAATCACCTGCTTTTTAGCAAAATAAACGCATGAGACATTTGGGCTTGCCTGAGAGAACAGAGCTTTGCTAAACGATACCCAACATAGAGTTTCAGTGGAGACCACTGCATCATGGTACAAAGTCAATTTAAGACCTTTGACAAGTTGTGGCTGGTGTATGTGCTGTGCTTTAATACAGTGTAACAGACCAGTTTCAACTAAATGCAATTACACAATAGGGAACAATGCCCAAACTGCATGCAAAGCTGATGTGTGCTTCATAGGAACTATCTGTGCATTACCATGTTAAAAGACATGCAAATATATAAACTTTTAACATGAAAACAATGAATTTCTTTAAAATTAACTCATCACTCATTGATTTTAGAAAAGGGAAGGCATGTAAATCACAAACCTGCACAAACAGTATTCCGCCCTTGTTGTTCTTAGTGCATAGCATCAAACCAGGCTTCCTGAAGAGGGCCCATATGTACTAATGCTGGCCTGAGTGCCACCCACACCTGGCACTGCTGTGGTCTGCAGTCTATTGGTGCTCATTCGCTGTGAAGCCGAAGCTGCTGGTACCTACCATTTCTCATCCTTGCTCTATCCCTCTCTCCCCTGCTCTATCTCTGTCTCTCTCTCCCTCTCCCCTGCTCTTTCTCTGTCTCTCTCTCCCTCTCCCCTGCTCTATCTCTGTCTCTCTCTCTTCAGAAGCTTTGAGTGCTTCCAGCTGCTGATACTGAATACCCTCTCCATTTCCTTCACTGGAATGCTTACCAGTTGTTCCTCTTTCTTCCCCCTTTCCCGACCCCCCTTCATTTATGCCCACTACCAACCCCCCAAAAAAAAAAACCCCTCCCTCTCCCCGCCATTTTATTTTTCCATCCTGGGAAGGAGGCATGTGGGTGATGATTTATAGAGCATGTCCAATCGGTTCTGTTTGCCCATGCTGGGGTGTCACGGGCGTGTTGGTACAGTGGGTGACGGGCCAATGAAAACACCTCACAGCGTGCACGAAAAACAGCCAGCCTAGCAAAAAAACATGACAGGCTTGCATGCGAGCCCCCATCAAAGAGCAGTCTGTGCAAGGGTTTGTGTGTCTCGTTATAATTGCTGTGGAGTCTGGCAACTCAGAATTAAACACAGGGAACGCAGCAGTTAGACTTTAGGAGTGTCAACAGCAAGAGCTGCCAAGTCTTTTCATCTTTTTATGAAATTAATAAATCAGCCAGGACACCCAGCTGATGGATTTTCAAGACTATAGCTGCCTGAAAAAAAAAAAGCGAACTATTGGACCGGATGGTGTAACCATAGCCACTAAACTTGTACGGTATTCATCATCCCTAGACCACAGATCTGAGGACATGCTGGCTGGCTGGTAACTAAAGGCTCCAGATTTAGAGAGGCCCCTAAGCCTCTTAGTCATGCCCCTAAAGCGTGGTTCACGATAGCGGAGGAGTGGCTTGGGTTCCACAGCTGTCCAGTTATTCGAAAACCTGATAACATGACACTACAATTCACACACCAGTCCTGCCCGCCTTGAGTTTCCTTCAGAAAGTAAGAGGCTGTGGGTGGGGTAGAAAAAAAGTGTCCTGCATGTCACCATTATTTTCATCTAGGCACAACAATGCTAAAATGAGGGTAAATGTAGTCTTTATCTACAGTAGAACATTTAAGACTCATGCATGTGTGTGCATTTTTTGACTTGGCTATGCCAAATGGAATTTGGAATGGTTTTATCAGATAATTTAAAAAAATAACGTGGTGTTTTTCAAGGTTGTATTTGAATTTTGCGGTCCCATATCTGGCATGAAAATGATGGAACCACTGGGACTCTCCTGTGGTTAAGTATCCTACCGAAGCACTGGTTCTCAATAATGGTGCGAGAATGAAGTATCATTAAAAATAAAACTACCATATTCAATCCGTGACTCATAATTTGAATCATCTTGACTCCATGTCTTCCCTGGCAAGGCTGAGCCAGTTGTTACCTGGCCAGGGTGGGCTACGGTGTTGGGTCATGTGACTCAGACCCACGCACCCAGTGGCATGACTACAAACAGGCACTTTTTCTCTACGAACCACCACAGAAAAGATCATTACAGAACTGATCAGCCTCTATAACTTCAGATGGGACCTAAATGCTGCCACCAAAAGACCAACCACTGAAAGCAGTGCCTCCTCTAAACGCAAGATAAAAAGGGAGGCATTGTATGTGATGGAGTAATTCAGGGCATGGTTAATTTACAGAATGAATAAATAATTTAATTAAACAAATGCAGGTAAAGTAAATGACTCTCCCTATATCTCAAGGGGCAACTTCATATTCCATCTGCTCAGTTGTCACTCACATTCTCCCTCAACATTCTTCCTTCAACCCACATACAGTAAGGGAAGCAAGCCTTTTCTTCATTTGGCCAGTTAAACAATCTTCAACCTACCCAGGAACTCCAGTTAGAAATGTCAGTCTTTACAGGTGCGTAAATAGAAAAATTTTTAATGATTGAATGCAAATGCTTTATTACACTGTCAGGCCTTTTATGATTGAAATATTAATACTCATGTTGTCTGACCTTTTAATTTAAGGCAGTTGAGGATCCAATTGGTCTGCTGCTGGAGTGGTGTCCTTTGTAGGGTGTAGGACATCCTGCCACGTGGCTGCACAGTGAAGCTGAGGAAATGTGCCATTTCGTCCTTCTTCGAGGACTCGTACTTCTCACTGAATCCAATGTGTTCACCGCAGTCCAACTGTGAGTTTTCCATTCTTAGTGACTGAGTCTCTTATATTGTTTCAACAGTGCAGTTGCAGACCTCCAGACTGAGTCTGATCATATGGGCAAGGCCTTGTGTCGCTCAAATATCCTATTCTGTTTAAAACATAAACAGGAGGAGAGTCACAGGGCTCAGAGAACAAAACAGTTTTGATTTTCATGTGAGGCTGAAAAACTGTTCCAGAAAAACTGTAACTTGTGTGAGGAAAACTCTTATTGGTTAAATTGAAAATACTATAGCCAATATCGCCTACGACTGCTGAATTTATTGTCCGTCAAAGTTCCTTGGAACTGCAGGAATGAAACAAATGAACTCATTTTCAAGCTGACATAGAGTAAGTAACATAGCCAGAAATAAACATAGCCAGAAATAAATGTTATTGTGAAGGGGTTAATGTTTTTAATCATATGAAATGCTAACATACAACATCCAGCCTTAACTGGTATAATTATGCATATACTTCTTTGATACTATTTTCTGACAGTCTCTTCTTACTGTTCTGAAACACATCATGTGAATTTGATGCGAAGTTGTGTGTGCTAGCAAATTAGCTAACTAGATAGCCAGCTAACTCAAACAGCTGGGTTTTTGAATGTCAGGCATGAAAAAAATATTTGTCAAAGCACATGCAGCCTGTAAAACTGAGTAATTAAACTGTCATAAGGCCCCCTTGCATACACAGGTTGATCCACAAACACACAAAGACACTGAAAGACCACAACAATGTTACATTTTTAATGTGTCGTATACAGATAAAATTGCAGCTTGAGGGTGCCAAGGGTACGCCAAAGGGCTTTTGGCACACTTTTCAAAAAATATTTATAATAGAAATTTCAATTTTGAATTTAAAAAAATCATAGAAAGCTTCTGTGCGATTACATTCTATGGTTGTACAATTAAGAATATGGAATAATTTGTGGAATTCCTCTTAAATTAGTCATCTCAACATGCACTTGTTCTCATTATCATATTTTTTTGGTAGTCATCTTGTCTTGGTAGCACCTCCATAAGGAGCTGTGATATTTGTCTGATGGTGAGTTGAAGAAATGCCATTTTCACCCCACCTGTGTGAGACCCGCGGTGCCCCCTCTGCAGTGATGAACTCCTGTTCCATATGATCAATCAGTCTGGAGGGCAACCAACAATCCATTACAATCTCTTGGCCAGCTTTATCAAACAGTTTTTATGGATCTCTCCTGTCATGTTGGCGAGTTCTCTTCCTCATCTGCCCTTTTTTAGGAGATTTCTTCAATCACATTCCAGAAAGGTAATAAAACACCAAACACCCTTTGCCAACAGTGAAATAGGTCAGGTGAGTATCCAAATGTTCAAATACTGGTGACAAATTAATGCACAAAATGTATGCTACAGTATTGATTGGTAAATATATAATAATATCAAAAATTGCAAATGTAAGGAGAGCTGTATGACTGTATAGGAATACAGCCAAAGAATTGGGTGGCTATCACAAGATTATGTGAATTGAAATGGAAAAATCAGAGTAATCTGCTGCCTGCATCTGGAAAAAGGGCAGAGCATAAAACAACAGCCTGGGAATGACATAACAGGAAAGAGAGGAAGGCGTGAGAGGAAGCATGCTCTTTCTTTTTTTAGAGTAAACTCTGAAAAACAAAACTGGTCCAGTGTTATCGACTCTTTTGTACAAACAGTCAAGAAAAGTGCACATCTTAGGTTCAAGAAGAGGTCAGTACATGACCAAACTTAAGACCTGGCTTAATGGTAAAATTGTGTTAAAAGCAAGACATGTCATATTCTCTTCACTGTGTGGGTGTATTCAGCGACATCTGCTGCCTCAAGGCAGATGTCATTTTGTGGTGTTTGAAGTGCTATAACAAGAATTTATTTTTTAACTGTACGCTGTTTACTACAACAAGCCATTTCTTTATTTTTTACACACCTCCAGTCAAGAACAAAATATAAACCTGTCTGATACATGCCGGCAGCCATATCCAGTTGTGAACATGCTGTTCGTTGTAGTTTATTAGAGCAATGTAATAAGAGATACCTGTATCTGTTTATATTTTGATTTTATATCTTCGGGCATGAATTGAACCCAAAGCAATGCTAACGTAATATATAATAATGTAAATAGTAACTATTTGTACAGTTTGATTTTACACACTAATAAAATAGCTATTCAGCAGACTGCATTTTAGAAACTGTCTCTATGAATGTATATGTAGACAGGGGTGTGGGAGGGCATTTTTATTTTTGTTTAATCTGTTTTTCTTTACACTGTGCAGTTGTTACAAAAATAAACATGGTAGCGACATTTCCTGCTGAGCAAAAAGGGGGGAAGTCCATGGGTGTAACACTCTAATTAAAGGTCATGTCTGAGTCTATGTGCCACAACTTATTACTTCCCTCAGAAACATATTCGTAGTTATACATTATTCCTGGGGAAAAGTATAAGACTATGTCAGACTTTGCTTGGTATCAGATGCACTTCTTTAAAGAAAAGAAAGTTGTGCTGGATTGTCATTTGCTTCCCTTTCCTGACAGTGACACATGTTTTGCATTGTTTCCAGTGCTAAATTACAATAAAGAACAAGAGACCTTAATTCAAGGTACATTATCACTTAAGGCTTAGAAAAATAGGGGTGCAAATGGCAGTTAAAAAAAGATCCCATCAAATGGCATAATATTCCTAAATCTTCTCTTCCCTCTAAAACCGTGTAACACAGCAGGAAAAGTCAACGATTTGCCATCTGGCTTTGCTATCGGAGCCATAGCTGTCTGCCCCCAACCTCAAGGCCACCTAGGAATCTCCAAATGGTTAGTGCAATGGCATGATCTGAGCTAGAGTCTGTTTTTCACATGGGAATGAGTGCATAAAACAATGCATCACAGGTAGCTTTTCCAATCAAAGGGTTTCATAAAGCATCCTTGCTTCCTTAGCTAACAACATGTCCCAGCTTTTGTGGTTGTGGTAATCATAGCACAGATATTCTGTTCTGCTACTCTTTATCAGTCTCTGGCAATGGGCTTTCCCCTCAACCCATCTTTGACATCTGGAAATCCTATGCCCTTTCATTTGAATCCATTTGTTGTGAACAACCAAAATCCTATTCATTGATGCAAAAGTGTTTGCTACTGCATGTATGCATAAAATTTTCCAATCAACATCTCTCTTTGTAATACATTGGTGAAAGACCCCAAATTCCCAAACTATGCAGAGGCCTATAGTTCTTACTCCAGTGCCCTGGTATTGAGACTTCATGCAAGCAATCAAAGGAGTGGTTGGAAGTGAGATGGATTTATGTGAAACCAGAAAAGCTATCTATGTCTGACCAGGGTTCAATGCAACCTCCCTCGACCCTGGTGGAGTTGATTTTATCAGATGGCTTGATGATGGATTTGGCTCAATGAAGGGAGTGGGGTGGTGATTGATGAAAGACAGCCTTATTGGGTGACCCTTCAATGTATTCAGCTTCAGCAAATAAAACATGCATATTGCAGAGCAGCGTTTTGTGGATAGTTTTATGATAGTTTCTTGACAAATACAGAGCAATTAAGCATTGTTAAACCTTACATCTGAAATTATACCAGAAGGGTAACAATACTAGTTTAATAATTTAGCCATTGCATTGTTTAGCTGTCGAAAAAAAGAAAAAGGAAACCAAGAGATTATTGACTTGTCAGTTTCACTGTGTGTGTGCTTATGTCTGTGAGCATGCTATGTTTTTAATGTATACATTTTAACCGTCCACATTTAAATGTTTGCTATTTAATAGTGTTTTTGTGTTACTCACAGAGACACCTGAAATACTAAACTGTTACTAAACTCAGCTCACAGTCAGGAAATCACTCCCCCTCTGATTCTTACTTTTTCTGGTGGTTTTGTGCAAAGTTACCACATAAGCAGGGGTGAAAGTAAGCCGGTAAGGTCCGGTACTGCTTAACACTAAAAGATTACGACCGGAGATTTCTCTCAGCAGTACAAGAGTGCGCATGCGCGTCTACTTCCGAAAGCACTGGCAAATAGTACCGGCAAGAATTTAAAACTAATTTCACCCCTGCACATAAGTGATTGACTTTATGATATGGAGCCCCCTGTGGTAGGGAGAAGGAAGAGAGAGACCAGAGACCAGCGCCATTTTGCTTAACCCCCCCTCACCCTACAAGGCCCTTCCCCTTAAGACCTGAATTAATAGAATGACTGAATGCGAGACTAGGGCTGCTATCGGTGACCAAGACTCAGTCACACTGGCTTTGGTAAATTAGATGGGAGATTGAAACACCTAAGTATTTCATATATATATGTATATATATGTATATGTATATATATGTGTGTGTGTATATATATTTTTTTTTACTCCCAGCAGCTCCCCAGGGTAGCTGTAATTGGCCCATTTCCTGACTATGAAGCGTCTGGCCTTTTTTAATTGACTGACTCCTTTATTGGCTTTGAGACGTTTAAATAGGAACCAAATGCAGACAGCAGGGGAGCCAGGACCATCAGATAAACTGTGATCCAGACCGAGGGACACAACAACAAAAATTCTGACCTGTCTGGAGGTTGTTAGTACTGTTTATTTGCTCTGAAATCTTGGCCTACTCTTATTTAGCAGTCAGTTCTCAACAATCGTTAACAACCGTACATATTCAGTATCATTTTTGTGCAGATATTTTATATTTAAATAGTGAAGACCAATACTTCAGCGCTGAAAAATCGAAAACTCATTAGCAAACAACATGTTTTAATCTATAAAACCATAAAGTACTGCAGAAGAGCAGCTTGTAGAAAGCATGCCTTTAATTGTTAGACCTGGGCAGAGATTTATAGGGGAGTAAAACACCTACAAGTGCAACTATTCCTACTTTCCAGTGATAATGAAAATGCAGAGTGCTTTGAAGGGGTCCATTGAGGATCTTGATAGCATAGAAAATGTCCCAATTAATTCTGTTTTGGTAATTTGCATTCAAACTGCCTCCAAACAATGGGTCTTCCCTTAGTGTCACTATTTGCCATTACATGATTAGCATGCTTTTGAAAGGACATAATTAATGTGGAGAGAGAGAGAGAGAGAGAGAGAGAGAGAGAGAGAGAGAAATCTTATCTCAAGAAATTAAGTAACTGATGAATATTGAAGCCTGGGGTCATAAATATGGTAAAATCTAGGGTGTCAAAAACAGAAAATATCTAATGTTACACCTGATAATTGTATTCTTTGGTTTTATACTACAAAACTTTGGTTTTGGCTTTTTTAATGCAAGGTGTCATGTATTTTGTGGAAAACTGGAAAATGCTGTGTTATGCACTATTTGAGGAGAAAGTGAACAAGGTCAATTGGTCACTGTGAGACAGGCTGAAGTGGAGACAGAGTTGTACTTTCACCCATGTTTCCACAATAGGAACATTTGACAATATATAAATTAATCAATTACAAAACACCATTGTTGCCATACCCCATCTGACACGCACGTCACCCATCTCCACTCCTCATCTCCGAGAGCCTCCAGGCCCCTCCCTGTGTACTCTCTACAACCCGCTTTTAATGCAAAACAATCACAGGCGCATTATAGGTACCAACATGAAGCCATTAGAAAGCCCATAAAAGTCATGAGAGGCAGTTAAAATCCACAGAGCAATAGCCTTTGATGCCTCCATAGTTAATGTTTAGAAATGCGTAGGTATAAGGAGTAGGGGGCAGCTGCTATTTCAGGTTTTTTTTGACAGGAATTGTTTTGAACGGATTCTTTGTCAGAGGTCAGGAAATCTGTCACGTCATTGCAGGGGTCAGGGTCTCTGGATGATTACGTAAAGGGCAGAAATGTACAGCGTGGATTAAGAGCAAAATATTTCCATGGTGACATAGATGTAACCTTACATTATTGAATATTTTCTTATATGACCTGTCCAAGAACAGATATGTCATCCTATCTTGAACCAATCAGGAAACTGCTGGTCCTTGATTAAACTTTTCCGTCTCCATACTTTTTGCTGGATGGCACCTTTTAGGATGCCAGACCCATATTGTAAAAAATGTTACTGTAATGTTTTAGAGTGTTGCACCAAGGTTGTTGTGAAGAACAACATTATAGAAACATTTATTTGAATACTTTTTTTTTTTTTACCAACCCCAAACCACAATTTTCCATCTTCACCATAATTCCAACACTTACTTTTTTTTTTTCCTGCGGGAAAACATCTTAAATACATGTTTGTATCCTGACAAAATCACATGAAAAGCAACATTTCCATAATTTCCATAACAAGTCTGAAAGTTCTTGGCTTTTTAGAATCACTGAAATATAATTGATTCTGCTTGCAGTTCTGTTTTTTGGGAACGTTTAAAAAACACAGGCCAAAAGGCCTCTTGTCCTGGAGTTAATATAATTTTTTTTTCATTTAAAAGTGTAAAAAGAGAAACACACATCTGAATGAGTCATGGAAGTTTCCCAGGGCACATTTCAAACCACGCAGATATGGACCACGCATTTGTCTGCCGCTGCTGCTGCTGCTGCATGCATGGTTTGTGATGCAGCAGATGGGCCTGCAGCCCCAGCATTCATCTCACATCTCTCACCTACACCTTTCTCAGCTGAGCCATGGGAAGATTCTGTGAAATCAGAAAACTCCACTTTCAGATCTACTGCATCATTTCATTTGATTTGCATGCAAAATATTTGCTGCAAAACGGACGTGCACAGGCATAATTTATGGCAGCGAATGAAAGGGATCGATGGAGACCAATGGAGTGTGATAGAGGAAAAGAAAAAAACCATGAGAGAGAGTGCAATAATACAAGGCAGAAAAAGATTGAAACACATAATGAAAAAAGACGAGGTGATGCAAGAAAATACAAAGAGAGAGAGTGTGAGACAGCAGCAGAGTCAAAGGTAGTGGACATGAAGCACACCATGTGGGACAGGGATACAGAGAGGTGAAGTGTGTGAGTAGGTGAGACATGACCCATGTGAACGCCCATCTCTTCTTTACTGCTTTCATTTTTCAAGATGCAACAGTCACTTTTGACACCTCTGCTTTCATCTTAAAATATATACATATAAAAAAGCCCCAGTCTAAATAAGACTGTAACACTAGCGTAACACTTTAAAAAACTACTTTTTTAAAATAAGATTTTCTTAAGATTTGTACAAGCTTTTTGAAACAGATAGATTTTATGTTTTTTTTTTTCTGAATGGTAGCACCAGAGAATTAATGTCATAAAACCATGGAAAGATACATCATCATCACAGAGTGTTTGCTGTGTCTATGTGGAGGGGGAATCTGTCACTCATCTCTGTCGCGCTGACTCAGCCAATGTAAGTCCACTCCAATACAGCAACAAGCCAATCAATGATGACCATAGTACAGAGTAAGAATGTCATTGGTGCAGTAGTGTAAGAGATGGCTGTTGCAGCTGGATTTTCCCCTGTTGATACAGATCACTGTTCAAAAGGCACGGGCACAATAGCTGAGACATGGTGTCACAACTCAGTGTGCGACAATGACTAATGTTAATTCAACTGAGTTGTTTATTTCTCAGATACATCTTCCTCCAAGGGGGTTATATTGACACTGCTGACTGTTAAATTAATCAGTTCAGTTTAATTACCTTATTCAGGGGTGCGAGAGGATGCCATGTCTGGGGTTTGAACTGGTAAACTTCTGTTTAAAATGTCTTAACCCATATGAGACTCTGTCAACTAACAGTTTTTCTAAATGTAAGCAATGTTTATTTTTCACAAATTATTCATAAAACTTGATAAAATTACCTTAATCAAATCCATTAAAGTCATTATTCTTTGTACTCGCGGAAAAAGGACTGCGTTGAAAAGTGAAACATTTCATTATGAATTTATTGTTTCATTTTTCTTTTACACTTTTTCTCTAAAAATTATTTATAGAAATAATGTTGTATATTGCACTAATTCCTATATAACCATAAAGTTTATATTACAGGAAGGTTTGGCTGAAAGTGGGAATGCACAGTGGAAAATCATGCTGGATATAGTCCACAATAAAAGCACAATAAATGGGAGAAAGAGTGTTTTTGCCCTGCATTTATTATATCATAAACGTGATTAATTGTGGTTAACACATGAGAAGTGGGGCTGCAGTCACGTCAGTAAATTAGGAGTCAATCATCACTGTCGTATGTATCATTACCAAATGTCACAGAGATTGATGAACTCCATCTCTGCCTCACTAATCTTCCAATAATGCCCATAGCGTTTAATAGAATATTATTTTTACGCCTCTCTTGACAGCTCAAGAACAGAGACACTCCTTTCAATTTCAAGAATTTTATGTATCTAACATGTGTACCATATTCCCCAAAGGCAAAAATATGATGGCTATGACTGCCTAAACAAGCTTCTTTGTTTGCTGTAAGGAGAAAACTTTTGAACCGAAGACAGAGCAAAAGAGAAAGGGAGTGTGTGTGAAACGTGGCAGGACCCTACTGAATGGCACTTACTTGAGGAGCTAATTGGAAAACACCCCCACACACTCGTTAGGGATGAAGGTAGACCGTGTATGGCGGGTTCGTGTGTGGGTCTGTGTGTGAGAGCGTGTGGGTTTGTCTCAGTGGGGGAGTGGAGTGGGTAGAGGAGGACTATGTGAACCCAAGCTGTCCTGGAGGCTGGCTGGAATGCATTCATTTGCAAAACACTCGGGAATGACCTGTCCACATTGGGGCCTCTTCCCCACTGAAAAGATACTATCTTGTCACCTCAGTAATGGCTGTGCATACAAAGGAGCGCTGTTAAGACTTGAATTAAAATGTATGTGTGGGTGTGTGTGGGGGGCGGTTGATGGTAGAGATTAGTATTAAGAGTGACTTCAATTAAAGAGCCACAGACAGCTCTGATTTAAGATTTCCTCATCTCCTGTGAGATATGCTAACCACATTGAGATATGCTAACCACAGATTAAAAATGGCATTATCTTAATTAAACATAAATAAATAAATATTTCTAAAACAACAGACTGGAGAATTGGTTAGACAACCAATCTTTTAGTCAAAGGGTTGAAGGTTGTAGTACTATTCAGAAAACAGCAGCTGTACCTTTGAACCAGGTCATTAACCCAAACTGCTTCAGTAAATATCCACAAGCACAACCATGTGTATATAATGCTCTGGATAAGGGCCTTCCCCAAGCAGAGAAACAATGTAAGGTAACCATAGCACATACGTGAGCACAAAGGACCAGTAAGCAGGAAATAATTGGCCCATCCAGGCTATACCTTTCTTGAATGATTCATTTTACACAAACCAGCTGCTTCACTTGTACATTCAATTCTTCATAAGGGTGAATGAAATGAAATGAAAACAAACCGGGACAGGGACTGGGTGATGCAGATATCCAAGCTTGAATCTGAGCGGGACTGACTCACTGTTCAGTAAAAGCCTGGCCATTGGGTCAGCCAAGGCCTGCTTGGATTTTCTGATAGCCTTTTGGATCTATTTGCAAGTGGGGAGGCAACACAAACTAGAAATCAATTTTTTTTCCTTTAATGAAATCCTCAGTTACCCAAAGCTCTCTTCCAGCTAGATGTGCTGATATATAGAAAGGGGTCTGTAGGGGCCAGATAAGACACCCGTGCATACATGCATTCAGCGTTCGCTAACCTTGCACACACACCATATTAATCACAACACTCTGATTTCTATGAATATTTATATTAATTGTGTTTGGCTATATCTCACTGAACAGGCCAGCCAGCCAAATCCAGGCATAAGGCAAACCACCCTGCAGACAGAGAGAAACAACGGATCCTTCAAAGCCTGGCAGCAGGCAATAGTGATGCATGCAGATCAGGCTAATTCCAAAGCAGGAGGGCTTGTAGGCCAAGAACATCTTTCAACAGTTATCTCTACTGAATTCATAAAGTAATAATAAAAAAAAACTCAGATGCTCTTAGTTATTTAAATTGCTCCCAGTAGCCTTAAAATAAATCTAACATCTAAAAATATATAAATGTATGCATGCTTTTGATTGTACCAGTGATTGGTTCACCTCAGTGTCATGGAACATTAATCTTGTTCTTTCATTCTAACATTAATGTCAGACAGAATGTTTTTTCCATTCCAAGAAAAAAAACTTTCCTAGTGGTGGATAAGAAATTGAAGGTGTTCATGAGTGTGTATTTGTTCAAAATGGCTACTGGCCCCTTAAAATCCATATTTTCACTGTCAAAGACCCTCATTAAATCAGCTGTCCAATTCCAGTACCTAGGGTACTACACAGCTCTAATTCCATCAAGTGGACTTTGCTGACTTCACTGTTCCATGGGTGATAAGTGACATGCGTTTCACATGGCTAGTCTCAGATAAACCTTAAGTCCATTGTAAAGAATCAATTACTTAATCTCTCCTTTACAATAATCAAATTCCTGTGGGTCCATATTGCTCCATTAAGTAACTGGAAAATGGCCTTTTTATGCTCAATTTTCATTCAAAATTCAGAATGTTATCAAAAAGATCAATGAAAAGTTATTTTATTCATGCTACTGCATTTTGCAGTGCAAAATATTCACATTTCATAAAGGTGCTGGCAGTTTCTATCGCTATTTTAATGTCATGCTACTGCTAACCATCAGTCTAATTAAAGATAGACAGTCATTACATTCATGTCACATGACACAGACACACACGATGGACAGAAGTGTATGCACATGTGAATAATCAGGCAAACACTTGCACACATATGGTAAAATGCCTATTCTCATATTATACATCACTGTAAAATATGAAGATTAGTGTTGTGTTTGGAGCTCCATAAAGATGACAGCTCATACCACAGTTAGGACCCTGCTGTTTATTAAAGTATTTCAAGGTAGACAAACCTATTTATCAATTAAATACATACAGAATACACAGAATCTTACTTATTTAAAAAATGTCATGAGACCATTTCACTCAGTACTACATGAGGAATTAACACAATATATGTACAAACTATTAAGACTTTCTGTTTTCCCTTCTGGAAGAATGTTAGTAAGATATCAGTTAAAATACACTAGGAGTCCAAAAAGGCTCAATTTCTGACTAATTTGCACTGGGTAGGCTTCGGCGCCAGAGTTCTGGTTTTTATTCTCCATGCCAGGATTTATGATTTAATTACAGATGAACTGTCCCTTTTTGGAGATTTTATATGTAAAAATGATGGACCCCCTGTGTAGCAAATGTCATTTTAAGCATTCTCATTCTGTGCACATACAAATTATTCTTCAGTCTGCCAAGTCCAAGTGTAGATTTTTTTCCATCCAATCGGTGCTGACCGAGCCAGACATGTCCCCTCTTATGTCTCCGGGATTCGCTGAAAGGCACGTTTGTCTGCTTTGACCTCTAATCCTCCGTGTCTGTGTGCTATTTCTGTCCCTGATAAAAAAAGGGACACAAAGCATCAAGCCATCACCAAGTCAGTAATCCATTATCAAAAAGAGCATGCCAATTTAACTAACTGACCGCCAGACCCTTGACCCTTGACCTTGTAAACCACACAATGCAAAGGCCCACAATTTATGCATTAAATACTTGGTTCAAGAGAACAGAATGAGGCTCGTTGTGAGATGGAGGCATTAGCATGAATGAACTCTGGGCTCCTGGAATTTCTGTAATCACCCAGTATGAAAATCTGCTGGCAACCCCAAAGCCTGAGAAACATAACATAACATAACATAACATAACATGCTACAGTGCAGGGCACAGATTAATGTCCTGTGAGGTGGGAAGGAGGCTTTATTTTTTTGTAAGGCTATTTCCCCTTAGGAACATCTGGAGGCAAGGAAATGAGACCACAGCTCACTTGAATGCAGCACGACCCTTAACAGACAGCTGTTTCTAAAGAAAGAGCAAGCCCCCCTCTGCCCTCTCCCACCCCCTTCCCCCCTGATCATCAGGAGCTCAGAGGCTGGACTCTGGACTGAAAGGAAATCTGATATCTGAGGGACAAAAGCAGGCGGAACAATGCCCCCCTTCCCAAAAAGAAAAGCTGGCCAGGCAAGGCAGAATCACTCCCACTCCTCCAGTCATGAAAGACCAGCATGCTGGGGCTCTGTGAAGGGTAGCCACTGACAGGTCTCACTGCCCCACGCTCTCCATCTTGCAAGCCCGTCTTTCAGGAGTCCATTCCCAGGATCCTTTGCTTTGCCCTTGGATACTGCTTGAGACTAAATTGCATTCCAGCAAAAGCAACATTGAGTTTTTTTTTGTTTTTAAAACATAGCTCTTATGTCATTTCAAAATCCTTAACATACTACAGTGGAATTAACAAACCAAAGCATTCTCTAAAAAGTGTTTTTAATTTCAATGCCAACACAATGTGCACATATGCCCCTTATGGCAATGTAATATTTTAAATTGTATGGTAATACATGGCCATCTTTAGAAATATAATGATAAATATAATTCATAGATATTAAAAAAATTGCTACAGCTGCTTATATACTTACCCATATATTTTGAAGTTCTGCAATATCTATACTTATTTCAGTACATTCCACCATATTTCATTTCTTTAAGGGACTAACACACATTAGGTTAGAAGATTAATTTTTAAGTTCATGCTCTGTGATTGCAATAACATGAGACAGGAGATTGCTAGGTTCACTGTAAGGACAGAACAGTGGTGTATGTCAGGTTTGTCCTTGTCCTTTGCCCATGGCATTTCCTTAAACCTCCTGTACAACATCTGCCAGCCATGATTTCTCTTGGGACAGGAATGGACTTTAGAGGGAGCTTTTACACAAGCCCCACTGTACTGCAGAGCCCACTGCAGCTTGCTGTTTTGCTAAATTGGTCATGCATGAACATGGTCTGAATGGTGGATCATGCGAATTTGGCATGGTTTCAAAGACAGAACAAGGTTTTCTGGTGTCTGCCCACATTTTCACAGCACCACCCGATTAGCTGACTGTGAGTTTTGATAGAGCAATAACAACATATAATGTGCTTTGTGTTTTTTTCTGATGGATATGTTTGATTATCAGCAATTTAAAATCCACATAGGGTGTGTGTGATTGTGCAACTTGGGGCATACACAAATAGAAATGTTACCAGTAGCGAGGGCAGATATTACTTAATGGAAACTAGGAGTCGAATGGAGTGGAATTTTAATGGTGGACAGCAGACTGGTGCCCAGGCAGGCTGACTGCTGTATCAAGGTTATAAAAAACATTACTTAAAAGAAAACTGCTTACAATTCCTCATGACACAAATGTATAGCTAAATGTAGAAAATGGATAATCAAATTTAGTCCCCCCTCTCTCTCTCTCTCTTTCTCTCTATGGCTGAAAATAAATCAAAAGAAAAAAAACATCACAAGAATACCTCAGGGAATAATGACTTTATTTTCAGATGATTTCAAACCTTACTGCTTAGACTGCAGTTAGACTGAGACACACGATGACCCTGCTGAAACCTCCTCATCTTCTACTGACCATGTAAACAGACACACACAGTATGACAGATATCCCCATCTGTTTTGGGTTCTATAGCCTCCTCATTGTCTCTGATCTCACCATAAGATTTGCTGAAATTCCCACAGAGCAATTTTCACCAGCATCCAGAAAAAAGGCATAAACATAAAAAAGACCTTTGCTATTTTGTTTTGAAAATTCCTTATAATTTGTTTTTCATTGTGTTGTCACAGACAGGTGAGTTCCCAGCCATACATGGCTTCTTAGAAGGTGGCTCCTGAGTTTTTGACAGTAGCTCTTTATGTGCCTTAATTTACTGGTGGTTTTGAATTTCTTTTTTAATATATTGTGTCACAATGCTCCATGGTAAATGTGGTATGCCCCCGCCATAACTCCTGGTTTTTATGAAACCTAGCAGACAACATCTGCTTAATTAATGTTTCATATGCAATAGCACATCTCACCAGTTCCATAAATTGTCTGGTAGTGTCTGACTATCTGTGTAGCTCCATTAAGATACATAAATGTTCTTACAGGTTCATTTCAGTTCAGTGGGTGTGTTTAGAATAATGCGTGAGGGAATACGGCTCATACAAAAGAGTGCCACGTTAGTCATTAGACCTACGGAGCACACATAAATATCAAAATCACAGGGCAGAGTCTCAAAAAAGAGTCTCTTCATTAACGAAGGAAATTGAAAGAAGAGAAGAACTGAGGAGAGCTGATAATGAATTTTAACAGAGGAAATGCCGAAGACCTGAAATGCTTGACCAATGGGTTTCTACATGTCTTGTTGCCATGGATCATGAATGGTGTTCTTTATGGTCTATGGCTTTATTGTTATTCGCTGCATAAAGGTTATGACTGCCTGCATGGACTCATTCACAGGCATTGGGTCAGGACATATCCCTGCCTGCCTAGGCGAGATAACACCCCAGCCAAGTGCATCCTAGTTAACTTGAAAGTGCAAAAACTCTGTCAAATGGGCTAGCTCAAGTCAAGTCAAAGGACTGACAAGAAGTGCGAGCTTGCGTGTGTCTGCTTGTCTGTCAGTCAGTCTGTGTTTGTGCATACTTGTGCTTTTCTGTCTGTGTGTATGTGTACCTTAACATACCCCCCTATCCCAGCCCTTGGTATTTCATCTGATTATGAGTACTTCGCGATCTGCGACAGCTTGACTGATGCCCCTCTTCCATGCAGAGAATTTTTTTTACAGCACCTCCTCGGAGCTCAGCGAGACACCCAATTATGTGTCTGAGTCGGTAACCTTGAATTTACATCACCATGGCAACGGAACCGGTCATGCATTATGGATTATCATTGAAATTCTACACCACCTACCTAACATAATAATGGGGCAGCCTGGGACTTAATCGAATCAGCCGTTCTGTGTGCGTGCATGTGTGTGTGTGTGTGTGTGTCTGTGTGTGTGAGTGTGTCTGCATGTGTGTGCATATGTGTGTGTGTGCATGTGCACGTATGTGCTCATATATACGTGTCTTTGTGTATGTGCTTGCTTACTTGACACATACATGTATGTATATATGTATATATGCATGTATGTGCATGTGTGTATTTGTGAATGTATATGCATTTGTCTGTGTGTGAGAGGAACAGTGAGATAAGGAGAGGTACCAGCTCTTAGCTCTAAGTGTGTGGTACATCTGGAGAATGCGCCGGGCCTGACTGTCTTGGCTAGCAGCTATGGGACCTGCCTGTAGCCTTGGAGATCAGTCCATCGCTGTACCAGGCTGTGGGCCCAGACAGATGGCTCTCTGCTCAGGGGCTCAGGAATAGAAGTCCCAGGCTCTGGAAGCTGGTCGGACCAGGACCCTGCTTTCCCCTCACTTCATTCATCTGGAATTTCAGGAGAGAACATCAAGCACACGATGCTATCTGCAAGCACGCACAGTGGTATTAAATAATCACAAATAACAATTTGAATAAATAATTCAAAAAAGAAAACAAACAAAAACACAAATAATGAAACAACAGATGCTTGATTCCCCAAGACCCATGATGCCTGTCCTGAAGAAGGCCACTCTCCCTGCTGACTGTTGTCCAGGGACTGCTTGCAGTAGATGACATAACACTGTCAGATCCATGTGTGGGATTAATGTAATGCATTTTTCATGTCTGCTTCCCCCTGTCCCACAGTGCTGTGTCTACAGTCATGCAGTCACAGCCTATCTGCATCCTGCCTGTGTGAGCCTGTAATGCACCACAACGCCTGACTGACACAGGTCAGAGGACTCACACTGTGAGTGTACCTTTACACACCTGTCACTTTTCAATGTAGCTTTCTTACACACACACACACACACACACACACACTATATGTCACACATACACGCTATATGCTATAGAAAAGTGTAGCCGACTCTGATCCCAAAAGTCAGACGAATTCATATAAGCATTACTGATGAGTAGAATTTAATTAACATGATTATTAGTAAACAATGTTAGAAATGGATTAATCAGTTTGTGCATTTAATAAAAATGAATGTATTTTTAAAGTACCTTTGTAAATGAAGATACTATTTTATTTTGTGTAATCATATGTGTATGTTTAGATTTCTTTAACCTCACAGCTAATGTTTATATTTATCTTATATTTTTTGATATGCAATGATAAGCATATGTGGTCATGATCATCACTTTTAAAAATATGTGCAGTATGACTATATGCAAAACTTCTGCTCATTATTTATACCACACTTGTATTTATACCACACTTTAATGCCAACATTGAAATCCCCCAGCATCTCCACTGAGTACTGAAGAGGTCTGAGCTATAATGCAAACTGATGTTTCTAACCTAACCATGACTTTCAGGTTATTAAAAATAAAAGCTATCGCATTGAGACAGAAGCACAAATCAGTCAGGTGAAGCTCATGTTGAGCAGGCCTGTCACATCATGAAAGAATGTTCAGGGGCTTATGACAGAGATGGCCATTCAACTGAATGACACTCAGAATTCAGCCACAGACACATATGCCAAAATGACCACTAAGATCATTGAACAACACATTATAGAACAAAGACATGCCTTTGATAGCTCAACATACTTCAGCTTAACTGAGAGCAGGGTATTCTACTGATTGACCTACAGTAGTTGAATCATTTTAACAAAACATATCCCCAATGATCAAATGAAAATTATGAATAAAGCATACTTGTTTTCAATGTTAATTTGGATATTATTGATAAAGATACAGGTTTTGGGATTCAGATGTCTGGTTATTATTTTCAGATACGCTACCAGAAGTAACAAAGAAATGTTCAGTTTGGAAATGGATGAAGAGTACAACCTTGATCCAACTTCCAGTTTAATTCCATACAAGCTCTTAGTTTTCCAAAATACATTTACAACATTGTAAAGTATGTAAATGTTTTTTATGGTTCCCAAAGTTGGTGGTGGAATGGCATTTTGCCTTGCTATCACCTCACATAACTCTGCCTAATCTTTAATAATGAATGTGATGTGTGTTGGCAAAGCAGTGTTTTAAACCTTGTTCATGATCTGCAGAAGAGCCATGAGCTACGTAGAGAGGTCTGACATAAACTAAGTCGGTGCAGAGTAGGCAAAATATGATAGCTTTGAAGTTACTGCTATCAAAGCTATTTTACTAGTTATATTTGTACAGATGTAGACTAGTGCTTATCTTCTGTGTTACCTTGTTGGGGTTACTTTGCCTGATGTTTAGTGGAACTCTTAGATTCTGGTCATTGAATGGCACAATCTTGCAATGGCTATAACCCCCAGGTAAAATAAATACAATATTTACAGTAGGACTAAATAAATACACATGGGTTTAATTTAACTTTGTCTTTTTTGAATGATTGTTTTTGTTAAATCTCCCCATCAGCATCATCAGATGGTTTCACGGCTTCATAAACAACTAAAACATAGAAGTTTTGCAAACGATTGAAGCACTCGATTCCCTTTATGCTTCATTCTGCATACAGCATGATTTGTATTGTATGAAACACATTTGTGCACGCAAAAACCTTTTTAGTTCATAATCTACGATTTGGAAGTGTTTTCATTTGTTCCTGGACACAGCTCAACCATGAGAAAACAAAACGTGACGATAATGACAGCCTTCTTTCTGATCCTCTCATCACAGTGTGGTTCCAGCATGAAAACAGAATTGATTAACATCACACCACCTATTTGTTTTCATCATCTGAACATAACCTTTAGAATTGAAAAAAGAAATGTCCTTGATACTACTTTTTGCTTTCTGATTGAACTCTGCCATGCCCGTCCTAACATGCTTTATCGAATCTCAAGGCAAGGTGTGCTTGTGAAGGAATGTCTCAGCCTGGGCGAATTTGAGGTCATGGCTTTGTTTGTCATGCCATTTGTTATCATTAATTCCCACATTTACGGCCACTGCTGTATTATTGAAATGCCTACAGCTCTCTAAATATTTTAGCTTGGCACAGTGCTCTATGAAATATGGATTTAGTCTTGTTCTGGCTCCCTCAGAGGAGTTAAGCTTAAGAGACGTTGGAGGCCACACTGAGAAAACTGGGATACCTGCATGGATGTGACCTTGGGTAGGCTGGCTGTGTATACTCAGCATCCCTGGTAACTTCTCTTTGCCTGGTAATGAAGGCCTTGCAAGGCCTGTCATATTTAGCACAGCCGGACGTGTGAAGACCTTGAGGGTAGCTGACCTTAGAGGGATAAGTAAGGAATAAACCATGACTGGCAGTGCAGTTCTATGCAGATAAACCACGACAGGATGGTGTGATGCAGCCGCGCGGTGAAGCCAAGGGCCATTAACCACCCTGAAGTGGTTTAATTCCATAGAGCTACACCGCCAAGAGGGGTTATTTTGCTAATACCAGGGCTACTTACCAACGAAACAATTCAGCACTCATATTAAATTAGGCTACTATTTTTTTATTTTTGAACAAAATATATATTACACTATGTGCACATCTGTAGAATATAGTACATGCATATAGCTAGCTTGACACAACCAAGCTTTAAAATTTCATTATTTTAAAATTATATTAGCCAACATTAAAAAAGGGCTTCTGAGCTGAGGTTCATACAGAAACACCACTGGGTCTTATGCAAAATGGAAAAACAATACTTCCCCTGTTGTGATTATTTTGGTTATATTTCCTAAATTATATATTTTAGATATTAATAGCAAACAAAAGGACATAATGTAAACATGCATATGTTCACAAGAAAATTGATTATCGAGGAAACTGTATGTAATCAAAGTAAATATTAAAGCTCTCCTTAATTCAATGCTTACAACTGTTTGCATAAACCTACATGGGTTTATAGTGAAGTTGTGGTGTAATATACACCTTATTGCTGTAGTATGAAACAATATATGTGTATTACAGGGATCTCTGCATCCCATGTTATTTGTCTCAGTAACATTACTGAGTAGACTTTCTTATTAAAAATGGTTTCACTTAATGGTTCAGTTATTTTACTTATTTAAGGCCTGTTTTTGATTTTGTTGAATGGATTTACCCTTTCTCAGATGATAGATTACATTACAGTCATTTATAGCTGACACTTTTATTCAAAGCGACTTACAGTTGATTAGGCTAACCAAGTGCCAATCCCCACTGAGAGCAATGTGGGGTTAAGGACCAGCAATGGTGTTCTTGCTGTGGCTGGACTGGGGCTTGAACCACCAACTCAGGGATCCCAGTTATGAACCCATGTCAAGTTGTGAAATATTTTGCATATGCTCATACACATTTATAACAATGTAATACATTCTATGAATTCATGACAGACTTGTGCAAAATACTAAATGAAAAGTAGGAATGTGTGCATGCAAGAATGTATGCCATTATTGTTTGATCAAATATATGATGATGGACCCTACACTTTCGGGTGAAATGTGCATACTCTAGTGATAGAATAAAGTTTCACAGACCCCATACTTAATCATGCTATAATGAGATGTGAATCAATGTCTTTTTTTAACCAATGACTCTTTAGCCAGTTTTTGCTGCCCAAACACAATGGCTGGATCAAATCAGTCAGATACTGGTAGCATATGGTAGCGGTGGCTTCACCCATTAATGATGTAGTTAAAACTCACTCTCCTGTCACAACCATATGTACTCTTCACAATCAAATCTAATCATACCAAATGAGAATGTGATAATGATGACAATGACTATTATTCGTTCATGTAGTCCTGTTCTTCAGACAGTTGACGTTTACAGCTTTTGCAGGTTAATGGGGAGGTTTGCGCCCAGGCAACCAAGCCAATGTGCTAATTGGCTTATAATAATAATATTAATAATTTTGTGTGTAAAATTGGAGAAAAAGTGCAAGATCTTCCCATTGGAAGATAATAAAATAAAAGTACATGTTATATCTGTTGGAGAATCTTGCACCTTTTATACATTTTAACCTCCCAGCATGAGTGGAAGCATCTTCTCATTGATTAACAGTCTAACAATGTTGTACCTACACTGTGTGTTGACATCCAATTCAAATTTCCCTTTAGCTTAGCTGCATTGTTAAGTCAAAGCACACAATGCAGACAAAAACATGATCCAAGTCAATTATGTCACTGAGATGACTAGTGCACCTATTCAATATTGGCTGGAAGCCTTTCAAGTTAGCTCAGATTTTCTATCTATCAAACTAATATCAACACATGTTACACCAAAAGAGGAAATGCAGGGATATTATCCATGCTCCATTCATGCAGTAACAAGTCCTCCCAGAGAGAGGAGAGGTGAATATGTCTTTGTAAAGCATGTCATTACTCAAATGAAAGAAGCCAGTGTTGTTCATGATATGCATGTACATTCTGTTCTACATGTATCCAGCTACACGCCTACACATGGAGGCATTGCAACATGGACACATTAGAACATATTGAGGCCTATTCCCTATAGCAACCAAACTCTGCCCTGCACTCTCATAATGTACTTTTCAGCCAAGAGAATGTGTAAGACAAATGTCAAGAGTGCATTACAACATAATTTGCATGAGTACACATAATGAAATCACCAAGGAAATGGAAATATTATCTTTCAGTATGACTTAACCATTTGTAAACCTGGTACAAAAGGTGATGTTTTGTATGTGGGAATTTAATGAACTTTTACCTCTCACATGGAAAACACACCCAAACACACATTTCAATGCAGAATTCTATTATATCTCCCTATACAACATGTTAACATATGCTTTCCACTGCCGATGGAGCTTTTCATATATACCCAAAGCATTTAAAAAGCTCATTTGTTTGCACTCAGAAAGCAGAAACAAGGGGGCCAGTGTGAAACCCTAGTGAATCGGAGGCATTTATTTACCTTCTGTTCCCATTCAAAATTCTGAAGCAAAAGCATTCTGCATGGGAGGTACTGTAGTCAGCACATGACAGATGGTGAGTTACATTTGTGATCCTGCAGTAAATCCATCGGAGAAAAAAAAAAAACATGGCTGACTGGGGCACACACCCCCACATTTCCTCTTTTCCCACTTCTTTTCCTAATACTAAATGGTGAATTTGCAGTCAAATCTATTTCGATGCAGAGACTATAGCCAGGATTTCAACAATTCTCCATATCTCTGACTCACAGATGAAGACTCATAACTTACTCACTGTTAAATTAAGTGGTCTTATTTACTCAATTGTTTGGCAGATTTACCTATAATAAAAATAGCACACTAAGCATGTATTATTACATATTATTATAATATTATTACACATGTATTATTACAACACTAGCATTTATATGTAAGTCAAATTAAAGTTGGCTGGTGAAGTTATATCTGTAGGACCTTCAAAAACTGAATGAAAGTATGATAATTGCACTGTAACAGTCAATTTTCGGACTTTCTCTTAAAACAATTTCCTCATAAAGCCGTGAAACAGCTATCCTTTTCTCAAAGGGAATTCTTATCAAATTTGAACATGTACAGAGTGAAAGATGGTCACAGCATTTGAACCCGGCATTGGGATATTGGTGGATGATAGTGTTATCAAGCATTCTTGACTCTTCAATGGACTGCCTGTACATCAGAAATGTGATATGTCCCAATTTTTTACTCAGAGTGGGAAAGTAAGACACTTCTTCTATTGAGGAAGACCCTTATGTGACATAAGCAATGACCAACAGCTTTGCATCTAGACTAAGAGCTGTGCTGAAACTGAACCAGCCAGCGATGGTTGTAAAAATGGGTAAATTCTCTCTCTCTGCCCTTCTCTGCTCCCTGCTCTTCTTTTCTCCTAGTTCTCAGATCTCCACGCTTAGGCCCTGGAGGAACCATGCCACTCCCTTTTGATGATCAAGGAGTGAACATTTGTCTTTGCAGTCAGGTCTCTGGAGCCCGCCTTGCTGAAGCCTGCTCCTCTTGAAGGCGATTTTGTCGAATGTCAGTAAATGAGAAGGAAGTGACCCAGCATGCAAAACTAGGAATGATTATCTCATTAATTTACTTAACAGATACGGTTTTCTGGGGAAAGATAAATGCTTTTCGTCAAAACCATTTTTCAATGGTAAAACAGCAGGGTTCCTCAAATGGACTGGGTTTACAGCCTGCTGTCTTCAAGGCCAGTTTCTTAACCACTACAGAACACCCCTGCTCAACAGATTTGAGTCATTGCAGTCAGGTGATGTAATGGTTAATGTGAGACCATGGCTTTTATCGGTTAAGGCAAAGTATGTTATAGGATAAATTGTTTTTCATAGCTTTGAGTGTCCCTCTTTCAGAGCAGACGATTTCAGACAAATGTATTTTCTACTAGGGGTGTAAAGGAACGCATATTCAGACTAAACCGATCTGTATGGGGAACTTGTTCTGGGAGAAATTTGACTTCCCGGTTGACTATAACAAAAGCCTAATGACACATAAATCCCAATGCACTGCTGGGACAGGTTTATCTGGATTTCTTCTTCTTGCAGCCATTTTGTTCCATTGTTTTAATGGTCCAGTAGCATTCCCACCACCAGTCTAGTAATTAGAAGGAGTCAATTATAAACTAAGCAAAGAAGACAATGACTATTCCACTCTGTTTGTTCTAAGGGCTTGATATCTGGCAAGTGGGTTACTGTCCAGGAAGGAACATATTTATTTATTTATTTATTTATTTTATTATAATTGTCTTTTGCTATGCAGATGTTTGTGACCTGTAATGAAAGAATACATGGTCATTTGGTAATGTTTGTTCCATTAAGTGGATGATGACATGCAAGAAACAGGTAATGCAATATTTAGCATTATTTGTTTAGATATGCATTTTTTATTTTGAAAGGACCCAAAGTTTCCATTTTGCCTGTTGACTGAATCTTACAGAGCTACACAAAGAGCCAGTCCTTGCTGGTTTTGCCAAATAAACAAATTATTTCATTTTTCCACTCTACTGAAAATAACTATGACCCCAGAAGTGAGGAAAGAACAAAACTTAGTTTCTACATTTTTCCAATTTGTTACATCAGCAAAAATATCTGACAAAAGACTGCCTACCCATGGTAAGAAATGACAATATGGACTTTCACTCAGCATCTTGTCAGCTCATCTTGAGATTCAAAAGCAAGTTAACCCTTTAGATACAGTCTGTAATGCTGGACAGTTAGGGGTAAGATCTGGTCAAGGGAAGATTATTCTGCCTTCTCGCTACAACCTCTGTACAGGTTTATGAAGTCACATACAACTTTCATAGCAGCACAAGTGAGTAGATATTATATTCTCACAAAATGTTCAGCATTTTGCATGGAAGCTGTCATATTATACGGCATTCTCCTCCTGTTTTTGCAGAAACAGAAGAGAGGGGGTCTTGTGGTCCCATCCCTGAGATAGCCCTGCACAGCAGAACACTGCTGTATACAGTTCATTTGGGAAAAGGTGCTCCAATGGCCGGAAAACTGATTCATAAATGAAGGACTTTACAGTTGGTGTGGAAATAAGGGACAGAATATCTGTTCTAATGTGAGATTTAGATGTGTTGGCTGTTGTACAGACGGGTGTTTGCTACTGTACAGTTGTGAAGTGTGTCAGCAGAGCACTGGCTGAATTCTCCAGGTTGCATTGGCTGGCCTGCCTGTGCGATGCTCTGAAAAGCAAACAAATAGATGAATGTATAGAGTAAACAAGGTCCATAGAAAAAAATCGCCATGCAGAGAACCTTGCTGAGGAGGCATGAATAAATGAGCTTTGCTCTCCGACTGAGTGCCACGCGATTGGTAATGACACATTCTAAACAGCGTTTGTCAAACAATTAACAACAGTGACGTATCCAGATGAGCAAGTGATGAATTTGGCTGTCTGAATCTATTTCTACGCTTAGAATTTGAAAACTGAGAGGCGGGATGGCGCGCTTTCAGCTAGATTAACGGCAGACACCATGGAGCCAAACTGACAGTCTAAAAAGCGCTCTCCCTCGTCTCGTTAAAATATTTTGAAGGTGCAAATTATCTTTTGACATGTCACTTCTGAGAGCAGACGAAAGGCTGCAGTTTTGTGAAATGATTGCAAGCATCCCCTATTTGTATGCGCTGCAGAGACAGTGAAAGGAACCGAGGGGAACAGGACCCTTTGATAAACCTCAGTCTGAATGTATTCTACACACACTGACTGGGAAGGCCTTAATGGTAGTGAAACAGGAGCACTGATAAGTGACACGTCTGAGAGAGGGTGAAGTGGAAATGTACAGCGCTCGGCACAAATTCACTGCTGAAATCAAATCTCGTACAGTGTCCATGCATGTATAATGTATTTCTTAGGAATATGAACCATGGTGCAGAAAAAAAGTGGGACCGAGAGAGATCAGAGAAATGGTAAATCTACACTTTAATCAATATTCACACAGAATTATTTAACAGAAATTAAGCACTTTTTCATCACAGATTATTTCTCTGTTCTGTCTCTGTCATGAGCCAGCCAGATGTATCAGATACAATATACCCATGCACTAATTCATCATGTATCATTCATTTTGATATCTATTTATATGGTAGTGAAGTTTTTTCTTACAAACATTTGGCCGGGACAACTGGATAAAAAAAAATTGTTTACTTTTTCAGAATGGGAAGACACAAACATAGCAAAGGCAAAGAAAGCATACAGAGCATCTTCCGTATATCTTCCCATAAATGAGTAAAAGTGCTGTCCAATTATACCATAATGCGTAGTATCACATTTTTTTGGACATACAGGAGGTGGAAGAATAAGGGAAAGCAGCATGTGTCAACTGAAACAGAGATCTGATAATCAGCACTTTGATATGTGAGATTCCAAGGCAACATGCAAACAAGAGTGATAGACAGCGCCTGACTTGCAGGTACATCAGTCTTAAAAACGGCAAACTGATTTAATGTGGCAAGGGGAAACAGTGTCAAAAATGATGACACACATGCCAGGCATGAACAAACTGGATCGACAGAGTAATAGTGGTTGCAACCAACCGAGTAGTTGGACACTTAATAGGGTAGATGCTAAAAACCCCAAAACTGCAGCTTCACACAAAATTGAAGCTTCCACAAAATTGAAACAAATCCCTCTGTGACCTAATCTAAACAAAAACTGCATGCCGTAAGCATCTCAAAGCAGCAATTTATTGCAGGATCACCAGTCCAAAGCTAATGCAAAAAGACAGATAACCTGTTGTAAGCAGCAAAAACCCTGGACCCCTGAGCACTGGCAAAAAGTAATATGAGCTGTTGAGTTGTCCTTTACTCCTTATTTACTTTCATCTGGAATAAAAGCCGAAAGAAGGCATGAACCCACAATTGTTGTTACTAACTGTTGACCATGATGGTGAATCTGTATTGGCATGGGCAGCCATCTCATTGGAGTCATTGAGTCTGATGATTGCTTTAAACAGTTGCATAGCATCCCAAGAATATAAAGCCATTTTGCAAGACCCTGTTCCCTCATGATGTCTCCATATGCCAAGACGATAACGCCATCATGCACATGGCTAAACAAATTCAAGAGTGGTTTTACAAGCACCAAGATGAAATAAAATGCCTTCCATGGCCTCCACAATCACCATATCTAAACATCATTGAATGTTTGAGGGAAGAATGAAGAATGGCCCATGATCCCCTCACACACAGGTCAGATGGTCCATGGTAAGACAGCAGCTGTTTGTTCTGAAGGAAAAGGATGGGTCTACTCCTGATTATGTAACTCATATTCACACATTGCTCAGTATTTCCATTAGATTGTCCTCACTGTCTGCGACATTACACTGTGTCATCTGCGCATATATGCAGTGAGTGAGATTGATGACTGGACATAGGATGCATAAGGATTCATCACCGAAATCCATCCTGACCAAACCCAAATAATTATCATTATGATTGCAGGCATGCACATTTTCCCCAAATAATGGCTGGTACCTAAATATATCATTTCAGTTACTTTCAGGCTTCACTCTTTGTGCCACAGATGAAGACTGAAAACTCTTCCCAGTGTGTGCAGTTCTGTAGTCAATTAGCAATATTTTGACATTTTCAGGGTTAAAGTGTACTGTGAGTGTTTGTGCCAATACATCAAATAGTATACTTTTCACTGTGAATACAGCCACTAAAGGAATAAGAATCACACCAAGTGTCATTTAATTAAGTCCAATAAACCTGACAATACAGGCTGAAGGATATGCAGCCAATATGTTACTCTAGGAAAGAATTGTCAAATAACTATGACAGTAGAGAGGAATGCAAGCATTTTGTATTGTGTACTCCATAGACTTACTGGGACATCTGTCATTACCGGTAATCACCAAATAAAACTTTTCACATACCTCGTCTAGCAACATTTACTGCAACATCTCGTCAAAAGTTTTGTCAGACAGTGAGTGAAATGCCCAGTTCATTTAATGTGACAGCACCCAAGAATAACAAAAGTGCTGCAGGGGCTGCTTCTAGCAAGCAATAAAATTTATTTGCCTGTTTGCCATGAGCTTGCTTGAAATGTTTGGCATTGAAATACTCAGGCCGACAACAGCCAAAGAAAATGATTTGAGCCTAGCATGATGCAATTCAGGGGTCCAATAGAGTTCAGGTAAACTCACAAATAATTTTACCCATTCCTCCCCAAGAGAAGATTGTACTGACCTTCAGTGCCTTTCCTCAATATATTGGCCTCACATGTTAGTGGGAGATGTGTTAAAATCAAGGGAAACATCCCTGTGCCTTTCAAAAAGCATAATTAAAATATTAATTCAACTTTATTGAAGTTCATTTGATTGGCTGTGGGATCATAAGGCATGACGAGAATATTCATGTTCCCCTGTCCTCAGGAACCCGCTGGAGACCAGTCCCAGCAGCCTGGAGGAAGCAGAGAGAGTAGGTCTCCCTCTGGCTCAATTAATCCTATCCCATCCACCCTGATGACATCACTCCTGACAGATACAAAGGACCTCTGTGGCAGTCATAACCCTGAAACTCAAGGGTCAGGAAAAAGGCTTTTCTGCACTAAGCTGAGTCCTCCTGTGAGAGTACCGGTAGGCTGAGGCCTCAGACAGCTTTAGACTGGCTGACAGGCAGTGAAAGCCGCTTTGCCAAGCCTTTGGGTGCTCACAAGCACAGAACTGGTCACATATGGTCCTGAAAAAAAATGTGGAGGCCCGGGAAGAATTCTGGAATGGAATCTACACCGAGATTGCTGGTTGTTGCTTCCTGCTTCCCCCCAGGGATGCCTTACTTTCGCGAGTGATAATGTTCATTGACCTGGTTTCAAGCCTCACATTAATTTTAGTGATCACTGAACTAAACAAACTCTGCTTGTTAGGGAGAAAAGATATCTTAGTTTTTTTTTGCAAATCATAATTAAGGGAAATGTCAATTTAATCTGCCTTTGAATTAAAACCACTAAAACCAGACCAAATAATGTAGTTTTTCTATAATGAAAAAAAAACACAAACAAATATCAATGATTTAGTCTATTCTAGAACTGAGCATTTTTTTCTTTTTTCAATTCAGATAATTGATATTTGCACAAAGTTCTGCAGATGCTGTACTACAGGGATCGAATCATTTGAGGAACAAAATCTTCATGTTTCAGACAAAAGTTTCTTGTCATTTCCATAATGTTGCCAGATGAAGTGCCCCACTTCCACATTGCTTATGTTTTTCAACTGGCTGAAGTTTATTGTACTACTTGTAAAGTAGTTATCATGGCGTTTTCAGGTCAGGTTGAAGATAGTTCTGTTTGGCACAGTATGACAGACAGGAACAGACCCTGAAGAGAGAGTATCCTAAAACGACTGAAAATGAGGGAATGCCAAAAGATAAAATGTATTAAGTTGAGATTGTTCAAATAATTAAAGCAGCATTTGTGATTGGCTGTCCTACCTGTTTATTCTCTTCTGTTTGACAGAATATATTTATTGAATGTAAGACTTCTTTTACAAGCTCAGGATGGTGTTAGATGGTCAGGTAACAATGGCTTTCCCTGTGTGCCAAGCAGGAAACCAGTACCCTGGTCATGCAAAGGGGACACAGTGTTAAAGGCACAGCTGTCCTCTAGATGAGATGCTTTACACCACCTGTGTGAACTGTTGTCCTGTACAACAGGCCAGTTCACTTTGGGAATAACATGCTTTCCTTTTGCAGGTGGTCATTCATTTTATAAAGGATTATTCACAGTCCTATGGAACATTATTGTATGGACATGTCGGAATCATGTCTGTGAGAGGAGCACTGGGAATTCTGGGAAATGTTAAGTCCTTGCCTGGCCTCTGATGCTCGGCAATTCAAATGGAAGCATAGCTGCACTCCACTCTAATCTCTTTTGCAGTGACAGGGAATTGTGCGTCAGTTGCTGATTGAAGACCAATTAAGCAATTAATGACGACAACCGCACAGCTAACCCTGACTGATTTCATTTCAGATAGTGCCGTGATTATGTATCTATTTAGCTTCACAATTACGGGTAGTATAGGAGGGGAAACGCATGACAGGGAGCTGTGATTTAGATCACTATTCTCTCCTAAAGGGATGAGCCATGGAATAAATATGGAAACTGCACAAGCCTGCCCACTGATATTTCATTGCCTCCTAACCTCCTGCGTACAGGAAAGAGCAGTTTTTTTTAAATGGAGGTCTGAATAGCTGATACAGTTAAAATTTTAATACTTTCATTCATTCACTCCACTCATTTTGTTTATTCACTGCACAAAGTAGCACTCTCACTGACCCATTTACAGGTTATTCCTGTCTGGACTAATGATGGTAGAAAAAATAAACCAGAGAAAAGAACAGGTGCTTCCTCAAGCAGACCACAAAATGGTGTTTTGAACAGGGGGTGGTATTAGCAGTTGCAATTAAGTGGTAAAATATCCAGTACATTGAAGCTAGCCACTCACTTCCTCTTTAGCTGAGATCAAGTTTATAGACACGCCCCTTCCATTTTCTTACCCAACCTACTTAGATCAAGTTAAAATTTCATCAAAGTTAAAATTAAACAGTGTTTAGTATAGGTATACTCACACCATGATGAGGTTACCGGGTGCTACTTGGCCATCACACATCTGAGACCAAAGGAGAATGTTTGGTGTATTATCATTTTTACTTCACATTGTGTGACACGTGTATATGTTGAGGTGAGTACTAACTGCTATTAGTTTCTAACTTCAAGGCGGCTGGTTTATTTTATTTTTGTAAAATACATATACATGGAAAGAATCACAGTTCCCCAAAATAACTGATAAACCGATATAGTGGTAGACATGAGTCTGAGTCTGTGGTTTAAGTTTGAAACTGTATCTTAATGTACAAGTACTAAGCACATTTTGCAAGTGCCTTTGTGACCTATCTATAGGAAACCTCTGGATAGGAGAAAATGACCTCGAAATGCAATGTAAAGAGTTTTAATTGTTTAATTGGTTCTGTCACTTACATAATTCTTACCTTATTTTTATCCTCATTTTGTAGCTTAGTATCGTTCGGACCATCAACAAGACTTCCTGTTAACTAACTCAAACAATATATTAAATATTGGTGTCCTCTTTCAATCTGAAAAAGAAGAAATGTTTCTAACTGGTAATGGTGTAAATAATGTGTGTATACTTCAGAGCAGCTGAAAGCTGTAATCTGCATGCTAAATAGATGGATCTGAGTATTAGGTGAGTCAGGGTCCTTAAATGAGCAGGCAGATTCTATGAATTAAACTAAACATGAAACATGTCTGTTTTATTATAGCTTGTACAGGTAGCTATGCACAATTGTTGGACAGTTTTTTTTTATCATGAAACGCCAAACTGCTCATAATGGCAAACCTAATGTAAAACTTTCATTATCAATGGAGAGTATAATTTTTAAAGATATTTGTGGTTTAATACAATAGTAAGCGATTTTTCTCCCTAAACTGGCTGCCCACTTGTTTATCACAAATTTGTTCAACCAGTCTTTAGGCAAACTAGAGGAATTGATTGCTTGATATTTTTTTTCCACAAATAGTATTCGCTACCAATAGTGTCAAGACTATGTCAATGTCCCCGTACCCTATTAAGATTGCCTTTTGTGCTTTATCTAAGCATGTTAGTGATTGCCTTTTGTGCTTTTATCTATGCTAGATAACACGCTTATGTTTGTAAGTGTTTTGGTTTCATTCAAGACCTTTAGCATGTTTGTTTACACGATCAACTGTCTCAAATAAATAAGACATAATTATTGTGGTACTTGTGGATTTATACTCATTCAAAGAACCAGTGCTTTGGATTGTCAAGTTTCAGTTGAGTAGTGTTCCAATACACTTGCTTAGTTCAAAAAGATTGAAAAAATGTTTTTTATTTGTTGGTACTCTGTAAGTTTGAGACCATGGACCGGCAGAATTTATTCTATAGACTCACTGACCCTTTAAGTAGAGAAACACAAACTGGGATCTAAAAGAGATGGAAAAAAGTGGAAGAAATAAGATTAATGTGATTGCTGGCCATACAGTGAAAGCAGTCAGAAACATGAAGGAGACACCAGAGAGGAAGGAAAGTGACAGGCTCAGCAGACTGACAAAAAGGCGCAAAAGCTGAACACATCAAACCCTACCCTTTGCTATTACAGACAGATTCTCTTTGGATCAGAGAGTAAATGTCAAACACAATAGTTTCCCCCCAACCCACATTTTCACTTTCATCTTTGCCAACTGTCTTTTTTGTCTTCTGACTTATGGAGAAGAGGTTTATGAGGAGTTGAATCTGTGGTTCTGTACGACATCATTCTGTCATATGATTGGTCCACAAGGCAAGGCAGCATTGAATCTTTGGAGAAAATTGCTGTCAAAAATGTCCACAACTGGTTTCCCACCAACTGACACATCCTGTACTGAATCTCAATATATGTCCATTAAAAATACTTTTTTTATGATCACATCACAAAAAAATATTATACAATCTTCTTTAAAAATGTAATTACGTTTTAAGAATAGTCCATTATTTTGTGGCTTTCTATTTTAAAATAACATAGAAATAGTCCACCAACCCATATGCCAATAATAGAATTGAAACCATCATTTTGCATAAAATGTGAACTACATTATTGATATTAATAGTAAATCTACATCATATCTGACCAATTATGAGTCAAAATTATATCTGTTCCCAGCAGCTGGGAAGAGGCTGCCTACAATTGCCCTACGCATGGTCAAAATCTGTCCAATTTGGGGAAAATAGAAATGACATATTCTCCTGTTATCTGGTATCTGACAGGAGTCTGGCAAGGGGGTAATGCATGAGGCAGGGACAGAGACTGCACAGGCATTCTTCTGTCTGCTCTCCTCGTCTCCATCCCTGTTCGCTTCCTTTCTGGAGGAAAACAGACTAATGTGGTTGGGAAAACTGTTAGTGACGGGAATATCCTGCCATCGCTAATTAAGAACTCATCACAAACTTTTCTCAACTCAACAGTGGTTCTAGACTATAGTCATGTTTTTTCTTCAGAATTTTACACTACATTACCCACACATTTAATGAGGAAAGAGCTCATTCAAACTGACGAATCTATGTGACAACCAGCTGAATTTTATACATTAGTGATCATTAATGCATTTCTCCACAAGATATACATTAAATGGGACTTGCCATTGTCAGTGATAATCTCCTCAAAACTGAAAACTCCTTTTGCTTATTTAAAAATAAGACTGGCAGAGTAAAATATACCCTCATACGTATTAACTGTCTTATGAACAAGGTAATTATGCAATATTTTCTACTTTAGCAACTGCAAAAATAAAAGGCTTCTGCTGGTTGTGACTGTCACAGTGATCTAACATTTTGAAGTTCTGCAGAGAAAAAAATACCATTGTTATTACAAGTTAAACAGTGGAATTCAAACATAATGAGGAATAAAATCTAAGGGTAAAGTTGACAGAAAATCAAATCATGAGGTTTCTGAGTTTAGAAGATGGTCTTGAGGCAACATTTGACTGAAAACTATAGAAGGTAGCACAACAACTCCACTCCACCTACCAACCCCCCCACCCCCCGCCCTTGCCATGATCTGTGACACACGACACTGGGCTTGGGGTAGCAAAGGGGGTTGGGGAAGGGAACCACAAGGAGTCCTCTATATTTGTCTTGATTGTGCAAACACGGCTCGCCTTCAAGCCCCCACTCTTATGGGTGTGATTAACCCCTCGGGGTTGCAGGCCAGCTTTCTAATTCGCGTCCCTCACAAAAGCCTAATAATTGCTTCTCTAGCGTAGGGTAGGAAGGTGGAGGGGGGTGGGGGGGCGGACCAACAGAAAAGAAGGGGAGTCAGATGCCAGATAGTGGGAGGAACAGATGGAGCCTCATAAACCCTGAAAGCAGGGGGGACTGGAACCCGCCGAAGTCACCGAGCAGCCACAATTATCGCTGTGCTTTGGGCCCATTGTCAATTAGAGCGGCGGTTGAAGGGAGCGGCAGCTGGGACAGATGGCTGGGGTCCAGCGGGGGCTGCGGAGCGAGGACAAGGGCCAGCCCCCCGAGGCTGTCTCTGCGGCTGATAACAGCGCCGAGTTACTCATTCAACCCCCGCGCCAGGCCGGCTATCGCCGAGGCAGGGCCCACCCTACCCGCACCAGCGCAGCTAGTCGTTTCCTGAAAATAAATGAATGAATGCATAAACAGATAAACAAACAAATACACACTCAGCTATAATGGAAAGGCTATAAGCCTCTCCTGAAATTGTTCACAGGGCAGAAGTGTCAAACAGGCAGACACTTCTTGGACTTTTTCTTACTGGATCGGGAATTTTTACGCGATATTTGGAGTGCCTACACTCTAAACATGTGAGTCACTGGAATGCCTGGAATAGGAACATTTCTCTTTGCATCCAACCTCTGAACAACAAGAAGTCCGACCATCATCAAATGCTGGGCTGCCATCAAATCTGTCATTGCGCCATCTAGATACGCCCATGTTTGATATTCAGAGGAATCCAAGACAATGTGAGAGTTAAATCTGAAAGAAAAGAATTTTTTTAAAAAAAATGTTGTTTCGTATTGACAAAACTGCAAATATTGTTTACAAATGGTCTATATTTTTTACATTTCAAAGTCAAGTCAAAATACCCCTGGATATTGATTGTTTTTACCCAGCATGCTACTGTCTGCATTACCTATACTATTTTCCTCAGTCATCTGGGTTTAACGCAAAGGGACGGGTTTAGCTACAGCTGCAGATTGTGGAATCAAAACAATATGAAAGGAGGCCGAATACAGTCGTAGGTTGCCTTTTCCATGTCTTAGGGGCATTGAGACTGTCAATTACCATAATGCCTTGCTTTTTGCAAGAGCAGGGTTTTTTTACATGTAATGAATGCAGCTCTGTGGCAGTCTGCTTTTGCAAACGATACAAGGAAATAATATTTTTTCACATCATCAGACATGTAGCTGAGAGTGAGATTTTAAATCAGTGAAGCAAGCCTTGGATTAATTAATGTGAGACACAAAATAGACATTTGAAAAGATCTGTTAATCAAATTCTATGCACCAGTCTAACAGGAGGAGACAAAGGTGACATGCTCATCTGCCACCAGTTTGTTTCTGAGAGGGTAATATAGCATTTAATTACACTGAAATGGGCAGAAAGCATTTAATAATGTGGCACTGTTCCGTAATTATAACCTTCTATACAAAAATTAGGTGCAAGCCCTCATACATGATTCAGTTCTAAACTGCACTCTCACACAATGCTGCGGTAAAGGCACAATTTGTGCGAGAAAGTTTTCCGTTGAAATGAAGAGGGATTAAACCAGCAGAATTCCGGATGCACAGAATCTGGGCCCTGCTGTACGGGGCACGGATTTCAGATTAGCTGGACGGTTTGCTAAAAGCACAGCAGATTGCTGGGTTTCATGGACATCTAACCAGACAGATCCTCTCTATTCAGACTAGGGCACTCCTTACAAGTCCTGCTCTCTGACAGCGGCACCATTCATCACGGGATAGGGGATAAAGGGTGTGTGTGTGTGTGTGTGTTGTCTTTGTGTGTGTGTGTGTGTGTGTGTGTGTGTGTGTGTGTTGTCTTTCTCACCCCCCCCCCTTCCCAAGCCTGCAGATGGGAATCTGAGCTGCTGTTCCAGTGATGAGCCAGCGTCCTCTCAAACCACTGCAGACTCTTCACAGTGGGCTCAGCTTTACACTAGGGGCCCTTTGGTGGAGACGACCCTCCCACTCTGTTAGTGCATGCATGGGGCTGTGTGTGTCTGGCTGCAGCTGATTGTGTGTGTGTTTGTGTGTGTGTGTGTGTGAGAGAGAGAGAGAGTGTGTATGTGTGTGTGTGTGTGTGGGAGGGAGCATTCAGCCCTCCATCTGCTGCACGAAGGCCTGGAGCAGAGCAGAGGTCACCGTCATAACAATACCCATAAGCCATGCTGACAGCTCTGTCACAGTAAGGCACTGGGGGGCTGTGTCACTAGGGCAGAATGGAACACTGCAGTATTCTCATTGGTTACATGGAACTGTTGGCAATTCAACACTTTATAAATTGGATTCACAAATTCTGTCTTATGTGGCTTTAAAGATGATTATAACAAAAACAGATATACTGGGAACTGTAATACCTGGTATCTTTCCTACTATTTTTCTTTACATTGAGATGTGGATCAGTCCAGTAAATATTTTTAGGTCTCATTTTTCTTTCTTTAGGTTTGAGTCTCCTTTAAAATCAGAGAGAAGATATGCAAGCCTGCCCCTCTTCTGGATGTGATACCATAAGACCTTTAATTTAAATGAATTTAACCTTATATTTCCAGACACAAAATGATCTCTATAGCCAACGTAACAAAGCTGTGAAATAACGATTTATGGGATATACTGTATTGTCTGAGTGTTTCCATTCACTTAAACCTTGGCTTAAAAAAGGCTTACAATAGATATGAGTATTGACTGAGAACATAAGAGGCGTTGCATCCCTCTCCTCTTCTCATTCAGGACTTTGAGCTTTGCATGCTGCACCATTTTATCTCTAACAGTCAACACATCAGTCTCTGTCCAGCAACCACAAGTAGAATCTCCTTCTCCTCTAACGTTCTGCTCATTCTGCCTGCTTATAATTGTTTGTCTTTAAACTCTTTAATCTTATCCTGGGCTGTCAAGGAACATCCCTTTGCAATCTGCTGTCTCTCTCTCCCTCTCTTTCCCTCTCTCTCTCCCTCTCTCTCCTCTACTTTTTAATCAGATTCGTTAAGGATTTAATTAAACCTGTTACAAAAGAAAACAGTCTGCAAGATAATCACTAATCCTTCAGTTTGTTTGCATCCTCAGACTCCTCATCCAGCTGCACAAGTCCAGTAGAAGCCTGGGTCCACAGCTTAGTCAACAGTGACAGATTCTGACCAGGCTCAGCCTTGTTATTCTGCACCGAGCCGCCTGGCAACATGATACAGGCCTGCAGGAATACAGCAAGCCTGAAATACACACTCACTAAGGGGGCCCACATGTGGGCAGAGGCGCCTAATTGCTTTGCTTTTTTCTGCTATCTGTGCTGGTCGCTGAGGTTAAGCTGGGCGTCTGTCTGTCTGTCTGCCTGTCTCACTGTCTTTTTTTTTCTTTTTTTCTCTTTCATTCTCTTTCTCAGCCATGCACACACAAACATACAAATGCATACATACACACAAGCATACATACACACATCCAATACACACAAAAAAGACACAAGTGCATATACATATCTACTGCTGCGGTTTAACTGGGGATCTCTGTCTCACCCTCCCTCTCAAGACTTCCGAAATCCCCAGCTGTCAAACACCAGCCTTTGCCCACAGTCTCTGCACAGCTGTCCCTTGTCTCCAAGCTTGTCTTGTTTATTGAGCAGTACTCAACAGAATACAGGTTGTAGACAGTTAAAAATAATTGTGTTTGCCATCAGCTTGTTGCTTTGATGTGGGCTGTTTTTTAATTTGTGATTTTGTGTAGTCTGTTATAATGCTGCAGCATATTTTAGCCAGGGGGTGTGGGCCCTGTTGTTCCTTTCAGCACTTCCTTTCCATTGGCTCATGATTATCTGCACTCACTATGAGGGAGGCCAATCACAGCTCAAAACAATCTCAGACCTCCTCTTGTGAGAATGATGTAATGTAAGAACCCTTGCGTGGTTCTGATTTTTAGGTTGTCTGAATGAGTAACTTCAGTTAAGAGTGATGGCTGATTATTATCCTGTCAAAGTAGGAGAGTGCTATTAAAATTCTGCTCACACTGAAAAACACACTCAGTTTGGTAAGATTTGAGAAGCAATATTGTCTACCCTATCTACCAGCAATCACATTTGGCTGTTGAATCTCTTTAATCAGATGTCTTTGACTTCATACAATTCAAAATGACCTCAGCCCTCTCCCATGAATAATTAAGAACATTGGTTCCTCTTTCTGTGCACGGTGCTGCATCGTAAATAGAGTCCGGACTGTGCAGGTGCTGTCATGTATAATTTGCCACAGTCTCTTCCAAGCAAGAAGGTGTCGGTCATCAGGATCTTCCCTGTCAAATTGCACAACAGCACCTCCTCTGGTTGACAGGGTTCCTGAGGTTTGTCTCCACAACTTTATTAGTGATGAAGTTGTCCAGTTTGAGAACTGCACAGCACAACTAGTGGCCTGTAGAGTGAAAATAAGTGGCAACATATAAATGTAATGTGTGAATCCTATTATATGCTTTCCTGTATGGATTTAAGATTTTTACAGAGATGAAGGACCTACATGCACAACTATGTATTCTACATTGTGGAATAAATAAAAATGGGGGCAAGAAACAAAACAAGGAATGTAGGTACACCTAAAAATCAGTAGACAAACTGGCCTAAAAATAGCATAAAGTCTATGGGATACATAGGAATACATGCTGTGGCTGTTGTGACTTCTCTCTTCTTCTCTCTTCCTGAAGCACACAAAGCCTCATAGCTTTTCTGTCAGGAGACTGACATAGCTGTACCGTTTCCTTTTACGGGAGGGTTTTTAACAACACTCTGGTGCAGGTTTCCTCTCCACTGCTCCCTGGTGCAGGTTTCCTGTTCTGAAGCAGCAGTTGTCTGTAGGAGATGTTTTTCCTTTATGTGTTAGAGAGATATTGTTCAAGGTGTTTTGTTTATTATTCTCTTTGTTATCTAATGACCTGTGCTTTCATTACTTCATGTATCTTCTGTATGAGCCACTGATACCTTTCCATGGAAGTTACATTACTTCCCCTACTCCACTCATTACAGCCAAATATATTCTCAAAAATGTCCTAAATGTTGTAACAATGTAGTTTAAACACAATAAGCAAAATGGCAGTCCTGAGAATTTTGGGTTCTTTATTTGAATAAATCTGAGGCAGTATGGGAAAAATATTAATCATCACAATATTTTGACTTTTATTGTGTTTGTTTATGTTACATCTACACAAATAATTTTGCCCCTGAAATATCTCCAGAATTACAGATGAACAAAATTTGAAAAATTCATGTGCACATGACATTGGCAGACACACATGTTCTATGCAGTCATAGCTTTTTATTATTTTCTTTGGTTTCTGAACCTGTGAATGTGGGTATTAGAGCCAAAGACATGACTGAACAAGGTTAAGATTGCAAGAATGGGCCATCGTGATTCTGCGGGCAGGAAAGGCAATGTTAGAGTTGTTAGTAGTGATGGGAGAATGAGATATCCTGACACTCTAAAAGTGGGTGGAGCTTCAATGTCCTGTCTGTCACTGAATTCCATCAAATTGTTTTGCTCTTTACAACAAAATTTGATGATTGAGTCAAATCAGTGACTGGTGAAAAATATATTGAAGTGCTGCCTTTTCTTTTGGTGTTAGGATACCTCATTCGCCTCTCTCTATTTTGGTGTGCACAAAGTGATGATATTATGCCTGTAGTCTTCAGCATTTAGTCAGGTTCAAATCATGAGTGATGGCTGGGCCACCCACATGCCACCAACTCTGTGCAAGATCAATATATCTAATTTAGCAAACTCCAAGTGGCACACAGACACCTGAATGTAACTGTCCATTTAGATGGTGGATCCAAGATGAAGGTATCAGAGTTAACTGTGCTTATGTTGGCTTAATGCTGAATAGCCAGTATAGGGAAATGTGTGGCTCCCAGGCACACAGACATTCTCATTAAGTCACTGGCCAATATACAGAGATTGCTCAAGTTTTTATATCTCTGAATTGAGAGTGGGACAAATATCCAGTGTGTGCATGAGTTGAACATGGCTTATAGTAATTTTATATTTTGGTGTTTAAAGTCTGGAATTGCAACATTTCTCCAAGCATCAATCTGACCCACCAAAAATCATTGTGTTACCATTTACCTTAGAAGTGTCTGGACACAGGAAGTGACAATGTATGATATTCACAGGAATCAAAGAGAGATAATACCTACCTTTTGTCGAGCTTTAGTGTATTTCAACAGATGTACAGTGTACATCATATATGTATATTCATGTACAGCATATGAATGCCATATGAAGTGTAGAAAAAAACCCACAGATATTTACATCACCCTGTGTGAAGTTAATGTGGGCTGAAAAGCAGTATGGATGGTTTTAATAGTCTCTATTTACAGATGGCTCCTTTACCACAGTGTTGTAGAGACAATATGTCCAGGCATTTATTCAGTAGCATCGCATGGCTACATGTCCAGCACATTTGTCAAGGCTTTCCAAATCCTGCCGCAGCACTTCTCACACAGTGGAACATGATTTCCCACAGAAATCTGCATTCTTGTCAATGTGCAGGCTTTGATGGCATAGAATGGAGTACAAATGGAGTTCTGGAACTTAACCTGCTCATTGGAAATTTCACCTCCTTTGATTTAGTAATGTATTTTAAAATTCATTTATCTAAATATGCCCCAGCATTTACATGCAGCCCATTGCTTATTCCTAGCAGAAATCAGTCTTTATGCTGCTCTTGTTTAGTTGAAATGATAGACATAATCAGTGATTTCATGTTTAATGGCTCTCATTATTCCAAATGAAAATACAAATATCTGTTCTTAGCACTTACCAGCTCACATAAGTCTCAACCATTATTTTGTATGAGACTGGTGCTGTTGACTTCTTACTTTTGATTTTCTGTCTCCATCATAAAATGAATGAAGACAATAATAATACATTAACACATACTCATACACTATGCAGTATGATCAAAAATAACACCTTAATGAATGAGTGGTCATTGTCTGACCATCACATGGTGTTAGGTGACAGTATCTGGGAGTCCATATTTGCCTTAAGGTTAGGATTTATTAGATTACTACTGGATGAGCTCTGGTAATTGATACACCAGAAGGCTCTCAGTTGTTGTCTCCTGTAGCACAGTATGCCAAGAGTGTGCAAAACAGCCACTGACTTATGGGAAAATTTGCTGGAGGACTTAAATGGGGACCTGTTTTACAACCTGTAAGGTACAGTTTCAAATTTTAAATTGAAGAGAAGAACATGGACTTGAACTTATCAATTCATTAACAAACCAGACATATACCCCATACTAGATAGAATGAAAACTTGACAGAAAATTAGCATTTACCTAATATTTTGAACATATGAACATGACATGGACTCTACAGACAGTAAGCCTACCAAATTAATATATTTATTGCTCTCAACTATTTTTCTTGTGGCTCAACTGCCTTGAGACTTCACTGATGTTTTGCATGAGCAAAAACTGAAATTTCATTATATTCATTTAATTATATTTTTACAATATACATTTTCAGAGCTGTGATCAGGTTAGTTACTGACACCCAAAGTGGGTCAAGGAAGAGACTTGTTATCTTTCCAAGGCATTCCATACATATTCATGAACTCCTGCTGACTTGTTTATCACCGCGCATCAAAACGCATCAAGATGCACCATTGATTCATCTCAAGCGATGGTGAAGTGGAGAGCGGCCATGTAGGATTCTGATTCTGCTTTACTCTTCAATACATCCCTGAAATCAGAGGGAGAGGGTGAAAGGCCTTGCGGTTGCATGTGTGTGCCTTTTAAATAGCTCTCTGGTCTTGTGACAGATGGTTATCAAAGCAGTGACCAACCCACTGACCCTTAACTGTGAAATTAATTTCTTAGTCTGTCTGAGGTTCTCGGCAGGAGCTTCCAGGGCCAAACTCCCTGTCTCCCTACAGTCTCTCTCCTGCCAAATCCAATCTCCCCGTCTCTGTTACGTATTTCTCCTATTTATTCACTTTCTCTTTTCTCTCTTTCTCACTATGATATGCACACACTCAATGTACATTTATAGTCTGCTTGGTTATCTGCGGTGAATTTCTAACATGGGACCTCACAGATCAGACAAAGTTGTTCAGTCAGGCAGATCTACAGCCTCGTCTGGTCAGCAGGTCAACTGTTTCTGCATTTCTCAGATTCTGAGAGGGTAGTTGGATAAATAAATAAAATTAATAAAATTATGAATCATGAATATGAAGAAATGATCAATAGATACAACTATCATGTAATCTCAACATTTCTTTTTATCTTTGGTGTGGTGCTACATACCCTACCTATCCTAATTAACTGACATGCACTCAGTGTAATCAATTAATTGCCACATACCCTGAGAAGATTCCATATAAACATCTGAAAACTTAATTTGATTCTGTTTTCTTATTACTGAAATTTAATTTAAATACACAGTCCCCAAAATGTTGAAATTACAATGGTTACAGATCGAAGCTAATCTCTAGCTAGCTGAGGTGCATTGAATGTGTGACATAGTACAAGGTTGTGAGGAATGGCAGCGAATATATTCCCCTTTGACCTTGAATGGCAGTTTTAATGTAAATCTGTGCATACATACTTACCATGCTTTTGCACTCTACCTTATGCACGCAAATAATTGCTGATTGTTGCGTACCGAACTGAAATGAACAGTCTTACATTCTGTTCTGTCTGCATACACATACGTAAAATAAATGAATATATTCACCAGTGGAATAGCATGTTAACAGTTCTTAGTCTATCAAGACGAAGGTTACCATGTGAAGGTTGAATGTATTTAACACTTTAAATATTTCAACAGAATTTCTGTTGTTTGGAAAACCAACACCGATTTACATAGCCATATGAAAGGTCAGGTTTAAAACTAAGAAGTACCAATTGACTCAATTGTACTCAATCTCTGGTAGATTGTTTATTTAAATGTAGGCTAACCTTGAAAGCCAGTATTTTGTTTTTCAATTAATGACGGTTGTTATATCAGCTAATCTATTTGCTTGAATAATTTTTATTTAAACACCCTGTCAGCGATGTCATCTTTGACAAAGTAAGGCATTTGTTCATGACTAATGTTTATGTTGAGTTACTTCATAAAATAGTGTGTGTTCTTTAAGCAAGCAAGCAGGCTACCTGTTGAAAATAGCTTGCTCTCATATACAATGAAATCCCATCTTGATTCTGATAACATCTCAACACATTTGAAACTAATATGTTTTAATTTAGCTACGGACAGGCAACTGGCCACGTTTATACATGACAATACATTGCAGGGTCGATTTTTCAACATGCGTATGAAAATGAAGTGTAACTATTTTTTCCAATTGTACTTACAATGTAAGTACCTATGTAAATTGACCATTAATTGCATGTATGACTAAGATGCCGCAGCACAACCCCCCCCCCCAAACATACCCGGAGTTCTGTGTCACCGCACGTCATGGCCTGACCGCACATCACTGCCTATGACAAATGCAAGGTTCATCTTATGTACAATTTAATGTATTTACAGCTACATTTTAATAAATCTAAGATGATAAACGTAGTACATATTTCCTCAAGCAACGCATTTGGTGGAGATGATTTTTGAACTACTTATCCTGATTGCTTTGGGTAAGTAGCGTTAGGCACTCTTTCATAAAAAAATACCAAGTTTCCAATTAGCATATTTTAATTAACTCCAGTAAATGAACAATTTACAGGTCTGTGATAGATGTGAATTATACAGTTTTTTCATGCCAGTGGATTTAAAGGAAGACTGTGTTCGATTCGCCTTCCTTTAAAGCCGACATGCATAATTAGAGGCTCTTGATTGGCTCCTGGTTGGGCTGTGGGCTGGGGAGGAATTGAAATATGAGCCACAGTGAGAAGGGTTCCTCTGTTGTGGCTGGTATCAAGATGCTTGTCTCTCTCTGGAGAGGAGGCAGATGAGAGGTGAGGAGTGTGAAGGGGGGAGGAGGGGAGCACCTCATTAGTATAGCACCAATGATCAAGAGACGCCCCCCTTCCCTCTTGTCCCAGTGAGAGAAACAAAGGGGGGTGGGGCTGATCAGCACTTTCATATTGCCAGGGAGCCAGGCCTTGCATAAAAAAAAAAGATTTTTCCATGTGCCATAATCATGATGTTTGTTTTCCTCCACTGCATTTGGTCTGTAAAGGGTCATTCCAAGGCCAGAGCTGTGTGACAAAATAACTGAAACAGGGCATATGTGCATCATTAAAAAAGGAGATACTGTTACTCTAACATTGTTTTAAATGCAGCAAGTCTGAATTACCTCATTAGACAGAAGGATGGCATCTCACTGTTCATTATGGGCGTAACGCTAAGCACGCTGTTTAAACTGAAGATGATTAGAAGGCTCTGTAATGAATAGAATTCCAGAAGGTGAACAGTACACGCGGTGCTAAATTGTGCAAATGGGCTGTGAAGTGAGACTTGTCAAACAGTTTTTAATGCATTTGCTTTGCTGTTGTTTTACTTTTTTGGCATTAAAATCTCAAATGAGTGAGATTTGTGATGCTCTGTAAGGTCAGCTGAGGATGTTAGTCAAATGTTAGGTGACAGTATTGATCGAGAACCTATTTACTATAAAAGAGTCTGAGTGGGATCAGCTAAACATACATTAGAACAGATCAATAAGGGCTCGGGAACAAGAGACAAATGCAAATATTACACTTACTGTCAACACTTTCCGTTACCTTATTTGTGAATATGTGTGGGAATATGTAGAGATATACAAAGCTATCACCAAAAGCTATGATCATTTACTGTTATAAGAACATTACATAAAGTTGTACTACATTGCCTTTTAAATGTAAAACACTCTATTTAATAATGGATAGCAAATCATATGGGACATAAAATTAATAAATGAATGAATCAATGAATCAATCAATCAATCAATCACATTTCCATTACGTAACAGCAGTCCACTGATGTTGAAGGTGAAAATAGGTTATAGATAGTTCTTTCATGTTTCAGGTAAGTGTTACCACCAGCTGCAAAACAGAATTCATAAATATTGAGGAAGTCAAATCTATGTAATTAAACCTCACATGGGTGTTGACATTTAGATAATGAGCCTACCCAGCATAAACATGTACTTTCACAAGGATTTTATAACTGAATCCATTACATATATTTATATTATTATATATCCTGCTATTCAAAAATAGACTTCAGAGATCAGAGGTTCTCCTCAAGTTGGTAGGTGGTTGCCATGACCTTTTACACTGTATTCCAGTTTCTCTCACAGTTTTTCGTCACACTAGAAAAAAATACAGTTTTATTTTTATGCCACCGTAAATTAATTTGTAATTTAAAAATTGAGGCTCTTAAATATATACTAACTGAATATTTTAAGTATTTTTTCTAAGTATTTTAAGTAAGTTTCTTATTGCTGGGTGAGAGACACTTTGAATCCAGGCTTGATGCAGTGCTGGATGCTGTCTAGACTGTAGGTAAATGAGCAATTAGGCAATGATAAGCAGAACTCAATTGCATTAATAACTTGCATGTTACTTTAAACAATTAAAAGTATTGTTATATTGTGAGTCTGAGAGATGCTGTCAGCATGGACGCTACAGTATCTTTGGATCATGACAAAACCATTCCTATAGAACATACAGTCTCTTTCAGGGCATGAGCAATTAGATCAAAACCAACATTATATTCCAATATACATTTAATGTGTTTTCTGAATCTGAGACAAGCAAACATGTCTTCAGAAATCTATTAATTTCATTCTTAAATGCCCTTTAGGTGACCAACTTCCTGTTTTGAAGAGCATAAACCCATAAAGAGACTAAGTATGCTTGACTGAATCCCAGGGTTTGTCTTTGGAAAAATGTGAAATATCTTGGAGGAAAAACCTCATTCTTTAGGTTCAAGAGTTTTTCCCAGCTGTTTAAAAACATGCATTTCTGTGGAACCACCTGTCATCCATCAGGATGATGAATGACAAGTGGGTGAATGTGCGTGTGCATGTGTGTATGCGTGTGTGGATTAGTGTGTATGTGTGCATTATCTCAGGTCAGAGGTCACTGCCTGTCGTGGACCAGACTGACATTTAACTAAAACCCAGTGCATTATTCTTTTGGAGCAGACATTACATTAAGGCAGCCACAGGCTGGCTTAAGAGAAGGTGCTCGGGACAAATGAATGCTCCTCTAAATGTGTCAGTGTAATGTAATAACAGTCTGAGTGGGGAAGCAGAGTGGGTGGAGGGCGTGACGGTGATTTAATCTCTTCCCAGAGTCCCTTACCCCTTCTCTCCCAGAGACCTGTCTGACAATGAGACATGACAGGAGGATTATTCAAAATGAGATTTTCACACTCTAGTTATTCCACATTGGCCATCAACTTGCATTTGGCCATCCATCCATGTTCCTACATGAGAGAATGATGACTTTTAGCTTGTCTGAATTCATAAGGAGGCACAGTGATCTAAAAGGAATGGTGTGTGTGCATATGCCTGTACGTGTGTGTATACATAAGCTAGTGTGTGCAGAAATGCATGTGTGTTTCTTCCATGTGTGAGCAGTAGTGTGTGGGTCTGCATGAACACATGCATGTAAGTGTATGTTTGGCTGTATTTACGTGCACTTGTGAGTGTATGTTTGCACGTGCGTATGTGAGTGTGTGTCTGTCTCTATGCACATGTTCATGTAAGTGTATGTCTGTCCATATGTGTGTCTGTATGTGAGTGTGTCATGCATGTAGCTGGTCTGATGGCCTCCATATCAGCTGAGAGGAAAAGGGAACCTTAGCCCTCTCTGAGTGCTCCTGTATAATCACATCCAGACATCTAATCCCTGAGCCTTCAATGGTCTTCAGCTGGGGGAGGGCATCAGACAGGGGCCGTTTAATTCATATTCATTACACAATACCAGGGAGGATCGACCTCAGCGCCTTTTATCTGACCCTTTAGATCTTCAAATGTTAATCACAGCCCCCCAAGAACAAGCCAAAGAGAGTCTCGCTTCCTGTCGCGCGTGCTGAAATCTCCCTCTGACAGTATTTTCACTGCCGATAAAAACGTCCAATAAAACTCCCCTGCGCCTCCGTGCTTCTGTGTCACAATCTAAAAATGTCATATCTGTGTGACCAGCCAGTGACAATACAATATAATGGTTTATTACTCTCTTTTAGTCAATAAATGAAATAAATTCTGAAAAGCTAATCATATTGAATATAACTAATAAACATACAAGACATATTATCCAAGCCTCTGTTTTTTGGCTTACTTTCTGTATTCATCGTGTTATTCTCATCACAAACACACATGCACCAGGTTTTATGCTGTTTCTCTGTTTTTATCTCCACGTTGACTTTTGCGACATTTAATTATGCCTTTAATTGCTAACAAAACCAGTACAATGGATGTCAGCTACCCAGTCACATACTCATTACTCATACATAGGTGCATGTGCGACCAGACCCTTTCAGGCACACTATGATTATCTGTCTAAAAGACAGTCTCAGTAAAAGTTAGTGAAAAGTTGTGAGTAATTGCTGTCGGATCATTTGGTGACGCTTGGAAAACATGTTTCTTTTTAGCATCATGGTGCTGTGGAGAAGACCAGGCACCATAGTCTTACATGGAACAATATTTCAAACAGCTCAACCATTTTGATCTAGAATAAAATCTGTCAAAAAATCCCTCTGTCACCTATCACCACTGTTGGAGGAGACTGTTCAGCAGTAGGGCTTACTTAGGTGCATATTTCCAGTGATGGAAAAAAAAAGTATCTAATTGGATTGAAAAAAAAAGGATCATTGACAATAAACATGTTATACCATGTTCTGAAAAGCATAACAGCTTACAGGTGAGCCTCACACCAGCATGTATGTTGACTGGGCAGCAGGGGCCTGCTAGCATCTCGCTGTTGCATACATTATCTGAGGAACCTAGAGGTTATGTAAGTGTAACTGGAGGTAACTGACATGTTTTTTAATGAATTGGCATAAAATAAAACTTTTAATACTTTATAGGTTTATGTAACCTATGGGGCTAGCTGACCATTAGGAAAAGCACATGGCCATTAGAGAAAACATGCCTGTAGGCAATTGTGTTACATAGTAAGCTAGCCAGCCTGCCAGCATAAGTACTCAACCATAGCTAGGCAGCTAGATTCACTGTAAGCACACTGTAAAGAGCTGCAGGTGAATGTGTGCAAGCTGAATCATCCAATGTTTTCAACTTTTCAGTACAACACCCACCTAATGTTTGCTAACTAACTAACTAACAGTTCAGCTGGGTCACATTTTACCATTGAAAAAATGAACCTATTCACCATGAGCGGACTTTCACATTGGAGGGCAATCAGGCTGGTGCTCAGGCCCTCATCCATGGCCAGCACAAACAGATCAGCTTTACAAAACTATTTTACTGTACACACTAATCAAGATACATAACAATGTTCCATTCAATATCCTATTGCCCACATTAAACCGTAATCATGAGAAACACTTAACAGTATGTTAGATACTTTATCAAAATGATTTGAATCCTTTAAACCACATCTTGGCTCCTTATCTGGCTAATACCTTAGCCTACTGTTTACATGCTGGTTAAAAAAACACAAGCCTATTTTCATTAATATTAATAGCAAAGAAGCAATACGCAGACAATGCTCAATTGCATTTGGGTGTTTTCTGTATGCTGACTGTATTTTATGAAATCATCATATTAACAAAGGCAGCAAATCAAGTGAGGTCATAAAATCAGGCACTACATTATCCCATATAAAACAGCTGAGGCCATTATCTTGGTGTCCTCTGCAGTAGTTATATCCCTGCTGCTACTTCACATTATTAGTGCGCTATTGCCCTTTCGTACTACCATTTAAGTTTTTTTTTATGCTTAGCTTGTAATTATTAAATATTTCATACAGACTTCTCCACTATAAAATTACCTATCAGAGGCTGAGTCCGGGCCTGATGTAGCATGGGTAGAGTACACAGATCTTGTGCCCATTCCCATCTCCCGTCCCCCTGCACTGCCCACTGCCATACCAATCGCTCATCAGGTCAGAGAGGGCGGGGGCAAAGAGGAGGTGCAAAGATCCCCACCAAATGTCGGCTAGCTGTACTCACCCATGTAATCGATATTCAGAGTCCCACTCCAACACGCACATCCTCCTCATTGAGGTTTAGACTTCATTTAGTTGCCCTTCCCTCCAAACCCAAAGCACTCTTACCCTTTATCACACCAGGTATTGAGTTTCATGAAAAGAGGCCATGCTTAGCTGAAGACCCCTGTGTGGGCCCAGCTCTGTCCATTACAGTGCATGGCATTGATTGTGTAATGGATCTGACTGAGCACTCATAATGCATGATGTAATTGCCAGAGGGTTTTAATCATCAGTACATTACATACGGGATTAGGCTACAGAAGACAGGCGGGGAGAGCAAGAGAGAGAGAGAAAGAGAGATGGTCTGATCCCCACATTTGAAGGAAGCACTCTTACTTCAGCGTAGGTGTTTGGTGTTTAATATAAAGCCCCCACAGATATCACACCTTATATCCTCCCAGTTGGCAATGGTGCTCTGGAGGCTTCAACTGGTAACAACTGAATTCTTATTCATATGGATGATGTTGACATCTACAATGCTTAAGTATTTTTTTGTATGAATGACATTTTAAAACAGAAATATTTTTACAAATGTATATAGATATATCAAATAAGATATAACAATTAAAATCTGAAATAATTTCAAGTCAATCTTTTCAGAGGACATTTGGTTAAAATGTTGATGGTTTTTTCAGAAGATTTCCTGAAGTACTGTTTGGACTGAATTTCCTCCTGAAGTGATAACTTCTTAGATTTTGTTGTTTATGATAAGAAACCTTTGCAAAATATGGATAATCTGACATTCACAGCACATATGCGAGGGGAATACTGTAAGCACCACTTTACCTACACATACAGGCAACGACACCTTCCTGGGAATACGGCCAGTTGTCCTGTTCTTCTTCGAGAAATTATCCCACCCACACAAACCTGCAGGGAACAACATGGAGAGGCGATGGGTATCCATGGAGATTTCAACATCAATATCAGAATAAATCAATTTCAGAGAATTCACAAAGCTCCGTCACGTTTCATCCTTCGTCATATGTGAGGGGACAATTCAGTCAATGCACCAAGGGATCTGAGCCTTCATTTTTAAGATGAATAAATTCAAAGGGTTGTTACATTAAATTCTCCATCCATTACATTCTTTATACTTCTATATTTTTGTATTACATTGAATAAAACAAGGTAAGTTAAGGCCAAAAGTAGCCCTGTCTTAAATCATAATTTAAGCCATGTGATTTTACATATCACACACATTAAAATTTCTGAATAAAACATAAACATATGTATTTACTTAGCACTTATAGGAAGTGTTTGGATCAATTTCAAGTGAAAGAATAGTGCTATACTTCTAAATGTACATTTGCAAATTAAATGTGTATATGAGTTTTGTCAGAGTGTCACTGACAGTCTTAATTAATTGCAAAAATATTTGTAGGGGATTGCAATCTGTTATATTTTCTTACAAAAACTTAATGAATAACATAGTGGCATAACAAATTGAAGATAATTGTTCATTCAGAGCAAGAATACAAAAGATCAATCATCATAGACCAGACAAACATAATTGCAAGGGTAATTATACTTTATGACCCATTTTATTTTTGGATCATAGTCTGCAAAATTACACTTATGCTTCATCATGTAGAGTTCATTTTATTAAATGACTGACAGAGTGTCACGATTCTTTGATTCACAACATCAAAGCTTTGCTGTTTTTATCATGCTGCGATTGAACAAAGACTGAACCTTGCGTTTGGACACTATGCAGTACACGCCAGCTTTACATCAGCATGTCCTGCCCCTCGAAAAGTAAAGCAGACATTTTGCAGGCACAGTGACCTCACCTTTACACCGTGGGCCTATTTGGGGTCAATGTTGGAATTAATGGGAACATTTATGTGCAACAAGTGACAGTAACAGCTTGATTTCCAATATACCCCTTTTTGGTGATTCTGAGAAACGAAGTGTACTAGTAACAAACGCTGTGTTATTCATGCTATACTCAATATTTAAATCGCACTTCATTTTGACATCTTTCTGATTGTTGACACTATAGATTGTCCTTCAGTTTATTAAGGACTGAAGGCCATTGTTTCTAGCCTAATGGGCATCATACTTTATGCAGCAGCTCCCAACTCTGAAAAGTGGTGTCAGAATACACTTTAAGTAATGTGAAATTTTTATTACATTTAGTAACTTAGTAATTACAATGTATAAGTTTGGAACTACCATTGTGCACTGCATGGCTGAAGCTATGGTCCTTGTGTTTTCCATTCCATTGAAAGTCTCACAAGTTTACTCTCAGCCTGAGGGGACAGGCCTTTTTGGGTGTGTCTAGCTCAGGTAAAGAGACCTAGTCCATCAACAGCAGCAAAAGGTTATGACCAGAGTAGAGAAAGGTGGGGCTTCAATATGATTTGCCCAAAATGTCAATCAATATTTTGTGGGCTCTCAGATGGTGAATGTCCAGCCTGTTTCTTGGTTCATTATGTGTGCAATCAGATGCCTTCTTGACAGTCCACAGTGGAACCAGTGCCAGCTGTCACCTGGAGCTTTTTCGGGTTGCTGCATAACTGGCCATGGCATTCTCCAGGGTTGGCAAAGACTGTCATAGTAATGATTGTTTTGGTTAACCAAGGACCTCTACTCTAACTGTACTAGCTGCAAAAATATGGCAATCCTCTAAAATGATGTCAGCTCAAATGATTGAATGCAGAGTTAAAAGAAACCACTGCTGGTTTATTTGTTTTTCTGGATACATTTGGCACTAGTTTGCACCTTTAGAACTGGTCGTCTCTGATGCTAAACCTACTGGAGGAAAGTGTCCTTTTCCCAACAGACAGTGCATGAAAAACTGTCTGACAAGACCCTTGCACAGAAACGCGCCCTTAAAAAAACCAATCAAAAACAGCCATGCAACATGGAACATGAGAAGAGGTCAAGGGATGATCGGAAGCCTAGCTGAAGACCACACTAATGGCCCACAAAGCAGTGTGTCAGGAGATTTTGTGATTCCCCTTGTCCATTAAACACTGTTGGCATCATCGTCCATGAGAATAAGCAGAATGCAAACAGCTGCCATGTTAGCTCAGACTTAATTGACAATTGACCAGATAAATATGTGTTAAGGGGGAGAGCACAAACCTTGCTACAGCTATGCTATCATTTGTTTGCTCAGCAGATGCTCTTATCAGGGGCTTCCTGTAACGCATACAGTTTTGCACCTTGCCTATTATATACACAGTGACCTATTTACAGAGCTGCATTTTGAATTGGGTAATTGAGGTCCTTTGCTCAAGGGTACCACAGCAATGTAATATTAATAATGTAATATGGAGCACAGAAACCTGGAAGGAAAGATTTTTTTTTTTACTTTTTACATCATTCATGGTGAATTTTTAATAAAATATCATAAATATCTTGACAACACAGCAGTTTTTTCTCTTGTGATACATTTCATTGTGTCTGACTCCACAGGTGAAGGAAGGAAAGGCTTCAGGGCTCAATCTTTGATCAAACAACTTTTTCCCTTAATGTTGCCTTTAACTTACAACTAAATAAAAAAAAATGCATCCCAAACAAGGTTTGGCTAAGTTCGTTTTGCTAACTGCTGACCTTGCCAAATGGTGTATTTGGAGAAAATGTTGATTTAATACAGAGGAAATTAAGTTAGGGACATCGCAGCTGTTTATGAAAATGGCCTTTTTGGGAATAAAGTGGAAGAGACAAGAGACAGTGTGCAGTAAGGTATGCATGTGCAATTTACAAGATGTACAGGAGTATTGTGAGGAGAAGACACTTTAGAAAATGCTGTGACTGAGAATATACAGTGTAACTTTTAGTGCAGAACACACATGCATTTTCATTTATATTTTATACCCATACATAAATAGCATTTTTTCCGTCACCCCAGTCTTCATTTTTGCCTCTGACATTATCTTGCACCACCATCTTGTGCTGTTGAGGGAGTAAATTGCATTTTTTGCCAGTGGTTTCATCAGACGGTGGCTGTGGGAACAGCGCTACAACAGAAATCCTGAATAAACAAAATCTCACATGAGTAAACGCGCAGATGCGGAGCAGGAGCTAATCTCCTTTGGGCATGCTGCTTGAAATGAACTCGAGTAATCTACGTGTGAAATGTGGAAAGAGCAAGCCGCATTTCCACATTTAAAAATACAGGCCCCCTTTATGACGGTTTATTTGCTTACCATAGCTGATGCCCTTATCCAGGGTGATGGACATAACTTACACTTTCCTGCATTGTCCTTTTATACACCAAGACCTTTTACTTAAGCAGTTCAGGAAAACTTGTGCAACAGTTGTGCCGCTGCTGAGAATTCCTTTCCTCTTGTCTTCATTTGGAAGATTCCCCTTTGCTTTAAGCACTGTTTTAAAATGACAGTAACATGACATTGCATCTTCAGTGGTGCTGGCAAATGAAACCGTGTGATAACTTTGCCATGACAGAGCTGGGCACTGAGACTACATAAGGGACACTGCTTTAATGGTACTGCTGAATCATCTGCTTCCAATCAGATGTCTGAAGTGAGGATTTAAGCTGAGGGACCATGATTGTGTGAAGTAAAGCAAGCCACAGAGAGATCATCTTATGAACACAATTAATAATGTTTGGATTAGAACTTTAAGTTCCATTCAAGTGCATGCCAAGCCTCTGTTGTTGTGGGTCAGATGCTTGTCTTGGCCGTTAGCAAGCATTTAAATGACTGTAATTAGACATGTGGATGGTGACCGTTGCCGCGAAAGGCACTTCAGCAATTTCGGTCCTCGGTGGTGTCTCATGATAAGACAAAAGGTAATTACTAAAACACACATGCCCAAAGGAAGTGAAATAAATAAATCCTGCATATCTTAAAAGGTAATTAAAAAGACACACACACACTGAGTGAACTACAAAAGGGCTGACTTTGTGACAAATGTGGTCAAAGTAGAAACTTGTACTAAGAGAGTTCTGACAATGAAGCCCTGGAATTCTTCTTCTTCTTCTATCACTATTATTTTTGTAATTATTATTATTATTATCATCACCATCGTCGTCACCATTACTAACATAATAACATGGCTGAGGCAGTGTGCCTACATAGTAGCACTGTTTCAGCAGGCTAATATAGTGATGTAATTGGCCATTGTGATTTGTATCATTAACAACCTGACTGTAATAAATGTTATGAGCAAGATTTGTATGCATTCTTTTCAGAAGCCACAATAAATCCAGTGAAACAATCAATAGCTAGATCTAAATTTAAACAGAATTAGAATGAGAATTACAATTAATCATAACTATTCAGGGAAGTCAACATGCATACATGTTTCATTATTTGCATCAGTTGCTGTATGAACATACTCCTGCCATCAGTCATTTATAACATGAAAAGGACACATGCAAACAAGACTATACACACTGCCATTAGCTGGTGCAAAAGCAATTTCTCAGAGTAATTCTAGAAACCCAGCTGATCACATGACACATTTTTTCTCTACTGAGAACTTCAAGGAAGTCTTAGCTGTGGATTGTGACTAGTGATTAGCGATTGTGATCAGGTGAAAAAGTGGATACAGAACATTCCAGAAGGGACTAAATTAAAGAGGGGCCAATAGGCGGGGAATAGAAAGTTAATCCTGTATGATGATATAATTCTTACGTTATTTTTTAATTGCTTTTCAGATGTATGAATTATGACTAGAACCCTTTTTTTCGCTCTAAGGGAAAATGCAAAGCATTCACTCCTACAGTGCAGCGTTTCCGCATTGCCAAACCATCCTTTTTAAATATTCTCTTTGTTCTGTTGTCATTTTAATATGATGTTTAAAAATAATGTGTTTAGCAGGGTGATCAAGTAAGGTAAAATTCTAATAAACAAAGTATGTTTGGAAGAAAGATAGGAAAGCAAGACAGCCCCCATCCTGAACTCCTCCATAATACATTATTAATCTGTCAGAGGGAACAGATGCATAATTGAGGAAAAGTCTGGATGATATGCGTAATAATTGACTGTAATTGCTTTTATATGCCTGGAATGACTAATCTTTTCATTAAGGAGAGACCAAAAGAGATACCACAGCACCCAGTGCCAGTAAGGAGAGCAGAGTAAGGGATGCACATGGCCAACCTCCCTTATCACTACATCCTGCACAATCTGCCTCACACATTTATGTCATCAAACACGGGAGAAGTACAGCAACACTCAGAACAGACTGCCCTCCACAAAGGATTGTATTAAGTGGTCCAATCTGAGGGAGATCATGGCAAAACTACTGTTTAAAAAAACACATATACTGTACTTAAACACACACTCACATTATTCATAAATGTCACCACTGGGATTACCATGGTGGGGGAATAAATCACATGCCGATTGGGCCGTATCCTGTTTATGAACATATGTTGCTCCTTTCTCTGTGCAGACACAATTATTTACACATGTAATGCTAGATGTACTATTTTGGAAAATATAAGAGAGGAAGAAGCTAAATATCATTTCTTAATCTGAAAATATGAGTGAAGAAAGACTTCAAATCAAAATGACCTTCATAATGAACATGTGTCACAACAATTCATGTTAAATATCCAAAGTGGAATCAGCATAACAATATCATCATTTATTGGTATGCTGGTGACTGAATTACTGCCCCACTGATAGTGAACCTCCTGTGATGGGGTATATTATAAACAGACACAGACATAAAATGGCATGGTGGGATATTGAAAACCCCCAGAATGCATAATATACAGTAGCTACACTGTTCCAAAATGTTTACGTTTAAAGACAGTATACCCATTTAGCAATTTATTCTGGTGTGGGCAATAACTCCCAGGTAAAAAAGACCTACAGACACAGCACTGTCCATGTTTGTTTGCATTCAAACTGGTAGTTGAATAAATCTTCTTTATGAGGTCAATGAACAGCACAATGATTTCCTGCACATTCCCTGTCTGTTGTTTAGCCTCCCATATTAACACTATTGCAGACTAGACCCAACTGCAGCACTCTCAGAGTCTGTGAAATGTGTAAGTAAAGAACGCACAGCGGCTCCCAAGGTACTGCTGTGGTATGGGGTATCATCCTTACGTTTTTAGCCTTTGCATGTTATATCTTATCAAATGCAAATAACGGTTTAAGCACTCAGCTGCAATCACATGAACTTTGGCAGGTGAGGGCAAACTCTTCTCAGGCATCCTCATATAGGAGTCCATAGAGATAGATTAAAAGCTTTAGCTCTGATAGGGAAAGTGTACACAGCACAGTCATGTTTTTTAATGCACTTTCCATCTTCATAAGACTTCAATACATCAGGAGCCATGCTAACAAGATTGCCAGCCTCGGTGAACCTCGCCTCGGTCCAGGAAACATAAAGTACAATAATGAAGACAATCTCAGATTAATGAAAATAAATACTGACTGTAATAAGATGAGGAAAGCCCTCTTATCGTGGGATGGTAATCAAGTTATGTGGCTTTCAACAGGGTGATTCATTGCACCTACCACAGGAATGATGAAGAATCACCCTGAGAAGATGGAGAAAAGTATGAATTCTGTCAAAGAAAACGTTTGGTTTAAATCAGTTCTGTTAAAGTGCATTCAATTGTAAAAAAGCAAACAGGAAATTAATCGCACAAAAATCAGGAAGATTTGAATTAGGACCAGAAATGTGCCTACAACCAGCAAATGAAATGTGAGACTGCATTACTAACAGTAAAGTGTGTCACGCTCACAGCAGATATAAACTTATGACGTGATCCTTAAATATGACACTAAAGTTATAGTTCATGATTATAGAAAAACCTCAAAGATGTGGAATTTACAGGAACACTGATCAACCAGAAGGATAAAACCCAAAAGTAACTCTTGTTTGTACCAAGTCCTTCACAGTACCTCAGATGGGGCCATCTTGGATGCCGTAGCAGGGTGACCACAGAGACAGCCCGGCAGCTTTGTAAGATCGTAAACTGCAGCATCGTCTGTGCTCCATCCCACTGTCTACTGAAATGTTAGATCTCTGGAGCAGTGCCAGGACAGAAATGCTAGTTCAGCCTTAAAATAATTAAGAGGTTTCTACGCCAACTGAACACATTTTATGTTGTTATTCCTGTGGGATGAAAAACAAATGGTCAGGATTTTTTTTTTTAGCTTGTGGATGTCTACCGACCATTTTTGTAAAGCATCTGTGAGTTATGGTTTGTGAGTTATAAACAAAACTGAATCAACATGAAAATCCATCCTGAAACAGAGCAACATCCTCATATTGAACCCAGCTCAAAAAATAAAACAAAATATGTAGCAAAATCATCTTCCAATATATGCATATAATTGCATGCATGAAAGGGGCAAAACATATACACAAACAGGAATCTCTAAAATTGTATTCCATTATTTACCATACATATATACATAACTGTTTCATATGGGAGGGAGGCTGTGGTGAGCTCACTCTGCGGAGGGCTCAGAGGATTAGTCATACTTACTGCTTTGCAAAGCAATTACACACTGAACACCTAGAGTGTGAATGACATCATAGCCGTTTCCAAGCAGCGCTCTCCAAAAGAGACACTTCTAATGAGAGGGACTGAGGAGGTCATCACTGATTGACACTCTCATGCCTAGGAATACTCCAGTGTGAAGGCAGCTCATTACCCAGTGCATTATGGGATCATTGACTCCAGCTGTTGTTCCAATTCCTCTTAGAATATGACACAATTCTCCATCACACCAAGGCTTTAATGTAAGCTGACACAAGCTAATGCCACATAATGCTAAATATCCAGTAAGCATGTTCTGTACCTGGAAGACGTTTTACTAAAATTGATTCCTTTGAGAAAAGTGAATCCCAAGAAATTCAGTGTCAGTAAAACTCTCTAAAATCATTGCATTTTAAATTGATGACAAGACTCAGAGTTTCATTCAAATGGGAAATGAGCTGTGCTAAAATTTGCTTTGAGATATTTTAAGTTGCTCAGGTTTTAATGTGTCTTTACACAACACCATCCATACTTTATATCAGCTGATGGAGAGAGGATGGAACTGTGAACAGTATTTTAGTGGAAGCCATATTTCATTGTATTACCATTGATTTGGCTCGCAGATATCCTTGTCCTCAGTGGCTGTACAATGATTTCCATACGAGGTCTCATTACATCAAGGGTCAAAACGGCCCTCAAAGAAGGTTTGCTTGGCAATATTACTTTTTTGTGTGGTCTTCTGTAGTACATGGTGAAAAAACACATGAATATGACAACAATGTAATCCATTTTATACAGCATTTTAATTCTATGTGTATTCACCATAATACTACTACTTACACTATTCGTGCTCACTGATTCTTCTGTTCTAAAATGATGAGTATGTTCTGGTTTAATGCTAGATAGGAGAGATGGTTTCTTGTAGGTTCCAGGTAGTATTGATTCAGTTCAGCTGTTGAGCCATATAAATTTTACAGTCTAGCTAAATTTATTTGTGTTTTTACACAATGTTCTGGCACAATACCCTTTATCAATTTATCCGAAGTCCGAAGTTCCTTCGTCCATTCCTGCCACACTAATTGGTATGTGTCCAACAAAATGTGTTCTTTGAGGATACTTTAATGGCATTTCACTCTTTAAACACTGTGAAAACAAGTTCAAACACAACTTTGATACTTGTCCTGTATTTTGTCTTGAAAGTCAAGAAGAAAAAACATTTTATAAGATGTTAGGTCTAATTCAGTTTTAACATTATTAATACTTGTGTAAAAGTCTACACCACAGATTTAAAACAAGTCTTATGGTAGCTGGATAGCTATGGGCCAGATAAGGTGGTCAATGACAAAGCAACTTGTTTCTGATCTAAGAAAGAGTTTCCCAGCTCTGGATCGTCGCTTCCAGTTAAAGTCCCACACACAGTCATGACTCATCAGAAGTAGTGCCTGACCACACAGCACATTCTGTAAGTTGGGTCGTGTTTTTTACAGAGAACAGTGAAGCCTGTCAATCTCATGGTCATGATTGGGTGAGGCTAAACAAACACTGTCCCATTTCTGGTACAGCTGACTGAAATCATGTAACTATTCATTTAATGATTAACTGAAGAGAAAACAGAATGTTTGCATACCAGAGCATGTGAAATGTGAGAAATAAAAGATACATGGATGAGAGCTCTTGCCCTGGATATTGTATTATTATTACTCATCAAATTGTTGGACATTTATGAAACAACTTGAGAAAGTAATGTTTAGTTCCAATTTCTTATGAACATCCTAAATGGCTCTGTTATTAGTATAATGTGAAAGATAACTTACTTAGAATTGTTGACAGAAATTATTCTCACACACTATATTGTGAGCAATCTACCCAAAGTTTACTGGGGACATACACAACTGCACTAACGCCCTGCAGATTTCAATGTAATATTCATGATTGAGTATCATGGTTGCTTGCTTGATTACCAATTTAAGAAGTCACATCAGCCCTCTGCTTGAAATGTGAGCTATACATTAAGCACACTTAATTAAAACCTTTATTGGATAAGGTTTGCAAATTTTATTAAAGCATGAGCGACATTATATATAATGTATGCTGCATTTTATTACTGGCAGCGCATAAGGAGGTGATATTTCAAAAGTGAAATACTCTCTGTGAATTTCTGAGGGGAGGGAGAAGCAGCGCCTATTTCTCTGTAGGATAAATCATGAACAGAGAGTCAGTCACTGATGAGGCGTGGATACGTATGCCGTTCCGTTGGGTTCAGGAGCGATTTATTTTAATTGCCACTGTGGGACTCACTCTTACACTGTGTTGGAATGGGTCACTGCATTAGAAAATTAAAGCTGCTGTCAGGCTTTCTCTTTTTCTGTTCAGTCTGTACTCTTTGACCTGAGACACACAGAGAGAAAAATCTCTCACTGACACCTGCATCTGTCCTTTTTTTAAAATAGGGAACAGCTAGTTTTGACTGCATGCACAAGTCCATGGTATGCTAGAGCTTTAAAAAATGCACTTTGAAAATGATGTATCCAGTGAAAACCCAAGCAAAGGTTTTCAAACATGGAAAACATTTAATTTCACTATCAACTGATGTGTGTTTTACTATTCATATGTACTTTTCAGTACACTGAAAATATATGAATAAAAGTGGGAAATAAGCAGGAGACTGCCATTGCAATCAGTGCAGCATGCCTCATCCCAGCCTCTTTTTGAAGCTTATCCCTTCAAATCCCCTTAGACAGTCACACTGAAGTTGGAAATTCATAATATGGATAATTAACTTGCGGCTCAGGCTGTTTAAGATGAGCTCGGTATGCGCTGGCAAAATGTGATTTGGCTGCATCTGTCACACTGCATTTCAAACTCACAAGGCTTTAGCTCCTGCAGAGGAGTACACACACAGCCCAACAACTTTGTTCCTCCTCCTCCTTTATCACTTAAATCATTTCTGTCTTATTATTTATTGTTAAAGTATTTTTTCCACATACATATTGAGTATGTTCACAGATACTAGACCCTAGAAATGTGCTGGAACATGATCACATTATTTAGAAATAAACAGAAATACACTGCATTGAGGAACGTTTGGGAGATGATGGAGTGTTAAGGTAATTTAGCTGGGAGGTTTTAGCTCTCCTTGACTTGGTGTCATTTGCTGTGGGTGCCTTCCTTCTTGAATGATCATCACGGTTCATATCTGGCATAAAGTGGTGACACTTCCACAGGCTGGTGCAGGTTGCTCATATTTCAGGCTATGAAGGGACGGCTGCCGTGATAACAACCTCTAAAACCATTTTCCTCTGCGTGCCCTTCTCAGAGCCCAATCCTGTACTATTTGTAGAGAGGAAGATTGAATTACAGCAGTGCATTTTGTTCAGAACTAAAATGAGAGTCATTACATTTCTGGACTAATTTTAAAACAAATAATTAGAGTTTATAGTGAAATAAATGATCAGAACAGGGTTATTAGATTTACCTCATGTTACTCTTATCTCATACTTTATTTACAAATGTTCTTATATTGCTGTATTTTATAACCTGTCTATGCAGTCACACTTTGATGCCCTGGTTCTTCTATTCTCTGTTTACATTGTATTCAAGAGTAAGAATAATCCCAGCCACCGAACCATTTACATCAAGATAACAGTTTTTGTGATACTAGTGAACACCATACTACATAACACCATAGTCACATAACACCTGTAATTCCTGAGAGGTACAAATGGAAAATTCCTCAGTCAACAACCATGCATGCATATTTTTAGGTTTTGCAATGTAGCCATGTGAATTTGTTTTCAAAGTGCACTCTTCTACTCCTAAATAACGCTTTGGATACCGATGAATTGCAGGAAAGGAAATGGAATGTGTGCAATGAGATATGCCTTTAACGGCAACGTAATATAAAACGCTCAGTCCGCATTCAAGCAGAGATGGGCGATAGCGGATGGAACAGGAAGGGAAACGGAGAATGAAAAGACTGGAGACAGCTGTTCCTTCAGCTCTGATAGAACTGCTGTCTCATGTGGCCCTTTTTAAATGTTATGTTTGTTGATGTTAGCTGATGCATGTCAAGTATAGCGGAAGTTCACATGAGATGATAGCAAGTGGAGAGAAAAAAAAATCCCTGAAATGTCAATCACACCAGCAGTAAAAGGCTGCTCCATTGTCACCATTCTAAATGTATGGAAACAAGGTGAACCGAAGATATCCCAGCATCTATTTGGTATGTGTGAGATTGTTTGCAAGGTTAACAAGATATCATGCAGATTGATAAGTACTTGCTTAAATACAATTCTGTTGATCAAGCTCCAGTCTTGTTGTCCATGCACTCTGGTTATATACACTTTGCTTAAATATTTACATTATTTATCAGTAGCAAGTCAATTATCTTAAAAGTGCTGTTTCTCATTTTATTTCTGATATGTGCCATGAAGATATCTAAGGCCAAAGGTATTATGATACTAGTGATGGCACCACCAGGTATGTTTAAATGCAATGAAGACTGAGGATACAGCATACTTGCACAGGGAGAAGATCCCACCAGCAAGTTTTGGAAAATGTGCTACCAAGCATGGGAGAATGTAGAATGCAAGTATGCGGAGCATAGCTGATAAGAGGATTGTCAGAGCTGCAGGTGGAGGGACTGAAGAAGAGAGAAGCCATGCTACTATGCCATCTGTTGACTGTATCAACTTATTAATTCAGTTGGAGAATAAACTTTACAGTGATATTGGTAAATATGTGAAAATCTGTTTGTAACTTCTAAAAGGAGCAGTAAGAACAGAGAAGAGCATTATTCACATTGTCTTGAAACCTCATAGACATTAAAAATTAAAATCTCCACTCATCTTTATTCATGGGTTTGGGTCATTTTTATATATATTTTCTGTAATATCCCACATATCTATGCTACACTGTAGCTGAGGCACCATGTTTAATTTTGTTTGTGCTCCAGAGAACTTATGCATTACTAAAACAATAAAAAGGTAGGGGTGCCATGATCAGCAGCTAATTTCCCCAGTCATTGTCCCTGGTTCACCATCTCAGTAAGCACTGCGAAAAATACTCCACAGGTGTGACTAAGTGATCCAATTCAGAGGTATTTAAGAGAGAAAAGATAAAGGGCTGCAGTGACTAACTTTGATAGAACAGCTGTGGAAGAGCCATGCAGAATGACAAGGATGGGCTGTGAAAAAGTTGTAATTTAATAGGCCAATTTCCTGCTTTCAGCCTCACAGAAATATCCGTCTGCCACCCGTGACAGCTGACGAAAAGGCTCCAGGATTTGATTTGCTTCCCAGTGGAGGACAAGTTCAGACCCATCTCTCCTCACAGGCCCTGAAGGCAAAGAGCATGTTAGGCTGGGCCCCCCTGATTAGAAATCCACCAACAATGCTCTCCCTGGTCTGAGTGCCTCAAATGAATGTGCCTACATGAACAGGTCCTTCACCAAACTCACCTTTTCACATGCTGTTTTCCTGCTACACGGTGCATGGAGTATTATTTCTCTCTTTGTGATCATTTTCATAATTGTGTCATTTCCAAATTAATGTACTAGTTGATTGAAAGGTCTCCTTTTTATGTGCAATGCAATGCATTTTAACTCATTTTGATAGGGAAACATATTCAAATAAATTATGCATACAACTTTTGAAGAATTGTAAAAATGTTTTATTATATTTTTGTATGTTTGTACTATTGAAATAGCTACCAAAATGTTAAAAACTGAAGGGTTCATGAGTTAAAAGTAGGAGGGTATGGGGAAATTGCCTCTCTGGCACTTTCACATTTGCTCACATTGCTAAGCCTGATCAACTTTGCCTGGGACAATATTTATTTAAGAAAAATCTGAATAGCAAGTAATGAACATTTTGAGATCACAATACTTATATCTCTTTAAGTGACAAAGAGGCTAAACAAAGAATGTTGTATACCACTGAGCAAAGTGCTATACCAGTCTGAAGTCAAAACTTGAGCATTACAGAGGGATTTATAAAGCCTTATGATAATATAAAAGCATAAACAATGTGAACCTGCTGCAACATTGAGTTTTTTACTTCCGATTTGGCAGGAAGTTCAAAAAACGACTCTTTTAGAGCTTCTAAAATTCTGACACTCAAAGAAATAGAAAAACAGCAACAGCTTGATAAATGGCACACCTTTAAAGTCAAGCAGGAAATGATTCAGTCTTCATCTGATTACTGGTTTTCTACCTGAGACGATTAGTCATGACAAGATCACGCCTCACACCCAGGACCCCATTGCCCCCCCTCCCCTCCCACCCCCCAATCTCCTGTTTAACCGCAGGGTGTATTGTCAGAGTTTACAGATGAGGGAAGATGTACAGAGGCAAGAGTGAACAGAGCTGGCCCCTATTTTTAGTGTCTGTCCTCCAGTGAGGTGGCCTGCGGCCCCTTACACAACCACATTGGCTTGTACAGGAAGCTGGTGAGAGCGTGATGATTCACTGTTTACTTTTTTTAATAGCCCCAGGGAGTCAAAATAACGTTCACCTGGAGACTGCGATGGTTTGAAGAAAACGTCGCGATAATGACAAGGAGAACAGGAAACCACACAGCAACAGAAGAACTGCATGAGGTACGACGTAAGGCTAAGCAGAAGAGAAACACTCGCCAGTATGGAATTGTGCATTTTCATTTTCAGAGAAAAGCTCAAAGAGCATAGGTGACTTCTTGGCCCTCTGCTTGCCATCTTCAGGGCCCTCCATGTTTTTCTCATTTTCAGTATAAAATACAGGTGCCCTGGGCTCACGGGTATCACTGCGTTTATTATTTATTTTTATCACAGGAAATGATGTGATCAAACATAAAATGGCAGATATTTTCTATGCCTACTTTTAAACTGATAAATGTTTTATAAAAGCACATTGTCATATCAATAAAATTGTCTGAATATAATACGAATGCATCTGGCTGAGATGATAAATTGTTAATCTGAACTTTCATTAACAGAAATCAGTAATTTTAAGTAGTTGGCTGGCTTATGATGACAGTGCCTAAGGATGCTGCTCTGATCTGCTCTGATCCACCGCAGGAGTAAACCATTCACCATTTTGCAGTTGTCTTTTCACTGTTACATTGCCAGGAATCGGGCACTATTTTCCAATACCTCATAAGGTATAAATGAGAAGAAATTTAACCAGCACAAATCCCTTCCCTGAATGAATTCAGGTTAATAGATTTCACATGCAAACTACATTATTCACCCATGCTTAAAAGCTAACTATGTAGCACTGACCCACCTTCACACACTGTTTCCTTAGTTACAAAGCTATCTTTCATAATGATCGCAGATGTCTCACATACACTCTGAAAATCTGATGTTTACAAGCACCTCTTTGCTGTGCCATATTTGCAGCTAACCTCTATGTGTTTTTCGAGTTGAGATATGATATGAGTTTAGATATAGCTACACAAAATTCAATAAATTCACATATTTTCAATAAATCCAAGGCAATGCCATAGGCCTACATGCAAGTTGTGAGTAGAGACCCTTTCTCAGAAACATTACTTAAAGTACAGGACTAAGTGCACTGTAATTGTTTTGGAAAGGTCATTTCCCCCATGTACCCGTTTTATCTTTTTCATACAAGAAGTCAGAAATAGCCATTATTTGTGGAGACATGTAGAGTGGTAGAAGGCCCATCTGTTCCACAACCACAAAAGAGAAATTGTTTGGTCATATCTGTAGCTATCCTCTAAGGTCCTACATAATTGATATTGAGAGGACAGTAATATTGAACTCATCCCACTAGATCATTTCTTTACCAAAGATGTACAAGAACTACAGGTGAGTGACAAGGTCTCTGCCACAAAATGCTTGCAAGACTAGTACAAGGACAAGGTAGTTCACAAATGAAGTCCAGTATTGAAACACATGCTGTGATGTGGGGTTGTTACAGTCGTTACAATATTTAAGCTGAGGTGGGTAGAGCCTTTTTCTGCTTGAAACAAATATCTCATTATCAAGAAAAATGGTGAGTTCAGCACAGAATCAATCAGAAGGATGGATGGTTTGGCCTTTGCCCCCAGCTTCTCCATGCAATCTACAAGGTCATCTTTGTTGATCTTGTCTGCACAGGTGCAGCAAGAGCTTTTCCATGTAATTATGACTCAGATTCCTCTTACTTTGCTTTAAGGTCTGAAAGAAACGTCCAGCGTTCCTTTCTGTCATTAAATGCTTATTTTGGTATCCTCTTATTGAAATTGATTGACAGAAAAGAAAACTTTATTACAGAATGTTTTCAGATCCCACCCTAAAATACCTAAGCTTGCCAAAGTTTAGTATACTGTATAGATATATATATGTATATATATATATATATATATATATATATTGTAAGATATTTTGTAAATGCATTCAACTATGAAATATTGAAGCAAAACTGATAATTGAGAAAATCTATGGAATTGCCCATGATTCATTTTCAGGGCAATGTGTTTTTCCAGGGCCTCTTTAACATTGTAATTTTGTGCTCCCACCACAGGATGTAGCCTCCAGGTATCCAGGAATGACTAATCATGGAGCAATCACTCAAAGCAGACACTTTAACACAGTGTGAATTTGTCATCTAATTATGACTAGGAATGCAGTCATCCCAATGATGCTCAAAAGCCAGATGGAGCAGTAATGTGAATGCTCAAGACCTGGATTTCTAGTTTTAGGCACCACAGATTTGCCAAAGTCTCTGTAGTCTTGGTTTCGTCGTTTATTTGTGACATCATAGCGGGATGTATAGGTCTGTTCCAATTTGAAAAACTGGTTCAAATATCACCATATTAACTGGAATTGAATCTAGGATAAGAGAGTAGGTAATTACATATTAAATGTTATCTTAGCAATACCATTCTCATGTTTCTTGACACAAGAATTTGCCTGGCAGATTGACTCTACATTCAATTACTACTGTCGTTATTGCTATCCTGCTAATTATAGTGAATTTATTTGTCCCTGTAATTGCTATGATTGACTGATAAAAGGTTTTTGGTTAAGGTTTGCATTTGTCTCTTGTTGTGTGAAGCTTTTGCTTTCATTTCAAACCTCTACAGGGATGTATGGGTCACAAATGGCTCACATTAGTAAATGTGACCTGAAGGGGATCAGAGATGTTGTTTATTATAACATACTCTGTTATAATAAAAGCATAGAATATATTACAGAGCTAGGAATTTTATCCTTTACAAGTCAAGCAAGCTCATTACAGCTGGGTTTTTAACCATTTTCCTTGTTTATTAATGAACCAAGACATGGCCACAAGCTCACCTCTGCTTTCCCTCACTATGCAGGTGGCAAGGGCCATATCCTTGCAAGTCGTGATTAAGTGAGGTGTATTCAGGCATCATGACAGCTGGAAAAATAAAAACAAACATGGACATGCCCTATTCTTCATCCAGCAGTAAACAGCCATTGTTACATACCACAGCTACTTCCAACATAATTAAGCACATAAATAGATTAAATAAAAGTATTACATCACTGCTATATGTTATTTTTAACTTGTTTGCTGTCCTTTTCAGTCATAAATTGTAGATTTAGTTGAACATGTTTGTATTTATTTAAATACAATACACATTAATTTAAAACAGATAAGGTCAATTTTGCTTATCAGGCAGTTTGTCAACATGGTTTTCAGGTAAACAATGCTCATTATCTCAACAAACCAGCGTAAAACTGGTATAATCTACTCTCTCAGGGATGACAGAGATTTTATAGGTTATATGGGTGGGAATACTATGCAATTCATTTATAATATAATATAAAGTATAATTTGTGAGTTGTCAACAATGATAATGAGGAAAACGTTTTCCCTGTAAGGACACTCATTAATCTGTTTCCTCCAATCCTTTTTGTGAAACAGGACTCATTAAGCTGTAAAGATATATCATAAAAGACTTTCAAGTCACTCATAACAACATCAAAACATCACTCTCTCCCTCTAAATCTGAGTGCTCAAAGTGCAGCATGACAGCTGGAGTAAATCGGGGTGAGTTTCGTTATCACAAGTGTTGCCAATCAAAAGCATAGACCAGGTGAGTGGGCTGAGATCACGATCAGTGCCACCACACAAACGTTCGGCTCATTCTCTTCTTGAGGTTTTGCACAGAGAAGGTTTGAGAAAACAGTACGCCTAATTATAACCCTAAGGAGAAAAGAAATGTGGCAAATTCTGCAGGGAGAAAAAAGAAAGAAAACTACTGCTAATGCCAATGTGCTGAACAAGAGGCATGATAATTCAAAATGGCCTGAATCTGTAGTTTTTCTTTGTAGTGATAGTAACCTACATGTGCAAAATGACAGGCCTGCTTTCCGGTCATACAACTGGAAGGGTGAAACTCAGTTCAGAGGGTGTGACCTTCCTGGAAGACAGCTGCCATTTGTGTCTAATGAAAAACACTGTCAGTCAGGCACCTTCTTGACTTTTTACACAAAGAACATTACTCCTGCCCATATTCAATAATTATTTACTTTTTAACAGACACACAACGATGATGCTACATATTAATTCAGCAGCAATTCCCATGTGTGTGAGGAAACATTCAGTAACTGGTGGACCCATTCAGGAATGTTCATATCTATTTTAATGTAGGCAGGAATCAAAACAATTTATTGAATGTTCTTGTTATTATTTGTTGGATCTAGCAGCTAAAATAAACTGAAATAACCAAACTGTCCAATTACAGCTCTCTTTTCCTGGGCATTATTTAAATAAAAAGACTGAATGAAATATGCCATCTAGCATTTTCATATGCAAGTACATGCAATAAAATGATGCTTAGTGCTCTGACTGCAGTCTTATTGACTGACTGTAACTCTAGCTTTTAATTCTGATAAATTATCAATACATGGAAAACTAGCCTCTATGAATCAGGCAACCCAAGAAAGTATGTCAAAATGTGTGTGCTCTAGGTTTTTGCCAATCACTCAGAAAATAAGAATTCAGTAGAATGAATTTTCAGACAACATGAATGCACTTAAGAGTTTATTGTGATGTGGCAAGTAGTGTGAAGGTACAGACATTTGGTCTTGGGCTTGGTGTCCCAGGGCACAGCATCATACCTCACAATTATTTGAGTGAGGTGAACCCCCACTAGACCACTAGAAGAGAAAGAGAAAATCAGAAGAAAGGAAGCAGACATGAAGGTGGAGATGGGGAGGAGGAGGGATGCCGTAAGCAGGGTGCGTGATGGGAGACAAGGTACCTGGCAAATTTAATACCTGCGGAGAAAACCGGATTGGACGGACAGAGGTATTTGAATGAGGGGTTGTCTGAAAATACTTTTCCCGAACTTCTGTTTTAACTGTGCTTTACGTGGAATGCATTTTAGCCGATGGCCATCTTGTATCACACAGTTGGGTCAGTCATATTGCTCCTCCCCATACAAGCAGCCTCCCCGTCTATTTGTTTCATTATGATTGGTGGCAGTAATTCCATATTTATCCCCATTACAAATCAAAACCAACAATGAAGACTGAAATGAGTTAACTGTATGAAAAAGTGTAATGGTTAGTGATTGTGCCAGTCAGCTGCCTACTTGCTTACTCATTGGTCTAACATCTCCTCTTTGGCTGCTTGTTAAAGACAGTCTCTTGCCATAATAATGTGCTTTCCTGAGATAATTAAATGCATTAAATGATTAAAAGATTATTATTAAAAGAAAAATGCTGACAAATACAAATTAAGATATTCAAATCAGGAACTATGTATTGACAAAGTCTTTAATGTCAGAAAATAGACTCAACTTTAGTTCCAGTCATTACTGTACTTCGAATCACTGCATCTATTCTCCAATAATGGAGCAAATGGAATCAAGATCAACTAATCTGAAGTTAATTCTCTAGTCCTGTTTTGCAGTTATCATGTTAGGTGTAACATGACAATGCTGTAAGATGACACATGGCAAGCAAAAGACATAACGGAAATGGAATGACTGCAAAAGACTCTTGCCAGCATACTTTGGATACGGCTCAGTAAGATTTTTACAGTGCCGGGTGTTTTTAGCATCTTAACACAGAAATGAAAGTGTTAGAAAGGTACATGCTACTTCAACTGAGGGGAATGGCTTTGCTTTAAGTGGTAAGTTAACCATGAGTGGAAATATCCTGGGGAAAAAAATGTGCTGACGGTAGCAGTGTGCATTAAAAAAGGCTGATTACCCTATGCTAATGACAGAATTTAAATTACGTAACTATGATAAATGATACTGCATGCAACATATCACTTTAAGTGATTAATTATAATTACTCATTTTGAACAAATCTCATGTGTAACAGCAGATAGTGCTGTCTGTTTGATATATTACCTTTATGAAGACCAACATGCACATCACTTCCTGTGTCTCTGGACAAGGAGCTCCTGTGCATTTGGCCTTCAGTATTTATGCTATTACTGCAAAAAAGAATGGTTTATATACACCTGACAACTTTTGCAACACTTTCATTTTATCAGAGTTGGAAAAAAGAGAAAAAAATTTGGCAGTGTTATGTATTTATGTTGTTTCGATAAGTTTGGGCTGACCCCTTTGTCTTTTTAGAAACTGCCTCACCACTACCCTTATCAGTGAACTGAGTTTTATTTCAAGTGATAAATCACTTTGTCAAGTTAACAACAATGGCATTAACCAGGGATAGGCTACTGTGGGCTGGAAGCCGCCCGAAATTAAGTGCAGCCAAAGCCACATTCGTATTGGTTTGGCTGTGGGCTCCTTGTCAGTCTGAAAGGCGAATATCTACTGTCTTGGTTCACCTGTTCTTTCACACATTAAATTGTTTGTTTTACTAGATTTTCTTTAATTGAGCTCATTATACGTTTCTATGTCTGAGCATGTATCTGTATTGTGTCTTGTATATTGATCTTTCGAGGGTGGGGGCGGGGGGGATAACTTGAACCTTTGCCTGTGGCTCACCTACTGTTCTCGGATTTTCCTTTCTTCTGTCATTCACTGACACAGACGTGATATATTCTGTGTACTGCTAGCGGGTGGAAGCGAAAGAATAGTAATATCCCTAACCTGCTGACCTCTCTCATTTCTTTCCTCTGGGGTAAAGAGGCTTTGTCTGCTCTTGCCACTTCGAATGTCTACCAGGGGACTGCACCATTGAGAATGTGAGTTGCAGACAGGCGTATATCTTCAACCAGTGGCAGGTCCTGTATACCAGCAAAGCAGAGCAGAATTTACTGCATTCAAAGTTCATGTGTTGTGCATTTACTCATGGGACAAAAAGATCCACTTGAGAGATATGAAAAGACTATTCAGCTATCATTTCTGCTGTTACACTTTGTATGACCCCTGCAGATCTGAGTGAAGTTTATAAATAAATATGAGCAATAAGGGTAAAGATTGGCATGGGTGGAATTCTTCTAAGCTGCTTTCTCCTCTTCATTCTTAATTGTAACAACAGTCTTCTTTCGTAGCAGGATTCCAAGAGTCATCAAACCATTTTTTTCTTGTATTTTAGTCTAATTAGAGATTGCTCCTGGCTCTACGTAACATGGGTGACAAGCATGTACACAGTACTCAGTACTCAGTTATGGAGCCTGGCAGGAAGCAAGCAATGAGGTCATGGTTGTGCTAATCAGCCAGGTGACATCATCAGCAGTGTGGAAGGGAATGTTCTTCACCAATCACTACTACTGCAGTTTTCTTTCTTGCTAAGGCTACTGAATGATAAAAAATATTCGTATTGTGTTGGCTTGGAGATGATGCAAGGGTCGAGTGGCAGCATGGGAATGATCTGTCTGTGTCAGTTTGGGACAACATGACATCATCTGGTAAGTCTGATGATGCACAGAAAGATGATTCATTCTGAGGGGTCACATGTCTCAATTTTGCATGGCCTAATTACTGTGTGACACATTTTGTGAATACCAGTTTGTAAGCAAAATAATTTGTGTGGAATGGGGAGTGAGAAAAGATTATTTCATAGTCCAAGAAGTATGAATGATTCCAAATGTCATCCATAAAGATTTAAAAAAGGAAAAACCTAGAGCACATCCCTGAACTAAACCTTTTAATTTTATATTGAAGTTGAATCTTTCTACCCCCTCCTAACTATTTAGTTACAGGTAATATATTATCAAATTGTAAGAGCTGTTTTTCAGACTGTTTTTTAAAAATATTTTTTGATTTGCTTGTTGTGGTTCCATAGAGAGAAATCTTTGCGAGGATCAGACCATGCCACATACAAATGACAAACATGCATTTTTTCACTTCTACTGTCTCATCTCAAATTCTCTTTCCCTTTCATATTCACCTAGCAAAAAAAAATACTTTCTGATTCCATTGGCTACATATACTTTCCAACAGTGTTTACTGTTAGGTTTTGAATCAATTCATGAATTGTTGTTGTGTGGGTCAAACACAATTTGGATGAAAATATTTCTTCCACCTCACACTTCCTAATGTTCTCATCTTTTTGTAACACCCAGACTGGATCAGAAATGGATAATCATGGGATAAATGCTTTGGGTTAGGTTAAAGGACTCTTTGAGAACATTTCTATGTCTTGTCCTCAGTTGTCCAAAGATATAATGTATATACAGCTTGTGTCCTTTCTGCATCACCTTGAGTCATCTGCCAGATGATTTCGTCTGTGGTGAGCTGTGTATAACTACACAGAAGGAAAACGTAAAACCCTCCTCAGCACGTCCCTGTAGCTGTATAACTTAATGATACAGCTTTGCAGAATGTGTTGTCCTCAAAGAAATCGGTGTACCCACCCAACTAATACTGAAGTTAAGAGGAAGCTTCACAGGCTACATGATGACAGCTTTGCTGATGTAATTCTCTGCACCTAAAATAGCATGATGGGGGCTTTTTGGTGGTCCTCTGTAATTGAACTGCAATATGCTGAAATATGTCTCAATGAATTTTACTGAAGTGAAAAGTGGAGATGAAAGGATGGCGCGCCAGTCAGGATGAGCTCAGCATTGCAGGTTATATGAACTGATTTAGTATTACATTTTGGCACCTTTCAGTGGCTTACAAATTATGATTTTCTGTGAGACTTGTACAGGGATGGTGGAGAAACATGCATGACATTAAAGTAAACATGTATGTGTTCATGATGACATCATAATCATATGAAGGCCTTCAATACATGAAGTTTTTTTGTAAATAGTGACCACATAAACACTTGTTTAATCTAACCCATAAACAATATTCCATACAGATTCATGAGAGCGGAGAAAGAATATCAAAGTGCCATAATCCTGCCTCCTATAATCTCACAGGGATTCACATTATAATGTTTCATAACATAAGCGAGCTATATTGTGAGCAAATGAGTGAGGAAAGAAGGACACATTTCATTAATGAGTAAAGAGCACTCAGAAGAGTGCTTCTGTATTGATTGGCTTTATAAGGGGGGAAAAAAACTGAAATATTTTCTTAAAGCCAGAGAAGCAGATTTTACTGATGTTTGAAACAGTAATGCATATTCAACAAGCTGACTTGGCATTTTCAGTCAGAAGTAGATAAGGGTTACAGGGCTGACCCTTTTAAACCACACTTGTCAATTGAAACATGGTTTTCATTATACTGTAGCTGATCTCAAATGACCACCAATACAGTTATGCTGAGTGGACATGTCTGATTTTAGCCTCATTGTCACAATAAACCAAAGTGCTTTTCCATTTTTTCATTCATTACTATACATAATAGTTTCTACAATTGTCCCTGGGTCCTGTAAATGATAATAATAATAATAATTAAAATAAAAAAAAAAAAAAAAAAAACTGAAGCAGTGTTGGTATGCTCTTTTTCTGTCAGTTAGATTTGTACAGGGTTTCTCTTCTCCTCCCCCTTGTTCTCCTTTTCACTGTCATGTCATTCAGACCTAAGAGGCAGCTCTGCCTTCAGAAACTGATATTTTTGCAGAGGTGAATGATGGTTATGAATGACAAGCCACTCTCCTCATTCTGTGGTTTGAAGATGGATGGAAAGAATGACGAAAGATAACACCTCTAGTCCCTTGGAGTTTCATCCACCACGGAAGATCTCTTCTACCCACAGAGCGCCATCTGGTGTTAGCTTTGGGAATAAAACAATAGAAACAATCACTCAATTGCTGATGATTACTTTTGTATTAATGGAAACATTCATTTTATTTTCATTGATATTGAACAGGACAGACTTTGCAACCTTCCTGTTTTAAATTGTATCTTTTTGTTTTGAATATAACATCTGCAGCCTTCTTTCTTCAATGAAGTTGGGTAATAATAATAATAATAATAGTAATACATTGTATTTAGAATGTGCTTTTTGCTAACAAACCAAAAGGAGGTGGCTTAGTTTTCTATTTGTTGGTAAGTCATAGGTGTTAAAATGTAAAGACACAAGTATGCACAGTATAGGAACTGAAATCTGTCCAGTTCTGAGGTATTCCTGCTACTGGACATATGACACACACACACACACACACACACACACACACACACACACACACACACACACACACACATATATATATATATATATATATATATATATTAATTTGTTTTTTTTTTCAAATTTTTTAAAATGAAATAAAATTATAAAATAGACGTGGCATGTATTTGTGTTTAATTTCCTCAGTGCTTGCTTACACTGAGGAACAGACTGTGACATTTGGGGTTTGGTGATGGTAAAGTATCTCCCTCCCCTCAACCCCCATAGGATCTGGGTGCTATCTGGCTGAGGTTTTTGGTCAAGATTAAAGTCAAGGCCCTGTCATCTCTCTGCTCATCCTGTACCCCTTGGAGGCCTTAATTGTCAATAAAGAGTATTGGTGTTGACCCCCGTGACCCCCCAGCTGTACAGCCAGGAGACTATCTCTCAGACCAAACCTGCAAGGGTCAGGGTGTTTCTGAAAGTCACAGGGCATGTCAATACTAAAGAAGGCTGTAATTTGTGGTAGACCTATAACATCAAATAATTCATTACTGGTGCATAGGCCTTATATAGCAGGATTGTAGATATATTGATTACTGAATTTAGTGGCAAATATGCAGAACCTAATGATTTAGGGTCCCGAAGGCAAAGGGCAGCGGTGGACATTTTACAAATACTACATTGGCACAAAAATATGTTTTGAGGTTTTATTGGTTTTGCATTTAGTCTGCAGCTTTTAACCATAGACAGCTTTAAAACCTTATGTTTATGACTGAATGAAGTTAATAAATAACTGTATAATGATATCAGTGAACTGTAAAAAGTCACTTTTTTTATGTCCTGGATACACAGACACATTATTTCGAACATGAAGTCTTTGTACTGTAAGTGGATGACTACCTTTTGTGGTCTTATCAGTAGTTATGATGATAACTTCTTTCAAGTAGCCATCAGTGTTTCTGGCATTATGATTCTTTGATCGCCCCAAATTTGACTTAGTAAGGTGCATTTACTCAAGAAAAAACACAAAACTTAATTTCAGTGCATTCCTCCTCTCCATTCACCAGAAGACTTGTGGTACAGTAACCGATATAGTCAGATATACTGCATGAAAATGTCTGCTGATAAATAATTTCCAAAAGATGTTGTGTGTCTTATGCATTATGAATTATTTTGTTTTTTATATCCACAGTGTGACCTGGATAGTAAATGCCAAAAAGCTGTTTGCAGGGTATGTATATGCCTGATGTCTTGGCTGGGAATATGACACGATGAATTCAGTGCCACAGCCCAGCCTCGATATAAAACACAGAAAACCTGTCACAGTTACGCTGAAGGTTTATTTGGTTCAGTGTAGAAAATGCATTCCCAAAAGTGCATGCCAGTACACAAGCCCCATATGACACTGAATAAGACACAACCTTTTTTAACCAATGGTGTCAGCGTATGGTATTCTTTTTTCACACACACACACACACACACACACACACACACACACACACACACACACACACACACACACACACACACACACACACACACACACACACACACACACACACACACACATATTCCCATTTCAAAATTTTATATCACTTTCTCTATTGTATGGCAGGAAATTCATTATTAACAGAGTTCATTAAATTGTGTAGTTCTCTCAGTAATGGCTTCTGTTACCAACAGATTTAGACACTGTAGGGGTCTGCAAAACTCACTATAGTTGTAAGCACATGGAGCCCACACGATCCAGCTGAAATCTTGTCATGATGCAAGGCTTACATTAATGTTTTAGATAATATTGTTCACAGGAGTGAAATGGACTTTGCAATATTTAATATTTCTATGTTATAAGTTATATTTGACAACCATTTAATCGCAATATCATGTGGCATGATGCAATAAAGTTACTATAGACCTGTGAGTCAAATGTCACCCCACCACGGTGAGAAACATCGATTTTTAGCTGTTATTGTCAGGAAACATTGAACTTTTTTCATTTTTCATTTTTCACTCTTGAAATGAAGCTTTTGACTTTCATTTTGAACCTGTGAGGGAAAATTTTGATTTCAGTTATCCAGTAATCTTGCTCTGAGTGGACAGGGAGGGTGGAGTCATGGTACCCTCTATGTTATCCATAGTAAAAAGGAAAACAGTTATGGAACTATGTGCTTTAGTTTTAATATCAACATAATATCGGGTGTGAATTTAATTAAAAAAGGCTATGTCTATGAAAAATACTGATATGCTGTATTCATTATCAATTGCTGAAAATGTAGGCTTTTTGGCAATTAACACCTGAATGAACCAATATGTGAAAGCTAGCTGGTTAAGAAAAAAAAAATCATTGTGCAGGCCAACACACTGATTAAAATTAACATACATTACATACACAGTGGTTACTGATAGCTTAGCAATGACACTGTGTCACAGTAACTGGACCTTATCATTCTCCCTCAAGTCCACAGCAGGCAACACAAAATGGATTCCCGTAGTAGAGGAGAAAAACTTGATCCTTAAAATTTTCAGCTATTTTTTCTGACTAAAATTGTATCCAAAAATAGTCACATGATACTTCAAATATAGTCATTACAAAATCAGTCTATATACCTCACAAAAGAAACATATACCATCAATCTATGAGCAGGCCGAAAACTTCCTATGAAAACAGTTTTTCTGTAATTTAATATCGGTTGTAAAATGTGAATACAAGACAATATAGAGGAATAGAGTTACTGAAATCACAACAGCTCTCTGCGTTTGCCACATATGTGCTTAATTGCACCTTGGGTTAACACCTATGACCATTTGATGTTTTCAGGTGATTACAAAGAAAGATGGTTCCTTTTACAAAATGTCTTTGAGCTGTCTCAGTATAGATATTTTCACCAATGTGTGCTCAGTGTCAAGTTTCACAAACCATGAGGTACTGCCAAGAGCCAAAGAAAAATAACCTTTCAATAACTCAATGACAACACGAAGCAGCTGTTTCCTCTTAGATCTTTCTTGCAGAACCACAGCAAATAACAACAAAAGTAAAGGAGATCAAGGGAGAATTTGATGGGTTATTTACTCTAAAAGTGATTAATAAAGTGAAAATCAGACTTCTGTCAGCAGAACAATGAACATAGGTAAAATTAATTGAAGGTACAGATCTAGCACTGATGATAGGAAATATATTTTTCCACACAGAGTACAGCCTATTGGGCACTGTAGATGCCTAGCTATTCTAGCTCGATAACAGTTACACTCTTCACGCCCACACATATCAGTTTGGGTTCCACATGAGATTGAGATTTCATTGAGATTCCGCTGAGATTTCACATTTGTTGTTACTTTTCATCATCATGTTTGAACCACAGTATATGTTATATCTCATTCAAATGGGGTGAGAGAACAGTTAATATATACATTTAGGCAAGAAGTATGTGACAAGCCAAAAGCATTAAAGCTTCACTTCAACAAAGATTTGTGCTCTTTAAGCACCGATGTGTTTTGCAGCAATCTGCAAGACGAGTTGTTGAAGTCTGTTTAATTGAATACTCCTGTGCAGATGCTGAAAGAAAATTATACTGCGTCCACATGAGTGTTATACAACTAAATTGATAATGTGCATTGATGCATCTTGCATAGATAAATGTGAACTGATATTAGTTCAGACTATTCAGTGTGGTTTTTCTGAATGGGGTTCACCATAGCCTGTGTGTCTGCCCTGTTCTCTTTGAAACATTCCAGGCTGTAATCAAACCAATACCCAGAAGCAGGAAATCATTACTGGATGTCAACATTTTTAACAATGACATTGGTTTCGTTCCTCATCCTTTTGAAGTGCTTCAAAATGCCATTTAGAGCAGCTGTCTCCTCTGATCATTTTTATCACTAGGCTCTACCTGTGGACTTCAAACCTGAAGACACAACATTTCCCCCCGGTTGCTCTAGCCCCAGTTAGTCTCGCCACACATTCACCACAATTTATAATACATGTAAAACTACATATGTAATATTAAGCTGCAAACTAGGGTTGTGCATTTTATTTAATGCATTTTATGTTTTGGTGTGTGTGCGTGCGTGCGTGCGTGCGTGTGTGCGTGTGTGTGTTGAGGGAGGGGGGTGGGTGGGGGAGTTACCATATCAGTTTACACACTAAACTCATTGCAATCCTACATTACTGTCAAACACAGGAGAATATTCTGCCTCATATATTCTTTTGTCCAGACATAAACATCCAGTATACATGCATGACTGTATTCATACATGAGACAAATCTTAATCATCCATCTTTCATTCAAGCCTCCTGTTTCAGTAAATACCTCATTACTTTATGGGTATCGTAATTATAGCTACTCTGTAGAAATACATATAAGCATGAAATCAGGTGCAATAATAAAAATGTAAGGTAGAAAAATATATTGAAATGTATCCAGAAGTGTATTTAAGCTGGCATTTATTTTGTCATAGTGTTGTCGCACTGCATCTCCCATTTGGCCGCTATAGGCCCTTCACTCAGCCTAGGGAAACTGCAAGAACTTCAGACAGCAGTTCTCACTAACAGGCAGCTGGATTTGTCTTCAGCTCAGGTGGCGGCCACTGCCCTCATTTACATCATCTATAAAAGCAGGGCCTTCCAGGTTGGGGGGTCCTCTCTTAGTGTTTTCCTATTTAGAAATTGAGCTGTGTTGCATTTTCTTTTACTATTTTTCCTTTTTCAGTGTGTATTTTTGCATTTTCTGTCCAACCCATAGAAGGGTGTAACTAAAAACTAAAATAGCCTTTGGTTCTTCTGGTTCCCCTTGTTCGGTTCTTTTGGTTCTGCTTATCTTTTGTTTTTCTTTCCACACACCATCTGGTTCAGTGGCCACACCTGCCACTGTTCCACGGTGTGAATAGCTTCCCACTACCCCAATGCCTCTGCATGTCTTTGTGTTTGTATGCCAGTTGTCCATGTGTGATGGACTAGCCCAAAAATAATTGCCCTTAGTGGATAAATGAAGTTGAATTGTGATGGAATATTCACAGGAGCAGTATGGCTCCAAACCTTGTTGAGATGGTTAGCGATATCAGTTGTGAAAGCAGCCTATGACAGATCCATATAAGTCGGCATAGAACTCTTTCTGCCTTTTTATTTCTTCAGTTAAAATGAGGAGGACAGAGTTCCATTTCAAACAAATATCTCAGTACAGTATAAATGGCTGTGTTGACAGTATTTTCAGTATGACCACATAATTAATGTATGTGCATTGGACTTCCCTCAATGCTGCAGACACAGGCTGCATGAGGACAGGCTGGCAGCAGACTTCAGCTCCAAACTCCCAAAGTTGGATGAACAGAATGAATGGCTTCATACACGAAAAAAATGCCTGCATGCAATGAATGATAGACGGTGAATTAATGAAACATTTCTTCCTCAGGCAGCAACGAAAATTAATTTTTAAGCTTAAATCAAAGCTTATTGAGTGGGGAATCACATCATCAGCCAATTAATATCACACATCCGCTAACAGAGGTTTGCCCTTATTTGCACTTGTTTAATGTTACATGCAAAAGAAAAGTTTACAGCCGGCTGCCTCCCCAAAGTTAAGCAGTGCTTTCTGAGCAATACTGGATCTTCTTTCAGACCATTAGGAGTCCTCACTATGGTCTGCAATGAGACTGTCAGTCCACGCCCTTATCCAATGACAGTGATTGTGGTCTTCTGTGGTCTGTGGCCCATGTCTGTACCCTCCTCCATTATGTTATAACCACAGGATCTGAGGGGCCAAGCACCGGTGAAAGAAAATTAACTGTCTTTCTGCCCTTGTATCCCTTAGACAAGTGACCATGCGGTTGATTTATTTATTTATTTAAATCAAAATGCTTCTTGTCGATTTTGTTTGTCTGTTGGCCATGACATGCTGGATATCCAATGGGTGACATGCCAAAGATGTGGGTCAGAGAACAGTGTGATTTTTTTCCCCCACAGAGGCTTTTCTGAGATGTTTTTGCAGGAAGGATCATTGGGTTTTAACCCTTCCTCCCCTGCTTATTTATTTATTTATTGCCTCCCCTTTGGGACACTTTTTTTCTGAGATGAGGCAAGAAACTGCCAATCAATCCAGTGACCGTGTAAGGTTTTGTGTGTGGTGTATCCCCTCAGTCCTAAAGCTTTACAGTTGGGATCTCAGAGCTGAATTGTTAATTGATCTGGTTATATGTAGGTCAATAATTTACATAAACAATACTTCCAAAGGGACAGCTCCCTCATTAATACTTGAAAATATTACGTCTTAAATGAACACCAGAGATGTGCATAAACCATCTTTGAAAAGCGAGACACAGTCACAAAACTCTACAAGCAAACGCTATCTTCCCATACACTGCGATATTATATTTTTTAATGTTTGTGTTTTCTGTTCAATGGAATGATAGTATCTAGTTAAGCAGCATCTGTTTTAGCATTTATTCAGGTTCAGCAGATAAGGATACAACAGCCTTTGATTGTCTAGTGTCTAGTGAGCTTGTGAATCTAAGTGTGTCTGTACTGTATGCTTTGATTCATAAGCCTTGTTTCATACCGCTGTTGAGAATGATACACCAAGAGCAAACTATTAGAAAATGTAACATACTGTCTGAGTATGCCTCTGTGTGATTTGATGCGTCTGTGACAGCCAATGAGTTTTTTATTCATCTTTTGCAACAATGCATTAGTCACATATGATAGTTACTGATATCACCTGCAACACATGAGCAACAATGTGGGAGGTTCATTTTTAAAGGAAGGGTTGTAAAGTGAAGAATCTGTTTATTTTGTGATTATACATTGAGACAGGATGAGAAAAAGCACAGTGAAAAACACAGTGAACTCAACTGGTAATGTGATTATTTTGAATCTAAGATAATAACAAAATTCTTGACAAAATGACAATATGTTTAGTGTAAAATTGTTTCTACCCATAACAAACACAATGGGTGTAACTGTCATTATAAAACACAGTAATCAAAAGTTCACAAAGCCATGCAGTGTACATAAGACAGCCCCCCTCTCCCCCCCAAGCCACCAACCCCATCCCTCCCACACCTCTCGCCCCTTTCATCTCACCTGACCTGAGGATGAATGGGGAAGCGTGCTACATGAGAAAGCATTAATACTTCACTCCAATTTCCTGGCTCAGAAAAAGCAGAAGGCCCTGCCTGCCGGAAATCATGATCAAAGGAACGGGGGAGAGGAGGCGGTAGCCTGTCTGTCTCGGCAGACCTGACAGCTCCTGGATAGATTTATCCATTTGATTGGAGGGTCGCTATCTGACTGCAGGCACCCATAATGAAAGGAAAGACTGAGAAAGACCGCTGCTCTCACTGAGAAGGCCCTGTTGGCAGATGTCAGTCTAAGGGAAAGCGCATAACTAGATACCCATAATCACAAGATAAACATCCGAGAAAAGATATATATTTTTTCTTTGTGATCAATTATGTATGCAGCAGGATGGTTCAGAGATAAACAGCAGTTTAACTACCAGCCTTTGAATACAGGAATGCTGGATTATGAGGTAAAACATGTATACAGTCCAAAAAATAAATAGTATTCAATTAAATTGTAGAAATCCTTATGGAGTACACTGGCTACATTTCCACACAGATATGCTGAAACACTTCTGACCCATGGAATACATTTGATACGTGCTTGCCTTCCCCATTTGCCATCGGAAAGTTTAATTAGCACCTCTAGGGTTGGTGCCATATGAATAAAATATACATTACTCTATTTTAAAGTGCACACGAGGCATCCGTCTTTGAGATGGACAGAGCTGTGTGAGAGTGGTGAAAATTAAATGCCAGTAGCAGAATCAAAGACAGGCACTCAGCACACAGAGCATATCCCTGCCAGCACACTGCCCACTTACCACATACAATGAAAAGTGTGACATCGGGAGGAATATCTTCCCACAATGCCCATAGACCAGGCCTTTAACAAGCACCCAGTGCAGGTCATATCAGGTGTGTCCCATCTGAAGGTGCTCTGTATATGCTGGTTTTCACTGAGCTGTTAATTAGTCAGGTTTCATTGAGCTGTTATTTCCCCACTTCATCTAGAGCTGACTTCAGTTGGCAGGTTTGAGCTGGTAGCTCCCCTGAAATAAATGTGCTGGGTAGCTGATGGACTTGTGAAAGATGCGAGTAGGTATTGATTTACTTTTCAACTTAATTATGATTATCTGAATGATGAATGGTATGAACAATTTCAAAATCTTATTAAAAATTGTTCATCATGAAGACATGACCTTTAAGGAAAAGATGGGATGAGATTAAACTAATCCACTCTATTACATCTCTCATTCTTTTCCCAAACAAATAAAGTAATAGCTTGCAAGAAACAGAAGAAGTTGCTTTAACTTTGCAATAACTGTATTTCCCTTCCAAGATAACCTACAAACCTCCTAAATGGCTTATTTTCATTGATTCCAGTTCTACATACACTATAGTTTGGATGAAATCCACCCCTGTACTGGATAGCAATATCATGTGATTGGTTTGATAATATATCCTAGTTTGTCATACTTTTTATTATTGGAAAACCAAGTTGTCCTTGTGTGACTGGGAAACAATGGGCCCCTACAGGCAAATGCTACAAAAACAAACATAAACACACATTGTGTATGTATGTAATGTCCATGAGGCATCGTGCAAACATTTTGGGAGCATAACTAATTATGTGCTCTGAGCATCATGCATGCGTATGTGTGTGTATGTGTGTGTGTGCGTGTGTGTGTGTGTGCATGTGTTTGTGGGTGCTGTGTTAATACATTTTATAACATAGCCTTCTGTCTTTAGCTCTAAAGTCCTTCTGGTGCCATCAAAACTACTAGTGCCAATTATAGGAGAGCATGTCTCACAGAGAAAAACTGGACATGTCAATGGGAGGGGCTAAAGCAGCAGTAACTGCAGGAACCCTGGGTGTGACTTACACCCACCTTTCATCTGCTGACATCAGGCCAACTGCATTACCTCTGGCACGGACTCCTGGTCATAGTAGGCTAACGGCACAGACAGGACTCAAGCGCACAGTGTATAGGCCATACAACCCAACCTGTTCAGACTGTTAGAGAGCAGATCCACAGCCATTTGGGAATTGAGAAAATAGCAAGATAAATTCTCTCTTTGAAACAACTTGCCAAATAGGAGCACCTTTATTTTCAGTGAGATAGACACATCTTTGTCATTGAGTACATGTATGTTTTTGCAGGGGAAAGCTTCTGTGACATTTTATTCTCACATTTCGTCTGTATCCAAAACTCTTTTACTCTTCTCTGCTCATTGTTGTTATCCAAGTCCTATGTGTCCTTGTGTATCTTTTTTGAGATATTATTACATTTTCTGTACAGAATGTTGAACTGAACAATGTCTATCCAGCTACCAAGGAAGGTTTTATCACAAGTTGAACAATATACCTATCTAATATTATAAATGAGGGAGGATGTGAGCTTGCTGGTTTCCTGAGATCCTGTTTCATGCTCTATGAGCTAAAAGTCAGATAAAGTGGATAAGGTGAGTTCTGCAACCCCGGACATGGCTCACGTTCATGATATTCAACGTCATGAAGTGTAATCCATTGTCAAGATAAATATCTCCATGATCCATGAAGTGCTGAATCATAGGAGTCACTTATCTAAACATAATTAATAATATGGCCAAATCTAAGAGCTCTCTATCCTTAAAACATTTAATGCAGACACCAGTGCATGTTGCTTAAATAACACTTCTGTCCTCATTTTCTTCCAAGGTTGCAGAAACCCTGGGGCTGCCAAATGTTGTCATCTATCTGTGTGCCATGGTTTGGTGAGCTGGGTATCTTCTTGGCTTACAAATGCAGCAGAGTTTGGCTCGACCAGGTGTGCGTGAAGCCAGCCAGCCCAACATCCTGAGAACCTGCGTCCCAGTGGCCTCTCCATCTGTGATGCCACACCATGGTCCTGAGGAAGCTGTAGCCACATTTAGCCCCGGGTCTTTGGATCTAAAAACTCTCTCAGCAGGCCTACAGTGTATCCGGAAGACTAACAGGGTGGGCTTTTATGTATGGTGTTCATGTGGAGTTTGGGAAATAAGCAGAAGTTCAATGTATAAAATATGCATTAATGAAAAAATATCTGTGATGGCAGATTGGAAGTATACAAACAATGCACTGAGCATGAAGGTTAAACACACTTCTCTTTGTTAAGTGTATCGCTTAACCTTCACTATTTACCTTCCAACTTAACTCAGTTTAGCTAATAGCAACATTACTGAGCAATGGCTCTAGTTTGTCTAATACCAAGTCAGAATGACAGATGCATGCCTTAGTGACATTTGGCTGACTTTGTCACCAAGCCCAAATGATGGATGTTCATCTGTCACATGCTGTGTCTGACTCCGATAAAACTTCCGTGCTTGCACGATGATGTCCTAAGAAGGACTGTGCAAAGTTGAGCTGATGATTAAACTCAGGATACCTCCCCTGGGTGATTTTTCTGACTAATACACACCGCCCCCGCCTTTCCTCTGTTTCGTTTTTCACTGTGTGTCTTTGTCTGGTCGTCTCTCACAATTTCCATTTAATTCAGCTTGGTAAGCAGTTTTCACAGTTCTACTTATTTCATGCAAAATACACAACAGTACAGTACAGAGAAGACAGCTGCACTTCAGATGAAAGATTCATGAGAAAACTCTGAAAGCCAAAGAGTGCCAGCAGACAGTTCAAACAGCTGACAGCTTTACAGAAACAACTGCATTACCAACAGACAACTCCCCTATAACTGAGGAAGAGCGAGAAACTTGTTTACTCATTATAAAAAGGAAATGTTCTCTGGATCCCACCGACAACACTTTCACCTCTCTTTCAACTCAAATTTGAGTAGACGGACATTCAATCTAACTGCTTTGTCACTTGTGTTTAAATGTGAGTAATGGAATTTTAGCAAGCATGATATTTGTCCATTCTTGTGTTTCACATTGAATCCGGCAGTCAACAGAACAAATGCAGAAGACCGTAAAAAAAGAAAGTATTTGGTTAAATATATTACTCAAAACTAAGGACAACCATTCAAGTGACTGGATAGAATTTACATTAAAGCAAATACTAAATCACTTTAATTATTGGACCAATGACAATTACAGTTTCTAAGGGGAATTATAGGCCAGGCACATGAAGAGGGAAGCACACACCCAGCCCAGCATACACCTGCCATTCATTAAAGCGGTTGGGTGCTGTCAAACCATTGTTGCCTGTGACTTTGCCATTACCAGCCTTTCATTCAATCTTGATTAAACACAAACTCCTCTGGCTAATGCTACATATCCATGCATCAATCAATTCACCTTTGCTTATGATCAATTTCTGGGATATTTTCATGAACAATCATACCCATTCTTAAATGACTGACAATAACACAAGAGCACACAATTATTTGTAAACTTTTGCGGTTGATATGTGTGGTATAATTATGCATTTATGTGTAAAAGTTTAAAATTGCCCATTGTGTGCAGACATTAATCTAAATTGTTCAGTCTGTCAGATTGAGAACAAATAGAAAAAATAGAAATTATATACAGTATATACAACTAGTAATGCTGAATAAATATTGAGACAACTGAGAAAACATGAACTGGTTTACATTAGCTAATTTTTTCTGGCTTCTTTTCTGAGGTTAGAGGATAAAATGTGCCCAGTGTGGACTGCAAACTTGTGATGCAGAAAACTCTTATTTTAAATGTCTAGCTGTTTTTTCTTTTAACATTTTTGAACTCCTTTCTTCCCTTTCCTCCCAATATGCTAATCATATATGTGGGCCCGCTTCAAAGCAGATGAACAAACGCGTGTCCTCCAAGGCGTGTGCTGTCAACCCTGGCTTCCTCTCACTCTGCAGTCCATCATCCAAGCTTTGTGGTCATCTAAGGCATCTGCTTTCTTGGAAAAGTTGGTTGATGTGAGCATCAAGTGACTGCAATATTAAGCTAGCTAGCTAGCTTAACGCTTTCAGGCAATTATTTTGCAGATCCTCTGACCTTTAAACTATAGTGAACTATACTGCCAGTGTTGTGGTCTGTGTAATACATCAGCCCATACTATCCATATTGGTTGGCTAGAGTTTATATAATCAATGGAGACAATCCTATTGTTAAATTAGCTTAAAATGCCAATTAAATTGGTAAATATGACACTTACGTTAAGTCTTTGCAATGCAAAAAAAACCTTTGCATTGACAAGCCATTATCATCGCCATGATGTCTACTGTTAATTTGAAAGAACACATTAACAGGTGAGGTGAGCTGTTCTCCTCAAGCTGAGCCTAAGTTAAAGCACTACGTGCATGTGTCACTTTATGCAGGCAAGCTGTAAGCACCTGACTGACCAGTAGGGGTCACTAGAAAGAGATGAGAAATGGACATTCCCTCAGCTACATCCCTCCCTCCATTGATGACCCTACAGTTGATTTTGTATGACCGTGTAAGGCTGTATTACTGATATCTGTTGGTGAAAGGATGCAACTGCAGCTGTTTGCAGAGCAGGCACAAGGGCTTTGAGTGGCAGATGGGAATATTAACAGGGACAGGGGATCAGCAACTCTGCAGGAGTGAAACTCCCTGATTCACTCAGCTGAAGATAAGCAACATATTTGAGTGGTGAGCTCAGCGTGGGAAACCGCAAAGGGCAAACTCAATAAGGCACAAGGCTATCTAATCAAAACAACAGCCACCCTACAAAGGCTGACCTGCACTAAGAGATAAAGTGAGACTCTTAAAACACAGAAGAAGGCCATCTTACTCTCGCTGTCGCTACGCACAGCCTTTAGATAGGCTGAGAATAAACAGAGAGGACACGTGAGCTTTATAGTTTTTTTTTCCAAGTTTGCTGTTTTTTTTTTACATTTCATTTAATGAAATACATCAATGTGCTGAAGGGGAAACAGGAGAAATGCAGCATCACCTACATTTTCCATGAGCTTTAGAGATATCGCTGTGTCTGCTGGTGGGTTAAGGTAATGTTCAGTTCGACAGTAAATACAATATGTAACCCCATGGGGTGATACTCTTTTTAAAAAAGATATAAATGGCCCTCTGGGTGGCTCACACAATAAATTGATGCCTGTCAGCCCTGTGGTCAGGGGCCCAATCCCCAGCCTCACCATCACCAGCCATGGCCATTGCCCCCCAGGCAAAGCAACAATCAGCCAGCCTCACCAGGGCTCGATACAAGCTGGCCAAACCTGCCCAGTTGGTCTCATTGCAACAGCACCCTTATTTAGTTTATATTAAATGTAAACTAAATAAATACTTTGAGCTGTTTACCTGTTTAATACTACCATGGGTTTCCATAGTTTTTGGACATTTCTGATTGTACCCAAGTAGTAAAGAGATACTCAGGACCTGTGTTATTTATTGCTATTAGCATTTATTTTTTCCACTGTATCAAAAATGAATCAAACTATGACCCCTAAAATCCAAGGTATGAGCCAAGCGGAGAACATGGTGAACTGTTACACCCCTAGTAATCATTGTTGTCTTTGCCACATTGCATATCCCAATCTGTCCTTGTAATGACGGTGACCTCCTCAGTGCTGCGGTGCCAGCCCTGTCACACGGCTCCTCTTTGTGCTGTGGGATGAAGCTCCCGCACACCAGATGTTACCTTTCCAACGTGATTCATCGGCCGTCTTGTACATGTGCTGTGCAAACAAAATCGTCATTGACATTATTCCTTTTCACAGTCCCCTGCTGCCCAGGTCAGACAGCACAGAGCTGTCAAAAGAGCCCCTCTCACCCCATTGCAGAAGACACCTTTTTGCCCGGCCTGCCCGGAAAGGCATCTCTCTGGCACACAGCCCCGTTTCCAGAGCTTCTGCTTTCCATGCTGTCTCTCAGCTGGCTTATTTCTGCCTAAGAACAGGGCATTATGCATCCTGGATTTAGCCTGGTTCATCTTAAACAGGACACTGAGGGGTCACAAAAATGTTACCTTGTCAAATACAAATAATTACTAAAAATAAAAATCTCACAGTGCTTATTTATCCAGCAGTACTCACTGTTTGCATGGTTAGCTGCACCACGAACAAGCACAGCACACATCGTATTCTGTTTAGGTGCATGTTAATTTCCTATTTTCTCCTATAAATTTCAAGTTCAAAGCTGGTAAAATATCTCACAAAGACACATAATTCTCTACACTACTCTTCTGACCAGCGGGAGATTATATTTAAAAAAAAAAAAAGTATTAAGTCACTGTCACTAATAAACCCCCACCCTCCCTACTCAAGCTTACACAAAAATCAGTCATCCATTGTGATCAAACCGAGGCTAGTATTACACGATGCTCGCTTCCTGAGGGTGCCACGCACAGTATGGCCCTTCCCTCCTTTTGTGTAACCGTGAATGTGCTAATAAGCAATATCTACACCTCAGCTGTGCCAAGCTGATGGAAAAACTTTGTTAAAAATTTCATTAAGATTTCATTTTCACATTACTCTCTTTTAACATTTCACTCTCTGAAGAGGAGTGAGACATCAACACTGCATTTTATGTGTACTACATGTGCTATCAATGTTCATGTAATTTCATCTATTTAAACAATAAAGTATATAATCACGTAGTAAGGTATTGGGCTATTCCGATATTTATTTGGTAAATACTTTAGTTACATTAAAGCTCAAAACTTCATCCACTAATGTGTAGTTAATAATAATGTAAAATTGTTCTATTATTAATAATTCTGCCATTTAGACTTATGGAATTATAATGTCCAATAAAACCTTAGCTGTATTAAAAAGAAGTCTGCACTTAACATGTATTAGTATCTGCACCTCAGACCAAAGTAACAGAAAATTAAACAGTCATAAAGGAAAACTTTGCAGGAGAGGGACTGTTGTAATTCTATTACACATCATTCTTCATTTAGAGCTAGTTATAGCAGATCAGAACACTCCTATGTTAGGAAGAAGATCTCAGATAAAGGGGCTTATAATCAATTCATCAAATAAGGGTATGCTTTGGTCTTTCTGCTATTAGGCCAGTTGACAGTTCTGTGTACAGGTAACAAACTCAGCATACCTGATTTATTCACAGTGGTGATTATAATTTATACAGAACTATAAATAAACAGTAAATATCAACAAAGTGCACTGTAACAGAGGTGAATGCCTAATTTTGGACAGATATGTCATGAGACAGCAAAGAATGACTGCCAATCAGCCAGAGTCACATAACAGTTATCAAACCTTTTCATTATTTCTGTTCTTCCGTTTAACCTGATGCAGTAAATGTCTTTCTTCTGCAGAAGACTTCATGCATAATTTGCAACACTTATTGACTGATCATCCCCTTGCTTTCTATAAATATGACTATAGGATTTCATACTAAAGGAGTCACTGGTAAAAAGCACAGGATGCTGCACATGACCGCATGGCATTTCAGAATTTCACTGTTTCATTCACGTGGCATGTGCATTAATTATTTAGGGAAGTGAAATATGAGGTTTGGTGGAGGGCACATCCGAGGCTGAGTGCCTGACAGGGTCACAGCTTAGCCCGGTTTCTGCGGCGAGAAGCAGCTTGATGCACAATAATGACATCTGTATGGGACTCAAGGCCATCACAGAACATCTCTGTAATGTTTCCTTCCAGGCAAACTGCACCTCAGGAGATGTGGAAGAAAGCCTTCAGCAGGGCTCTTAATCTTATTTCCCATAATCCCCCTCGCTCGTCCTCTGTACCACCCCCACACAAATGGCACGCACACCCCATCAGGCCACAGTTGTGGGGGCTTGTCTACATGAGGATGTAATTTTCCATGAGAATCTCTCACCCCCTGCACCCCCATCTCAACACTCTCACTCTTCACTGTCCCAAATTCTGAGCGATCAGGGTCTTGGAAACTGGCTGACATTCTGAAGGCTGTCAGACGAGGCTTTAATTCAGCAGGGAGAGCTGTTAGGCAGGTGCAAGCTGCAGGCGATTGAGGTGCTGATTATAGGAAAGAGGGTCCTATGTGAGGAGAGGGGAACATCTGTGCCCATTAGGCCTCATACAAAGGCCTGCAGGGGGAGGGGGAGGAGGCCGGGGTCTTTACATGATAGAGAAGGGCCTCACTAAAAACCCCGTGCTTGAATTGTGTGCCCCTAATTTAAGGCTTTCAACACCACTTTTCTTTTGCATTTTAAAAAGAGCACCTATTGGATGAAGAGAATGAGGGAGAGGAAAAAGAGAGGAGGGCTAAACATTTGGTAGAAGCAAATTTGATTATTCGGTAGATGTTGAGAATTAAACATTAATTACGGTAGCTATTCGCAGTCCCAACATCACAATTACAGAATATAATGAGGAGCATGTTTTGAAATACAATCAGTTTCTATGAAATGGCCCAGGTCCCCTCCCTCCCCACAACAATATTAGAATTTTGTATAAAACACTTTGATATGAATAGAACATTACTCTCAATTATATTAATACACAAATTCATGTCTTAAGTTGCAGTATTCAGCCAGTAGGCTATGGAAGACACGCACAAATACAGACAGACAGACAGATCAAGAATGTCTTTTGGTACAAAGGATTGCAAGAAATGTTTAATTATTTATGTTAACACCATGACTTCACACTGTCGAAATGTATACATTCCTGTTCCTCCTTACGTTCCTGGATCCTACTACAAATGATAAATCACTGTGTTGACTTATTAGTTATGACATCAGAAATCAGTCCCACTCTTATCTTAACTGTCTTCTTTTAAAATAGAAAACTTTGGGAAGTCTAAAGGGATAAAGCACGTGGATATTTATTACAAGGGAGAATAGATATTCCTTTGAACATGCCGACTTCAGTTGTCTGTTCTTTCAAACATGTGTTTTGCAGCGATACATTCTACAGGGATGTTTGTGTAAAAGAAAATGGGTGTTACCAAAAAAATACACATGAAATATTTGAACAGATGGCATTTCAATCAGGTCCTGATTTTAAAAGAGCACTTTGGCCTCCTTTGTCATTATACATTATGGATACGCTGCACGCAGCAGGCTGAGAGCTGGGTCAAAGAGCTCACACCGGCACTGGCTACTTCATTTTTGATTGACAGATGTATTCTTGTTGATTTTGACCTTTATAGGACTAGATATTGGGCAAATACTGTGCATTAATGAATTGCAGTTAATGAATTAAGCAGGTTCTCTTATGCTCAGATTCAGCATACAAAGAGTATTTGTGCATTTTAGTCATTAATACAGAGCACACACCTGCATACACACGTTCACCAAATGTCAGTACATGGGCACTTTCATTTTTCACCAGGGTTTCAGAAAAAACTGTTCAAAACAAAATTTTCCTCAACCATGCTGTATTTGGCAAAAGATAAGTGGAATATCACATTAGGCAGCTTTTAACTTCTTTTAAGAAAGGAGATTTGACCTGAAAGTATGGACATGCATTCCTTCACAAATATCACAGAAATCAACATAATTCTCTGTATTTGTTTAGAGAAATATACAATAAAACACTACTATAATAGCATATCTACAGAATTAATGATACTTTATGAGTTGATGTTACACTCCTAAGAATGACGCTGTAGCCGATCCTTGGTGTAGCACATTAATTTTTATTCCTGGAGGAACAGTACCGAACACATATTAGCATCAGTCACTAGCATCTGTGCTGCTCTGTATTGCTTGTACTGTTACACATCCTGCTCTGCTAGTAACTGGCATCTTTCAAAACACATTTTACAATTTAAACAAATCAAACATTCAAATTACAGTCATGTAACCATGTAAAGAACACATTTTTTATCACATGTATCTACCTTCAATGAACTTTTTTTTTAATCTATATTTATTCTCAATTAAACTGTTTTCTTAAATCATCAGTATTTATTGTCTGTCTCACTCATAGTTCACCAAAACAATAACAATCTTTAATACCGAAATTACGTCTTCTTATGAACTAATTTTTTTAACGTAACCAGAAACACCTGTTGAAGATAGCTTTCCTGAACAAACTCTTAGAAAACTGGCTACTATTTTCCCGGCCACACGAACAAAGCTTTCTAGAACCTTTTTCACGTCCTAACAATCACGAGGCTAGCTTCAACTATCGTCAGTTTGTGGTTTTGTTTACTGAACCATTGTACATTCCTCACTTTTAGCAGACCGTTTCATAGCTTGTTTTCGACATTGTTAGCATCGTCGCTACGTTGGGTTACTATTCATTCCTGTGGGCTCACTTGTCTCCCTTTAAAGTCACATTCGAAATCACAACCTCACAGCCACAGTCTAAAGCTTTTACACGTGTTATATTGCTTTCATATTTCATTCTGCTTGTGATTCTTGAGCATCTTACCTGGAGGAACAGTACCGAACACATATTAGCATCAGTCACTAGCATCTGTGCTGCTCTGTATTGCTTGTACTGTTACACATCTTGCTCTGCTAGTAGCTGGCATCTGTAATTGATACCTTCTGCAGGCAGCGCCCTCTGCTGACCAGGTGCTCAAACCATGTACAACATAACCGGACCTGCTAGAAAACTAATAGAATCCCACAGAAATACAGCAATTTTAACATTTTTCAAAGCCTAAACTGCTTTTAATGTGTCCTGTTTTAAATGGGGGGTAAGATTTTTAAGAGTCTACTTATGTGAAAACACAAATCTTTTTCTGTGAAAACATGCAGTGCCACACTCTCCCCCACGATTTTTAATGTCTCCTGACATTACAACCAAAGTTCTACCAAGGTCGCCATAAGTGTCTCTGCTCATTATCCTGAGTCTTTATCACCTCACACTTTCTTGCAATCAATGATGGCTGCCCAAGTGTCTCATAGCTCAATATGACAGGTGGCTGTCTGAGTCTGTGTGGGTGTGCTCTTGTCATCTGAGACGGTTCTTCCCCGACTCATCACTCTCAAGAACCCCAGAAGCAGCTGGTTCCCTGTTCACGTTGCTCAGCCAGTTGTAACACATCAGCACTCTCTTCGCTCTGTAGTTGCAAATCCTCTTCTGAAGGCAGGGAGCCCTGCTGAGGCTGGAAAGGTTCTGCCTCAGGATTCAGCGACACTTGACTCTGCTGCCTCTCTTTGCCAGACCTGAGATGCCACTGGTAGATGCCGCCATCATCATCATCCTCTGAGCCGCTGTCTGATGTTGGCTGCTGCTGCTGCTGGTCCGGACGTGGTGTCCTCTTCCTCCTTTCGAGTCCCTGGACGTTTCTCTGCTGCAGCGGAGTCTGTGCTGGTGGCAGCTCAAGGGGTAGGTGGTCACATGGCAGTAGCAGGTTTCTATGGACCACTCTGTCCCTCCCAATACCGTTCTCTGGGCTGATCTGGTAAACTGGGCTGTCATCACCCTTCCTTTTTGCCACTCTGAACACCTGGTCCTCCCAGTACGACTGGATCTTTCCCGCACCTCCTCTTGGGGTGAGATTTCGGATAAGGACCCGATCACCTGGTTGAGATCTCTTCCTAGCACTCTCTTGTCGTAGTTGGCTTTTCCACGGGCTGCTCCTTTCTGTGTATTCCTGGCAGCGATCTGGTAGGCCTCCTTCATTCTCTCTTTTCCAGTGACTCACATAGTCCTCGTAACTTCCATGGGCATTGTCTCTTTCAATGTTGAACAGCAGGTCGATTGGCAGGCGTGGAGAGCGTCCAAAGATGAGGTAATAGGGTGTGTAGCCCGTACTCTCATTCTTTGTACAGTTGTATGCATGGACAACCTTCGCCAGTGACTCCTTCCAATCCTTCTTTTCCTCTTCCTCCAGTGTGCGCAGCATGGAGAGCAGAGTTCTGTTGAATCTTTCCACCTGTCCATTACCCTGAGGGTGATACGGTGTTGTGTGTGAGCCCTGGATGCCAGAGAGTTCCTTCAACCTTGCCATCAGTCTGTTCTCGAACTCTCCTCCCATATCATGGTGCAGCTTGCTGGGGAAACCAAACTTCAGAGCAAAATCGTTGAAGAGCTTATCGGCCACAGTCTTCGCTGATTTGTTCTTTGTTGCGTAGGCCTGTGCAAACCTTGTGAAGTGATCCATAACCACTAATATATATTCGTAGCCATGTTTGCACTTGTCAAGATGGAGAAAGTCGATTGAAACTAGCTCAAATGGGTATGTGGTCTGGATTGGAGTCAGGGGCGCGCGAGTCTGCCTACTTGGTTTCTTCTTCTTCACACACTCACAGACTTTGGTAACAAAATGTTCCACATCCTGGTGCATGTACGGCCAGTAGAACCTCTCTCGGACCAGGTCAAGTGTCCTTTCGACCCCCAAGTGGCCCATGTCTCGGTGCAGTTCTTTGAAGATTAGTGGATGATAGGACTTGGGTGCCACTAGCTGTTCTCGTCGGAAGGTCCTGCGACGTAGGACACCGTTTTCATCAACCACAATTTTTAGCCACTGTTTTAACAATGTAGCGACAGCTGGCTGTTCCGCTTTGATCTCTGACCTACTTGGTCTTTGTTTGCGGCTCCTGTACCAGATGACTCGTGACAGTACTTCATCCTCTTCCTGAGCCTTACGGATCTGTGATGGGGTTAGAGGCTGGCCAGTACTGCTGCTACAGTCTCTTATAAGGCTCAAAGCACAGGTCTGGATAACGCCAATACCCTGACACAGGTCTCTCTTTCCAACTTGTACATTCTCCATGAGAGCACTGACAGTCTCGCCACTAACCTCTCTCGTACAGCTGTTCATATAGTCCTCGATGCTGAGCGGCATCCGAGACAGTCCATCTGCATCATTATTGTTCTTTCCTGGGCGATAGCGTATTGTGAAGTGATAGTCGGCCAGCTCCGCCACCCATCTGTGTCCGGCAGCGTTGAGTTTTGCAGTTGTGCGTATATACGTCAATGGATTATTGTCCGTATAAACCACAAATGACTGAGCATAATACAGGTAATCCCGGAAGCGTTCACAGATGGCCCACTTCAGCGCTAGAAACTCCAGCTTCCTGAGTGGTACCTTTTCTCTGGCTGACTGAGGCTGCGGGAGCCATATGCTATCACTCTCATCTTACCCTGTTGCCGTTGGTACAGCACTGCACCCAACCCATCCTGAGAGGTCACAATGAAGTACGAAAGGCTGGTCGAAGTCAGGTACCCAAGGACGGGGTTGGGTGAGGGCCTCGATCAGCTGATTCAGCACTTCTTGGTGTTCTGTGGTCCATTGTATCGGTGTGCAAGAGGGTAAGTGACCTTTCTTTGTCTTCCTCAGTTTCTTTTGTTCTTCAGGCGGTGGTCCTGGGTCGTGTTGTTGGGACTTGGGAGGGGCAAGGAGGTTGTACAATAGCTTGGCTTTGCAGGCGAAGTTGGGGATGAAAGAGCGATAATAAGACAGGAAACCTAGCATCTGGCGTGGGTCCCCCACCTTTGCAGGCGTTCTCTCCTTCAGAGCCATCACAGGTGCAATCTCCGCAGGGTCCATTGTGTAGCCTTCCCCTGTTACCATCTTTCCCAGGAACCTCACTTTCCGTTTGAACAGTTCGCATTTCTTTGGTGTCAACTTTACACCGTGTTCCTTGTAACGCCGGAGAACCAGGCATATGTGTCCCAGATGTTCTTCAAAACTGCCACTGTGTACCAAATTATCGTCAAGGTATGGGAGGCAAATAGTGTCTCTCAGGCCAGCTAAACAGTGCTCCATACTTCGTTGGAACTCCGCTGGTGCAGAGCTCAGACCAAAGGGGATGCGTACCCATTCATAGAGCCCCCAGGGCGTGATGAAGGCAGTTAAGGGACGGCTCTCTTCATCCAGGAAGCCCTGGTGGTACGCTTTACCCTGGTCCAGTACAGAAAACCACGAGCTTCCACCCAGTGTGTCCAGCATGTCCTGTATCCTGGGTATCGGATGGCGATCAGGCACTGATTTGCAGTTTAGTTCTCTGTAATCACAACAGAGGCGTAGGCTGCCATCTTTCTTGCGGACACATACCACCGGTGATGAATACGGGGATCGTGATGGCTTTATCCAGCCCCTGTGCAACAAATCCTGCAGGTACTCTTTCACTTCTTTATGCAGGGGTTTTGGAACGGACATGTAAGTCTTTTGTACTGGAATGGTGTCATGAAGTGTGATGTGCATCCTTAAAGATGGAATACAGCCGATATCATCACCGTCATGTGCGAAGGCTTCACATTCCTGTCTCAACATTGTCTTAGCTACCTCCTGTTGGGCCTCAGAAAGATGACTGAGGTCAACTGGCGGGTCCCATAACTCTGGCCTCTCAGTTCTGGCACCATGTGGTTGTGCTTTACTCAGTGTCTCTTTTTGTCTGTTCTCATTAAGCTGAAAGCCTGCTGAATACGCTGTCTTCACTGTCTCTAAATGTCCAATAACTTTATGTCGATCAAGATAAATGGTGTGGTCAGTGGTGTTGGTAACGGGGACTGGTATGTGTGTAACTTTTCTGTCAGGGAGATGCACCAGTACCTCACTGAGGGACACACCTTCAGGTGGGGGATTTAGCATGTCTGGTGTGAACAGCATGTCTTGGCCTCGTGCTCGTGCATTCACATGTGCTCTGATGTAGATGGTGGAGACTTGGTTCGCTGGCAAGAGCACTCTTTTCCCACCAGTGCGGGCCACACCAGTGTCTGGATCTGAACCACTTTGCATTAACTTGACCACATTCTGAGCAGCCTTCACAGTAATGGAGAATGCCTTACTTACTCTGTATGCCAATTGCTTTCTTCCTCCGTTTGTCTTTGTCTCTCCATTGTCTCCATTTATCACAGCTTCAATGACGTTATAGCCGATGATGGGGTCACTGGCAACTGCCGGGTCACTGGATACTAGTATCGGGACTTGCAGTTCGTTTCTGTCATTGTCCAGCCGGAAGCTGACTTCAATCCAGCCGACATAGGGTATCGGTGTGTCATTAGCAGCCAGAACTGTCAGCGTGTCGTCCTCTAACAGCTCTGCTATGGGCCTTATAACTGTGTGGGGCAAGTGCTGTTGACGCCAGGGCTCATTAATGATGCAGGACTGGGCACCTGTGTCCCACAGTATTTTCACTGGATAATTGTCCATATAACAGCTGACAATACACCTTTTTCCAACCAGTCCTACCAGCCGTGATTGGTGCTTGGAGGGCAGGTACTGGACTGTGTTCACTGCTGCTGCTGTGTCTTTGTGCGTTGTCACTGGCAATGTCAAACTCATTGGTCTCTGCTGGTTTTGGGACCCTCTGTCATGGACTACTGGTGATCCCACCCCAGTAGTCCTGGCCCATTTCCCGGCAACTGTCTCTGTGCCCTGCATCCACGGGAGAAGTGGCCCTCTTGTCCACACTTGAAACAATGTGGACAGTTTTCACCTGCTCCCAAATTCCTGCACTTCTGACAACCGTTTCGTCTTTGCTTTGCAACAGGGGGGTGATGGTTGGCCTCCATGACCGTGAGTAACATCTGCTTCATTTCGGTGCGCAGCTCCTCCATCATCTGTTGGGTGCTCATAGTCTGCTCGGCTTTATTTTCGTTACCTTTCACAGCTTTGACAGTCACTGTTGTATTGGGCTCCTTAGTCTTAAAGGGGCCATTGGAGGGGCTAAACCAGTTTGCATATCGGAGCTGAGCTCTTGCACCTTGGGGCCTTTAGCAACAGTGAACCTCTTTCGCTTTTCTTGTCGCTCATTTTCCACTCTTGAAGCTTCATTTACTCTCTCTATGAGTTCTTCATCTGTGATTTTAACATTGCTGAGGTGAGGCAGGATGTTAAATTTTACAGAATCACTCAATAACCCAGTTTCGATGGATCTGAGGAACTTACGCTGGATTGTGGTTTGGCTGTAATATTCCTCAGCATCCTCATGCTCAGCTTTCCATTGCAGCTTCTCCTTTAACTCAATAGCTCGAAACACAAAGTTCAGGGCCGTCTCTTTTGGTTCTTGATAGAGGCTAATGAGTTGGTGGTAAAGGTCTGTGGAGCTATCAACCTTATAGTGACCTCTCAGGATGGTGAGAAGTGCTGAGAGTGTCAACCCACGCTTCATCTCCAGCATGTCTCTCAATGGCAATCCTGGGCTCACAGCCCTAATCACTGCTTCAGTTATTTCAGCCTCTGTGTGACCTTTTTCTGCTCCAATCTCGATCTGTCTGACGAGGCTGGGATATGACAACTTATCCTTCTGCCCACTTTCTCCTATTTGTCCACAGATTTTAAACTCTCTCCTCAGTGTGACCTCAGGCAGCGGGTAAGCTGCTTTTTTGAGTGGAGGTTCTAGGTTCCTAAGGAGAGGGTGGCGCAGTGGTGAGCACCTCTCCTCTGTTCCTGCCTTTACAGCTGACTCCACGTCTTTTGTCTTGTTTCTCTATTTTTATCAGGACATTATTCAGGATTTCTTTGACTTCATCGTCACTCTGATCTATCTCGATCTCATCCAGTACATCCTCTGTTTTCCTGATGAGCAGTCTCGGGCACACCACCGGGCTCTCTACCGTCCAGGCCATCACATTTCAGGGACCTGCAAACATCCAGGAGAGATTCCTCCCTCAGCTGCCACAGAGCTGCACTCACTCGGTCTCGGAGAAGCTGAACCTCCTCCATTCCACCGCAGATTAACACAGGTTCGTCTCTTGGGTAAAGGAAGGGGTTGATGGTCTTGAAGTCCACCTATTCCACCTCCTGGCTGGCTCGCCAAAATATGTTACACTCCTAAGAATGACGCTGTAGCCGATCCTTGGTGTAGCACATTAATTTTTATTCCTGGAGGAACAGTACCGAACACATATTAGCATCAGTCACTAGCATCTGTGCTGCTCTGTATTGCTTGTACTGTTACACATCCTGCTCTGCTAGTAACTGGCATCTTTCAAAACACATTTTACAATTTAAACAAATCAAACATTCAAATTACAGTCATGTAACCATGTAAAGAACACATTTTTTATCACATGTATCTACCTTCAATGAACTTTTTTTTTAATCTATATTTATTCTCAATTAAACTGTTTTCTTAAATCATCAGTATTTATTGTCTGTCTCACTCATAGTTCACCAAAACAATAACAATCTTTAATACCGAAATTACGTCTTCTTATGAACTAATTTTTTTTAACGTAACCAGAAACACCTGTTGAAGATAGCTTTCCTGAACAAACTCTTAGAAAACTGGCTACTATTTTCCCGGCCACACGAACAAAGCTTTCTAGAACCTTTTCACGTCCTAACAATCACGAGGGCTAGCTTCAACTATCGTCAGTTTGTGGTTTTGTTTACTGAACCATTGTACATTCCTCACTTTTAGCAGACCGTTTCATAGCTTGTTTTCGACATTGTTAGCATCGTCGCTACGTTGGGTTACTATTCATTCCTGTGGGCTCACTTGTCTCCCTTTAAAGTCACATTCAAATCACAACCTCACAGCCACAGTCTAAAGCTTTTACACGTGTTATATTGCTTTCATATTTCATTCTGCTTGTGATTCTTGAGCATCTTACCTGGAGGAACAGTACCGAACACATATTAGCATCAGTCACTAGCATCTGTGCTGCTCTGTATTGCTTGTACTGTTACACATCTTGCTCTGCTAGTAGCTGGCATCTGTAATTGATACCTTCTGCAGGCAGCGCCCTCTGCTGACCAGGTGCTCAAACCATGTACAACATAACCGGACCTGCTAGAAAACTAATAGAATCCCACAGAAATACAGCAATTTTAACATTTTTCAAAGCCTAAACTGCTTTTAATGTGTCCTGTTTTAAATGGGGGGTAAGATTTTTAAGAGTCTACTTATGTGAAAACACAAATCTTTTTCTGTGAAAACATGCAGTGCCACATTGACAGAGTTAAATTCCAATATTATGCAACACATAGAGATATTGGCCCCCATGCTGTAGCTCTTAGTGTTTTGTCAGAGCTCTGGACTGCTGCTTTTGCCCTTGTAACTAAGACCACTTTTTGTATTATGAATAGCTTAATCACAATTTTCATAATCCAATTGATCCACATGACTGTTTCTTTATTTATTTGCTTCAAAGGTTAGAATAAAAGTGTATGCTTGCAAAAACCACCTGTATGTTTTTAATCTACCCATATAGGAGGACGGATCCAGGTCTGACCTTCCAGCTGACCCTATTACATGATCTGGTATTGGATGTGCCTTTTCTTCCCAGCCAGTTAATTTCTACCAGCATTTAGGTTGTGTGGTTTCACTTAGTCTCCAGAGAGTGTTTCCACGTGATTCCGAGTCACAAATTGTACCTGACAGAAAGACAGGGATATGATCCAAGGAGTCATAAGATGCAAAGACAAAAGATGGTTGATCTGACTATAAACACAATGATGTACTTGCCATGAGGAATTCTCATATTAAAAATGCATATATACACCAATTATTATATTGCAGTTACATCATATGGGATGGAATATAATCTATGTCAGGCCAGTGGTTCAAACAGAGGTCTCAGCAGAAGGCCAGAAGAGTCTCTTTTTAATTGATCAAATCACCACACATATTTGCACATTTTCCCTCTGTCTTGTTTCTCAATTAATTCCTTCATGCTTTCTGTGACCTGAGGCCGCCATACAGCTGACAGGTGTCCAATACTGTGAGTCAATATTGATCATTAACATTGTACGTTGATCTGAAGACTATGCTTTAATCAATGGCCCAAAAATGTCGCAGTCCCACTTGACACTAAATCGAACAGCCATACCATGATGGAAGCCAGGTAGGGGTCTTTTTAATGATGCCTTATCTATCAATGTATTGCTTCCTGACATTTGGATATTAATCATATAATCCATTGGAGATTTCATTAAGTTGGTTTGTTTCTTGGAAGGGTATTTTTGATTCTATTTCCACTAGACTCAAAAACGCTGGCATGCTGTGATCTATTGGGGTCAGCCTGGGTCACCAGCACTAACTGACGAATGCCTGGGACTTGATAACTTTTCTCATAACTGAACCTGGGAAAAGAAGAGGAATGGCAGAAATCAGGAAACTGGTGAGATTGTAGTCAGCATCCTTTGGATCCTGTTGTAGATCCAGCAAAATGTCGGGCACTGAAAGGTCATGAACAGCAACAGAAAGGCAATAAGATCCTGCAAGCCATGCGTTATAGCACCAAGAAATATACTGTGTCAGGGATATTGTTTGTGTTTGTGTGTAATGTGGAGAGGTGTGAGTGTGTGCAGGAGAGGACTGCAGTAGGTGTGAGAAAAGCATCAAACATTTTATATTTTAGAAATGTACGAACAGCATGCATTCAGAAATGCTACAGAAATTATACAAATGATTATGCATAGAATATTTATAAGAAACGTATTTCCTGCAACCTTAATAGGATTGATTTAAGTCATCAATTGAGAATTTTTTTGAGGTTTTAAAAATGACAGAGCAACACGTAAACTCAGACCTAAATTCTATTAGATGAAATCATCTGATTTTCTACATAGATACAAGAGATTGTGTACACACAAATAAAAGAAAAAGATATAAATAAAAATCCTGGGATCCATATGGTTAAACTGATAAAAAACTGATAAACAGATATGGTTAAACTGCACTAAGAACTGAGGCAGTGAGTGCTGGCCTCATGTGTTAGTGTGACTGTGTGCAGCGATACCAGGTGCCTCTGTTGACCAGAGATAAACATCAAAAGAATTTCTAGATTCCCACAAGAGTGTGAGCTCCTGCTCTGCAATCCTGCTGGAGATCTCACATTAGCATTTCTACTGGGCTAAATGTTATTGTACTCATCTTTTTGATCTTGTGGTTTAAGAGCTGAACACACCTTTTTCTCAGTAGTGTAAGATGACTGCTGTCTTTTTCTGAAGCACAGATGTTGAATCAAGTTTGTTCCTCTGAGAAGCCTTACAAATCGGCGACCATTGTGTTGTTCTTATAGACCAGAGGAATCCCAAATCCTCGGCCTTCATCCAGAGCAGGCATGTTCCAAGAGGGTTCTGCATTACCAGTTACATAGTGATGGATCCATGGTGCTGACTCCCTCAGCCATAGACGTCATATTTCCTGACAATATCTTCCTCGTGATGTATGTGCCTTTAGAAAAAGATGCTATATCTCAATAAAACAATTTCAACATAAAAAAGCTGAGATATACATTTCCTAAAATTTATCTGAGTATCAAATTATGTGTCAAAATGTTTTCAATTTAAAGCTATACTTTCACTGTATGTTTCACCAAACAAGTGAAGATATACAGTACAAGCACTATTTCAAAGCAAAGTGACTCACTTTCAACATTTGCCTTCATTTTTGGCCATGTTTTATTTATATAAAAGTCATAAAGGTAATACACTGAGACTTTAAGATTTGTTTAATTGATTTGGCACACTGAATGTTAACATTAAGGTTGTTAAATTTTAGTTATTAAAACATAGACAACACATTTTAAAGACTCCCTTGCCTCCTTGAGATGTTTTCAGCTAATCTGTCCCATCCTGTAATTGGGTGGCACAATGATCCCAATCTGAAAGCTGACATTTCCAGGAAAGTTTGGCTGGCAAATTCCATACTCCTCCATTGGCTCTTTCATTAAGTAGCTGCATTGCACTTAGCAAGAACTTATGAATTATAAACCTTTTTTTTTAACTGGACCTAGTTTAAAAAAGTTTAAAAGTATACTGTGCTTAGACTTAAGAACAATTCAAATAAATCAATCTCCAAAGGTAGGTGTTTTGAACTGTGACTCAAAGTCTGGTCATTTACAAAATTGCATGTTTGCCTGAAATGAAATAAAAAGCCTCTTTAATGGGAGAGAAAGACCGTAAATGGATCAATTGAGTCAGTGATGGGGGCATGTGCAGAGATCGATAAGGACTGTGGCCTGTCTCAAGTGTGTGCTACAAAATATGGTATGGACACTGCGATTATGATACCTGACACAGATCAAGTCATGTTCAGACAGGACAGTATTGGAAGCCAGTTCTGGTGTGATGAAACATCAATACTCTGAAGAACATTTGGTCAATATATCCATGAATTATTTTGTGAGAAGGTTGCTGTCCCATAGCAGGGATGAGATGGTGCAGTTGTAGAGAAAGGTGTTGCTGGGGAAAAATCAAATTGCTGGTACTTAAGTGGCTGATGAACAAATTATCTCCTGGATTTCAAGTGTATCATACTTTTCTCTTCAATTCTACATTTCTAGTAAGAGTCACAGTCGGCTCAATTGTCGGCTCTCCAGTGACATAAGCATTAGTGAAGACATGCACCACAATTTTACCAGATCATATGGAGATCAAGGAATGTCATTCTAGTTTTCATTATTACTTCTCAACTAATTGATTAATTAAACTAGTTTCATCAACACTTAACTCATCATACTTTTTTTATTAGGTCTAAACTGGTTGCTTATTTAAAGAGTAAAACAAAAAAGTGGGTTACATCTCAATCTGTCCTTCGGAACATTAGCGAATGATCAGTAATTGTTGAGGAGTTTAATTTGTGCTATTATGAGACCTGTCGCCTGTCAATCAAGTGTACAGTTTAAAAGTTCTTCATTGCTGTCTGTGGTCAGCTTTGTCTTATATGAAAAGATCCAATGTCTGTATATAACAAGTGTTTGTGCATGCATCACCACAGATGGACGGAGATATTGTGGCTGTAGTTTCTGATAAAATGCAGGTTTATTTTGATAAATTGATTAATCCACTCCCTCTGCCTGAAGAAAACAGAATTTCAGGAGAGTAAGTGTTTCAGTAGAGCTTAACATTCTTGGAGGGACAGCAAAGGCATTCTTTAGAGGAGCTTAGTGAATTAAATTTTAATCAACCCTTTAGCAAACAATTAAACCATTAGATAATGACTTTGCCTCCTTCGGATCAGTTATATATAATTTAATACCCAAGGAAAAGACTTCTACAGGGCATGTGGTGGCACTCAATAAGAGTGTGTAATGGCTTCCCACCAAGGTCCTTACTTTGAAAGATAGCAAGGATTTGGATTTTGTGACTGCCACTAATATAATTGAGTGTGTTTAGGGTCATATGTGGTTCAGGATGCTACCTACGGATCGATACATTTGACTGGAAATCAATGAGACACATTTTTTAAACTCCCCTGATAGCTATTTATGCTTAAACAGTTCCAAAGCCTAACGTCGTGCTTTCCAAATTTCCAGCTGAATTAATGGTCTGGTGCATTAGCTGCTTAGATTAAATGTGTTCGTCAGCCAGTCTCTCCTCACAGTGAAAGACCAGTGGCCTTTGAACCTTTGTACGTGACTAAGACTAGACATGCTCACATACAGAGCTCAGCCCAATCCATTTCACTTACAGAGGATGTGTCATCTTTATCACCTCTCTAGCTCCTTTGCATTAGCGGACCTATTATTGCAGCTCCAGCCATCAATGTGGATTTTTCTACTTCGCCTTCCTTCTCCAGTCTGCACAGCCATATTAAATAACGGGAAGCCAAAATGCTTGGCCCAGATTCACAACTACGCTTAAGGAGAGCTGATTTGCCACAACCTCTCCTTATCCCTCAAACTACGTACAGATGTCATAGGACAGGGAGTCAAAGTGAAGCACCGCAATGGACTGACTGAGGGGCAGAAGGGAGAGAAACAGGCCCCTAAATCCAAAAGAATGCAGCGTGTTCAGTTGGATTTGAAGGGTTATGTTGAAGGGCCAAGGGACAGCTGGAAGAAGCAAATACAATCTCAGCATCACTCCCACCTCCCATTTATCTACTGACATCACACCCATTTGTCAGTCTGTAAACAAAAACCGTTACCCCCAATTACACCCCCCCACCCCCACCCCCACTCACCCATCCCGTCCCAGACTCTAATCAGAGTTAGCTAAACCACTTAAAACCGTTCAGGCTAAAGGTCAAAGAGGACATGCATTAAAACACCGTAAGTTGCCTAACTGCGTCTCATGCAGCGATCGGCATGGCTGAGTGCCCATCAATGGTGCAGAAGAGTTCCATTATGCAGCTTCACTTGGATGAATAGCTGTGGTGAGTCTGGTGGGGCATGCCGGAGGCCTCACTGAGAGCAGTAGAATCAGTGGCAGACGGTGAAATGTTTACCCTGGAATGTGGTCTTCATTAAATGATAACATCCACTGCAAATTTAATATGCAGTGCTTTTCCTTCCTCACTGCTGTTTATGGTCATATTTAAAACCTCTTCATTTTATTTTCAAAAATAAAACTTGAGCTAATATTAAATAATTTTGTGAGATTTCCATTGCAAAAAGCATATACAAATAAAATAAACTAAATTAAATGGCTTGTTGCAAATTATTGTTTCAAAGAAAGCTGTTAATTTAGCTTAGATGCAGATATTGTGTTCATTATTTTTTATCTGCTGAGTTCATTTGTGTCTGCTGAGGATTTTGAAAATAAATAAATTTTAGATGTACACCACCCCCAAATCCCCAAACAGCAGATGGACAAAACCAGTTTAGCGCCTAGATATATTCTTCTTTTACATTAAGAAGAAATGTTTTAATGTTTTAAAATGTTTTACATTTTAAGAAATGTAAACATTTTTAAACATATATAAGGACAGCCACTTCCATACCATTAGGCAAATCAATCCAGTAGTCATTTCTCTTACATTTTACAGTGTGGAATGTCAGACACTGATGTCAGAGAATAAAATACAGTGAAATGAAAGTTTTCAAGCTTTCAAAGAAAGTTTTTAAGCTTTCAAAGAAATGTTTTAAGCTGTCAAAGTGGTCCATTGCATTTCAACATGCATTTGAATAAACTGGATGATATGATAAATGTATTCAAGATTGTTGACATAAAGGTATTGTCTGTGAGGTAATAAATGCAAACAATGCTGCTGTAGAAAAGTACATAATGTATACTTCTGTGTGTACACATATTTGCATGTGAGTGCCCCTTGTACCACGACAAGCAGTTTAGGTGAAAGTGAAATTATTACGTACAGCTGTAACTAATACTGTATAATAATACTATAACTGTATAATAATGTGCTAATGTAATAATATAAGAGCTATACTAATACTATATTTGTATTATTTGAGTGTCGTATTAAAGTATTGATTCTTTTCTGAACCCAAGATATGGTTAGCATATGCAATGAACCATGTGGATCCTGAGTGATATATGGCATGGAGAAAGCTCTTTCCTTCTCATTTATCATGTTCTACCAGGGAGTCGAGTATAAATAACAAATATTTTCTTATTATTTTGTGAACTGTTCAGTGTGATGCCCTCAGAAATAATGAGCTGTGTTACTATAGGGGTACTATACCAAATGAAATTTGATTGATTAATTTAATGATTGACTGATTGATCGAGCTGGGAAGCTCGCTCCACTGTTCCCTGTTGTCCTGAATAACATCACTTATCTTGGACAAAAAAAGGAACCATATGGATTTGTCTGCCTCATTAGATTAGGTCTCCACTCACCCCAGGTGATGTGGAAAAGCACCATTACTGTCTATGTACCTTTGGCTTTCTCCAGCTTCTCTTCTCCTCCATTCAAACTAAATAATGTTTGATTTTTCTGCCCTGGAAAATGGAGTTCATTGTGGAATTAACCTCAGTGGAGAGCAGGGTGAACCCTGCCTCTGTGGTATTGATCTTCTCACGTGGATTTCCAGCTGGGGTTTGAGGAATTCTCTTGATTCTCTGCAAAAAAAGGTCCAGAGTGTCAAAACAGTTAATGAGCTCATTTTACTGGAAAATATTTTCATGATCTTTATATACATGCCAAACACAGGTTCAGCCACTGGTCTGATTTTCCCATCTGGAGAACAAGACATTTAACTTGTTTAATTCATTAAATGAGGAAATTGGAGTAGGTATACTTTTGCCATTGACGGTGGGCCTTTGCATACAGTATTGCTAGGTCAAACTGCTTTGGGTTTCCTAGTTGTCCTATTGGACATATTTTAAGGGGTTAAGAATCAGCCAGCATTAACCTATAACATGAGCGTCACCTTGTGTACATACGCAAGCACCCGAGTGTGTCTGTGAGATCCCAGTGTGTTTGTTAATGAGTCCATGGTGACAAGCAATGTCCTGCCCATTGCAACAAGACTTGGAATGATAAACAGAAATATCACACATGATATATTGGCTGCCTGTCAGGTGCTTAGAAAAAGTATTTACCATTCCTACATTTTTAATTTGGAATCAGAGTTAAGCAGTATTGAAAAATAGATTTAAAACAAATAAACAAATATGTTTATTTTTCTAAACAAATAAAGTATGAATATTTTAGAAGGATGCCCTGGTTGTATCAATCTTTATATTTAGTGCTCTTCACTCTGGGGATTTTCAGTTCAAAACAACAAATAAAAAAATACTTAAATATTCAATGTGTTTAGACTGCTAGCAACTATAGCAGTATCAAGTGTCTAATTTGGATGTATTGTAATTCTGGCAAGTGCTTTTCCAAACTGTCAAGTAGGTTTGTATTGATGGGCATAATTGTTTTTTTGAGTTTCAAAATGGGGAAAAGGAAAATCAATATAGGATATTAAGGGCACTGATATTGGCATGGTAATATATGCCAGAGAAAACACACAAGATAGTGAAGTGGGAAGTTCATTCATTATATTATTGTAAGAACATATAACAATAATGACATAATGAATAATAATAATAACAACAATAACAATATTAATATTAATAACTTGACATTCTATATGACAACTTGACCTTAATTTTAAAAGTTAGCAGTCACATCACATGTTGATACATTAGGAAATGTATATTTTGTCTCTTCCTTAGCAACTGCTAAGCACCCACAAAATTACATGTAATCCATAACATTACACACATATATACAAAAATGTGTCCTCCCACATTGTTGCGGTGTAGTTGTCTTGAGCACAATTATCTCTGGCTTGTTTCTGAGAGAGCCAAGCTCAGGTGTGCAGTCAACAGTACTTTCTAAATGCCATGTGCTCATGTGAGCAGGTGACACAGGATTATGGGAGTGTTCTTTTTTCTCTATCTCAGTGGCCCAACTTGACAGGGGTGACCTTCCAAGTACAGTGCCTGTCTGGGAGAGCTAATTAGCCATCAGCTTCTGTCACACACAGGCCTTAAGGGCAGGGATTCCTGCACCCATTATACTGAAAGAAAATATTTCCTCTGCACTGACAGTAAGAGAAATTGAGTTTGTGGTGTTGCCTAGCAGGTTCTAGCATCACTGAAATCACTGGGTGCCAAATTAATGACAGTGGAAATTTTGATATGCAAAATCCAATGACAGTAAGTGACAAAAGATAACATGGTCAGTATTTAAATGTTTCCCTGTTTCAGTCTAATCAGCATTACTCCTAAAGAGATGCCATATTACAGCCTCTGGTTGGATAAAGATGTTGAAAGTAGAACACTTTATTTAGTTGGAGTTCCTTATTTTAGGGGTCTAAGAATTCTTTATTTTTGGGTTCAAAGAAATTCAGAAATACAGGTTTTCAAAAAAATCATGTTCAAAGTCAAAAGTTCATCCATAATGATGCTACTGGTTTTGCCAGAGGTAGTTACAAACACAATATATTTTCTGTACCTGACCAGAGATACGATCCATCATAAGCAATGGGTCTGTTAAAGGTATACATTTGCAGGCTGTTATCCCCCCACACACACACACACACACCCCACACACAAACACACACACAAACACAGTTATGATTTGTGAACACATGTTACCAATGACAGAATAAAAACAGTCTTTCTAAACTGACTCCTGTTCCATACCCATATCTTGCTGGATCTATAGCAGAATGTGAACGATGCTGACTACAAAAGCTCCATCCTCCTGTTGTCAGCCTCACACGCCCATTCAGTGTACCCTAGCACATCTGCTTTTGGGGAATAATGTCTGCTTTGTGTATTCTGTGCTTACAAAAAATTGAAGTGACGTTGCCATGTTCAATCATTTCCGCCCATAACTTTCCTCTTGCAGCTAAGATTACAAATTGCACTTTACCTCTCCAAACATATGGCTCCCCTACTTCTGAAATCAGTGGTTCTGAGAGAGTATACTCACTCTTATGTAGAACACATGTGAGCAGAGCACAGTCCAGTTTGCATAGAGCTTCCATAGTTATTGAATCCATATATTTGATGCATTCAGCTAAAAGCATGATGAAACTTGTGAGAGTCAATATTTCGGTAAGATTTAAATATACAAAGTGATTTGATAATTATGATAGAGTGCATAGACTATTAATAGGGCTGAGTACTACTAGGGCAGAGCGCCTACCTGAACACATAGCCGAAATAATCTATATCTCTGTATATGGGGTACACTGGTTGCTTATGTAAATATCAGGATCACTTTATTCAAACTGTCCATCAGAGCCCACATACAGTTATCATAAGCTTAGCAGAACACCTTTAATTACTATTCATGGTTAAACAATGCTGCTGTTGTGTACAAACAAAGCATAGTTAATTGTGCATAGTTATTAAGTTTCAGAACACATTGAGATTAATGTTTTGTGCAGAAGTAACATACTGATTTATCCTATACAATTTTTTGTTAGGGAACGGGGTAAGAGGTGCACAATTTTTCATTAACACATGTATGTTTCTTTCCTTTCTTATATTTAGGAGTGTGTACTAAGAACTTCATATTACCCTTGTGCCACACATATGCATGAGCAGCTAGCATAGCTGAAAGGCTTGGGTTCATTAGATACAACTCTACATCCACAAGCCCATGACTGTTTTCCACACTACAAACCACCTAGTATCGCGCAGGAAAGGTAGCACTGCTCAGTGAAGAGGCATATCTCTGACAGTCATTGATAGATAACCTGCAGGTGCCTGGAGACTCTGAGATAGGGCTTACCTTTATAGAACATTCCATTCAGACATTCAGGTTCCCTATTTACATTTTATCTTTTTTACTATACCAAAATCTGAATAGAAGATCAGGGTCCAATACAAAAAAATCCTCATAACAGGCCATTCTGTATATTTCTAAATGTCATTACAGAGGTCATTCTATACATTTGAATACCTATTGTATATATTTGGAACCCAAGCAGTTGCACTGACTATGTATTTGGCACAACACCGTAATGTAACACTAGTCAGACACTGATTGTACAGAGATGGTGGGTTTACACTGGGAAGGCAGAACATACTCACAATCTCATCCAGACCGGGAGGCCCGATAATCATAGTTCTTGTCCTTATCTTCATTGTTTTTATTGTCAGGGGAGACTAATCACACCTGAGGGGTATGGGATTGGTTCAAAAGATAATAGATTTTTTTAATCTATAATTTGACTGGAAAAAGCAGACAACACAACGGTTTTGAATGCTTTGCTTCTAAGGCTGACTGTAACGATCTCAGCTTGTATGCTGTTATGCCAATTAGCTTTCCCTGGGGCATGAACACTCATTTTACCAAATTTCTCCTGTGAGGGTAATTGGAAATCAGTTTTGAGGCTCCCCAGGGAAATATCACTCATCACCTGAGCCATATATGCTAGAAGCAGACAATGGCCATCCTCCCTCCACCTCCTTCCTCTTAGACTAATCTGTTACTGACTTTATCAAATCATGCAGATTCGTCAACACGCCCAATAAAGAAGAATTGTGCCATTACTGGTACTGGTGATCCAGGCCAGTCAAGGGTCAAAAACCTTATTTGTTTATTGGGATCTGTGAGAGACTGGTCGTTACACACATTCCTTCCGAATGCTAACGGCACATCGCTAGCAGCCATAACTGTGTCTGTATGGATACACCTTCGCTTGGGTAGTCATTGTAAATTTTTCGTAGAAAAGACAATTAATGGGTCACAGAACAGGTTATTGGGTTGAATGTTTTCAGATTGGACATAAAAATAACTGATTTTCAGCAATCTGGAGAAAATAATGTTGGATGACATTAGGAGTCACCATCACAATGAGTGAAAATAAGTAATAATCTGCATTTCTCATTGCTATGCCAACAGCACAAGCAGATAGACCTGCACCTGCAGAGAAAAGAAAAATGACTATGAACATACACAGGGTGTGTTGTTTTCAGAAAAATGAAAAATATGAGTACTGAAGCTTGCATTTATCAATGTCTAATGAGAGATTGATGTGACTTAAAGATCTGTAAAATTATTTCAGAATCAATCCCTAGGAAATGGTTTGTCTAGTGTACCATGTCATGCATAATGGATGGACCTCAAAGGGCTGATTTATAAATGCATCTTAGGTCCACAAAACATTTTACATTTTTTGATAAAAATCCTGAGCAGCACTATAAAAATGTGATTTGGCATTGATTTTGGTTGTGTATGCATATTGTACCTTTGTCCTCTGTTTTTGTGCCTTGCTCTGCCTCCCTACTGCCCCCTTGTGGTTTCCTGTGAACACCTAACACAGTTCTCTCAAGATGTTTTGAGGCATGCAGCCAAAGTGCTTCAAAGGTCATTATACTCAAAACGTGTACAAGTGTTTGACAAGCACTAATCAGAAGCCATTGATTTGATGTGTGTTGGAATGTAAATGTTTATTAAATATAATAAAGTGACATTTTGTGAAGATGACCCCTTCACAGCAAAAACACCTCCCCCAAAAATCCCTGGCTTTGGCAAGTGTATTTCTCAGCTAATGACAAAGTAATACAGCAAAGCTATTGTCTGAATAAACATTCTCAAGGAATACAATTTCAGCAGAGCTGGAGTACTTGTAGGAGTAAGCTAATCAAATTATAAGCGTCTGTATTTTGGTATTGGATAATTGGTATCATAGTCTGTTGTAACCAAGAAGCCAGTGATAAATATTGCTCTAGGCAGAGTGTTACCTCTGTGTTGCTTAGTTACCAATGCTGCATGCTGATTACTCAAGTCAGTGTATAAGCACCGTTCAATATTAAATAAAAAAAAAAACCTGAGTGTCATCCAAAACCAGAGCCCCTGCTTATTCGGTGTCTTAGACGTTGGACTCCAGCACGTTTATTTAGGCCTGCGGCTTCTTCACAGCTGAATTCCGGGCAAAATCGATAATGCCATATGTTTGATGTAATACATTGATTTTTATGAAGTCATACCAACATGATGGAAAATTCAGTGTAGCTACAATATTGCAGACCCTGTATTGTTTTGCAGGTCACACTTGATCATTGTATTCCATGAATTTTGCAGTTGTACCTCCAAGGAAATCTTAAATTTGTTATAACTGTCTCTTCTCCAAACCAGAAGTACCTTCAGGAGCTCATAAGAGACCAGCTGATTGTTATTAGAATGCAGAAGCTTAATTTAAATCCATTTATCTGTTCATAGAAAATACTCCTAGAGCAGGATAAAAATGGCACGTCATGCTGGCGGACAGAGCCTCAGTTTCAGCATTTGATCTGATCATGGGTCAAAGAGTGCAGAGTGATGGATATGATCTCATTATAATAGGGAAGTGAGTGTTTAATTTCCTGCAGGTGTTCCATCTTTATTAATGTCAGGAACTGCAGGTAGTCAATTACATTAAAGCTTCGATCACCTGCTATGTAGGCCAAATGACAAATACCCGAGGCAAGGCCCACCCTGTCCACATGGCTGCCTTTAAAAGTGCCTTTGCCCAATAATGCATGTTATCGCATAATATTGTTTTATCACATTAATACTGAGACATTAACTAGATTTCAAAAAGTGAAACAAACACAATAAAATATTTTACTTTTGAGCTCAGTACATTCTCTGTGCATGGCAGTAGTGTAAGTGTTAGTTTTGTGTGGTCTGACCCTGCACAGTTTAGCGACTGGCTCAACTCCTGCTGTAATATGATAATGAATGTGTGGATGTTAGGTGTGCACTATAACTGATGATAGCTGCATGAGGCTGAAGCAGAAAGAGTACTGCCTACAGTGTGCGAATGCCATGCATTGCTGTGTATGACCAGACTGACCATTAACTTCCCATCAGTCCCTGGTTCTCCTTGCAGCAAGGCACAAATCTGTTTTCAACATGCTGTTAGGGGTTTGCAGAAAGAGTTCCATCCACAGCGCATGCTAATTGTCACACCTCATCTGTATTAATTGCAGTAGTATTGGAGAGAAACCTCAGTAAATTCCCCAGAGAGTGTCATAATAGATTGCCAGCAGTGATCTGTTAACCAGGCTACATGTGCGATACATTTGGAAATTCGGCATAGGAATTGTATCAACACCTTGTGACTCTGCCTTACCCCAGTCTTGACAATTTGCAGTATAACAGTGAGGTGCAGGTCTTATATTTTAAATCCCAAGTAAATTTAAGGCATCTTGTAAAATAATGTTTCTCAAATCTTACAACTGTCAGTACCTGCAGGAGACACATGCCAGCACACACAGGCACATGTGACAGTGTGCGGGCGCCAGATCTGCAGCAGAAACAGGCTGACAGCGGGGCTTACCGAGGCTTCGGGGGGCCTTTTCATGGTCTCTCTGATCAAATCTGTCCCTGTCATCAGACTGAGAAAAGATACAGTAACTTTTGTCTTTGATTTTGAATGATGAAAAATAATTTGCATTGCATCAGATCCACATATAAGCCATCTCCCAATATGAGGTTTGATATTACTGCATTACAATTATATACTATCCTGTAGTTAAATATTTAAGAACTAACATTCACACGAACATATGGACTGAGAATGATTGCTGTTTATTGCACCAGTGCTTAAGGATTGCAATGCCTGCTAAGTAGAAAGACTCCCATCCAAACTGTCACCCATCCGTTACTGCTACCCCACTTCTTCGCCAGCAATAGGCATGTAATAGGCTACATACACACGTATAATATGGCAAAAACTATAAACTCTACCAACTCATTTACCAGCTCATGCAATAAAATAAAAGACTACAGCACCCACAACCACTATTTCAGACAAAAAAGACTTGACCACTAACATCACACATCACAATACAAAATTGTATTGATAACACAAAGCATTTGTACATTTGTTAACATCTTGCATCACATCTAGCTGACAACTCTTCTTCAGACTTATTGGAAATAATTCTTTGTGACACAAACGGGACATGAAAATTTGTAGTCCCTTCAATTCCCATATGTTTCAGAAAACCTGTTCAGGTTGTCTTTAACATGGAAAAGTCTTGGCAACCCTTATCGTCATTATGCCGAGCGCTTATATTGAAGAAAACGTTCCGTTCTTACTGGCCTGTTAACTCAGAGTTGAAGGATGGGAGTACCCAGCCCCCTGGCCCTGGTGTGTTGTATTGTGTTACTCAGCACTTAACTGAGCAATTAACACAGTTGATTACACAGCTAACTCTGTTGGTTTGTTGGGTCTGAATTGGTTGCTAAAGTTAAAGTGAAAGAAAAGCCTAGCACACACAGTGGCTCTCCATCATGAGAGCTGGCTTCCCCTGCAGTAATATATATTTAATTCATGGCTTTGCCACTTTTGGGAACTAATGGCATATGATTCTAAGTGCCACTTGCTTCATGCCCCTACCCTGCTGGTTCTAACTACACCCTGGAGTGAAATTATGACTTTTAAAAGGCATAGTTTGATCGTTGGAGTCATTGTCCCTTTGGCAGAAGGGTGTGGTGTTGTGTCCACAATAAATACTCACAGTGGTGATTGACTTATTTTCCACTTACATCTGTAAAACAGCTAGGTCAGGAAACATATAAAATCTCATGCATTGCTTTCTTTTATGGAACTTGTAAAATCTGGGAAAGGCAGATGGAAACCAATAATCATACAAACAGTTATAATGACCTTTGACCTTTAATTTAAACTTTCATTGCACTGCCAATGGTATTGCCCCATTTCATTGCAGACAAAACACGGATGTTTTAATCAATAACACATTTTAAAGCCATAGCTCATCTCATCAAACTTTACAAGAGATCTGGGAAGCAAGTGATTGTTCTCAGCTTGACCTGGTAATGAAGACGTCATAAACATTCTTTCAACGTTTTCTCAGATGAACGAATAATAAGAAAGAGGGGGAAAGACAATTAAAGAGCAGAAAACAAGGAGCCAAAGTGGGTAGGCTGGTCCCAGAGGGACACTGTGAAGTCCCTGTACACACCCATTTGATGAAACATGGTGCTAACTGCTCCATAAAGCCATCATTAATATGCAAAAGGGAGGCTAATAGCTTCTGCACAACAAAAAAAATCTCCTGCATTATCTCTGCCTCCAGTTGGGATCTTTCACACAAAGGAAACTGTGCATCCTCCATAGCTCTCCAGGAAACATGTTTTGATGTGGTATTCCAGCAGCGGAGAAACACATGATGGGTTAAATGCAAATGGTGAGGCATGCGGGCGAGTCACGCAGATGGGGGCTGAGCTGCTGACTATGATACACTGTTGGGATGAGATGAAAATTTTATGTGAAAACCTTCCTGCGGAGAATGCTTGCATTTGTTATCCAGTTCCCTAGTGATGTTTTTGGTTAAATTTGATTCTTAATTAGTGATATAAGCTGGGAAGAAAACAGGATTTGACATAATTGGATAGCATGGAGAGAGTGTAATAATCTACATTAAAGCCTCACAAAAAATGGGTTCAAAAGGACAGGATTTTGCACCGTTGAATGTAAATGGATGAGACAATAAAGAATATGTATACCCCATTAGAGCAGGCATGTTATATAGAAATGAAGGAAATAAGCCACACAGTCAACATCTACAGAGTGCTAACACAGCATGTTTTACTTCCAGTGATAACACAATAACTATGTAAAACACTTAATGTATTGTTATACATTTGATTTTGTGTCATGGAATATTGGAAAGCTAGTTATAAAAAATGAAAAATACATTCTTGCCCAAGGTTAGAAAACAAGGCCACCCAGAAATGGTGAATGCTGCAGTTTTGCACTGATGAAGTATGGTAACCATTGGGGAACCACCTGGTTGTCTGACATGTGCCCTCTCGGGTCTTGATGTTGAGCAGCTGTCTCAAAGTTAAAGCCAAAGATCGGGCACTTTGACAGACTGACCAGGGTCAGGGCTCCAGCGCATACGGCTGTGTAATAAGGTGCACAGACCCCAGAGCTGCGAGCAATCAAACATTAAATATTTATTTAGCGATATGGATCCCATTTGTGTGCTTATTACATGGACACAATACCACCAATATAAGCCAAGCATTCAGCATGCTGATGGGCCTGTTTCAGGTGATTTTAGAGTTAAGCTCAGATTAAACATGCTTAGCTGTGTTTTTCTCTCACCCCCATTTCATTCCATCCCATTCACACATGTCTCCTCTGAGCATTTGGCTTTCTCCACATGGTTCAGGCCGTCTCGCAGACGCACGGGAAACAGAGAGACGAGGTGCTGAAGACTTCCCCTCATGGCGGTCGGTTTGGAAAACTCATCAGTCAGGTTGTCAGAAGTGGGCGGTGGGCGGTGGGGGGTGGGGGGTTGTGTGTGGGGAGGGGGTGCGTCCATGCCTGTGTCTGGCCCTCATGAGAAATAAGCACTCAGTGAGAAGCACAGCAGGCCTTGACCTTGCCCCTGGACAGAGAGCTGTGTGTGGAGTCCAGACACGGGGTTTGCAGATCCTGTGTAAACACTTCATTTCTCCTGCCCCATGCGCAACACATTTTCATGACCTCTCACTTGGAGGACTTTTTTTCTCCAGCAGTTTTGTTTGGGTCTGCTGGAATCCTTTGGCATTCTAAACAATGGCTATGTGTGTGTGCAGCTTCTTTCCTTTCAGCATATTGATCCCTCACTCGTGTTTTAGTCTACCGAATAATCAAAGACAATATCTCTGCCTTTACTCGGTTTGTTTTTCCCCCTCTGTTGTGTGTAGTTCTGGAATTTTTCCCCTTTATAATTTAACAACAAATGCACAGCATTTTTAGGGTGAGACAGATGTAAGTTGCCCTTAATGTCTTTTACATTACTATGTAAACTGCATGTATTTCAGTCAATAATAAACACAGGATTGGTCTGCAATATATGTATTTTCTTCCCAAAAAGATTTGGCAAAACTGGGGGATAATTACATACAGGCAGCAAGGCAAAGGTCTATTTTTTGATTCAATCACACAAAAAAAAAAAAAAAAAGTTTAAAATAACACTTTAAATTGGGGGATGGGTTATAAGGGATATTTCAATATGGTGCACTTTAGGGTGTTTTTTATACTCACACAAGTGAGAGTTAAATTAGCTCAACTGTGTGCATAACGAAGTCTGCTAAAGACACAAGTGTGCTGGTGTAGAAGAGAGCCACCAAAGCACAATGTGGCATGGCACTGTGACTGGCATTCCCCTCCAGGTCACAGCACGTCACACTGATCCTGACAACTTTCACAACACTTCCAGTCAGGTAAAACACTAAAGCATACACTGTTAGCATCACAATTTAACACACTTTACAAGGGCCACGTCATGGATTCCTTTTTCTATTCTCACACACAGCAATTGAATAAATGCATGAACATTATTTAGTGAGAATACATAATTACCATATTAACTTTGTACATTTATTTTCATGGATTTGAAAAGAAATGTATAGAGGCCAGACCCGGTCAAACATAAAGGACCCACCAGCAGTGGAATGGAGAGCTGGAGGTAGTGAGCATTAGAGAAGGCAGAAATAGTGCACTGCCATTTCAGTTGGTTATGGAAGTGCAAGAGACAGGGGCATTCATAGGGCCAGGTTCATCACAGAACAGTCTTCAGCAGAGGGATTGGTTGAAGTGCTGCTAAATCCACAGATAATCTTATTTTCGTAAATGACACCTCTTTTGTGCAGTAAAAGAATGCCACTTAATTAAAATGTCTTGAAATTAAGATTTTTTTACATACAGGGAAATTTTTTTTTTCCCTCACTTGACTGGCTTTTCAGAACATCCTAACTAAAATCCTGCATACAGGAGAATAGGATAACTGAATATCCTCCAGAATCCCCCTGAAAAGCCTGCAGTTCTGATATATTTCTGTCAAACCACCTTAAAAATCGAACCAAGGTGTGTAAAAGAGAGGAACATATGTTGCAGTAAAAGAGAAGTATAATAAAACTTCATCACAGCCATGAAATTAAACGCATCACTCATGAATATATGGTTTGCCATTAAGCTAAATGGAAATCAATTCAATGTGATATTTGGAGGGAATAAACCACAGTAATTGCCTTTGTGGTACTTATAATTTGTGAAGACATTGAAGGACAGCAGTAATTGTGAGTGCTGAGAGTCTAAAGAGTCACAGCACAGTGAATGCTTTTTATGGTATATGATGCTTTAGAAATGTATGGGTTAGTCACTGCAGTTTACACAAAATGCTTTTAAAGTATTTGGTATCACAAAATGGCTTCAAACTCTAAATGATGCCTGCAGTGTTTGTATAACACCCCATATATCTAGAGTTAAATATATTCACAATATAATTTAACTGTTAATGTGCTAAACAGTTATTTATTTTGATAACTACTATTAGTCCTATAGAGGAAGGACTAATTAAAAAAAAGTTTAGGAGGCTAAGCCCATTCCATTTGCTCTTAAAATGACAAAAAGGAAGATAAAGCTTTGTTCTCTTTAGGAGAGAGCTCTATTGAGATGGTGACAATGCAGAGCTGGAGGTCCTAGCTTCCCCTGTTAGGGGTGATGCACTCTCTGGCGGGCAGGCCACTGGAGAGCCTTGCTGTGTTTAGACACCTGTTTGCGTTTGCCGTCCCTGAAGCACCAGAGCCTTGGTGACTGACCACCCACATGGATAATCGTGGGATTCCCTTAAAATGAAGTCTCAGCCAATCACAGAGATTCTGCTGGTTGCTGCCATGGTAAAGGGGAATGAGGCCATCTGCCACAGAGGAGCTCTCAATAAAGAAACATAAATGCACAAAAAAGAGAGTGAAAAAAACATGAATATTAAAATTGGAATTATTTACTATTACTCCAAATTCTTTTTTTCTTCTTCTTTTTTGCCAAAACGTCGAAGAATGACAATGGAATTTTCCAAAAGGCATGGCTTATCTGAAGATAACTTTGGAAAAAGCAAAGCCAACCTTCAAGGCCTGAGGGAAAGACACTGATATACCCTGTGTAAATAATTTTCAAACTATTGGAAGATAATGCAAAAATGAGATACCAATCCGAATGGCTATAACAGCCTATAGATATAGACACTGAGGTCTTTGGGCGGGGGCAGTTTTATTGCTTTCATTGTGTTTAAATGTTCCATCTGGCTGGATGCCACTTTCGGGTCAGCTGAGCCTGGTCACACCCTCGTTATATGGATTGTGGAGAGAAAATTAACCTAAAGAAATGTCATGGCGTCTGGTCTGCTTCATGTCAGGCAGCCACGATAAGACCCTGTTTGAGGGTGAAAGAGAGAGAGAGGAGAGAGAGAGGCAGGAAGAGAGATGCATTCATTGGTCTTTAAAGTGATTGGATTACCGTAATGGAATTCCGTCTAGGGTTTTACCAACATCTTTCTACTTAAATTCCAGATAACTTAATATGCAAAGAGAATCTGCACTGAAGGGCACCTCAAGATAAGCTGTGTGTTTATCAATCTGCACAACAGGTCAGAACACTCTGCAAAGGCTATAGTTGGGAGGGAAGCTCCATCTGAGTGAGTGTTTTTTAGTTGTTTTATGGCATGGGCTGATCATTCACTATGCATTCTCTGGAGGCTTTCCTGAGCCTGGTGCCCTGCTTTTGCTCACCACGCTGACCTCACCAGGGGAATGACATCATCCAGGACATTTCCCATGTGGCCCAGCATAGCATCACCAGCACTTAAACCTCGAACAGCACAGACATTCTCTGACTCACGTCTTATCGACTGTTGGGGCTTTGAGTGGAGACTTCCGGGCAGCCAATGAAAGAAATAACTTCTCGCGTATCACGGATGATGTCACAGCCACCACGATGCTGTCTAAATGTGGTGCAGTTCCCATATCACCAGAGGACCAGAGACTGCATTACTGTGGCTGACTGTGGCTTCACCACAGCAATACTTACCTGGAAGTGAAACAAGAGAGAAAGAGGGAAGCCAAAGCGTGATTCTATGTCTTGAAACTTTCAAGCAGAAATCTAGCATTTACACCACAAATCAAAATCACACCTCCCTTACGTTATCCCTTACATGGTGAACCTAAGGAATTCTGCGTTTGTGGTACAGTGAGGTTAAGTTACAGGGGAGGTGGAAGATTCATCATGAGGTGGCTTTGTCATTAAAGGAGGTAGGTTTTACGCATCACCAGCAGATCTCTGCTTCCTGTAAATGGGGAGTCAAGTCAACATTATGTGTGATGTAACATTTTACGTAACACGAGGTAATGTTTTACTGAGAGGTCTGCTCTCATATGGAGCTCTGTGCTGGAGCTGGGGGCTGACTCCAACAATGTTCCAAGATATAACAAAATGTTGAAGCATTTAACTACCACTCCAGAGTATGTCAAATTAAATATCTGTTTGGAATTTTGCAAAACGCTGAGCCCAGTTCTAACATTCGAATGACCTGCATGCTATCCTTTACAAAGAACCCATATGAGGCGTTTTGTACTTTCCCAAACTCACTTTCTATAGTGTGCCATGGGTAACAACATGCAGAAATTGAATCAGCAGTAGATGAAGTCACATGCTAAACTAAGCTGACCAATAATGAGGAAGAGCTATCGACAGCCTGTTTCTCAGCGCGTAGTCTCTAATATCTCTGGTCCTATTTTCTTCTATGTGTGAATATACTGTATTCCATGTACCACAGGTTTACTTGATGTTCATTTTTTTATTGATTGTCATCTTTGCCCTCCCCCATCCTTCTTTCTCATATATTCCCCTTGTGAAAAACCCTCTCCACCAGGCAAATGAGTCTGGACCAGACAGGCGTCATCCTGCGCTGGGAAGACGGCCAGTGTGCCTCCACAGGGATGGTGCTAGCCTGAGGAAACCACAGGCCTAGCTCTTTGACCCAGCCTGTGCGCAGGCCTGTGTGATACCTCAGCAGCTATGGAAGAATCCGTCTGAAAGCATTTCCACACAGAGGTGAATCGGCATTGTCCTCACATCGCCCGAGGATTTATGAGTTGCGTCCCGTTCCCCCCGGCTCTAAATCCACTGAGTGGGCTGTCAGCGGGAAGATGAGGCTGAAAATGAGCGAACGTGACGTGCAAGCGCCGTGCTGGGATGGCGGCGCGCTTCTGCATAAAACTGTCAGAAGTGCCACTTGCCTGGGAGTGTCGTTTCCCCCTGACACCGGCTCACTGGACCATGTGAAGGAATGGCTTCTACAGAGGTATGACTGCTCTGGCACTGTGAGCTGGGCAAAGGCAGGGCAGATCGCCTTCATGATCAGATTATGAAGTCAGTTTAGATGTGCAATGCTTTATAGAATGTCTTTTCCATTTAATTCACAGGGCACGGGGACAAGAGGAGAGTCCCCTTTGCATAACAGTATATTACTTATTGATGATGCAACTGTCCTAGTTCAGGGAAACTTACAGTACATATTCAAAAGACGTCCAACAGGTTACCAATTTAAAGCAGTTGATTTTGAACTGGTGCAATTGATATGAAAGACCTTGCCTTATGGTATATAACACAATTGAGGGTAAACTACATGCAACCAATTGAAAAAAAAACGCCAGCAATGGACATATGTTACAATTACCTGTCTTGGATAGAATGTACAAATAAAGTTTTTTGAATATGACATTGAAGCACATCACTTTGTGGATCAGCAATACATGTGTTTTAACCTCTGTAGACAAAAGTTGATTTTAAATATAAATGATAACAGAAATTGAACCAAGTGAACATATGTCTGCACCATGTCTTGGTGCATTTGTTTTGACAATGCAGTGAGCTATGTGCTTTTAACTATTTCAAACACTATGTGAAAATGCATATTAGAATAGACAGACTCTCCTTTCATTTTGTGTGGATTGGACTGTTGTACCCTCCCCCAGTATACACAGGACTCTAGAAATCCCCTTTTGCCCTGCCCTGACTGATGTAGGTCAGCTCCTCTGGCCTCTCATTCAGATGAATACAATTTTAAGTCGATTTCATTGAGCTGAAATAACTGCAAGTCTGCATTTGCTAAATGAGCTCTTGACAGCTTCCACAAAAGAGGAATGGATTTGCCGAGCATTAGAAGACCTTGGCAATTATAGGCCTGACTGAAAGGAAAATATCATAAGGACACATTTTGCATGATGCAATTCCTTGTAAGTTTTCAAGAAAAACCACATTAAAATATGTACCTGAATTGATAATATTTAAATATTTAAAATTCCTTAGTTAAGAATTTAATACTAAACTTTCTCTGTCTAAAAAAAATAATATGATGAAGATTCATAATTTAAAATCTGCACATTAAGAAAATCCAAGAAACTATATTTCATGAAAAAAAATGTAGTAAAAATATATACTACACAACCATTTTATTTAAGATCTATACGGTTTGCCAGTATGTTCAAAATATGAAACAGATACAGCGATTTCTCGCCCCCTTATCTTATTTTGGTGAGTCCCCATCTATACATTCTGCTCATTTCATTGCCTGTTTATGCAGATTAATTTACTTGTTTCATTGTCAGCTCTAATAATTTATTCAGTGGTATGCTATGCTGTCTGAAAATTTGTAGGATATTATATATCCCCTAGCTATATCACTAATGTCTGTCAGAAGAGCATGTCCAATTTATATTGCCTCAAGTAATGTAGAGTGTTCAAGGAATGTTCCCGAACACAAATGAATATATGCAATTACATGTAATTAATCTCTTGAGATGGAATTCTCCCTCAAGTACATTATGCTAATAGACTTGCTGAATTAGGCAGAAATTAGGCACAAAATAATAAATCAGAAAATTACCAAAAGAGCCCAATCAGGACCTCTGACTCTCCAAAATTAAAATCCCCGCAATTAACTAGCATACAATTCAAACCCATGCTATATTCATGAGATAATTATGCAAAATATTCCAAAAATAATCATTCCAAACAGATTTAAATTAAAATTGGGGCTGTCATGAAGCAGACGGTTTAATTGATTTTGTACATTGATTCATGACGCATGTCAGACAGGAGCATGCCAAATGCAGTGAACAAAGCAGAAGTGATTTTGCTAGAAAGGTAAAAATTTCAACAGCAAAGGCAAAAAGCATCTAAAATGACAAGAAATAGATCTATTGCTAATGACAAGGGTACCACTACGAAAGAGGGAAAAATGAAACCTGCACCTACTTCTGTAAAATAATGACTAGACAAGTGAAAAAAGACAGCTTCAACTTGAAATGAAGCAGACATGTACTGTCTGAAAGATAGTGTTCAATAAGCTGTGTTTCTCTTGCTGTGGAACACCACTGCGGCCCGAAGCAGACAGGCAGACCGTGGCTGTGCCTGAAAGCCTTGGGCAGGTTTGTACTTCTCCTGGCAAAATGTTGTTGAAAGGCGATTTGCAACCTGCTCCTAAGAAACAGGGGCTGTCTGACTGGGCAGAGGAAGCCAGACTAACACTTCATAGGACCTGACCTTCAGGATAACAGCCAGCCCCCCGATTGGCTCTCCCTTTCATTACATCATGTAGTGTGTTCAAAAAGCTGGAAAGTTGTTGTGAGCACAGCTTTGATGACCTTGACAATCTATCTAAGGCATAGTCTATAGTGCAAGCAAGCTTTACAACATACTGTAGCAGTATTAACTCAGTATAACCCTCATGCTATAGCTACTAGTCTCTATTCACAAAATTTATTTTAAAAAACATAGCCGCTAAAGTACAGTTTAGCATAGTCAGAATGCATCCATTTTATATTAATTATCTAACAAAGGATAATAGGATCACATTCTAGGTTTCCATTATATTGGCCATATGTTTCTTTGTTTTATTCTGGCAAAGACCTAATTTTGTCTGGTAAGTAAATTTTTTCCACCAAAGACTAATGAGGAAAGAGGAACAGGACTTAAGTTTCTGCAATGTCAAAGCAAACAACAGATAATTACACTGAAAAGTGGTGGCAACAAAAATCATTACTACCAAAGTTAAGCACTTTTAGCATTCTGGAGAAATACAGTAACAAAAGCGTTCAGAAAGACATAGTATATGATTCTATTGTTTTTTTTTAATTATACATTTAAAAAATTGAAGCCCTCAGACAAATCATACTTACAGTATGGCATTTGAATTAGTGCAGTATTATGCAACTGCGATAATTAAAGTACTTTGACCCATGCAGGAATACAGCTTAAATGCTTGTGTTTGAAATACTCATGCAAAAGGGAATATGATTGTTGCATTGGAGAAAAAATTTGCTTTGCAGCGAGAATGAGCCATATAATAAAAGTAATAAAGCTTTACTTTATTGCCAAATTATGAAGGAATAGAGAAGCAAAAGTCCCAATATGTCTTAGTTGCACATTAGTGCATGCGACAAAGGCATCCCCTGCGTGTGCTGTCTTTGATAAATAAAGCGTGCAGGAACAGATAAAGAGCAGTCCTTTTCATCAATGTCATATTCATGTCCATGATTTACACAGGAAGTAAAATTCAAATCGGCGTAAAGGTCGTCATTCGGGAAGCGACGCTCCTGGCAGCACGTTTGATATACAGTGCATTAAAGTCTGCACGTGGAATAATCTAACCATGACACGACAGGCCACCCGACTGGGTGCGAAGCACCTGTGCGAGAGGGGCAATATACCATGATGACAGAACACACCTTTTGTCTCCCATCAATCAAAATGCTTTACCGCCGATGTCAGCGCACCCCAACAGCCACCGTAAATCACCAGGCCGTTGTTCCTGTTGCCAAGAACTTTTGAAGGAGAGTCTTTCCAAACACTACTCTGATCAGCCACACTGGAAACAGAATGATTTTTTCTTTCTTTTAAGTCGTTCATGAAGAAGGTCTGCATTAAATAAAAAAACCCTGTCAGTCAGGGTAAAAATGAAAAACAATTGTGACTGGTATCAATTCTAGGCCCCTTGTTTTCACCTAGTGGCAGACATGCCATAGACTCAGAGTTATTACAAACCGGTATGGTGGTGTTGACATTATAATGTGAACCAGGAATCTGCGTTGAGGACTGTCAGATTGAATGTCTCTGAATTTTCTATAAGTTTGTTTCAAAAAAGCGTTGTGGGGCACATGATTTTTATGCTCTCTTGAATAGCCATGCTGGTTGAGGTGATGACCATAAATGCACTCTTGTTATGTGGGGGTAACTACATATTTCAGTGAAAAAAAGAATGGTTAAGATACCACCAAAATTTGGGACAAATTTAAACGATTTAAAACAAATGTAAGACATTATTCACATTTACAATGCTGATTAAATCTATTTGAACTGTAATGGCATGCAAATGACTTAATAATAATGAATTAATAAGTAGCTTCCTATGTAAGTGATGCTGAGGGCAATATTGTGTACAAAAATAAATTGAAAAAAAGTTTATGGTTAGCCAGAAATGATTCGTAGCCACCTGTGGTGTCAGTTATAAATTCTAACATCAGACCACCCTCCTATAAGTAACATTTATGCAATTTAATGGTTTGCAATAGACAATAATGTAACTAGGTCACTGGCAATTGAAATTCAAGGTTTCTAGCACTTGTGCTAAACATAGATTTGTCCATTTATTATCCTCAGCTAATTAAAAGGTGGCAAACTACATGAAGAACAAGTCTAACAACATACTTAAATTATGCTAGCAAAACAGCTAACATATATTGAGCCTTTTATTATGGATGGATGGAGGAGGATGGAGATAGCTTGCATTGACACTGAGGTATAAAGGGGAAAAGGAGGGAGCCGGATTTCTTAAAATGGATACCATATGGAGCAAAATTGGCTTCATCTTTCTGGGGTAGGGTGGGCTTAAGTAGGCCAGATTCCTTTGGTTACCACTGCATAAGAACTTTCTGGCTGCTCTCCAAGTGCCTGCAGTATTTGTGTGGGAGCTGCACTCCTATGACTGGCCTTAGATGTACTGCTGTATTCTATCTGACTTACAGCGCAGAAAATGGTCAATGGCACATGTCATGGGCAAAGACAGCTGAGCAAAACCTAAGTCATGATGTGGTGCTTCTGGCACTTGGACACTTGGAGACACCAAATGGTGGGGGTTGGGGGGTGGGGTGGGTTGGGGAAACATATCATTTATAACTTTATTTTGTAATTTCATAAGATTGCACTGATGCAGACAACCTGTACAGCCCTTAAAAGCCTGTATTTTTGTGTTAAATATTCATAAGATGAGGCATGAGAAGATGTGTGTTGAAGCAGCGAAGCAGAGTGAACTACTGCTTTCAAGTGCTAGACATAGACTGGCCCAAAGACTTGTGGGATTCAGTACAATGTGGGAAACTACTGTTAGTTATAAATGCAAGGTTCACTGCATGACTCACATGCAGGCCCATAAAGTAGACAGACAGATGTGACCTTATCAAGTACTGACTCAATGTGTGACGATTATTAGCTAAATTTTAAATGAACAAGGGTCACTACCAAAGCCTTATGTTCAGTCATAAAAAAGGCAATGGTTGTTTATAGTTGATGTTTAGAGGCAGAGGAGGATATGTAATTGACAGGAGTTTTAGACTTCTCTCCATGAAAATATGCAATTGCATGTGTGAACTCACATTTTTGTATCTGTGTGCAAGTGCCAGTATGGAACATCAGCATACTACAATGTGTACTTTCAACTAAACAAGAAACAGAAGACAATCATTTCAAAATTAAAAATATATGAGCTTTCAGCACAGTTTGAAAGAGGTACAAAAGGGATCTGAAATGTATTTTAAACAGCTGAAATAAATCTAAAATGCACCAGATCAATAAATGAATATTAAGAAAAATGGAAAAGTTCTGTCACATTTTTCTGGTATACTCCTCTGCATAGTCAGAGTCACAGAATGACTTTACCATTGGTTCATCCTGGTTGTTATGTACTGGTTCACTTGGGTTGGATTGCAGTACTACAAATTTATTTAGCCATTTACAAACTGATTTTTAGTGGAGCATGAGAAATAAGATTTACTGGGACAACATCAGGGGTATCTGTCCTCCCTCATTTTCTGCTCTTGGACCAGTGCCCCCAACTCTGCTTAACACTTCATTTTTACCACAGAAGTGAAATGGTCATTTTAAATGCTGGAGCAGTTAATGCTGGAGCTCGTCCTTATCTCTAAACGTCCAACTGTGTCCTCACAAAAAACTGCACAAGCCATTAAAATAAAGCATAATCAAAACGTAATGATTTAACAAATATTACAAATACCAGAAAACTCATTATGTGTCGTTTTTTACATGCATAAAACAATATATTCATAGTTTCAATCATTTTCTCATTTAACCTGAGGTTTTTCAGAGCTGTCAGAAGACAAGAAGGCAGAAGACATGTATGGGGGAGGGGAGATTGGATTGGGGTTACATTGTTTAGAATGACTTTGTTAAGAAGGTACTCCCTCTCTGGAGTCTGGTACATATGAGAATTATTTTACTTACTGAGATGTTTTTTTTTTTTCAGAGAGCTGGAGATCGCAGATATGTAAGACGAAGAAAAACTGAACGTTCTGTTCTAGCTGGGCTGACTGTGTGCCAGCACACGCCATGCCTGATGCAGTGCAGTGTTTATATCATTCTACAATCACCTGCATACTTTGGCAAACACATGTATCCTTGGAGCACAACTTGGGTACATGTCAGCGGGTCCAAAGTAATTGCTAAACAATGTCCAAATCCAGCCATCTTAGCTTGTGAGCACATGCATCCATGCAGCTGAGTGGTTTCAACTGTACGTGGCCAAGGTGCGGTCCTGTGTTCTGTATGTTCCTTAGCCTCAGTAATGACTGTCTGCTGACTGGTGCGCGCTGAGCTAATGCTGTAACACAGTCACTGTGAAAGCCCAGAGGAGCGTGGGCTGGGGCCCGCGGCCGGGCGCTCAGGGAGCCACTGACACTGTCTGAGGTTGATTAAAGATGACCTTGACTGGGCAGAGAGCTCTGAGAACAGCTAATCTACGCTGGGGGAAGAGTCACCTGAAAAAACAGCAGGAGATGAATGAAGAGAAACTGCAGTGGAAAAGAAAAAGGAAATCAATGTGGCGAATCCATGACTTCGATTTTTATCACACTATGCTGTAGGAGAAGAAGACAATTGATCAAGCATCCCCTAGTAGTATTGGCATATCTAACAATATTAATTGAGAAGAAACGCCTAGCTGACGGGCTGATAGATCAGCCAATATCTTTAAATTGAAATAAACGGGTGTGATGAAGAGAAAATTATACAGTCTCATACAGTTAACCTTGGCTTGTCCTTAATGTAAAAGTGTAGGGAAAATAAACAATCGGGAATTCAATGGCCTTTTACAGGTGACACTTATGTCTGGATTAATAAACTTGATTATTCCCATTAAATGGATTAATGTCAGCATATATCTTAAAAGTGACTGTTTCTTCAGTTTGGTGGCAGTGTACAGTTGTAGTTAAGGGGTTATACTTTTGTAAAGTTGATGGTTCAATTTGCACAGAAAGCACTGTTTTTGCACCTTGTGCAATGTCTCCAAGGTATTTTTAGGCAATGTCATTATTCAGTTCATAATTCAGTTGTATTACATGAAAAAATCTGACTAGGAGAGTTTGGGTGCCCTGCTAAAAAAAATAAATAATGGAGAGTCACATTCAAATTTAAGTCAAGTGATCCGTTCAGTTATTTGTCTGCAGAAATACAGAGTGTGAATTGCTTCTGCAGCACAGTGGCCAGGACTGTAGGGGCTCCACCATCCCTTTGTACCTCAGAAACTCCCCGTTTCCTCCCTCCTCTCTCTGGCTCTGAATGGTCTGCCCTCTAAGAAAAGCGATTAATCACAATTACTACTCCTGCTGACAGTCTGTCAGTTACCTGAACATACTGTGGTATCTTTTCCTCTGTTTATTTCTTCAACTTTGAAGGTAATCGATGAGTCTGTCTATCATGTTTTTGAAAAATGCCCACAGAGACTGAATGCTATTATCCGACAAGCCTTTCCTGCTAGTTTAAGTCCTGGTTGGGTCAAAAAAAAAAAAATTAATGATCACATATTTTGAGAGATCCTCCACAATGAATGCAGAGTATTTGTAAAACAGAAATACCCGGTAATTTGAAAAGGAAAGCAGGATGGGTTTACTCCAGGTAAGCCCAGTGTTTCTGTTGCTTTAGTTCAGTATAAATCAATCAAGCCTCTCAGAATTAAACAAGAGACTGGCACACTGGAGGACATGCCATAGCTGGTCAGGATTAGTGCAGTAATGGTTTTTATTTGATTTTATTCAATCACAACATGTACTTTGTATAGATTTAATGCTCTAGCCTCAGCACAAGTGATTTCTTTTGGAACATGATGAAAAGTTTGTTTCCTCTTGAGGACATTTTGGTATCTCTCAGAAGGTACCAGAAGGGGTGAAAAAGGTGAAACGTTTCAACACAGCTCAGGACAACCACGAGCTGATGATCCTGTAAATTACTGAATCAGTGCAAAATGTTGAAGTGGCAAAGCGATTAAGAGCAAGTGGAATCAGTTGTGGGTGGGTGAACTGAGTCACATATGAAAGAAAGATCTTCTCAAAACAGATATATATCTAATGTTAGATTCTAGTTAATGTTCTCGACTTATAAGAACACTAAAAAGTGTTTCACATATGTTTTCACAGAAGTAATATACCATTCATACAAAACTTCCATTGTAAAAAAAAAAAAAAACTATTGAAAAAAGAAAATTTGTCTAGTTTTTTCAACTTTGATTACCCCTCAAAAGTAACTGGGAGGTCCCTGCCCAATCAATCTTATAAACAACCCCACTTGCTTTATTTGTTAATGGGTGCAGTAGCACAATTTTCACCTCATACAGTCCTTATACTTTCTTGGACAGTGAATACCTTTTCCAGACAAACACTTTCTAATCTGCAGATCAGTTCAGACTCATCTCACTCATATGTACCATACCTGTTAAGACATGCACACAGCACACTAAACAGCCATACACATACACATACATGTACAGTGGAAATAGGCAAGCACCTCTAAACGAGACTAGTTGTTTCTTTGTATGAATGAGAAACTGAAGTATATTTTCAGCAAGCTGCACAATACCATTCAGCCTCTCAGCACACATACTTATTCAGGACAATTAGCACGTTTAACATTCAAGCTGCCAGCCCAAGCGCAATGACCTGGAACTGCCACTGTCACACAAACTGACCCCAGACCTGAAATTATTCATTATTACAGTTAAAATCCAGTGATGAGATGATTTATATCATGATTTAGTTAAATGAACTATTGGCTGCAAATTTCTACAGGAATAACAATAAACAATAAAGTCAAATGGAAACACATGTTTATTAAAGAAAAAATAACATTCCACATTCAATACATTCATATCGGATGAAGATTAAATTAAATGTTTTTAAACAGTTTAATACCGATTAACTATACCGTTTAATATCAGTTTTAATAACAGTTTAATACCGATTTACCACCTGGATTTTCCTGTTCCTAAGAATTGTAATGTTTCTCTGGGCTCACACATCTGTACACATGGGTAAATAGAATTAAGCAATGTATACATTTCTGTAGGATTCACCAGTCAATTATTGACTGCAGTGTTGAATTAGCTCAATTACAAATCACAAATAATCAGTTTTACAATTTGATCATAAAAATAAGAGAGAAAAAATCCAGGAAACTGTATTTATGAGCAATGAAAAATGTCATGTTTGACACTGAAATACCCTCAGCTGTTATGGTGCCTAACATGAAAAAAAGATGTTCTATTTTGTTTTAAGCTATGCTTGCACTCGTACCAAATGTATATTCTGTCTTCCTTTTACTTTCAGTTTTGCCCTTGATCATTCGTGAGCTGGTAAGCTTTGCAGCTCCTCAATAATCTTACAGAAGTGAAATAATCTGCCTCCACTGCCCGCTGTATACAGCCTATCAATCACCACAGAATGCAGAAACTAATCACTTATTGATGAAATGGACCAGCCATGAACTCCAAACAGCATTTTCCTTATCTATCAAAGCACATCAAACAGTGAGAATACAAACATGCTTGAAAGAAGAAGAAAAAAGGTCCAGGGGATATCTCAGGTTTTTGGCAGAAAATAGACGATTATTGATGAAAGCCTGGAAATGAGAAAGAGGAGAGGAGAGAAGGTTTGAGGGAAGAGAGAGGGAAATGAAAGAGACACAGACAGATGGCCTGGAAGAAAACAATGGGAAAGTTGTAGGTGGAGAGCTCATCTGAATTAATCGTTCCACTGAAGGCAGATTTGTTTTCACAGGGGCTAGAAGTCTACTGTAGGCAGTGAGGTGAGATATTCCTCTTCCTTTGAGGGGATGAGAAAATCAGGCGTTTCTTTTTCCTTTTTTTGTTGTGGTGATTTTTGATGACAACAACAAGAGGTAAGCTTGAGGAAAGTTAACCAATCTCTTCTGTGTCCTTTGTACATGCACACCCCGGGCCATGGTTTTGGTATTGTTAGTCCAATAATACAGGCCTTCAGGAATAACAGAATGCTTGTAAGTAAGATCTTTTCAAATGCAAAAAGGAAAGTTTTTTAATATTCCTTTGAATTCCAAGAACCCTCAGTGGTGAATTTTAGACAGAAGACATTCGGACCCTGAGCCAAAACTGCCAGCAGATAATTATACACTTGGCGATATTGAATTTGTCTCTGTATGCTAGACTTTCTCACTCTATTGCCTCAGCTGCCAGATAATTTAAATTCATGGGGCTTTGTACACAAAAAACCATCCTTTAGCCTCTGAACATTTATTTAGACTTCAACAAATCCCATGAACATCATGCTGTGGTTTAAAAATCGACGTTTGGTTTCCAAATCGCTGGCTAAAAATTCTCCCTGAGAACACAGACACGAGGTCAGTCGGCATCTACCCTCTGAAGAAAGAATAAAACAAAGTGAATCAATCAGGGGAATCAAGGGAAAGCATGCAGAAACCATCACAGAAATTTAAATCTGAGTGAGGAAAGTGCTTTTGAGAACCATAAATATACAACTGAAATAACAGGCTGAGTTCTCATTGGCTGGAGCTTCCAGTGCTGCTTTGGTGCGAGAGGGCAGGAGAGATGGGCTAAGGGGGACCAGAGGGAGTGAAATAAGAGGATGAGGATGGACCTGATCTTCATCCCACCAAAGGCAAAGCCCTGATGACGTGTGATCTGAGCTTTATCCCCTATTGACCCCTGTTTACCGGCATTGGCCCCTCCACACCAGCTGCTAACTCCAGCTCATGCCCATGGTGCTGCCCTCAAACTCTGAAACAAACCTTGCCCATCGTGATCTCTCCCCCTACACAACGTCTCAGTGGACCTCTGTGCCACGGTCCTCAGATCATACATCAATCAGCCACGCCATCATGTCCTTTACCTGGCTATACAGCAACACTCACACCCTGAACAAGGCAGTGTGATATAGCAATTATGAAAGTGAGCTCAAAGCAGAAGGCTTTGAGTTCCAGGCAAAGTGATGGTTTTGTATTCCCCCTCAAGATACTTGTCCTGTGCTCAGCGTTCAGTAAATATTCAGTCACATGAATGGATATTGTGTTAAATGTGATTTTCCCTACTGACTCTGCATAAGAGCATATTATCAAATCAACAATAATAGCAATGCCAATGGTTTTCACTTCAGTATTACTGAAATGCAGGAGTAAAAATGCTGTGCAGGCATGTCCTATCTGGGGGATTGCATTCACTCTACACGTCATCAGGGTGTTGTATCCCAAGGAGATTATCATTCCAGACATGGCTATAGCCTACTTTGTTAATAATGGAAGCTAGAAGTCTATACTGCTATAGACTTCCTATAGTCTATAGTTCTATAGAGACATTCAGCAAGCAGCATATTAGTGATGACTACAGAGTGGGATTCTGTTTGCATTGGTTCTGAACACTGACCTAAATGAAAATTCAGCTGGGGAAGTTCATTTAGATGATTGTTCAAATTGATTAATACTGTGAAGCAAACAAACATATGGCAAACAAATTGATTACAGTATGTCAATGCAAAGCAGAGTATCAACCAAACTTCTGCGCGGGACAAATGGCAGGAAGGGAGGTACAAAGGCATGGTTATGAGGGAAGCTATGCTGTGTGAAGGAGTAAACCACCTGTCACTGTCTCCCCCTTCTGGCCAGGACTGAAAATACAATGCAAATCTTCATGTGGCAGCACATTACATTTTTCCAACAGCACAATTCTTCTGCTGTGACATAACCCCTAACTGCCCCTACACCACATAACAGTACACAGACACTCTGAAGTGAGGTTGTTTTTGGAGGGAACTCATTTTATTTTTAATATTCTAATTACCAAATGGCTCAGTGCAGAAATCTGATCCAAGCAAACTGCTCAGAGGATTTTTTATGCCTCGTTTCAGTTCACAGCTCAATGCCACTGAGGACCATGAATAGTAATGAACATAATCATGCCTAGTGTGATGACGTGAATGAAAAAAATATGCAGCCCCAAATATTTATGACAAAGATAAAAACTGAATGTAAGGGGTTTCCAAAACAAAGGAGTTCCTATAAGTGACATTTTATTAATTGCAGGGTATGCGGTAAAGTAACACAAATTCTAATAAATATACAAATCCATGATTGCTGTGAATGTCAAGTGCCACCTACATCCTTCCAAAATTATCCTCCATTTGCCCATTAAATTATTTCACATTTCAACCGGGTTGATGAGGCGTGATCAATTAACTTGGAAAGTGACACCTGAGGGGGAAAAACAAGCATTTCCTACCCGATAAATCACTGGCAAACGTAAAGCTATAATTTGTCATGGTTATAAACAGACGTCAGACATCTCACGTTGACCTTTTCCTCGATCCAAAGAGCCGACTCTGCATTTTTTGCTCGTTCGAACCGCACACACGTAAATGCTTATATTCATCCATGCGGTTTAGTCCTGGGCATGGAGACAGCGTTTTTTTTTTTTTTTTTCCAGCGGCGTGACGTGGACAAGCTTGAGTGAGAATCAGCAAGTGTAATTAATCACAGATACAGATGGGCCCATTGTGGGGGGATGGAGGAATGTTTGTGAAATGATATCCCTGTGTGTATCTGCTCAAGGACACCCATGGCTGCCTTCTAAAAGTGATCAACACGTTTGACTCATGCCTACGTCTAATTGGAGGGTGAATTTCATTATGGGATGTCTGAAAATGATCAACTAAGAGCAGAAAGTGAAATTCCGGAGAACGTGTTTTGGCAGATGTTCCAAGGCAGTGAAATTGAGGTTTGTGGTCTTAATGCCAGCCGTGGAGACAGAGAAGAGTGAGAATGGAAACCGGTTGAGGTTAAGGAGGCCACAAAATACTTATACAATATACAAGATAGACACTGCATGTCTGTCTCGGGTTCTTTACAAACTAAATGGACCCTATTTGAAATACTGTCTCTGGATGCACTGCTGTTTCAGGATGAACTCACACACCTCTAAGCTCATCCACATTATTATTTGTGACCACATCTTAGGGTGAGCTTTCTTTACTGCGACTTTGAAAGTGACTTTGATTTGAGAAGTCTGCTCAAAAAGTTCTTGTTATTTTTACACATTATTCAACAGCCTATCTTCCTCCAACACTTCAAAATAATTTCAAAGAATAAAGTTGCAAACTTTCAAAGATTCCACCTACGGACACCTGCATATAGCTCTGCAGAATTTCTGACAGTCAGTTTAGTATTTCATTTTTCTTTTATTCTTCTGTTTTAGTAATTACATACCCTGTGCATTTCACAGACATTCAGGATAAATTGTTGTATTAATTTTAGAAGCTCATTGGCCATGACTAGGACAGGCAGAATATGGCAGTGTCACAGTTTAGAGGTTAGTTTCTGAGTGACTGAAGAGCCGGCAGCTTTGGGGTGACCCCAGAGACGCAGTCTGCTAACCCCTCCATCAGGAGCTATGACCAGGCGGACATGACTGACCACTTCAGATAGCTCCACCGCCTCCCCTGAAAACATGTGTATGTGGTGCGGTTTCAGCTGAAAAAGAGATGATGATGAAGATGAAAATTATTATTATTATTATTATTAGTTGTAGTAGTAGTAGTTTTTCTAAGTTGTAGTAACAATAGGATGCACAACAAACAATATGATAATGACCACAGTCATAACTGTCTTTTTTCATGTGTTTATGAATTACTGAAAGGAATCTGTTCTCACACTCATGGCATAATGATGAAAAAGCTTGTATTATACATGGAGTAACTGGTGAATCATCAGTTTTGTATGATATCAGTAATAGGGCAAATTTAGGGCCTAATTAGATGAAGCATTTGGTATGTGCAGAACCATTTTGACAGTGCAAGAAAACTAAGAAAGAGTGTGACTGGTTTAGGTGGCATATTTGCTCAAATCATAATCCCATTTGTCATTGAAATTGCATGTGCAAAATTGTTAACGTGTGCTAAAGGTGTCGATAAATCTGGTAATGTAACAGCTGCAGATATACATTACTCTATCTTTGTGGGAAACGGATTCCAAACAGTTTTAAAATGAACAAGGATGCATCACCCAAGGTTTTAAAAGATCCCAGTGCTGTTTTTACTGTTGCCTCATGAGTTTGGAAAATGAATATATAGCTCCAACCATGTTATATTAGGATGCTATTATTACCCAGTATATGAATTTCTATAGGTCTGTGTTTTCTGAGGAAATATGACATTTTTACCACTTTTACCCCTGATGAATGCTCTGGAATCAGGTCAGAATCTCCGCAGAATTAAAGCTCTACAGAGTGGGTTTGTATCATGGCCTCATTTCAGTCAATCCAGCAAATGTAATGGTTTGCATTACACTGTGTTCAACCGCTTGGGTGGTTGGCTTGTCTCCTTGCCTTGGCAGATGACCAGCCTAACACAGGTTTTATTTTACAGTAGCTCATCTATAATTATATTACTTGAGAAGGGAAAGCGTACGACAGGAAGACCTCCGTAACTGGCAGCCTCTATCAAATCTCAAATCAGCTCAGCTGCCAAGTGCTTTATTTAATTCATACATTCAATTTATACTTTTTAGTATCACGTTTTCATATACATTCAAATATAATAGATGGCCTGACATGTTCTGATGTTTCTCATGAATATCTCAGCATTGTAGAGTCGGTCCCAGACATCAGTTCTGTCATATGAAACTCAATACTATGTTGCCTAGTTTGAATTGATTTATATGTATTTTGTGAGCTGATGGGAAGACCGTGGTGTCATTGTGTGAGGTCTGGAGAAGGCAGACATTATGCTTTGCAGACAGTTTAATCCAATGTAAACAACTAAAAAGAGCTTTTGAATATACACATTACAAATTTTTTGATGAACAGTTGCACTTTTTATTGCTGCAACCATCCAAGAATAGGAGGGATTTTGTACCTTTTGTGAAGACAGAAGGATCTTCCACTTCTCTTTCTCATCGGTGGCCCAGCGCTGGCTCAGGTACTGTTGCTCCTCCTCAGGAGTCAAACTGCATGCCTCAATTTTACAGGAGTCTGGGAAATTTCCTGCATGGATCAAAGTGGAAAGCCATTATCACACCTCAGTAAGACCATCTCAGTCTTAAGCACTGATATAAATTAAGGATTGTTAAGCAGGTAGGGATATTAAATGGGTTTCTCTATCACAAGTACACTTTTTATTACAAGCTGGTGCATGCTGGGATGTCATAAAAATGAAAAGAGAATATGAAATGGGCTCATCTGTATTTGCATTACCTTTGAAGTGGTTAGTGTCTATCTCAATGCTGGTGATCACCCCAGGGTGGCCCAGTCTGAACACTGCCCACTCACTGCCTGGCACCCGCAGGATGCCCTTCTCATCTGTCTGCAAGGGGATCAATACCATGTGTCAGTTTGTACTGAAACCACGACTGGATCAAAACGATAATGATGAAACTGGAAATGGATCATCTTACCTGCAGTACTTTTGGCCTGTCCAGCCGCCTGGCTGTCTCCCAGCCGTCACCCATATTGGCTGCCCTCCCCAAACCTGCAGAGAAAATGAAAAAACACAATAGCAGAAAAACACAGAGTAAACATTGCACACAGTAAAATGGCATCAAAGGCAAAACGTTTTCTGATACGAGAAAGAAACACTGAGTGGGATAGCTCTGAGTGTCACATCAGGCTTGTAGCTACCTATCATGTTGCGAGGATGACCAAAGTGGGCATCACTGTATCCCTGACACACCCCGCCATTGGTCAATGCAACCAGGTCCACACGGTCCAGGGTGGGCTCTGTGGACCAGTCTCTCTGCCCTATGCCATAGACCCGCAGGCGGGCGATGCCTCCATCTGATCAAACATTTCCCAGTCAGCACCCGATCCACTCTGTTCAATACTGAACACCGTACTGCACACCCAATGAGCTTATTATTATGAACACTAATGTGTACATTAACAATATATGCAGAAATAATAAAAGGAAGTTCTAATGTTAATCTTCTGTAAATTACTCCACTGCATCATTGTTTAGTGATATTCATGACATAAATGCTGAATGTTGAGCTGTGGTTTACTAATGTCAGTGCTGAAAGTTCAGCTTGTACCTGGGTACATGTTGAGCCGGAGGTGAGTGACCCTGTGTGGGAAGGTGACAGGGAAGTAGTTGTGACAGGAGTCAGAGTAACCAGGCTTCAGCTCCGTCACTGGGACCAGCTCCTCCCACGTCTCTGAGTGCAGCTGTCAGTCAATGGCACAGCACGCTATTTTTACAATGGTCTCACTCTGCACAGACACACACGCATAAACCATACCTGCACACAAACAGACACCGAGTACACCATCCTACACGTGCATACAGAGAGAGAGAGAGAGAGAGAGAGAGAGAGACAGAGACAGAGAGAGAGACAGAGACAGAGAAACAGACAGACACAAACAGGCTGTAGAGAAATACCTCTGCAGCGGCCTCAAACTCCCTCTCTGTCGCTGCCATGCCAGTGCGGTCTCCCTCAGGTGCCAGGGAAGGGATTTCATCTGCTCAGATAAAGGAGAACAGAGCTGTTCCATATCTACCTCACATCTGTGGGTGAGAAATAACTCACAGGCTCATTCATTGTGATTTATTTCCACAGGGGAATCTTTCCTGAACTTTGTATCACAGTGTCAGTCTCCTTCTTAAATCATTACATGCTGGATGGTTATCAGTCACATCTGCTCAGTCATCTTGTATGCTTGTTAAAGACAACCAAGACGATTGGTTGTCTTTTTCAATAATAAATGCTTTTCAAACACATTCAGAGATATACATGCTTATGGAGGTAGCATTTTCTTGCTGATGGCACCTGACAGCATGCAGAATAAGTTATGTTACACATCACATGTAATGGCTTTTTCCTCTAAGATGGGGGTTCTCATACCTGGTGCTGCTGTTTTTGTTGTAATCATCAACTGGTTTAGATCCAAAAACCGAGATGAGGCAAATTAACAATTAACAACCAATAATTAAATAAATCGATCAAGCAATCAATCAAGTGCTGAATAACAATGACCAGGGTTGATATTCCCTGCTCCAGCCCAGTTTTTGACTGAGACCCGTCACCTGTATTGAGGCATGCAGCCTGAATGGAGACAGAGGGGGCGTAGTTCCCTGTAAAGAAGGAGGTGTCCACATCAAACCCGTGTATAACCCCAGGCACTCCCAGCTGAATAATGCACCAGTCATGGCCTGAGGGTGAGAGAACAACAACACATGCCAACCTCCTGGTTCAGAATGACCATAAACTCAAATCATTTTTGGTTCTTGGAAATTCTATTAAAATCAGCATATATGCTTCTAAATATATTCATTTATCTAAATCCATGGAAGATGATGGAGCTCATTAAAAATGCAGAAGGATTATTTAGTTTTGTTGTTACAGCTAAAATAGTCTTAACAGTGGACACACGTTCAAGAGAATGCATGACCATTCTTTAACAGGTATTGTGTCCTCAATCTATCGATAACTATAAGGGAATGTTCTAAGTGAAGTTTAATGTGCCATGCTGGAAGATTTTCCTGTGACTTTTACAGAGCTTGTTTGAAGCTACAAATATTTTAAAAGGGTAATGTCATACTGTTAGCTCAGAGCCAAATCGTAATCTAACCAAAATGTTCCCTGATGTTCTTTGAGGACTGTTTTGTGATCTCATTTCGATCCTTCATTATAATGCTAGGTGTCCCAGCTTTCACTGGAGTTCAGTAATTGTGCCTGGTGGCTCAACCTTTGTGAATGAGTAGGCACCCTAGGCTATTCTGAATGAGTAGGCACCCTAGGCTATAGCACACATCCATAGTTATGACAATTGCTGTAGCAAGGATTACTTACCTGGAAGTCTTTTTCTCCTGGTCTCCCATCCGTCCATCCATTTCCCATAGTCCGTAAAGGCAGAGGCTATGAATTCTGCTGGCTCTCTCTGTTACACAGCAAGGAGCAGCTGTGCTCAGACTAAAGGCATCACATCTAGATTGTCTATTCACCAAGCAGATGCAATGCAAAAGTAAGTGCTGTACTGTACCTTTAAGAGGTTCTGAGCTGGTGCAAACCATTCATCTGTAGCAAATATCACCTTGAACAATAGCAGTAAACACGTTAGATACATAATGACATTGTTGGTCAAACGTTTTACATTACATACACTTTTATTTTATTTTTATTTAGTATTTTTGCTTGCTGAGATGAAGATGATTTGATGAAATGCCCAGTTTTGTGCAACTTTAGATCATGTGCAAGATGATAGTTTGGACTTTTTTCTATTAAACCTATGGCTGTTTCTGATTGGGTACACTTGTGTTTAAGCCTCTATATTATTTATTTTATATATATTTATTTTTTTACCAAGAGTATACATACTTGCAATCTAAATGATCTCTCACACTTAAGTTCTATAAATGATTAATAGAAAATTAAAGTGTTTTTTCCTTCATTGTCAAACTCATTTACTACCCATTTGAAATGTCATTATTCACCTTTCCTCCAGCCATCTCACAGGCGAGGTTATTGAACTGCAGGAAGTCAGGCTCACTAGTGACTGTTTTCGCTGCTGGTCGGGCTGCCATTTTGTTCTTGGTCACACACAATAGGATTATAAATTGATTGGAGGGCCCCTTGAAACAGAGAGCCATACACAATGCCAGAAATAATTCAAATTGAAACGATTCAAATGAAAACTGGAAATACCTCTCAGATATGGGAGGACAGTACCTGTTAAATCCCGTCAGAGCTGTTGTCCCCTCACATGGACGGCTTCTCCCTCCTCTGATCAAAGGAGCAGACTGAGTTTGAACTCTGACGGTGGAGCGTTTGCTGTCACTGTACTGTCAGTCACCGACTGAGGGGGTCACGTTTTCCAGTTGGGGTGACGTCTGTTCTGCAGCAGCACATCTCACGGGGGCTCTGTCATTGTGTAACTTAAAGCCCAGCTTCTCTCAGTGAAGCTGAAAGCACATTTGTTTCGCCGTCACAGAATCCTGGTAGAAATCTTAACTGTTCTGTGACAGTCTCAGGACACACAGGTAGGAAGGTGGAACATCTCAAGAAGGTTGCAATTCTAATAATGGACATTAAACTGTAAATCATGTTAATTTGAACCCCTCCTCTGAGTGTGCCGGAGAGAAGTCCACGCTGAAGGATTGGCCTTTGTAACTTTGTTCGTTAAATGTTAAATGAACATCTGCTCAGGCTATACTAGATAATGTGGGCTTCAGTGACCACACTGCCTTTTTAACCTTGTTTGTTAAATGTTAAATGAACACCCTGCTCAGGCTATACTAGATAATGTGGACTTCAGTGACCACACTGTCAGCCTGGCAGGAGAACACAGATGAACAGAGACACAACTCTCCATGAATATTACATTAAATGAGCATTTCAAGCTAGCTCAATGGTTGACAAATTGGTGATACATATAAATAGTTCATTAATTGCATACATTGTACAATTCTGCAGAACTTCAGAGACCGCAGTTTCTGTTGCACTCTGTGTCTCAGGCCATTGAATATTGCCACAAAGGTTAACTTTTTAAATGGACATTGCCCATCACAAAGACCATGTGACAAACACAAATACAGGGTGGAGATAGATACATTAGATACTGCAGCAAAAACAGATGATAAGTTTGGGCACAGATTTTCCTGCCCACTGAGTTCGAGAAAACCTGATTGACATATACATTTGAACACAACAATATTATTTTTAACACTTTTAATACATTAACAGTCCTAATAACGGGTTAAGAGGATCCCAATGACAACACTAACTGGTGGAAGATAAGGCTGCTGATGTCAGTTATTTTGCAGAAGTTGACTCACTGCTATTTGTTTTCCGTGCCTCACAAGCCTTGGCTTATTCAAACAGTGCAGCGTAGCAGAGTGCAGAGTGTCTGCTAACCCCATAGTGCACCAACATTACAGAGACAAACACCTGTTCTGATGGCACAGGACACTTTCAACGACATGCGTAATATCTGCAAGTGAATATATATTTAGATTTTTAGAGAACCTGAAAAAGTCCACAGTTGACTGTTAGTGTTGTACTGAATGATTGTTTTATCAGGATCAATATTTTCATTGTTGTTTGTATCAGAAAGTCATGTTTACACAAATGAATAGGTTAATTGCTTCCAAATTAATCCTGCATATACCTATCATATCACAGATAGAGCCCACGGACATTTTTTCACAAATATTATATTATTTTATTTTTCACAAATAACATTAAATACATACACATTTCCTACAGAATATTACATATCAATTTAAAAAACACATTAAAAACTTACACGTTGGTTTAAGAATATACCTGCCTGATGTTTAAAGGTTTAAACTCCCATTATACAGTTACACAGTATAGTGCAGGAGTGAAAAAACGTTGAATGTACCAAACTACATATGGCCACAAGAGGGCAGGCAACACCACATATCTCACAAAGGACTCCATTGCAAGTAGTGGCTGGAGAGAGTGTGAGAACACAAGAAATGAATTGGGAATTTATGCTGATAAAGGGATATGAATCAATTTTACAGTTATTGCTTCCCATATAATACATTTACAGATAATATTACAAGTGCTTTTTTCCTCTGGTTGAGGGTGTAATTGTGAGAATTTTATTTACACTCCTCCATTTTCATTGCATTTGAAGAGCTCTTATCTATTATGCATTTTTTGTTCTTTAGTAATCACAAAAAACAGAGATGTACAGATACCTCTCTGCATGGTCTAACAGGATTTACATACTGACTTCAGGTTGCTGCAGAAGTATTTGATATACTGTAGGACGTTTTAGGTTTTGGAATCAAATTTGAAAAAAGTTTATCAGAAATTAGATCACAAAAAGGTCAAGTATCAAAGAACTGTGATAAAATAAATAGTGCCTCCAAACTATTATATGCATCCAGGAATGATCAGCGCCATTGGCTGAAGGACAAAAACACACTACATATTTATGATGGTGAATGCAGTGACCCACTTTATTTGTGTATAGTGTATCAGTCATCAATGTTAAATGACAGTTTATGGTTATTGCTTTGTGTCATTTTCACCAAGACTGGTGTGAAAGAGCACATTTAGCAAACCTTTTCTGCTTTTCCACTTCTTTGACTTTTAGTAAAAGTCAATATTTGAAGACATAAATTATAGTCTATTGTTACTTCTAGTTAGGGAGAACAAAGTTATCTTGAGCTGTAAAAAACATACGGAATAATTCAAGAGAGCAATAATGTCTGAAGTCTCGTGTGATGACTGTGTTGAATTGATTTTGCACTAAAGAACAAATCAGTTTTCATCACCTCATGATTCCATAGAGAATTTAGAGAGTTTAGTCACACTGTACAAAAACATATTAATAATTAGAAATGAGAAATATAGCACATATTATTGAATCTGCTAACAAGATATGGGGAAATAACCATAAATCTTCATATACAGGACTGAACAGGGTGAGATGAAGTCACTGGGTGGAGAGTGTCTCAGACGCAGGTGCAGGGGCTTTGTCTCGGTCTATGAGTGGGAGGATGCAGGTTTCAGTTCCTCTTCCTGTCTCAGTATCTGTGCACATCTCTGTCTCTGTGCAATCGTTCTCTCAGTGTGTGTTTGTGTGCGTGTGTGCACACGTGTGTGTGTGTGTGTGTGTGTGTGTGTGTGTGATTGTGATTCTGGCCAGGTACTCTACCCAGACCTGCAAAAATACACCAACCTGACAGAGTACAGGCAAATGCAGAGGAATTGAGCGTCCTGCATGGCCAAGGCAGAATGGCGGAGGTCCTTTAGAAACATGGTAGGTTTCTCCAGTAATAACCATTATAACATACTGCAGCACTGATGCAGACTCGGAGTGACTCTGTCTATTGAAACATAGTCAGCTACTTCTTCAAAGTAATACCCATGTGCTTGCAGCATTTGTAGATTTGTAGATCTTACATTGATTTTTATTGCTACCCTTAGAATACATGAATCCCAGAACCATAAAAAATCATACTGTCATTGGTTTGTGGTCAGTGAAATGATCCCAAATAACTATCATACTGCCTTAGTAAGGCTACACAATGTGTAGAAGCTAACACAGGATAATCTCTGCAAGCCTTGCTTTAATATGCATTTCATTCATTTACTATTCACTTTACAAAATAATAATAATAAAAATACATAACTGTCCAAAGCAGTCCACAATTATAGTCCAGTGTTTTTATTCAGGCTAATTTTTAGGCCTGGGTAAGAAAATTATCTGAGAGGAATTAACTAGAAAGATGAGAAAGGGAATGAATAGTTATCCACCCCTTTACTGATGTATTTTGAATTATATAATTTAACTTTACCTGCACACATTTCAAATGTTGTATATTAATGGCAAAATCTATTTCATGAACACATTTTGGCTTAATAAAATAAATAATGTTACAGGGTGAGTACTTCCTGAAGGGACTGGATTTCACACTTGATAATATTCATTTTAAGAATTATAACATGCATAGAGTACCCCAGAGTCTATGCTATTGTTTCTATTTAAGATTTTGGAAAATGATTTTTATTTCACAATTTGTATTTATTTTAATGTTGATAATGGTTTTATATTATTTTGAGTTTAATTCATTTTTATGTTTTATTTGCAACTTATTAAAATACTAAACACAGCAAACATTACTGCACTAAAATCAGAATAAAAAAATACGGTCACAAAGGTTGTTTATATATGTATGAAGTTTTATTTCGAATAACAAATGCAAAAGCAGAAAAGGATTTGTTGCATGAGACATCACCACCAGAGGTCGCCATGCCCTCACACACAAATGTTAAACCTGTAGAAGGCTAACTCAGTTGGTATGCTAGTAACTGTGAGAAATTCAAAACACAATGCTCATGAAGATCAGCTGTTATTATATTTTATGCCAGTTTTCACACTGCAATAATGTGTCATGTAGAAAATATTTGCTGCACCACAGACGCTGAAACTGCATGGAAGGTTATATTTCAAACTGGATAGCTACTACATAGAGAATGAAATTAACAATGACAGCATGTATTCTGCTCTGGCAGCTAGCCCTGGCTGCCACACTCCGCCTGGCTCAGAGCCCGCTTCAGTGGGGCGCTCAGCGCGGTGTGTCTCAGCTCACAGGAAACCGGGCGGCCGGAGCTCCACTGCGCGGCCGTCAGCGTTAGCATGCTGCTGGTGGAGTAAGTCCCGTCAGACCTCCGCTGAGCCTCGCTAGTCTGGACCTCGCTGTCCGATACAGTGAGTCCGTCTTTCTCCCAGGACACGGTCACAGAGTCAGGGTAGAAACCTTGTGCCAGGCACACCACGGTGGCCTTGCCCGTCGACAGCTCGGTGGGGGATGGGGGAAGGAGGGTCAGTGTTGGGGGAGACGGAGAGCGACCTGACGAGAGAAAAATTATCACAGGGGAGTGTTACAGTGGAGAACTGGAACAGTAATTCCACACGAGTAATACAGCAGATTACAGTAATTTTCCTATATGTGCTCCCTTAAGCATTCACCAGCAGTGTTTCTGAAAGTTCGTGAAGCATTTAATATAAACGTTTATTTCCATAAAAAAAAAACTGTCAATTTGCATAAAAGTACTCCACTTGATATTTAAGTAACCTTTCCTTAATGAAGGTAAAAAAAAGGTGCAATTTATTTACAAGCACAAACTCTAGCGTTTTACAAACTCTAGCGTTTTATTTCAGAAAGACTCAGCTAATGGAAAGTTGTTAGTTAAGCAACAATGAATGATGGACGGGAAAATAGTGAGTAAAAATACTAAAAAATAATACTATTAAAAATAATAGCACATTCCAATTTGGTATTTCCTTGGATATTCCGATTATATGATAATATAGCAATACATGTGATTATCTGTTATTGGATAATTGTGTCAGTATTCATGAGTTACATACGAAGTATACACGGAGTATAAAGCTTAAAATGAGACAAAAGGGTCTCGGTGAAATTTCATATATGGGTGAAGGTAGGATGGTTTCAAATAAAACTAAGTAATATATTTTTATGAATTAGTGCTACCATAAGTTACAAATAAACAAAACCACAATATACAGGGGCATTATTTGTAATGCAATTGTTTATGGTTATTTCACTCAAACTGTATATTTTAGAACCTAACATTGTTGCATTTTGACTTTGCATACAGAATGCAGGCAATGCTGATCTCTTTTGCAATAGTTTAAGACAATATATAAATCCCAATAAAATGTCAATAAGGCAATATGACTGTTTTCATCTGTAAAAAATTATACTGACATCATTACAAACAGGGACAGTTTGGGGCACCTGTATCTACAGTAACCGTGATTCATTGAATAGACTGAAAGGCTAGCTATTTTGACATAATATGCTTCTAATCATTAAACTATATACTCAACTCACAGTATTGGTCACTCTATTCAGCTGTCACAGAAAGTTAATAGATGGTGAGAAGACAAATGAGAGATATAAATGTGTGCTTTAATTTACTATACTGTGGAAAATAGTTAAATTAACATTGGTAATTTAACTATTTTATTCTATTCTATCAAGGATTATAGTTTTGGACTGTTTGTAATGTAAGCAATGAAACTCACCAACATTCAGCATTGTGCCACCTCCAAAGGTATTGTCTCACAATGATACATAGCCTGACAAAAACCTTCTCAGACAACCAGCAGAAAAATCCATTTAAAATGTAAATTGTCTCCATTTTAAATTGATACACATTGAGTGTTTTGAATTGCATCAATTGAAATTGTGCAAAAAGTTAGAGTTAGTTAATCAATATTGAACCAATTTCTTCAACTGCATCTATGAAGCAAAAAAGGTATTAAGGCAGCAGTTTCTGTCATTGTTGTTTTCATTTATTAAATATATTGTTATTGTTAATATAATTATAACAGAAATGAAGTGTGATATTTGTGTGTAATATTTACTTACTCAGGACATTTAGCGCAGTTCCTCCTCCAAAGGTACTGTCTCACGATAATGCAACTCAGTACAAAAACCCCTGATGGGCTTCTCTCATTGTCTGGTGCCAAACTGTAAATGGAAAACGTGAAATTCAGTTCCAAAGGTTCTGGAATACAATCAATCCAATGGATGTGTGGTGAAAAATCCATACGTGGCCCAGTTGCTCAGTTCAATACCAGGATTTTGTTTAGTTCCCATTTGTTCCCAATCAGTATGTCCTCGGTGAGTTTTTGTACGGGTGGCTCAGTAAAGTGCATCACTGTGGTCTGAGCTACAGTCAGCACAGGCACAGTAATACGCAGCCTCATCCTCAGCAGTCACTCCGTTGATGTGCAGGTAGATGTTGTTGCCAGTCTTTGAATATGTGAACCTGCTTGGCAATCCAGATGCTCGAGTACTATCGAATATCAGGAACTTGGGACTGCTTTCAGGCTTCTTTTGATACCAGGACATATGCCAGTTGCTCTTGCTTGATATGCAGGATATTTTGACATTTGATCCAAGAGCCACAGAGAGAGACTTTTCCTGGGTCAGGATCACAGCAGCTTCCAGACCTGAGAATTCACAAATTACATTTATTTTACATTGGCAAAGTCCACACAATTGCAAACAGCTCATCCACATTCATAAAACTAGAGAATACTGAAAGTATTTTCCCATCTTTTCAGGTTGATGACACCATGTCATTATCAAAGTTGACACTATTCCATAACTCAAAAACACTGAAACACAAAAAAAAACAAGAAACTCCTATGAACAGCCACAAAGTACAAAGATGAGGTTCACAACTCCCATTAATACATCCCCAATATAACCCTTACAATGTGAGACAATAGCTTATTTTTAAAATGTAATATTTTTGTAGATTTTTTTATAATTTGTTGGAGCATTCGCAGAGTCTTACCAGAGAGAGCCAGAAACAGAGCAGTAAGTGGAGCTGTGAGGATCATGGTGAGTGGATGAGCAGTGAAGTCAGGATGGAAGTAAGAGGACACTGTCACTTTCTGCAGTACAGCTGTGAGCCTCACTCTGCTGCTCATATACAGCAGCGCAGCCAAGCCAAGCCCCCACCCCACCATATCCAAATGTATCAGTGAACTCCCCTCCCCAGCTAAGAACCCCCCACCATCTGTGTCTACCCAAATGTGTCAGTGTGACAGTGTGAACTAACTGTAACTCACAGGACATAGCTTATGTTTTTCATCTGGTGAACAATTCCACCTTTTGTGCTTTCTGCTGCCTGATCACATAATGTTGTATAAACATAAACACAATGTGATTTATTGATGAATGTACACATTATACAGTTGATGAGCTAATAATAATAATAATAATAATAATAATAATGAAGACAACACAAGAAGATGGAGAAAAAGAACAATGCATTATGGTCATTGGTCCTGTCATAGGATTATGTTAACTGGCCATTAAATCAGTTCTATAAAATATGTTCAAGAATTCAGCTTTCATCAGTCAAATCCTATAAGACACTTTGTTACACACTATCTATTTTACACACTGATCAGGCGATTGATCAATTTACAACAAACTATACTGAACAGGCAGGTAAATGACTCTACAATCAACATATGGGTATATAAAGTTTGGTCTAATAGTAAGAGGGCAGGCACTGAATCTTTGATCAGCTCTGTATGAGAGAGTGCAGGTTTCAGTTCCGCCTCCTGCCTCTATCTCTGTGCAGCTGTTCTCTCAATCTGACTGCCTCCTCCCTGGGGAACCTACCCAAACCTGCAGAGATACCAAAAATACACCAAACTCAGAAAGCACAGGCAAATTAAGAGGAAATCTGTGTGCCACACTGAGAAAAGACATGTGCAGGTTCTCACTGTAAGTATATACTCAGTTAATAGAGAATACACAGTTACATAGTAATCACACAATATCCAGCCCTGGTGTGTTAGCCTCTGAAAAGCCCTCGCTACAGGTGTGTAGTGTTTAATGCAGGTTTTGTACCAGTGTCCACATCTTTTACTGATGAACACGATCACATCTAAACCTGTGACAGGCAGGCCAGGCCAGGCCAGGCCAGGCCTGGAGTTCATGCCAAGTGAGTTGTGTTATCTGACATTTTATTGTGTGTTCTTGATAAGCTCATGTGTGGCAATTGACATCTGTACAATGAACCCTCATTATAGCGGACCTCATTAAAATGGATTTCGGTTATAACAGACTATTTCTGCTGTAACAACACATGTGGTCTATTCTGGTTAATATTGGTTAAAGTTCCTCTTTTTCTTTGTCTTACACTTTTCTGACATCTTTTTCTCTCTTTACTCCCCTCTCTTTCTCCCCTTTCTCTACCTCTTATCTCCTTTCACTGTTCTCTCTTTTCCTCACTCTGTATTTTTTTTTACCTCTTTCTCTCTTCCCACTGTCTTTTCATATTTGTTGCTATTACAGTGGTGCCTCATTGTATCACAAAGGATTCTTTGGAAACTTAAACTGACACAGTCTGAGTATTATTTTACACCGAACTCTGAGTAAATACGGCTTGGTACCACAGCCGAGGTGGGGCTGCTGTTTTTTTTTATTATTATCACCCGGTTATGTCGTACTATTGGTTGTATCATGCTCCTTCCCCACCAATTAGTCAGGTTTAATGAGGGTTCACTATATTTCTTTAGTTACATGACATGTATATGAGTGGTCTATGAGTGACTTGCAGTTGTATATACACTTAACTAGATAACTGAGCCAGAATGTTAATAAAATGTACCTGCCAGTCTTCTAGGAATTTAATTCCTCACCCCTGATCAAAGACAATAATAATAATAATAATAATAACACATTTTTGAGTGGTCCTGTTTGAGAAAATTTCTCTTGACTTAAAATATGAATTTAATGTTTTCAAAAGTAAATCCTATACATAATACTTCCAATCAGGCAGAAACAGTTACATTTCTGAAAGCATTGCTGGTTCTGTCTGTCTTAAATAATAGTCTTTACAAGATGTAATCCTAACAAGACTGCATGTTATATTCATACCGTATATATGTATGTTACATATCTTGACAAGACCATAATCTTCTTCATATTGTGGCACAATTAGATCCCACCTCCTGTGCAGTGTATTTATACACATTAGATATTTTAATATTGAGTACAGTCATTACTTTACTAATTCAGTCTCAGTGAGGGAAACAACTATTTTAAGGGCTGTGATAGAGACAAAAATGAAAAAGCTTATTAAAACAGCATACAAAAATGGTTTAATAAATGATAATGGTATAGCATTTGAGTTCTATTAACCAATGTGATAATACAAGTGAATAGGCAATTTAATTGGAGTTGAAGAACATGTGAGCACCGCTGCTGTAACCATTCAGAAAACTTATTTATGGATATGGAAATGTTGAGTTTGTCCATCTCCATTGTGGAAATCAGGACTTGGGCATCATACAAAATTGTCCTGCCCGGCAGCGAGAACATTTACTTCTGGTGACAAGGGGCATCAGTCTTTACCCTGAATGTTAAGCACCTCCTTTGGTATCCTTCAGGCCTAGTACTAGACCCACAGCAAACCCACCCCCTTTACAAAGACGGCTGCATGTGAAGCATTAATACTGATGTCTGGGAGAATTACAGCACTGGTTATGACTGTGGACATGCCCATTTCAGATTCAGCAGATTCCTATTGATACTTGATCATAATTTACACAAATACAATGCTTAAAAGACAGCTTAGAAATGGAATGTAGTAATGTCAAATTCCCGAATTACATAGGTAAAGTTGAAAGGATATGCAGAGACCCTGCTTTGAACTAATGTTCATTAACAAGCAGTGGTAGTAATGTTTAAGAACGATTAAATTCCATTTACAGTATATTGGTGCCATCTTGTGGTAATACATTACTTTGCCATGTGTATGGCTGTATCTGTAATGTTGCATATTTTTTTTCCACTCCTAGAGAATGTTTATCATGATTACACTTATAAAGTTTGACATTAATTCAATCAGCAGTGTCATTTCATTTGAACTACTTGTCTATTTTTGGTTTGCACATTCTCAAAAAAAGGTATTTGGACAGAATCTACCAATATATTAAATAAAACCTGTAGCAGTTGATCCATTGTTTCTGACAAATATTTGCAAAACCCAAGTAATTTTATGCTGATTTTTGCATGTAATTACAAATTGTTCATGACCCTGATAGTTCTCATCAATTTGATTACAGTTCTACCTTAAGAGGTCGGAAGAGCAGCTTTCATGGGCACAGCTCCCAATCAGGAAACATCTTACCAGGCATATTCCTGTGAAGTGACGTGCTTGAGCTACCTAGATGGACCATATGAACTGCAAATACTCATAACCAGTTCAGGAATGGTGAAAGTGGTAGAATTGTTCATTACTCAATGAAAACAACCAAATATTTCCATAAGGACTAACTGCAATGATCATTTTGCTGTTTGTTTGCTGCAGCATAGCCCAGAACCCACAACTGCTCCACCTTCATTTACACTGAGGACATTAATATATGTAAGACCACTTATTATGAAAAAGGAGTACATTTCCCAAATATCGTGATTAGAGTAATAACCATAAAAGTAAATATTCTTTGTATAAGAAGTCAAATGGGCTTTAAGGTGCACTTAAACACCCTTTTGGTTTTTGTGCAATTACATCGTATAGTTTGGAAATTGTATTGCACAATGATCTAAGTCATAGAATTGATATGCAAATAGAAAAATATTTTGACCATAAGTCTGAATTCCTCCAAAAATAAATTTCCACATGCTGTGACATCTGCTCTTGCATACATTAGATGAAGCTTACCAGTTTAGCAGAGTTACCGAGGAAATGGAGGTGTTCTCTCTTAAACTAGTTCACTGAACTCCATCCCCAAAATGACATGCTTACACTGTTTCTTCATTATGAATTCAGGAAGTGTGTCTATCGGTACATACAGGAACAATCTCTTGCCTGCAGAGAAGTGTATGAAGAGAAACTGTATAAAGACCTGTATCTGGAATAACTGGTGTACATTGGCTTTCACCATGACCAATCTCTCAGATCAAAATTACTAAAAATTTCTTAAAATCCCTAACTGTATACTGTAACATTTCAGCAGTTATGCTCATCATTCAGATTGATTCATGTTTTTATGAAAACATATATACTTCAAGCCCTAGAACATTTACAGCAATTCGCTTTACCATTATAATGATTGCCATATTGCTGTATTTCTACCAAAGTCAAATGTAATCTCCACAAAACTGCCACAGCATATTACAAAAATGAAGGTGTTAGTTAACTGAAAACTGGTCTGATAAGCCAAACAGGGAGTTTGGAATATGCTAACAAGAATGGATTTCTGATCTAATGTACCACAAAGGAATCCATAGCTCAGAAATTGATGAACTGCTTTAATTCCACTTTTCTTCAGGATTTGAGCTTGGCACAAAAACCGGCATACACGGAGGTCCATCAGGACCAGGGCTGAGAACCACTGCTCTACAACAGCCACAACCCACCCTCAGAGCATCATCTGCCCAACAGCCATAGCAGTAACAATGGGTGCATCTGACCTCCTCACAGAGATGACATCATGCATTAAAAGTGACTTGATATTGCAAGAATTCTCCATTACTGTACTTGAAATGACTGACTGCTGTAAGCTTTCAGATCATGCATATACACAATCAGTACAGAAGTGTCAGTGCGGATTGCCACTAACATACCCTTTGTTTCACAAAGGTTCATCGCAAGTCATTTGCTCTGAAAGAGTGACTGCTGTCTAGCTAGAAGGTTTTTAAAAAATAAAATACTTAACCTGGAACAAGCCTATGTAAACTTTAAAAGTAAAGCGTTTTAGGACACCTGAAAGTGAAGAGACATGTACGCTAAGAGAGCAGACTACATGGTCAAGGTCTAACAATTAAAACTTGGTTAACATATACAATGATTTGTCAGTGCAAACAGTAGGTGTCCATTTCTTTAAAAATTACCTGAATCAGTTCTGATTACATTAACATTATGAAGTTACAGCATCAGACACTGGACCAGCACTTAAGAACCTTGCAGACTGGTTGTGCTGTGATTCCTGTCCACTATGACAACGTACTGAAAAATAAAACGCTCAGGGCAAAACAGTAAATGACAGTAAACAAATTTATTTTGTCATTTGTACTTTACAGTTGGAATTCTGGGAATTCGAATACAACATCTTTGCCTGTGAGTTTCTTGTAGACACCGGAGAAGGTCTCGACCTGAAAGACATCAATCGATTATCAGGCTGGGAACTCAATGTTATGGAAATCATACAAGACTTGATTACTTGTAAACTTGTGAACTACGAGCAGGGATAAAAGTGAATTCACATACAACTACTAATGTATTTGAAATATCAATATGTGCACTGCATGGTTTACCTCCCCAGTCATGGCCCAAAGGCTCTGGGAAGATGTAGGAATATACAGGACGCTGTCCTCACCAGCCCGAAGGCCGGGGACAGGCTTGCTCTCCAACGTCGTGGAACGGGACTGTACGTCATGGCACTGTTGAAGTGCTGCGCTCCCATATGCCACACGGACAGAGCCATGTGAGAGCAACCTCACAGGATGCCCACGTTGGTGGTAAGAAATACTTCACACAAACGTAGTGGTATTTTGTACTCACTTTGTGTTCAACATTGTTCTGCTGCGCCTTGTCGAGGTGGACCTTGATGAGCCTACTGCTGTCCAGCTTCACACGGATCCTTTTCCCAACAATTTCGCTGGGGAAGACCAGGTCTTCAAGGATAGCATCGTGCACAGCTGTCAGCGTACGACTGAAAAACAAAACCCACATACAAATTTTCGATTCAACAGAATTCAATGGTAGCTAGCATTTCAGAGTTGTTATACCCATTCATAATGTGGTCCTGCAGTTGGATAAATTTCTTTTATGCCTCAGTACAAAGGAAAGGGACCACATAGCTAACACACAGTGATTAAGTACACACTTTTGGCATAATTACTGCATTTAAACTGTTCACACTCATTTCCTCATTAAATATGATCATCAGCCTTTTATATGGCATTGCATATTGTGCACTGCATGGTTTACCTCCCCAGTCATGGCCCAAAGGCTCTGGAAAGATGTAGGAATATACAGGACGCCGTCCTCACCAGCCCGAAGGCCGGGGACAGGCTTGCTCTCCAACGTCGTGGAACGGGACTGTACGTCATTGCACTGTTGAAGTGCTGCGCTCCCATACGCCACACGGACAGAGCCATGTGAGAGCAACCTCACAGGATGCCCACGTTGGATCATAGTTTAATAACCTCTGACATAATGAAAAATTGCCAGAATGTCTTGAACTATATGTAAAGTGATATTTCCAAACAAAAATATTTGACAGGAGCCAGTGATTCATAAACCACCAATTATTTCATGGCACTATTAAGGCTATTTGTTTATTTCAATCAAACCACTTATGCCTAACACAGCCTCATGTGCATATAATCAGATTAGATCAGGCAGTCTCACCTCCTGGGACGTTTCTGCTTGTTCTTTGTGCGGCTTTTCCTTGTTGGTTTGGGCAGAATTCTCCTCTGTGAGAAGGATGTAGAGGGGAAAAAAGTCATTGGGAGAATTCTAATCCATGCTCACAGCTTGGGAACCTAAACATGCCCAAATTCAACAATCTTAACGGTTCTTTCTCTCCCTACCCAAACCAATATGTGGTGGGTTGACTACAGCAAAAAGGCTGCTGTGCACAACTAAGGTAACTTTTCTAGAATGGCTAGGGTTGATGCCTTTCACGCCCCCATTCACTGTTAAGCACTTTGAAAACTTGATAAAGACATCACAACCCATTACTACACCAATGTCTCCTAACTAAATACGAAGAACTGACAAGTTATATTTCAGCTGAAGACATTGTGCACTGCATGGTTTACCTCCCCAGTCACGGCCCAAAGGCTCTGGGAAGATGTAGGAATATACAGGACGCCGTCCTCACCAGCCCGAAGGCCGGGGACAGGCTTGCTCTCCAACGTCGTGGAACGGGACTGTACGTCATTGCACTGTTGAAGTGCTGCGCTCCCATACGCCACACGGACAGAGCCATGTGAGAGCAACCTCACAGGATGCCCACGTTGGATTTCTTTTAGCATAGCAACAAACCCATGAACAAGAAGCTGACCTACTGATAAACATTAACCCTTAAATCTCTGCATTTAATATTACATTTACTATTACAAGTAGATCTTACTAGTTCAAAAACAAGGTAAGGGATCCTACAATTAAATGCAACAAAAATGGCAAACTAGTATAAAACTACCAACTCTCCTCCACATTGCACACACATCTACAGCACATGCAGATGATACCACGCTCCTGGGATCAACGAAGACAGCACAGCCTAGGACCTGAGCTTACCTGTGCGATGAAGACCACATGCTTGCCGCTGAATTTCTTCTCCAGCTCTCGCACAAGTCGGACCTGGATCTTCTGGAAGGACTTCAGCTGGGGCACAGGCACGAAGATGATGATGGCTTTTCTGTTCCCAGCAACCTCAATTTCCTGAGAAACACAAAAAATATTTCAATCACAAATATACTCACCTGACCACTTGTTTTACTCCACATGAAGACACTGCTAAGCACCACTGGGTAACCTCCACAGCATTTCAAGCCAAGGCTTAGAGTTTGGGCCCATACTTGATCCACATGTGCCCTGCATGGTTTACCTCCCCAGTCATGGCCCAAAGGCTCTGGGAAGATGTAGGAATATACAGGACACCGTCCTCACCAGCCCGAAGGCCGGGGACAGGCTTGCTCTCCAACGTCGTGGAACGGGACTGTACGTCATTGCACTGTTGAAGTGCTGCGCTCCCATACGCCACACGGACAGAGCCATGTGAGAGCAACCTCACAGGATGCCCACGTTGGATTTCTTTTAGCATAGCAACAAACCCATGAACAAGAAGCTGACCTACTGATAAACATTAACCCTTAAATCTCTGCATTTAATATTACATTTACTATTACAAGTAGATCTTACTAGTTCAAAAACAAGGTAAGGGATCCTACAATTAAATGCAACAAAAATGGCAAACTAGTATAAAACTACCAACTCTCCTCCACATTGCACACACATCTACAGCACATGCAGATGATACCACGCTCCTGGGATCAACGAAGACAGCACAGCCTAGGACCTGAGCTTACCTGTGCGATGAAGACCACATGCTTGCCGCTGAATTTCTTCTCCAGCTCTCGCACAAGTCGGACCTGGATCTTCTGGAAGGACTTCAGCTGGGGCACAGGCACGAAGATGATGATGGCTTTTCTGTTCCCAGCAACCTCAATTTCCTGAGAAACACAAAAAATATTTCAATCACAAATATACTCACCTGACCACTTGTTTTACTCCACATGAAGACACTGCTAAGCACCACTGGGTAACCTCCACAGCATTTCAAGCCAAGGCTTAGAGTTTGGGCCCATACTTGATCCACATGTGCCCTGCATGGTTTACCTCCCCAGTCATGGCCCAAAGGCTCTGGGAAGATGTAGGAATATACAGGACACCGTCCTCACCAGCCCGAAGGCCGGGGACAGGCTTGCTCTCCAACGTCGTGGAACGGGACTGTACGTCATTGCACTGTTGAAGTGCTGCGCTCCCATACGCCACACGGACAGAGCCATGTGAGAGCAACCTCACAGGATGCCCACGTTGGTGTGGTAAAACTGCTATCAACATTTTAAAAACCTTGAACAATGCATCTGGAAGATCAACCTAATCTTGACAATTGCTTACCACAAAGAACCAATATAATCAAAATTCTAACTATTTAAAAGGCCATGACTTTCCAGGAGGCCAAAGTTACTAACCTTAGCTGCAGTGATATTCAGCTCCCTCAGCTGAGCCTTCAAGTCAGAGTTCATCTCCAACTCAAGGAGGGCCTGGAAGAGAACACAACCAATAATGTACATGTGCTCTTAACAAGAACTTGGACATTACTTTTAACTTCACCCTTAATCGGAATACCAAACGTTTATATTCAACGTACTCAGGACGCTAGCTAACAAACGACAGTTATCAAGAAGAGGCGTACCCTTGCTTACCTGGGAAATGCCAGATTCAAATTCGTCTGGCTTTTCGCCGTTAGGCTTCACGATTTTGGCGCTGGTACTGAACATGGCCAATGTCTGCAAAACAGGAAAAAAAATACTTTGATTTATAACTTGGCCGAACCATTACCAATTTTCACGTACAGAGCAAGTCTCCAATGACTGACCGACCAACTGTCTAGAGAGAAAGCGGACTGCAGAAAGAAACCAGCGAAGAATCTCGATTCTCTCAGCAAATACCCGCTATAATACCCATTCACGTTTTGAATGTACAAGTCCACTTCACATAAGCACAATTGTTACAGGGAAATCCTCGACAGTTTCGAAAAAATTTGGCCAACTAGCCAGATAGCTAACGTTAGCTTCCTTATGAATTCGCTCATCTTACAGCTACTTTACTACCAGACTACATCGACGTGCCGAAGGCCAACGTACAAACATGATGAACTTTCCAACAATAACCAATTTTACATTCAATATTTCCCAAGGTTACACACTGCATGTCCAAACGTATGCTTTTCAATGCAGTCTACACATGGGGCCTGATAATGGCTTTCTATATATCCTCCTCCAGATCACTCATGTCAGCTACTACAAAACTGTGTTCTTGGGAATTTAAGAGCCATCCATTACTTAAAAGTGAACATCTAAAGTATCCATTACTTTTCCATAGGTATGTAAGCAAAACTTAACCACAGAATGCCTAATTTAAACATTTTACTGGAAAAACGCATTCACTGTTCAATATCTCACTACCAACCTCAGTCAACGTCGGCCTGGGAAGAGGCCGGAATATCGCGAGAGACTGGTAAAAGCGCGTCTACTGGAGAATCATGGGAAACGCGGAACCCGGAAAAAGCTTTAACAGTCTGGCTATCAAGCATGAACTTCCGGTAAACAGAATCTCAGAGGTTATCATACGCAGGGGCTGAACAGATATTTCGTGTTTGTTGGCAATTACGTATGGTAACCAGCTACACTTACAGTTAAAATGTAGAACGCTTCTGTCAATTTAAGGATAAGTACCTCGGAACTTGAACGTTTTAATCAGGGGATGATAAAACTGACACGTCTGTACGGAATTGCACGAAAGTCATTTTTCATTTGTTCCTGGGAGATGGTCAAGGGGAAATTCTTCTATGCGGTGAAGATAGGAGCTAGGCCAGGTGTTTACAATACCTGGTAAGTTTTAACTTGCCCGTATCTGACAGTCAAATAGTGATGACAAAGTCTCTCAGTTTTCGTATATATTTCAACAGGGATGAATGCAAAAGCCAAGTTAGCAAATTCCCATGTGCCACCTATAAGAAGTTTGCCTCGGAGGAGGATGCCTGGGCTTTCGTGAGGAGCAAGTCAGCTGCAGAACCATCGGCTTCCGCCACAGGTACTGGTGTCTGTCTTTTGCAGTCATTAATTATGGAAATCAATCACTAATCATTGTAGACGACGTTTCATTATTGCTTTCCACGACTTAATACGCGAGTTGCAGTGCTACAATTCAGCAGTATTTTTGTACAATAAACCCCGCTTGTGGAGTGATTGCATGAGGCATGTCCGCCATGTGGAATCTTAAAAACAAATGCAGTGAAAAGCACTGCTTAATTACTTTCTGATCTCCACATCTTGCTTTAATAAACCGTGAGATACTTTTACTTTGATACTTATGTGTTTTATTTTGAATTACTGATTTTCTTCCAGAAGGTGGAAGCTGTGTACCAGGGCCACCTAGATTTGCACCTGAAGGTATTCCCCTTTTTCCACTTGGAAAAAAGAGACCTCCTGGTGATTGTGATGAAGTGGACCATGGCAAGCGATTGAAATGCACAGATGAAGACCCATTGAAAGCCTGCTCAGAAGAAGTTGGAAATGATAGGTTTACCTACATGGGTAAATATTGCAAACACAAACTTCGACATCATCATGGAAGTATTTCAGGTTCCCATCAAATGCCAAATGTATGGTTATAAACTGAAGCCCAAGCTATGTCAGCAAATAGCCCTGACTATGTCCAAGGTAGCGAGGCATGATCGGCCTCGTCCTGCCAGGGGTAGGGTGGATTGAAGTTGGCTGTGCTTCCATGTGGTTACCACCACAATATTTCCTCCCAATGATACACCAGACTGCCATGGGTTATTAATTATTTTCAGTAAATAAAGCCTCTCTTCTGCAGTAGTACTACTCTTTTGTATTGTGTGGACATGCATTCCTTTGGTTGCATTGAAGAAGAGCACACAGTTGTAATTTCCAATCGGGAAGATTGGAAAATGTCGTCATATTTCTTCTTGATTGTCTTCATAGGATTTTAATATTTAGTGACCTTTTGCTGTTGTGGAAAAATCTTGTTTCATCGGTGTAAGTACTTCAGTGCTTGCTTCTGTTACCTTGCAGGGGATGCAGTGGTGGTGTACACTGATGGCTGCTGTACGGGTAATGGGAGAGCCGGTGCGCGTGCTGGCATTGGGGTTTACTGGGGACCTGATCATCCCATGTATGTGAATTTAGCTTTTAATTGCTCTGTTCTTTGCTGTGTGTATGTTCTGCTGCAGGAATGCCAGTTTTAATCGACTCGATCCTATAAAGCATTGAGCATATTGGCCAAGATAACTCAAAACTTTGTTTTCAAAGACAGAAATTCTAATGGTGATGATTGGGAGGGAGGAATGAATAAGAAAATAAATAGGATTGCTACATTTCATAATATGGTGCAGAATAGTATTCAGTTGTGTAATGAGCATAATGATTTTTCTTTTTCTTTTATTTCCCCAACACAGGAATGTTTCTGACCGACTAGAAGGAAGACAGACTAATCAGAGGGCAGAAATACAGGTAGAAACCCTTCTCTTTGTGTGTTCTAAGGTCTGCATTAATAACATAATAACCTATGAATTAAATGTTTGTTCTGTATGATACAGGCTGCATGTAAAGCTCTGGAACAAGCCAAAGACAAGAACTTCAAGAAGCTTGTGCTTTACACAGACAGCATGTTCACTATCAATGGTATGTGGTTTTCAAAATTTTCATCCACTTTGCAAACAGAGGCCTTTGTTCAAGGTGTCGACATTGTAGTTTCTATGTGTTCTCATTAATTCTGTTCCATTGCGTCTGCTGGTTCTTCCATCCATCCATTTATGAATGTATGTGATTGTTTATTATGTAACCTCATGCTGCTGGAATGTATTTCCTCATTTACATACAACAGTTTGTCTGGAATGATTGTCTTTAAAGGCATCACAAGTTGGGTGAAGACCTGGAAAGTTAATGGCTGGAAGCGGAAGTCTGGTGGGCCTATTACCAACCGAGATGATTTTCAAAAACTTGATAAATTAAACGGAGAACTGGATGTAAAATGGGTAAGTCTGACAAGCGGGACAGAAATAGCAACCACATTTCTTCAGTGGGTTATCTTTTGAATGTGTAACATTGTGCGTCTCATAAATTACAGCCACTCACACACACATGGCATCTTTACTGTCCATCTGTAACGGTGATTAAGTCACAGGTTTTTGACGGGCAATAAGCACTTGGACTGTTTAGACAAACTGGCAAATATCATTGACCATCTCTTACTATCCTCCTCCCCTCGTGTCCCACATTCTTTCACATGCTTTGTCTCTCTCTCGTGCCACTCTCCTACTCCCTTCTGCCTCCAGCTTCACATCCCTGGTCATGTCGGATATAAAGGGAATGAAGAGGCGGACCGGCTGTCACGAGAGGGAGCATCAAAGCCATTGAAGTAGACCAACGGATAATGGACGTGCTCCCGCCCACACACTGATGTGATGCACTAAACTAAAGCAGTCCTCATCCATCTGTCATCAAAACGAAAGGGATAGCAACCTGAAGTTTTCTTTTTTTTATTACATCATATTATGATGAGGACATGCCATTCACCCAGCTAATCTCGCCATGAGCATTATCGATCTGAACAAAACTGAGAGTGTCAGTGGCTTCTGCATGTGCCATCTCTTGACTTTCAGCCGGGGGGGCCTGGAGTTAGAAAGTTGTGAGTCATTACTTTTGTCTGTTTTGTTATTTGGTATTTCATGCTACAGTGTGACTGAAGCTCCAGTCTGTTCAAAAGCACTGTTCTGTGTTGTCTTTACAAATGGGATTTGCTGTTCTGTTAATTTTTTTTTTTTTTTTTTTAGCAATACAAGTTTTAGAGATTAATAAATTTTTTTCTTCTTAGAGAATTGTTGGAAATCTTAAGCTTTGCTGTAAATCGGGTTTTACTATTTCTTTGCTATAGAGCTGTATTTATTATTAAAAGGATATTCTTTACCTTCCAATGGGTTTGTCATAGTTTCACTCTAGTTAGTAAGTGTGCAGCTTCAAAACATGAAAAGTACCAAGGACATGACCCGTTTGTCTTATCAGATTTTGCTGGTCCAATAGTGGTCTCTGTAATTCTGTTGGTTCTCGTGGTCATCAATGTTGTTGCATTGACTTCCACATTGTGGTCTCTTCCATTTCATTGGTGGTTTGCATCATAAAGATATGGAGGGATGCCCTCAAAAGGGTGGATGTGTAAAGCTAGAAATTAGTTTTTCTATCTGTATAGAAATATGTTGTAGTTTATCTGTTGGTTCTTCAGGGTAATGTTTGCAGTATTCATTTTTACTGCACCATTAAGGTGCCTATGGTCAGAGTCACTGGCTGAAGAATACAACTGGATGTGCCAAACTAAAAGGATTCCTAATGTAAGAGTGAGCAAATAAGAAAGATAGTCAAACGGTAGGGTAAGCTGTAGCTTACAGTTTTCAGCGCCAGGAGAATCAAGTAAAGAGCTGACACCTATCCATACACAAAAGATAGAATTTGCAGGTTCAAAGGAGTATTGCTGGAAAACCTATCTGCTTTCCTCATGATTCATGAGCATTTGAAGCAAAATTATATCAGAAAGGGGAGGAGGCATTCTAAATTCTACCCTTCAGTGTGCTTGTGTAGCAGTTCTAATGAAAAAGCAACATGGGGGTATTTCACACTCTGATTAGGCCTCATGTAGGACTGAATCACACCTCTGTGGCCAATTGGCTTCCTGTTTAGTGGTAGACCACAGGTAATCAGGCTGTATGAAATAGTCCCTGTGTGGTTATATGTGGTGTATTCCAGATAAAGCAGGTTCTTGCACAGTTTGTTCAGCTCAGGCAGTCTGTTTCATTGTGTCCCGCTGAGCCACAGTTTAGATATCCGGAGAACAGAGGGTGAAATTAGCTATCGGGGATGTAAATTAACAAGAAGATGCCCAATAATCCAGAGTTGCAGCTGTTTCTGAGATTCCTGTTTCACATATACTTTCACAGTCAGCAGCTATTTCCTCATGCAGAACTCCTAAATGAAATGGGCACCATAGCTGAAGATAGGCTGTGAGATACAAGCATAGCTCATGAGACTCTTCAGGCAAATCACACTCCTCCTTCCTCCACCAAGCCATCAATTATGTCTCAGAGAAAGCATGTGAGGGGGATGGGGTGCTGTGACACTTTCTTGCTCGTTAAGCCCTGTCTCCTTACGACACCACACTGACTCATTAGTAGGCCTCTCTTCTCGCATGGGAGAGGGAGGAAAATCAATAGGAGAACACTCGGGAATATCTTGCCCAATAATACAAGCAGAGCTCTTTGTTGTTCAACATCAAAATGAGCCGTGAGTATGAATAAGAAGTGTCAATCAAACAGTCACTCCGACTGACACAGGAGACATCTGTTTCCACGGTAGCTGAGACTATATCAAACAAACTAACTCCTGCCTCAGCAACCACTTTCCCTGTCTGATACTTCAAAAAGAGATACTCTGTTAGAACATCCCTCTGAATAGCACTTCATTTTACGAACAAAGCAAATGTTTTATTTGTTTTGCATTTTAATAGACCAAGCAAATGTTTATAAACACAGAGTGATCATAGCACAATTATTGGTCATTGGTAAGAATAAAGTGAGTAAACATGCAAGTGTTCTCATAGTAGAAACCAGTAAGCTGAAATCTACTTCCTGTGTGCTCTATCATTTACCAAGGTTACAATCAACTAGCCTTCACTTTACTGGAGCCTACAATATAAAGCTGAATGGACAATAAACCATGGTATATTGGTTTTTAAAATGAACTTAATCATATATTCAAATATCTTCAGTGGGAGACAGTGCAATCTGAAGGTACAGCTTTAGTGAACTATCTCAGTATTCTCTGTAAACTTTGGTCTCAGGGAGAGGTGTTAATGGAAGCTATTCCCTATCTTCTTCTGTCAGGAGAAAAGCCCCCTACATGTAAACCTATGTCAGCTCCTCCTTTCTTTTGAAGTTCATGCAAACTTGTACCTTTCTCTATCAGGGTATACGGCTTGGAAATTCATTAAAAGCAATATTTAGAAAACCCAGCTTTTTGAACGTGTAAAAGCAGAGCCCTGGAGATCAGTTTAGTCACAGGTTGAGCCCTTTGTCCAGAACATAACTTTTTGACCTCAGTATCAGTTGGTCTAGTTGTACAGAGTGAGAAATAGGAAAACTGTGATTGGCCAAGGTGAGTCTATGGGGGGTGGTACAGATGCCACCACGTTCTGTTGCATCATAGAACAATGGTCCTGAGTGTCTCTACAGAAAGCTATGAATCAAAGAAATTAAAAATGTGCTTTTGTATTTCTTAGAGTAGTATTTTTGGAAGCTTTAAAATCCATAAAGTACACTCACACATAATACATGCTCCATGATCCTTTCAGAACACACTGAAGCAGGGCTTTAACTGGCTCAAGACATCAGTGTCTCATCCAGACTCTCTTACCATGTGACCCACAGTGTGCTGCACACAGCACGAGCCACTGAACTCTGAACAGAGCAAAGCCCCAGAAAATGGGCAGCATCTCCTGAAGCAGGGATGAGAGGGGGCCCAATAATCAAGGAAAACAAATCAGATGAATGGAAAATGGACAGTGTCTTCCACAACCTTCCTCAACAGAGAAGCATGGGGGTGGGGGGGGTGGGGGCTCAATAAGCAAATAAGCAAAGAAAACAAAAAACGAATCAGCTGAGCAGACTGATTACTGGAGAAGGGGCAGGACACTAATCAGGTGTATTGTAGGTACATAGGAAATCCAGGCCAAGAATAGTGTTTTGGATGTCTAGGGCCTTGACTCTCCATATTCAGGCTTAAGCTATAAAAGTGCTCTTATGATAGCTCCACTCACTCCGAGAGACGCCCTGCCGCATACACGAGGAGTCATTGGATTGGCTGAGCAGCTGGTCGCCCCTCCTGTGACCTTGACCTCGGACCATCAGTGGCCTGCGAGTCAGGTGTGGCCTGAGCGCTGTGGCTGCAGAGAGGCAGGGCAAGGTGAAGAACAAATGAACCCATTAAAACCAACAGCTGCTTCTTCGTCTGCGCGCTGGTCCAGTCAGGCATCCCCATCAGTATTAATGACAAGGTCAGTCCAGCTGAGCCAGTTTTGCAGCGATCCCATTTATCATCCGAGATTCCTTTAATAAGGCAGCAAGTTCTCAACCGAGCATAAGACACGACTACGCCAGCGGAACCTCCCCTCTGCAGAGCCACTGCGATAACTGTGTGCTTTGGACGGCTTATCAAACTGGTATTGAATGCACTGTCCTGCCTTTTTATACCCTACCTTTTCCTATTAGTTTTAAATATACTGAAACGCAATGCACAAGCTCATGTATCACACGCATTGGGTAGAGCCAAGGGCATTTAAAGGACAATACGTTTTTTTATGTCAATACAAAAAAGCTGGCACCAATTTTGTCGGGATGTGTTTGAAAATAGTCGTAACCACAGGATCCGATGTCAGGAATATTTTTGAGATACCATCCTAACAGCTGAAATAATAAGAACCAATTATACACAAATCAGGGTAGAGATACATAGACTATAAATTGCCATGAGAAAGGCAATACTGCTAGTTGTTGAGATTTTGAGTGTTTGCATTATATGAAGCCCAGAACACATTACATGTAGCTTTGAATGCAACTGGGTTTGTCCATCAATACTATTCAGACACAAATCCCAATGGTTGAGTGAAAATACCACTTCCAGAAATACTAAATCAGTTCAGACATTCAGAAAGCAATTGTTAAAAATGAACAGTGACAAACTAAATACAATCCACAGAGCTTTGAGTGGGTCTGGTGCTCATTCTACGTGCTTGATAAAACATTTTGCAACATTTTATGGGGAAAAATATGTTTCATATGGTGACATTTATCATATAAATCTGCTATCAGAATTTAATTTATTTACACTTTGTAAAATATGTGAAATCCAGTTAGCAGTGATATAGAGAGTGCTGAGCTTGAATGGGCATTGGCTCACTGAAAATATCTGAGGGCTCAACCAAAATTATAAAAGAAGTGATATTTGCAAAATGCAATGAAAATGTATATTTAAAATGTACTCTCTAATTGGGGCATCCTACATCTGATAAATATATAATGTTTTCCTGATGTGGTATCCAGAAGTGGAGTGCAGTGTGACAATCTGACAACGACCTCTCTGCTGACACTGCATCATCCCTGACAATGAGCAGAGCTTGATTGCCACCATCAGAGGAGGAGTCCCTGCTGCTGGCCTGCAGAAGCTGGAGGGGACACAGTGTACCGTGGCACACTGAGCTCACAGGCGTCCTCAGCCTTGGAGCCACAGCTTGAGAAGATTATTAGGCCATTATTAGGTCACATCAGCATCACTGAGCACCACACACAGGCTCAGTGGGCATGCCAAAGCAGAAACACGACCACTGTTTAAACCCCTGATGACCACTGGGCCTTTTGTTCTCCTAACAACCCCTGCCACCCTACCCCACCACCACCCCGTCCCACTCTGTAGATCAGGGTTGCAGTTACACACTTTAGTCAGAAGGTGGAGCCAGTTCCACAATATATGCTGCCTCCACATATGCTGCAAATTGAAGACTGTCCCTGTTGGCCAGTTATGGTAGTGCCATTCCTGGGTTCTTTCTCAACAGTCTTATCCAAGTTCCTGCTCATTTATCCTTATTGTGAGCCTGCCACTGAATGCGAGATGCCTTCCTTAAGGTAACGTGAGCAATGAGGAGATCGGCAAATGTGCCATTACAAAACTGGCACAAGGCTGGTGTGCTATGAATTTTAAAGCAGGCACAAAGCTGTGCTGCGGTAAACTTCTTTACAGTTCAAGATGGAGAGTTTAGCTCGAGGCTGTGAAAACCTACTGTTCAGGGGAACAAGTGGCCAGACCACTTATATTCTCTAGACACATGTGTCTCCCACAAAAACATTCTAACAACTAACATCTAACAACAAATAATCTCACAGCTGTCTGGGTGTTGGGTCCAGCTGAGGCTTTCCACGGTTATGTTTCTCATCATCTGAAATCGGACCTCGCCAGCACTGACCTTGGCAAACTGTGGCTCGAACATCACACTTGGCTATAGTGTTATCCGGGTAATCAGGGTGTTGCCAGGGCTTGCCCTATTCCATCGTGGGTGACTGAAGCAGCTTCACTTCAAGTGTGGTTCTCCAGCTGAACTGGAAGCCTGTCATTTTTTGGACATGTGTATGAGTCTGTGTTCTTCTGAATGAACCCACAGGCCAACAATAATGGCTGGGTGCCGTGAATTTGGAAAAAAAGAAAAATATATAAACCATTGTTATACTGCCTTTTCTTTATCTTAAAAACAGTGCCCAGATCAGGTGCATGCCTTTCTAGCATTGTCCACAGTGAACGCTGAATGCTTAGGAAATAGAGGCAGGTGTAACCAATGACAAGAACATTGTCATTTTAAATATTTAATGTGCCTTGTTTTAGCTGGCCATTAGACATGGATGTCATGCTTGTTATAGAGTGAGGCATCACTAACATGAAAGAGAAATCAAAAATGTGTTTGAGATTCACATATGGCTGGACAGATATACATGTATGGGCAGACACACAGATATACAGACATACAGACAGAGCATGAGGTGGACAGTAACCCGCCTGTGACAGCAGAGCCTGCTGCCAAGTTAATTAGGTCCCACAGAGATTCCAATTGGATGGAATCACCCGGAATGATACCGTGTCTCTCAGCATGTGCTTAACTCAAAATTGAATACTGCAGAGAGTTATTCGGCGAGAGAGAAACCCCAAGGGATCCTGCCTCCAAGCCGCTTTGTAAAAATAAAGGAGCCCTGTGCTGTCACGTCCGATTAGCCAGGATGTGTTTTCATGCTCCAACCACGATTGAGTGAGGTCATTTCCACATAATGTTTGTACCAATCAGCGTCGCGGTGATTGGCTCAGCAACTGAACCATAGGCAATCAGTGGTTCTCTGATTGAGTCCACCAGCAATCACCGGTCCTCTGGACCTTAACTCAGAGATGCACTGTACATGGTTCATTGGTGATCATAGAGGAATTCTGGGCTTGGAAAAAACCAAGTGAAGACATATCGAGAGATGGCAGACAAATTTTAACTTTGGATGGTTGCCTGTTGAATCCCTGGGTTCATTCTGTAGTTACATAGTATATTGTATGTTGTATACCACAAAGCAGTATGATGATTTTATATGCAATAAAGAATGTTTAGCCAGCAAAGAGCAGAATGTCTAGAAGGGAAAAAGGGAGAGGTTTGTCTTTCACTGTCTACTCTATCTCTCCCACATCTGGCCAGCTGAGGCATTTGGCTCTGTATTTGCACTGAGGGGTGCTGAAGATCAATGGCAGAATCCCTAGTTCATTACTTCAGATGCATTGTGGCAGAGACCTTTGGAGGAGGCCTATGGTAGGGACCCTGCAGGCCTTTTCTTACTCACAGTCAATTTTGCTGAATTCATCCCTGTTCAAAAACTCAATCTGTTCCTCATCCCTCCTGATTATAGGGTCTATATTGTGCAATGTGGACAGGGAACAGAATGGAAACAGAGATCTAGATGGGTACCAGGAACGGGATGGAGACAGGGAGGGCGATGGTGAGGAGGACAGGGACAGAGAATAGAATAGGGACAAGGAATGGGATAGGGACAGGGAAGAGGATAGAGACAGAGAATAGAATAGGGACAGGGAAGGGGATAGGGACAGAGAATAGAATAGGGACAAGGAATGGGATAGGGACAGGGAAGAGGATAGAGACAGAGAATAGAATAAGGAAAGAGATGGGATAGGGACAGAGAATAGAACAGGGACAGGGAATGGGATAGGGACAGAGAATAGAACAGGGAAGGGGATAGGGACAGGGACAAGGATAGGGACAGAGAATAGAACAGGGACAGGGAATGGGATAGGGACAGAGAATAGAACAGGGACAGGGAATGGGATAGGGACAGAGAATAGAACAGGGACAGGGAATGGGATAGGGACAGGGACAAGGCTCAAGAGACAGAAATAGAGATAGGGCAGAAAATAGAAACGAGACGAGAATAGGACCAAAGGACAGAAAGAAATAGAAACAAGGAAAGAGATAAAGAGACAAGGAGACAAGATAAGAACTGGGATAGGGACAGGGAAGAGGATAGAGACAGAGAATAGAATAGGGACAGGGAAGGGGATAGGGACAGGGAATAGAACAGGGACAGGGAATGGGATAGGGACAGAGAATAGAACAGGGACAGGGAATGGGATAGGGACAGAGAATAGAACAGGGAAGGGGATAGGGACAGGGACAAGGATAGAGACAGAGAATAGAATAAGGAAAAGGAATGGGATAGGGACAGAGAAGGGGAATGCTGCTAAATAATTGTCTCAGCACCGCCTCCCACCACCAGAGCTCTGCTCTGACTCACCATGCAGGCCCTCAGCCAAATAAGGGCAGGCTGGTGCCCACTGTGCCACCCAGCATCCGCAGAAACCACCAATCATCAGCGAGGCCCTCCTTCCAGTCCCTGCCCCTCCATAGCCGGTGCCAAGCCATGCAGAGAACCCCAGACTTATTAACAAAGTGTGTGGCACATTAAAATGCCCTGCCGCCCCCCCACCACATCCCACCTTGCACTCCAAGAACCAGCAAAGTTGCTTATCTCAGCCTTAAATTATAGACAGTCAAGTCACCTGCACCTGTAATCTATACTTAATTCCTAAAAGGACTTGAATGCACTTTGTTGCTATACATTTAGTGGCCCTGATTTTCAAATTACCCTGTATATGAACAATGAACAATCATAGATGTACAACTGAAAGCGGCATTTTTTTCATACTGAATTCTTTGTCAAAATTTAAAGATACTGATGGAAATTAATATGTTATGCTTGAAGACATGTACATAATCTTCATTCACTGCAACATGATCAGAAAATGGCCAGTAATGTCTTGAGAGCAGGTATCTGTCATTATACAAATAGGCTACACTGATTTTGGATTCTTTCGAGTGATAAGCTGCTGAAGTCCCTGTCTCTCTCTCTCCCTCTCTCTTACTCTCTCCTACAACTGCCTCTATGATATTGAAAGCAGTATACTTAATGTGTATTGTACTTTACACTGTGAGAGTACACTGTGTCAATCTGTCTGTGGGCTGATTTAAAACAAACACAAGGTTGCATTTCAAAAAGCTATCTGCCTTCAAGAACTTCAGGTGGATGCTTACTAATTCTTTAATCTTCCTATAATGTTGACTATGTCAAACGTACATGCCTTCCTGTAAGACCACTGCCTATGAACTGAACTAGTTTGTTTAGGTAACCAGAATTACCAATTAGCACTCAATTACTAATCTTGGATTTAAGGCTGTTGAGATAAATTAGGCAATTCAGCCTCTATAAGGCTGTGCATTGGGGAGCAGCTTGGTGGCTTGTCCTGCTCTATCCCCGAGTTTCAGTGTGTTTCAGTAATGCACTGCACAGTCTAGTGTGATACCAGTTGTGACTGTGGCCAGCAGTTATACAGCACGGCAAATAACAGGCTGTGGCACTGCCCAGAATGGGAGGGTTTCAGGGGGCTGGTGTATATCTGCCTTATCACTCAATAGAGACTTCTCTGCTTTATTGTGGGCCTGCAGCACAATAACCGCTCAGCCCAGGTGGTGGACTGCAGCAGCTTGCAGAATGTGCTTTGGAAGGGAGCGTCTGCTTGTCTGTATTTTCCTGAAGTGGTGAAGGAGGCTCCAATGATGAGACAGGTCTATGGATATGCCGGTGAATGCACAAATAGGAGGCAGCAGACAAAAGTCATATTACATTGCTGCATACAATTACAATCTGTGAAAACAGTAAATGAAAGTTGATTTTAGATACTTTTTTTCAATAAAGGTCTGACAAGAAAAGGTAGATCAATGATATTCTGCATTTAAGAAGGGTCTTTCATTATTAGAAGGTAGCAAGAAGAACGTGAGCTACACAAGTGTGTGTTGAGATAAGGATCACGCTAGCAGGTTCTTTTCACCACACACCCCACCACCACCAAATCCCACAGATTCACATTTATGACAAACAATTATTAGTGAGAAAACAGCGCAGAAGCTGCAGTCCGGCAAATGAGTGGGTGACGACCTGAAACAACAAAGAAGAGAGTTTATCACTCACAGCTCGCTCACACTCATTTAGCAGCTGATATCAAAAAAGGCTTGCTGTATCTGTCATCCTAATTTACCCACAATGCTGTGTCCTGCCTGCTTTTGAGGGGCTGTGAGGAGTTAGCAGGAGAGGCACAGATTCAGCTTCTTGGGTGAAGTGAGGTATGAGACCTCTAGGGGGAGAAAGCACTGTTTTCTTGACTAAACTGGAAACTAACTAATGATACCCTTGGACAGAATACAGATATAAAGCCAGTTCAGCTGTTACATTATATGCACAATAACTTCATATACTGTATGTATTGGTATTATGTGTAGTTATATGTATAGTTACTTTTGCGTAAGAAATACTGCTGTATGAGTTAAATGGAAATATAAAAATCTTCTAAAAAAATAAAAAAAAAAGCATCAGTGGTTTTGAGCCAAACAATAATGTTGCTTTATAATAATAATAATAATAATAATAATAATAATAATAATAATAATAATCATTTCTGCAGTAAAATGGTTCAGTTCAAGTGTTCATTTTTGTTATTTTTTTAGTCCCTGTCCTAGTAGGGTTCAGGCCCATTTAGTTTTTAGTTCAGATATAACCTGTGTATTTATATTTTTCTCTCTGTTACTGCCCTGTACAGGAAAGTGACAGCACCTGCAGCATTGTGGAAGACACCCATGGAATAGTCCTGAATGTTCCGAGCATCCATCAATCAGCCCACAGACCCTGGAGCTCCTCTGTCACCTTGACAACCAAGCCCACGGCAACGTGGACTGGTATCGATTTAAACCTTCTCCCTCTCATTTTCTCTCTCCCTCCAATTCTCTGTCTATTTCTTGCTCTCTCTCCTCCCACCCTCGCTTTCTCTTTCACACTCTCTCTATCTCTCTCTTCCCCATCTGTGTTTCTCACCCTCTTCTTCTATCTCCTATGCTATCAAACATACAATGAGGTGCACTAGGGTTGATGGAATTGACCTGTATTTACTTTTCTCAAGAAATGTTTGCAGATCCACATTCAGCAGAGTTTGATTAAAGTGTCAGCTCTATTGCAGTTACATTTCTTAAAAAAGCAAAATTGCTTCACGACATTTTGTCACTAATGTTTAATCATAGGCCCCTTGTCCAGGCATTGCTCCATGTTTTGGAAAAAAGTGAAAGTAGTTGTCAATAGCTACCATGCATTGGTTGACATTGTTACATGGCAGAATTTTCCAGATGAAAAGATCTCACATTCAACACTTCTCCATCTATTTGACCCACATACATTCCTCACCTGACACCCAGAGAGCCCATTCCACTTTCTCAAAGGTATTGACATCTAAAGACCATGAGCATCCTAAACACTGTGCGATTTGTTCATCTGGTTAAATGAAAGGAGGTGATGACAAGACAGCAGTTTTCACTTGGAGGGTAGTGGGGAAAGCATCTTGCTTTGAGAGCTCATGCATCCCAGTCATCAAACAGAGCCAGTGGAGCATGGCCTCCCGCTCGTTAGGACAAACTGGCAGACAGGGGGTCATTTCTGCAGCAAAGATAGAGGTGGTAGCGTATGCATGAAGAACACATCTGCCACTCTGAGTAGGGCTGCATGGTGAGAGCAGCGTTCCCCTGTTCCGTGAGAGCGACTGCAGCAGCCGTCCCCAGCACCCATCCCCTCCTCCCCTCCCCCTGGGGATGGGAGTGATGAGAGCACTGTCAAGCATGAATCAAGCTCTTACTTTCCATCTGAGCAGATGCACCACACTTTGTGTGTTTCAGGTAAGGGGAACCCAAAATGGCAGTGCAACTTTAAATCATTGTGCTGCCATGCGGTGCTTCCCTGTAGTGCTGAGGGTTAGATCCCTGACTGAGGTGTTGCAGCCATATCTGTAAGGATGTTGCTGAACTTTAATTGTGATTGTGCCGTTAAATATTCAAGGTAAAATGGTGAGCTCAATACATTTTCTTGGGTGATGCTATCTACCGGTAAACAAAGCAGCCCCAGTTAGATCACAGCCTCACTCGGTAGGCTTGAATGTCCCGGAGTCTTCCTGCGAAAGCACATTTTGATGCACCTGTAGTGTTCTGTGACAGGGCCATATAATCTCACATTAAGACAAGGTCGCTGAGAGTGTCGCAGACAAGGTGTTGAGAAAAGCCTGGGGAATCTCAGTGTGTCTGCGCTCCGAGGGGACAGGGGTGAATCGATGGGAACCCAAGATGGAGAGGAGGCCCGCTGCAATATGTAGGTCAATCGATACTCCCCGTAATGGTGGACGAATCTCTGTGGAACAGACAGTCAATCTTCAGATGCGTGTTAAAATTCACACATTCTTCTTAAAATGTGTGATTAAATCTAAACTGTACTCTCGTCCATGCTTTCAGATGATATGAAGTTTACAGACAGAACCATAATGTTGCAGAACTTCATCTACCTCAACTATTAGCTATAGTTAGAACCATTATGAATAAACAGAAAAGATATCAAGTGCCAATATTGTCTTTAGTCAAAATTAGCTTCTACACATGAAAGGCATACTGTTAAAAGTTATACTGCTTACATGTGCTTATTAAATTCCTTGAAATAAAGCATACTAAAGGGCAAAATGTTAACCAAAATGTAAAACTGTAACCATATATCTAAAGCATGTTTACTGTACAGTATTTATTGTCCTACGTAGTCCTTTATTATGTGATTATGACTAGTAAAATTATCCTACATGGTCAGATGCCCTTTCATTTAATTTCTTTTATATTTTGAGTTTAGTCCTCTCCATGGGTGGTTTTCTATTTTCAGATAGTGAATGCAGAGTGTCCTCACTGATAATGTGAAAGAAGAAAAAGCAAGACAAATGATTGTGACTCTATGGGTGTGTATGTGGGTAGGTCTACATACACGCACATTTCTGTTACTATTGTTTCACTCACTTGATCTGCACATACTCATGTGCATGTGTGTGTGTGTGTGTGTGTGTGTGTGTGTGTGTGTGTGTGTGTGTGTGTGTGTGATTGTTAGTAAGCCTGTATGGATACTTTTGTCAGTGTTTGTGTGTGGGTATGCGTGTACCAGGTGGTAGGTGTATGTGTTGTTGGGTACACCATGAGGTACAGAGCTAAGGCCAGTGACATCAAGTACCTTGAGAGGGGCAATAAAAACTGTCTCACCATCGGCTCTGGATTTATATCCTCAATAAATGCTGTTCCACCCTCTCAAGGAACAGATGCTATTTCAGACTTGGATGAAATCCTGAGGAAGACGCCTCCGCCCGGTGAGCAATGACGTCAGAGTAAAGGGAGTGCAGCTGAAAGCCATTAAGGAGCTTTTAGAAATGACTAATTAAAGAGATGCTTCTGCTGACCAGAATTTGTTCTGGAAGCTGCGGTGTGGTTGCTGCCTGTTGGGGGCACTGTGCCCATTATAAATGTGCTTGCTGGGATGGGCTGGGCTTATGGTATGGCGAGATCCGTCTAGCGCTGAGGAGAATGCTAATCCGCATGAGCTATCCCCATATGCCCCCTGTCTCGGCACACAGACAGACACGCACGCACTCACACAAACATCCGTACACATTCTAGAGCCATCTATCTATCCCCACATGCCTCCCCATCTCCGCAAACAGACAGACACACACTTACACTTCAGCTAACGGAATTGGAACAGAATGACTGAACCTGACCATATACACAGTCTGGTTAGTGAGTCTGCTGAAAGGGAGGTTCAGAGAGGCGAGACATTGTGTTCCTGAGAAAGAGAAGGGAATAGCTCTGTATTATACATGATGGAGAAATTGGCAGATTTATAGCATTATGCATGACCCTTTATCACATGTGCATGAATAAATGCTGTGCATTCATTTATGTGTTAAGCGTTAACCGGCTGCGCAGTGGGGGAGTCTCGCCTAATGTGTGTGTGGTTTCGGAGGTTCACTGCGCCTGTCACACAGAATGTTCTCTCAGCATGTCACTCAGGTGCCCTCAATGGACTGCTGCACTCATACAACACGCTGAGAGAGAGCAAACCTGTGCCTCACACAGCAGTGGTCTGAGAAACAGGACCTGCCAACTGAAAGCTTATATTCTGTATTTTGGAATCCACATGTACTTAACCTAAAATAATGACATCTGCCTATCAAGAAAATTATGCAGCTTACAGTAATAGCAATTTCCAGTGATGCTAATAGACTCCAGTTCCAGAAAACCCAAACAACATAGCAAAGACAATAAAAATAAATTCTTCACAATTGTAATCATGAGCTTAAGAATGTCTGCCATTTGAAATTAAGGGAAGAGAGGTCTGTTATTTCCCTATTGCTGTCCATCTAGTGTCTTATTTCTTGATGTGGTTTGAAATCAAATCATGCCAGTGGCCAAAGTTAACAAACGTTAACAATGGGAAACGTAGTTTTTGTCTCACCATGGCAAACAGAGCAATGGGAAACGTTGCTTTTGGCTCACCATGGCAAACAGAGCAAGGCACAGAGAAAAGCCATTGTGTGGCCTCATTGCAGCCTTGATGGACCTGGAAATACTGCAGACTAGGAAGAAAGCAACTGCTGTATCTGAATGGTTTTTAGCAAAACATGTTATCTCCTCAGAAGAATAAAATTTTGTTGAACAGGCAGGAAAATTGCGAATTCACTGTGCATACTACACGCCCATCCAGTGAAAATGAGCATTTGATTTGACTAAAAATGTCACCTGCTTTACTTAGATCATGTGCATTACTTATTTCTTGTTCAGGCATGGCGAAATTAACCTACAAACATCAAAAACATCAAAGGGGCTGAAAAACAGCAACATAAGTGCTACATGGTCATTGGCGTAGCTGATATCACCAATCTAATTATGTGAACATGAGAAACACGTCTACAGAACAAGCAGCAGCATATTAATTTTCTCTTTGGAACTTTTTATGTGTGTCAAAAATGGACCTCTTGTGACTTCAGTCTCTGTTTTCATGCCAGTTTGATAGTGATGTCCCAATCGTGGTCTTCCAAGGGCATGATGGGTTGACGGAACTCTGAATCTCCATTTGGTGCTCTATTTCCATTAGCCTGGAAACTCACCTGACTAAGATAAACGGAATTACCCATCATCCTTTGAATTTCCATCATAGTACAACAACTGACCAAGCAGGGCTTAATTGATATAGGGCAACATGCAAGAGAAACTTTCTGTGGGAAAAATGACCCAAACAACCAAAAGCTGCTACTGTAAGTCTGTGAAATGTTTTTTGAATATGTTTTTTTAAATGTTTGTTTGAAAATGTTTTCACATTCTTGATTTTAAGCTTTATCTACCAACAATCAGCCAAATGACTTTATGTCAAGCAACGTTTTCTATAGTTTTGAAAGTCTATTTTTTTGGCAAATCTTCTTACACAATTCATATGTGCACACACACACACACACACACACACACACACACACACACACACACACACACACACACACACACACACACACAGAGGCAATTTGGCAAGGTCCAATTCACCTGAACAGCATGTCTTTGCACCATGGAAGGAACTGGTCAACCAAGAGAAAGCAGACACAAGAAGAACATGCAAACTCCAACCAAACACAGAGAGGGCCCAGCAATGGTAGGAATCAGACCTGGGAAACACATAGCAGATAAAATATCAACATATGAAGTTATTTCTCAAGACTTGAAATCGGTCAGACGTCAGGACACATAGGAATCCTTTGTCATATTCACTGAAGAGATTTACATAGCCAATATGAGAAAGATAGCTTGGCAGCTAGCACTATTAAACATTGTTCTCGGGAAAACAGTGTCTTCAAAGAGTTTAGCTTTTTCTGTGATCCACTCTGGTACATAAATCTTTCTTCCATTTCTGAGAAGGTGTTCAAAAACACCATGCAAACTTCATTCACATGCTTATTTAATGCTGGCAAAAATGTTCTTTCAAAATCAAAATCATCTCTCAGTTTTGAGGATTAAGCATTGTGATCCTTTTTACAACAAAACATGAGGATTTTATGAGGGAATACTTTGTATGCAAGTGAATGAAATGAGGAGCAGAGCATTTTAAAATCAAATACCCTAGCCCTCATCTGCATTCAGACATTTGTCACAGTTAAGCGAAAGCAAATTATTGGATTGTATATGATAACCCTTGATATGCTTAGGAAATGGCTGATAAGTCAAGCTGATGTACAGAGGCTGAGCACATAAAACATTCTACTAAATTCTAACACCAACAAGACTGTCAACTGTGTGCATAATTTCAAAATATATTATGTGACTCTCATATGTTTATTACCAGAGATAATTTAGCCCTCTCTAGCTGAGTAATACTGACTATCCCAGATAATATTCTTACACACATGATTGAAGTGAACTTGATTGGAGTGATGCTTGAAGTGAGCTACTGGTATTGTAATATCCTGACTGTTAAACCTGATAAACCTGCATTTCATTAAGCATTTCTCTCATTAATATTAGTTATAGTGGCTAAAATCTATGTATGTCAAAGTAGAACAGGATCAGGTGTCCACTATTTCTCAGTCCCATGCGCTTTTTTTTACAGGAAAGTTCAAAATGAGATGCTTCTGGGGGGAACAGGAGTCTAAGATGACCCATAAGGAACAAAGACCCCCTCACCCAAGAGGAAGAAAAACATCATCCTGGGATTCCCCTATTTTATTTTTGTGCTGGTGTTTAATGCAGCGGAAATGTCCTGCTCATTGATTCATGCTCCAGTATCCTCACTTGCTTTGCTTTATTCTTCTTCTGTCTATATTTCAAATTCTCTAAAATATGTATACATTACTTTCTTCTGTCACTTCAAGTTACACTTTTGGCTTTTTCTACAGTAATCCACAGCTAGTTCACATGTGCACAGAAGGTGTGTTGCTTATGTTAGTTGATAGGAGTGTTTGCAAAATAATTTCTACACAGGTAGTCATTTCAAACCATAGGGCAGGATGTTTATGTCAGTACCCCAGCTAATAAATTGCATCTAGAAATAGACAACATAGCTTAGTTATGCATTTTACAAAATTAAGTGTATATTTTAATTTATCCATGAGGTAAAAACAGGTGCAGAACTTAAACATTTGTAAATTGTTAAGTTTTGTAATAAACATAATTAAACATTGAAGGGAAGATTTTTATGGGCCAACTACTTTCCTTTTATTTTCTTTTTATAGGAATGATACTCGAGCTAGCAATAACATTACTTGTTGATCTAAATTGGGATTTCCATGATTGTATTAGGGTGAGAGAAAGGAAAAGACTTAGAACAGGGTCCTTTCATGGAGAAATCTGAGGTAGTAACATAATATACAGTGCCGTGCACAGAACTTTCATACTGTGGACCAGTACTGTGACGTTTTGGAAGGTGGATGCTGTTCCTAGGGACGTTGAAGCAATCTGCAAGAAATAAATATTGATATTTAAATAAATTAAAAAAAAAAACTTTATTCCAACATATAACTCGTAAGGATGTGGTGGCAATTAATTGAAATTGCATTTCTAGTTGGCTGATTCACACCTTTGTTGGTGATAAAGACTGTAAGAAGATGATGTGATTAAATTCCAGGGCAATTTTAAGTGGGATATTTGTATCCCACTACGCTGCAGAAAATGGGCTGTGACTCTGTACAGTTCATTACCAGAGTCACAGCCACCATCTGCAGGCACTGTGGGGCAGACTTTTTTGGCAAAGTTTATTAGCAATTGAAATTTAAATAATTTTCTGAAACATCAAGTACAAAATACAGATAATTGTAGATTCCAGGCTGATTTGCTCTAAACATACATTTTGTGCAGGATTCAATCAGAAACTGTTAATATCACTGTCCCACTAGAACACATCTTCAAGTGCTGTACCTACAACCTGTATTTCAGGTTGAACAAAGCAGTTGTAAGCTAGATAGTGAGCAAATTTTTTTGAACTTGAATTGCTTTCCCAATTCCAAAATGAACTGAATTATAAATCCATTTCATCCAGGAAAAGATATGGAAGAGCCAGAGGATCTTTGTTGTAAAATGGTCAAAGTCGGAGGTCATTTATTGAAATAAATCGCTAGATATTTGAGCTATATATTTGGTAGGGAAAGCTGAAGCTATCAATTTTTGAAATGTAGCTTCTAACCATGTTGGAAAAATTAAGACCCCATTGTTGGAAATATGTCACATGTCATTCGACAATATTACAAATAGTGACATAACTATCAATTTTTACACCACTGCACCTCATGCTGTTAATAGCTACATGTTCAGTGAATGTTGTGTACAGTGTACCTTGGTGGAATAATTGCTCATAAAACCCATAAGGAAATGCTCTTTGCACTATTGGATCATGACTGTAAATGCGAGGAATCAATGTTCAGGTCACTCTCACAGTACTGACAGGAGTATCAGCACATTATCATAGCACAGAAACTCAGCTACATGTTTAAATAGCATTTACATACATTTATATGGAAGTAGGGGTTTTGATATCACATGCCTGACACCACATTTGCTTGCTGACTAAATAGTAAAGAGCTACGGAAAGAACCTCACAGGAAATTTTCTTTGATTGCAAGTAACAACACTAACAAACACCGATTTAAAGTATACAAATGAGACAAATGGCTAAAGATGAAAAATCCAATATATACTTACAAGAAAATCATAGCGTCTTCGTGTTTGCTATGGCTTGTTACAGGATGATATGATCAATCATATACTGAGAGAGTGCTGCAAGGTGTTCTAAAAGCATCTAAAAGAGTTGAAAGCCTCAGCTGCTATAAGTTTTTGTGACTTTTACTCTTAATGTTATTGTAACGGAAGTTAGAAATAGTTACTGCCTCTTTAAATCTGACTACAAGACAGCACAGCTGGCTAGATATGGAAAAAAATAGTCTCTGCAGGGCATCCAAGAATGATTGATGGCAGCTGTAATTACTACATCACGGCTCTCAGTCAGGAGCCAAAATGGCTGTAGGTTTCCACAGTGAGTACAGGTGCGACTGGAGAAGGCAGGGGTCCAAAAAGCCTCCTGCTGCATGTTCTGCATTCAGAGCAGTAATGAGACCTGAGAAGGAGACTGATTCTGTTTAAGAGAGAAGCCCTGTTATTTGCAGCTGCATCTTACAGGGTGCGGTCAACTATGAATGTTGGTAGCAGGTCTATTGACCAATGGGTATGAAATGCAAAGAGCAAAGCATACACCAGCTGTCAGTCTCCTGAACTGGAAGCAAATCAACTGAGTGATGACGAAATGTACAAAATGAATGCATATGTGTTGAACACGACATTTACTGATTTAATTAGCAAAGTACTGCAATTATTTGCATAACAAAGCTTGAAGACTGGAGAGGCTGTTTTGTGACACCAGCACAGCGGCATCGGTATGCTGATGGCGGTGACAGCCCCCGATCTCTCCATCCACGTCTCTCCCCTCCACTCCCGTGAGCCCTAATCCGAGGCGTCGTCCTCCTCATAAACCCATGTGAGAGAATTTAACCCCCGCCGACCGCCGTTCACCTTACCCAGCCCCTGGTACCATTTTGATAGGCAACCAAGTGATTTAGCGCTCAGCGGTTGTCATGGAAACAGAAACCCAGGCACTTAGTTGGAAAGATCCAGTCTACACCCCCCCTCCCCCCCACCACCCTCGGAACAGGAAGAGTTGGCTCTGGAGCGGGGAGGTGGAGACGGCCGTCTGATAATAATAGTGCCTGCCATGGCGGGATGGATGGGAAGGGTAGTTGGGAGACCCTAAGTCCCTGAGACTTTTTGTCAAAGATGCGTCTCAGCCAGACACCATGTTCAAGGTGGTGATGGTGGTGAGGAGGGGATTTCTCTTAGGACTGTCTGGACCTGGGAGAAATAAACATATTTTCCAACCCATTCCACCAGGTGTTGCCGTGGTTACCTGAGGGCCTGTGAGGGAATGTCATACAACAAGCGATTCATTGTAGAGTGCTGTCTATTTTTCGGGTGGTCAGTGGTGATCCTTTGTTCCAGCAGATTCCAGAGAAATTAGCATGCTGGTTCAAACATTACATTAATTACAAAATGTGGAAGTCAAGTAAACTATGGCTAGCATCAGATAATCAGATCCACATGGAAAAAGTGTGAAAAGAAAGTTCTGCCACCACTTGACCTTGCATTGCTGTAGTTTTACTGGTATTGGGTTCGGATATCTCACATGAAATGTCAGATGCTGGCTGCATTTTACAATCTGCTATTTCTATGTGTTGAAGCTCAGAACCTCTTAACCTTAGAGAGCAATCAATATGTTCAGTCATTATTTCCAGCTTTGTTATCTTCACTTAGAATTTAAAGCGCATTTGCATCACTAATTTATCTACCTATCAGAGCTGTATTGTACATTTTTAACATGAGAGATTTAGATTTAGTTTCACAATATCAAGCTCATGACACCAAGTGATATGTGTTATGCCACAGCTAGCCAAGCATCATAAATGCATGTTTTATGTCACCCTTTATAACATGTACCCTCTAGCCAGGTGACATTCTTGGTTATGTTACATTTGGTATAACGTGTTGCATAATAAAGTGTTATGTCTCACTTTATGAAGTATGACATTTGCTTATTTATGATTTATGAAGGCATTATGCCATGTTTATGAAGGCCTTACATATGCTTCGTAAAGCCTTTATAAGAAACTCTTCTTTTATAGTGTGACAAATCTTTTATATTTGTTCATTATGAGTTTTTTGTTTTGTTTTTATGTCATTAATAAACATATACAATCAATTGTGAGAGCTACCTTAAATACTTTGTAAGACCTTAAAACTTTCTTTGTCAACCTTCTGCCATCCTGGATGATATAAACCACTAAATATCCTTGAATAATTTGTGTGCAGGATGCAAGACACTTTATTGTCTAATTAAGGGATATATTTAAGTTTATTTGTGAATATAACCAAAAGAGCAGATTCGGTCATCTGCTTCCTAAATTAAGTGTCCAAGTGAATAGTCTTGAGCTGTCAAAACAATCATACAGTTTGAGATTTAATTTAAACTGGGGAATCCTTCCTGTTTTCAAAGTATGTAAAACCTCTAACACTATAGAGGTGTTACATACCTGTAATGATAAGTTCATTTGTTTGTGATGATGCCAGCCCTGTTTAGTACTCTATCAAAACATTTACTTTGAATTTAGCCTCACTGGGATATTAAAGTCATAGTTTATGGATGTCTCAATTTTCCTAATTAATTTTAGTAAATGCTCCACTAGCCTGTGAACAAGGGGACACATATTTTTCACAGCACACATTTATTTGTGGCTTCTAATGCCACTCTTATTTAATCATGCCAGGAATGTGCTAAACTCCAGATTCAATTGGATACACACCGTCCCCAATGAAACCTGCCCCAAGTACATATATCTGATATTGGGCCTTCAGCACTGAATATTATAATACAGGCAGAGAGATACAGGGCACTAGGAGTAATTGGAGAAACTTTTAATGAAAGCATTTAAGTCAATCTTAAGTTTTCTGATTCCACAAATTAGTCATCTAAAGGTGTTATTTTGATTCAAAAGCAGCAAGGGCACTGGCCATGGACATGTCTTACATGATTTTAATTCAAACTGTCTGAATTAAAATCATGTATAGACTGCGCCAGCGTACAGTACTCCTGTTGATTCAGAATGCACCAAACTCAGGACTCAATAAGATACACATGCCCTTTCTACAAAACCCTGCCCCAAGCACTTCCCTTATGCTCAAGCGCTTGAAGGCAGAATATGCACAGTGAGGAGAGGTAAGAACATCTTCTCAGAAACACTTGAATGAGAGATGCATCTATGTAACTCAGCAGCCATTTCATGTCATGCATTTAAAGCACACTTTGAACAAATACTTCTCACAGATAGTACAATATGTCTTGTTTTCCTCCCAGTGTTTTTTTTTTTGCTTAAAATATAAACATGGAACACTATGCACTACAAACATAAGCATGACTGTCTTAAAAGTTTTATTTTGTATTTTTTGCATGCATGTGTGACATGCACATTTTTGTCATTGAAATATGTTATGAAGATTGTCTTTTAGCCAGGTAAGCACCTCCCACTGAGAACAACTTTTATTTGCATTTAAATGATAAAGACATAGATGAAATGAAATTTGATCAAATAATGTCTTCATAATGTTGCAGCCATAAAGCAACTTTAGGGGTAATAAGTACATACTGTACATGCACTCATTAAATATCTGAGAGATTCACTGTTCCTTCATAAGAAAATTAGCTACTGCTAACAGAACTGAGAAATTAAAATGCCTACCTGGACTGACCATCACAGTTGAGTCATGGGTCTGACAGCCTGCCATTTTGATGCTCAAATGAGAATATAATTTTAGAAGAGAATGGTGTTGGATTTTGTCGTAATTATAAGAAAGATAGACCATACAAGAAGCACTCTTGAAGAAAAAGCTTTATTGTTGCATGTGAGGCAGCGTGTCTGCCCGCGAATCTCCAACTTAGCTTTAACTCAACGAACTGTTGACGTGATCGGCCTTTTATCCCATGGAGCAAATGGCAACTGGAAACCTATGTTTCCAATGCAAATCACTGATGGTCAGGATGTCTGCATCCCCTTTGTCTGGGGTAGTTGCCACTTGCTCACTCCCAGCTGTGATCAACAGTTGATGGCTGTCATTTACATTACAACTGATTGTGACACCAGAGGTGTGGAGCTTCCTCTGGGACAAGGCTAGCAGTTCTTTGAGTTACCTAATTTCCTACAATGGCCTGCTAAGACAAATGGTCTAAGGTGTCTCCTAAGCCAAAAATAGAAACTCCATACATCTTGTGTTTCCTTCCTTTTGCTTCATGAGCACTTATTTTCCAATATGATACATTTACATCAATTAATTAATCACTTGTCTTATTATCAGTCTTTATTTTGTTGTGCCATTTAGAATCAGAGGACTAATCAGATGAGCTAACAGGTTGAGCAAGATTACCCCAAAAGCCGAATTATATGCTTGAAAATGCTGAAAATTGCTTATTGACATGCAAGCCTCTTATGCAACCTGTTCCATCTCAATGCATCTCTATGTCATCCTCAGCTGTAAATTTGACTGATAAGAAGTGAGAACGGTGCCATTGGGCATTGCTGCAGATATGGGGGCGCTCTAAAGAAGGGGTCCCTCTGGCTGCATTCCTCTTGAACCCAATGGGACATTAGCTAGGCAGAATCCCACTCTAAAAAACTCCATATCCATAGTGATGTACAGTGGAAACACAGTGATGGTTTTAGGCTCTTTCTAACTCTCTCTCTCTCTCTCTCTCTCTCTCTCTCTCTCTCTCTCTCTCACACACACACATGCATGCATTTCCCATTTCTATGCATACGGAAAAACATATATATATTTACATACGTAAATATTAACTTAAGTGATGAAATAATTCAGGTAATTTGTAGTTCAGTTCAGTCCTTTACCTACATTGGTACGGTACTGTGTTGTTGGGAGTATTTGCCATATTTGATAGTTTTCCTAGTAAGGGTGTATTTTGGCTGGGTTTTGGTGCGTGCAGGAGGATGAGGGTGGAGGAGGGGGTTGGGCTTGCAGGGGGTGTTAGTGTCAAGTGTCATAACGCTTCACACTTCATCCCTGTTTGGCCTTGGATCACTGGAGACTGACACTTCACTCACCAAGGTTGCTGAAAGTGTTCAGTGGCACTGTGAATTGGCTTGTGCTAAAATAAACCAAAATGTGTTTTTAAAGAGATAACTTAAGACTTCCTTATTTCATTCTTGAAAGAATGCTAGAATTGTAGAGCAGCACCCCCATTTATTTTATATTCAAATAAATATCCTAAAAACAACAACGATAAACAGCCTTTTTAGGTAAATATGGACAGATGACATTTCCATACACTGAAAAACATGGTCTGTGTTGCACAAACATCTCATGTTCATTTACTCATAAGGAGTCCAGATCCATGTTTATAAACTGAGTGGCAACCTTCAATGTTCTTTAATAATTACACATTGAAATACAGATACTACAGAAAAATAGATGGTGTCTTAACTTTTGCAGACTGAAGTATCATCAATACTGTTGCCTCATACTCTAGTCTGAGTGTGTGTGCATGTGTCTCTGCTATCACACATGTGTATGTGTGTAGGGGTATGCCACTCTGAAATCACTGCTGCAGAGCTAATTCAGTCTGCACTCCCTTCTGCAGCACTCCTCCAGATCCGCCTCGGAAACAATAAAACATTCAAATTTTCAGCCCATCAAGAAAAATATGGCTTTCTATATAATGTATTCCAAGCATTCCCAATTAGCTTTGAATAACACAGGCTGAGCTGACAGCTCTTTTGGCATTTCCTGCAGTTCCTTTTAGTTTTCATGATGTGGCAAACTGGCAAGTGTCACCTATGGCAACTGTGAGCCCAGGGCACAGGCAACACTGGGCTCGGGCTTTGGCTTTGATTGTCTGAGCGCTGATTGTCATGAAGACTGCTTCAGTATTTTAATGTCATTGAAGGCTGGTTGTGCCGAGCAGGAGGGGCCTGTCAATTATTCATCGGTGCTTGAAATGCAGATAGACAGCTGTGGTGCGGAGCCGAGGAGAGGAGGTGAGGGGGTGAATGGAGGAGAAGAGGGGTTGAGGAGGAGATGGCTATATAGGTCACCGCTGTTCTGTCTCAGCTGCGGTGCTGGGGAGAGAGGAACCGGGCTGCGGTGACGTCTCTCCTTACAGTACGAACACACAGTGGCGCAGATAAGGCTGGCGCAGTGCGAAAGCAGAATCGTACACAGTACTGCAGTCACTGTGGGGATCTGACCAAGTGTTTAATTGTTTTATCTGAGCTGGAGCAGACACGAGTTGCCTCCAGCCTTGGCTGCATGGAAGAAAGTCAATTACAGCGAGCTGAATCTCCCCAGGGCAAACATATGGGAGGGAGATAACAGACGGAAGACGTCCGCTGTACTTTCCCAGAATGCCTCTGTGTTTACATACCCAGCATTCCCTCTCTTTTGGGCCATCGTTCTCTTGGCCCTCCTCCCTATGTCATAAAGTCATAAAGGAATGGGTTATGATGAGTATTGGAGGGGACATTGTCTTGTGGCAGAGCAGTCTTATGCTTTACTTCTTATAAATTAAATGCGTTGATGACTCCACATTTAAGCTATATATTTATGAGGAAGAGGATGTATATGGACGACTAGCAGTTTTGGTTGTTTTGGCTATTGCTAGTTTTGAAAGCAATAGCCAAATGAATAATGATTAATACGATTTACTACCCATACTGAGAGAGAGATTTACATAGTGGTCGCTGGTATTTATAAGGTAGGTACATATCAACCCTGAAAGTACACCACAGTTTGATTGTTTTGTTAACTAGCTGGTTTAACTATTAGCAGGTTTTTTTGTATACCATTTAGCTATTGGCATGACCTAGTTACGAGTATAATTTCTGCTTCCTCATCACACCCTTAGTGGATCATTTAAAATTTGTAGACAGTATCCATTGATCAAATTTTGGTTACAGTAGAATACCTTTAAAATCCTGCACAAGAGTTGAAACCCTGATTAAGAGCTTTGTCTTCAGTCATCAAGTCTTTTGGACTGACTGTAATTCTTAGCAATATGTTGCATAAATTCTGCAATAAACACCATTGCAGAGGATAACAGATTAACGCTCTGGACATTTAAGAAAATTCAATAAGAGATGTGAGCATATGATCATGGATATGTTGTATGGATATGTTCTTGTTTTACATGTCTCAGATTGTATGTGTAAATGCTCCATTTTATTTTTGATTTTTAGAATCATTAATCTTTTAAAAATGTCTCTTTCGAAATATTTTACTGTTTGTCCTTTACTGCTAAAATACATATCTGAAGCTATACAAGACGAATAGCAGGTTACAACATAACATGGACCAGTACTTGCTTTTGCTTTTTAACCATTTAGGGAGGTCTCAGTTGGATTGATGGATGTCCACAGAGTTGTTTTGTGGCTTAAGAAAGTATGCCATCTGACACGGAATAAACATTATTTTTGATCCAATTTATCATTTGAGCCACAGACCATTACCATCTGGAAAACTGATAAAACAAGCCAAAGATACTGAATTGTTACCAAGTTACCATGATGGGCTAGAGATCCTCTAATGGCACTGATGGCTGTTCTCATACTCACCCAAGAAAAATTTTTGTCATTCTGATTTTTTTTTCGTTCAAGTCAGGCTTCCAAATGGTTATCTTATCTGTGTAACCCTGTCAAAGAACCTGAAATCAAGCCCTACACCTTCTTACATCCCCTTTCACAGAACCCCCAATGAGTAGTTACGTAAGAGACCCGTTCTGCTGGTTATTTACCAAACTCATATTCAATATTCAACTTAGCATTTTCTCCTCCTTCTTCAATCTCAAAGGGCACTTTCACATCAAATCACAGTTAAAACTGGAGCTTGAATTAATTTACAATACATCAAATATTCTACATAGGCTGTTGTGGAATATCACTTTCATGCTCCTAAAATTCTGCGGTGATTAGTGCTGCTTTGTTGTCTCACCAATTTATGCTGAAGACGAACAATGTGAGCAGTTAGCACGACTGCGTGCTGTCAACAATATTGTTGTTCTTTGGACTGTGTTAAGACAAGCTGCTGCTGTCCAACGATTTAGTGGAAAGACAGCAATGATGATGCAATCAACTTGGCAAATGCTCTTGAGGCGTTATCCTGAATGACTTTTCAGGTATTTTAAACTTTATATATCCTGTAGAAAGTTCATACCAGAGTTAGGCTATGTTAAAAAGGACTCAATTTAATGCATATGATTAAAGAGAACTCTACTCTGTGACTAAAATACATTTGGTGAACTCCAGTGTCTGTACACACATTTATTCTTGTCAAACCAACCAACAATTTTTTTTTTCAAATCAAAAAGCAACCAAACACCACCTGAGAGTGTTGCTTAATCAAACATATTAAAATCCCATTACTTTATAACCATGATATCCCAACAGAGAGCTGCAATGCAGATTTAACTAGTAATTCTCACCCTTGAACAACATCATTGTCAGATTGTGTTCCTATTTTCACATATACGTAACCATTTTGGTCTCTTATCTGATTCACAAGCTGCAGACAGATGTACTCAATGAATATATCAGAAATAAATGACTGAAAGCATGGGATAATGGTGCAAAAGTTTTTTACGGCACATATGGCTGGGTGAAATCTGACATGTTACAGCAGATCTGTTAGAGGCCAGTGGATCTGACAGTGTCCATGGATTTATATTCTTCTCTCAGTGTTTGTCCCTGCTGCTGAGGTACACGGTGGTGATGGTGGTCGTGGGTCTCCTGTGCCGCAATGTACTGACAGGCAGTGTGGCGATCTCTGTGCTTGTGCAGGAAAGCTAAAGAATCACAGCTTTTACCCAGTGCCTGTATGAGTCGTGCATTTTCAGATTCAGCTTATGCCCTGCTGTACCTGCCAGTCATATTCTCATGCTGAGATGTGCAGACAGTAGAGAGGGATCTGGGGTGAGGAGAGAGAGAGAGATGTGGGGTGTGTGGTGAGTGGTGGCGTGGGCACAGTCCCATTAGCTGCTGTGCTTGTGCTGGACTGACACTGCAGGGATTCATTCAGATCACACATACATTATAAACATCACATTCATTGTCAATACTAGTAAACTAATTACAATGGATTGAGTACATTTTGTCATACTTTGTGTGTTGTATCTGTGCAATTAATAATTGTGTGTCTCTGTTTTTCTTCCACCTTGGCATATGTCATGCAGTTAAATTGAAATTGAAATTTAGGGTAAGAAATGAGATAATTGTCAAATACAAAACATCACCAACAGCGTAAACCAGGTTGACATCTCAACTATTATAAATCACTTAATGCATTCCCTGAAAATTATATGCACAAAATATTGTTAAATGTATGCAATGGAAAACAACAAAGATAACCCTTCCGGGCTGAGCAATTTTAAAAGACTATTTGGAAAAGTGTATACAAAGAGATCTCACAAAACAATTAAAATTAAAACAAAATATAATTACCAGAAACTGAACATCCTTGAACTGTCAATGACAAAAACTCCCACTTGATAGACTATTCTTACTATAAGAGCGCACTGAAAAAACTCCAGTCTCTAAACCCAAAAATGCTTGTGGTCCTGACAGCATCAGAAATGAGATGCTAAAACAGCGTACCTCAGAGATGCAGAATCCTCCGCTTAAATTATTCAACCTGGAACTGAGTTCTGGCAGCTTCCTTGACATCTGGAACCAGAGGCTTATATCTCCAATTCACAAAAGTGGAGATCAATTTGACCCTAATAATCCGAGGCATTTGTGTAAGTGGTTATCTGGGGAATTTTTTTTTTGAGTCTTTAATAAAAGAAATGATACATTTCCTTAACAACATGGTGTCATGGGTAAAGGATAAATTAGATTCCTACCAAACCACTATGCTGCTGACTATATTTATATAGTGTAAATATATTAATATTTCACCCTGCACCTCTTAATAAATAAACATGTCTACGAAAAGGAAAAGTCTTCACATGCTTCATTGAAGATTATTCAATTTGGCAGAATTTCCTACAGTAAAAGTATTTAAAATTGTATAGGGTATAAATTCTGTAATATAATTAACTGTCTCTACATGAAAAGTAAAGCCACAGTGCAATAGAAAGCCATAAATGAAGTCCGTCAGTATTCACAGTAGGATGTAAACCATGGCATCAGAACTGCATGAAGCCCAGAGTGTAACACTGACAGATACAGAAGTCAAATTGATGCTGTATGCTGATGACCTTGTCCTCTTGTCACCCTCAGAATGAGTTTTGTAGCAGAGTATGTGAGTGGAGTGGAGTCTCCCCGCTCAAACCTTTCTGTAATCACTCCACTCCTACTCCGCTTCTCGTTTTCTATTTACCGCTCCTCTCTCACTTCCTGCTCACACATGCTCCACAGTACACTTTGTGCTCTGTTGTATTCTTACAATTTATTTTTTATTTTATTAACAACCATGCAGGGCATCATACCCCAAATTAAATAAAGGGTTAATAAATGAAAGGACTATTATTATTATTATTATTATTATTATTATTGTTGTTGTTGTTGTTGTTGTTGTTGTTGTTGTTGTTGTTGTCTTAAAAAACCTGAGATGTAAAATGAGAACATTGGCTATTACACTTTCTACGTACATTCTACGGATGAAAACAAAGCATTTCCCAATTATGCATGGGGAACTGCACTTCAGAACTATTTTCAGGACTTGCCCTTTTAGATTCCATTAGGTATTTTGTTGTCATTCCCACCTCCCTGCACTTGTGTTCATAATCTCTTCATTGTGTTTATGAAAATAGTGCTTGAATTCCATATTTGTTTCTCCCAGAAAGCTTATAAATATAACAAGCTACATATTAATATAACACGTTTAACAACTGTTACCTATATGAAATGATTTAGTGTTTAGACATTCAATTGCATTATGGGACATCAACACGTATTGTGCTTGTGAGATGGATCAATTTTGGAGTGAGCAAGGAGTGAGATAGAACACCAATGCTCCTACTTTTTTAAAAGCTGCTCCTTGCTCTTGGCAAAATTGCATTACTCCATTCCCCACTCTGCACTGCTCACATACTCTGGTTTGCAGCAAAATCTTCAACTGGTAGAGCAGTACTGTCAGAACCTGGCCCTGACATGAGATTTTAAAAAGACAAAGATTGTGATCTCTTAAAAAGTCAAGATATAATATCTAGCAGCTACGAATCTGTTCTTAGTAATGCTAGCCAAAATCATGGCCTTAATTATGTGTGGCAATATCTTCATTATGGAACTTTAACATAGTCAACTAATTAAAAGGGAAAGGTTAATGACAGTCAGTCCAGCTGAAGTAAGCCCAGGGTTTGGTGGTTGGAGTTGGGCACTGGGTTCTATTGGAAAATAGGGTTAATGTGTTTTCATTTCCTAGGCACTAACTCTTAAATCTGGAAGGGCCATGGCCATATTTTTTTCCATGGGCAATTGGTCATAATGCATTGGTTGAGGATGCAGGGATGAATTTTATTGAACTAGTCCATTACCATTCTTTGACTGTGAAATGTAAAGCCGTACTGCACCGATGGTTCACTGCACTTTTTAACCCACCCGTAGGTTCAGGCTTGCGGGTATGCAGCAAACATGTTACATTGCCAAATCTTATAAAACAGACCAATGATTTGTGTGTAAACATGGTGCAAAGGGGTTCGGAGGCTGCCTTTGAGCCTGGGGATCAGGGTTCAAAGTTCAATTCTTGTTTTCCATTTCTGTAAAATTACAAAGGGACTGATCAGCAAATTACCTCATCATACAAATCCAGTACCCTGCTCCCTCCCTCTCAAGTGTCTCAGCAATTTTTCACAACGGCTCCTTCCTCAGTTGAAGAATGGGATGTCATTATCCACCATTATTCCCTGTATTCAATCTTTTGTACTGCAGTAGTATTGAGGTTCCAATATAATGAAGAGGTGACATGTGCACTTTTCTTCACATCATGGCATGTATCCATTGCACATGTATTCAATGTCCTAGAACCTTTTGTCCTTGTCTACGCTTGGGCTCCAAAACCCCTGTCTGCCAAGTAACATAGACACTTCTTTTCACCCCAAAAAAACAGAGTGAGTATGAATTCTCCTGTGTTCTGCAGAGATGAGAAGATGGTACTGGCCAGACCTTTCCTCCTCTCCTGGTCCTCTCTTTCATCATCCTGCAGATTCTGTTTTTATTCCTGCAGCAGCATTGTCTGTCTCCTGATCCAAGACCTTTACTAATTACACCAGTGGAGAAGAGAAAAAAGCTCCAGCTTTCTCAATGAGTTTTATAGGAGAGCTTCAGCTGCACACGTTTCACATTGTACACTTAGTTTTGAGAGCATGATGACACATCCTCATTACGCAGTATGGTTTCAATAATGTGTGTGTGTGTGTGTGTGTGTGTGTGTGTGTGTGTGTGTGTGTGTGTGTGTGTTTTAACATGGGCATATTTATGCCAGTTAGTGTATGTGTGTGTTTGTGCGTCCATGCATGCATTTCTGTGTGTGTGTGTGTGTGTGTGTGTGTATGTGTGAGTGTGTGTTTGTAGGTGCATGTAAGAATGTGTATGCATATGTGTATGTGCAAGTATATATGTGTGTGTGCAGGCATTTGTTTTCAGACGTTTTAATTTGAGATAGATTAAGCAGTAATGGCTCATTAGTTTGTGCTGGTACTGCAGTAGGTGTCTGCAGATCTTTCCTCTCTATCTTCCAACACATCCAGTGAGGCTAGAGGAAGAAATTTTCACTCTCAGAAATAAACAAAAAAAAAAAAATAATATACAGACCACAACATATAGACACTGCCAGGATTCCCATTTCACAGAAACTCGAAAGCAAGAGAAATATGGTTAAAATTCCTTTTATTCTAAATAATTGTAAAAACTTTCCTACAGTATATGAAATACATAACAGGTCTGGTACAGGATTTCTGAACATCAGACAAAAGGCCAGCATGTTGTAAAGGACAAATGGAAAACATTTTGTGGATTGTTTCAATTTATTTCCTTCATTTATTAATTTAATGATATTAGTTATTTATTTCTCAACATTGGTATTAATTATTGTTTTTTTATTATGTATTAATACGAAAATATAAATGTCCCAAATTGTCCAGGATAGCAGTGTGTTTATATATTACTTAGAACAGACAGAATAGACAGAACTGACAACTGAACAAGACCATTTTAGTCTGTGCATTCATTAATTGCTTTTTTGCCATTAGTCATCCCACTACACTACTGAAACTCACACATTTCCCAAGTATGTTGGGAAACTCTTTGTCAAAGATGGTAACAAAGAGCTGCCAATTTCAACACAATTGGAAATGAGTGGCATGCACCTGAACTAGAGCATCCTCCATCATTGGTCAAGTTTTGGAATATTTCATCTATTTCCATTTTCCAGCACTCTTCCCAAATTAAAAACACAAGCGCCATTATATTGTCAGATTACATTTTCTAGGATTTCTTCTTAACACAGCCAGCACTGTACCATTATTATAACGAGTCATTATCATTCCCACAGGTCACTTTCAGTACCCTAAACAGGAGGGCATTTTTGCAAACCTTATATTACTGACTGCAGTCACCTTCTTGCTTGTCAATTGGTGGGAAGGTTACCATGATTTGCTAGGGAGCAAATTTTTGTCTATAATTGCATGTGTGGTCTTCATATATACTATAGTTTTACTAGATTATCAAACATGTGCTCTTTGTAAATTTAATCTTGCTACAACCTTAGAAGTTTACCTATAACAAAAGAGTGCATGGTAACTTGCTAACAGTTATTTCATTAATTGGACAATCACAAGAGATAAACAAAATATTTATCTCTTTATTTATTTGTTTGGCCAGTTAACTACTGTAAATCAGGTAGCAGTCTTGACTTATAGCATCGTAATTTTCTTTAAGATTTAAGAATGTTTAAATAAAAATTTTGAAATTGACAAATAAAGCAGAAGCTATTGTTGTTGCATTATATATCTTCTCAACCAGTCACACACACCACTAGAGTCTGCTTAGAGGATTGCTTTCTCAGATTATGCAAGATTATTGGATTAGTAGAACCAGCACTCTCAATGCTACCCAGCAAATTGGCTATACCATAGTTTTAGCGATTGTGCAGTATTTATTTGACTCTTTCAGGTACATATAAGAGTAATGAGGACTCAGTTCCCAGGAAATATTAAATGTGCGTGAGACCCAGGACCCAAATTGAAATTCACCATGAAGTGTTTTGGGAAAACCTCATTTCTTGAGACTGTAACGGTTGCTCGGCCACAATCGGCACAATCTGGAGACAACACGAGTATGAGTTCAGATAACCAGCAATTATTTATTACAATCATACAAAAATAATAAATCTCCAACACAATACTTACAAAATGTGAGGTATATTGCAAATGGAATGTGGATGAAAGCATGTATGTGTGCAATGAGGTCAGTAAACAAAAGCTATTAGCCAACAAATACAAAAAAAGAAACTGATGGCCACACGGACCAACAGCCGCCCGGCTGCGTGGAGGTGAGAGAGAGAGGCCCTGTAGCGTGGCAAAGGCAGTCTTCTTATTTTCTCCCAGACAGGTGTTAGCAATCAATTAGTCACCTCCAGTACCATACCTGGAAACCACACAACAAAAACGCTACCAGCAGGAAATAGAGGGGCACAACACACTGGAACGTCACAACACTAGATGCAAGGTGTTTTGCTTCTTCTTTTTTTTTTTTTCCAAAGCAATCAGGGATGTGATCCAAACCCACATGGTTTGAGGCTGAAAGTATGGGCATGCCTTTTGCCAGTGCTCTGCCTTTAGTGAATGAGAATGTGAATACGAGCATAACTGCCACGTGTTCCATGACTGCTTAGTTATCCGAAGAATGAAATGGGTAGATGGGGGGGGGGGGCTGGTGGGCGGGAGATGGGGGACGAAGGAGTGGAGAGGGGAGGGGGAGGCATTTTTAAAAGAGTAAGGCTCCATGCTGATTTGGATTAGCAGTCTCATCTCTCATGCTGGGTCTGATGTAAATTCTTCACATGGTAAAATTCTGAGAGCGTCGTTTAGTTTCTTTTGGAAAAGCAATCAGCGACTCAAACACCTTCCTTTCTGCAGCATGCTGATTACAGAAAATGACTGAACCCATTTTTCCTCTTGTGTGGCTAATTCTTTCTCTCGTCAAAAAAAGAGACAAAAGATAAATTAATCAAGATAAATTCACTTTTTAATGACACAGTTTCAATCAGACATGAGTCATATGAGGCCAAGTCACATTTTAACCATTCTGAGAGAGGTTCTGATTTCTACACCTCATTCACATATGGGCTTTTCTGCTCTGGATATGGTCAAGTTTAGTGCAAGCCTACAGCTGTAGTTCTGTAGATTGTATTGAAAAGTTTGATAAAAGTCTTTGTGCACTAGAAAGTGAGAAATAACTTATGGGCCTGTGAATGAGATGCATTCACATGTTGGCGATCTAATCTGTAATCATGGTCGAAAGCACATTGATGTGCATCCAAATCCACTTTTTCTAGTTTTTCTAGTTGTCATCTTTGCATTCTCCCAATCTTCATGAAATTCCTCCTTTTTTTGGTCTTACAAATCACAAAAAAAAGATTTTTCTACAGGGTCTGCAGATGAAAAACTTGGCTACAAAGATGAGTTGCTGAATACTGTATGATGTGTTCATGTTTCAGGATGCAATCCACAGCTGACACACAGCCACAGACCAAGAGAAGCATGAGGGGAAGTCTCAGTCTGAAGCTGTGGACATGAATCTGGGGCCACTGTAAGCATATGGGTCTCATATATTTATTTATAGCAAACACATAACTTTACATTTCAATTGAAATCATAGAATACATTTTAGATTTATACAAAATAAGTATATTGAATGTAATTTACATAGGTGGCTAGCTGGAATGTCTGCATGTATGTAGTAACTATTCGCCTCAGGACAGATGGAATGCTTAGCAGTATCAGATATGTTTCTGTATTGTTTTTTTAAGTCTTAACCATTTGTACAGGCATGAATCAGGCTTCATGGTGGAGGCAGACAGGAGACCATGACGCATTCGTCTGCAGCAAACCCAGCTTTCCCCACTGAGCAGCCATGCTTTGGCCTGAGCTGCTGTGATCGATTGTTTCAGACTGAAGTGGAGCTGGGAGGAGGGGGGAATGGAGGAGGGGGGGAGGCATTGGGGTAAACCAGCATGATGAGAACAGAGCATTGTGTTCCTTTCTGAACACTTTACCTTGGCTCCCTGGAGTGTGGAAGGCATGCACCGGATGGGAGCTGCGGCCATAAACCTTAAACAACCCCTCCAATGTTGCATGTAATAAATTCTCCTGGTATGTCACATTTTTCACTTATGAGGACCTATTTTGACACTGAGACACTATACATCCATCGTCTAAACTGAAACATAATTTATATTCATTTCATTTAATGAATAAAAGGTAAAGAATGGATATCTTCAAACTGCCATACAATCTGTAGTGCTTTATATTTAAATATTTGCTTGGTCCTGATTTGCAAAATCAAAACCTCACGAACTGGGTTAGAAAATAGTTCATGTTTTAAATATATACAATAAAAAGATCATAATGCTATCAATGACCTCAAACTCCTTCCATTCTTAATAGGCATATGTGAATTTTAGATTTTATGGGATTTAACATGGAGAATTTTAGCAGAAGATGCCTGATGCTAATGCTCATTTTAAAGCACTGTAGCACCTGAGCCATAGCGTAGCTGCAAAAGGCTCCCTATTAACTAAAGGTGTCCCAGCATAAATCTTGAGCTGAGGCAGACACCAGACCTGGGTTTTAATCAGACAGAGGGAGCTGGTGCTGTGCAGCTGGATAGAGAGAGGGAGGAGGAGAGAGACAGACAGGAAACATGTGGAAAGAGAAATTGGAGATTGGAGTTGGTTAGTGAGTAAGTGTGTGCATGTGTAAGGATGCATGTTTGTGTTTGTATGTGTGTATGTGTGTGTGTGTGTGTACGTGTATACACACGAGTCTGTTTCCCTTTCTTTCAGGTGGCCTGACTCATTGGTGCCGCGCTGAGACCGCTCCATGCAGGGGCACTGTGTTGACCTGATTTAAATTCTGTCTGCATCTGTGGGAGTCTTCTACAGCAGTGTCTGCGCAGCCATGCAGATCCCCTGCACAACAGCCTCCTCTCCCCCATGCCTCAAAACCCAACCGCTCCCCACAGCAAGGCAATATATCATCTCTCTGTGCCTTTCACTCTGTTTGTGCTTCCTGTTTTATTTGTAAAAGACTGCCATAGTGATGCAGTTTGCAGCTGGGAGGGATCTGGATGCTGTATCGTGCATTGCAGGGGTAAACCAGTAAACCAGAGCAGCAGCACTCTCACCTATTTAAATGCATTAATATTGTCATTTACTTCATTTATTGGACTGTAGCTCTGGTGACCCAATTTGGAAATACATTTCTTTTGGGATTTTTTTTTCTTTCCTGATGGATGTCAAGAGATGCAATATTGATATTGATTGCTAAATCTTGCCTTTCTAAATCAATACAGAGAGGCAGATGGCAGAGGAGAGGAAGAGACCGATCTTCAGAAGTGATAGCAATGCTGTCCTCAATGGTAATGACCAGGGCAGCACCAGACTGCAACACAGACGTGAGCCGAGATGTGCTGTGTCCGTGTGCGTGCGCGCGTGTGCGCGCGTGAGTGTGTTTGTGTGTGTGTCTGCGCATACATGTATGTGTGTGTGTGCCTGCGCGGACATGTGTGTTTGTGTGTGTGTGTGCCTGCGTGCGCACATGTGTGTTTGTGTGTGTGTGCACCTGTGTGTGCACGTGTGTGTGTGTGTGCATGCGTGTGTGTCTGTTTCTTCCTGTCTGTGAGTATGCATGTGAGGCAGGGAGGGAGGGAAAGGGAGAGAGGGAGAGAAGGAGGGAGGAAGAGGGAGAGTTCCTATTTGTCAGAGGGTTGTTTCCTCTGCTTTGACCTTAGCTGGCTGGGGCACAGTGGATGAGTTGTCAGAAAGCCGGGAGCTGCCACCTTCATCATGGGCCTAAGGGGGACAGGAGGCCCCCCTCTCAGTCTGGGAGAGAGCAGAAACCAAGCACCCACATCTTCTGCTCTCTCTATCTCTCCCCCTTTCTCTCGCCCATCCTTTTTCCCTCATTCTCATCTCATCCGGATCCAACTCCTCACCATCCCTGCATCTCTTCATGTTCATTTTCATCTCTCCCTTTTACTCTCTCTCTCTCTCTCTCTCTCTCTCTCTCTCTCTCTCTCTCTCTCTCTTTCTTTCCCTCCCAAATCTCACTCATCCTCTCTCATGCCATGTGTGTCCGTGGCGATCTGAGGCTTCCTGTCCCTATGCTGCTGAGGAGGGTGTCCGCGTGAAAACCTTGACAGAAGGGATCCTTTCCCTCCTTCTCCTCATTACTTCTTAGATTTCTCTCTCGTTTCCTCAGACTGGAGCCAGACTCCCTGCAGAACTGTTCTTCAGACCAACTGTCTCCAAATACCAGGGCCCCCATTGCTGCAGATCTGAAAGAATATTGCCAGACAAAGCATGTACTGAATATGAATTTCCATATAAAAAGCTTTGTATTTTGTTTACAACATGCAACACTGTATACTTCAACATTCATTTTGAATCTTTTCTAATTGGGCATGTTGTGCAGCAGTTTATGAATCTGAAGTAGATTTAATATTTTTGGCTGTGATATAACTTCCAAATTATTCATGGATAGAGTTTCTTTTGTTTGAATTTTAGAATTCCAAGTAATCTCCAGGATATTCTGATGTTAATTAGTGTTTCACATTAAAGTTAAATTAGAGGGGCGCTAACATTATTTCATTCTATCATATTTACTCAGTTTTATGTGATTATTCTTGAGACATATGGCACCAAATGTGTGATAGTAGAGTGAGATGAGAGTTGTTTATGTGTTAATGTTGTAGGACATTCTCAAAATGAGGGCAGTCTAATCCGAATCATGCGCAGAGCTTGTCTGAGGGGAGTTACAGCAGGCTGAAGGCATCAGAGCCAAACCTGGGAGATGAGGAGTCATGAGTCCATGGGGGCTGGAGGAGAGTGATGTGAACACACCAGCACAACTTTGATAGGGATGCTACTGAAACACCCTCCCCACCTCTCTCTATGTTTGAATATCATAACAGTTCAGGGTGGAGTGAGTGGCTGGGGTAGAGGGCACAGAAGCCCTGTGATTTCAGAGGACTGCTGCATGTTGACTTTCTCTTTTTTCTGTTTGCTTTATAAAGCAAACACTCTCAACTGATCACCTCTGCTCACTCTCAGAGTTCATCCAGCACATTTTGTCACATGTCAAGGTCTCCATGAGGATCTCAAAACATATTATATACCAAAATCTCATAAGATATGGTGCTGAAAGTGTCATTTTACAACGCATTCAACTACACATAAATGAATGCTGTAGCAGCTAGTGTCTTATAGAATATAATTTGTACCATATATTTAAAAAATAGAAAGAAATAATAATTACTCAAACCAAATTTTTCACCCTCAGCACAGCAGCCTTCTCCTAGAGACTCAAGAGGTGGAAGGCATACACATGTTACTCCTCTGGTTCATGTGATGACTAACCTTTGCTTCTTTCCACACATCTTACCTATGATATCAGGGGGACACAAAGTCAACATACATTTGGAACACATAAGTGCAGGTGCCTGGCTGGCCAGCAGAGGCTGCCAGAGAGCCATGAGACCAAGGATCTTATTCAGCTTATCTCATGTAGATTTGTCCCAAGCAAGGATGATTTAATTGTTACTTGGTTAATGCAGTCCTCTGGCCATAGCCAGCAATCATGAGGCAGGACTAAGATCACCCAGTCACAGTACATACAGCTGCACTATGAGCATGTGCCTGTACTCAGTGAGCCACCCACATGCCCCCACATGTTGCTTTATTTTAATTCCACCACCTTAACTAAATCAAGATTGAAACACTAGACACAAAGCAAAAAGAGAGGCTGGCTTATGTCAGATGAATCTGGAGACAGACAACAGAATGCTATGGAAAGCTATAAATAGTCATTTGTCGATGTGTTTGCTAAACATTATTCACTTTAATTAATATTAAATGAATTTTCAGATAGTTCATGTGATTTGATCTGTAATCTGTTTAAATTCCATTTTACATGGTAGTGTATTCTGTATCTTTGTTTTGTGCTGTTGGGGAATAGGTTGAAAGATAATGCTTCTCATGTAAAAACTAGGCATGCAAACAGGTGCTCATGAAAGTCTGAGGATAAGGAGACTATCCAGTCTATGACCAAGTCTGTTGCTAAGTGACGAGATTGCTTACCTGCTCCCTGTATATAAAGGCATGTTTATGAACTTATTTGATTAAACAGTGCCGCATGTTCACGAGTTTATTCGGGCTGAACACTGCTTCACTGTTTTTTCTATTTTTTTCTGGCTGTTTGTCTTTGTTTCATTTCCTCAATCTCTTGTAAATAAACATTTCATAAATCCACAGCAGCACTGAAAATAAATACTTTCATTCATCCCAGATGCTGGCTGGATCATGCCCTCTTGTCCCTCCGCCAGCATGGCCATATAAGAAGTGCATGACCTGTTGCCCCTGTGCAGGGACAATAGCACTCACCTTTTGGGGCAGACCCATATCTTTGTTTGTAAAGGAAAGACTCATCAGAAAAGGGTGGCACTCAAAGCAGAAGGACACATGGTCTGGATAGTTCTTGATCCAGATAGCTTTTAGAATATTTGATGTTGATGATAATGATGGTAAGCCTGAAGTGCCCGGGGAACATGGATCTGCTCTCACATCAAAAGAGCTCTGCAGGCTTTCAGCGGCGCAGCCTATGCCTGAAAGAGGAAAAAAATGATTTGGAATTCCTTGTTGCGGTTGTGCCGGAGGGCTGACAATGTTCAGGCTGTTCAGAAACTTGTAGGATATGCCAGCAAAGGTCAGAGCGATGGCTGACCTCACTTATCAGGGTCAAAACTATTTCCCAACTTTGATGGTCTTTGGTAATGAACCAGTGGTGTTACTACTTCTAACTACTCAAAATATCACGTTGATGGATTCCAATCTGACGCAGGTTTTCAGAGCCAAAAAATCTCTGACAGTCTTTCAGTGATACATGTAGACAGCCAAACTTTCTGAGCCAATCAAATCCACCCTCAGAACTTTGAAGTCCCATAAGTTTACAGGTAGCCTTTGGAAAAAAAATCACTGTATATTTTCCAAACTCAGGCTTTGATACAGCGAGACTCAACCCAGCTGGAACAGATCCTCATAGAACCTGTGTGCTGCAATGACGTACATAATTTATGTACCTAGCTAGCTGGCTAAGATGGAAAATTATTAGAGAACTATTAATAACTGTTATTAAACTGAAGCAATATGATTCATTAAGATGGGGATCATGCCACAATAGCACCACCCAGTAGACAGCATAGCTAAATTAGTAGGACCTTATAGGTTTATGATTTGTGTAATATGTACAGTATGCTGGATGTGTGCTATAGACTGGAAGATAGCTAGATTATGCTTAAGCATTGTACAAGTGGTGTCTTGCCAGCAACATGCATGCAGAGATGAATTTTGTTTTTATCAATGAAACCAAATCAAAGAAAGAGGCTGGCATTTACAGTGCTCTAACCATTTACTGGTCTAAACTCAAATGATCTTTGCAACAACACAGAAACTGATTTTGAGGTACAGCTGCCCCCTGGCAGCTCTGCTCCCATTGTAGTCTACTCCCTGGGTTACAATTGCAAGAAAAATGTTTTATTGTGTGAATTTATTTGCTGCATTATAGGGTCAGAAATAGTGCTTGGACAACAGCTACAATAAATGACCATGTCCTGATCTTGCAGTAAAGTAATTTCCACGGATTCAAGGTCTTTGCCTGCTCAGGGGGATTATATTTCAACTCCCACACAATTCATCTCCTTGCTTTGAGATGTTTTTTTTTTTTTTTTTGTACTTACTTTTTCAGACTGGGGTAGCATCCCAGCTCTAAGGGTTTAATAAAAATGAAATTATCCTGTGTGTGCAAGAGCACACGTGTGTGTGTGCATGTCTCTGCGTGTGAGAGCCAGAGAAAGAGAGAGAGAGAGAGAGAGAGAGAGAGAGAGAGAGTAAGAGTAGCTGCCTGACTGCTTGTCTGGTTTGTTTCCAGCTCTTGGGGTATTTCTACCAGCACTGCTTTGGAAGAGCTCAGCTCTAGCCTGGGCCCCAGGCAAACACTGAACAGCTCTGCAGCGCTTTAACGTCAGTCAGAGATGCAGCCCAAACCTACTGAGGGAGTTATCGTTTTGGCATGGCCTTGCCATGAAACAAAAAATTAAAATGGGAACGAGCACACACACACACACACACACACACACACACACACACACACACACACACACACACACACACACACACACACACACACACACACACACACACACACACACACATATACTTTCTCATATGCATGGAACATATTGAGTCCAAAATTAATATTTCCTCCAACACTTCCAAATTTCTTGAAAATATTCTTATAATCTCTGTAGAATATTTGCTCCTCTTCTCTTTTTTTCTCTCATTTAATCTTTTTCTCTCCCATGAGCCTCAGTGTCTGAGTTCTGAGACCAGCAGGGATATGTTCACTGCTGCTGGTGTGTATGAAATGGAAAGTATATCTCTCAAGAAAAATATTGCACAAAAAATGACTTTCCAAAAATATTTTGGCCAAGTAACTTGACAAATAAGGGATACAATGTCACAATCACCTTCCATTTGTTATAAATTGGCTACAGCATATGGAGCATGTTGTACTTACACAGCTTACCTTTTCTTTCATACAATCTATCAATACAATATATATGGATATTTAATGAGGCACTTCAGGTTAAGGAGCTTTCCCTAACGGTACAACAGCGGTGCCCTAAAACAAACCCCAACCCGTCTGTTTGTATGATCCGTAATGGTATTCCTGATTGCCCCAGATGACTTGTCCAGCCAATCTTTGAAAAAAACAAATCAAGCATCATTACCCTGAAATAGAGCTGTAATGCATGTGTATGTGGGTGAGATTTGTTTTTTACTGCTCAGTCATATGCACATATGCATTAGGTTGGGAGTGGAAGGGTCACAGAGAGGGGTAACGTGACTCCAGTTTTACCCATAGCATCGTGATCTTTGCAATAGACATGACTACATTTTTTTATTGGTCTGTTTTTATTATGTTTTTTTTTTAAGTTGTGTGGAAGATCAAAAAGACCACTTACCTAAGTGGTGAGGATGCCTTGATGTTGCTTGAGTTTTCTTTATGACTTTCTTGACAAATATACATCTTTTTTTCCCCATTTGGACAATATGTCTCTGACTGTGGTTTTACAGATCTATGGACCTGTTTTCAAAATACAAACGTTGTGTAATGCAACCAGACCAAAGCACATCATAGAAAACAGCATACCACAGTACGTTTCATATTCATGAGTAGTGCTCCATAGTTTGTTTGTAAGCTCTGTTACAAACAGCTACATGCAGATAATGAGAAATTGAGTGTCACATCTAATTTCATGTGTGCATTGTTGTGTCTTTCATGGACCCAAACAGTGGGAGAAACAAATTCCAATAGTATCTATCACGATGCGTTATATGACTCAAGGTGTGACATGGAGGACACAGCTGATCCTTTATTTATATGTGCAAAAACGACAAGGGATACAAATATGAGTAAATCCATTTGCAGCCATGTCACAATCAAGGTTTCCATCTTACAGACTGGGGTGTTAACGGATCACGTACAGTTAAACTATTGAATTGCCCAGCCCTTTTAATTAACAGAACGGCCAAGGTTGAGAGGGGAAATGTGTCGATTGCAGCCAGTTGTATTGATGGGCTGAGCGGGTTATAATCCATTGCTTTCTCTTTGCACCGGAAAGGCTATAGGTAAACAATAAAGACTGAGGCTCCTCAAATCACTGAACATTAAGATCTGCTGAAATGGCCGTTGCTTCCCCACGTCAATGCTGGTAACTGTATGCACCTGCATGCCACAGCGTGATTAACTGTCGTGTTTATGAGGAACAAATGATGGAAGTGCCTAGAACAGTAAGCCCTAAACTGTCCGTTCAAACCTGAATACTGAATAACAGAGTGACCGACTTGACCTTCACTGTGTGTGTGTATGTGTGTGTGTGTGTGTGTGTGTGTGTGTGTGTGTGTGTGTGTGTGTGTGTGTGTGTGGGCACATGGTGAGGGAGTGTGCAACTTTACTCTCTGTTGTTGCTCATATTGTGGCATTAGAGATGGTCAGATCTCATTTTCTGTGCGGACGAAACATGCACATAGTGGAAAAAAAGGAAAAACACAAGCTGAATATTGACATTCTGGGACATAAATTCCTTGCATTTAATCAACAAGACTGAATATTTGAAGTATGAAATTAAGAAACTATCAGATTTATGAAAATGTGTCCCAGATGTATTCCTACATGCTGGATTTGCTTAAATAACAAATGATAAATTCAATTTTATTTCTGTCTCAGATTCGGTGCTTTGAAAAAAATGTTCTAAAGAACAGTGCTGGGAGGTGTTGTATTGCATTCATAACATCAGATCTGTCAGAATTACTTGTATACTTATTCATTCACTCTTCCTCAATGTATGCAGGTGAATGTAAACATTAGGGAGGTGCAGCATGAGCAAATGAGCATGTGCATATATCAGCTTAGACTAAATCACATAAAGTAAATGCTATTAGGCTGTTTATCTTGTATGTGTGTCCCTTTGTCCAAATTGATATGAAAATGTGGTAATAAAGAAAAAAGTATGGATTAATAACGGATTCTGTAGATACCACAGAACCAGAACAAAAAGTACTGAACAACTTTACAACTTTTTTTGTTTTGCAACTCATTGGATCTAATGCAATCATGTTGAAAATATACAATAATATAGCTAAAAAATGTCTTTAAGACTTATGGTTTATAATTTTCTTGTAGAACATAGGCATGCAATTATTAAAATGCACAGTCTATCTGCTGCTATGTATAGAATGATAATGTGTTCTCTCCATCAGATTGGTGAGCGCTGTTTTCTTCCCTTCCCTTCTCGGCAAATGCCACGGTCTCTCTCTCTCTCACTCTCTCTCTCTCTGTCGCTTCTGCATGGCGCTGGTGAAGGTGGCTGTAGGCAGCCCATCAATCACTGTCAGCGGGGTCCAGAGGAGTGTGTCCTCCAGCAAGAGAGGAGCCAGGCTTTTCTGAACCCCCAAAACTAGAGCATGGTTGTGTGTGTGTGTGTTTACGTATGTGTGTGTCTGTGGGGGTTGAAAGAGGGGTGGGGGGTGCAGAGAGGAGCGGAATGCAGCTTCTGTATGCCAGCTCTGCATTGTCACGTCATAGCCACTGAGGATATGAGAGGTGCCTTGCTAGACTGTCTGGAAGAATTTTCCAGCGGAAGTAATTACACATCGCTACGGGAGAAAGACCTAACCCCCTGCACCCCACCCACCCCTTCTGCCCCCATAGTGTGAGTGACAATTCATGTCTGCCACCTGGCATTCTGAAGTAAGTGAATGCCTACTCTTCTCATCTTTTCCCTGTTTCTTCAGAATTTCATGGGATTCTGATGGCTGTGGAACAGAATTACATAGCTAATAGGAAAATACTTTTTTCTGTGTTTGGTAACCTATAGTCTGTGGTTGCCTGACCTTGTGATTTAACAATCTGTTGCCCACTATCCATGTGGTCTCTTGGTTTTTTGAGACGATGCGTCACATCTCAACTCAGGTGTGATCTACCTGCAATCAATTCTGAGGACCTTAAGGTAGAGCAAGGAACTGCTGAGGTAATTCACTAAACAATATGACTCAATAACCAGGATGCATAAGGGACAAATTCCACCCCAGTTTGCACACATTCTTCAGCTTACAGAAAATACTGCTCCAGAAACCACAGACCTGCAAATCTGAAAAATAGGAGCTGAAACTGAAGCGGTGTGGATGTGATTATCACAATGTGACAGAGAGTGGAAGTTGTGACAGCTGTAAGTTCCAGCTGGAGGAAGTTGGGGATAACTCATTGTTATCTTTCAAAAAACAAATGGATTCTTGCACTTTAATTGCCTGGGTAGTTCCTTTGCCTCACTGTTTACAGTGGAGAATGGTGATGCATGGTAGGTGTTGATTCCATGGATGATTTTGATGTATTTTGAATTTCATCTAAATTACCCATCAAACAAATCTGTTTACTGTATTCATTATATGCTAATATTCATATATCTTATTTCTATAACAATTCATATTGTCCTTCTGGAATTGCTTCACATTACCTCCATCCATTGCTACACTATACTAATGCTATAATAAATACTCTTTGTAATGCTTCAGTTGGATTTGTTTTGTCCCTGACAGATATGTAATTTACTGTGTGTTCTATATGTAGAATTGAGTTGAATTCATGGTCAATAAATATAAATAAATATGCCTAATTACATATATTACATTCACATAGGTAATGTCATACCACTACTTCATGGTGATGCCATTGTTCACGGCTATGCTAGGCTAGGCTAGGCTTGGCTAACTGTTCACAGAATTAGTAGGGTAGTTAAACAAAGATTCAGCTGTAGAGCTCTCCCCTTTGAAGGATTTCTTGAGGATATCTTTTTTGTCACTTCCCATTTCCTAGGTTAGTCCAGTTCATTCATGTTTATCACTCATTGAGGAAAAGCTGCCCGCTGAGCAGGGTGCCTTTGTGTATCAGTGGTGAAGTCTTCCAGGGGTTTGCGCTGAAAAAAACACTGTTTTTTTTTTTTTTTGTCTGTGGCAATATATTATTTACGAGAACAGTTAAAGTAGGTCAATCAGCCTTAGCCTTCAAAATCCTTCAAACCCATCTCATTGGAGAAACGCACATGCAGTTTCACACTTCTGAAATCTCAGATCAGTCGTTATTGCTGGAAAACATTTAATTACAGAATTCAGAGTGGGGAATAAGAAAGACTGCATTACACTGTTAGTACAAGGGCAGACAGTTTTCTGTCTGAGCCTCTGTGAATGAAGCACAAAGGCTGCGATGAGGAGCGTATTTTCGCCTCCCTTTATTCTCTCCACTCCTATACTGTATTAAAACCTTAATTAGCAGGGGGCTCGTCTGCAGCAGAACGGGAGAGCTGAGCTGTGGGTCTGTCAAGGATACAGCCGTGCCACTCCCAGCCCCACTCCCACTCGAGCCAGTCCGATAGGGACGGCTGCTGCTTCATTGTGCGGGAAGGCGACCGCTGTGTAGGGTGTGGGGAGGAGAAGAAGAAACTGTGCTGCTGCAACAACAATGCTTTCCTTATCACAGAGCGCAAGAGACAGCGAGGGAGAGAAAGCAAGCAGCATACCATTTTAAACCCCCTTTGTCCACACAAAAAAGCACATGAAATACATGCTTCAGTCATTCTGCCATGTTGACATGCAATTGTAAAAACTCCTCTGATAAGGAATTCAAGGAGTAATGGTAAACTTTGTCACCAACGTTACCTTAGTTACCCCCCGACTCACAGGACTGACAGCTTTAACATGTGGTGTGCTTATTACTGCTATCACTCTGCTCCCGGTTACCATGACCACCGCGTAAGAGACATTCAATTTTCTCTCTTCCATCATCATCATTATCTATGGGGCCATCTGTCATTGAAAATGAATTCAGGCTCATTTGCATTACTGATAAACATTTTCTTTTAATCGCTTTAACAGAAGGTCACGTTCCATAGATTTTTTTTTTTTTGGGGGAACAAAATAAATTTGATGGGGGTTAAAAAAGGAGAAACATCACTGTGGAGAGAGGGGATGAGTCGGAATGCATTTGTGGAATTGTGCTGTACATTGTGTTCTGAATATGCATGTGTTATATAGGATTACTTGTAATTACAATTATACACAACAATAACAGGTATATTATTTTTGCATAAAGATATGAATGTATAAAGTTTAGGACATTATTCATTTCAAGTATTTGTTATAAAGGACATTGTTCCTAAAAATATGCACTGTAGCTTATATTATGCACTTATATATATATCTATATATTATTTTTATTTTTTAGATAACTTGTATATTATCTATATAACAGATACATGTTATGCACAAAATTCTGTACATTACATGTATGCATTAAATTAGGTATATTTGACATAATATCCATAAATTGTTACTATGGACTGCAGTATATATGTATATACACTATATATCTCATGCAATGGGTGAACGTATAAAACAGGATGTACTGTAGCTAAAGATGTGTTATATAGGACACACTGTACTTGGATGTGTTACACAGAATATTCTCTATGTGGAAGTAAAGCAGATCCCTGAGGCCTGCCGGTCTATCGCCTTGCATTTTTCACATCTAACAGGGAGAGAGATCTTTCCCCCTCAGTGCATCAGTGCTGCCTACACACAGAGTCGTTCCCTGCAGTACCGTGTGCTCCATGCTACCGTGCCCGTCCCAGCTCGGTCTCCAGGGTCTGTGCCACTCATCCCTCTCTCACACTGCTCTTTGCTGCTTCCCTCCTGCCTGCATTATACATTCCTGTGCTTCCTCTCTGTCTCTCTCCCGCCTGTATCCTAGGGTTGGCTACTGTTTCCCATGATGCACCCCAGCGCTGGCTGTGCGGCAATGCGGAGCGCTCTGTAACAATGAGAGGAGGCTGCTTTTCTCTGTGCTCTGTGCTGCTGCCATTGTTGCTGTGGAGCAGCACCACAGGAGACAGACAGGAGGCTCCACTTAGGAGCACAACGTGATGCTGAGAATGCAGATGTGAACGCCTGTGTGTGTGTCTGCGTGTGTGCACATGTGTGTGTGCCTGTGCTTCTGTTTGGCATGCTGAAAGTCATGAAAGAAGAGTAATAAGGGAAGAACATGCTTTTGAAGAATGAAAGACACTGTACTATAATATTAATGATCTTGAATATTTACTGCATATCAATCACTATAAAAAACATGGTATTTCAGTTATCTGTGTACATGTGGTATGTGTTTTTCTAAATGAATACATTTTGGATATTGATTAGGTGTTTCTGGTAAAGTTATTCATGTTATTTTTGACAGTCAGGAATTATATTTAATTAGATTTTGCAAAAAGTTGTGTGATACTAATACAATACCAGTGAAAGTGTTGTCTTGCGGTGAAGAGCCTGGCTTATTTATTTAACTGTTGCTATGGCACTGGTGCATTAAATATGAGGGAACTGCAGACTGCTTTTTTCATTTTGCCTTAATACATATGTATTTTTGGGAGTTCTGAAGAGAGACCATATGATGCTTGGAGCCACAGACAACCTGCACACATAGAGTGGGCGTGCTTTCAATTCCTGTACTTGACTGTAAAAAAAATTGCAGTTTCAAAAATTTACTGTAAACTACTGGCTGCAATATTGCCAAGTATTTCATACACAGCTTCAATTCTTTCAGTATCAACTACATTAAAGTAATTTAACTTATAAAATGATTTACCTCACAACATCACATTTTCACTCGCACAAATTTTGATATAAGTATAGTTTTGTAACTGATGTGCGCAAACTGATGGTGAAGTGATGTTTTAGCTGATCGAATTGCAGCACAAGCGGAGCTGAATTGCATTCTGAGGTGAAAACAGAACACAATTTGTATGTCCTAACAAAGAATTTGAATCATGTACTAATTATTACTTAGCATCACCATTGCTTCATTATGATAAAATAGGCAACTCCTTTTTAGCTATTAACTAAACCAGTCATTTTGGAGAATTACAGATATTTAGTTTTTGGCTATCTGTACACTGCCTCCTCTTATAGTGACCCATTATCTCTGGCTTATTTTGAACCTTTCTGAGGCAGGGGCAAGGTTTTGCAAGACAGATAAATAAATAAACCACTCATTCACATTCACTATTGTAGGTTTGATATACATCATTTTTGGGTTTATGGTATTTGGTCAATTTAACTGTAGCATCCCCACAAATAAAGTGAAAAAAAAACTTCTACTGAAGTTTGTTTATGTTTACCTATGTTTGTTGAGTTCTCTAGCTGCAATAGACTCTTCTGCACCTTGCCTCACCTGCAGTACATTCTATGACATTTGGGACAAAGTAAAAAGGGGATTAAGAACAGGTTTTCATTTTGTGTCACTCTGAATAAAAAAAATACATTTACAATTTCTTCCAGCACTCCGGCCACATAGAGTACCGGAGCAACAAATTATAAAGAAATTTAATTCTTGATTGACGGTACTTGATATTTTTGCGGGTTAATGATGCCACAGCATCCTCTAAAAAATTTCAAAGAAACCAGTATTTTTTGAATAATTGCAATTGACATTTTGTCTGTCATAAAGGGAATTCCAAATAGCTAGTACAGAAAGAGGACATATTAAAATCTCCTGATTTATTCTTATTCTCATGTACTTGACATGATCAAATTTCCCATGCATACTTGTATGTACTCTTCATTCCCATGGACCATTACACT